>OX422224.1:161471489-163871489 GCA_949130495.1 Sambucus nigra | reverse complement strand
GTCGGATTTCTAAAAATATTATTTTTACTAGAGAGTTTTATGTTCCGAGGACTCTTAGAGAGTTTTATGTTCCGAGGACTCTTAGAGAGTTTTATGTTCCGAGGATTCTTCTATATAATAAAAATTCAATTAAAACTCCATTTTAATTCCGATTTCAAAACCGTTTGAAATTCTCATTTTTAAAAATAATAACCAACATATTTGAGCAATAAAAATAATTTTATCTCAAAATTTATTTTTCCTCTTAATTTCGAAAATACCCCAAAAATTACGCGAGTTGTTACAGATGGCTCCTGACAACATAGTGCCCCAAAATATGAGCCTATACTCCACCGACTCCACTATCTCTATGTTAGGAAATTCCCCTCCTTACATCCCTGAACTATACAAAAGGTTACAACTTACTCAATTCCTGCTGCTGGACCAATAACCCATTTCGGGTCCTAGCAGCTTGTTATTCCCCCCCCCCCCCCCCCCCCTCTTATCAACCAAAGGTGGATAATGAAACATTTCCCATAAAGTCTTCCAAGGTGTCATGCAAATACTAAATTATTACGAGACATCACACGTAACTCTACCTGTGGTAATTACTACTCCCGAATTACCCAAAAATCTGGAATGCACAATCCTCGCTTCCCGTCTACCCATCAACTTATGGGCGACACGTTTAACCCAATATGTAACTCTGTCACTATCACCTCCTGACACATTTTACCAGAGGTGGGACTGAAAGGTCTCACCCAAATTCCTAACAATATTGAACGACAGATTATTCTATTTCACTTCTTCCCATTATGACCCATTTCGAGACAATAATTCGTGTTCAGGTCAATCCATTCAATTACTCGATGGACCTGAGCATTAATTCCATCTCTGGAACCATAAAATTTCAAAAACTTCTTCGTTGATACCCTTAAATTAACCTTTTTCCCATTCATAAATGGTCTATCAGTCAATAAATTCACTATGTCTCACTCAACACCCATTCCCATGCTCAAGAACTATATTCCTTGTGCAGTTTTCGTCAGATAGGAATCTACACCTTGTCTATGCGTAAGACCACACTAAAAATATAACTAAGTGATACTCCTTTCTATTTTCCTAGAAACGTGACTTCTTTCTTACCTTAAGATATTTTGTTACATGCGCCTCCACCGTCTTTACACTCCTTACGGTGGAGATTGTTCACCTTGATACGCATATAGTCGGATTGTTTCCTCTTTCAAACGGATTTCAGTTCACTGCACTTTACCACTTATTTTTTGATTGCCCTGCAGGTATACATTCAATATGTTCATTTACACATCCCTTTATTTAAGAGACTTTGAAATCACACTAACCAGGGCGCCCATACACCCTAAATCCCATGCATATATGCACAACATCACAGACGTCACGTGCGTAATATTTTTCTTTTAAGGTTATCCCACATATCACATTATAACATAAGATTACATTCGATATTTCCCCAAATCACAATTTAATCTTCTCGATGTTGCCCCGCCCATTAACTTGCAGTGCAAAAGTTTTCTCAGTGCTTCTTTCACAGCACTACCCGGCTATACTGGCCTTATAGCGTAATAGCTTTCACCTCAAAGTGTAACTCCACATGTTCAAAAATCACCCTTTAAACTGGTGTCCTAGCCTCATATAACTTCTTTCCACTACTGAAGTTTATTAGGGCTTATGTGCATAACATTTCACAACAAAGACCAAAAAAACTTTCCCTAAAACATTAAACACTAGCATTGTCGTTCATTAATTTTTGTAGACCCGAGCATATAATAGGGACACCCAAAACTCTGTCCCTATACTCAAAGGTCTAATTTTCGACTCCCTCATCTCTAAAGTAGTTATATAATGCCGCGCTCACACTATCACTAAGTCCTCAGCGCTAAGTCACTAACGAGCTATCCTCAGCGAACACGATAGTCTTATTGTAACTGCCCACTATCGCTTACCCGTCGCTAACCAATCTGTACCCAGGATAAAATCATGCTCACATAGCACTTATCAAAATGAGTTAACCTTATAAAATGTACCCTTTCACTGTTCACACCTGCTCCTCTGCAGGTAAAACAAAAGAGATCCCTGTTACCCCGCGGTAAACATATACTTAATAGTAACACTACGACACACCCACTAAACTCGTATCTCTTGTGAATATATTGTTAAGAAGAATAATGTGACCACTCGTGTCACAAAGTTTTCCCCATCTATCCAAGGATAAAACTCATACTTCCACTCACCTATACACCAGTGGCCCAAATGGTTCCTGGACATAATATTCTCATCCAATCGAACCCAAACTTCATAATTGTTGTCCCTACTAGGCATCCCACTCCTATCCCCTGATTCACTATGGACATAATCAATTGTTGTGGTCCCACTTTCCACATAAGACACTTCCATGTGTCAATCCCCTGTCTCTGGCCCCATTGGCCATGTGGGGGTTGTCCTTCTCGCATTCTTGGTAGACCTTACCCTGATTGCTACCCCCGTTTTCCCTTTGGCTTCGTTGGACCCATGGGACTTGTTGCTGGCCTCAATAACCCTGATTGAAGACACCATCACTGAGTAGGAATTTCACTAATCTAAATCATATAAATGGGTTCCTTTACTGGGTATCCCCTTTTGGTGCCTCACTAGCACTGCTAAATACGATCTTGCCTTTTGGTTAGATATTCCTCCTCCCTTGGCTTCCTTCTCATAGAAGTAATCCTAACCAAAGTTTTCCATCCACACATATGTATTACCCACGATTCCATTATTAACTCATGGATACCTTATTGACCTCCGCATCCACCTCATTGGGAACGAAGTTTGTTGCATAATTTAACTTTCCCTTATGTTCGGCCACTGTCTGACCCTTCTGAAGTAAGTACTGAAATCTCCTTTGCCTACCGATTCAAACGGATGATGCAAAGATTTGCGGTCAAATCGCTCCCAAAATTTCTTATTATTTATGGTATTTCTCCGTGGTTGTGGTGACTGACTCCTACCACTACAACACCGCCCCACTGGGCCAAAAATTTCATTTAAAATTTAGTCCTGGGTGCCACCGCACACCACCCTACACAATTGTCTTTGGGTTATTTCCTCCCATTGATTTATCGCACTACTCTGCTACTCGAATCATTATAGATAGCCCTTCCAAAAGGGTCCTTCCACACTTTCCCCACCCTTTGCTGACTATGCTGGGTGAGACTAAAATTATACCACCGTTATCTACAATAGTGATTTGGGAGACTATCACTCCCGGGTGATTATTCAATCCCCATGGGCGTGAACAACAATCAAGGTGATTACTATTATGATCACCATTTCCAGAATACCCTATGTCTTCTGTTGAGCCTCTCCTCCTGTAATTCTCCTATGGCCCTCATTGGCCATCCCAAAGAATATTCGGTATACAAAGCCCAACCGAACTCGTGTATGAATCACCTCACTATACTTGATCGTTGGAGAACGTAACTCGCATACGTAGAGGAATACAACAATCCTATCATAAGGCTCTACATGAAGAACGCTAAGCTGAAATGTGAAAAGCCGGACAGATCCTAAGGACACTAGAACCTGATGCTCTGATACCATATGTGACACCCCGCCCAATAAAATATCGGGTGATCAATCCTATATCAAATTAAAATAGGAATCTCATCTGGTTCATTCTTAGCATCACTGTCGAAAACTTTTTAAAACTTAATAACAACATAGTATTCAAAACCTGATGTCAAAATTTTAATCTTTTTATTTAACAGCAATAACCATATAAATATAAATACGAACCATTCACACAAACCATCAATCTAAATCAATACTGAATAAATTAATAAATGACTGGCTGAATAAACCATCGGCAGAAAACCAACATCCAATAATATAATCCAATAAAGAATAGTAACCAGTACAAAGTCCGGTTGAAATGAAAATAGCAGGGGTAATATGCCCGAACGAAATACCAAGTTACATCTACTCTAGGAATGAAATGATTTAAGCGTCTATGTCCAAATCCTGAAACATCCACACATGTTCCAGCTACGCATCATTGGAACAGATTTTCAAGTTTGGCATCCCTGTGGTTGGATACCTAAAAGGTTTTGAAAATATTTTGCAAGTATGGGTCAGAGCCCAAAGTCCTTTTGAAAATATTTTGCAAGTCAATTAAAATGTATGAATGCTCTTCATATTTAAGTTAGTGTCGTACTCCCTTGAGATACATCTCATCCCTCCTCTAAAGTGCACACCTAACACTTTTTTCCTGACCCTTCTAGTTACACCACCCCGTCTAACTATCCTTGTCATGAAACTACTTGAAATCTAATCTAACCCGAGTAATTTGTATCTCTACTTCGTAAGTTATTTATCGCATTAACTTAATTAATCATTTCTTAAAAGTCATATAACATTCACTAGTTGTATAAGTAATACAAATTCTCTTCATGTATTTAATTACATGTATATAATTATCTACTCCATTATATACGTAGAACTATATTCCACAATTATACATATGTTGAATATAAATAAAACCGCTCTTAAAAGCCATATAACATTCACTAGTTATATAAGTAATACAAATTCTCTTCATATTTTTAATTACCCGTATATAATTATCTACTCCATTATATATGTAGAACTATATTCCACAATCACAAATATGTTGAATATAATTAAAACCATCATTCCGAGTAATACATCATCGGATGCATTCTCTAAAGTTCTATCTTCCCAGGTCTACTCAGTCCCACCTGGATTTCTGAGACAGCTAGCCACCGTCGAATCAGAACATAGAAATATAAACATATTGGAGGCGATCATATTCCCCCGAGTGTAAAGACAATCATCTCAATGCCCACCTCTATTTGGACGCTATAACCATGGGATATATTCGCCCTACTCCTCAAGCTAGAGGATTCACTCGCATCACGCAACCTCCCCCGATAGCACTAGAGCATATAATTCTAAATAAATACCTAGCCATCGGTATTTATGAGCACACACAATATATATATACTATCACACTTTCGTATATATATATATATATATATATATATATATATATATATATAAATTTAATCCCGAATTTACCGTGTATAAAGTCTGTAACACTAGCCAACATATTCCCGAGTCTATGATCCGACTCTAATTTAATTAATTTACCAATTAATTAAGTTAATATCTCCCCGAGGCTGTGGTCCGACACTAATTTAATTAATATGCCCATTAATTAACTTTATATATCCCCGAGTCTATGGTCCGACTCTAATTTAATTAATATACTCATTAATTAACTTATTATCTCCTCGAGTCTATGGTCCGACTCTAATTTAATTAATACACTCATTAATTAATTTAATATCTCCCTGGTGTCACACAACCAATGTACCCGGACTCGCTCACCTGGCCCCCGAATTTCCATCTCTTAGAGCTTACTCCTCAAAATTCCAGTATAAAGAGAACGCTCCTAATTAAATAATATTTAATAATTTATTATATCATCCTATAATAAATTATTTCAGCTATAAGCTTTAATTAATTAATCCCCCATTAATTGATCTATTATCATGGCATCACTCAACAAAATTATTCGGACACCCCCTTGGTTCATAATACAATATCCCCAATTAATTATTCAAAATTCTCCTCATTAAAGTTTGCACAATTATTAATCTGAGATTTTCAATTTACACAATCTGCCCAGATTTTTAAAATGCCATTTTGGGGCATTTTGGGGCCGTTTTGGAAAAAGCGTATTAGATAACGAAAGTTAGAAAATTCCATTTTTTAGAGGGCAGCGTGGACAGAATCGCCATTAACAGCTTGTGTGAAGCTTTTTACCCAGAATTATCCACTAAAATCCTTACGAATCAAAACCAGTCCTAATAACTTGATTTGTAACTTCCCCAAATCAAAACCCAATTTGTATTAACCCAATCCAAAAATCATATGTATAACACCTACTATGATATGAATTGAATATCACTAATTTACATTGAAGAAATTTAACCACTTGCCTTATAAATTCGTAGTGTCTGATTATCCTTTGGTGTAGAGATCGTTGTGTGATGAATAACACCTTCCTTGTTCTTCCTCTTTGGCTCTCAAGAGTCCTCCCTCTTTGTCCCTTATGTTCTCAAATTTCTCCCAAATAAGTTATGGCTTCCCACAACTCCAAAACTTAGGTTTTTATCTTCAAATCTAGTTTTTAATCATATGGGCCTAATTAAAATGACCCAAATACCCCCGAGTGGGCTCGGTGATGCCCAAAATATCCCGTGACCCATTTACCACCCCTGGGTACACTTTTCGGACTATCTCGTCCCTTTAGGACTCAATTGTGCACTCAGAATTGACATCCGAATTAATTTATAAAAAGTCTCCATCTCACACCCAATTTAGTCTATATCCGACTTCCGGCTGAGATAAATAAATGCCACGTCACTTATACACATTATGACGTAAATAAATTATTACTATTCACTTAGTAATTTAATTTTCGTAAATATTAACCATCTTCTCTCCGATTAATATTTAAATAAATATTAACATAACTAATTCAATTAAATTATGACACACAAGTAATTTAAAAAAAATCGAATTAATTAAATATTAAATGCACAGAAATATGGGGTGTTACAGATTGCACAAGGGTCGAGAGATTTTGCTAAAATCCTTAATAAATCTCCGATAGAAACCAGCGTGTCCTAAGAATGACCGAACTTCATGCACAGTTTTAGGGGGTGGAAGATTAGAAATGAGATCTATTTTAGCTTTATCTACCTCGATACCCTTTTCCGAAATGATGTGACCTAGCACTATGCCTTGTTTGACCATAAAGTGACACTTCTCCCAATTAATCACAAGGTTCTTTTCCTTACACCTCTTCAGAACGAGGGTGAGGTGAGAGAGGCACTCATCAAAACTAGACCCAAATACAGAAAAATCATCCATAAAGACTTCGAGCAAATATTCCACCATATTCGAAAAGATACTCATCATGCACCGCTGAAAGGTAGCGGGTGCATTGCTTAATCGAAAGGGCATGCGTAGGTAGGCAAAAGTACCAAATGGACATGTAAAAGTGGTTTTCTCTTGATCCTCGGGAGTAATGGGAATTTGATTGTAGCCGGAGTAACCATCGAGAAAACAATAATATGGATAGCCAGCTAATCTATCTAACATTTGGTCTATGAAAGGAAGAGGAAAGTGATCCTTTTGTGTAACAACGTTCAGCTTCCTATAATCAATACACACTCGCCAACCGGTTTGAATCCTTGTAGGTACTAACTAATCATCGTTATTTTTCACCATCGTAACACCGGATTTCTTAGGGACCACTTGAACGGGATGACCCATTGTCTATCAGAGATGGGGTAAATGATACTCGTATCGAGCAATTTTAGCACCTTGGCTCGGATGACCTCTTTTATATTGGGATTAAGTCCATGTTGTGCTTCACGGGAATTTTTAGCGTTGTCTTCTAAGTGTATCCTATGCATGCACACCGAGGTGCTTATCCCCGTGATGTCGGCTATGGTTTATCATATGGCTTCCTTGTGTTCTTAGAGAACACACAATAGTTTATCTTCCTGTTCTTTGTCTAAGTCAGACGCGCTGATAACAGGTAAGGATTCAGAAGGTCCTAAGAACCTATACTCGAGCGTTGCAGGCAGTGGCTTTAATTCAAGCTCGGGAGCTTTCTCAATAGAAAATGGAATAGGTGACGAGGAACATGAGATGGGCTCAGGTGTAGACTTCCAATTTCCTACTTCCATGATATGGGCGGAGTCGAGGAGGTCGTTAATTTCTTCGATGGACTGTTCGTCATCAAATTTGGACCCAAAAAAGGCAAGACAAGATGCTAAAGAGTCATCATTATAAGTTTTCTCAAAAGTATCTTGGATGATACTATCAATCATGTCAACATCCATGGGTTCATCATCATCGGGTGGATGTTTGTCCAAATTGAAAACATTAAGGTCCATAGTCATGTTCCTAAAGGATAGGTTCAATTAGCCGCTATGATACCTGATGACGGCATCAAATGTGGCGAGGAAAGGACGACCCAAAATAATAGGGATTTGTGCAATAGGATTTTTCACTTATTGGGTGTCCAAGACAACAAAGTCGATGGGAAATATAAAGTCACCCACTTTAATTAGGACGTCCTCAACAATACCTCACGGTATTTTCACAGAATGGTCGGCTAAAGAAAAGGTAATCCTAGTCAGTTTCAACTCCCCTAAACCTAGTTTCTCGTACACGGTGTATGGAAGAAGGTTCACGCTTGCTCCTAAATCTAAAAGGGCTTTCTCAATGAGGTGTTCCCCTATCTTAATAGAGATCGTCGGAGTACCGGGATACTTATACTTGATGGGAATGCATTAAGTAATGATCGAGCTTGCTTGCTCGACTAGAAAATCTTTCTTGGGTGCGTTGGTGCTTCTCTTTAAGGTACAAAGGTCTTTCAGATATTTGGCGTAGGACGGGACTTGTTGAACAGCATCAAGCAGTGGGATATTGATTTTTACTTGCTTGAATACTTCCAACATCTTATTAACTTGCGCCTTTTTCTTTTGGGGAACCAAACGCTGGGGAAGTGGAGCTTTCGAGACATAGGTGTCAACAGATGGCTCGTAAGGTAAGGGTGAGGAAGAAGTTGGGCCCACGGATGGATCTTCCGTCTCCTTACCTTTATAGAATTCACTCTCGGTAGGTTGTGAAATGATTTTCTCTACTTCCTTGTCGGACCTAAGCGTGATGATGGCTTTCGCATGCTCTTGGGTGTGTGACGCGCTCGTGCTGTCTTGAATAAAAAATTGACCCCTAGGCATGTTACCCTTTGGATTGGGTTCGGGATGACTCGGGAATGTTCTCTTATTGCTCTCACTCAATGCATTAGCTAGTTGGCTCATTTGAACCTCGAGTTTGGTAATGTATTGAGTATTCACGTGCATGCTTTGTTGGGTGGATTGGAGGAAATTTTGAGTAGTTTACTGGAATTGAAGGGTACTTTGGGCAAGAAGGTTCATCGAATCCTCTAAAGATTGGATCTTTTGGGATGAGACATTCGAAGTTGCGGTGGCATTCTTTTGGAAACTCGGGGGTGGGTTACCGGAAGATTGACCTCCACTTCCTTGGTATTAACCCTTGGACCATGAAAGATTAGGGTGGTCTCGCCATCCTAATTGTATGTATTGGAATATGGGTCATACTTTGACCTATTTTGGTAGAGGGCATTGGCTTGCTCAGTGAGTGCCTTGTGGGACATAAGGGAGGGGTAATTCTCGACTAAGTGGTCGAATGAATCGCAAAGTAGACACATAGGGTAACCTACATGTTGAAAGACCGCAGGTGCGCTTCGATTTCCCTGTTTTCTCGTCTCTAAACCTTCTAAATGTCGGGCCAATGTGGCCACTTTGGCATTTAAATCATAACTTTATTCGACTTGGTGAGCGAAACCCTTATTGAAGGTGGTGGATCTAGATTCTCTATTGGGTCCCCATTGCTGGGAATTTTTGGCTATGGCTTCTAGAAATACCCACGCATCGACCTCACTCTTCTCGGTAAAATCACCATTACATAGTGACTCGAGCATAGTTCGGGTGTTACAATCGAACCCCTCATATAAAATTTGGACTTGGCGTCCCATCTCAATACCATGGTGCGGACATTGCAGTAACAAGTCCTTGAATCACTCCAAATACATCCACAGTGATTCTCCTTCCTTTTGGCTAAATGTATTTATGGCATTTCATATCGACACCGTCTTTTGGTTAAGAAGGAATTATTGTAGGAAGGTGACACTCATTTGGTTCCAAGTGGTGATGGATTCAGGTTTTAACGAGTTAAACCAACTCTTAGCTTTGTCTTTCAACGAGAACGGGAACAATTTAAGATTAAAAATCTCATTGGAGAGTTGTTGGTACTTAATGGTCCCACATATCTCCTCGAATTCACGCACGTGAAGGTAGGGATTCTTTTTTTTAGTACCTCGAAACACGAGAAATAATTGGATTGTTCTCGAATGAAATTGGAAATTATTTGCATTATGATCGGGGAGAAGTATACATGAAGGCTGACTAGACCTAGTCGGATAAAGGTAATCTTTAAGTGCACGTGGTTCTAACTCGTCTCCCATATCGGTGAATATAAAAAATCTACCTACGTAAGTGTCGGGAATGATAGACTCCACACTCGACAAACGACCGGTATGATTTCGAAACCAACTTCGCATACACTCAGCTCACTCGATTTTATTTATTTATTTATTTTATGTGATGAAAAAAAATATTTGACTCAAACCACGTTATTCCTAGCTAACACACAACAAATTGAACTATCTAATTTAGGTGAGGGAAATTTCAATTTTAAAATCTAGTTTTCCCGAGATTAATCAGTGACAGCACGGGTCTCTGAATTAATCTCCCTAATTAGACAGCTCCTACTCTTTGACAAGGGAGAATTTAAAAGACGACCAACTACGGTTATCTCCTCAAAACCCATTTTTCCTCCAGGTAGGTGGTCGGTACGAAGACACATTAAAAACCACCAATCCTAGACAAGGTGAAACGGAATTGATTTGACAAGTTTGCGATGGAGTAGCTTTTAATTCTAGCCTCGTTAAGAGATTTCCTATGAGCTATGTGATATCCCAAGGCCAATGTCTACTTGGTTTTAAATAAAATGTGATGGCTCGGGGTATACAAATGCTGGGTTAATTAGTGATTTTTGGGCCAAGGAAGGGTGATGAAATCCATACCTTATCTTTCACACGGGTTTTGCCCTTAAGTTAATTTATGCAACGTGCTAAATTAAGTGCGAAATTAAATCACGTAGGAGCACACAAAAACTTACCCCCGGTGTGGAATTTTTAGGGTCACTTGTTTACGCCGGACCGAAGTTTAAGTTGACGTCGATCGAAGGGGAAACGCTACCTACGCTTCAGTCGTTCCCGAGAGTTCCTTGTGCTCCTGGCAAGATTGCACAATTTTTTCTTCACATTCGCGCACAGTTGAATACTTTTCTGAATTTTTCTTCACTTTTTTTAATATGCTCCTGAAAAAAATAAAAGAAACTACACCAAATGTAAAGTGCGACACATACACAAAAAAAAATTAACGAAAAGAGAATAACAAAAAAAAATGACACACGCGCTAGTGGTGTATTTAACAAGAAGAAAAAAAAACAAGGCACACTTACGACATAATTTTTTTTTCTTTTATTCCGGAAATTACTACAAGAAAAAAATATTATTTTTTTTAATTTTCGGATTTTTTTGTTTTTTGAAATTTTTACTAACAAAAGTGCAAAGGTAAAAAAAACTAGTCTGAAAGTCACAACCTCTTTAAAAAAATTGAACAAATCCCCGACAACGGCGCCACTTGTTGTCAATTTTATAAAATACCGCAACTGCACGGGCTATTATAGAATAGCGAGTGTAAGTACGGGTCGAACCCACAGAGATTTGTCAATTTTAACTTTTAAAAGAATTCCAACTGTCCAACTAGACGAAATGGGATAGAGAATAATTATGAACTACACTAAATAAAAGTAACTACGACAAATGAGAGTAACACAAGATATTTGTAAACAATTAGGAAATAATTAGGATTCGGGGTCCATTTATCACGTAACTAATATTGCACTCTGATTTAATGTTGTCATTCCCTTTTTATAACTCAAATTTAACCGACTCTCGCCGCGTTTAATTCGAAAAATATGACGGTTATGATAAAAATATATTTAACGTCTCTAATAGACGGCTAAAATCCCTATTCCCTTAGAAAATACAAGTTTTAAAATTCGCAAATGTATTTAAGCATGGACTATCAAAACAATCAAAGTGCAAGCATAATCCATCAAAAATTACTATTTTTAAATCTCAAAACTTGATTTGGCAAAACAATCTTGAAGGTTCTTAAACACGCTCTCGTGTCGCTTTAAAATGAATACCGAATCTTTAATAAGAATTAAAACAAGTAGGGAATAAACAATGATAAATTAACGTAAAAATATTAGCTAACTATGATAAACTTCACCCTACTCCTAATATAAGAATCAAACTACCATAATGAAAGATAAATTGCAAGAATGAGTAGAGATCTTCATTAATAAACCAAACTTACAAATAGTTCTCTCACAAAAATCTTCAATCCTTTAAAAAAATGATAAAATCCTGGCCCTCAAATTGATTACAATCACTCAAAGTTGCTCCCCGAAATCCTCCCCGAAATATATCTCTAATTGTCTCTGAAATGATGAGCCCAAGGGTATTTTTTATAGGACAAGTGGTGAGGTATTTGAGTTGTGGTGGGACTCTTTCTGATTGGCCGAATGATGTTGGTAGCTATCTCTCCACCTCTTTAATCTTTGGATTGTGATAAGGGACAGAATTTCCCCCCACTCGAAAACTCTTATCTTTTCTTGCTGAACACGCATGCCGAGTTTCATCCAAATCGGAGAATAATAATTTTGAACCTTTTTATGATTTCCCTTGTTCTTGATAAGATTTCATTTTGTGGAAAGTCCTTAGTGATCCAGCCTTTTGGCAAATTTGGTACCGATATGCAGGAGGATTTGAGACGATGATGTTCGGTGTTTAATTTTTATTTTCTAGGAGATGGGCATTCGGGTAGGGTGTTTTCTCATTAGCATTTTTTTTACTGTTTCTTTCATAGCATTAGCCTTTATGTGTTATTCCTAAAACAAAGATGACCCCGCTGAGTCTTAAAATGACTTAGAGAACTATCTTATTACTTGACACTTAATTTATTTAGCTTTTTTTCGAACGACCGTAAAAATCAGCTTTTTCGCTCCTTTTTTGAATTGATCATCAATTTGCACCCAATTTCATTATTACCTGCAAAAATTTCACTAGGCAAATTTTTCACAAATTAGCACAAGAATAATAAAAAATTATCGAAGTGCCCATTTTTTACTTAAAATTGCCATTTTCAATATGAATTCAATCATTCTCGCATTTTTCCTCTTTTTAATAAAATAGTCCTAAGAACTTATTAAATACACTAAAATGGGACTAACAAAGTATAAAATATACAAAATAATGCACTCATCATTAGGGAATGAGAGAAAGGAAGAAAAGAAAGAAAAGAAAGAAGAGAAAGGAAGAAGAAAAGGGCAAAGTAAAGGAGAACTCCGGCCAAGCTCCGGTGGATTCCGGTACGAGGTCGTCAGATTTATCCAACGAGGCAAGTGTTTAACTTGCTTTAACTATTTATTCTAACAACCCAGATGTTTGAGCGACTATTTTATATTATTTTGCCTGATGGGCTAATTTTATAAAATAGGGAAAGTTGGAGTGAATATTATTTACCGTGATATTAAGGGATAATATTTACTATGTTTTGCCTATTTACCGTTATGAGAAGGTAAATAGCATTATGATGTGTTTCATTGCATCGTTATATGTAAAACGACGGTCATGACTCATATGTAAATTGGAGTATAATTAATGAAATAAAATAAAGTTGGGACATAAAAATAGTTCACGTTACTCCGAATGCCAAAATAGAGGGTGCGGTTGTTTTTGGAATAGTCGAGATAGTCAAAATAAGTGCCAAGTTGTATTTTTGAGTTTTGGGTACTTTTGACCGGTTATGACTCAATTATGTGGATATGAGTCATTGTAATGGTGTATTAGCAATTAAAAGAGGGGAATGTATGTTTTAAACCCGATTAAGTCTCCCAACCCATTTTATTTTCCCATTCTTATGTTATAAGCCTTGAGAGAGAGAGAGAGAGAGAGAGAGAGAGAGAGAGAGAGAGAGAGAGAGAGAGAGAGAGAGAAGAGAGAGTTAGGAGAAATGGAGAGAAAGAGATAAAAATGGAAGATTGGAGCCGGAATCCATTGCTACCGGAAGAGAATCTGAGACTACAAACTCGAGGAAAGTTTCTTACTTGCTAGATATTGATTTAATGTGATAAATTGCATGTATAGTTAGTTTTTGTGATATTTAAACCATTTATGGGTTTTGGGAATTTTTGGTGTTTAATCCTTTAATCTTGATTTAAACTTGATTTGGGGAATAAATATTAGTCATTAGTTGTATAGAAGTGATTTGGGAAAATTAGCTGTTGATGATGTTGGATAAAATGTAAGATTTGGGGTTTTGGGATTTTAGGGTTTATACAACCCGTAGCCCAAACTGGGAAATTCTGCAGGGCCGAATCGATTCGCCCCTAGCAAATCGATTCGCCCATGGGGAAGGATACAGGTCTGATTAGGGTGAATCGATTCAGACAACCCGAATCGATTCAATGTTATGTAGAATGGTTGGGTACTCTTGACCGAATCGATTTGGCCTATCCGAATCGATTCTCTTTCAAGACCAAATCGATTCGGCCAGGGCAAATCGATTCGGAATGTCTGCATTTTTAGGATTTTTTTCCAGCTTAGTTGTCAGTCCTTTTTCTTTTAGGTTCGAGGTTTAGGAACCTTCCTTTGGGAAGTAATTAGGAGTCTTAGAGGTTGATGTTGGGTAGACAAATATCCTAGGTTAGCATGTGGTTATTTGGGCTTATTCTAAAGGTTAGATTGGGTAGGTTAATGTCTGAATGATATAAGAAGTTAACCTAAACATTAATAGGAGATAAAATGTTAATATTGAGACTTTTGGGAGAAAATTACTGAGGTAGACTTACTTTGATGATTTAGGATATTGTGTTGAACCCTTGGAGACTAGTTTGAGGATAATGGCACTTCGGGTCTTAGGTCATTAATAAAATATGACTTAAAGAATAAGAATTTCACCTTCTAAAATTGATATTTCATCATTGAACTAAAAGGACTTTGAGAATGTAAAAGTGAATGGTTTTAAAATGGAAAAAGTAATGATTTTCATAAATGCTAATTTATGATTACACGCCTCTCTAAATCGCTATCATAAGGGAAGTTGCGCACGTGAGGTGAAGCCCCCTGGATAATGAATGCAGGGTGGATATATCCCTAGGCCATATGAGCGTTTATTGTATGTTTTTCTGCGATGTTGAGGTAATTCTGGGTGTGGTTATGACTGTCCCGCGGGCATATGGCCGCTTCCCGACGTTTTGGTAGGATCCCAGGTTGTCTTGATGATAGGCCCTGGAAGATGATAGCCATTTAGGGATGCGCACAGTGAGGAAACCCGGACGGGCGGTCTTAGAAACATTATATAATATTATATATAACTATGTACAATAATGTGGGACATTATTGATGTTAAAGAATTTTATGATAATAAAATGGCTTTAAATACATTTCCTGGATGGAAGAAGGGAAATGGATAAATGAATTAGCTTCGGATACACTTCCCGGATGGAAGAAGGTAAATGGAAGCATATAATACAGAAAAGCATTTTTATGATAATAAAATTGGCTTTTAAATACATTTCCTGGATAGAAGAAGGGAAATGGGATGTTATGAAATGAAAAAGCATTTTTATGATAATAAAACTTTCTTTTTATATATATTTTTCCTGGATGGAAGAAAGGAAATAAAATTGGTAAAGAGAGTTTTGAAATGATATTGATTTGGTAAGCATTTGATAAAATGAATTGCCATATATGTATTTTCTAAAGAAAATAGGAATTGTGCCTTTAGTTGGTGAATGTAATGAAAAATGAATTCTCATTCTGGGAGATATATCCGGAAGTGTAACAAGATATGTATACAATGGTGAGTATGAAAGATAAGACAAGTATGTCATGGGTAATTAATTATATGAGTATATATACATATCAGTTATGTGCTGAGGGTCTAGTGGATCTCGACGATCAACCTTACCGAGTAGTAGTGTATCGGGGGGGTTCCTTGTTTGGATTTCGCTTCGCAAGACACCCCACGCACTAACATGGCATAGTGTTGAGACTGGGGAGAAATTTATCCCTTAGTACTTGTGTTAACTAGAGTGCTTCTTAGGAGGCGATAGTGGTATTTTTAGATTGAGAGGTGAGAACCTTTATGTTTTAATTATGAGAGAAGTAAACTTTATGATGGTAATTAGGTTTACATAACTGTCATGGATTTTAGTCACATGGTAATCATATCAAACCGGGCCCTGACCCGTCTATATTTCTTTATTTTGCATGCAACTCTTTGTTCATTCAGGTGCTCTACCGCAAGGACACCCTATTGACTTTCCATTCCGGTTGTCATGGAGCTATAGCATATTGCGGATGTTGTAGGATATTTGTTATAGTCGCTTCTATCTCTTGTACTCTAGTTAGATTCAGTTTATTATTCGGGCGTGTTGCCCATGCTTTGTATTCATTCATTATAATGTGATATTCAAATTGTAATACTCGGTGTAACTATTTGTATTGGTCTGTTAACCGACAGCTTATTCGGTTATTGTTTTATTATATTGTCATTCTTTTATTCGTTGATTTTTTGGTATCCACCGTTTTTGTAAATTGAATTGTCTAAGTGTTTTTCTTTTACTTACAAAATTTTAAATTTGACAGTCCGTTTTCTAAAATGATTGGTGGTTATCTCGTACTATTATTTTAATTGACAGTGATGCTGAGAATGGACCATCTATGATTCCTGTGATTATTAGAGTATTGGGTTGGCCACCAATTATTTTAGTAGGCGGGTTGTCACATTTATGTGTGTTTATTATTCATATTATAGTTGGTGAAAACTATATGATTTTGGGTAGGGATTCTTGAACCAAAACGGGGTTTTGGAAATGATTTCATGTAAATTGAGGTGATAATAACTCCATATGAAATCTGGGTTAAATTCCATGTTAATGGTGAAATTTTTGGAGAGAAATTGGAAGGCTTGAATAAAAACTAGGACTTCGTTAAGATAGGTCTTAAATCTTAATTAACTTGATGAATCCAAAGAATTAATTGGTGTGTTGGGCAACATGCTCGAATAAATTGCTGGTAACCATAATTTTTGGAGTTGGAAGAGAAAATGAACTCCCAAACTGATTAGATCTCTGGATCGGTTCGTTTTTGGGGCTATCAGTTCGATTCATTTTATGGAGATAGGTTCGGTTCGGTTATGGCAGTTAATTTGGGATATTTTTTCTAGATTAAAAGGATTGGAAAAGAATTCCTTTTGGATATAAATATTAGGCGATCCTAAATAGAGTGTGCGGGCCTCTAAAAGATTAAACGAGTGAAATATAGATCTCGAGTTAGCGGGAATAAGATCCGGGTTATAAATTTTAGGAGTGTTTGGGACGAACGACACTCGAGAAAGTTATTTCGGTGGGTATATATATATATATATATATATATATATATATACTAGGGTATGCCCGTGCCTGAAGGCACGCTGATAAGTTTGGAAAGTATAAAGTCATGTATAATGTAAATAATAAATGTTTTATATATTCTTAAGTATAATTTTACAACATATAAGTGTAAACAATTTAAAATTTTGCGGGGAAATGTTCTTGATTTATATAACTGTCCAGCATGTTTAAGAAGAAGAAAAAATTATAACAACAATAATACTAATTGTCCATCCGAGCACAATTGAGACAAATGGAGGTCCCGTGTCAACGACATGCCCAAACATCCTGACAAAATCCTACAAAAAGGCTCCCACAACACCTAAGATGTGTTGCAAAACATCATAAAGTAAAAGAAGGAAAAAATTGACTTATTTTACAAAATAGTACTAATTTTGTATTATAATTCTTGTAATATCATACCAAATATTATGTTTTGTACATCAACTTGCACATAATCCATGATGAATGAAACCAGTAACTTCAAATCAATGAAGAAAGAAAGAAAAAATATCTAATCACTATACAAACTGATGTAATTAATTGTTCATGTCCGTTCTAATTAACCACATGTGCATTCTAATTAATTGTTCGTGTTTATAAGTATGGGTGTGATGGCACCACCAAAGAGTTTAGGACCTGATCAAAAGTGTAAATATAGTGAAATGTTGGAAGAACAAAAAGTACGCGAGAAAAAACAAAGATTACCATTAATAGTTGTGCAAAATTTACATTGATCAAACTTAAAATGTACTTAGTATTTTGGTGATGTTTTAAGACACGTATCCTTACTGTATATTAATTAATATATGACAGCATATATAAACCCAATCAGTAGCTAAAATTCTAAACCAACTGTAAGGATGAAATATAAAACAAATTGACTATCCAACACTTGAGTTTATATTTCTGTAAAGTTTTACACACTAATCTTATAAACTTAGAATCCTGAATAAATAAATTTCAAAATTAACATTGATTTGTGAGTTAAGAGTTCTACGATCGTGAATGTCAATAAAAAATGAAATTAAATCAAAAGAAACTAAATATGTCCAATAAATCTTAAGAAAACAATAAATCAATAAAAAACCAAAAACTAAACAGTTTTGAAAATTCAAAAGCATAGCGGTTGCACCCCACCCAAGAGCTTGTGGTAATCGAATGCAAGCATAGCGGGGCCCCATCTTTTACTCATTTGCAATTTAAGCCAAGAGATGGCTGACGGGGTTACCATATCTGCTCAAGTTGTGCAGCGGCAGAAGCTAGAATTCGTCAAGTAGATTCTCTTGCTCGGAACCAGACTATGTCAACAATATGACTCAGGAGATTGCAAGCCTGCCCATTTAAACAAAAAAACACTTTACTTAATAAAAATAATTTACTGAACAAATCATTCCAAGGCCGAAATAAAAACTTAATAAAAATACTTACTGAACAAAACAACTTTTAGCGTGCTCATCTACTTCTCTGCACAGTGCATCTAAACGAAGAACAGGATACCTAGAAGGCTTTGGATGGACAGTAACTTCGGGTTGCATCTGTCCAGGAAACACGTTTATAAAAGGAGTAAACTTTATGACTTGTCGGAATCCCATCTTGGCAGCAAGAGTAAACATAGTTCACAGATATAACATTGCTTCACATCTGGAGAAAATTGGAGCCATAAGTCATAAAAGAAACTAATAAAAATCGGGTTGGGCATTTTGTCAAAATCATACACGAAAAAAATAACCACGCTAGCACAAATAGGCCATCGGTAAAAATAGATTTAGAACGTTGAGTTCTAACAAATAGTGCTTCAAACGGCATTGTTTTTCTTGATATTCTCAAAGAAGGAAAACTAAAGAAAAATATCACGTTTGATGCCGATGCAATAGTTATTCAAACTGAAAAATTCAAACAATCCTAACAATGATGATAAAACGTAATATATGTTAAATGAACCCCAAACACGTCACTTTTTAGCAATCCAAACAATGTTTGATTTCCATGGTTATTCGACAAAACACCCAAAGCAGGACCAAACCACCAATCAACCAAATAGAAAACTTTACATAAATTGATAACTATCAAAACATTAAACACACTTGAGGGAACTATGTTATACCGGATGATACATTGATAACAGAAAAATCTGCTCACTGTTGAGGTTGAAAATTTCCAAAATATAGGACTAAACAGAACAAAATAATTAGAAATGTAAAAAAAAGGCAACTAAGAACACAATATAGCCTAAAATCTAACCGAAAATCCACATTGAAACCAAGTTATACTAACGAATAGTATTCATCTCAAACTTCTATTTGAGATTGAATTTAAGACACACACACTACTATATAAAAGGGAAATAACCAAAAAAAGATTAAATATTCAGCTAGGCATTTATTCAATCATGTAACATGAATTATGTATGCACCAAATATTCAAGAAAACAACAATTTCAAACGCCACAAATCCATATTAAAAAGAAAAGGAACTTGTAAAAGCAATGTACATAGCCAATAAGAAAGATAACATACCATTCAACATCTTGGGAGTTGGAACATACCATTCAACATCTTGGGAGAGATTTCCAACTGAACATGGAGTTTGTGATTCCAAGTAGAAACTTAAATCAAAATGGCCAATGGGTCAAAACAAAAATGGTAAATAAAGGAAAAGATAAGTGTTTAAAACGGTGAGATATCAGAAAATTGACATGGGAGAGAGTTGTTATTGGTTCTGTTACTTTTAACATGGGAATAACATCACTTACTCAAAGTCAAATTAGAATGCTAATGCATTTAACATGGTTCTACTTGAACATAACAACAGAAAAAGAACACTCAACGAATATTTGATGTCTAGTTCCCATATTTTGGGACTGCAATCTTGCACTATGAAACATGTGTGGTGAACTTTTCATAATATACTACATGTCTAATTTTTTTCTCAGTCTCATTCACAATTAATTTTAATCAACCACTAAATACCGGGTTCACATATAGGAAGCAATAACCAAATTTAGGAAGCAGAGGTTGTCTTAGTGAAGTAAGGGTTAATATTTGGAAAATCAATTTGCCAAACATCAGGATATTCATATTCATATCATATGTATAAATAAATGAATACTATATTGGATTAGTTAACACTCAAAAGAATTAGCAAAATTCTTGTAGCCTCGAGAACTTTGTACCTACTTGCTTGAAACTATACTACACTGTGTAGCTGTTTGCGCTCTGTACCTGCTTGCTTGAATTCATGGATTCAACTTGTATCAACATAAATAATTCATATATTTTAATATAAAAAATCAATACAAACCTTGTGATACCTACATATCCAACCCTCGTTGTACCAGCCCCGATTTAATCCTTCGTCCTAAATGTTCAGCGAATGGTCTCAACCTCATGATACCGCCATATCCAACCCATGTCCAACCAATGCACCAACACAGGTGTAATTAGTATCCAGAGGATCATATTGAGTGTTGCCGGCCGGAGATGACATGCCCCACATAGGGTCTGAACAGAAGGTCTGAACTGAGAGTTCGAATATAGGGTTTACACCCATATATACCTGGTGTTTCCAAGAAATAGATGGAGGTTGGAAGAAGATGTTATAAAGTACCATGAAATCAATCGCAACCTTGATCTACAAAGGAAAGAAAAATAATGAACAAAAAAACGTAAATACTCACCTGAGTAGTCCCGGATTTGAGGGAGAGAGACGCTTGTCCGAGGTTATCACAGATTGATGGTTGCAATTATCAGTTTATAACAAAGTATATCTTGTTAATTTCAAATAAAGTTTGTAATAAGAAGTACAAAGCCACCACTGAATTGTCCTCTAAGAAACCAATATCTAGTTCAGTGTCTTGGTCATATATCACTTGTAGTTGATCAAGTACCTTCAATGATCTGATAGAGTCCTGGGAAGTAGCAACTGGAAGAGATTCAGTGACCAAAGCATTCTCCTGACTGATAATGGATGAGATGACCTTATGACCTGCCAAGCTGAATTGAAAGCGAAATCATCATCATAGGGACCAATAGAGAAAGTTCACTTCTGAAATTAACTGATCAGTTTCTTCTTTGATAGACAACAGTCTCTTGTAAGTAGCAGTACCTATAGATTTCCAACAATTATTAGTACCAAAGCCACTGGTGAGATGTCTATTAGGCAACATCTAGCATACTCATAATAAGTATGCTAGCATGTCTAGCATACTCATAATAAGCCATTGATAACATAACTATGCTAGCATCGTATTCATGTCTAGCATACTTATTATGAGTATGCTAGATGTTGATTGAAATAGGACCTGGCATGTCTATCTAGCATACTTATTATGAGTCAAGCTTGGCACGTCTCGCCTACACTTCCTTAGCATACTCATGAATTCTAGTGTAAATCCTATACAGTTATCAGTGGCTTATTATGAGTATGCTAGATATTGCTTGAAATAGGACCTGACATGTCTAGCATACTTATTATGAGTAAAGCATGGCATGTCTAGCATACTCTTCCCTAACATACTCATGAATTCTAATGTAAAGTAAGGCAGGCAAGATGTTGCTTGAAAATTATGAGTATACTCGTAATAATTCATGTCTAGCATACTCATAATAAGCCACTGACAACATGTCTAGCATACTCTTGCCTAGCATACTTATTATGAGTATGCTAGATGCTAGGGAAGAGTATGCTTGAAAATTTTCAAAATTATGAGTATGTTAGACATAATTTTCAAGCAACATCTTACCTGCCTGCTCGTTTTCAAGAAGAAATGTACTAATAATTTTCAAAATGCTAGGGAAGAGTATGCTAGAAAATTTTCAAAATTATGAGTGCTAGAAAATTTTCAAAATTATGAGTATGCTAGAAAATTTTCTAGTAACATCTTACCTGCCTGCTCGTTTTCAAGCAGAAATGCTAGACATAACTGTATAGGAGTAGCTTGTTAGAAATGTACATATGAGAAGCTTGTTATTTCCAACAATTATTAGTATCAAATCCACTGATGAGATGTCTATTAGGCAACATCTAGCATGCTCATAATAAGTATGCTAGCATGTCTAGCATACTCATAATAAGCCACTGATAACATAACTATGCTAGCATCGTATTCATGTCTAGCATACTTATTATGAGTATGCTAGATGTTGCTTGAAATAGGACCTGGCATGTCTATCTAGCATACTTATTATGAGTAAAGCTTGGCATGTCTCGCATACTCTTCTTTAGCATACTCATGAATTCTAGTGTAAAGCCTATACAGTTATCAGTGGCTTATTATGAGTATGCTAGATGTTGCTTGAAATAGGACCTGATATGGCTAGCATACTTATTATGAGTAAAGCATGGATATCTAGCATACTCTTCCCTACCATACTCATGAATTCTAGTGTAAAGCAAGGCAGGCAAGATGTTGCTTGAAAATTATAAGTATACTCATAATAATTCATGTCTAGCATACTCATAATAGCATATTTAGCATCTAGCATACTCATAATAAGCCACTGATAACATATCTAGCATACTCTTGCCTAGCATACTTATTATGAGTATGATAGAAAATTTTCAAAATTATGAGTACGCTAGACATAATTTTCAAGCAACATCTTACCTGCCTGCTCGTTTTCAAGAAGAAATGTACTAATAATTTTCAAAATGCTAGGGAAGAGTATGCTAGAAAATTTTCAAAATTATGAGTATGCTAGAAAATTTTCTAGCAACATCTTACCTGCCTGCTCGTTTTCAAGCAGAAATGCTAGACATAACTGTATAGGAGTAGCTTATTAGAAATGCACATATGAGAAGCTTGTTATTTCCAACAATTATTAGTACCAAAGCCACTGATGAGATTAAATTAGGACGTAAACATATAGAATAATAAAATTAGGATGTAAACATGCCCCTAGCCGTACTGCAAACTATTCCTATCCACACTTCCTATCAAATTTCAAAAACAAAAAACATATAGAATAATAAATTTTTTGGCGCAAACTACAAAATCAATATTATATGTTCCCAAAAACTATATAGATAAACAAAACAAACCCGAAATTCTCGCAACAAAAATTGTGCGTACGATCTGAAATCAAAATGTGTGAGCTGTGATGGTTGTTGCGATTATACCTAACACATGGTATTTATTAGTGATACTAAAATCAAGAACTAAAAACATAGATATTTACACACATACATTATGTCCTTTTATCAAACACATGGTATTCATACTATTAAAAAATACAAAAAAATTGAAAAATACTTCTTTCATATAAGTAAACGAATAAGAGAGTAACAAACTTAAAAAGGAAAAAAAAAAAGTAACAATCATTCTACATTTATATACTTCTGGTTCTCCCTAGCAAAATATCAAAAACTGACCACCCAAATCAAAATCAAAAAAATAATAACAGTTACCCAATCTCCCCCTCCATTTCACTTCACTTACATTTGATGATAGGGTTTGTGAAGTGTGTCCTTTTACCTCGATCCATGGTAGGATGATGCACCGAGAGGAAGCCTACACCAAAAAAAGCTAAAAATCCAATACGCCGTCTGAAACCTTCAACAGATCAGCACCTAAAATGCACCATAACCATACATATTGATAATTTTAATATAAAAAAACAATAGAAAAAAATAGTGTAGAGAGAGAAACCTTGAACAAAAACAATAGAGTTTTGGAGCTGGGAGATCTGAAAACCCCTAAAAATTCAAGATCTGAAAATCAAACAATACAAACCATGAACAAAACAAAATCTAATTCAAACAAAACTGAAATCTATGAATAAAAAGTTAAATACTCAACTGTCCTAGCAACGACCTCAAGCTATTCTTCATCTTCCTCTTCGATCATCGATGTGTGATCTTTGAAACCCTATGATTCTCGTGGAGAGAGGGGAGAGTGAACAGAAAGAGAAGGGTGTTGTGTCAGAAGATGAGAGAGAGCATCAAGTGTGAGGGAGTGAAATGAGAAACGGATGGGGTTGAGAGAAATGAGCGTAAGGGAGAGAATGGGGGAAATACAATTCTACCCTTGTTTTTGAATTTTGAAGAAAGAGGCAAATAAATTAGAGTGTGTCAAAAGAGGGGGAACCCAAAATTTTTAAGGGCAAAATAGGCATTGCAGGATAAATTTATATTGATGACATCATAGTTCAATCTTATGACATACATAAGTTTCCTACTTTATTATATAGATATATATATATATATGTTTGTGTGTGTGTGTGTGTGTGTATATGTGTGTGTGTGTGTGTGTGCATGTAGAATATATGTTCCGATTATAAGTGAGTGAAATTCGAATGTGTGAGTAGGATGAAACTAGAATACTAGCTAGACGTGATAAGCTAATATTTGAGAATTTATTTATGTGATAATTATATCATAAGTGAGGGAATACTTATGGGATTAAAATAGGTTTTGCGTATACTCATGAATTAATAAGAATTTGTATATTCGGGGTTTTAGGCTAATGCCCCGAGAGATAGGCATGATAGCCGGATTTGATGTGATATATATATGGGTATAGAGACACTATATATATGATATGATTATGACTATATCTGTGTTTGAATGATATATTTATGTGAAGCGTACCCTCTAGTGTTATCATGGAAAGTGGCGCGATGTGGGTGAGGCCCCTGTCTCGAGTAGATGGGAGGGTATAGTCCCCTGGTCATAGCGTCTATTTTTATATGGAGTGGTATTTATCAGGGGTGAGACGTCTTTGGTATGATTCATCTTATTTTCAGTGAGGAACTATGGCCGCTTCCCATATGTTGTGATTTGGTTTTTACCAAGTCGGTGTGAGAGTCCGACCGCTGGTACCCAGGATGATGTGTGAGTAATTCCCTAGAAGATGATAGCATTGAGAGACTGCATCCATTGAGTTATAGTTCTGAGGGATGGTTATTTTACTTATATAGTGTGCGATATATAAGAATGGATATACTTGATGTATATATATATATATATATATATATATATATATATATATATATATACACGAACATAATAAAGAATAAATTGTAAAATAAATTTTGGATCATCCGGGAGTATAAAATTCAGAATAAAATATGTTATATACATATATAAAAATGAGAATATTATATACGAGATAAATAACACTAAAATGTGAATAGTGTAATAACAGGTGAAGGTTATTCATAATGAATGGATATATGATTAATCGAGAAATTATAAGGTATCATCTCAGGAGAAAGCTTGAAAAAATGTATGTGGGTCATGAGATAGTGTTTGGGTTTTTAGAAGTTCGGTGAGATGCTAGTTAGGATGGGTAGTGTAACTAGGGTGTTATAAATACATGCATTAGGTGTGCACCGTTAGATTAGAGGTGAGGGGTATCTCATACCAGTTAAAATAAGGATAATGTCATATTTTAAATGTTAAAGTATTTTAAACACTTGCTAAATATTTTTTAAAAATATTTGGGCTCTGACCCGCTTGCAACTATTTTCCTTTTTCTTTTACTTTAAAACCCTTTTAGGTGTCCAGACATAGGGACGCCTGGATGATTATTCGTTCGAATCAGGCATTACTGCCACAGCTGTGGATGTTAGCGGGAAATTGTATAAATGCTTCTCCCCTTGTGATCTAGATAGGAGGTACTTGAAATTCTGTTACTAAAGCCGTTTAATAAAATTAAACTATTTAAGTAACTCCGAATAGTTTTTTAAAGAAACTCTTTTCTTAAAAACCAAAACTAATTTGAACACAAGATGTGTTTTATAAAATTATGTACGAGATCTATTCAAGATTTGATCAACGGGTTTATAAAACGGTTTAAACAAACTTTAAACCTAGCACAGCCAAGAATGAGATGAGAAGATGTAGGAAGATTAAGAACAAGATTTTTTACGTGGTAAAACCTCACCCAACTAAGGAAACATCCACGACTCCCTCTACGGAGTAAAACAAAAATCCACTATAAAGAAATTTAACAGTTACAAACTATATAACAAACATGCATACAACTCAGACCTATATAAGTTTAAGAATGTACCCTCTGGTGTCCTTATAACTTCTCTGCAGTTCTGATTGTTGATGTTGTTCTCCCAGTTTGTTAACTTCCAATTTGTTCAAGCTCTTTACGTCGACTCTTTTTCTCAAGATCTTATTACCAACACTTTTCGTGTGGTAGAGTGAAAGTGTTTGTGGAGGTGCTCTCTAACACATGCATGCACACACACACTTATCATGTACAAACAGTCCTAACAAATTACATATAAGACTATATGCTGTGATTTTTCTTTTTCTCTCTTCTCACAAAACTTAACCTTTTGACCTTCAAAACAATCCCAGAATCCACGACTATCTTGCTCAGAAGACGTATCAAGATCTTAATCAGTCTCGGGTTTTGAAAAGATTTTTGAGACTGAAAACCACCAATTGCGATTCCAAACTAGGTCAAAGGTCTTGTTTCAAGAGAACTAGAAATAGAAAATATTATTGTTGATTTCAAAGTTAAAAACATTTACAGAAAGCAAATCAACAATATATTTCTCAAGCTGAGAAATAAAAAATGCAAACTAAGTGTAATATACCATGAAGAACTCAGATCTGAAATTTCTATATACCCGAAAAAATAGATCTAAGAAAATGATTAAGTTGGAAACAAGAACTAAAGAATGAAGAGGTTACAGCAATAAACCAACTCTCAAATCACCTCTCAAACACTCAAAACACAAGGTTGTGTTTGGAAAAATACAGGGGTTTGGAGGTTTATGTTTGGTTTGAACTGTTTAGACGATTTAGGGTTAGGGTTAGGTTTTCTAACTCTTTCTCTCTCTTCTGGTTTCTCTCTTTCTCTCTCTTTTCTCTCTTCTCTCTCTACTCTCTTTTTTTCTCTCAAAGGAGGAAATGGCAAAAGTCTTCGAAGGCTGAGAGGAAGGGTCCTTTTATAGGAGGCTGAGAAGGTTCGAGAATGAGGACCAAAATCAAAGGTTCATATTGAGTCAATATGGATTGACTTTAATCCAAGGGTTCACGATATGCGGTGATTAAAATCCTCCTGATTGGTCAAAATGGGGTTCACAGGGATTGAGAAAGGGCTCATGCAGATCGTTGATAAAGATGATCTAAGGGTTGTAAACAGGCGCTGGTTTACACTCTATAAAGAAACACACTTTTCACCAATCAGAAAGCAACAAATGTTTGCCAATGAATAGAGATAAAACACGCATCTGAAAATAATTAAAATCACACCCTGAAGTCTCTGCCTCTTTTGGATTCTACCCAAGGCAACTTTAGGCCAATTAAACTAACAATATGAAATAGCAAATTGACCCCATAAACTTTTAAAACCAAGTTTTAATTAATAAAACCTTATTTTAAAAAGTTTATAAAATCCCAAAAAAATATTTAAAAACCAATATTAGGGATTTAAACACACTCAACATATGTACACACATTAATATGCAATATGAGATGTATATGATCCATTCTACTGTGTGTGAGTGTTGGTAATGAGGTCTAGATCACTTCAATCAAAGATGAAATAGTAGTGCAAGCTCTGGGGTTCTTTGGATTCTAGGTTAGACATCATTTTGTCACAATTTCCAAACTAGATGAACACGTATACAATGTAGACTCAAGTGAGTCAAGAGTATAAGGTGCTTTAGTATTGTGAGCTATATTCGAGCATGTTGCCCAACTATTGTCTTTTAATTTATTTTTGGCATTTTTATTTTACGCTGATTCTATTTGGTTGCATAAATATTTTACCGAGAGTTATTGGTCACTTCAGTTGTTATTCATATCTTTGTACGGATGGATTTACTTGTGCGTTTAAGTTAAAAATATTAGTGAAAGTGCGCAGCAATCAATGTCCAACTTACTTAATTACATTCCAATTTTCACCCAATGCAGTCTTAACTCTTGCAAATAATTGTGACATATAAATGGAATAAATAGAAGATGCAAGACAGACAAAATTTGAGGAAAAATTCCCTAAAGGGGCAAAACCTTTTGATTTCACTATAATTTGTAAATCTCAACTTACACGGATTACAATGAAATACAGTGTCACATAAAATACCCACAGGTGTCAGTTCGATGCCGTCAACAAGAGGTCCTGTAAGAACTCCAAGATCAGCAGTGGAAAATCAACCTTTTTCTCCTCCACGAGTACTCCAAATGAGAAGAACAATTTTCTTGTGTTTAGAGGATTCACGTAAATGATTGGGAATTGTTTGTGAATCAAAATAGTGTAGAAAACATGTAAAATGAAGTCTGTTTTTAATGTAAAAGAACTGCAGAAACGTCAGATCCAAGACTTGCAAAATGTGTAGAATGAACACTGTTTAAATACAGAAATCGAGGCGATGGCTCGTTCGAATGAGATGGGGTGTCGCTTGAACAGCTCCAGGTGTCGTTAGAACGATTTCTCACGACATGAGCTCTCCTTTGAATGACAAGCTCTGTCATTCGAATGATCTGAACGACTTGTACTTGTTCGCCTCTATACTTAAAAAAATTCTTATTTCGAGATAAAAATAATTCAAACTTCAGAAATTTATTTTAAAAATGTTCCCAAATATTTATGCAAATTTTAAAAAATCCAATTAAATTATTTTACCATAATTTCCAGTGGAGTAGTGGGAACACATGATTGTTGAAGACGCACGATGCATGATAAATCAATATTGGTGCACTACGCACGTATGAAGGTAGTGGGTGCGTGATAACTTCAAATCCAAGTCGAGGCCGTCATGGATGAATGTGCATGCCTAATGAAGCGGTATCAAACATACTTACAGAGATCTACGATATACCAAAAAAATTTCTAGATACTAAACGGACATTTATAAAAACATTCCTTACAATTAGAAAGTTTAAAATTTGAAACCACACTTTATAGGTTATTAGTAATCAAATGGTTTTCGACATTGATGCTGAGAATGAAACCACATAAGATTTCTATTTAATTTAATATAAGACTAATCACCCGGTATTTTACTAGGTGAGGTTTCATTGATGGTATCAGAGCATCAGGTTCTAGTGTCCTTAGGAATCTGTGCGAACGTGCTATATTTTCAGTGTGGCTCTTTTTTTGATTTAGAGCCATATTCTTAGAATTATTGATTCCTATGGTGAGATTTCGTTCTCCTGCTATAATGTATAAATATTAGTGAATCTTATATGCATTTGGGTGTGTTCGTTTACCAAAAAGTGATGTACGATAAGTGAGGCCCGTTGGAAGGACAGCCGAAGGCGGGGCTCAGTTGAAGTTGAAGAATATTTTGGGGATAATGACAGTAGTCGAGGTCATCCATATTATTGCTTGGGAAGATGGGGTTATAAGGACTATTAGGATGCAGCACATATTGTTGTACCATTATAGCAGAGAGTGGTGTTAAACTAGACTCACCCATTGTGGTTAGAATAGGAGAGAGTAGAAGAGGTCTTTCAAGAGGACCACCCATTGGAATTCTAGTAAATGCGAAGATTGTGCGAGTAGCCAATGGATATAAAATACCTAGAGGCATTGGCATATAGCAGGGAGTACTATACTAGGAAGTGAAAATTTGGGGTAAAATATTTCTTAGCTCATGGGAGCAGTGTTGTAATGGTGGGAGTCAATCACCACGTTTGAAAGTGAAATAGTATGCCATTAGAAGGATCTTAGGTACGGTTTTACCGCGAGTTCCTTAATCTATGGTTCAGGAAGAGATGTGAATGAAATTATGAACTTATCACTGGAGGGCCAGACAAAGGCCTTATCTAGTGAACTTTCTACCCGATGAGGTAGGTACAATAGAGAAAAGAGTCCTTAAGTGGGTGATGGACTCACGAGGGGAGTCACCAGCACTTAAGGGAAATTATTCTTGAACGATCGATGCAGATGGTGATAATGTCGTGCTTTGGTCAGTGAGTATATTAATTCTTCTTATGAAGGGAGATAAAAGAGTTGGAGGATTTAGTCAGGGGGTAAGACTGACTATTACGGTGTTAGCGAAACACCATAAGGGGGAGACCCATCAGGGAACCCATTTAAATGATTTAGATAGCTGAATTCCTACAGAGTAATGATGAATTCAGTCAGGGCTATTAAGGCCAGTAATGTATTCCTTAGGGACAGCGGGGCTAAGGGAACAATGAGGTTGGTCATCAGGGTTGATGCTACCAAGAAGGAAAAACCTAATACGACCAGTGTGGCAAAAGATCAGTGCATTATATGAAGAGATATTTTATGTGGAGAGAGTAGGACCGCATGCATTCATTTTTCCCGAAGCGAGTAAAAAGGACAAGAGTATGGTGCCTAGTAGGGGCAATTATTAAGATAGTTTTTTATTCGGTTTGGACAAGCGTGTTACGTTCAGGAACCATTTGAGCAGCCAGGGTGATCGGCAATGTTGAAATATGAGTTTTAACCTCGGGTGAATGAGGTATGCTTTATGTGGCACGAGTGAGTCATGATATTTTTATTAGCACTAGATTCGCGAATGAGACGATTTTAGTGGTTTTATCAATAACATTATTATCTTTATATATTTTTCGTTGTGTAGTGAGGTTATTTTTTGTTTCATCCGTGGGGGAGTGGGTGTAGTCTTAGTGGTATATTTTTATTGAGATTACTCATTTTAGTAATGTCTTATACGAGTATGATATTATCCTGAGTATAGACTAGTTAGAATGATAGTGGGGTGATATTATAAGGCTATCGTATTTGCAATTTCAGGGAGGATGTGTTGTTTTGGCGATGCCTCGCCTAAAAGAGGATCGAGCTTGCATTCAAATTATATTGTGATGGATAATTTGGAGAGTATTATTGTCTCAAGATATTGATCCTGGTGTGTTGGGGCCTTACCGATATGATTCGGGGTGCATTAGGTTTACTATCGAACGGAGAGATTTAGCTCGTTATTATGTTTCACGCTCAAGACTTGGTGATAGGGAGAGCACATTGTTATATCACTCCTTTAGAGATGTGGGAGTTGAGATTTATATTTATATGTTTGGGGACAGGATTTTGAGAGTCCCGAGTATGCGTTTAAAGTTTATGCAATTTGATTAATGATAATGCTGATTGATAGTGCATTTGGGGAAGTCCCTTATTTGAATGTTATTGCGGGATGAAATACGCATGAACCTTGATGAATGTCGTGAGTAGAGAGACGTTGATGGATGCTAGGGCATCAGTTTTGAATGTTAATCATTGAATGTGTAGAGAAAACACTCTGAGCTGAGAGTTATTATATAGCATAAGGCCAGCGGGGCCGGTAGTGTTGTAAGAGAGAACTGATTTTTTTTTCTCACCACCAGTTAAAGGGTGGAACAATGTAAAGAAGAATTAAATTTTGATTTATGGGGTGATTTAGAATACACATGTGTTTTATCCATGTCGAGAATGCGAGGCTAGTATTCAGGAAAATGTAACGTTTCCAGTGTTGTGCAAATATGCAAGGATTATAGGGTGTATGGGTACCCTGATTAGTTTGATTTTCAAATCGTCCGAGATAGGAGGATGTGGGAATAATTTGTGGAATATATGCCTATAGAGCAGTTATTAACAATGATGGAATGCCATGATGGATTAAACGTCATGTGAGAAGGACGATGATCTTAATATAAAGTACCACTTATTGTGAATGTTGATGTTTATACGATAAGAATGACCCAGAAGTGCGCATTGTGCTAAAAGTGCATGGGCTGAGACTTTTGGTATATCCTGGGGAAAGAAGGTGAGTATAAAGTACCAGTTCATGTGAGATACTATAAGGGGGAATTAGTGTTAGGTGAGACGTGGTGAGATTGTCTCTGAGTGCACCACTCATAGTTGGAAATATGTTGGTGTACCCCAAACCATTCTTTGAAAAGAAAGATTGCACCAGTGTAAGGTGTCGCCCTATATTTTTGTGAATGAGGATGAGATCCTTGAACCCCACCTCCAATAGGGATTATCAACAACTAGTGGGGATGACATTTTGTTATGGGTAAGTCGTGTCACCTATGACCCGATGAGTAGACGGTAAGTGATTGACGACTAGTAAAGCGGTATGAATTCGATTCTGGAATCACTGTGGTTATTTTACTTCCACAACTGACCTAACATGTAATTGAAGTAAAGCATGGTACGGTAATTGGGAGGAGAAATTATCGATTAGTAGAGTTGTGTGTAGTCACTAGTACCTACTTGTTGTGGACAAGGTGTCTATTAAGGTTTTGTGTTGAAAATCCTGGTCATTTTCCCTCTGGTTTTTTAGAGGTGAGTGAATAAATAGACTTTTGGATCGAACGTGATTTAGAGTCCAATGTCAAGAGGTGAATTAACTACAAACTGCATTGGGGTGACTTTTGAGCACCGTAAGAGTTACGTCGCCATGAACTGAGATTTGAAGGATTGACAAGAGTGGTCAGATGTTCTTATGGTTTCTCTCAGAATGGGAGTTTTGTGTTGGGACGGACACGGGAAGCTAACACTTAGCGATGTGCGGCCTTCTAATAATATTTAGGCAATAGAGCTAGTGATTTATAGGCTTGTATTATTTGGATGTTGTTGATAAAATAACAATGTGTAATGTGTCGTTATTGAAGCGAGAGCTTATGACTGGTGGAGTATATCAGTATGAAGTGAATTGAATAAGCTTATTGTTAAGCTCGGGGCTAAGTGAGTAAGCCTTTATACATTTGGGTCCCACTAACGGGTGAATAATGGAGTGACCATACCATTATTGTGATTAGATTTTGGGCATAAAAGGGTGTTGTGTGTGGCTCAAGATCCTAAGTTTTGGTACCGATTTTATTCGAATTTTGAGGACAAATTTCTCTTGCAAGGGTGGGAATATGTAATACCCCCGTTCTTTTATGGATATTTAAATTATATGAGTAGATGTAATTTAATGATTTAAGAATTTTAAGTGAAATAGAATTTGAAGTGTGGGTTAAATGTTAATTTGGCGAGTGACGGATTAATATTGATGTGTGCTATATTTATTTACGAGAATAAGTAAATGAAGTTGGATTATTTTATATCATGTCGCGGTTGGGCAAAGCAAAAAATAATAATATTTTATTCAAAAAACACGTGTGTAATTGGACTTATAAAGGTGAATTTTTGTTAAGTGACTCAGATGGGAATTTTGAGTGCACGGTTGGTCTCGAAAGGACCGAAATAGTCAAAATAGAGTACCCGGGGGTAGTGTTTGGGTTTCGGGGACTTTTTGGACTAGTAGGGTCTCGCATTTGTGTATACGAGTAAATTTTGGGTTTAATAAGGGGATAACCCATATTTCTCTCTTATAAGGGAACGATAGAAATAAAGAAAGGAAAGAAAAGGTAAAAGAATAGGAGAACTCCGGCCAAGCTCCGGTGGATTTTTTCACGAGGTCGGTGAATTTATCCAACGAGGCAAGTGTTTAACTTGGTTTAACTATTTATTTGTGTTTATTATTCATATTATAGTTGGTGAAAACTATATGATTTTGGGTTGGGATTCTTGAACCAATGATATGTAAATTGAGGTGATAATAACTCCATATGAAATCTGGATTAAAATCCATGTTAATGGGGAAATGTTTGGGGAGAAATTAGAAGGGTTGTATATAAACTAGGGTTTAGTTAAGATAGGATTTAAATCTTAATTAAATGATGAATCCCAAGAATAAATTGGTGTGTTGGGCATATCTGAGTGTGTAAATGTTTATAGTAATGGTTGTTGAGGGTAAAAACCATAAATTTCAGAGTTGGAAGAGAAAATGAACTCCCGAACTGATCAGATCGCTAGACCGATTCATTTTTGGGGTTATCGATTTGGTTCGTTTATTTCAAAACTGGATCGGTTCGTTTTATGGCCACAGGTTCGGTTCGGTTTGGTTATAGCAATTAATTTTGGGATATTTTTCTTAGATCAAAAGTATTGGAAAAGAATTCTTTTTGGAGATAAATATTAGGGGATTCTAAATAGAGCGTAAGGGACTCTAAAAGATTAAACAAGTGAAATATCAATCTCGGGTTAGCGGGAATAAGATTCAGTTTATAAATTTTCGGAGTGTTTGGGATGAACGACACTCAGGAAAGTTATTTTGGCAGGTACATAAATATATTTATGCGTGTAGAATGTATGTGCTGATGATAAGTGAGTGAAACCCAAATGTGTGAGTAGGATGAAACTAGAATACAAGCTAGACGTGATAAGCTAATATTCGAGAATTTATTTATGTTATAATTATATCATAAATGAGTGAATACTTATGGGATTAAAATAAGTTGTGCGTATACTTATGAATTAATACGAATTTGTATATTCGAGATTTTAGGCTAATGCCCCAAGAAATAGGCATGATTGCCGGATTTGATGTGATATATATATATATATATATATAAGGGTATCGAGACAGTATATATATGATATGATTGTGAATATATCTATGTGTGAATGATATACTTATGTGAAGCCTACCCCTCTAGTTCTATCATGGGAATTTGTGCGATGTGGGTGAGGCCCCTAGCATCCATTTTTATATTGAGTGGCATTTATCAGGGGTAAGACGTCCAGGGGTATGATTCTTCTTATTTCCAGTGAGGAATTATGATCGCTTCCCATACTTTGTGATTTGGTTTTTACCAAATTCGTGTGAGAGTCCGACCGCTAGTACCTTGGATGATATGTGAGTAATTCCCTGGAAGATGATAGCATTAAGAGACTGCATCCATTGAGTTATAGCTCTGGGGGATGGTTATTATACTTATATAGTGTGCGATATATAAGTATGGATATACTTGATGTGTATAGTATATTGTATATATATGAGTTGTGAATATATATATATACAAATAGAATAAAGAATGAACTATAAAATAAATTTTGGATCATCCGGGAGTATAAAATTCGAAATAAAATATGTGATATATGTATATAAAGATGAGATATTATATACGAGATAAATAACACTAAAATGTAAACAATGTAATAACTAGTGAAGGTTATTCATAATGAATGGATATATGATTAAGCGAGAAATTATAAGGTATAAGCTGGGGCGACAACTTGGAATAATGTATGCGGGGCATGAGATTGTGTTTGGGTTTTTAGAAGTTCGGTGAGATGCTAGTTTGGCTGGGTAGCGTAACTAGGGTATTCAAAATACATGCATTAGGTGTGCACTATTAGATGAGAGGTGAGGGGTATCTCACGTGAGTGCGAAACTAGTTTAAATATGGAGAATGTTATATTTTAAATTTTAAAGTGTTTTAAACACTTGCTAAATATTTTTTAAAACTCTTTGGGCTCTGACCCACTTGCAACTATTTTCCTTTTTCTTTTACTTTAAAACCCTTTTAGGTGTCCAGACACAAGGACGTCTGGATGATTATTCTTTCAATTCAGACGTTACTGCCGCAGGTGTGGATGTTGGAAGGAAATCATATAGACGCTTATCTCCTTGTGGTCTAGATAGGAGGTACTGTGAGTTAAGTTCGGGCATGTTTCCCAACTGTTGTATTTTAATTTATTTTCGGCATTTTTATTTTACGCTGATTCGATTTGTTTGTATACATGTTTTACCGAGAGTTATCGATTATTATTTATTCATTTCAGTTGTTGTTCATATCTTTGTATGGATGGATTTACTTGTGCATTTAAGTTAAAAATATTAGAAAGTTTAAACTTTATCACCAGGCCTAATAGGTTATTAGTAATCAAATGGTTTTCGGTAGTAATACTGATAATGAAACCATATAAGATTCCAGTTTAATTTGGTACAGGACTGATCACCCGGTATTTTATTAGGCGGGGTATCACAGGTACCATGAGGTGGTAAAGGGATTATTTTCTTTGGAGGTTCTCTGTGTCAACTTATATATCTTTCATGGGAGGGAAAACACTCGGGGTCATTAGCAATTAAACCATTAGGGTTTTGTTTGATAATTGGTAGGATGCGTGTGGGTTTTAAGTGTTAAACTTGGTATAAGTTTTTATATTTGTAAAAGTTCCCCACATTATATATTTATTTATAACTTTGTAGTCTTCAACTTTATTGATAAATTAATATACACATATATAAATATATATCATGATATTAATATTATATAGATAATTTTCGGGTCTCGGGTCGGGTCGGGTCTCGTCGGGCTTAAGAATTCATGCAAAAGCCCGCCCAAAAAAAATGGGTCTATAAAATTTTTCCAAGCCCGCTTTGCTGGCCTATTCACCTTGCACAAGCCCTATTTTTTATTGGGCGGGCATGGCGGGCCTATGGCAACCCCTAACTCCAAGTGACATTTCAAAGTCAAATTCAAAGATTTCTTGGGGCGCGTTTAGACGCACGTTATTTTTTACTCCTCTTCTTTTATGTGTGCATTTTCTAAATTCAACTAAACTAAATTTTAGTGACAAAATTTTATAGTGACCCTTAGAAACAAGTGCAATCCCAATTTGTGTTATATTCAGTGGATTTAAATAATTTATATACTTAAAATTAATGTCAAGCCTATTAGTTTGAGATAATTAATTAATTATTGGCCCCAACGCATAAAAATGATAATTGTGAATTTTGACCCCATTTGTAGAAATTGATAGTCTGAAATACGAGAATACACGATGAAAAATTTATTTAGAATTAAAATGTTCTGAAACTTCAACTACTCAGTAGGGTTGTACCTTACCCTTTAAGAGTATTACTTTTGATATATATGTTCCAAATTGATGGCATTCATTATGATACTCGTATTCGTGTTATAATAATTAATATGATGTTGCATTAATGGACCCCTTTACGATGAAACATGCTCATGTAAAAATAATTACGTGTCCCTTTTATATAAGAACGGGATATGAATCGATATTTTAAACCTTCATATTGTTAATGTGAATTATGTTATATGGACATTGGAAGGTGCATGGAAAATTATTGTGATTGGTTTGGTGGTTGAATAGTAGTGTGGATTAATTTCAGAGATTTCACGCATAGACGTTTAAACTCTTACCCTACTCTTGCATAATAAACCTTAAATAATTTGTCTTAGCAACTACAATATCTAAATGTTAGTGTATCAGAGGGTTCCTTGTTTGGATTTCACTTCGGTGAGGCATCCCATTCACGGAGTTTAGAGACGAGTTGTCGTGACAGCTTAAATGACATGCATAAACCTTAAATAAATTGTCTTAACAACTACTATATCTAATCATTAGTATATCGAGAGTTTTCCTTCTTTGGATTTCACTTCTGTGAGACATCCCGTGCAAAGTTTAGAGACAGATTGTCGTGACGGCTTAAATCTTTAATAAAATTATGAACTCTCAACTTTACGCTTTGTTCTACGAAGAATCACTTGCATAATGTTTGTCCATTTATCTCTTTATAAACTCGTTTAAGATATAGATAATGAATCCTAAATAGTATAGCCGAGTCAAGGTAACTAAGGATAATTGAGGTTTGAGTAGCTTCTTGAAGTGAATAATTACATGTTAAAATGTCAATATTAATTGAACATGTTATATGGAAATGAATGGGTGGGTATAGTGTAAGAACACTTTATATTGTGATATATTCTCTCGGCCATGCAAATTCCCGATAGCGCCAGAACATGAGACATGATTTTTATGATTTATTGTGATATTTATATATATTTGTCAGCCATGTGAATGACAGGTGGCATCTGGTTGAGAGATCAAATATATAAGTTTGGTGTACCACATGTTTATGAGATAGCCAAGATGAAGGGGTTCATGTCAATTACGTGTTAATGAATTATTGAGCCTGTCGGTTACATGTTGATGAATTATTGAGCCTGTCGGTTACGTGCTAATGAACTATTGAGCATGCCAGTTACTGATTGATTAGTTAATGAGAAGGATTAATTCATGGTATGAAATGAGATAATTATAATAAATTGTGAGACTACATTTATGGGTTTGGTCATTCATTAAATTATTAAACTATGACTTTATTATCTATGCATATAACTTCTTTGAGTTTCGTAGCTAAGTTACTGTTGGGGTTTCAACACCATTTTTATGGAAACCAAGTGCTAAGGTTGTACCTCACACTTAGATTTCCTTTTGATCTAGCCAACACGTGATATACCTCTCTCAGGGTTTTCTCTCTAAAGACATTGTAGATCGTCGTCCCCTCATGTTATCATTCATCTTTGCAGTCTAGCTTATTTTGAGATGACTAGTTGTAGGTTGTTACTAAGATGGCTTGTAATAGTCATAGACTCATTGGGGATTGTATTTATGTATTACTAATGACACAACATTATTTATTATTTTGGTCATTGGACCTTATGAGTTATACTTGAGGATCTTCTCATCATTTCAAAAATTTTGTCCATTTTTTATTTGATCTCTTCCTGATGAGAAAGATATTATTTTGTTTTTATTATCCCGTATGATTTTATATTTAGACTTGATCAACCTAAGTATTGAATTACATTGGGATATTATAGCTAAGTTTTAGAATCAAAGTACCTATAAGGGTCAAATTATTCAGTGGTTTAAATTCACAGAAGCTAAAGTAATATATATTAATTGAGAAACACTTGTAAGTATATTCTGACCAAGAAGAAGTTCTACTCCCTGGATTTTGTCTCACCAAACATCCACGTAAATGAGAGTTCCCTGGATGCGATGAGGGCCGCAAAAAATGCTTCCAATTTTTTCACACCACAATTCTTAAGAAATAAGAAGATGAAATTGCAATAAGATTGTAGAGCGGGGTTAAATAAATTAACCACCAACACTCTAATAAATTAACCGCGCACAATCAATAAAATGAGGCTAAGTGATTTACAAAATCCCTACTGATATATGGGCCCTAAACAGGCTGAGATATTATTACCCGTGATTTAATATATTGCGTATACTCCACGCTCAATAAATTACACTAGACAATAGTGTAGTAATGATTTAATTTGTTCATTTAAATATGTCACCACATATATTGTGACAAGAGGTACAATAAATATTGGACACTTAGTTCCATAGATTATATGAAATGTGTCAAGCCCACTTGAGGCACTTTCGCTATAAAAGAGGGTTTCCCCCCTCATTTGATCGATGATGGTCTTGGGGGCAAGGTAAGGAGAGGTAATCTAACTCTTACCCCCCACAAACCTCTTGAGCTCCGTCACGGGTTTGATGGTGATGAGAGGATTTTTATGGTTTTATCAATGAGTTTTACGTATTTTACACGGTATATGGGCGTTTGGAGGCGATTAGCCGGATTTGGCACGCCCCGCGCACCAAAAATATCAAAATCACCCAAGAATCGAGTTTTTCAGTGTATCATACTGACCCTAAACTACGCAGACTTTGATTCAACGAAGAGACAGATACGTAGGCACAACAACATTTCTCAATTCTAAAACACGCTAGATTCAATGCTTCCCCAAATTTGGACTCACATCTTACATTTGGCGACTCTACTGGGGAGATATTCATGATTTTGATTGCATAATGCCTCGTGCGCATATGGAAAGCTCGATAAAAATGGAACATTTTATACAAAGATAAGTATTATTGCTTACATTATCTCGTTTGTGCTATTGGATATTCCATAATATCTTTTTCAGTTATGAATCATGTTTATTTAGATACATATAAAATATGCTAAACATTTATTTCAAAGGAAAGTGTCATGATTATTCAAATAGACGGAATTAAAAATATATGTGAATGATTCTGCTTTTATTATTTTAATTAACCCAGTTTGATTAACAAGAAGAGTGCATGATGCACGCTTATCCTGAAAATTATGGGCTAAAACAAGTTTATGAGGGTAGTATCTATTTATGTGTTATGTAACTCAAAATTATAGATCAAATTTTAATCGCATATTGTGTACGTCAGTACATGGGCTATGAATTTACTCAGCTTCTCTCAAAAATCATGTAGCCTTTATCAAAGCCGAAAGTAAAAATTTATGAGGATTTCAGTCTTGATATTATTAGGCCTAGGATATAGGCCTGCTCAAAAAAATAATTTTCGTGTGTTTAGTTCCAGTATTGAACCACACATTGCACTGAAAAAATCAATACAACACGCTTCTCCATTTATACGAATATACCTGAAATATTATTTTAAGACATACAAAATCCACGTACATGCTTATTTGATGAGACCACACACAAGTAACAATTGCTATGAGCCACATATTGGACCAATACCCTTAGGATTCGTCTCTTCATCTGACCGACTGAGACAGGGATTTTGGACCAATTAGGATTTAATAGCTTATCTTTTTGTTTAAGAGATTCCAACCTCAGTTACTTCCACGTATGTGCTTGCTAGCTATCTGGATATATTTCTTTTAGATTGTTAGATTATAAATCTATCCCGAGAGAGAAACCTTTAAACTTTTAGATCGATTGAGTTTAAACCACAATTTGTGATCACCTTTCTTTAGACATGATCATCGGTAAATAATTGTTGACCAGTCATGACCAAAGGAATATTCTTGACATCCAAGGAACAATCTTGACCTCCGAAGGTACTCGCTCCGAGAAACCATGAAATAATCAAGCCTGAGTGAAACCCTCGACCTCTAAACATCCTGTAACTCTGAGCAGGTACCTTAAAAAAACCTTACTTTCGAACAACCCAGTATGAATTATCGAGAAACCTTGTGAATTCTGATCAACCTCGATCTACCAATAAAAACCATTTTTGAGCAACTATCTCTAAACTATATGGCTTTAGAGCAGGTATCTCTACACAAACTAACCCCCGAATAGGTATTCCAATAAAAAAAATGGGAAATGAAATCAACCCAGTATGAGAATTTGACAAGTGACCTAATTTAGATACCAAAAATTCGGCTGGTCTTAGAGTTCTCCGAACCACCTCGAACTATGAAAAGCCTTGAAACTTTGTTCCTCCAAAAAACTTCATTCCTCCAAAGATTTTTGGATCTCCGAACAACCTTGTTCACCACGAACGAATATGTCCCTCCGAACAACCATGTCCCTCACGAATAATCTCGTTCCTCCGAAATAGCTTTGAGGATCTGAAAATTGACCGAGCTTAAAAACTGAAAAAATAAATAAGTTGACCATGTGCCACCAACCCAACTCGGGAAAATCCGAATCACCATGGACAAAACCGATAAACCTTGGTAAATCCGAGGAACCTCCGATCTACTATTGTTATTTGTCCCAAATCGAGGAATACCCTCGAACTTCTCCCATCCCATACAGACCTACCTTGTGTTTTATTGTTATTCATTTTCAGAGTCCCAAGACTAGAGGTAGTTCTGTTATGGGGTGTATTATTTTTAACCACATGGAAGTTTTGTGGGAAATATTCGGTATAAAGCTACTCATGTTTAATGGGTACACAAATTTAAAGCTCATTATTTTATTGAGAAATTGGATTTATTAAAGTTTCTATATAAAATAAAAATTTTGAAAATATCATGAATACCCGTTTGAAGTTACATAATTATGTTATGTTGTCTCAAATGAGATCATTTAAATATTAAACTCAAATTAGTACGAGCGTGGATTCAGACAACCTTATGATTATTCGCATTTAATATTTGAATTGGTATAAGTTTTAATATGTCAGCATAAAATAAATGCCACACTTATAAAGTTGATACAATTAGAGCATAAATCTTTGGCATTTGCTTGTTGAGTACATCGGAGGTTATTATTTCGGATCACACAAAAAATTTCTTTATTGACACGGGAAAATCCCCTTATATGTTTAAACTCAAAAAATGCAAGTTTGGATTAGATGAACTTTTATTTTGAGTCATATTATTGTTTAAATTTTTGCCTAAGGTACCATGTTGCTTAAAATTTTGCCCGAGGAACCATATTGCTTAAATTTTCGTGCAAGGCACCACGTTGCTTAAATTTTGCCACCGAGAAATCACATATGCCTTGAAATTTCGTAACTATTTTATGTTGTCTCAAGAAACACCATTTAAAGAATTAGTACATGCATATTCGAGCGACTTTGTTAAAATGAATGCCTTCGAGCAACCTTGACAAAATAATAATTTTGAGCAACAATGTTAGAATGACATCCTTAGAACAACCTTATCAAAAAGGATATTTTTAGAGTAACCTTGCCAAAATAATATCTTTTGTTGAAAACTTAGAAAATTTGCTCAAGCCTGGAACTCGAGCTACCTCATTTATAGTTCCTTGAACTGTCTAAGTCATAGCTTCCTCAATCATAGTAGCTCGAGTTGCTGGTAAACTTATGAGCAACATCCTCCATGGTAATTTTGAGATATGATTTATCCACATTGTGATATTAATTACATGAAAATTAAAATTTGATATTTATTATTCACATCAAGGTGACTTAGCATGCTTACTAATAGAATTATTCTATATATGATTTAACAGACCGCTTTTGACTTTTCTCATCTTTGATAAAATAATGGGGGCATGAGATCAATAGCACACCACATGATATATCTACACTCTATCATTCTATGCTATAAAAATGAGATTAAAAAGTATGAACTGCATATTGTATCATATCAAACTAGCATCATGAATTGCACAGAATAATATGTTTTCCAATTCCTCGAGGCATGGTTTTGAGTTTATATCATTTTATTGACACAAAATAAAATAAAGGGGGAAAGATATACCCCATATTATTATATATAGCATTATGATATGCCTCACAAGCTACTAGTGGCTTTTGTTCTAGAATCAGAGATGATTTTTTATCCTTGCAGATATTGAACGCACATGAGCAAATCAAGCTCGAGCAATTACATCAAGCCTTACAGATGTTAAAGATAAATGCTCAAGAGATTTTTTTTAATTTTGGGGATATCACCTAGTGAAATGTATTTAATTGTATTCATATGGTGTTGTAATCGATTTATGAGTTTTTCTTTACTTTGCTTTGTTTTGAGATAAAAGACAAAATAAATTAAAGAGGGGTAAAAGTATAGTATGATGTAATATTTAGTTGCATAGTAGCTCGAGTGATAAGACTGCTCAGATCTGGTCACAGAATAGCCATCATTATCGAGGCATCGCTAAAACAGACTCCAGACTTGTTCAGCATAGCCATCAGTTGGCTCACGTATAACACTGACTATATGACATTATTTCCAACGAAGTGATAGGGGGCAAGAAAATTGCCCTGAAAACCTGGAGCATTGATACAAATCTTGCATACAAACCTTATCGATATTGTGGTAAGTCGCCCAAAGTGGTGAATTATAGCTTCGAGAAACCTTACCAAATTGTGGTAAGTCTCCTAAAGCGATGCATTACAGCTTCGAGAAACCTTACCGATATTGTGGTAAGTCGTCGAAAGAGGTGCATTATAGCTTTGAGAAACCTTACCGATATTATGGTAAGTCATCCAAAGAGGTGCATTATAGCTTTGAGAAACCTTACCGATATTATGGTAAGTCACCCAAAGTGGTGCATTATGGTTATAAGAAACCCTGACCTATATGGTAATCCTGGGTTGCATAAAGGACCTTTATGACTCCTAGACTAAGAAAGTTGGGCAGATTTAAAGACTAGTTTGCTTAAAGCACCTTTATGGACGCTCAACTAGGTAAATTATTATCGCTTAAAAGTCCCAGTTAACTTAAAGGGCCTATATGGAACCTCGACTAAGTAAATTGGGTATTCTCGAAGCTCCAGTTTGCCTAAAGCACCTTTATGGTCGCTCGACTAGGTAAATTATTATTGATTAGAGGTCCCAAATTACTTAAAGGGACTATATGGAACCTCAACTAAGTAAATTGGGCATTCTCGAAGCTTTAGTTTGCCTAAAGTACCTTTATGATCACTCGACTAGGTAAATTGTTGTCACTTAAAAGTCTCAATTTACTTAAAGGGCCTATATGGAACCTCTACTAAGTAAATTGCGCATTCTTGAGGACCTAGTTTGACTAAAGCACTTTATGGTCGCTTGACTAGATAAATTGTTGCAACTTAAAAGTACCAGTTTACTTAAAGGGGCTATATGGAACCTCGACTAAGTAAATTGGGCATTCTCGAAGACCCAGTTTGCCTAAAGCACCTTTATGGTTACTCGACTAGGTACACTGAGGACGCAAAAAAATCTTAACAAATGGTTTTCATTGTTATCTTGGGAAAAATTTTAACATGTGGGTTTCATTGTTAAGTCACATATTTGGGTGGAGTGTCCAAAAAATCTTAACAAGTGGTTTTCATTTTTAAGTCACATATTTGGGTGGAGTTTGTGAAAAGTCTTAACAAGTGGTTTTCATTGTTAAGTCATATATTTGGGTGGAGTTTGCGAAAAATCTTAACAAGTGGCTTTCATTGTTAAGTCACGTATTTGGGTGGAGCTTGCAAAAATCTTAACAAGTGGTTTTCATTGTTAAGTCACATATTTGGGTGGAGTTTTACGAAAAATCTTGACAAGTGGTTTCCATTGTTAAGTCACATATTTAGGTGGAGTTTGCAAAAAATCTTAACAAGTGGTTTTCATTGTTAAGTCAAATAGTTGGTTGGAACTTGCCAAAAATCTTAACAAGTGGTTTTCCTTGTTAACTCACCTCTTAGGTGTGAGTTTGAAAAAAATATTAACAAGTGGTTTTTATTGTTAAGGAGTTATATTTTCCTTCTTATTCTTCATTTCAACTCATAGTGTTTCATTTGCATGAAAAGAATGATCACGAGGTTCTTCCAAAATAACCCATGGGATCAAAGCATAAAATGTGAGATATGAGATATAAATATATCATCAAATTAAAATGAGATATGAGATTATTACCCACGATCCACAGGTTGATCGAACATATCAAAACCAACTAAAGGAATGGGGTCAACCCCAAAAATACTCCTCCAAAATGAAAAAAGGAGGCGGCAATGATACCCCACAAAATTATGTGCACATATACGCATGATATAGATCAAATGTGATCACATGATGGATTAAACAAAGTTAAAACATAGTGAGTGATATTTCGTACACACACTTGATATGTCTCAGCCAAAGCATCACCACACCAACTATGCGTACAAAGGGGAAAATGTAGAGTGGGGTTAAATAAATTAACCACCAACACTCTAATAAATTAACCCCGCACAATCAATAAAATGAGGCTAAGTGATTTATAAAATTCCTACTGATATTCGGGCCCTACACGGGCTAAGATATTACTATGCGCAATTTAATATATTGCGTATAGTCCGCGTTCGATAAATTACACTACACAATACTCCATTTATGATTTAATTTGTTCATTTAAATATCCCATCACATATATTGTGACAAGTGGAACAATAAATATTTGACATTTGGTTCCACGGATTACATGACATGTGTCAAGCCCACTTGAGGAATTTTCACTATAAAAGAGGGTTTCCCCCCTCATTTGATGCATGATGGTCTTGGGGGAAAGCTAAGGAGAGGGAATATAACTCTTCTCCCCCACAAACCTCTTGAGCTCCGTCACGGGTTTGATGGTGATGAGTGAATTTTTATGTTTTTATCAACGAGTTTTATGTATTTTACATGGTATATGGGTGTTTGGAGGCGGTTAGAAAGATTTGACACTTCCCGTGCACCAAAATCACCCAAACCACCTAAGAACTGAGTTTTTCAGCGTATTGTACGAACCCTCAAACTATGCAGACTTTGATTTTGCAAAGATACGGATACGTAGGTGCAACAAAGCTACTCAAGTTTAAAACATGCTAGGTGCGATGCATCCCCAAATCTGGACTCATGTCTTATAATGATAATCACGGAACCATCCATGTCAAATATTGAATTTTGTTTTTCAAATAAGTAAATAACATATTAACTAATATAAGTTTAAAAAATTAAATGTAGGACTAATAATGTATATATAAAATAAGAATATTACCAATCAAAGGCAGTGATGAGGATTGTTTAGTTAACAGGTCCAGTCTGAACATGTCTTGATCTATGTTAACATGTCCAGTTTGAATAGGTCTTGATCAAATAGATAAAGCCTGCCATAAGAAAGGTAAACCAAATTAGAATATGAATTAATAAACTTAAGTCTTTATTTATCTCCCAAAACAAAAGGCAAGTAGCAGCACCGTTTCATTCGAAATCGTCGATATGAATCAATAACAATCTCCATTAAATGAACAAAATTAAAAATGAAAACTCAAAATTAAACATATGCTTACCTTTACCTCCTCCGTTATTAAGGTTTGGGACCAACAATGCTTAAATAAATATTAGTATTGACGGAGTTACGGTTTTACAATTAAAAAACAATGCAAATTAAGTCCAAATCAAATATAGATAACCCAAACAAAGTTCATAAAAAAATTCAAATATAGATAGCTCAAATAAAGTTCACAACAAAAACACAATGTAAATTAAGTCCACATATATATAGATCAAACAAAATTCAGAACATAAACTAAACATATTTAAGCCAACAGTCCAACCAAACCAAATATCCCCCCAAGACTAGGTCAATAAAAGTGGATTAGCCACCTTGAGGAGCATCAAACAACCTAGCATCTGGATTCATCACATCCTCCACATATACTTTTATCTCCTTAACTCCAACTCGCTTACCATGACATATATCCTTTATTTCCTCTGTCATGGAATACCCCTTTGCCAATTCTTCATTATAACTATGAAGCAAGATGACTTTGGAATTATTGGTAAGAGAAGGTGTGGTCACGCAAAAAGGACTAGAAGTGGATGCAAAAGCATTATCCAAATTTTGTGAGATATTCCTAAGTGGCAAACTTGTATTGGATGTATGCTCACTTATCGGTGTGATTGGTTGACCCTTTTTTGTTTTAAGAATTGAAGGCCTCAACCATCTTTTTATAGCACCCTATGAAAAAATGGATCAAACAATAGTAAGTTAATATCTATTATATCTAGATAGGTCTATTTAATAAATGAAATTATATAACATAAATACATACCAGAATTTATGTGTTATTTTCCTCTAATCTTCTATTAACGGAAGAAATGATATCTTCCTTCAATGCATCTACATCATTATTTGCCTTCTTTGTTTGTTTAAGTTTGGACTTTTCCACCCCTAAATGCATCAACTGCTTCTTCGAAATAAGGGAACAAATTGCACGAACTCCTCGCTTTTTTCTCCTTCCCAAAAACCTCTATCAACTCATTATTCTCTATATAATGGCTCTTGCTACTACCCTCTCCACTCTCTCTCTTTCTTTTCTCCACTGCATATTTTACTTTATCCAATCAAATTATAGTTATAAATCAAAATGAGTAAATTTCATAAATAAATGCAATGAATAATACTAAGAAAATACTATTATTTTTCATGTAAATACGCACATAGTAAAGATTAGCAGTATAGCTTAGCATTGTTTAGGACATTCCCAGTTTTATTCTTGTGTCCTGCAAACCATGTATCTACTTGCGTTAATTATTGTTCGGGGTTCAATTCAACCTACAATTTAAATATCACATGTTATACACAAAAGTAATGCTGATAATTAAAAAAAATTATGATACATACTATTTCATATTGCAAAGCAGCATAGGTTCGACGCCCAGGTGTATAGGAATATTCTAGATTGGTTCGATTCTTAGCATTTTTAATGTTTTGTGACTTCATTTTGCTTTACTTTTTTTCTCACCAAACAATCTCCATACGCTGTGATCAACACCTTTCAGTGGGACTCCAAGATGGTCTTCAGTAAGCAAAAAACATCTCATATTATTTTTGTGTGTCCTAAACTTCTGTGTAAACTTTTTCTCCATCAACGGGCGAGCCACCTCTGGTTCAACATTTAAATCAAATATTACCATTAAAGCATTCTAAACATCATCTTTGTAGTTTTCTGTCACAACTCTTCAATCTTCGTAGCTAATCAGGATAAAAGATCTAATAAGATCACTGACATGAGTGCTCCATTTCCCACTCCACGGACCGACTAAACTCCCATCCACTAGAATAGTGACTATCATTTTACCATCTAGGGTCATATATTTCAATTGTTTAGCCCTTTTATCCATTTTTGCTTCCTTCTTTTTATTTTCACTTGAAGTATGTTGCTTCGAACCTCTATTGGCTAATTCTTGTTGTGGAGTAGATTATATTTATTGGTGTATTGATGATGTTTGTTGCTTCGAACCACCACTTGCAGTTAAAGACATAACGCCTAATACAGTGCTGCCAAAACAAAAAATAGATGCCAATAATGGAAATAACAATCATAAAATAATATGTATTGAATTATCATATTACTATATCATTAACATATTGATAGAGATACATATAGAAATCACATGATGATATCATTGAAATCACGAGACTACTTCCAATGGTTAACATACCACCAAAAAATTTATATATTAGCAATGGGGTAAAACAAAATGTAATCATGCTGGAAAAAAAACGTCTTTCGACGATTACAATATCTAAAAAAAATATTAAAACAACTAAATGGAATCGTATTTCTTGAGAAAACTTTCCAAATGCAGTTGGTCTTCAAGAATAGATTAAAAGACTGTTGATATCTCTAAGTCGTCTACTTGACTGGTCAATTTCTTCGGTGACTGTATAATAACCCACCAATTGGGATTTTTAAGATCTTTCGAATAGAATACTTGACTAGCCTCAGATGCGAGAATGGCAGGCTCATCATACTCATTATCAACACCCTTAAACTTATCAAAATTTACCATTCATAAGTTAGAGTCCAGACAAAGCTTACAACCATTAGTCTTATCCTCCACTCTCACCCAATCATAATAAAACACCACCTCCTTAAATATAATATATTACAACTTCATTATTTGTTTGATAAATCCATACCACATAGTCTAAGTATTTGTGAGATTCTGATCATTTTTTCTAGCTCAAAATTGCGTATACGCCTTTAAGCAAACATTATTATCCTGTGTGACAACAATATCATCATGATACTTAGGAGGTAATACGAAACCATTTACATGATACTTTTTATATGTTTTAGCCTTAAATTGAGGCCCTTAAACTAACCACCATAATGTTTCATTTTCCTTCGTCTCTCCTGATTTCAGTAGCCATTTGATGGAAACAAATCATAATTACTACAATGTTCCATATGTCATGAAACTTAATGGAAATATTATTGAAAACATTAGTATTTATATAATCGCCTTATCAGATGACCAAGGGATAAAAGAAGTTTGCTTCTCCACTTCTGTCATTCCAATCCCATTCCCTTTAGCACGAGACATGGATTTCAATGATGCTTCATACTCACTGCAATATGTAGTTTGATATAAGTAATAATAACTCAAGATGCTAATTAATTCCTAAATATAAACAAAGGAAAGAACTCAAACCTATAGTACTCTTAAATTCCATCGACATTAAGTCGAAATAATATCCATCGGTGAATTTGTTAAAGCTGTACAACGTTATAGTCTTATCATCAAGCAAATGCCCTTTATTAAAGAACTCTCCACCTTCCTCTAAAAAGGCTTTACGTGAGTGTTTATCATTACCATTGGATGGATTTGGCATATTCTATATGCAATATCTAACAAATTCAGCAACAACATGGAACCTTCCATATATCGCTTATTGCTGGATATATCTTTGAAATCTTTCATCGCCTTATTTGTATAAGGTAGTAAAAATTAATAACAAGCATTATTAACTTAAATGGTGCATATTTTATTATATTAAAATATAAAAAAAATTACCTTTTGAACGGATACATTTTATGAGCATTGATTGGTACACAAACCAAGGCTTTATCTACTAGATGCATAGTGAGGTGAATGCTAATATAAAACAATGTAGGTGGGAAATATTTTTTCAACACGCACAATGCTTCGACAATCATGTATTTGTATATTTGGATATCTTGCTGAATCAGGACCTTAGAGCATAACATGTTAAAGAGTAAACTTAATTGTTTGATTGTTCTTCTCAAATCTCGATGTTTTGAAAAGGCATGTTGGAGTAACACAGGTAACAAATGTTCAATTATGACATAATAATCATGCGACTTTATATAGTGTAAATACGGGGGACTAATTCTTACTGTATTGCTGAAGTTAGAGAAAAATATGTGGGAAGCTTTAAGTCCTTCAAAATTTGGAAGAATTGTCATTTTTCTTCTTTATCCAAGATATATGGTGGTGTTGATTTTTATCTTTTTTCCAGTACATCCATTAACTTGAAGCCATTGACCGTTATGTATGCCCATATCCTTCATATCTAATCACCCATTTTCAGTATCCTTTGTCTTATTATCATCAAGAGTTATATTTATTATATGCTCTGCAACATTCTTTTCGATGTGCGTCGCATCAAGGACATGTCAAACTTGATGATATCACCAGTATTCCAAGTCAAATAAAAATGGATTTTTTATACCAAGCATCTTTAACTTCAAGACTGTCACTCTCATTAACATTATTAGACTTTATCTTCTTACCTGGAACTTTTGAGACTTTTCCAGGTACATACTTTATGTTTCTTAACTTCTCTGAAAGTGCATCTCCATGTAGTTGAACTGGGGGATGTCCAACTTCTTGTGTCCTAAGTCCCAAACCTCTACCACTCCTAAAAGGATGATCACTTTTAAGAAACATACGATAGTTTGTGTAAACTATCTTCATGATGTGTTCTAGCCGAATGAATGGAGTTTTATCATCATAAATAGGACATGATTTGTAACCATGTGTTACACACCCAGATAAGTTCCTATATGCGGGAAAATCATGAATCCCCAACATCAACATAGCTCTCAACATAAAAGGTTGCATTTTGTGCATGTCAATATCTAGAACTCCTTCCCATAATTTCTTCAACTCATCTACTAGTGGTTGAAGAAAAATATCAATGTCCTGACCCAATGCCTTTGGTCCAAGAATCAGTAAAGATAAGATTTGGAACTCACACTTCAAGCGTAAAGAATTGCCCATATTATAAGGCGCAATCATGACAGGCCAACAACTATAATTACTAGACTGAATACCATGGGGATTGAACCCATATGTTGCTATTGCAAGCCAAACATTGCATCTTTCCTTGATGAAATCGGGCCATCTAATTTTTATTTTTTATCCTTTTCCATCATGATGAATCATAAGGATGTCATTAATAATCCCAAGAACTTATTGTCCGATGGTGTCAGGTCATTTAATGTCTTGTCCAAGGTATAATATACAATATCACTATTAGAGGTGGTAAATGGATAAATACGGATTGGATACCATGTTTTCATTATCCGTATCCGCTATTTGGATGCACAATTAGTATACGTATTCGTATCCGCCCGGATAGTTAAAATAACTATCCATATCTGTATCTTCTTGGATACCTCGAATTCGGATAATATCCGTATTCGTTTACATTATTTAGCCATCGCAATAAATAACTATTAAAATATCCAATCCAATGAAACCCAATCCAATCCAAATAAATATATAACAAAATTACTACCTCCTAAAATCAACAATTATGGCTTCCATAATAATAGTAGCGTTCCATATTGATAATATGGCTTAAAGACATCCATACTTTACAACCATATAAACTTAAATCCATTAAAAAAAATAACAGTAGCATTCCATAACAGTAGATTTAAATATGAACCTTTTAGATTAAATCAAATTTATTGAGAATGATAACCTCATGGACCTTTTAGTCTTCAAAACAAACTCATATTTTTATTTTAATAAGTTTACATTTTTATTTTGTATATAATATACATGTTATTGTTAACTTCAGTTCTCATCACAATCAAAACCATCTCTTTACTTTTTTGTTTCTCTCCTACATTTATTTATAATCATGGAAACTAATGAACAACCACATGAACAATTTATAAATACAGTTATATATTTGAATTTTTATTTTGTATGTACCTGTTGTTGCTAACTTTCTGTTACAAGAGGAGGGGATGCGCAATGGCAGAGTTGATGTGCAACAGGGGGGTTGATGAGAAGTGGTGGCGGGATTAATCAACAGCGGCGGGTTGATGTGGAGGAAGGGGAGGTGGCGGAATGAGGGTTTTTGTGGAGCGAAATGAGGGTTTCTTTTATCTTATTTTGTACGAAACAGAAATGAAATGAAATTAGGGTTTTTTTTATTTTAAGTGGAGTATATGTTCTTTAGTGGATGTATGTTGTGTGTGATAGGGTGTATTGTAACTTTAGTGTAACTCAATGATAATATACCCAATAAAATAATAATGCATGGCATTTTATAATGTACCCCATAAAATAATAACTTTAGGGTGCTTTTGTTTTGAGTGGAGTATGTGTTTGTTTTGTTTTAGGGAATAAATGATTAAGGTTTTTTTAATATTATTTTATTAGTAATACTATTATTAGTAATATTTTAAACATATGTTTGACGGGATATCCGGTAAAACGGATATCCGCTAAAATGGATACTCCGCATCGAATACGGATTATCCGTGTCGGATACTAGTACTACCCGTATCCGTATTTGTTTTCTCGAATATTTTTATTGAGTATCCATATTCGTATCCATTTTCATTTTTTTGGATAAATACTCATAAATTCGGTTTCGAATATCGAAAAGATGAGGATTTTTTAATATCTATTTACAGCCCTACTCACTAGCCTTGGAATTAAAGGTAAGTGTCTCAACACTTTCATCAGTTCTTTGCATAACCTTTTCCCTTTCTTTGAGGTCACTACATATCTCGGGTCTCCACACTGAGGACATTCCCCCAAATCTTCATTCTCTTTCCAATATAAAATAAAGTTCTTAGCACAAGCATGAATGTAATTTTCTTTCATCCTAGGTTTTTCATCATTATCTTCATGTGCGGATATTTTTCTGGTAATGTGTTTTCTTTTGGAAGCCACCTCTTTAAGACCGACAAGAGATAGGTCACGCTATTTCATGACCAATCGAACTTCTTTTTCAAATTATTTAATTCCACAATTGTAAAGAGAATGGCCTCAGGACCCTCACATAAAGGGTTCAATATCTCAATCGCCAATATATTATATTAATTATACTTCTCATTGTTGACATACGATTTTGCAGAGAATCCTTCCTGGTCGAGTTCTACACAATATTGTTTGTGCACTCTGTAACATGTGTCAACTATGTTTCGAAGCCTTTCATTCTCATTATTATTAGCTTCATCATGTCCTTAACAATCAATAGGTTATATTACAAGATATGTTATGTTCAATGATAGTTCTTCACCATGAAAACCCCACGTAGTATATGTCTTTTCTATACCATGCATTATCAAATGACCCTTGATGTCAGCCGCAGTGAAACGATTTGGTAGACACTTAACACATGGACAAGGAAAGGTCGAGAACTGATGGTAATTGTTTGAATTGCAAAGTTAAGAAAAGGCGCAACTCCATTTGTGTACACCTTACTTATTCTATTTCTCTCATTCATCCACTCTTTGTTAAATGTTTGTGACTTTCTGCACTACTAAAAAAATATGGTTTACACAAAATTTCTATGACAATATACAAAAATATCATTATTAATACACACATAAGTAAAATCACAACTAGAACATGCAATTTTTTTATCACACTATAGCTCTAACACATGAAATATAAAATATCACCTTATACCTCTCCAAACGCTACGGTACAAAAAATTTGTAAGACCAAGAGTTGTGTTTAGTAATCTACCAACTATAACATCATTGCATATCTATTGAAAAAAAATTCAACATTTCAACTAAACAAAATCCAATTGACATTTCAACAAAAAATGTAATTTCACATTTTCCCCTTCCAAACTAAAATCCTACAATCCTCCACAATCAGTATATATTGTAACAACCCTCGATTTTTGGAGACTGAGAAATTAAATTTTGGGAAAATAAAATTTAATTAAATTGGAGAATTTCAATATTTGGGAATTGAGGCCCAAAAATAGCGAATATTTTAAAGTATTCCGGATGATGATTCTGAGGGTACCATCGATTTCGGAAGGGTCGAGATAGTCAAAATGACTGTCATTGGGTCTTATTTCGGCTCCGGAATGTTTTTAAGTTATTTTGGCTCTAATTGGAGTAAACGAGTCATTTAAAGTGTGTATTAACATTTAAAACTGGGATTTTGTTTTAAAAGGTTTAAGTGGCTTACGGATTAAGCCATTCTCATTTGAGAGAAAGAGAGAAAAGCCCTAAAGGGAGAAAGAGAAGAAAAGAAGAGAGAGAGGAGGAAAGCTTGGGATTTCCGGCCCAACCGCGACATCGAGGACGATCCAACCTCTACAAATCTGAGGCTAGTGTTTAATCTTGCTAAATAGCTATTTGTGTATTTCATTTCATAATTGTGGGGTAAAGAAATGGATTTTTGGGTATTAACATCAAAACCTAGATTTTTGGGTTTGAATCTTGAAATCAATGTTATTCTATGGTTTAATCTCATATAAATGGTTGGGATGAGATGTAGGATGGGTTTTCTTGTTAATAACATTATTGGGTTAAAGATTTGGGGGCTTGGTGATGATATTTGGGTATTAAATTCGTGGGGTTTGCTGAAATGGAAAAACGGCCAGCTTAACTGGTATGGCCGGTCGACCGCGGTCTGGGGACCGGTCGACCGCGCCTTAAAGGAAAGCCTACTGCATTTCTTCGTAGGCAAAATTTGGACCCGCGGTCGATCGGGGGTCAGGGTCCGGTCGATCGGTCCCCTGTTTTTAGCCCAAAGTTTGGAGTTGTTCTCCCCCTCTTTCTTTAGAGTTTATTCTTAGAGGCTTCCTTAATGGTTGTTTTAGGAGGTTTATCTAGGCGGACTTCTAGCCCGTTTTGGTTGGGTTTGTTGATTTGGGGCTCTCTCTTATGATGTAAAAGACATGTTCTTGGAGACATTGAAGGAGTTTTTCATATATTAGGATTTTTGGGGACTCCTTCGGATTATTTGGGACAAATGTTCCCAAGCAAGTATTGGAGTTACATATGTATATCGGGGAAACCTCTTTGAGGTTGGGAATACCAATTAGATAGGTATAAATATGATGTGAGGTTGAGAACTCTTAGAGAGTGAGGGGTCTCATATCCTTAGAAATGTTTAGACTAAGAAACAATCGATAACTCAATAGGAGTAAGGGTTATCGGGATTTATTTCGAACCATAGGTGACTTTGAGAACGCTTTGGGATCGTACTATCGACTAGAATAAGCGGTAGCATAGATTCTAGTTAGGATAGTTTACTCGTAATTATGGGGATATGATTACTGAGATTCCAATACTTGAAAGGAGGTTGGAATAATTTGAAGTTTTAGACTATTAAGTCATGTGTGTGCCTATGGTTAAATAGTACAAAGGTAAATATTGTATTTTTGGTTATGGATGAAACGTGTAGTGATGGATTCCTACACATACTCTTGGGTGATAACCCTAACGTTGAATATATATGTATAGATATATACATATGGTTTTGGGAGACTATTCATCATAGGAAAAATGATTGAATATGTTTCAAGTGAGGGATTGTATTCACATATCGAGGTATATTTAATGGTTATTGTGGTGACGGCTTGTATATTGAGGATTATGTATACTTATAGCCGGCTTTATATATCTTATACATATGAACGGGAATTAGTTTATATATATTGTTATAGCGATGTGTGAATATGTGTACATATATCTATGTTGTGATCATACATGGTATGGATAATTAAACCGTATATGATGGTTTACTATATTAGATCATATGATGGGATCATATGGATGTATGTATATTGCGTATATGAGCGATATATATATACTTATTTGGTTAAGCATACCCCGCTCATGCTATCATTGGGAAGTTTCCGCGCAGAGGGTGAGCATCCTGGCATATAGTGCAGGGTGTGGATATTCCCCAGGTCATAGTCGTCCCTTGTGTTATTATACGATATAGATATATATTTTGGGATGAGACGTGGTGGGTATGTTTCGTCTCATTGCCGGCTGGAACTATGACCGCTTCCCGGGACGTCGTGTGTGTGAGTATATCACGAGGTGGGTGTCGTTGATCCCCACCAGGTGGTCCCCAGTTGTTACGTGAGCCGGACTCTGGGAAGATGATAGCATTGATGCAGTTTTATCGGCGCTACATATAGCCGGGTATTATATTTGCATGGCCATTGTACATCACATATGGTATGTGCACTTGGTCATGGGTATATGGATGATTGGTATATGTATATATATGGTGAGCATAAAATACTTATATATATGTATTTATATATCCTATATAGGAAAGGATATAGAGTTTTGGTAAAGTACATCTTAGATGATTATGGTGTACTAGATTGATGGGGGTTGATGTATCGCACTTAAGGTGTTTTTCGGTTACATCATCCCAAGGATATTATTGGAGATTCTTTTATTTTATTTCTTTTGTTTTCTTTTCTTTCTTTCTTTCTTTCTTTGATAGTTAGTTTAGCAGTAATGGTAGTACTATATAGTATGTTAAGAATTATGGATCTCTAGGATCGACATTGCCCAGGAGTAGTGTAACGAGGGGGTTCCTTGTTTGGATTTCGCTTTGCGAGACGCCTCACGCACGAAACGCAGTGCTATGTCGAGAGTTGAGAGAAGTAATTCTATTTGTGGCATCTCGGATCTCTGGTCTTGACCTTTTCAGGAGTAGTGTAACGGGGCGGTTCCTTGTTTGGATTTCGCTTTGCGAGACTCCCCACGCATGAAACGTAGTACAAGTTTGAGATTAGAGAGAGGTTTTGCCAATATTCCATGTGCATGATATTAAGAAAACAAATTCTTACATTTTAGCCTATATATAAGTATATATATATATATATATATATAGGGGTAACGTATTAAGAGTATAATTCATGAAATTATAAATCGAAATCCTTTAAGCCTTATGGCATAATTGTTGTAATTATAATCTAGTAGGATTAGAAAGGGTGGATCCTTAGATTGTGACGGGAAAATATCTCTCGTGGGTATAGGCTAGGCCTATGATAAGTTAGGTTGTCCTCTTAGCAATGGGGTAATTTAACTAAAACTTGAGGACGCGAATAGGTGCACGCCTTTAGATGAGAGGTGAGTTGAGGTTTCACGAGAGAGCGGTCTCACTTTAATTATGAAATAATGTACACCGGTATTTATTATGCACGGTTAACACACTTGCTAAATATTTTTCACATTCGAGGCTCTGACCCGTTTACTTTTCTCTCCTCCTTGTATATATATATATATTACCACAGGTATCCTACCGCATGGATGCCGGATGCCTTTCTATCCAGAGTCTTGGGAGCCGTGACAGGTGCGGACTGTTGCGGGATATTTCTTGTAGCCGTTTCCTACTTCTTGAAAATTCTAGGTAGGATTCAAGTTGTGTATCGGGTTTGTACCCAAGGGATATTTATATACATGTTTATATTTATTCCATTTCAGTTATTGTATTGGTTGTGGCCCGACAGCTTATTCGGGTCTACTTTTTTGTATTACATTCGGGTATGTTTATTTAGTTCATTTTATTTCTAGCATTTCTTTCATCCTAGTTCTTTCATGCATCTTTCTTTTCTTGTGTAGTGTTAGTTGGTTGGTTGTTGCACATTTTATAAAAAAAAAAATTCACATCCCGCTCATGTGATTTCGGGTAGTTAGTCCTATATTATATAGTAACGACTGTTGATGTTGAGACTGGACCATCTGAAACTCCTGATTTAATATAGTATAGGGCTGGCCACCCGTTATTATTTTAGGCGGGTTGTGACAGATGGTATCAAAGCATCAGGTTCTAGAGCCCCTAGGATCTGTGCGAGTTATGGATTCTTCCGTTAACGTTCTTGACATAAAGCCCTATAAATAGGACTGTTGTGTTCACTGCGTTGTTTTCTTCTGTGAAGTATATTCACTTGATTGGCGTTCTGATAACAGTTGCTCTTGTTTCGTTTCAGACGTCGTCTAGATTATGTCGTCTAGGAAAGGATAAGGTTAGAAGTACCATACCAATAGCATGTTTTGGGTACGCTTTGATCGGGGGTATTTGTTTTCCCCGGTTTCGGAGGAGTTATTGAGGAGGTTTCTGGCAGTGGTTCGAGGTGATTTATCGGCAGTTGAGTAAGAAAGGAAATTTACTCGAATGGCGAATCTTGGGCCTAGTAAGGTAAACCCGAGGAGAGGCATGTAGGGTAGTCCTTGAGAGGTTTAGATTGATAATCTGTTAACCTTAGTTAGGAAACCTAATGTTGGTGACTCTTAATGAGGTGAGGTTGGTGTAGTTATCCCAATATCAGGAGTATCGCCTTCTAAGATGAGGGGGAAATGCCTTTGGAGACTCAGTTTCGTTGTGTAGGACGGAGGGAGTTTTCGGCAGTTACAATCGTGCATTGCCCTTCGATATGGTTAGGAAGGGTTCTGAGGAAGATGTTTCTCTTGTGGAGAAATAGGCTTAGGGTTAATGATTGTCCTAGAAGAAGTTGAGGACCCTGAGTTGAGATTCTAGAACAAAGGGGAAACCATTGAGTTACGGAAATGTAAGGTAGAATACCTTTATTTGAGTTTAAGTTACGCTTTGTGCGATATTGGGAATGTCGCGTGTGAGATGTGATGAGTAGCTAACCGCTTTACCGCTATGGTGTATAAAAAAAAATTTCCTAGAGGAGAAAGTGTGGCCTTTGTATGGCGTCTTTGGAGATGTTACACCTTTTCATGACTGAGAGGTTCAGAGTTTGGTGGATTTAAGTGGAGCGGATAGTTTAGCTCATAGTTGCGCTAGTTTTGAGAACTAGGTATTGGCTAGAGTATTGTATTCATTGATGCCTTGTGTTTTAAACATAAGGTGTTTGTTTGGCGTGTCGAAAGACGCGGGATTGATTTATATAGTATTGTTGCATAGGCCCTCGCGCAATATCTAAAATATGGAAATCTTTCTTTTTATAAAACCTTAACCCTGGTTCAACTAATCTCAATCCCCGACCTAGCTACACAGTAGTGTATTGGGAGGGTTCCTTGTTTGGATTTCGCTTGCGAGACCTCCCCCGCACGAAGGTGGCTAGTGTCAGGAATTGAGGAGAGTTCTACCATTGGGGAATTTTAAACTTTTGTATATTTAGTATGTTGTAATAGGTCATATATTGCTGAGGGTTATGTTATGATTTGAAGCTAATGGAGCTTGATCTTAATTTTACGAGTGGAAACTCGGATACGGGGTGTATGGGCGCCCTGGGTTGTAGTTGCTATATAACAGTATGGTTCGCCATGAGAACCAGGAAGGATCGGTATAGTGATCCTAAGGATTGATGTGAGGACTAGATGTATATTGAGGTCTTAGGCATGTCTTAAATTTCGCGGACGAAATTTTTGTAAGGGGGGAAGTGTGTAACAACCCTCGATTTTTGGAGACTGAGAAATTAAATTTTGGGAAAATAAAATTTAATTAAATTGGAGAATTTCAATATTTGGGAATTGAGGCCCAAAAATAGCGAATATTTTAAAGTATTCCGGATGATGATTCTGAGGGTACCATCGATTCCGGAAGGGTCGAGATAGTCAAAATGACTGTCATTGGGTCTTATTTCGGCTCCGGAATGTTTTTAAGTTATTTTGGCTCTAATTGGAGTAAACGAGTCATTTAAAGTGTGTATTAACATTTAAAACTGGGGTTTTGTTTTAAAAGGTTTAAGTGGCTTACGGATTAAGCCATTCTCATTTGAGAGAAAGAGAGAAAAGCCCTAGAGGGAGAAAGAGAAGAAAAGAAGAGAGAGAGGAAGAAAGCTTGGGATTTTCGGCCCAACCGCGACATCGAGGACGATCCAACCTCTACAAATCTGAGGCGAGTGTTTAATCTTGCTAAATAGATATTTGTGTATTTCATTTCATAATTGTGGGGTAAAGAAATGGATTTTTGGGTATTAACATCAAAACCTAGATTTTTGGGTTTGAATCTTGAAATCAATGTTATTCTATGGTTTAATCTCATATAAATGGTTGGGATGAGATGTAGGATGGGTTTTCTTGTTAATAACATTATTGGGTTAAAGATTTGGGGGCTTGGTGATGATATTTGGGTATTAAATTCGTGGGGTTTGCTGAAATGGAAAAACGGCCAGCTTAACTGGTATGGCCGGTCGACCGCGGTCTGGGGACCGGTCGACCGCGCCTTAAAGGAAAGCCTACTGCATTTCTTCGTAGGCAAAATTTGGACACGCGGTCGACCGGGGGTCAGGGTCCGGTCGACCGGTCCCCTGTTTTTAGCCCAAAGTTTGGAGTTGTTCTCCCCCTCTTTCTTTGGAGTTTATTCTTAGAGGCTTCCTTAATGGTTGTTTTAGGAGGTTTATCTAGGCGGACTTCTAGCCCGTTTTGGTTGGGTTTGTTGATTTGGGGCTCTCTCTTATGATGTAAAAGACATGTTCTTGGAGACATTGAAGGAGTTTTTCATATATTAGGATTTTTGGGGACTCCTTCGGATTATTTGGGACAAATGTTCCCAAGCAAGTATTGGAGTTACATATGTATATCGGGGAAACCTCTTTGAGGTTGGGAATACCAATTAGATAGGTATAAATATGATGTGAGGTTGAGAACTCTTAGAGAGTGAGGGGTCTCATATCCTTAGAAATGTTTAGACTAAGAAACAATCGATAACTCAATAGGAGTAAGGGTTATCGGGATTTATTTCGAACCATAGGTGACTTTGAGAATGCTTTGGGATCGTACTATCGACTAGAATAAGCGGTAGCATAGATTCTAGTTAGGATAGTTTACTCGTAATTATGGGGATATGATTACTGAGATTCCAATACTTGAAAGGAGGTTGGAATAATTTGAAGTTTTAGACTATTAAGTCATGTGTGTGCCTATGGTTAAATAGTACAAAGGTAAATATTGTATTTTTGGTTATGGATGAAACGTGTAGTGATGGATTCCTACACATACTCTTGGGTGATAACCCTAACGTTGAATATATATGTATAGATATATACATATGGTTTTGGGAGACTATTCATCATAGGAAAAATGATTGAATATGTTTCAAGTGAGGGATTGTATTCACATATCGAGGTATATTTAATGGTTATTGTGGTGACGGCTTGTATATTGAGGATTATGTATACTTATAGCCGGCTTTATATATCTTATACATATGAACGGGAATTAGTTTATATATATTGTTATAGCGATGTGTGAATATGTGTACATATATCTATGTTGTGATCATACATGGTATGGATAATTAAACCGTATATGATGGTTTACTATATTAGATCATATGATGGGATCATATGGATGTATGTATATTGCGTATATGAGCGATATATATATACTTATTTGGTTAAGCATACCCCGCTCATGCTATCATTGGGAAGTTTCCGCGCAGAGGGTGAGCATCCTGGCATATAGTGCAGGGTGTGGATATTCCCCAGGTCATAGTCGTCCCTTGTGTTATTATACGATATAGATATATATTTTGGGATGAGACGTGGTGGGTATGTTTCGTCTCATTGCCGGCTGGAACTATGACCGCTTCCCGGGACGTCGTGTGTGTGAGTATATCACGAGGTGGGTGTCGTTGATCCCCACCAGGTGGTCCCCAGTTGTTACGTGAGCCGGACTCTGGGAAGATGATAGCATTGATGCAGTTTTATCGGCGCTACATATAGCCGGGTATTATATTTGCATGGCCATTGTACATCACATATGGTATGTGCACTTGGTCATGGGTATATGGATGATTGGTATATGTATATATATGGTGAGCATAAAATACCTATATATATGTATTTATATATCCTATATAGGAAAGGATATAGAGTTTTGGTAAAGTACATCTTAGATGATTATGGTGTACTAGATTGATGGGGGTTGATGTATCGCACTTAAGGTGTTTTTCGGTTACATCATCCCAAGGATATTATTGGAGATTCTTTTATTTTATTTCTTTTGTTTTCTTTTCTTTCTTTCTTTCTTTCTTTGATAGTTAGTTTAGCAGTAATGGTAGTACTATATAGTATGTTAAGAATTATGGATCTCTAGGATCGACATTGCCCAGGAGTAGTGTAACGAGGGGGTTCCTTATTTGGATTTCGCTTTGCGAGACGCCTCACGCACGAAACGCAGTGCTATGTCGAGAGTTGAGAGAAGTAATTCTATTTGTGGCATCTCGGATCTCTGGTCTTGACCTTATCAGGAGTAGTGTAACGGGGCGGTTCCTTGTTTGGATTTCGCTTTGCGAGACTCCCCACGCATGAAACGTAGTACAAGTTTGAGATTAGAGAGAGGTTTTGCCAATATTCCATGTGCATGATATTAAGAAAACAAATTCTTACATTTTAGCCTATATATAAGTATATATATATATATATATATATATATATATATATATATATATATATGTATATATATATATATATATATATATGTATATATATATATATATATATATATATGTATATATATATATATATATAGGGGTAACGTATTAAGAGTATAATTCATGAAATTATAAATCGAAATCCTTTAAGCCTTATGGCATAATTGTTTTTAATTATAATTTAGTAGGATTAGAAAGGGTGGATCCTTAGATTGTGACGGGAAAATAGCTCTCGTGGGTATAGGCTAGGCCTATGATAAGTTAGGTTGTCCTAATAGCAATGGGGTAATTTAACTAAAACTTGAGGACGCGAATAGGTGCACGCCTTTAGATGAGAGGTGAGTTGAGGTTTCACGAGAGAGCGGTCTCACTTTAATTATGAAATAATGTACACCGATATTTATTATGCACGGTTAACACACTTGCTAAATATTTTTCACATTCGGGGCTCTGACCCGTTTACTTTTCTCTCCTCCTTGTATATATATATATATATATATTACCACAGGTATCCTACCGCATGGATGCCGGATGCCTTTCTATCCAGAGTCTGGGAAGCCGTGACAGGTGCGGACTGTTGCGGGATGTTTCTTGTAGCCGCTTCCTACTTCTTGAAAATTCTAGGTAGGATTCAAGTTGTGTATCGGGTTTGTACCCAAGGGATATTTATATACATGTTTATATTTATTCCATTTCAGTTATTGTATTGGCTGTGGCCCGACAGCTTATTCGGGTCTACTTTTTTGTATTACATTCGGGTATGTTTATTTAGTTCATTTTATTTCTAGCATTTCTTTCATCCTAGTTCTTTCATGCATCTTTCTTTTCTTGTGTAGTGTTAGTTGGTTGGTTGTTGCACATTTTATAAAAAAAAAATTCACATCCCGCTCATGTGATTTCGGGTAGTTAGTCCTATATTATATAGTAACGACTATTGATGTTGAGACTGGACCATCTGAAAATCCTGATTTAATATAGTATAGGGCTTGCCACCCGTTATTATTTTAGGCGGGTTGTGACATATATATACGCTGAAACAATCATAATTGATTAAACAAAATCAAAACATTGGATCTAAAAAGAACTAAACTCTAAAAGTAAGCTTCTTGCTTCATTTATTTTAATTGTGGAGAAATCTAGTGCTTCCACTGTTAAAAAACTCAAAATAAAAGTCTGAATTGCAAAATTAAAACCCTAAAGTACAAACATGAATTAAATCATTTAGTACATGACAAGAACTCCTAAAATTACTAAATAAATTTTAATAAATGAGAAGAAAAACTAATATAAGGGTTAAAATATTCATATAAATAACTGCATGTCAGATCGAAAGTTAGAATAAGAAATAAATTGAGCGACATGTGTGTGTGTGTCTATATATATATATATATATATATATATATATATATGTGTGTGTGTGTGTGTGTGTGTGTGTGTGTACAAATTAAGTGTCATACATGTATACATCTACACTTAAACATATCCATTCTGATAACATTAGATTTTCGTAAAATTACCAAATGCAAAACAAGTATGTGTCTGTGTGTCTGTGTCCAATCCTATTTATTAAATCAACTTGAAAACATACACAAATATATCATGTATCTACAAATAATGAATCATGTTAAATAAAAAGATTTTACCCTATGACCTCACCACAAACTAATAACGAACTAGAATATCGAACCTCTTATGTAAGAGACGTGTGATGGAATTTGTGTAATGTGAATTTGTATTTATAGAAAAACTCGGGTGATTCTGTGGCCACCCCTAATTGGAAGTTCAAAGAGTATCTTTAAACACCCACATTTGGTCCTAATGTATATATTAAACATGCGCTTGAAGAACAAATTACAAAATTCTGACTTGGTCATCACTAGCATATAACTCTAAATGTAAGAAAATACCTCTTTAGAAGTTCGAAGAGTATCTTTAATCAACCACACAACCATACCACCATAACCACCACAAATAATACCACAATATATATATATACAGAGATAGAGAGAGAGACAACCTCAAAAAAAATATTTTTGAGCTGATTTGTTTTGCGTGATATTTAAACATTTCAAGGGACCCATATAAAAAAAATCATCTCAAAATAACTTTTTTTTCTATTTTTAAAAAATCTATCAAACTTTTGCTATTTTTAAACTTTAAAAACTGCGAAAGTTTGACCGATTTTTTAAAAATATCAAATAAAGTTTTTTGAGCATATTTTTTTTATATGGATCATTGAAATGTTTAAATATCACATAAAAACAACAAACTCAAAAATAATTTTTTTAATATTGTAAAAAAATTGGTGTGCGCCAGCACATGTGTAAACTTAGTGTGCACGGGTCTCTCTCTCTCTCTCTCTCTCTCTATATATATATATATATATATATATATATATATATATATATATCTTCCAAACCCTAGGTTGAATAGGTCGCGATTTCGGGAGATTCGGAGATGACACAGAACCCTAGATCCCAATTTGGGTTGAGAAACTTCGTGATTTGGACATATTAACCTTAGGTTGCGATTTTTCGGTATGAAGTTTTGGAGGGCTTCGCGATTTGGAAAGTTTCGCATTTTGGAGATGTTAAAGCAGTTTTGAAGTTTTTGAGAGAGTCGTCTTTAGAAAGGGAAAAATTAACCTATTTTTTAAGAAAAATAATTACTTTTAAAATATTGAACTAATATTACTAACATATATCTCATATTAGTAGCGGTAGTGTACTGTAAGCAATACTAATGGTAAAATACTATTAATAATACCAAAAATAGTTTGTTACTAAATGAGCACTTTTGTGAAGTGAAACATTGAGAAATTGGTGTGTATGACTTAATAATGTTTTTGGATATTAACACTCATGAAATTGGAAGAAAATGACAAGTTGGAAACAAAAGGGTAAAATGGTAATTTGACGTAAATTGGAACATTTTTAAGAAATAAAAATGTTGAAAAAGATGTTACACAAAATGTTCCTAAATAAACATGATTTTGGAATAAAAATCAATGCTAAGTGTAAAGGACATGTAGTGATGATTTTCAAAGTGTAACACAAGTCAAGGTGAAACCCTTGGGTTTTGGCTTCGGATGGATAAAAGGAAAAGTGAAATATTGTGGACATTTACCAAATATTAAAACAGATTAATAAGGACCTCGATGACACCGGGATAATTAAGTAGGGCCCAGAGCCCTGGGGTGAAAGATCCAAATTCACTGGCCAAAGCATATAGTGCGCATAGCATCTGCAGTGTGGAGCCCATTAAAGTATGCACTTATTGAAAGATTCCAAAAAAAAGATAATAGGAAATGAAACAAACCAAGAAATGGGTTGTGTGATGAATATATAAAAATACAACCTAACTTGAATGTATTAATACCTGTTCCGGTAAAGGATAAAGTGGACAAGTGATAGGAAAATTGATTAATGCCCATATAGTAAAGGAATGGTAAAGCGAAGGGATTAAATGAGTATTCAAACAACCTAAAGAGGTTTAACCCATAATAAACACAAGGGTGTCTTTATGAAAGATTTTCAAAGGAAAAATAAGTATTTTCTAACACGGTGGTGGCGTGTGTTGAAAGGGTGAATTTCAACGAAATTACTAACGTGAATGAGTATAATTAAAAGGGAATTTTTTGGAAAAGAAATGATTTTTCATAATCAAGGTGCATTTATTTTGCGTATTTAACCGGGTGTGTCAAATCAAGAAATGAATGTCAAGAAAAGAAAAAGGAAATTCTTTCATAAGATTAAGGTGAATTAATCGGGATAAATAATAACTTTGGAATAAAAATGGTTTCATGCATGTAAGTTTGCATATATATATATATATATATATATATAGCTACTTTTTACTAAATTAATATAGAATATCAAGTTGGTTTAGTCTTAGCGTCACTATCAAAAAACATTTAATTGGTTACTAGCCTCCTAATATTTAAAAAGTCAGATGACAATTTTTTATTAATTAAATTAGCTTACAACAAAGTAATGAATCACCAACTATACAACATCCACATAAACAATCCCATAGAGGTAAAAATATAATGAAATAAACTGAGTCTGAAGTAATAATCCAAATATAATCTAAATGCCAGATAATCCCAATACATGAATCCGAATAAATAAATCCAACAACTTAAATAATTAAATGTCTAAAACGGATATCTCTGAATAAGAATGGGCAACATGCCCTAACTGATAATTACTAACTCTAAAGGAAGTAAAGTGAAAGAGTGCGCGTGCGTCCAAATAGAGATATTATTTAATTAAACTCAGTTTTATCAGTTAAGTCCTAAACATGCTTCTATATGTGATTGGATAAGATGATCAAACATGCAAGAACATTCAAACACACATATGTGAGGAAAAATCCCCCAAAGGGGAAAAACCATTTATTATAATATTGTAACATACAATTTCTCGGATTACAATGAAAATACAGTGACACAGAATTACCCGGAGGCGTCGGATCTGTAGTCGGGGGCTGGAACTTTCCCTTTCCAGAAGGGCAGCAATGAAGAAGAAGGACGGTCTTCTCCACAAGGGTATGAACAGACACACGATTGTGTTCTTGGGTTGCAAACAGATTCACAAGGGTTTGAAAAGTTGTTTGAATCGAAACATAAGTCTTTGGACTCACAAAGGTGAAGACTTAGAGTATTTAGGACTTTGAAAATCGTCTATAAAAGTCTTAAGAAACAAATCCCCGAAGTTGGTTTATAAAAGAAAATCTGGTCCTAAAAAATCTCAACTAGATCTGCATGATTTTATCTCAGGCGGATCGGTCCGCTCTAAGCCGGATCGGTCGGATAGCGGATCGGTTTGTTTTTGAAAAGGGTCTCTTCGGTTAGCAATCGATTCGAGGTTTACTGGAATGAGACATTAGCGGATCGGTCTAACTTGAGGCGGACCAGTCCATAGGAGGATCGGTTCTTTTTCCAAATGGGCGAATCGATCCGGGGCGGACCGTTCCGGTAAATGCAGAAACCTAATTTCATAAAGCTTTGATATTTGGATCCGTTGAAGTAGTTGCGACCTTGAATTTCTTCAACGATGTGACGACGTACGACATACAAATGGATAATGGACAAAAATGTCCTTACATAAAGATCAATGTGGAGGCATCTACTACCGAGATCCTGTAACTTCCATAGTAGCTACAACACGTCAACAGAATGGAACTCCTATGCTAGGCGTCCTTGTGGCTGGGCACCTAAAAGATTTTTACAAAAACAAAATAGACTTGGAAGCTAACGGGTCAGAGCCCGAGGCAAAAATATTTTAAAAATAGCAAGTGTTTAATTGCATTAAACAGTAAATATTATATATGTGTTAGTCATGTACTCTCACTTGGGATTCTCACCCCTGAACTATTTTGCACGCCTAATGTATTCTCTTAACCCATCTTAGTTATGCTACTAACTAACTAGTCAATATCAAATATGACAATAGGGATTACTATATGGATCCACCCGTATTACTCAATTAAGACATACTTAAATTTCAAATATTCGTGATTTGAATCCATTATCTCATGTATCATCTAAGTTCCCACATCTTTAACTCGTTTAAATATCTTAGTCATTCGCATCTACTAAGCAACAGTGAATAATCATAAGTACATATTTATATTATACTCAGTACATATATATACACATATGGCACCAGTAGGCTAAGCTGTGGTGCACGCAAACTCTACTATCAAATCCTAGTACATAACATACATGAGGATCATGAGTTCCGAATCATTCATGAATCATATCAATACAAATCACACATATTGGAGGCGAACATAGTTCACATACCCATGGTTCACCAACATACCTATGCTCCCATGGTCAGCTGACTTATCAACTCACAAATAAGTCTTCATAGTCCTATGTTCTTGAGGTACTAAATATAAATCCCCCTGAAGGCACACAAGACAAGCTTATCCTCTTCCTACAACCTCCCGTGATAGCAAGTATGGTAGGTATGTCATACACATAATAATTCATATATTAGGTAATCACACAACTTATATATTTATCATTTCAATATAGGTATACTCATATCCCATATTACAAGTATCATACGAAGTATAGTTTCAACCCAATTACTTTACGTAATATATTTAGCGTGACAACTCTCGTCATATAAATCCGAGTACATAAACCTACTCTAAAAGGTTATTAAGTCTCCCACTTGTCTCTAAGGTTATTTCAGTAATCTAAAGTCCCTCTACTACTGTTCCTAACCTTAGGTTATTATTTATCTGAATTAAATTCACGTTTCCAAAATTTCCAACCGTAACACTCTCGTCGAACACTCGTAAGATTTATTACTAAATCCCATGCCAAACTAATATTTTTGGGCCTCAATTACGTTCCTACTGACATTTCCTAAGTTCCAATATGTTCAATTAGTCCATACCAATAATTCTTAAAAGTCGGGATTTTTCAAACCGTAAAAGGAAAATATAACACAAATTCAGGAGGTGTCGATCGATCGAAGGAAAGGGTCGATCGATCATTCTTGAGTCGATCGATCCATCCATCAGATATGGCCTACGATTTTTGCATATTTTAGCCTACGGGTTTCATCAATTTTAACCCTCAACTCCTCTATTAAAATGTCCCAAACTCCTAAATATTTATGCCAAACGTTATACCAACATAAACATATAAATTTTAACATCTTCGAATCGTCAAATCATTAAGGGTTGTCAAATTCTTAGATCAAATCATCTATTTTTCATAAAAACCCTATTTCTTCTATTTCCTTCAAGAATCATCATATATCCCAACATGAATTCGTAATTCTCTACACATGGATCATGATTTCATGTATACTATATTTTCAAAAGTTAATCTACATGCAAAACCTACCCAGATTAAGATTTAAATCTCTAAATCCATTAATTCATCATTTTTCAAAGTTTTTTTCCCCAATTCTAAACTATCATGGATAATATATACACTGAATTATTGAAAGTTAAATCACTTGTCTGGAAATAGAAGTTTTGATCCTTTGAGGAAGATGGTATGGTGGTGGTGTTCTCTCTCCGGTCACAAATCCGGTGCTGGTGCTGGTGCAAGGTGGTTGTTTGGCCCTAGCAACCCTTGGAAACCATTCCTTTCTCTCTACTTCTCTCTCTCAAGTTTGTAGACGCTAATAAACCTAATGGTCCTAAGTGTTGGCTAATATATTTATCCTAAATTTCGTAGGTTACTATTCACCAAATAGTAGAATGATAAAATACCCTCCCGGTTGGCCTAAAAATGCCCTAGAACCCAAACCAAACCCCCAGGTAGACTTTTCTGACTATCTCGATACTACCGAACACATTGGCGCACTCAAAATGACCATATGGAAGACAAAAAGATAAATTACTTTATAATTCACTAAATTGGTCCCGACACGACTGATATGCGCATCCCAATTTAATTTCCAAAACTGTCATATTTTCTACACGTGAAAATTTTAATAATTTCATAACCATATATTACTATACTCCCTCAGTAATATTCAACATACGTATCATAATCAAATACTAACTCTTATCTTGTTAGTATTTAAATCCGTATTAATTACCAATTAATTCGTATTTTCAATTCAATTAATCCTATAATTAAAATTAGTAAAAATACGAGGTATTACATACTTACCCCCTAATAATGGAATTTCGTCCCGAAATTCAGAAATAATGGTATACCAGGTAAACATAACTCGGGATATTTGTCGTGCATCTCATCCTCGCGCTCCCAGGTAGACTCCTCGGCATTATGATGCAGCCACTGAACACGTACTAACGGTACTACCTTATATCTCAATTTCCTCTCGCTACGGTCGAGGGTAGCAATCGGCCCCTCCTTGTAAGAACTATCGGGTTGCAAATCAATCTCCTCCAAAGAAATTGAGTATGGGCCAACTCATCCCAAAGATATCTTCGAAACGAAGAAATATGGAACACATCATGAATCCTATTCAAGTAACGCAATAACCCAAGTCTATAAGGAACTGGTCCAATCCGCTGGATGATAGGGAATGGCCCTACATATCTCGGTGCCAACTTCCCCTTCTTTCCAAAATGCATTACCCCATTTATATGAGATACTCTCAATAACACCTGGTCTCCCACATTGAACTCCCGAAAGAAACTCTTGGCATCGGCATAGCTCTTCAGTCGATCCTGAGGAACCCGAATATAACTCCGAATCATCTCTATCTTGGCTTAAGTATCCTGGATCACCTCCGATCCAAGTAGCTTGTTGTCCCCCACCTCTAACCAACACGCTGGAGAATGACAAGGTCTACTGTATAACACCTCTAATGGAGCCATACCAATCGTAAACTGGTAGAAGTTATTATAGGCAAACTCCAATAGTGGAAGATATTTCTCCCATCCTCCACCAAAATCTAGGATACACATTCACAACATATCCTCTAACATCTGATTCATCCTCTTAGTCTGCCCATCAGTTTGTGGGTGATAGGCCGAACTCAAACGTAATTTCATACCCATAGCTTCCTGAAAGCTCTCCCAAAATTTGGACACAAAAATCTTATCCCAGTCGAACACAATATCAAGAGGCACCCCGTGAAGTCTCACTATCTCCTCAATGAAAATATGAGCTTACTGTCACGTAGTATACTCGATCCAAACTGGCAGAAAATGAACTACCTTGGTCAAATAATCCACAATCACCCATATCGAATCGTGACCTCGCTGAGATGTAGGCAAACCTGTGATGAAATCCATGGAAATGCTCTCCCACTTCCACATAGGGATCTCTAACGGCTGTAGGAGCCCTGGCGGTCTCTGGTGGTCCACTTTTACCAGTTGACAAGTGGAACACTTCGAAATAAACTCGGCAATATCTTTCTTCATTCCACTCCACCAGTACTATCGCCTCATATCCTAGTACATCTTATCTCCATCGGGATGTACCGTAAAACGTGAACCGTGAGACTCTATCATCACCTCAAGTTGCAAGTCCTCACCCTTAAGAACAACCAGTCTCCCATTGAAGCGCAACCCTCCATCCGAACAAACTATGTAATACTCGTCCCCTTATGCTAGAAGCTGCACTATTCGATCGTAGCGGAATGAATCTGTTGCCTGAGCTTGTGCCACCTTCATAATAATATGAGGCATAACTGTCATAACATACATGAATGATCGGGCCACTGCATCTTGGTGTCCCAACTCCTTCAATTTCTATTTCCACACCTCGACCACCTCACCTACTGGCCTACGGCTCAATGCGTCGGCTAACACATTAACCTTCCCCGTGTGATATTGGATATCAAACTGAAAATTCTTCACAAACTCAAGCCACTTGCGCTGATCTAAATTCAACTCCTTTTGGGTGAAGAGGTACTGTTGTGACTTGTGATATGTGAATAAGCAAAATTTCTCCCCCAAGGGATAATGTCTTAATATTTGAAGTGCAAACATGACTGTCGCTAACTCCAAGTCATAGATAGGGTAATTACTCTCATGACCCTTAAGCTTTCGGGAAGCATAAGCTATATCCCATTCCTCCTGCTGAAGCACACCCTCGAGTCCCTATAATGATGCATCAGTGTAAACTAAATACTCCACTTTTGTCCTAGGCAGTGCTATAACGGGTGATGAAGTCAAATTCCCCTTTATCTCATCAAAGGCTAACTGACAGGCGTCATCCCTAATCAATGGCACCCCTCTGTGATTCAGGGTGTCAACGGACCCGCTATCTTCGAGAATCCTCGAATAAACCTCTTGTAGTATCCTGTTAGGCCCAAGAAACTATGTATCTCAATCGGTGTCATGGGTTGTCTCCACTCCCTTACTGCTGACACTTTCCCCGAATCTATGGATATACCCTTGTCAGATACAATGTTCCTCAAAAATTGGATCTTCTTCAACCAAAACCCACACTTCTCGTAATTGGCATACAACACGTGTTGGCGTAGTGTCTGTAGTACTTTTTGCAAATGCTCGGCATGCTCCTCCTTAGTCTGAGAGTATATCAGAATATCATCTATGAAGATAATGAAAAACTGATCAAGGAACTCTCTGAACACCTAGTTAATCAAGTCCATGAATACGGCTGGAGCGTTGGTTATCCCAAATGGCACAACCCTGAACTCGTAGGATCCATATCTCATCAAGAATGCAGTCTTAAACACATAATGCTCCCTGATATGCAAATGATGGTACCCATATCTCAAGTCCATCTATGAGAAGAAGGCAACTCCTCGCGACTGATTGAATAAGTCATCGATTCAGGGAAACGAATACTTATTCTATATCATGACCTTATTCAGCTCTCAATAATCAACACACAATCGTAAGGATCCATCCTTTTTCTTTACAAATATCACGGGAGAGCACCCCAAGGCAAGGTACTCCTCCGAATGAACCCCTGTCCCAAAACTTGCTCAATCTGATCCCGTAACTCCCTCATCTCTATTGTAGCCATACGATAAGGTGCGCGGGCGATCGATCGAGTGTCCGACATTGAATCTATAACAAAGTCTATCTCTTTACTAGGTGTCAATCCCGGTATCTCCTGAAATACATTAGCGAACTCCTGTACAATAGTAATCGAATCAAGTGGGAATACTACTTCCTTAGAGGTATCCTCCTCTATGTAATACAAGTGAGTGGACGATCCTCCCTCAGGACGAGGCATCACCACCAGGAACATCTCCTGACCCGGTATAGAAAATATAATACTCCTACTAAAGCAATCGATCATGGACCTATAAGCAATGATCTAATCCTTGACGATAATCACATCATACCCATTCATATCTAAGATAAGCATATCATCTGGTAATAACAATCTCCCAATCTCTATGCCTACTCCCTGACATATAAAGAAAATCATTGACCCATAGCCCAGTGGTGAATTTACACTAGTAACCGTGCTCTCTTTCGTGTTTAATAACCCCGTGGCATGTACAAAATTAGTGGCAATGAAACTATGTGATGCCCCATGTCAAATAAAATATGCCCCAAAGTCCCCTGGATAGAAAACATACCCTCAATCATGGGTGGGGCCTGTGGGACTGCGGCTGGATGAATGTTATAAACATGTCCATACTGTAACTGCCCCTGATGAACTGGGATCGTAGGTATAGCTAGTAAAGCTGGCATCTGTGCTGGTGTGGGAGGGCGGCGGGAAATATCGAGCACCCTGTTACTGCAGCTGTGGGACCCTACCCTTTTTAGGATAATCATGACGCTTGTGGCCAATCTTGCCACATATGAAACACTTTCCACCAAAGTTTTTCCCCTCTCCATCCTTACTTCCCTCAGCCTTGTTGGTCGTTACCACCTCTCACTTGACCCTGCTGATGCTATTGTTGGCCCTGATGGCCCTGATGTCCCTACTGACCCTACTGGACATGCTTATAACCTCCCTGACCATGTCAAAAACCTCTTGATTTGAAACGCGTAAAATGATCCTATTGGGAATTCTGGTCACCCTGCCTCTACTGGCCCTGAGTTGGCTATGCCCCACCTCTAACTCCTGTCATGTACTGCTGGCTGGACTCCTCTACTCATTTGCTCCCTGAAAGATGGAAGCGGTGGTCCTGGCAGTGAATTAGTGATGCATTAAGCAGATGAGTATAGGTCTGTAATGAGAGATTACCCAGAAGATTCTATCGAATCCTCCAGGTAAGGCCATCCATGAACATCTGTATCTTCTTCTCCTCAGTAGGTACCTCTACTGGTACAAGATTAACCAGCCTGGTAAAATCTTCCTCGTACTCAGCTACAGTCTTCCCCTCCTGAGTGTGGTTTAGTAATTTTCACCTCATCTCAGTTCGAACGACGAAAGGGAAATATTTACGGTCGAATCGTACCCAGAAATCCTGAATAGTAAAGATATATTTCTCCTCAGTAGTGGTAATAGACTCCCACCATTGCAGCGTTGCTCCAACTAGCTTAAAAGTATCTAGTACCTGCCTCTGTACATCTGTGCACTCCTACATCCTCAAGTGCCTCTGGATGTACTTCTCCCATTGGCTCGCCAGTACAACATGAGAGCTCCCTATAAACTTCGGAGGATGTGCCTTCTGAAAGGCATCTTTGACACGTTCCCAAGCAAACAAGAATGCATGATCCTGAACAGGGGCCACTACTGGTGCCTGAGGTGGCACCTGCTACACTACAGCTAAAGTTGCATTTACCATCTGCACTACTATAGCGGCAACTCCAGCGGCGTTCATAGTACCCTGAACTGGTGCTGGTTGAGGATCGGGTTGGGCACCCCTAGGAACTCGCTGTGCACATCGAGGAGGCATCGGAAGTGAGAGAGAAGCTTAATAAGTCAACAGTTAATATCAAAAGATGGCCGAAGATGAACAATGCTCAATTAAATAATACACCAGTCCTAAAACATAGGGCTCTATATCAAAGAACGCTATGCAAAAAGCATAACAAGCCGTACAAATCCTAAAGACTCTCGAACCTGATGCTCTGATACCACCTGTGATACCCCGAATAATTAAATATCAGGTAGCTACTCATTTATTAAATTAATATAGAATATCAAGTTGGTTTAGTCTTAGCATCACTGTCGAAAAACATATAATTAGTTACTAGCCACCTAATATTTAAAAAGTGAGATGATAAATTTTTATTAATTACATTAGCTTACAACTAAGTAATGAATCACCAACTATACAACATCCACATAAACAATCCTATAGAGGTAAAAATATAATGAAATAAACTGAGTCTGGAGTAACACTCCAAATATAATATAAATGCCAGATAATCCCGATACATGAATCTTAATAAATAAATCCAACAACTGAAATAAATAAATGTCTAAAACGGGTATCTCTGAATAAGAATGGGCAACATGCCCTAACTGATAATGACTAACTCCAAGGGAAGAAATGATAAATATGGAGGCCTCTACTACCGAGATCCTGTAACTTCCACATCAGCTACAGCATGTCAACAGAATGGAACTCCTATGCTTGGCGTCCCTGTGGTTGGGCACCTAAAATATTTTTACAAAAACATAATAGATTTGGAAGCAAACGGTCAGAGCCTGAGGTGAAAACATTTTAAAAATAGCAAGTGTTTAACTGCATTAAACGGTAAATATTATATACGTGTTAGTCAAGTACTCTCACTTGAGATTCTCACCCCTCAACTATTGTGCACACCTAACGTATGGTCTTAACCCATCTTAGTTATGCTACTAACTAGCTAGTCCATATCAAATATAATAATAAGGATTACTACATGGATCCACCCGTATTACTCAATTAAGACATACTTACATTTCAAATATTCATTATTTGAATCTATTATCTCATGTATCATTTTAGTTCCCACATCTTTAAGTCATTTAGATATCTTACTCATTCTCAGCTACTAAGAAATAGTGAATAATAACAAGTATATATTTATATCATACTCAGTACATATATATACACATATGGTACCCCTAGGCTAAGTTGTGGTGCACGCGTACTCTACTATCAAATCTCGGTACATCATGTACATGAGGATCATGAGTTCTGAATCACTCGAGAATCGTTTCAATACAAATCACACATATCGGAGGCGAACATGGTTCATATACCCATGGGTCACGCACATACCTATGCTCCCATGGTCAGCTGGCTTATCAACTCACAAATAAGTCTTCACAAACCTATGTTCTTGAGGTACCATATCTAAATTCCCCCAAAGGAACACAAGACAAGATTGTCCTATTCCTACAATCTCCCGTGATAGCAAGTATGGTAGGTATGTCATACACATAATAATCCATATATTAGGTAATCACACAACCTATATATTTATCATTTCAATATAGGTATACTCATATCCCATATTACAAGTCTCATACGTAGTATAGTTTCATCTCGATTATTTTATGTACTATGTTTAGTGCAATAACTCTCCTCATATAAATCCGAGTATATAAACATATTCCAAATGGTTACTAAGTCTCCCAATTGTCTCTAAGGTTATTTCAGTAATCTAAAGTCCCTCTACTACTGTTCCTAACCTTAAGTTATTATTTATCTGAATTAAATTCATGTTTCCAAAATTTTCGACCGGAACACTCTCGTCGAACACTCGTAAGATTTATTACTAAATCCCATACCAAACTAATATTTTTTGGGCCTCAATTACATTCCTACTTACCTTTCCTAAGTTCCAATATGTTCAATTAGTCCATACCAATAATTCTTAAAAGTCGGGATTTTTTAAACCTTAAAAGGAAAATATAATACAAATTCAGGAGGAGTCGATCGATCGAAGGAAAGGGTCGATCGATCGATTCAGTCAATCGATCGACATTCTTGAGTCGATCGATCGATCCATCAGATATGGCCTACGATTTTTGCATATTTTAGCCTACGGGTTTAATACATTTTAACCCTCGAATCCTCTATTAAAATGTCCCAAACTCCTAAATATTTGTGCCAAACGTTATACAAACATAAACATATAAATTCTAACGTCTTAGAATCATCAAATTATTAAGGGTTGTCAATTTCTTGGATCAAATCATGTATTTTTCATAAAACCTATTTATTATATTTTCTTCAAAAATCATCATATATCCGAACATGAATACATAATTCTCTACACTTGGATAATGATTTCGTGTCTACTATATTTCTAGAAGTTCATCTACATGCAAAACCTACCGAGATTAAGATTTAAATCTCTAAATCCATTTGTTCATCATTTTTCAAGGTTTTTTTCTCCAATTATAAATTATCGTGGATAATATATACACTGAATTATTGCAAGTTAAATCACTTACCTAGAAATAGAAGTTTTGATCCTTTAAGGAAGATGGTATGGTGGTGGTGTTCTCTCTCCGGTCACAAATTCGACAATTTTGGTGGTGCAAGGTGGTTGTTTGGCCCTAGCAACCCTTGAAAACCCTTCCTTTCTCTCTACTTCTCTCTTTCAAGTTTGTATCATCCAATAACCCTAATGGTCCTAAGTGTTGTTTGATATATTTATCCTAAATTTCGTAGGTCACTATTCACCAAATAGTAGAATGACTAAAATACCCTCCCCGATTGTCGGTTTGGCCTAAAAATGCCTCGGGACCCAAACTAAACCCCCGGGTAGACTTTTCTGACTATCTCAATACTCTTAAACACATTAGCGCACTCAAAATGACCATATGGAAGACATAAAAATTTATTACTTTTTAATCCACTAAATTGGTCCCGACACGACCGACACACACATCCCAATTTAATTTCAAAAACTGTCATATTTTCCACACATGATAATTTTAATAATTTCAAAATCATATTTTACTTTACTCGCCCAGTAATATTCAACATAAATATCATAATCAAATACTAACTCTTATCTCGCTAGAATTTAAATCCGGATTTGTTACCACTTAATTCACATTTTTAATTCAATTAATCCCATAATTAAAATCAGTAAAAATACGGGGTGTTATATATATATATATATATATATTAGTTGCATGCGCACATAGATACAACATGTTAGAGTTTTCTTTCTGCCGTTCGATTATGTACTTCATTTTATATATTTTTCATTGAGGATTCATCTCATACCCACGTCTTTGTTATGATAAATTGGGTGCGGTTTCGTATTTTGAGAGCATTATATATGCAAGTGCTCTCTTTTGTTTTATGTTAGTAGCTCTGTATTCTTGAATTTTGGGGATGTTTCCCACGAGTCCCTCACGTAGCTTGATGTTAATTGGGAATCGCATGTTAAACAAGTGAAATGGTAATTAAAATAAAACTAAATTAGCCACATTATTTACGTTGTTTCATTTCACTTCACACCTAACACTCAGGTCAAACTGGATTGACGACGAGTAACCCATAAATTCGGGTCGGGGCATTATAATACTTGTTTAGGACTCACTATAGAGAGAGAGAGATGAGAGAAAGATAATGAATCCAGATTTACGTGGTTTTAGCCCAAGGTAGTGCATATGTGCATAAGTGCAAGTATATATATTATTAATTCATTAGAATGAGAGTTTGTAACGTCCGTTAGTTGTCCTTTTTTTTTTACTTTCCGCCTCCTTAAATATGGGTATATGAGTATTTCTTTATGGACTATTCCAGCTAAACAACTAGAGTGTGTCAGTGGTCTTATCTTTATAGATTAAATAAGTACCCTCTTTACATGATAGTAGAGGAATAATTGTAAAGTTTATCATAAGAACACATAGTGGGATGAAATATTTGTTTATTTCTAGCAGATGGGTGTGCTGCAAACACCATCCTACGTCCTGACTCATGCTTGTGATGGAGCTATTTGACAGAGTTAACCTAAATACCAGACGACGGAGTTAAGTGTGTTATCTTAGGCACTAAAGCCAAACAGAATGCCTAGACCAACCCTACTAGTATTTGTAACGATCACATTATTACATGAGCTTACCTCATCCTAGTGGATGATAAGTGTAGGTTTCCTCTTCTAATTAGTGTAGGAATCATACCCTATTAATGGTATAACAAAAGCCCCCAAAACTTTGCTCACGATTGAAGGTTTTATCATGTTTTCATAAGTGTTTTGTCTTCTGGGTATGTGCTAAGTAGATTGAGTGAATGGAGTGTTGACTGTCATGTCACCGACTCGTGTTCTGATCGGGCTATAAGACTCTTCTCAGACGGGGAAAATCATCTGCTCAGCCTCAAACGATCAAATGACTTGTAAAAATTCTCCATCTTTGGTTGGGGATTTCCACGTGTCAGTTATCTGTGGCAGTATTAGTTTTATAATTGTGCACGTATCCGGGGTAGTTCACGCTTTATTCCCGAGCGTCAGTTCGCTTTTTCCAAGTGTGACATCACCTATCTTTAATATGGGTAATGATTACTGCTTAAAAAGTATAAAAGTGTGGTTTTCAAATCATTTTCATTTTCTTCAAGCTCTTGGCATCTACGAGATCTTTATAGGGAGATAATTTTATTTCCCGCCTCCAACATTTATCTTTTTCGGCTAAACATTCTCTTATTTTTGTAATTTTTGACAGGCTTTCCTTACGTAGATTATTCTTTCGGTGGGATTTTTTCCTTTCTTGTCCTAGGAGCATGCGAATCTCTATCACTCTTTTGCGTTTTAGGGTTCCTGGTAAGCAACTTTCTTTTCTAAGGCTTACCTAGGGTTATCGTCTAAAATTCCTTTTATTTTTATTGCAATTATGCGTTTTGTTGATTATTGTTTGACGTTTGGTGGTGTTTGATTGGAGATTCACTCATCTTAGGTGGCCATTGAGTTGGTTCGCCTAAGTTTTTTAGTGTTTGGGGGCTTTTTAGGGTTTCTCATCTTTATCTCATAAATTTTCTTTCCCCATTTAAGAGTTAGCCTTCAAAACCTGTAGTTTAACATCTATGAGTTACAGGCCTTAGGTTTTGAGATGGATACATCATTTGATTGAGTTGGAGCAGTCTTATCCTGGTATTGTTGAGAGAAGGTTTCCAATTCCTTTCCTGGTTATTCATCTCGAGGACAAGCCTGGTCACCCTAGATGTACTCCATGGGGAGAATCCTATGTTGGTTCTGCACCAAACCTGACCTCCGATCAGCCTTTCAACCTAATTTGGCCACCACGAGCTCCATACTCGGACCCATTTCAAACTCGGATGCCCAAATGAATCCTACCTGATAACCCACTGACTCGTGTTGTTGTCCAAACCCACGTTCACCTCCACCCAAATCCAAACCCATAAGCCTAAACATGATTCTACCAAACTAAAAGAAAAATACCCACATGTGTTTAAAAAGCAACATGTTAAAAGACTTCTCCCCATATTCCCAAAATACCCCCTAACATTCCAACTACCCTCATCACCCCACTACTCTATTATCCTCACCCTATTATACCCCTCAATATACCTCATACCCCTCATGCACACCATTTTCCTTCCAATTATACCCCTTAGACCTATTTTTGCCATGATATAAAAGAAGCAATGGAGGCTCATTTGAAAAAAACAAGCATAGTAAAAAGGAGACTCAAGAAGAGACTAGACAGAGAGAAACACCTTTGTAAATAGTAGAATAATATTTTATTTTATTTTTTAGAGATTGGTGAGAGATCAAAGTATATTGAGAGATTCAATTGAGTGTATATATTATATTAAAAATGTTTAGAAGCGAAATTTGGATAGATATTACTCAAGTTTAATGAATATTTAGAGTTCAATTTTGCAAATCAAGGAGACTTGTTTGAATATTTGTTCTCTCTTCTCTTTTATTTTATTATAATGCCTTTGATTATTTGTCATTAATGTTTAATATCATGTTAAGCTAAATCCCCTTTCAAGGGGTGGGATGATCCACTATTTGATGCTAATCCTATTTTAATTAAATTATTTAAATTAAATTCCCCTTTGATGATTAACTTTGCACTCTTACATTTTAATTTACGCCTAGAGAGAGGGTAAATAATTTTTGAGAGAAAATCGAATTTCTAGTCTTATTTTCCATTTTAGAATCGAACTAGAGATAGTTTTTTCTAAAATATGAATTTATTTCTTTGAAATTCAACTCTATGCTACTTTTTTATTATTTATAGTAATTTAACAAATCGATCCAAGCGGGTGATTTATTAAATGATGTTTAGGTATAATTTTTAAGAGTTTTAGGAGTGTTGAATTTAATTTTCTAAAATGTTATTATTCAAATTACATTTGTAACGAGAGTTGATTTGTGATTTTGATAGTAACTTGGGATAGTTACTTTTAATGAATTAATTAATTTTGATTAACTAGATATTGGGTGTCATCCTATCCCTTGTTAGCTCTCACTTTGATTTCCTCCTTCATCTCATATTTTACATTTTATTTAGTTAGATTTCACTTATTTATCATCACACTTTTTAGTTAGTCTTTAGATCTTTGATTTAGTTTAGTCTTATTTCACTCTCATTACAAAAATTGTTTTAATATTAAAAAACCTAAAAAAATAGAAAAAGTAAAAAGTCTAAAAAGAAATTAAATAAAAAATGAATTACACTATCATGTGTTTCATCCCTTAGATTAGGATTGACACCCTTACTTACCTCTACACTCTAGTTTTATTATATCTTTGTTGGTATTTAAAGGTTTTGATTGACTTGGATTCAACAACGACATGACAAGCATAACGAATAAGATAAGTTATAATCGGTAATAGTCTTATGGTCTTATGGTGGGATTTTTGCCACCTGCCATATTGACTTACTAGTTATTTAATGTTGAGATAGGCCTACTAGTAGTTTAGCCTTATGATTATTTGATTTGATCGTATTAACCTGATCTGCCTTACTAGCTACTAATTTTGGAACAAGCTTAGTTATCCTGAGTTAGGATTTATTATTTCTTGTGACAGCTTATTGTTCGTATGGACATATCTTATCATCTTGACCATGTGTCAGCACTGATTTACAAAGCTGACCAAATGCAGTAGGATCTATCCTTGCGTTACTCAGCTATGTTCGGATCTTGTCGACTATATGAATTCTTTGGATTTCCCAAATTTGGTTGAATATACTAGGATTTATCCTTGCGTTAGTAATCTTTGTGACTGCACTGGATATCCCAATTTTAGCTTAACTTCTTAATCATGTCTGGTCTAAGACATTTCCATTCATGAAGTGTTGCTTGATTATTTATATTTGTGTTCGATTTTGAGAAGTCTTCGGCCTGAGCTTCTTGCGCATCTCTTTTGCCGACGAGTGAGGTAGTGAACAATGAAGAAAACTTTAAATGACATCGTATGTACAGGTAGAGTCTCAGATTCTCATTAGTCATTGAAAATTGATTACAAAATGGATGAAAAACTTATTACATGATTGATTTTATTCTCTTTTGGGCTTGTAATCACTACTAATAGTATTTCCTTAGACGTTTTGCATTCCACGGGTTCTTAAATTATTCGCCTTCTAATGTATCGATTATGTAAGTTCTAGTCGCACTACTGCAGATATTCTATATGGGACATACCAGTTCGATTCCAGCTTATTACTTTTTTGGATAACCTTTTTCATCACGTAATCTCCTTCCTTTGAAATTCTCCTTCCTTTGAAATTCTCCTTCCTTTGAAGTTTCAAATCGCGCGACTATAAATATTCAGCATAAGACATGAATTTTATGAAAAATAATAAAGACACATAATCTTTTAAATATCACATTTAGACATATAATCGCCAAACGGTTGGAATTTTTCTTTGAAAATATTTTGAAAATGGGCCTGGTCGAAACAATGTGCTAGGTTAAAGAAGTGCGACCCAACCGATTAATAAAAAATGTCCAATTTAATAGAAAATTTTGGCCCCAAAAGATAGGACAATGCTCAAGCCCATGACTCCCCGACACGGGCACGGGCCGAACGGACGACATCGCGCACACTTGTGGGCTTTTAAGCCAAACCCTTTCTGTTCAAAGGGTTACATACTCCAAGAGCACACAAGCCCTCAAACCACCTCTTCTATTTTCTTATATTTTATTTTTATGGGGGATAAAGTCATTTTGCTGCACTACACATTAGTTCACCCATTTCAAGAGTGAACTTTAAACCGGATTTTTCAATCTCTTCCGCTTGGTACATGCCATGGAAAATATTGACATGTTTGCCAATGGTAAAATTTATCATAGACAAAATTTGCCAAGACAAATGTTGTTTTTCTCACATTAGATTATCAAACGACGAAATGAGGTAAAACAAGTTTTTTAGGCAAAACATTTTAATAACACATTTTTAAAATAGAATTTTATAACATTTTTTTAAAAACATTAAAACAGTTTTTAAAAATAAATTTTAAAACAGTTTTAAAAAACACCTTTTATAATATATTCAAAACAGTTTTTAAAATATTTAAAACAATGTTTACAATATTTTTATAATACAGTTTTTTTTTAAATTACAATATTCGAAACAGTTTTTTAATTATTTAAAACAGTTTTTAAATCTTTTAAAATAGAGTTTTTGACAGTTTTAAAATTATTTTATTATAAAATATTTATTTTTTAAAAAGGTTTTTAAAATTATTTTTAAAATAGTTTTTTAACGGTTTTAAAATATTTTTAAAATAGTTTTAGAACAATTTTTAAAACAATATTTTTAATAGTTTTAAAATATTTTTTTATTTAAAACAATTTTTAATTTTTTTTTAAAATAGTTTTTTAAGTATTTTGAAGACAGTTTTAGAACAATTTTTTTAAATAGTTTTTTTTTATTTAAAACATTTTTTAAGATAATTTTATAAAACAGTTTTTTATTTAATGGAATTTTTTAACTATTTATTAAAAAAAATAAGTTATTTTAATATAATAAAATAAAAAAAGCACTTGTAAGAAGTGAAAATTTTGCGTGGCAAATATTTCTTACTCAAATAACAAAACAAAATTTGCCAATATGTATGGTAATTTTACGCATAGGAGGTGTTGTACATTGACAAATAACTTGTAAGGAAATTTTTGTATCGAACACACTAAATTATAGACAAACAACCCATTTATCAACTAATTTACTATTTGTCATGTGAAATACTTTGAATCAAACGGACCCTTAGGGCCTGTTTGATAGGGGACTTTTGCCATGGCAAATGTCCAAATTCCCCCCAATTTCCATCTTTTGTCTCGTTTGATACGTGAATTTTGCCCTGGAAATTAATTCTACAAAACCCCTCACATGACCTCAAATTCTGGATATTCTCGGAATCCATTTCTTCTCCCCCCCCCAAAGAAACAAATGGCAAGGCAATATTTTATGGGTTTTACCTTCGATCGAGGTGATTTGACGGGAGTATGTGAAGAATTTGAAACCTCTATTTGAAGTCGGTGAGTTCATTCTACCTCTATTTATGCCAAGCTCAAAGACACATTTAACTCACGCTTCTACTTGGGAGGTAAAAATCTCACCCATTTTCTCCCACCATTTTTGTTGGCTACTGTGATTTTTCTGCTTGTTTTCTTTGTTTGCTTTGGAGGTAAGCATCTTTTGCAAGATGTTGTTTGCTCTGCACATGGTTGTTTGCTCTGTAGGTTCCATTTTATTAGCAAATAATTTTTGTTGTTGTTTCCATTTCCATTTCATTTTTTATTTGTTTTTTATTTCGTTTCATTATTATCTATAGTAATGTCTGTGTTTTTAATTAAAAAAACCATTGATAATTATTTTTAATTTTTATGGATCTATTTAAAATAATTTTTTTATAATTTTAAAGTTTGGGTTATAAATAAATTGTATGGAAATGTTTTATGTTTCGGCCATCATTTTAATGGTGATGGTGAAATGTGCACATTATATTGGAATGAGTATTTATTTTATAATGAAATGGTGATAATGAAATGGTGAAATGGTGAAATAGGCACACTATAATGAAATGGTGAAATGATTAACAAATATTTTATAAAAAAAATATTTGTGTTATAAATAACATATATTAACTTACTAGATAAAATGAGAAATGTATGTGCACTTGTTTTCGGTGAAATGGTCACTTTATAATGGCGCAATGTGAATATAAAAAGAGGAATATTGTTATAATGGCGCAATAATATTATATTTCCATTTTATTCCATTTATGGCCACTAATATAATGTAGTGTATTTTATCATGTTGTGCGAAAAATAGGTTTGTTCGGATTCGGATTCCTCGAAAAGCTACTCATTAGGTATAAATTTATTTCCTTCTATGTTTTAAATATTTTAAATCACGTTCTTTATTGTTAGATTAATAAGAGAATTTACCAATTTTTATATTATTAAAGTATGGTTTGGTAAGAAATAAAATGATGTTTACAAACTGGGGCTTAAAAGTTTAATTTATTTTCGTTGACATAAGAATTAACTAACGAAATGTAGAGCATTGGCTCAAAGCAGATGCAACAACAACGAGGGTTGTTTTGGACCTTGGTCATGCGATCAATTGCGCTTTTCCAATATATGAGGAGTCGCGACCATCTCTTAGGTAGGGCTCCCTATCGAAACTGGGACGCTGATCGGGAAATAGCATTATATCGAATATTTAAAATGAATGATCGGGTATGCCATGCACAACTTCGGATGAACGTAAGATCATTTGAAAGACTTTGTATTAGGTTACGCACATATGGACTAGCTAATAATCGTTCAGTTAAGGTTGAGGAATAAGTCGCAATGTTCCTTAACACCGTTGGACATGACGAGCGATATGTTTCCGAGACATTAACTTTCTTGAGATCTGGTCAAACCATTTGTTACTACTTCCATAGAGTTTTATGAGCATACCTTGACTTGTTCAATGATTTGGTTACTAATGCAAGTCCAATGAATTCCCCTTACGGCAATGGCAAGAACCTACCTTGGTATCATTACTTCGATGTTAGGATAGTTTCATTGATTAATTTTATTCCTTTACGTAGGACTTTCCCATTATTAAATTGATTTCAATCCATTTAGGATGCCGTTGTTGCAATTGACGGTACCCACATATCTGCTTTGATTCCTACCACCGACCAAGCGAGGTATCGCAATAGGAAAAGGGCAATTTCTCAAAAAAATTTAGTCGCATGTACGTTTGATATGCGCTTCTCGTTTGTCCTCGCTGGTTGGGAGGGATCAGCGCATGATGGTCATTTACTTCGTAGTGCGATTCAACGACAGGGGTATAAATTGACCGTTCCATTAGGTATGTTTAAACATAAGTAACTTTCAATTAGGTCTCTTGATTCGGATTAGTAAAATATGAATAGGTATAGTAACACACTTTATTTAAATTATGTGTAGGTAAATAGTACCTCGCAGATGCTGGATTCCCGTTGGTACTTGGGTTTCTCTCCCCATTTCGAAAAACACGTTATCATAAAAGGGATGTGGAAGGACAATGACCTGATAGTAGTAAGGATTTTCTTAATTTTAGGCATTAATATATCCGTAATGCAATTGAGAGGTTGATTGGGTTATTGAAAAAAAGGTTTGCGTATCTAAGGCATCAACTTTTCCATGGGATTGAAATTCAAGCGAAGATTGTTGTAGCTTGTTGTGCCCTTCACAATTTCTTGAGGATTGTTGATGTTGAGGATGAATGCTTGGGAAACAAGGAAAGTGGTGATGATGACATTACCCCTCCTCCCCTAAATGTGCCAGAAATACCTACGAATGAGCATATAACATTCACAACTGATGTTGCATGGACCGAGAAGAGAAATGAAATGGCTAATTTGATGTGGCAAGAATATGATGCGAATCACAATGATACTTTTTACTATGAGTAATGATAACATTTTTTTATGATGTATTCTTTGTTTTCTAATTTTAGGTTGAATCTGGTGGATTTTTCAAATATGTCTTCATCAAACCAATCGGGTCTTCTACTTTTACGGTATCAAATAAAGAAATGCTCATGTGACGTTGTACCTCAAGTAAAGGTTACATTATTTGACAAAAACCACAACCAGTGATGACTGTATTACACGTGCCCCCAATGTCAAAAAATTTTAGGCTGGACAAAGCATTCTCTTGAAGGCTTGGATGCTAACTATGCAACCTTCAATCCCCATAGTGAGCAAGCAACGTCGAGTATATCTAGTCAATCATCACTTCTTGTAGGAGAACCCCCAATTATCGACGATTATGGTGTTATGCATAGCTTGGTGGTCGTCAAGAAACTACAAGTTTTAAATACTCTTCTGTTAGTGGCCTTTACTGTTTTCATTTATTTTCTTGTGATGTAATGGTGTTAAATCACCCTATATATTAAACTTATGATGCATTTTGTAATTTACTATTTTCTTGTGATGTAATGGATGATATGAACTTGAGTAAAATGGGAAGACATGAAATGGTGTTTTCTTGTAATTTACTATTTGTACTGATTACATGCACTGGTATGCTACTTGCACTGGTATACTGATAGTAGTTCAATTTTACTATTTTTACTATTTTAACTATACTGATATACTGATAGCAGTTCAATTTTAGTGATATATACTGATATACGGATAGCAGTTCAACAATAGCAGTTCAATTTTAGTGATATATGTAACAACCCGCGTAATTTTGGGCTATTTTAATTAATTTTTGGAAAATGGAGGAAAATAAAGTTTTTGATAAAATTATTTTTATTGCTCAAATATGTTGGTTATTATTTTTAAAGGCGATAATTTCAAACGGTTTCGAAATCGGAGTTAAAACGGATTTTAAAATGATTTTTAAATGTTTTTAACTCTAGGAGTTGTTTTGACTTCCAACTCTTCATTTCTTTGCCTTATTTAAAGGAGTCTTTTGGATTACAACTCTTTATTTCTTTGCCTTATTTAAAGAAGTCGTGGGCAAACCTTTTAACCTACTTCTGGCGCAATTTTGGCAGCAAATATATTTTATATTCCTCTTCTTTTCATATACACATTAGCCCTTGAGATTTGTGAGTTCCAACCTTAGATTAAAGGTGTTCTTGGGGCTATTTTGTTGGAGGTTCTTGGAGGAGATTTTGTATATCTTTTGTTTTGATCTTGAGGATGTGATCGTTGGTTTCTCATCATGGTTTGAGGTATGGGGTTTTACACAATATGCTCCTTAAATCTCGCGAGTGTCATTCTCTTTGATTTCTTATTAATTGAACTCATATTTGAATTGTTAAATTCATTGAATTCTAGAAAATAATTGTTGAAATTATTTTGATTCATGTGGTATTATTATATTGTTGATGAGCACGTTGTCATAAGATTTTAATATGGCACGAATGTTGGGCACCTGCCAAAATTCTTGTTTCCCGGGCTATGGCTTGATAAAGCATATACGGATGTGGTGAGGCCTGGTGACCCAGTTAAAGTGTTGTTGAGAAATTATATTGATAAATGCTTTGAGATTTGCATTTTGATTTGAATGTTCGTACTCGTATTGTTACGTTTTATTCATCGCTAACATATAATTGTTGAGCATCTTTCTTGTCGTATTGTGTACTTCCCCATATTTTCTTTTAGTGGCAGGTTAGCGCGGATTTTGGGATGCTATGAAGATTGATTTTAGCGAGGATTGTTTGGGAAAGATTTGTATTATTTTTATGTATAGAGCTTTGGAGATTTGTATTTTATTTTCGAGTTAGTTGTTGTATGTAATTCGAGAGATTTGTATTTAATTTGAAGAGATTGAGATTTGTAGTTTGATCTTTTGTTGTTGTGGGACTTAGATGCTCTATACCTTGTCACTTATGGATTTCGATTTATTTTATCGCATTAGCGCTCTGTTCGCTCTCCCCAGGCGGGCGGGGTGTTACAAATTGTATCAAAGCTTAGGTATACGGCAACCCTCGGGACTTGGGTTTTGGATTCATTGCGTGGTTAGCAATTTTTGGAGATAGCAAAGTTTAGGTGATATTCATGTTAAGTTTCGAGATTAGAGGTGAGGAATTTATTTTTGGAAGATGTGAATTATTTTTGGAGATTGTTAGCCTGATTTTTGAGAGTTAGGCATTCGGTGAATTTCGAGGGCGAAATTCCATTGTTAGTGGGGAAGTGTAACAACCCGCGTAATTTTGGGCTATTTTAATTAATTTTTGGAAAATGGAAGAAAATAAAGTTTTTGATAAAATTATTTGTATTTCTCAAATATGTTGGTTATTATTTTTAAAGACGAGAATTTCAAACGGTTTCGAAATCGGAGTTAAAACGGATTTTAAAATGATTTTTAAATATTTTTAACTCTAGGAGTTGTTTTGACTTCCAACTCTTCATTTCTTTGCCTTATTTAAAGAAGTCGTGGGAAAACCTTTTAACATACTTCAGGTGCAATTTTGGCAGCAAATATATTTTATATTCCTCTTCTTTTTATATACACATTGGCCCTTGAGATTTGTGAGGTGTTCTTGGGGCTATTTTGTTGGAGGTTCTTGCAGGAGCTTTTGTAGATCTTTTGTGTTGATCTTGAGGATGTGATCGTTGGTTTCTCATCATGTTTTGAGGTATGGGGTTTTACACAATATGCTCCTTAAATCTCGCGAGTGTCATTCTCTTTGATTTCTTATTAATTGAACTCATATTTGAATTGTTAAATTCATTGAAATCTGGAAAATAATTGTTGAAATTATTTTGATTCATGTGGTATCATTGTATTGTTGATGAGCACGTTATCATGAGATTTTAATATGGCACGGATGTTGGGCACCCGCCAAAGTTCCTGTTTCCCGGGCTATGGCTTGATAAAGCATATACGGATGTGGTGAGGCCTGGTGACCCAGCTAAAGTGTTGTTGAGAAATTATATTGATAATTGCTTTAAGATTTGCATTTTGATTTGAATATTCGTACTCGTGTTGTTACGTTTTATTCATCGCTAACATATAATTGTTGAGAGTCTTTCTTGTCGTATTATGTACTTCCCCATATTTTATTTTAGTGGCAGGTTAGCGCGGATTTTGGGGCGCTATGGAGATTGATTTTAGCGAGGATTGTTTGGGAAAGATTTTTATTATTTTAATGTATGGAGCTTTGGAGATTTGTATTTTATTTTCGAGTTAGTTGTTGTATGTAATTCGAGAGATTTGGTATTTAATTTGAAGAGATTGAGATTTGTAGTTTGATCTTTTGTTGTTGTGGGACTTAGATGCTCTATACCTTGTCACTTGTGGATTTGGATTTATTTTATCGCATTAGCGCTCCGTTCTCTCTCCCCGAGCGGGCGGGGTGTTACAATATATACTGATAGCAGTTAAACTATAGCAGTTTAATTTTAGTAACCTAATGGCTATACTGATAGCAGTTCAACTATACTGATGGCTATATACCTAATATATTGATATATTAATATATACCTGATATACTAATATATACTTAATGGCTATATACCTGATATACTGATGAGTATAGTAGTTCAACTATACTTATGGCTATAGAAAAATATGTTCAAGTATGTAGATGGTTAGTTCATGACGTTCAAGTATGTAGTTGGTTAGTTCATGACTATACTGATGGCTATAGCAAAACAATGATGGCTATAACTGATGGCTATAGCAGTTTTGTACGCTGCCATAGCAGCTATGTACACTACTATAACAACCGCTATATACACTGCTCTATCAGGCATATACACTGCTATAGCAGCTATATACACTACTATAGCATGTATATAAACTGCTATATCAGCATCCTACACTACTCAATTAGGTACATACACTGCTATAGCATCTATATACACTGCTATAGCCCACTGAATTATACACTGATTAGTACATATATGTTTATAGATGAATTATACACATAATTATACATGATGTTTATATGTGAATTTAAACTGATGACTCATATTTATATGTTGAACATCGATGGAGCATATTCGTAATCGCGTCCCATTTCGCCCGCCAAAACCAAATTCAAACAATGTAGAGCGACCAACGGACGTGCAATCTTCGCAAGTTGAAGTGAACCTAAAGAAATTACATTTGCGATGGAGTGAGCTAATGGATGGGTTCCTCATCTATTCCCTTTGTGCCCAGGTCCTCACGAGGCGGCAAAGGGTAGACAATAGATTTACAACCGCACAAATTAAGGTTATTATAGATACTGTCGAAGAAGGATGTCATATTCGCATGGAAGAAAAAAATGTGAGATCGAGGTTGAAAACCCTAAAAAAGGAATATGTCGAGTTCCATGAGCTGTTGCAAGTCAGTGGATTCGGTTATGGCACAAATAGTGGTGGCATAACTACAGATGCTAGTGTATGGGTTGACTATATCGAAGTTAGTACAAATTGATCAATTGATTTGACTTACAAATAAAAAAATTCTTATTTATCTACCCACCACATAAAGAATATGTTGAATTGAATTACTACGATTTTTACAGGGTAAACCAGATGGAGGGAAAATGAGAGGAAGGAAATGTATGTACTATGACGAGCTATAAATAATCTTCGAGAATGACACGGTTACAGGTGATAATGCAATATACGGGGCAGATCAGTTCTCACCTATGGATGGTACAGGGATAGAAGATATGGATTTTACCCCTGAAGCATGCATAGACACTGACACTGAAACAACCGCTGCGCATGAGAGGACACCCAAGCACTGGGTGGCCAGGAGACCGACACCCAACAATCGAGTGGGAACACTGTAAAGCGTAAGGCTCAGAGACCTAATGCAAAGTCTCGTCATCACCGTGTGAACCCCCAGGAAGAATGTGCCCAAGCGCTGTCAGTCATTAATGAGTCATTGAAGAGCTTCAAGTTGCCATTGACTCTCAAGCTCAAGTTAATTGGCAGGGTATCCTTGAAAGGCTAGTGGGTATGGATATGGACGATGATAATGTCATACAGATTATGTCCTTATTTAAGGTCGACAATGGACTAGGTCGAGTGTTTATGAGATTCTCTGACTTTTCATTCTCATGTACATGGGCTTACAATAAGCTGCGTAATCTGCATTGATCAGATGGTCTATTAACTATTACTTACTATTATGCATTGCTACTATTATGCTTTGATATTACCTGCACGTATTCCGTTTTGATGATTTTGGACGTGGGATTATCAGATATTTATTATCGCATGTAAAGTTTTGTTTAAACTTTGCTCTTTTAAGGAGTGGTATTAGATTTGCGTAAACTTTTCTCTAGTAAAGTTTTGGAATGTAATGTTTTTTGGGATTATCAAAGATTGTAACCATCCTTTTATATTATGCTTGAATATTTAGCATTTCAAAAATGCAAGCCTGATAAATGAACCCATGTGCTTTAACAGTTAAAGTCATTATTAATTCAGTCCCATTACTTTCAACCACATATTGCAGAGACATGTAATGCAAAAGCGCAAGCCTGATAAATGAACCCATGTTCTTTAATAGCCAAAGTCATTATTAATTCAGTCCCATTACTTTTAACCATATATTGTAGAGGCATGTGATGCAAAAGCGCAAGCCTGATAAATGAACCCATGTGCTTTAACAGTCAAAGTCATTACTAATTCAGTCCCATTACTTTCAACCACATATTGCAGAGACGCATGTGATTCAATAGCGCAAGCCTGATAAATGAATGTACTTTAACAGTTAAAGTCATTACTAATTCAATCCCATTACTTTCAACCACATATTTCAGAGACATGTGATGCAAAAGCGCAAGCCTGATAAATGAACCCATGTGCTTTAACAGTCAAAGTCATTACTAATTCAGTCCCATGACTTTTAACCACATATTGTAGAGACGCACGTGATTCAACATTGTAAGCCTGATAAACGAACCTATGTGCTTTAACAGTCAAAGTCATTACTAATTCAGTCCCATTATTTTCAACCACATATTGCATAGACATGTGATGCAAAAGCGCAAGCCTGATAAATGAACCTATGTGCTTTAACAGTCAAAGTCATTACTAATTCAGTCCCATTACTTTCAACCACATTTTGGAGAGACGTATGTGATCCAACACCGCAAGCCTGATAAATGAACCCTGATAAGCACCCAAAAGTGTCTATTTTATACCCCGAATAGATGCATTTTAGTCGCTCGTTTTAATTAAAATTGGCCTTATGTTTGTATTTTATCATTTTGCAGGTCAATACGCAGTTGCAGGGTTAAATAATGCTAAATCCAGTCAATTGCGACGCAAAAGATGTCAAAAGCATGCATCGAAGAAATTCAAATAGACCGTGAAGTGAGAAGTCCATTCTGAGCTTGCCCTGATGTGATCTGATGCCCCGAAACAGTCCCGTAACCTTAACCTAGCCCAGACCGAGCCCAGTCCATTTCCCAAGCCTGGTGTGTGTTGAGTTTATATCTTTTTAAATTTTCTTAGATTTTTATTTTGAGTCATTTTATTTTTAGGATTTTTAGAATTTATTTGGATATTTAATTTTTATTAGTGTATTTTAATTTTCATTTTTTTATTTTTATTAGTTTCAAATTTTTTAATCTTTATTTTATTTTATTTTTATTAGGATTAATTATTAGGAATTTAATTTTTTAGTTTTATTAGATTTCATTATATATACATATATATTTATTTTAGTTTTATTTTATTAGGATTATATATTTTTTAGTTTTAATAGAGTTTTATTTTATCTCTTTTTATTTACATGTTTTTTTTAGTTTGAGATGTTAGTTTTTTTTTAGTTTTATTAGATTTTAAGTTTTTATTTTATTTAGTTTTAGTTTTATTTTTTTTAGGTGGTGTTATTTTTAGGGGTACAAATTAAACACACAACACACTCAATCACACTCTAACCCCATGCACTCGCTCATATCCAAACAACTCACCATCACCCACACTCCTTACCATACACCCTACAACACCCAAAAACACCCCTACTACACTATTCATCATCTTCCCTACCACATCTCTCACTCTCTCTCATCACCCCATAACCAACCATTTCACCCCTTACTCTGGTCTCCAATCCGTCGAATCACCACATCCCCTGGCGCTTGAACCCAAGACCCAACCCAGCCATAGCAGAATCAAGCCCAAACCGCGAGCCCCATTTCGGACCCATTTCCGGCGGTTCAAACCGTGATCGCCCCAGAACCATTCAACCCGATCGCAACCCCTGCCCGATCCGATGAAGCTCCAACCTCCGAACTTCGCCCAAAAACCCGTCATCGCCATCGCCAGTGACAAAACCAAGCGACCTCCCGCCGGCGCCGATCTATAACCCGACCTGTCCCATATCCAGTAACCCGAGTTCGCCCAAAACCCAAACCCGCGTCAACCTCCACCCACCAAAATCGGACAAATCCATTGTCCATAATTATCTCCAAGAAACCCTCTTCTTAGCCAATCCTAATCAAATCCCAAAAAAATCTCTTCCAAACAACTTCGTGGCTTATTAAAAAGAAGAAGGAAAGCTCATAAAAAGGAAATCTCTCAGCAAAGAAAAGAATGAGTTACAGAGACAGAACGAAGAGACAGAAAAAGAAAAAAAGAGGGTAGAAAAAATAGTCAGAAAAATACAAAAAAAATATAGTTTTAGGTCTAGAAAAATTTGTAGGTTCATTTTTTACTGATAGTTTTATAATCCAATCAGATTTTGTGACGAGTTTGGGACGCGTGTTCATGCACACAATTGACTCAAGAAATTATTGTGTATCGTATTTCTTACTCTCTCTCTTTAATTATTGTTTGTTAATTGTGCTTGTGCTAAAATTTTAATCATGTCTGGCTAAACACCTCGTTCAAGGGGTGGGATGAAACGCGTATGTTGAGTTGTTTATTTGAATAATTGTTCATTGATTCGTTCTAGGCTAATTAAATTGGGAAAAATCACACATTAATTTATGTAATGAGAGTTAATAAATTAATGGTGCAAATTAATATTTGATTTCTGGATTTCACTTAGAGATAAGTATTATTCTAAAATTAAAATATTAATTTTGTGTGTGCAATTCAAAGATTCGTACAAATTTTAATAAATTGATCTTAGCGGATATTTTATTGAAATGAGTGTGAATCTTATTTTTTTTATGTTGTGATGATTCCTGATTTAATTGCTGAAAAGATAAAATTGAATTTAGGATTGTAACAGAGTTAAATTTTAAATTCAATATTATTTTGAACTATTCAACTGAATAATTAGGACTTTAAATTAATTTGACTACGCGGTGTAATCCCACCTCTTGTTTCTTCTCATAAATTCTCAACTAGATTACTTTCTAATTTTTCATAATCATTTGAGTTGCATAAATTATCATTTCCTCCCTTGAAAATTGTTTTTTAAAATATAAAAAAAAACATTAAAGAAAAATTTTAAAAACACAAAAAAAAAAATTCATAAAAATTGGAATTGCAAGTTTTCACGATTATCGTTTCGACGCTAGAAATTGGATTGATACCCGAATTTGCCATGATACTGAATTTTTAACAAGTTTTGTAGGTAACTCCAGGAATTTTGATACTCGAAGTTTGACCGCAGCGACATTACAATTCCATATCTGAAGGAAGACACAAATCAAGAGTTATCAAATGGCGTCGTTGCCGATTTCTTGAAGATTGAAGCCCGTGAAGATTTGTAATTTTCATTTTTTTAGTGTAGTTATTCCTTCCTCTCCCTCCTTAGACTGGTTGTTTAGGATTATTGAGGCCTTGTAATTAATTTGGGTGCATTTTGACACCGATTTATTTTTGTAATATTTATTCCAAAAACAAAAATAAAAAAAAGCGAAAATGGAAACCGGACAAGGTAGAGAGAGAGCGTCTGAAGGCGAGGATTTAGAAGCCTCTCTACTTTGGGTCGGTAGGACTCCTGGGGATGACTGAAGTAGGCGTACTTCCCCCCGGTTGATTCAACTCGGTCTTCACCCCACATGTGTAAAAACCGTGGGAGGTAAACTCTTTCTCACTCGCGAATCTCCTGCAAGCGAGTCAATTTTTGTGTGCTACTTGCTCCTATATGCTTTTTCAATCTGTATCGCACTTAAATTGGATGGTTTGATGAATAAATTTACCTAAGACCCATACCCGATCATTGAAACGAGTTGGGATTTCATCACCCACTCAATCACATCTCCATTTGCTTGTTACCTATGCTCTCACTTAAATTAAAATCAATCAACTAGCAAGCCAAATAAGAACGGTGTTTATTAGGACCCTTTCTGAACGAGATCCTCGTAGGATACTCTAGTGAGTCCTTTTCACACCTGCAAATCTTCATTCAACTATCTTAAGACCTTTGTCTAGGGAAACTGGGTTTTAAGTGAAGCTGCCCAGTAAAACGAGTTTGTGCTTTCCCCAGCGTGGTACCGGATAGTTGTGTGTTGTAGTAGCTAGTGTGGTGAGCCTTAACTAGTAAGTCTCTTGTCTCTCGGGAATAAAGTAGAAGCACACTTTTACAGGCGAGGCCTAAGATTCCGTGATTTTCTCGCCTGCAGACTAATTAAAATTGACTACCCAATCACTTAACTTGAAGATAATAATTTGGCTATGTGATCTTTCGAACTTGTTCCATTTGTGTACGTGTCTAAGTTGTTCCTTTAGGTAGTCCAATTTTTGTTCCAACTGTTCGTTTTTCCACCGTTAGTCCATCGCCCTTTTCCCCATTTTTTCTGCATTTTTTTAACAAAACCCAAAACTCCAAACTATTTTCCTTTTTCCGCCTCATTTTTTCTCACAAAATAAATTCAAAAATATTTTTCATTTTTCTTTCCTTATTTTCGAAAAAAATCCAAAAAGATTTTCTTCGTTTTCAAACAACCAAAAATATTTTTTTTCCTTGCTTTTATGCCACATTGGCAACGCATTGATCATCGATTAACACGTTCCCCTAGTGCTCCATCTCTAAATTCCCTCTTAAATGATCGTGTTCCTATCATTGCTCCTCATTTTTCTGATCCGTGTTCTTCTTCTTTGGAGACGCCTAGTTCTCCCACTTCCCCTGGTTCTGTCACCCCACCCATCATGGCCGACGAACGCACATTAAGGGACTACTTTTCCCCGATTATGGCCACTCCGCCTTCCTATATGGTTCTTCCACCCACTCCGTCTGTGCAATTTGAAATTCGCCCCGTGATTATTTCTATGTTGCCCAGTTTTCATGGCCTTGAACGTGAATCTCCTTGTACTCACTTGCGGAAATTTCTCACTGTGTGCGCTATTTTTAAAAATCAAAACTTAGACGAAGAGAATGTTCATCTTCGGTTGTTTCCCTTTTCTCTTCACGATAATGCATCCATGTGGCTCCATTCCTTGCCCCCGGATTCTATCCTCCCTTGGGAACAACTTGTTAAGAAGTTCATGTCTAAATTCTATCCCATGAGCAAAATAAATGAAATGCGCCAAGCAATTCAGGATTTTAGACAAAAGCCTACTGAACAGTTTTGTGAAGCATGGGGCCATTTTCAAGACTATATTAATTAGTTGCCCACGCCACGGTCTCGAGAAAAGTCGCTGAGTCCATAGTTTTTACAATGGACTTATCCCTTCTTCTCGCACCATGATTGAATCCATGCATAAAGGGAAGTTCATGCATTTGACTCCCACTGTCGCCTATAATTTTCTCCTTGAATTAGGCGATGACTCCCAAGATTGGGAGGGCACTAATGCATTTTCGAGATCCGACCCTCCACGTATAGGGAACACTTTTGAGGTAAAAAATGATCCTGATTTTAAAACCTTGCTACACAGCTTACAATCTTTTACTAAAACCGTTGACGCTCTCAGTTGTACTATGCAACAAAATATTACACTTTCTAAATAAGCAATGACTTTCAACGATTCTAGTCCTTCATCTTGCAGTGTCTTCTTAAGTCAAGATCATTTAGCTCATTTGTGTCCCCTACTGTAAGATGATCCCGAGCCCACCATGGCCCAAGCATGTGCCTTTGATACCACTAGGAAACCCATTCCCCCATCATTTACTTACAATCCTAATAATAGGAATCACCCACATTTCTCTTATAATTACGACAACAACTCCGGTCCTGCCTAACCCCAACAACATGTTGGTGGTCCCCCTGGGTTTCCACACAACCCATAAAGGCAACCTCATCCTCCTGTCCCACATCAGTCTGCTCCTTACCATGAATCGCACTTTACATCATCCTTTGTCCCTCACGGTGGACATTCAAACAACAATAATCATCTTGTTCCTGTTCCCCCTCCTTCCTTAGAGTATTCGTAACCGCTTAATTCCCAGCGCGAGTTGGTTCCCCAACCATCTTATGCCCCTCCGCCCAATTTCTCCACTTCTTCTCTCGAGAATATTCTCGCTCAGTTTATGACCACTCAGACTCAAGCCCTTCAACGACTTGAGTAGCGTTTCAACCAATTCGAGTCTGAGTGAGAGAAAGGTCGTTTTACCAGTCAACCCATTACTAACCCTAAGGGGATATGAAAGCGATGTCTACTCTTCTCTCGGGGAAACAAGTTGATAATGGTGTTCTTGCTCCCATTGATGTCCCACATCCGACCATCCCACCTTTTGAGCTCATGTGTGACGCATCTGATTTTTCTCTAGGTGTTGTACTTAGTTAGCGGGTTGACAAGCTCCAGCATGTCATTTATTATGCTAGTAGAACCCTCCATGACACTCAACTTCATTACACGACCACCGAAAAGGAGTTGCTAGCTGTTGTATTCGCACTCGATAAGTTTCGATCTTATTTTATCGGTTCTCCTATCATCGTTTACACTGACCACGCTGCCCTGCGGCACCTTCTTCAGAAGAAGGATTATAAGCCACGTTTGATACGATGGATTCTCTTTCTTCAAGAGTTTGATCTCGAAATTCGCGATAAGAAAGGGTGAGAAAATTTGGTTGTCGATCATCTCTCACGCCTCACTGTTATGTCTACATCTGATATTATCCCTATTTCGGAAACATTTCCCGATGAGCAACTTTTTGCTCTCTCCATCTCTCCTTGGTATCCCGATATTGTTAATTTCCTTGTTACCGACCAACTCACAAATCATTGGTCGAAACAAGAGCGCTCTAAGTTCATGGCCCAGGTGAAATTTTACTCTTGGGATGATCCCTTCCTTTTTAAGTACTGCTCTGATCAAGTCATTCGCCGATGTGTTCCTGACCCTAAACAGTCAAGTATACTCTCCTTTTGTCACGATGGTGCCTGTGGTGGACATTTTAGCTCCAAGAAAATCTCTACCAAAATTTTGCAAAGTGGTTTCTACTGGCCCACTCTTTTTCGAGATACCCACCACTACTGCCAGACTTGTGCCAAATGCCAATAATTTGGGTGTACCTCTCATTGTCACATGATGCCCCTCACACCCATTCTTATCGTCGAAATCTTCGATGTATGGGGCATTGATTTCATGGGTCCTTTTCCCTCATCTCATGGCTTCCAATATATACTGGTTGCAGTTGATTACGTTTCCAAATAGATTGAAGCCATAGCTTGCCGCACCAATGACCATCGCATTGTGGTCACGTTTCTGAAGGAGTCTATCTTCACACGTTTTGGAACTCCCAAAGCTATCATTAGTGATGGGGGTAAATATTTGTGTAATCGAGTCTTTGAACATCTCGTCAAAAAGTATGGTGTTACCCACAAAGTTGGTCTCTCTTACCACCCTCATACTAGTGGTCAAATTGAAGCTTCCAACCGAGAAATCAAGCAAATCTTAAAAAAAATAGTTAATCCTAATAGGAAAGACTGGTCCTTCGCTTGAATGATGCTTTGTGGACATACCGTACTGCTTTTAAGACTCCGATTGTCATGTCTCCTTATCGCTTGGTCTTTGGTAAATCATTCCACTTACATGTCGAGCTTGAACATCATGCTTATTGGGCTGTCAAAGCCCTTAATTTTGATATAGACGAGGTTGGCATTCATCGAAAGCTCCAACTTAATGAATTAGAGGAGATACAAAATGATGCTTATGATTTGTCCAAGAAGTACAAGGACAAAATAAAGTGGATCCATGACCAAAGCATCCTCCGCAAAGATTTCAAACCTGGTCAGAAAGTGTTGTTATATAACTCCCGTCTTCATCTCTTTCCCGGGAAGTTAAAAACCCGTTGGTTTGGACCATTTGTTGTTGAATCTGTTACTCCTTATGGTGCCATAACAGTTCAAAATCCTAAGGATGGTAGCCTATTTCAGGTCAACGGTCAACGATTGAAGCCTTTCTTAGAGCTAGGCCCCTCTCCCATTGAAGAATTGACCTTGTTGATCCCATTTATGAAGACTGACTGATCAGTCTTGTTTGGGGGTGACTTATCACCCCATTTTTTCTATCGCCCTGTGCTCTTCATAGTTCCTATCCTTAGGGTGAGATTGGGTCGGTCTGGTTGAAGGCGTTAAACTTAGCGCTACCGGGAGGCAACCCATCGTTTATTATTTCTGAGTATGAGTTGTATCCTGTTTGGGGGTAGTGTTTCACGCCACCCAATGCTTTTCACATGCCTTATAGACTTGTACGTATTTTTGTATCACATATGTTCTTCAGGTTTCTTCTATCCTCCAGCATGCGGTACATTTCAATAGTGGTTCATTATGGTATTATCTTTCCTCCCTTGTTCTTTTCATTTTTATATATTGTTTTAAACATCGAGGACGATGTTCTCTTTTGTTTGGGGGTGGTAAATTTATCAAAATTGTACCTCTTTTGAAATTTGCTAGAAACAAGTGATTTTAAATTTTTTGTGTAGTTAAAAATAAATTTTTATAATATGATTTGTCTATCATCCCGCTTTTAAAAATCTCGGACTACCCGTGTTCGAACCCAAAAATTACGCTTTTAACCTTAAATTAATTAATACCTCTTAAAGCGTACTTGCACCATGAATTCCTAAACTTGGCAATTTTATACTATCACGTCTATAACCAAAAGTTGAAGAGTAAATATATTCTCAAGAAAGCCTTAAACGATCACTAGTGGCGACTTAAAACCGTAAGATTTGAGCTTTTCACCTTTTTGAGGGGTTTTACTTATCTCCGAGTCACAAGTTGACTCAACTTCCTTTGGGTACCACATTTATTCGTTGCATGGTCTCATCGTTTTTTTTTAAATTTGGCTTAATCACTGTGAATGACATTACTTTCGAGTGGTAAGAAACATGTGTCTTATAGTTTGTCCCGAGCACTAAATTGATTTTTCCATACACTTACCATTTTCCCTATCACATTATCATTCACCCATTATCATTTTCCATATTACCTTTATCCATATGTCCCAAATATCATCCATCATTGCCATCGTTTTTGAGAAAAAGAGTGTTTGAAATTTTCCATGTAAATTGTCTTCATTTGTGCTATGAAAAGAAAAATGTATCGTTGTTGATGTAAAAAACTAGATTCAATCTAATTATTTTAATCACAGATAAAAATGAATAAATAAATATAAGACAATGGATTTTTAAAGTGGTTCAGCCTTAGGAGAATGACCTACGTCCACTGTTTTTGTATTGATGACTGTTTGCCTGGAATTCTTGATAATAGGTTTACCAAGAGATATGGAGTCCCCTTCTAATGAGGAGGTTATAATGTATTTATAGCCTTGAGGTTGTACATGTGAAAGGACAATGCGCTGTTATCTAGTAGACATATACATCTGTACGATAATAATGAGCATTTAATGCGCAGTCGTCTATTTGATTCTCTTGATTTGGATGCTCTGCACGCTAAGTAGCTTGGATCGCTTAAGCTACTCGGGCCGCCTAAGTTGCTCGGCACGCTTGAGTTGGTCGGGGCCATGAGTTGCTCGGGGTACCTAAGTTGCTTGATACGCTTGAGCTGTTCGGAGCGTATTAGTTTCTCGGAGAACATATTCTTATTTGCCACGTAGGTTGACACGTGTCTTCTAATGATTGGTCCTCTTCAGCAGACTAAATTTGGTATCAACAGAAGCCCCCAATGTTTCATAGTTTGATGTTGAAGAAAAATGTGGAACATTCTGCTTACAAACTGCATAGATTATTGGTTTGTATGGTTTTTAGGAAAACGTTCGTCGTATATAACTCCTTTTTGAGTGCATAGTATCAGGCCTCATAAATATTTTGAATTTTCATGACCACTTCGATATTTGTGCCCTTTTCTTCTTTTAGCCGCCGGAAACGTAAGAGTCTGTCTTTGTAATCATTGCCTTTTCCTATTCTCGAGATAAAGTATTTAAGCACGGCATAAAACCTATCATCTCACTTTTCAATCTGTATCTTTGAACTCTTCATTTTCTATCTGTCTTGTGACTTCGTTCTTTTCATCGTTCATTGTCACCTGATCTCTCTTTCTCTGTAAGATTTTCTTCCTTTTCTTTTATTTATTTTGTTCATCATGGTTTATCTTGTTGAGTCGCTGGATAAATTTCGGTCTGAATTTTCAATCCCTTCGTGGGTTATTTTAGAACAACTTTCCGAACCTTATGATTATTTTTCTTTGGCTGAGGGACATTGGTTCCCAAGTCTTTTTATTGCCGAATGTGGCTTTTCTTTCCCGCCAAATCCCCTGTGTTTGGAGTTCTGCCAATATTTTGATGTTGTACCTGCAAGAATAGCTCCAAATACATGGATGATAGTTAATGGCGTATATAGGCTGAATCAACTTCATGGAACTCGATTAGGGATTCCGGAGATTATGTACTGCTATAGATGGGTTGTCAGTGATACCACATTCTATTTAAAAACTAGGTTTTTGAATAGAGCTTTAGTTGTCAATCTTCCTGATGCCAACATGGATTATTTTGATCATGGGGTTGTTATGAAAAATTGACAACACCCGCCATTAAATGGAGATGATGTAAATTAAGGTCCCAGGTGTCCCCCTTATGGCAATAAAATAGGTTGTTTTTATTTTTTGAAATCTTGTTTTCTTTGTGTTCGATAAAATGCATCACTAACATTTGTTTTTATTTGTTACAGTTGATAGTAAAAGAAAACCTCCAAAGTAAACTGATGTTAATATAAAATACTTAAAACTTATCTGGAGTTTTCACCAATCTGTTACTGAGGAGCATATTAGATCTGCCTCTTACTTATTGCAGTACAAAAGCTATACTTCATCTTTCACTGCTCGTCCTCGTCCAGTGGTAGTTAATCTTGACCAAGTACCAGCCTCTGAGACTAGTGTGTAAGTTTCTTCCTCTGAGTCGAGTATTCCTATCAGTGATCTGATGAAGAAAAGAAAAGCTCCTGCCTTTTTTGACAAATTTGCCTCTGCTACTGTGGAGGCAAAGAAAAGTAAACAAGATGTCCCAGAAGAAGGGACAAAGACTGTAGATGTACCCCCTCCTGTTGCTGCCAAGAAAACTGGCGAGAAGCCCCCTATAGCTCCGATCAAGACTGTTGATATCTCTCCTCCGAGTGAGGTTATTGTCATATCACCAACAAAGATAACGTATTTAGTTGAAAATGTTCCTGCTCCTCTGAGGAGGTTAAAGAAAAGCTCTTCTAAGAGACCTGTTGAACCTATCTCTCAACCTTTAAATGTTGAAGGTAGTATTCTAACTTTTTTTCCTCCGAGCTCTGCTATGGGCTTGGTAAAATCCTAGACTATCCCAGAAATCCAAGGCAATGAAGATACACTTTCTCGTGATAGAATCACCAACCTGGTTGCTCAACACATTGCCTCAGTAAGTATCTTTAGCTCGATCCCTTCATTTTTCAATACTATGCTCATGTATTGATTTAAAACTATTTCTTTTTTCAGTTGGTGACGTGTTTCAACATCATTTTGAAGAAAGATGAAGCTATTAGGGCTTCAATCTCCTCGGGTGGAGTAGAGGAAGCTTTTGTTGGGTTGACCCAATCTTTGATAGATTCTAGTCAAAAGTACAAGGAAGATAAAGTTGCTTGTGAGAAACAATTCAAGTCCATTGAGCTAGACAAAAATCAAGCTGTGAATGCCTCCAAGGAGTTGGAGAATAAGTTGAAGGAGTTTGAACAGAGAAACAAGGATCTTGAACAGAGCAACAAGGAGCTTGAGGCTAAGCTCAAATCTGCTGAAGAGAAAGTTGTCAAACTTCAAGATGTCGAACAACAAAAAATGGAGGTGGAAGAGAAGTTGAAGGCTGCCGAGGAGCTCCTTAGGGAAAGGACCTCCTCGGAGAAGGCAAAGAGGAAATAGGCAGTTAAAAAATCTTTCAGTGTTAGTTGGGACAAGGGCTGGAACAAGGGTCTGGCTGTCATGTCTTCCCAAATGGAGTATGCCAGCGTCAAATATTTTAGGGATGGATAGGTAGCAGCCTTGCAAGAGCTGAAGGTTGTTGAGAATTCTGAGTTATTCCAGCTGCACACTCATGACCCTCCTCCTTCTACTGTAGAAGAAGAAGAGGATGAAGCTGCTTCAGATGAATCTTCTATGATGACTGGAGATCAGGTCCCCACTGTTCCTGTTGTTCAGCCTACCGAGCAACTTTAACCAACCAGTACTCTTGCCGAGCAGTTACCCTCGTCCTCCGAGCAACCAGTCCCTTCCTCCAAATCTTCTGAAGAAATCACAGGAAACAAGGAGAAGGTGTAAAGTTGTTTGGGCTTTTTTATGTTGTTGCTTTCTTGAATCTAACCCTGGATTATGTATCTCTTCTTATGATGAATAAAAATTCCAACTTTGTTTGTTCGTCTTGGCTTTCTCTTTAACTTGTTCTTTCTGCATAATTATTGATTCTTTTTATTTCTTCTCTTTGTTAGTTTATGGCCAGGATGGAGCTCTTATCAGCTCATGACACATAATTGATGAAGAAATGCCATGACTATTTTAAAGTTGGTCATGCTGATCTTAATGAGGCTCAAATCATTTATATCCTTGGTTCAGATTCTTCTGAACGAGCAATTGAAGCTTATCAATACTTAAAGTGCTTGCTTGATCGTGCCGTTGCCAATAATGTGGCCTACTACTAAATGATTGAAGATCTATAAGGAACGATCGAGGAACTTTAGCAGCAGTACAAAGAGTCCTCAACACTTTTGCATCAAGGATATGAGAAGAAATATCAGCAATTGAGTGCTGACAAAGGGTATGATAAATCCATCTCTGCTCATGAGAAGAAAGAGAGTGTTCTAAAGCTTGAAGTTGAAGAGCACAGGCATATCGATAAGTTGTTGGAGCGGGAGAACATTATTTTGTAAGAAGAGATAAAATAGCTCAAATCTGTTGCATCTTCTTTGGGAGCCTTAGTCCCTGTTAATGATGAAGGTTTTTCTTTCTTAGAGGTATAAAATGCCAACTTACGAGATGAATTGGAAACTTTGAAAAGAGTTGTACCCTCTTCATCTACTCGTGGATGAGCAAGATCTTCTTCTCGTGGATGAGAAAGGGCTGGTCGGATTTCTAATGAAGAAGCGAGAACTCAATCAGCCTTGGAGAATCAGGCAGTTTAGTTGATGGCAAAGAATCAAGCTTTGGCAGAAATGTCAAAGAAGATTCTTAATTTTACTGACCAACTCTCTTCTCAGAGTTCTACTTTGGAAAATAAGGAAATTCTGGTGAAGAGCCTCCACGAGCAACTGGAGAGGTTAACTTATCAGTTCCATAAACAACTTAGAGAGTTTTGGATGGCTGGGTATAATGAAGCCCTTTACCATCTTGATGCTCGGATCCAGCAGTCAAATAACGAGGGGTACAAGCAAGGGTGGTTGAATTCATCGTGTGTGCTAAAATTGGAGCAGGGCCATTACTTATGGGATTATTATGACCCTGGGGTGCTCAATTTGCCCGTGCCACCTTTTAAGCTTGATATTAGCTGGATTCCTGCTCGTGCAATTCCTCAGTGCCTGATTTCCAAGTACCTCGGGGATTACAGTCTTCATACAAACTTCGAGATATCTCGCCCAGAGCACTTGCTTGATCGGCCCCCTGTAATGAATGTTAGAATGCTAAGAGATGTAAATTTTATAAATTCTCCTTATGCCTTAGATGATCCTCCTGCTGGAGTAGAACCTATTTCAAAGGCAGAAGGGAAAAAACCAATAGAATAAGGTTTTTTATGTAATGAAGTATATTTTTAACATCATATGTAATTCTACTTGATTTGAATGAAGAAATTTTTAGTTTTTTGCCATTTTCTTCTAAATAATTTGTATAATGTCCTTGCTTGTTGGTTGGTAAATCTTTATATATTATACTTATCCCATTTGTTGTTTAATTATAGTGACTTGCCACTCTTTGGGCCTAAGCAATGAAATGATTTGCATCACATGTTCCTGCTTAGTTTAACCAACCGAAATTGATTGTAATTGATTTACCGACCAACCGGAGTTGGTGGTAATTAGTTCCCAACCAACCGGAGTTGGTGGTAATTGATTCCCGACCAACCGAAGTTGGTGGTAATTAGTTCCCGACCAACCGGAGTTGGTGGTAATTAGTTCCCGACCAACCGGAGTTGGTGGTAATTGATTTTACCGACCAATCGGAGTTAGTGGTAATTGATTTACCGACCAACCTGAGTTGGTGGTAATTAGTTCCCGACCAACCGAAGTTGGTGGTAATTAATTCCCGACCAATCAGAGTTGGTGGTAATTAGTTCCCGGCCAACTGGAGTTGATGGTAATTGATTTCCGACCAACCGGAGTTGGTGGTAAATGATTTTACCGACCAACCGGAGTTGGTGGTAATTAGTTCTCGACCAACCGGAGTTGGTGGTAATTGATTTCCGACCAATCGGAGCTGGTCGTAATTGATGTTACAGACCAACCGGAGTTGGTGGTAATTGCTCTGAATTTGATGTGTAGTGTGTAGCACTAATATTCCGAAAAAATTTCAACAAAGAACAAAGAAAGAAAATTGGGTGAAACATCACTTTATTCATACTGAAGAAACTACATTACATAGGAATTTCAATTATTGATAATACTTGCATAGATGCTCTGCATTCCATGCATTCTTGAATTCTTCTCCTTCCAAGGTTTCAATCCTGTATGTCCCTGGACGAACAACTTATGTTACTCTGTAGGGTCCATGCCAGTTGGCTTCCAATTTGTTATTCTTTTGGATCACTTTCTTCAGTAAATAATCCCCTTCCTTCAAATCACACTTCTTCACTCTTTTGTTATAGAACAAAGTTGTTCGTTGTTTATATGCTGCATTCCTGATCGCTGCTTCTTCCCTGACTTTTTCGAGCATATCCAGGTCTAATATTCTCATCAAATCACTGACATGAGAATTGAAATTAAGCACCCTATGCGTGGGTAGACCCAATTCAGCAGGTATGACAGCTCCACTTCCAAATGCCAGCATGTATGGAGACTCTCATATTGTTGTTCGTGGCGTGGTACGATAAGCCCACAGCACAGAATGTAGCTCGTTAATCCAATTTCCTTTTGCATCATCTAGTCATTTTTTTAAACCATTCAATAATGTTCTATTTGTCACCTCAGTTTGCCCATTGCTTTGGGGATGGCCTGGTGCAGAGTGGATCTTCAGTACATTGGATTGATGATAATACGCAGCAAACTCCTCGTTATCAAACTGGGTTCCATGGTCAGTAATGAATGCATGTGGGAGACCATATCTGCAGATAATATTCTTGCAAATAAATTGATAAACTTTGTAGTATGTCATATCAATGAGAGGCTCATCTTCTACCCATTTGGTAAAGTAATCCACAGTAACCACGAGGTATTTAAATCTTCCCCTGGTCATTGGAAGTGGCCCAACCAAGTCTATTCCCCACATGGCGAATGACCAATGAGACGTGATTGGTGTTAACAATGCTTGGGGAGTTCTTTGGATAGAAGAGAAACGTTGACATTTATCGCACTTCTTGGCATAAGCTACGCAATCAGCTCTCATCGTCGGCCAGTAATACCCCTGTGTTGTTATTCTTTGCAAAACCGTCCGACCTGCTACATGGGCTCCACAAGACCCTTCATGTACCTCTTCGATCAAATCTTTTACTTCGAAGGGATGGACACATCTTTGTAGCCCTGCTATAACTCCTCGTCTATATAAAATTCAACTGGTTAATACATAACGAGCAGCTTTAAACTTTAGTTTCTTGGCTACGAGTTTATCAGTTGGTAAAGCTCCCTATTCAATATAGGCCCTGATGGGGTCCATCCAAGATGGTCCCAAGTCAAGAGCAATAAAGTTCATCATCAGATCTTAGTCTATACTCCGACCAACCAAGATTTCTATTGGGATTGTTCTTCGTATCTCGGTGCGTGTGGCTGATGCTAATCGAGATAGTGCATCTGCTCTTGTATTCTCTAATCTCGGTATTCTAATCAATTGAACTGCAGTAAAAATCGATACAACCTCCATTGCTTTTGCATGATACTTGATTATTAATTCTCCTTTTGCTACATACACTCCCAGGATTTGGTTTATGACTAACCGTGAGTCACTAAATACAACGACCTTCTCTGCCTTCATGGTTTTAGCCAGACTTAGACCCACAATCATAGTTTCATATTCAGCCTCATTATTAGAAGCCTTAAATTGAAAGAGCAGAGCATATTCCATATCAATCTCATCCGGACTGTTTAAAACAATTCTTGCTCCACTGCCTGTAGTCCACGAAGAGCCATCGACATACAAATTCCATATAGATACCTCATCGTCAAATTTTTTATCAGACAGAGTTCCTCGATGGAATATTTGGTGTTTTCTTTTATCCTCCTCCATCACTTCTTGATGCTTGTTGATTATTTTTTCTTGCTCATTTACCGACGTAATTTGGTCGGGGTTTAAGTTTGATGATCCTATAACATCCACAGGTTGGTCTGTATTCAACTCCTCTTCTTTGGAGGCATCTTCTTGAGTAAATTTTGCAATAAAATACGCTAATGCTTGCCCTTTTAGCGACGATCTAGGCTCATAAATTATATCATATTCACCAAGTTCCACTGCCCAGTACATCAATCTTCCTGATTTCTCCGGTTTATGCAAAGCTTGTCTTAATGGCATATCGGTGTACACCACTATAGTATGGGCTTGGAAGTATGGCCTCATTCTTCTGCTTACTTCAATCAGTGCTATAGCCAATTTCTCCAGCCTTGGATACCTGATTTCTGCTCCTCGAAAAGCCTTGCTGGTGTAATAGACTGGCTTTTGTACTCCATCCTCCAATCTTATCAATGCCGAGCTAACTGCATTTTCTGAAACTGCCAGATACAAGTATAATCTTTCTCCCATCACTGGTCTGGACAATAATGGAGGTGTCCCTAGATATTTTTTTAACTCTTGAAAGGCCTCCTCGCACTCATCATTCCATTCAAAAGTTTTTCGAAGTGTTTTGAAGAATGGGAGGCATCTGTCAGTTGCTCGTGACATAAATCTGTTAAGTGCGGTAACTCACCCTGTGAGGCTTTGCACTTGCTTCTTCGTGGTTGGATATCGCAACTCCAATAGAGCCTTAATTTTTTTAGGGTTCGCCTCAATCCCTCGTTGGTTAACAATATATCTGAGAAACATACCTTATCGTACTCCGAATATGCATTTGGTGGGATTCAACTTCATTTGATATTTCTCTAGTTGATCAAAAGTCTGTCCCAGGTCAACGAGATGATCAGCAGCTTTCTTGCTCTTCGTCAGCATATCATTGACATAAACCTCCATGTTATGATTGATTTTCTCTGCAAACACTTTATTCAGCAGCCGCTGATATGTTGCACCTGCATTTTTAAGTCCAAAAGGCATAACATTATAGCAATAAGTTTCCCTTGGGGTGATAAAAGAGGTACTCTCCCTGTCCTCAGGCTTCACTTTAATCTGGTTGTAACCAGAATAAGCATCCATGAAACTCAACAATTCATGCCCCGAGGTAGCATCCACCAGTTGATCGATTTGGGGAAGAGGAAAATGATCCTTTGGGCATGCCTTATTAAGATCAGTGAAGTCTACACACATCCTCCACTTGTTATTTTTCTTCTTTACCATCACCACATTTGCTAGCCAATCAGGATATTTGACATCCTTAATAAAAGAGGCTTTTTGTAGCTTCCCTACTTCTTCCTGTATGGCTTGGTTCTTCTCAGGACTAAACACTCTTCTTCGCTGCTTCACTGGCTTGATCTCCTTATTTACGTTGAGCTCATGACATAGGAAACTCGGGTCTATCCCTGGCATGTCTTCATGACTCCATGCAAAAGTCTATTTTCTATGCCTTAAAAATGCTATCAATTCCTATTTTATCGATACATCCAGTGATGCACCAGTTTGAGTTATTCGTTCTGGATGCTCATCGTCCAAAATGATATTTTTGATAGCCTCCAGGACCTGGCCCTTCACAAGCTGAGACTCATCTCTAGGGTCTAACATTTCAATCTTTGCATCCTCTATTTCATCCACTTGATAAGTAGTAGTCTTCTTTCTGGATTCTTCACGTTCTTCCTGTTCGGCAGATAAATAGTAGCATTCCCGAGCTACTTTCTGATCACCTTTCACCACTCCTACTCCAAAGTTGGTTGGGAATTTTAAACACTGATGTACACTAGATGGTACTGCCTCGAACTTCTTCAGACCTACCCTTCCCATGATGATATTGTAAGCTGATTGGACGTTTTTATCCATTACGAAAAAGTGCACTCTTTCTGTTCGACAAGCATGCCATGTATCGATAAGCATATTAAACTTGATCGTCCCAAGTGGAAAAACCTTCTCGCCAGTAAAACCAATGAGGGGCCTATGATATGGCTCCAACTGGGCTAGCTTTAGATTCAAACTATCAAAGCATGGATAGAACATGATATCTACCGAGCTACCATTATCTACTAGTACTCGTGAAATCACCACTTCCTTCATTCTCATCTTGATCACCAATGGGTCATCATGAGGATATACTACACCTGCCAAGTCGTTATTAGAGAAACCAATGACCAATTTGTCTTTATTCACCTTCCTCGGGCGATCATCTTCAACTAGATTTATTCGCTAAATGTACGAGCAAGCTTCAGCCTCATTGAGGTAAGCTTTTCTTTCTACAGTCAAATCTCCACCTCCTGCATCTCCACCTGTAATAACATTACATTCAAATGATCTGAAATGGATTGAAAATACCTCACGTTCTGGCTGCATTGGTCTTTTGGGGAGATCGGGGTCATCTTGGTCATCTTCTGGATCTTCTTTATGACTTCTCTTCTTGTCTTCTTTTGCTTGACGAGGAGACCTAGACCTTTGCCTTCCTCGGTTGCTGGTCTTCCCACCATTTTGACGATCAACATACTTAGCCAATTTTCCTCGTATGATGAGTGCTTCAATTTCATTCTGGAGAGCTATGCAATGCTTGGTCGTGTGACCATGGTCTTTATGGAACTCGTAATATTTGGACTTATTCCTCTTGTTAGGATCTGCCTTCATTTTTCTGGCCAGTTTAGTTCCTCGCTGTTCTTGATCTCCTCCAGAATGTGGTTTATATCTACCTTCAAAGGAGTATAATTTCCAAACTTCTTCAACTGTTCCAGTGCTTGCTTTGCTTTCGACTACTTGTTGCCACTATTTTTCTTCTGATCCTTCTTCTCAGTCTTATCAGCCTCGACCTTGGTCTCCTTAGTGTCTGCATTCTTCTTCGCAGCCATGGCTTCCTCGGCATTCATGATTTTGGCTGCTTTTGCCATCAGTTCATCCATAGTCCTAGGCAAATCTTTGGCTAAAGTGTAGTATAACTTATCTGGAAATAGCCCACTCATCAGAGCAGTAAGTGTTATTTTCTCCTCGTAATCAATTACTTCAAGTTTCTCGTTATTGAAACGAGTAATATAGTCCCTAGTTCTTTCACTTGTCTTCTGTCTAACACTCAGCAAGTGTGCTACTCGTTTGACTGGTTTCGCTCCAAAATAGAAGTTCTCAATAAAAAGCTCTGCTAGTTGAAAGAAAGTCGCAATTTTCCCCAGAGGAAGGTTGTTGTACCATATTTGAGCTGATCCGGTAAGAGTTCCTGAAAATGCCCTGCATCTCATCTCGTCTAGAACTGCATAGATATCAGCAGCAACTTGGTATTATTCTATATGAAGGACAGGGTCAGTTTTTCCATCATATTTAGGCGTCACCATTGGAGCTTTGAATTTTGATGGTGTGGGAAAATCCACAATTGCATGTACAAATGGTGTCCCTTGGATAAAAGTTCTTTGTAGAGGATTCTTGGCCTTAGCCATTTCCCCTAATTTGTCCTCCAACCTCTTAATAGAGCCCTTCCATGCATCATTTCCTTCCTCGGGCCTATTAGTTCGAGCAACTAATCTCGTTGAATTTGTCTCTTGGGATCTTTCATTACGGGCAGTTGGTTGTGATTGGGCAGAGCCTTCCCTTAGATCGGATGGTTGTTAAGAGTTCCTCGATGCAATCTTAGGAGGACTTCTATTCCTCTTAGGGCCCAAACGATCAAAAGGAGAGACTCTACTCAACCTTTCTAGAGCACTGGTCCTTTCCGGGTATAGAGTGATGTTTCGTTAAGAATCTGTAGCTCGTACTGAGGAAGTTCGACCAGGATGATAAGAAGGATCATTAGATCTTTCAGTACGATATGAGTCGGTGCGTCTGGATCGAGATTCCTCTAGGAGTAGCGTTCGTCTAATTCGCAAAGAGGGTAGACGGGTATTTCTCTGAACACTTCGTTGTCCTGATTGAGTCGGAACTCCGCCTTGAACAGTTTGTATAAGTTGTCGCATTGTTTCTTGCATGGTCGTCTGTCCTTGGGCCAAATTAGCCATTATACCAGCCAAATCTTGAGCATTTGGGGGAGAGGAGATATTTGGAGGGATTCCAGCATTTCGATCACTGGATTCTGGATTATCAACCATTGATGATTAATTGTTTTGGTGAAAAACACTAAGTATAGTCATTTTCCACAGACGGCGCCAATCTGTTGATGTAAAAAACTAGATTCGATCTAATTATTTTAATCACAGATAAAAATGAATAAATAAATATAAGACAATGGATTTTTAAAGTGGTTCGGCCTTAGGAGAATGGCCTACGTCCACTGTTTTTGTATTGATGACTGTTTGCTTGGAATTCTTGATAATAGGTTTACCAAGAGATACGGAGTCCCCTTCTAATGAGGAGGTTACAATGTATTTATAGCCTTGAGGCTGTACATGTGAAAGGACAATGCGCTGTTATCTAGTAGACATATACTTCTGTACGATAATAATGAGCATTTAATGCGCAGTCGTCTATTTGATTCTCTTGATCTGGATGCTTTGCACGCTAAGTAGCTCGGACCGCTTAAGCTGCTCGAGCCACCTAAGTTTCTCGGCACGCTTGAGTTGGTCGGGGCCATGAGTTGCTCGGGGTACCTAAGTTGCTCGGTACGCTTGAGCTGTTCGGAGCGTATTAGTTGCTCTAAGAACATATTCGTATTTGCCACGTAGGTTGACACGTGTCTTCTAATGATTGGTCCTCTTCAGCAGACTAAATTTTGTATCAACAATCGCAATAGAAAAAAGGATAAAAATTAAACAAAGAAAATAAAAATTGAAAAGAAGAAAATAATATGCGATCATTGTGACAACCCGCTCCAAATAATAACGGGTGGCCAGCCCTATACTATAATAAATCAGGTATCTCAGATGGCACAGTCTCAACATCAATCGAAAATACACCATAATATAAGGCTAACTACTCGAAATTATTCAAAGAGGGTGCCAAAAATTTAAAACTTTTCTTTAACACCAATTAAAACCAATCATACAACAAACAACCAACAATAGTACATCTAACTATGATGAATGATATAACAAACTCTCAATAATATAAAAGAGTACAATACCATGTACAATAAATCTCAACAATGAAATACCCGAATAAGTTGTCGGGTCACAGACAACACAATAATCTGAGGAATAAAATATAAGAGTGTTAATCTACAACACTGGAGTATAGACCCAAATATACAACTGAATCCTAATCTAGATATACAAAAGATAGGAATTGACTAAAATCAAGTATCGCAACATTCCTCTACTGCAACAGCTCCACGAATACACTGGATGGACGAACATCAATGGCGTCCTTGCGGAGGAACACCTATTGTAATACAATATGTGCAAAGGAAGAGAAAATATAAACGGGTCAGAGCCCAAGTTGAAAACATTTTAGAGCAAGTGCATTAAAATGCATAATAATTATAAATGCATTATGACATGATTTAATGGAATCGTCCTCTCCATAATAATCCAACTCACCTCTCAACTAGAGCGCGCACTAAACGTATGCACGTGGTCTCCAAATAAATGCCTAAATCTAATTAGGCAAATAAATCTAACTAGATCCCAAAATACAAATTCGATTAAAATCATCTAACTTATCTCGCAATCTACACTTAACTAAATTCCATCTAAAACATTACTTTACATTATTAAAGTCATAGTTCTCTTTATATTTGTTCATTTATTGAACATATAAAGTTGCACAACCCTCTTCACATCAACATAATCACAATACATCAACATTATCTTACTAGAATTTCATATATTCTAGTTATTCCCTCATATGGCATGTAATCATATATATATGAGTTATTAGCATCAAGTGCTAAGGACTAAACTTCTCCCGGTTCTCAATACTGTACTACGTTTCATGGGTGGGACGTCTCGCCGAAGCGAAATCCAAACAAGGAACCCCCCCCCCCCCCCCCCCGTTACACTATTTCTGACAGTATTGATCTTCGAGGTTCATTATGCCCTCAATGCATGATGCATGTAACCCAAGTTATTATTACTCCATTTTAATTAATTAATATTCCCGATTCTCAACAGTACACGGCGTTTCATGCGTGGGACGTCTCGCCGAAGCGAAATCCAAACAAGGACCCCCCCCCCCCATTACACTACTCCTGGCACTGTCGATTGTCGGGATAGGTGATATAGATATAATTATGAGCATTAAGGACTAACTTCTCCCCAATTTCTAACATTACACTGCGGTTAGTGAGTGGGACGTCTCGCTGAAGCAAAATCCAAACAAGGAACCCCCCCGATACACTAATCCTGGCAATGTGGGTGGTTGAGGTCCATTATGCCCTCAATACTCAAATACAAGTACAACAATTTCATAACCATCCAACCGAGCTATAACTCGAGGACGCAGGCTCACTATGTTATCATCTTCCAGTTGCCCATCCACGTAGCAAACTGGGGCCACCTGATGGGGTTCAACGGCACCCACCTCGTGATCAACTCACGCACACAACGTCCCGAGAAGCGGTTATAGCTCCTAACCGACAAGTGAGAACGTCACATACCCCCGGCTTCTCACCCCCAAAAGAATGCATATATATATATATTGCATAATAATCACAATGGACGACTATGACTTGGGGAACATCCACACCCTGCTCTTTGAGCCAGGATGCTCACCCTCAACGCACGCAACTTCCCAATGATAGCAATGAGGGGGTATGCTTCACTATATATATATATATATATATATACCATCACATAAGGTATACATACATCATCACATCATATAAAGATATACCGTCATATAAGGTATACCTGTCACATTGTTTTCATATTCATAGTATGCACTTAGGCGTAGTTGAATTAATACCATTATTTAGTATATCTCTCTCTCTTGACATACTAATCGTCAATTCTCACACATCTTCCCCACTTAGTATACACTATACTATTTCTCGCTTGAAGCTCACATGTCGTTTATATTTATGAATTGTCTCTCAATTCTATTTATGTTAAAGATATTCTTTATCCTAATGCACTTCCTTTAGCATTTCTCATCGTGTGAGTCATCTCCCAAATCAATCATCATTAAGGATATTTCGATATCCGTATGCACATCAATTAGCATTTATAATTCTCCATCCATAATAGGGTTCAATTTATTTTATAAACCTTTAAAGTTATTACATTTGGGATTGGAATCTAAAATCCAGTATCATTAAGCTTATTTTCATTCTTTTATGTGAATTTAATAATTATCTCCAAATAGAGTTTTCCAATAATAGTGGACTTCCCCACTTAGATTATACCATATTTTCCAATCGGTATTCCTCAATTTAAGTCAATAGGGCTCCAATAATTTCTCCTAAGGGAAACTCTCTAAAAATCTCCAAAACATACTCCATATAACTCCTATAGAGGTTCCCAATCGATAACCTCGAACGAAACGGAATGAAATTCTCCCTATAAATCATCTCCAAAAATTCCCCTATTTTCGAATCGATTCGGCACCTCCGAATCTATTCTGCCTCGAGAGCGAATCGATTCGGCCCCTCCGAATCGATTCGGTCCAAAGTACTTGAGAGTCTTCTACATACCGAATTGATTCGCAAGGGGCGAATCGATTCGGCCCTAAATACCTGTAGGTTCTGTAACAGACCGAATCGATTCGGAAGGGGCGAATCGATTCGGTAAGTGCAGCAAGCTACGAAATGGACTATTTTCTCCTTAAACCCAAAATACCCAAAAATCATTTTAATCCTCTTCCAACCATTTTTATTCAACCCAAACATATATATATCATTAATAATCAGCCAAGAACACATATAAACTAATTTATAACCTCAAATCCATTTCTACAAAACAAATCTAAGATTATACCCAAAAATTAGGTTTTGATAAACTAAACCTAAAACCCATAAACTTCATCCACAAATCATGCAATAAATGGTACACAACAATTATTTAGCAAGTTTAATCACTTGCCTCGGGTTCGTAGGGTCTGATCCGTCCTCGAGATCGCGTGTTGGCTGGAAATCTCCACTTTCTCTCTCTTTTCTCCTTCTTTCTCTTCTTCTTTCTTCTTCTCTCTTTCTTTCTTTATATTTCTCTTTTTCTCTTTGGAGAATTAATCTCCCGTAGGCTAAATAAGCCTATTTACCAATGTACACATCTTTAAATGATAATACATACTTTAAATGACTCGGTAACTTTAATTCGAGCCAAACGAACTTAAAAATATTTCGGAACCTAAATAAACCCCAAGTACAGTCATTTCGACTTTCTCGACCCTTCCGGACACAACTACACCCTCAGAATCGCCATTCGAAACACTTTTTAACATCTCTAAATTTTGACCTCAATTGCCAAATTAATTATTCTCCAATTAAAATAATATTTATTTTTCCCGAAATAATTAAATCATCGTCTCCAAAGCCTCGGGTTGTTACAATCATAAATTCAAAAGATGAAGACAATAGTCAATCAAAGTGTGCCACACTCTTCTCAAAACACTTCCATCATATCGTTCATCTTCTTCATTTTTCCTTCATACCTTACATAAACCCCATTTTCACCCTTGGTAAAGTGTTCGGGCAAACGAAAATATTATATGGTGAATAACTCGACATTCTCGACATAGTGGTTAGCATTCCTTCATGAGATCATATTTCTTTCATGTATCCGTCCTTTCTTATAAAGTGTGTGAGATGTTTGAACTTGTTTACATTTACTCACATCCTCACACACTAAAGAGATACACTTACCCAATTCTCAGAGAGTTCTATTCAGAGAGATATATCCAGTGAGAATTGAAGTCAAAACGTCGATTCTATAAAGGCAATCTAGGAATTACTCTAATGATACTTAAGATTGTTTCACACTACACACGCTGAGTTTTAGGAAGGATTATGCTTTTGGTATTAAGAAATTTATATCTTATTTTGATAGTTGAATGCGGTGTTTCTTGATGTCCTTTTAAAGTTGGGTTGTATAGGGTTTCATCATCTACTCAGAAACTACATTTAAATAAGTTTCGAATTTTGTGGGTATATTCACTGCAAACCCTCATGAGACACCACTCGTCCTGTAGGGCAACCTACAGGTTTAACGGCTTGTTGCACATGCTAAGTGCAATCGTTAGTGCCTGCGAAAGTGGCACACTTTTAGTTACTTATCTCTGTTTTCTCTCTAATTTTTCTTGAGGACTAGCAATGTTCTGTTTGGGGGTAGTGTGATAAGAACCCAAAAGTGTCTATTTTATACCCCAAATAGATGCATTTTAGTCGCTCATTTTAATTAAAATTGACCTTATATTCGTATTTTATTATTTTGCAGGTCAATACGCAATCGCGGTATTAAATAATACTAAATCTAGTCAATTGCGACGCAAAAGTGGTCAAAAGCATGCATTGAAGAAATCCAAAGAGACCCATGAAGTGAGAAGTCCATTCTGAGCTTGCCCTGATGTGATCCGATGCCCCGAAACAGTCCCGTAACCTTAATCTAGCCCAGACCGAGCCCAGTCCATTTCTCAAGCCCGGTGTGTGTTGAGTTTGTACCTTTTTAGATTTTCTTAGATTTTTATTTGAGTCATTTTATTTTTAGGATTTATTTAGGATTTTTAGAATTTATTTGGATATTTTATTTTTATTAGTGTATTTTTATTTTCATTTTTTGATTTTTATTAGTTTTAATTTTTTAATCTTTATTTTATTTTATTTTATTTTTATTAGGATTAATTTTTAGGAATTTAATTTTTTAGTTTTATTAGATTTCATTATATATATTTATATTATTTTAGTTTAGTTTTATTTTATTAGGATAATATATTTTTTAGTTTTAATAGAGTTTTATTTTATCTCCTTTTATTTACATTTTTGTTTAGTTTGGGATGTTAGTTTTTTTTTTTAGTTTTATTAGATTTTAAGTTTTTATTTTATTTAGTTTTAGTTTTATTTTTTTAGGTGGTGTTATTTTTAGGGGTACAAATTAAACACACAACACACTCAATCACACTCTAACTCCCATGCACTCACTCATATCCAAACAACTCACCATCACCCACACTCCTTACCATACACCCTACAACACCCTACAACACCCCTACTACACTATTGATCATCTTCCCTACCACATCTCTCACTCTCTCTCATCACCCCATAACCAACCATTTCACCCCTTACTCCGGTCTCCAATCCAGCGAATCACCACATCCCCTGCCGCCTAAACCCAAGACCCAACCCAGCCATGGCAGAATCAAGCCCAAACCGCGAGCCCCATTTCGGACCCATTTCCCACGGTTCAAACCGCGATCGCCCCAGAACCCATTCAACCCGATCGCAACCCCTGCCCGATCCGACGAAGCTCCAACCTCCGAACTTCAGCCCGAAACCCGTCGTCGCCATCGTCGGCGACAAAACCATGCGACCTCCCGCCGGCGTCGATCTATAACCCGACCTGTCCCATATCCAGTAACCCGAGTTCGCCCAAAACCCAAACCCACGTCAACCTCCACCCACCAAAATCGGAACAAATCCATTGTCAATAATTATCTCCAAGAAACCCTCTTCTTAGCCAATCCAAATCAAATCCCAAAAAAATCTCTTCCAAACAACTTCGCGGCTTATTAAAAAGAAGAAGGAAAGCTCATAAAAAGGAACTCTCTCAGCAAAGAAAAGAAGGAGTTACAGAGAGAGAACGGAGAGACAGAAAAAGAAAAAAAGATGGTAGAAAAAATAGTCAGAAAAATACAAAAAAAATATAGTTTTAGGTCTAGAAAAATTTGTAGGTTCATTTTTACTTTTAGTTTTGTAATCCAGTCAGATTTTGTGACGAGTTTAGGAAGCGTGCTCATGCACACAATTGACTTAAGTAATTATTGTGTATCGTATTTCTTACTCTTTCTCTTTAATTCTTGTTTGTTAATTGTGCTTGTGCTAAAATTTTAATCATGTCTAGTTAAACACCCCGTTCAAAAGGTGAGATGAAACACGTATGTTGAGTTGTTTATTTGAATAATTGTTCGTTGATTCGTTTTACGCTAATTAAATTGGGAAAAATCACACATTAATTTATGTAACGAGAGTTAATAAATTAATGGTACAAATTAATATTTGATTTCTGGATTTCACTTAGAGATAAGTATTATTCTTAAATTAAAATATTAATTCTGTGTGTGCTTCAAAGATTCGTACAAATTTTAATAAATTGATCTTAGCGGATATTTTATTGAAAATTAGTGTGAATCTTATTTTTTTTATGTTGTGACGATTCCTGATTTAATTGCTGAAAAAGATAAAATTGAATTTAGGATTGTAACGAGAGTTAAATTTTCAATTCAATATTATTTTGAACTATTCAACTGAATAATTAGGACTTTAAATTAATTTGACTACGCGGTGTAATCCCACCTCTTGTTTCTTCTCATAAATTCTCAAGTAGATTACTTTCTAATTTTTCATAGTCATTTTAGTTGCATAAATTGTCGTTTCCTCCCTTGAAAATTGTTTTTTAAAATTAAAAAAAAACATTAAAGAAAAAATTTAAAAACACAAAAAAGATTTTTAATAAAAATTGGAATTGCAAGTTTTCATGATTACCGTTTCAACGCTAGAAATTGGATTGATACCCGAATTTGCCACGATACTGAATTTTTAACAAGTTTTGTACGTAACTCTAGGAATTTTGATACTCGAAGTTTGACCGTAGCGACATTCCAATTCCATATCTGAAGGAAGACACAAATCAAGAGTTATCAAACCCATGTGCTTTAACAGTCAAAGTCATTACTAATTCAATCCCATTACTTTCAACCACATATTTCGGAGACGCATGTGATTCAACAGTGCAAGTCTAATACTAGTATAAAGAAGACGGTAGTTCATTTCATATCACACACTATCAAATAGCAAACCATAGACAGATCGACGATTTTAACCCTAGTAAAGGATGTCTGGATTACTTCACCCCAATCATGGTAGCCAGAAAAAAAGAGTCCATGAAGGTCAAGCGTAAATCTAAAGCATCAACATCATTTGATGTTGGTCATGTTGAGGATGTTGCACCCATTTTGACTAACCCAGGAATCTATGAAGATCCCCACGGAGGGAGTTGGTTTGGGGAGAAAAGGGTTTTTGAAAACAGGCCTATATGTTATTTAGGTGATGTTAGCCATGTGATGAAATGGTTACCTCCAATTAAAGAAAATATACCTTGCACTGATCATTTGAAATGGCCTAGGTTATATGATAGACGTTGCGATTTAGAGTGCTACTGTAATTGGCATGGTTTATCGGTGCCACAAGCAAAATTTGTAAATTATTGCAAAGATCCAACTAAAAACAGTGAGAGATGTATCCGTCTACTATAACGAGAAATTGAACAGATGGAAAAAAAATTAACGCCCAGGTATTGTAAGAATTTGATAAATACTGAACTCGACGATCAAATTCATGCATCGGATCTGGAACTGCCGAACTACAAAATGGACGATTCCTCTATGGATTTTGTACAACATCTACTAAACATGTTGATGGATGGGGGATGGGAATGCATTATGATGCGATCCGTGGTTGCCCAGGAAATCACAAAGTAATTAAATATGCAGCTTTCTTTTCTATGTGTTTATTATGTGCTTATTATGTGAGTTGTAATGTTTAATTCCGAGTTCTAAATTTGCCTTTTGTTATTTTTTTTAAATCTCGTCGCAAAACAACTTTCAACAGCCTTATGTCCAAATCAATGTGCTCTCATCCATAATAAAGTACATTATTCCAACTATAATACTTTAATCCAAATCATTTGCCACCTGATAATCCTGAAAACGAAGATAAAAATAATGATAAGTGTTAACATATATAGGATAACAAAAAAGTGGACAATTAACAAAATAAGTAATTTATGTATTGACAAAACTCTCTATTTTCATGACAAATTTTGTCTATCATACATCAAAAGTAGGAATATTGTTGTTTTTCAGTAGGCAAATTCTGTCTATCAAACATACAAACTTGAAAATTACAGAATTTGTCAGCATGCAAATTTAAGCTATCAAACAGTCCAAAATTTTATTTTCCAAGTCAAAATTTGCATGGATAAAATTTACCAGGGCAAAACTTTCCATTACACCTATATTCCAAGTTTTCTATCAAACAGGGCCTTAGTGGTTTTTAAGATGTGAATTTAAAGTGCTACGCCTGCCAAAGTTTACAACAATTTGAGAGCATTTTACTTTGAAGTTTGCCATTTTTTCAAGGAAAATGTTAGGAAGCCCTTTTTCGTGACCCATTTTGTGACTCTCAGCTTTAATGTATTGTACCTTTTTGTCCTTTATGTTATAAATAGGGATGATAATTTAACGTGACCCGTAGGAGCCTCGCTCCGCCCCGTCCCTAATGGACGGGGTTTAAAACCCGATTAATGAATTATGAGCGAGTATGAGCTTAAAAAAATCGTTTATTAAATGGGAGGGGATTAAGAGCTTGTTTAAATAAAATCGCAGTGCCCTGCCCCGTTTAACTTATCCTTACATAAATACCATTTATATGTATATTAATTATAATTAAACCACACACACACACACACACACACACACACTAAAAAAATCATTTATATGTATGTTAATTTTGTAAAAGATCTATGTCGAGAACATGAATTGATAATTGGGGGACTATCTCATATATTTGAATACGAACCGTTGTAGACCTCTAATTTTTAAAATTATCCCGACCCGTAGGAACTCCCCCCGATTTATTAAGTGGGGTGGGTTAAGAGTTAATATAAATAAAAGCCATGCCACCCCGCCCCTCCCGTTTATTAAATGGGGAGTAGGCCTGTCAACGGGTCGGAGACGGGTCGGGTTTAGGGAGATCCAGATCCGTGTAATCGGGTTTTCATCGGGTTCGGTCTTCATCGGGTCTACAATATTGGATCCAAACCCGGATCCGTTTGGGTCTTCGGGGCTCGGATTCGGGTCTAGCCATTTATTTTATATTTATTTTATTTTAACCCCCTTTATTTTTTAATCTTAAATTAAAATATTTTGTAATGTATTATAGCATATTATTAGTATAAATAAAACACATATTACTTATATTTATTATATACATAAATACATATTTTTATATATAATACTTACATGTGATATTGATAAGATATATTTATAAATATATGTAAATTTACAGTATATATATTTAAAAAATAATAATGTACAATTCGGGTCGGGTCTTCGGGTCTGGATCTTGTATAAGATCCAGACTCTACCCATTTAATAAACGGGTCTTCGGATCTCGGATCCAAAAAAATATGCTCAGATCCTATTATAAGGATCGGGTCCGGATCGGATTCGGATCTAGACCCGATCCATTGACAAACCGAGGGGGATAGAATTTTTAAACACCCCCCCCCCCCCCCCCACCCCGTTATCATCCTTAATTATAAGTACCGTGAGAACATAAATAACAAAATAAAATACAACATTATAAAACTAAAAAGCATAAAGAGGATCACGAAAATACTGCTCCCTATCAAAGTTCTTTTTTCAAAGACTTTTTCGGATTGCTCTCAAATACCAAAATTACCCAAAATCGAATGACTAGTGCATTTTGACTAATTAATATTATTATATTATAAATCAGTCTTCTACTCTTCGTTATTTAAAATCCACAGGCTGAAACTTCAACCAAACTTTAAAATCATATACATATGACAATCATGTATAGCCAGCAAATCAAACTCTATTTCCTGCCTATATAGTAAATTATAGTATAGTATAAACGCATCCAGATCTCTCTCTCTCTCTCTCTCTATATATATATATATATATATATATATTGGGTTATCTGCTTGGTGGGTGTGTTTTTACCTGACTAAAAATGGCATCCGGAGTTAACAGGAGAATTTCAGCTGCATCAGCTAGGGCTCATACCAGAAAACCCAAAAGTAACACTTCTTTTCAACTTCCTTCAGGTGGGTTTTCTCAAAATTCCATCTTTCAAGCATCATTTGATCTGTTAGTATTTTTTGTATATGGGTTTGTATAAAATGTAAACTTTATGGGTTGCTCTGAAATTTCACTGTAATTGTTGAGAATTTGGAAATCTGATAAATCAATAGCTTTGGTGCACAACTTCTTGAAGAGAAGATCTTGTATACTTGCCCCATTGGTGAAAATATTGTATGCAAAGTTGTGATTCTGATTTAACATTTTGGACTTTGACCATGTGCACTTGGTAATATTTGAGAGGAATTAGCCTCACAGTGGATATAGATTTAAGGAATTATTTTTTCATATTATAGATAGTAATTGAATATATGAGGTCGTAACTTAGTGCTATGTCAAGTGCCCACACCCAAGCTATGGTTGGTCTTGGATTCGAGACATGGGAGCAGCCTCTCCATATATGGGGATAAGGCCCGCCGACATCCGTCTTTCCCAGACTTGCAGTTAAGCGAGAGCCTTGTGCACTCGGTACATTTTTTTTTTTTTTTTGGAGTAATTTGAATATTTGTTTTACTAGTTTCGTCAAATTGTTGTAACGAGTATAATAAGTATGAAATCCGCAACCTTTTTATATACTGGTAATGAAAACTCAACATTTCAGGGATGTTAAAGAAAATATTACTGGTTTTCTTTATGGGTTTTTTGGCATGGGCTTATCAGGCAAGTCGGCCATCTCCTACCAAGACATGTGGCTCTGTAGATGGTCCCCCAATCACAGCACCTAGAGTAAAACTTAGTGATGGAAGACATTTAGCCTACAAAGAACATGGTGTTCCAAAAGATACAGCCAAATACAAAATAGTATATGTCCATGGCTTCGACTCTTGCAGGCATGATACCGTGGTTGCTGAAAATCTCTCCCCGGTACACACACTTTCATAATTTTTGTCGTTTTGGCTTTTATGTATTTTAATAATCAAAGTTATTATTTCATTTTGATAGGAGGTTATTGAAGGTTTAGGGGTGTATATCGTCTCGTTTGACCAACCTGGATACGGAGAGAGTGATCCGAATCCAAAACGAACAGTGAAGAGTTTGGCTTTAGATATAGAGGAGCTTGCGGTTCAGTTGGGACTAGGATCTAAATTCTATGTAGTTGGATTTTCCATGGGTGGACAGATGATTTGGTCCTGCCTCAAGTATATCCCCCACAGGTATGATTTTAGCCAGGTTATATAGATAGGGGAGGGAGGGAGGGAAATAAATTTCTACTAATAATTATTTTTGTATAACATTGTTTGAAAATTTGGTTTCTTTGTTTCTGTTGTTTTCTTTTCTTGTAGGGTGAGTTTGACATTTTGTTTCCATGGAGAATGTTCTCTTTTTGGAAAATGATGTGTTTATTATTATGCATCAAAATGTCGGAAAACGTGAGTTTTTTTTTCGGTGGATGGGGGTGGGGGGAAAAGGGAAATCTTTTCCATGTGAAATGAGAAAAATACACCTTAACCAAGTTGTAAGGGGAAGGGTGGGAAAATTTTTCCGTGGAAAATATGTGCTATCTATCAAACACTACAAAAAGTTTGAAATATATAATATTGGGCATTTTCCGTGGAAAATGTGTGCTAGCAAACACACTCTAGTGCTCGTTGTTTCGAATTTTAGGAAAGAAGTTGGAATTCCAATGTAATCTTTTGACTATAATCGAGTCACAGATTAGGAGATCCGGGATTTTAGAAACTCCAAAGACTAAACCGAAAGATCACTTATTATTCGTTTGCCTAGATTTTCCCTTTTATAGAATGGAAAATTCACACCTGAAGTGAAGAGCTTAAATCCCCAGATGGTAATTCCCTTTCTAAAACTCAAATTATATACGTTCCTACAAATTTAATACTCTAGGAAAGTTAAAAACTCGAACCAAACGAGCACTTAATGTTATCCTTCTTGCTTTAATCCATCTGAAGCTTGATATGCGTATTGCAACAAACAGGCTAGCAGGAGCAACACTTTTAGCTCCAGTTATTAACTATTGGTGGCCTGGTTTTCCCGCAAATTTATCAAAAGAAGCATACCACCAGCAGCTCCCGCAAGACCAGTGGACTCTTCGTGTTGCTCATTATGTCCCATGGCTTACCTATTGGTGGAATACTCAAAAGTGGTTTCCTTCTTCTAGTCTTGCAGCTCACAGCCCTCTCGTTCTATCTCCCCAAGACTTAGAACTCATGCAAAGGGTCTCTTTGAGAAAGAAATATATGGTATGTTGTATTCTAGAATTTTTTTTTAGGTCATTCCTTCATATTAAATGGAACATTATATTGTTATTGGTGGAAGAAATTATTTACCACTTGCACATATTAGGATCTTCTTTTAGACTTCTTGATTGTTTGGATTCTTGTTAGTGCCTTGGAGATCTTATTATTGGAATATCTAGAAACTTAACATAATTTCATTGCTCAGAAATTTTCAAAATTTTGTTTTTATGTTTGCTTGTACCTTTAGATTTGATTATCATCTGATTAACGTTCTGCTTGGATAAATAGTAGCGGAAGGACACTTTAAACTTGAATCACCCTGGCTAGAGGAGTGCATCATTTTCTATTACTATAGCTATTTTTTGGACTACATGCAAAAATTACTGTACTGTATCTATTTTGAATATTTTTGGTGAAGCATTTGTAAAACTCTCTTCAGTAATACGACAAAATTTGTGCTTCGGCAATTGTATATGTACCACAATGCAAATCTCCTTTCTTTCTAAGTGGGACTTGAAAGTCACTAAAGTAAGTTTTTCTCATTTATCAAACACAAGAAACCCAGCAGGCAAGTGGGGAAATAATATATAGCCTTGTACACTTATTATTTGATGGATGCAGCTAAAGGCACCCCAAATTTTTCTCACCAACCCCACATTACTGTTTTTCAGTGTACGATGATTTCTTTATGCATTGTGTGGTTTCAAAGGAAATATTTTTGGTTCCTCTAGCAACACCCACCCATATTTAATTAGTATGAATAATAGTGGAGAATTCCTTTCGCAATATATCAACTGACAGTGCATATTAGTAGCGGTGTCACTTCTTCTCTTATAGCTAGATGAGATATCACTTGATTATTTATTTTGAGTAGTGAACTTAAAAGTGACCCCCTCCCCTAGATTTTTACTAGTTATGTTTATGAGGCTAAAATGAATTACTATGTTGGAATTTAACCTGTAGAGTTTTAATGTAATTCCATTTTACCAAAAACTCTTTCACCCCCAAGTACCGCATTTCAGATTTCACGCACCTGTTAGTATGCTTTAGCTTCCCATATCTCCAATTATAGTGTCCACGTATTTTTTAGCGTTCACGTGACAGGTAAGCCTTGGCCTCCCGTTGTTATAAAACTATGCACATTAGTGTTTGGGTGAATGACTACTTATTCAGCTGTTTATATATGAGGGGTATTTTGTTGATGAGATAATTACTATTACTACGGAGCACAAATGACTACTATTCCAATTTGAGAGGTGTGAGTGGGAGAGCTTCTCCCTCTAGAAAGACCCCCTCCATCAAATGTCACATTCACTCTTCTAATCCTGATTTCTCCACGTATTCTTACTCTTTTGATTCAATATATGCTCGTCACCCCTTCCATCTCCATCTCTTGTCAGATCTTAGGATAAACGAGGTCTTGTATCTTTAAAGCTATTTGTTAGAAGAAAGGGCACTGTTAGTAGATTATGGTACTCCCTCCATCCCAAATATATAGTCTTGCTTTCGTTCTCTGTCTCCTAAATTAATAATCATTTTCTAAAAGTAGTATATAGCCCTCCACAATCACTTATGAAGGGCAAAACAATGCTTTTGGATTTCTCACTTCACCTTTCATAAGCATCCACCATTGTGATGTTCTAAGGGATACAAAAAATGACAAGTCTCATGTAAAAAGAAAAATTATCTGTTACTTGCTATCCTATTTTTCCTCCATCTTTTCTGCGGAAACTAATCAAGATTCAAGAAGAAAAAAATAAATTTCCTTTGTATTTTATGTTCTTCTTGCTTATCCCAACCCACAAATCAAATCAGCAATGTGAATCAACAGTATGCCGATAACTTAGTTTCCATTTTCCTATATGATAAACATCTCTTTCATTTTCTGACTTTTACTTTTTGCGTGCCTTAGGCTATAGTAAGGCAACAAGGAGAATATGAATCTATCCACCGGGATATAATGATTGGCTTTGGGAACTGGGAATTCGACCCGATGGATTTCGAAAACCCATTCCCTAACAACGAAGGATCTATTCACTTATGGCACGGAGATGACGACAGGGTTGTCCCTGTTACATTGCAGCGGTACATTGCCCAACGGCTCCCGTGGATACGCTATCACGAGCTCCAAGGTGCTGGGCACATGTTTCCATTTGCTGATGGAATGAATGATGCTATCATAAAATCACTTTTACTTGGGGAGAATAGTGCTACATAGACGATTACAAGCTATGCTAGGTAAGCATTTTTGTGCTTCCCACTTTTATGTTAAAATATATTGATTGTAACAGTTGTGAAGGTAATGTGGTGCAACTAATTAAAGGAGAAGCCTTCGATCGGCGGAGGACTGAGATTATACCTGCAATATGGGGTAATTGAATTTACAAAAGAACTATTGGTATAAAATGAACACTTGAATTTACGATCTAATGTTACTCCTTCCATCTGTGACATGACGTCATCGTTGTAACTGTTATAACCAATTTTTGTTTGGTTTAAATTGCTCAATCTGGGGGTTGGAAATGTAATTTTGGTGGGTACTATATTTAAGTCTCTTACTTTGTCATTAATTCCCCCCCCCCCCCTAGATTTTCATGTTCATTTTTATTACAGTAATTTGTTGTAAGAGCCAGCATTCAGTATTCTTTTGATTAATCATTCAGTATGTTAGACCTATAAATGAATTTGAATATCCATGCCCCTGGAGTGTTTATCTGTAACGTCTCTCGTGATGTTTTAATTGTTTGTATGGTTGAGTGCCCTGTAGATTATTTTTTCATTGTCATCAAACAAGTCTCTTTTCATTGTTTATGAAACAATTTTCATGATATGATGTTGATCCGGATTCTTGTTTGGTAACTGTTTGGGATTATAATGGTTTCTAGGAGGTGCAATAATACCAGCAATATCATATTAGATGAGCTTTACAATCATGTCTGCATTAGAGTCACATGGATGTGTCACATATTATGACAACAAAGCCATAAGGGTTGATGTATATATTGCATGTCAAGAGGTAAATTAACTTTGTGCAGCATGACCCGTCTTTGTTAAATTGAAAATTGAGCATACGCTAAAATAGAGAGCTTGATAAACAAGTCTTGGTTTTATAAAATATTTTTTCATCGGTCCTATCAAAACACATATTTCTCAAGAAGGCTTATTCATTCATGAAGTAAATACGCTACCTATTTTCTAGTACGACCTATTGGAGTCGAAATATTTTTTTATCGGACATCTTAGAGCAAAAAACAATTGTAGAACCTATTTGATTACATATTTAGGTTTCGTTTGATTGTCTCAAAATTGTAAATTAACTCATTTATAAATTGGTTCATTTACAAATTAATCAATTAATTGTGTTTGGTTTCATTAATGAAATGATTCATTAAGGGCCTATTTGGTTGTCCCCAAAATTGTAAATTAGCCCATTTAAAATTAACTCATTCATGAATTGTCTTATTATTAGTGTTTGGTTACAAGAATGAACAAATTCAAAAATGAACTAATTCATGTTAGATTTACAAAAACTTAAATTAGTTCATTTCACCAAAAGCTTGAAATTGCACAATTTATAATTACAACATGAATCTTAAATGCACCACTTTCATAGATTATTTCTCACCATACTACTCTCTCTCTCTCTCTCTCCACACACACACAAACACACACATCAAAAGTAAATAACTCCATTTTTCTTTTTCAAACACACTACAAATTAGATTTAAACCCATTTAAAATTAATAAATCGACAATCTATTCATTTCAAATTGATCAATTTATAAAATTAAATAATTTATGTAACCAAACGGGCCTTAATTGTTTTATTTTAGCTCATGTATAAAATCTGAAATTGAATTAGTTTATAAAAAACTTGAAATGCATTCACTTGAAATAGGAGTTGCATAAAGTGCATGTTCCTCCCTCTTTTCCCTCCTTTCATTCTTAGTTTGTTTTATCTTTTTTCCCTCATAGAATCTTAACATCAATATCAAATTACCAAACATTGCGTAAAATTAGATTTAAACTCATTTCAAATCCACTCATTTACAATTCACAAAGAATCAATTTACATAATCAAACAATTTGGGCAACCAAACATGACCTTAGTAAATGAGACAAATTGGTGAAAATCCCAATTCACGTTTTAAGGTATTTTAAACACTGCTTTAAGAATAATTTTAGTTCTTGTTTGGTTGTTCCAAAATTGTAAATTAGTCAATTTATAAATTGGGCGATTTACAAATTGGTCAATTAATTGTGTTTGGTTTCACTAATGAATAATGAATCGGTCTATTTTGGCTTATGTATAAAATTTGAAATTTGAGCATTTCACCAATAATGTGAAATTTATTCATTTGAAATAAGAGCATTTCATGTATGCGGATTCCTATTCGTAAGCTCTCTCTCTTCCAATCTCCATTCCTTTTTAACTTTTTTCTGATTGAACCTTAACATTAATTTTAGATTATCAAATATCGCATAAAATTAGATTTAAATTCATTTTAAATCTACTTATTTGCAATTCACAATTTCACAATGAATCAATTTACATAATTAAACAATTTGCACAATCAAACGTGGCCTTAATTTTAAATATAATCTTGATTAATTTTTTAACTAATTTCTTAAAAGTGAGAGACAAGTGGCATTGATATCAAAGAGAACGAAGAAGCTGAGCTACGATCCAAAAATATGAATGATGCTTCTCCAACGATTTCTTTATGTGTGGCATTAGTTTCTCCACCCATTGTCTTATTGAAAAGCATTATCAGTTTTAACTAGGTGTAAACTCGCGCGATGCACGAGTTATGTGATTGGGTAAACAGAGTTAAAAATAAAAAAAATAAATCTTGAAAAATGTCATTGCAAGGTAGCATACTCTTGAATCATAACAATTTTTGTATACATGTTTAGTTTCAATGTGAGTTTGTTATTAAAAAATGTCAATGGACTTTTCGTCGAATAATCCCAAAACTTATATCCGATAAGTTAAATTAGAAATTTCCCTAATCAAATTTTAAAATAAAATAAATCTAAATTAAAGAAAAATAAGCACTTAGATTTTGGATTAATCGTCAATATATTACCAATGAGCCGGGGTGGGGGGGTGGGTGGGGGGGGGGGGGGGGGGGGGGAGAGTTAGATATAAGAGCACATAAATAAATAGAAAAATATTTCCAACTTGTGCATAATATTTATTGAAGTCGAGTGCCTATTAAAAAAAGGCACAAAAAAAATAATAATAAATATAAAAATTATTTTACATGTAGTAGAGAGTAAAGTACTCCGTCAAACAACCACCAATTATGATCGACAAAATATAATAATTCGGCTTGAGAATTGGTCATACTGGGCTTTAATGGATTTAATTTATTATAAATAGTTTCATGTTTGTTAAAAATAAGTGTGGATACCAATAAACCCCCTCAATTATTTTATATTTACGAGTTCCCTCATTTTAAAAATCCGATAACAATCCCCTTGAAATATTGACCCACCACAACTAACACAATACCTTTAAAAATATGATTAAACAATTAACTTGCAAAAAAAAGATTAAACTACCCACGATTCCACATGTTTTTTTTGTATTATTAAGAAAAAACTGATTTCTAAAAAAATCTTAAATTAAAAATGATAAAAAAGAAAACGATTTGACTAAACACAATATAACACTCAAGAACTTTATTCAACATCCAATCTTCATGAAAACCCACCACTGTGAAATCCCGTATAGTACATCAATTACAAATACAATATTAAACTAAAAAAGGAAGTTATTCCATGAAAGGAAAAGAAAAAAATAAAAGAAAAACCCTTTACAGATATTAGTTTGATGAAGTGGCGGCCCTGAGCATGTGCTAAGTGGGCGATCGCGTAGGGCCCCCACTAGGTTATATATTATTACTTATATGTTGATGGCCCATTTTTTATATCAATACACATAAAGGGGACCACTTTACAATTTTGCACGGGGCCTTATCAATCTTAGGACCAACCCATAATTGTTCTTGGTGGGTATATTGATGCTGATTGGATCCAACCTCCAGCGACTCAACATCGGATAGTCAACTTCGTCCAACCAGAAACATCCTCGACATTGGATTGCAAAAAAGAGAAGTGATGGAAAACTCTTCTAGAAGACACAGATTAGATTGCCAGTGCCTTTCACAGATAAATATAAGATGAGACTCCAAATAAGTGAACAATTTAATAGATGAAGCATGTGAGTGTGAGATTCCTTCCATATACAAAACATATTTCCAACCATTTTAAACTTAAAAATAATTTAATAAAAAATGAAAGGGGAAAAGTGAAATCGACTGTACTTAAATGGTGAGATCAGGAGGGAATGGCCAAAGGAGAGCGTTATGCATTGAAGCTCGTTTTCTAGCTCAATAAACAATTGAATTATGAAGACCCATATCCTGAATAGAATATAAAGATAACAGGTAATAATGAAAAAGAGTGATAACTGAACCATTGGCTATCCATTCCCAAATAAAAAATCCACTGACATCAATCTGAAAAGGGTGATAGAAGTAGAAGGTTACCAAAGTAAAACCACCTCTCTGGTGAAGCACTAATTTGGGAGAGAGTTTGTTAATATCATTTAGGCGTAGGTATTTATATATAAAGAGAACAAAGGAGATGGGAGGGAATCCAACAATTATGATGAGGAGCCGTGTAGTCGCAAAATGTGAAATAAGGGGATGAATTTGATTTGAGAAATTCATGAAGAAGATGAGAGGATGGGAATGAATGAGAATGTGAGAAGGCATATGAAAAAAGAGAGTCTCCTACTCGAGAGAGAGAGAGAGAGAGAGAGGGAGAGAGAGGAGGATGATAATAAAATGAGGTAATGAAATTATCCACATAGACACTCTAAACAAACAGGAGCCCTTAACTATATTGTATAGCATTTTAGAGTATATAAAAGAATTGTGAAATTATAAAGTTGAAATGATATAAGATAAATTTTATTTTTAAACATTAAAAAAAATCCATACCCTCCTTTTAAACATCAAAGGGTGTCGTGAAATAAGTAAGAACATTTAAATTCTTGCATGTGTATATTGAAATTTATTTATTTATTTTATGTTATTTAGCATCTATATTTAAAATCCAATTACTCATTAAATTACAACCAACTTACACTTATCATATATATATATATATATATGTGTGTGTGTGTGTGTGTGTGTGTGTGTGTGTGTGTGTGTGTGTTACCATAAACTCTTATCATTTCATTTAAACTATATGTTCAAACTATCATTTCATTCAAACTATAGTTTGAACGTCTGGTTTGAATGAAATGATAAGAGTTCATGGTAACACACACACACACACACACACACACACACACACACACACACACACACACACACATATATATATATATATATATATATATATATGAGATATTATTATTATACTTAATTTATGAATGTTAAAATCTTTTTTCTACAATCATAATAGAAACATTGCAAAATTATTGTTCAAATAGGAAAGATGATATACATATACAAGTAATGAATAATCAAAGTCGTTTGGTTTGGTTTAGGTATCTCCACATGACAGAATGGTAAGAACGAAATTAAGAGTCACATAAAAGAGGGTGCAATGAGGGAGATTAAAGATAAATGAGAGATATAGAAAAGAATAAATGACATCCATGTGTTCAATGCTCATGGAAAGAGAGCATTTTATAATTATTACTAGATGTAAACCCGCGCGATGCGCGAGTTAGGCGATGTGATAGACATTTCTTATGCATTAAATATATTTGACCATGAAATAGTCATTGGAGCAATTCAAATGTACAACATTTATAAATCACTTATTTATCTCACTCCCTAATTCACTTTCTTATCTCTTTAAATAACATCAAGTACCAAATCTAAGGTCACTAAACAAAATAAGCCTCCATTATATTTTATAGAAAAAATCATAAATATGAAAACACCCACAAAAATTAACAATAAAGTATTTTTTTTCACACTTTGCACTTTAAAATATCCACATAGATAAAACTCACCCTTTATTTCCCCTCAACCCCTCTCATCTACCCTTCACTGCCCAAGTTCTCCATCACCTTCTATCTCCTTGTCCCATCTCTCTCCCTCTCCCTCTCTCTCTCTCTCTCATCAATAAAATTCGAAGAATATCTCTCTTCACCTTATATCTGAGTTCAGTGAACTCTCTTTGTCCTCTTCAAAAAAAATAACAAAATATATCAAACAGATCAATATGGACCTCACCATCCTAAGATCCTGAGATTACCCCCCTCCCCCCAATTCTCTAACGGCTCAAATCCATTCATATACACTCTTTACATATCTCAAGAACCCCTCGACACCAACTTGAAACAAACCCATCAAAAACTTAAATACATTACTTTTTGACCAAACCAATCATGAAACTAAGACTCATTATGTTTTTCAACAAACCCATTAAGAAATAAACACCCATTTTGATTTTGACCCAAACTCGCCGAAAAATGAATCTTTTCGATTTTGAACATAACCATTTTCCAAAACCACAGAAACCAACATGCATTTTGATACCCAATTTGTACAATTTAAACTCCAGAAAGATATTAAAATTCTCATTTAAGATGAACCTGTAAAAAGGAATGTACACACTTGGTATAAAATTTTAGGAAATCAAATGAGGATGAACCAGATGTAACCCCATTGACTCCTAAAACATTTAAGAAAAACTCATGTGAGCAACTAAAATGATTGCTGGAATTAAAATGCAGAAAGTATATGACAAATTATATTTTCTTAAGAAAAACAACCCATGTAATAAATTCCAGACTATGTACTGAACGTTTATAAATATATCTAATAACAATTATCTAGACCTTAACAAAATAAAGTTGAAAAAAATACAAAATAAATGAAAAGAAAAATGGATTCATACGCACTAACAATCCAACACCAACAACACCCATACGCCTTTTCCCCTGCAAATGCAAACAACTCTTCATATTTGGGGGAAGAGTGTATAATTTAATGATAACAATCTCTTTTCCAAATAGCCCCTAATTAAACAAAACTCCAATCAATCAAAGATATTGGAATTATTGGAAACACCTCGTTATCTAAAGTGAAACATAAACGATTCTTACAATACTCATAAGCAAAACACAAGTGACAAACAAAACAACAAAAACAAATAAATTAAAGATCCAATGGATGGATATAAAAGAGGGTTTCTTATCTGAAATCAATTCGGGCCTTCAATTTTTGGACCTCCTTGTTCAACTATTGCAGACGTACCTGAGATTTCTGGTGACGCCTATGAGAAGGACATTGCACATGCTCTTCATGATGGATTTCTGGTGGTGAAAGTGGTCTGTGGGTGAACGGGATCGACGAGGCATGTTTAGTTTATTTATATTGTACTCAACATGAATTTTCATTTATACTTGAAATTTCAATTTAAACTGTCCCTTCATTTAATAATGTTCGTCTTGTGCAGATTTTTGATGACTGCGACAAGATGATTGACTGGTGTTAACAAGTTGGCCGCAAACTTCATGCGATCATGATCATTCTGAAATCCGACATGGACAATTTAGTCTCAAAGAGGAGGGTCGTACTTAGTTGTGAGATAAGCAAGCTTCATAGAAACAAAAAAAATGAGGGGATGTATAAGAAGAGGAGGTGGTGTTCTGGAATGCGAAAGTGTGATTGTCCCTTTCGATTGAAAGGCATTCCCCACGATGATGGATATTGGGGGGTGGAAGTTGTCTGTGGGTTACACAACCACGAGGTGTCTAAATCACTTGTTGGACACCCTTATGCCGATCGACTCTCCTAAGAATAGTGGAACATTGCTGGTGAGATGATCAATAATGGGGCGGGCCCAAAGGAAGTACTCCAAACATTGAAAAAGAGATCGAAATACAATTGTTCATCCACACGAACAATTTATAACGCTAAAAGAAAAATGAAGAACGTTGAGATGAAAGGGCGCATCACCATGCAATAGTTGATGCATTTGCTCACGGAGAAGAGTTATGTCCACTGGCATAGAAGGAATGATCAAACTGATGTGGTGGAGGATTTATTTTTCACACATCCCACCTCTTGCTTGTTAGTGAAATACTTCCCGAATGTACTGGTGATCGATTGCACCTATAAGACCAATCGATACAATATGCCATTATTTGAGATGATTGTATTCACTTCCACCGGGCAATCATTTTACATTGCATGTTCTTTTCTGAAGAGTGAGAAATAGGAGAATTTTAGCTGGGCTTTGTAACATTTGCAGTCACTATATGATCTAGAAGCTTTGCCATAAATTGTTGTCTCTGACAAACAATAATCTTGTCTAAATGCTTTGCCAAACGTGTTTTCACTTGCCAACATTCTATCATGTTTATTCCATGTTCAAAAAAATATTGAAGGTGCTTGTGTGAAATACAACATCAAAGACAAGGATAAGAAGGTATTTATGCAGGGTTAGATTGGGGTTGAGGAGTCGGAGAATCTGATCAACTTTGAGAATGCATGGCTGGATTTTTTCATAACTGGAAAAATTACCCGAACATGATTGGGTACATACAGAAGAATCAGATACCTTTGCATTTTCAGTTCGTGCATGCATGGACTAATTGCGTACCCCACCGTGGCAACCGCACAACTAACAGAGTGGAGGGTGCCCATGCCCAATTGAAAAAATACTTAACAAATAGCACCAGTTTGTTTGTGATGGTGTGGAAGGGCATGGACGCATTGCTTGGCCGCCAAGTCACTCCAATACAAACAGAGTTTCAAAAATCACTCTAATCTACCAAGCATGGACACAATGACGCGTTGTTGCGCGAGATTTGTGGTAGGGCATCACACTATGCCTTGGACCTAATTATTGTTGAGATTAATTGCATGTAGTCGGTGTTGAGTGTATCATCTGCTAACACCCAATATATGGAGATACGATTCTCCCATATACTTTGCACCATTTACGGATTACCATGTGTCCATAAATTGGCAGAATGGGAGAAGCTAGGCCAAACAATTCCACATTGGAAGAAACTTTCCATTGTCCTGTACATCCCTTAGTACCGTGACCTTAAATATACTCCCGAGATCATATTGTTTAAGAAATGGTGGACTAAGGCAGGTGAAGCTGTTAGAAAAATGATGCTAAGCAAGTTAATGAAAATTACCCAACCCTCTAGAACGCCCTTGATGGAGCCTGTATAAATTCATCAAAAGGGGCCACCTAAAGAGAAAAAGTCTGCTAATATATCTACGAAAAGAACCCCTTGTACTTGGGAACAGGATGTATCGTCCAAATCGGTGCTTAAAAAATCTTTGCAAATAAGACCCTGTTGACGGGCACGAAACCGGATACATGGTATCGGGAGAAGAAGATGTATATGAAGCACGTTCCCGAGTTCTTTGAATCATTTATGGATGATATATATGATGTAAAATTGGATGGTAACTGTGGATATGCGGCTATTTCCAAAGATGAGGGTGTTGGGGATGGACTAGAACATTCTCATGCTATTCGTAGTGCTATGTTGTTCGAGTTACGTGTAGGGACAAGCCATTTTGGGCTACCATTATGACCTCCTATGACATTGATGAGTATGAGAGGAGTTGGACTATTTTAGACACTTATGCACAAGCAAGTGTTGGTTTATTATGATAGAGTTTGGTTATCTTGCGGTAATTGCACTTAAGCTAATGGTTGTGTTGATATCCAAATTACAATGCTTAACTTTTATCCCATTCGATGTTGGGCCAAAATCTACGATAGAATAAAATCTCATCATATTTATCCTAAACATATCAAATATTCATTAGGTGAATTTGAAATGCACAAGATTTTGTCCCATACCACCAATTTCCTCTCACTGGAGATTGAGGGCCAATCAAGATGTCATAGAGTTTCCTGTTTTGTTCAAGTCCTGCTTACAAATGTTTCAAAATATATGTCCCAAAGACATTGCGACGAAAGATGAACCGTGCTTGATATAATCGGATTAAGACGAGGACCTAACAGTGGATTAAGTTGATGAAAGTCTTACGGATGATTGTAACTTTTTGTGCAAATTTTGGTTATATGTAAAATGGTTATTGGTGAAAGTCTTACAAATGATTGTAACTATTTGTAACTTTTTGTGCAAATTTTGGTTATATGCAATTATATAACAATTATTGTTTTTTAATGTGATATAGCAATTAGGGTCACTCAATTTTCTTATATGCAATTATATAGAAATTATTTGTTTTTAATGTGATAAAGAAAGATTTTTGGATAAAGCAAGACATTTGAAATCTTAAAAGTCACAAACGGTCACTTCAAACCGTAATTATATTCTAATGGTGATGCCACACCGTATTATAAGATAAATGGTAACACCACACCATTATATAAATATCCACGGCTTGATGTCACCATCCCATTTATGCAGAAACTTGGGGTATTTTCCAACCCAAATTAGTCGGTCACTTGAAATCGTGTGTCACAGTCTCACGGTCACTTGTAGCCATAAATTCATACACTACGATTTGATGTCACTGTACCATATATGTAAGTACTTGGGGTATTTTCCAACCCAAATATGTCGGCCACTTTCAACCGTGTGTCACATACTCACGGTCACTTGTAGCTGTACCTTTATCTATATTAGGGTTTGGTATCACCGTCCCATTTATGCAGGAATTTGGTTTATTTTTGGTGGAATATGCCGGTCACTTGAAACAGTGTGCCACGTACTCATGGCCACTTGTATTCGTACCTTCATATAAAACAATTTGGTATCACCGCCCCATTTATGCAGGAACTTGGGTTTTTAGGTGGAATATGCTGATCACTTGAAACTGTGTGTCATATACTCACGGTCACTTGTATTCATACCTTCACATACCACGGTTTGGTATCGTTGTCCTATTTATGCAGGAACTTGTTTTTTAGTGGAATATACCGATCATTTGAAATCGTGTGTCACATACTCACGGTCACTTATAGCCATACCTTCATATACCACAGTTTGGTATCACCGACCCATTTATGCAAGAACATGTTTTTTTTTGGGTGGAATATGCCAGTCACTTGAAACCGTGTGTCATAGTCTCATGGTTACTTGTAGCTGTACTTGCATACACCACGGTTTAATCTCACCGTCCCATTTATGCAAAAACTTGGGGGTATTTTCCAACCCAAATATGCTAGTCACTTGAAATCATGTGTCAAAGTCCCACGGTTACTTGTTGTCGTACACTTATATTCCACTGTTTGATGTCACCGTCTCTTTATGCAGAAACTTGGGGTATTTTCCAACCCAAATATGTCGATCACTTGAAATCGTGTGTCACATACTCACGCTCACTTGTAACCGTACTTTCATATACCACGATTTGGTATCACCATCCCATTTATGAAGGAAATTGTTTTTTTTTGGGTGGAATATGCCAGTCACTTGAAACCGCATGTCACATACTCACGGACACTTGTAGATGTACCCTCATATACGACGATGTGGTATCACCATCCCATTTATGCAGGAACTTGTTTTTTTTTGGGTGGAATATGCCGGTCATTTGAAACCGTGTGTCACATACTCACGGTCACTTGTAGACTTACTTTCATATACCACGATTTGGTATCATCATCCCATTTATGCAGTAACTTAGGCTTTTTTTGGGTGGAATATGTCGGTCACTTGAAACTGTGTGTCACGATCACTTATAGCCATATTTGCATATACCACGGTTTGATCTCACCGTTCCATTTATGTAGAAACTTGGGGCATTTCGAACCCAAATAAGACGGTCACTTGCAACTGCGTGTCACATACTCACGGTCACTTGAAACCGTGCTTGACTTCCTCGCGGTGTCACCACATCATGGACCATTCACTTCCGATCACACCACACTGTAGACCAGTCACTCATAGTTGTATCTCAACATACATGTTATGCAACACTTATAATTAATCAGGCTATCACCATAAATTACAATTAAAAATGTTCACATAAGGAAGAATTACATTCAAAGAAGAAATACAAATAAGAATTACATTGAAACACAATATTATTAACTTCAAACAAATAAAAATTATTGTTCATACATGTCATAATTCAAATTTTTTTAAAACATAGTTGAGTTACAAAGAAAATTTTCCATCAAATTTTGTTGACTTTCGCCTTAAACGCTTCTCCGGGGGGCTTTTTGATTGGGGGGACTTCTTCTTGGGAGCTGGATCGTGACGTGCCTTGGTCCGAGTTTCTTGACACAACGACACCTTTATCTTTTCTTTATGAGTCTGCGTTCCCTTGGCCTTAATCCGAGCATCAAGCGTGAGGAAGTCAAGGCACTGTCCTATACCCATCCACACATTCCCAAGGCACGGTCCTCACTACGGTTGAGCGTCTGGCATCGGAAAGAACATGTCCACCTAGTTAAGTTGATACCATTTCTCTATATCAAACTATACTTTGTAGCGGGCCTGGGTTTTTCCCCTCTCCTTTAATATAGGGAGAATTAACGGTCTAGGGATTAATTAAAAATGTCTAGTCTGGTTTAGGACCCTCTCTGGGTAATAGGGTTCACCGATATCATAGAAAATGAGGAGGATGTTGTACAATGAGACCTCCTAAAATGGATAGGCCTCATTATTGTCAGAGAATAGATCCCATACAACCTAAACATATTTCCAACTGTTAGTACATAAAAAAGGGAAAATATTGCATTTAAAATAAATAATACTTACATATGAAGCTTTTAAATCATCTAAGATTTTCCTTAGCTTTAGTATCTGTGCAAAGGCATCACCTGACACTGTTTGCGCCCTCCACTTTCATAGATGCAACTCGCTATGCTGAAACTCGACATATCTAACACCCCTAGACAAATTGAAGTTGTCCTATATCCACACCTGCTATCAAATTAACATATTAATTAGGAAATTCATATTGTACAAAATAAAATAAAAGCATGTGTTAAATTTAAAATATGTACTACGAGAAGGGGAAGATATCCGGCCACCTGCCGAACATCTAGTCACGACACAATCCCCATTTGTCGACATAAATGTGCCATTAAGCCCATCCCCCAAGCATATTCTTTGCATTTACCAACTTTTCACAATGATTGCAGGTAATGTACTGAGACTCGGTTCCCTGATTCGTCCGAGAACAACAAGCAACCGACCATGAAAGCATGTACCCCCTAGTAGCCTGCTCCAACTATTTCTTCATGAGATCCTTACCAAACTTCTTCCCTTGCACAAATTCATCATCCTGTCAAAACGTATGGCATAGACAGACTTGCACTCCTTTAAAGCCTCCTCCTCAGTACAGCCCAGATATTTCGTAAGCCATTCAATATGGTTCACCTTCTCCTCAGCCTTCCTAAAAATAGTATTGTACACTGGTTACTATCGGGATTTTGAGGAGATGTTATATATCGTTAAGGGTGATGGAAATCTCACCAAACGACATATGAAATGAATTCATCTTGGTTGCCACCGTTTAATGAATGCCAACATCAATATGTAGTCTACGTACTGATAAGAGTGTTTTATCAGACCCCACAGACTCGAGTTCTTCACCAACTCAATAACATGCTCATCTTCCTTCTCTATGTCCCACTCAACAAATTTTTTGTAGTGGTACACGCAGTTCATTACGACCCTCTCCTAATCTTGGTTCCATATCGAATAACCTATAAGGTTATAATTTTTTTTAGCTATTCGGGGTTATTTGGCGTGCACCCCTTAAGTGGATGTGAATCTGAGTGGATTATTTTTTACGTGCTTTCTTCTCAGGCACTTTAGTTGTGACCCTTTGGATTTCATCTTTTGATGAAAAAGACTCTACGTATTGTCTTTGGGGTCCTCTACTTCTTTCTCTCCTTCTACCTTTTCTTCCTCTCCTTTTTTCTCTCCTTTACCCTCTCATTCTTTATATTTTTCCTCATTTTGCTCTCTTTCCTCCTCCCACTCTTTCTCTCTTTCCTCCTCTCTCTCTCGCTCTCATAATTTTTCTCATTCTTTCTCTTTTTCTTTCCGTCTAACTTTTACCTCACCCCCTCCTCTAACCCCAAGTAAATCACCTACAACCTGCTCAACCACTTGCTGAATTGAATGTGACGTAGCGCCCTCACCAACCGTCACTAAACTCCTTACTGCTTGGTCGACTACTTTATTCAACGACCTCAGAGGAGAATATCCTTTACTCGAACTAGTGTAACTAATGGAACTATTGCAAGATGAGGATGATACGGGTGGTCGTACTTCCTTCAACTCCTCCAACCTCCTCTTCCGCTTGGATATGGTAGGAGGATTTTTACTTCTTCCCATTTATATGACCTACATAGAAATTAAAAAAATTATATTAGCAAATGAACATCAAATTAATAAGTTCATACCAACAAAGAAATGATAAACATATAGCCACATTTATATACTAAAATCATATATACATAAATACATAAATACGTTCATCATATTGAAACTTGCAGAATCATATATACATGCTTACATTAAAAATTACTTTAAATATTTTCAATATAAAGAAAATATAAAATAGATGGCTGTCAAATAATATGTAAGGGCCTAAAAATCACAACATATTCATTACACAAAAATTCACTAAGTTAAAGTGATATAATTACTCAACATTTTTACTGTTTCTTTTTGGTATAATTAGTTTTTGATATAGCATGGTGAGTATTGGTCGTGAAACAACACACCACGGTTAGAAGAGGTCATGAAACAAGATATCGGTGGTTTATGACTGTAAACATCAAACCATGGTGGGATATGACCATAAATAGCAAACCACGGTGGGATATGAACGTATAGTAATGGCACCTTCGGCGATGAGAAGCCGTAGGTGCAGAGAGCATTTTTTTTCCAAATCGTTAACCCTATCTCGTTAAATGGGTTAAATACTATATTTTTTTTTATTATGCAATATATTACCAGTTATAATTATTAGGGTTATATTTTTTATGGTTTAATGAGTTTGTAATGGGCTTTTTATATGTAGTTTGCATAATAGGATTTAATACAAAAAATGAGAGCATATATTTGATAAAATGACAATAATGGGAGTAAGTTTTAATGGTGTAACATACCAAAATTAAAGCTTGAGGGTGAGTAGTAGGGTTTGAGAGAAAATGGAAGTAAGTTTAAAGGTTGGAAGGTTGAAAGGTTTGGGAGGTAAGTTAGAGCGAGAGAGAGGAAGTAGAAAAGTGAGGTTTAAATTTTTTTGAGCTTGTATGTGGGATAATATTAATGTGGTGTTGTGTGTGTTAGGTGTTTCATACAAATATCATGTACTTATGTGGTGTTTTGGAGAAAAGGGTGTTTTGAAGTAATATTTTTGGTGGAAATATCAGGACCCTTGTTATAATCTGATATAATTAAGGAGCTATATTTTGTCTAATGGTCCATGTTACATACGTCACGTGACATCATTTTCTTTCCAATTTGTAACTGAATTGAAGATGCACTAAATATCTTGCATCAAACGTCTTATTAGAAAAGATTGAATCTTTTTTATGAGGATACAAAAACAAGAATAACAGTATAGGTCTAAAATCTTAGAATAACAATTGTACAAGAAAAAATTTCATGCACTAAACATAAAAATATCAACTAAAATAATAAATAAAATGAGCAATGAATCATACATGGAGAATACTACGATGTACGTGGTTTGACAATTGGCTACATTCATGTGGGCACTATTTTTATTATTAATATTAATGTTATAATTTTGAAAAGTTTCCATAATTATAACACTTTTTACTATAGAGGTACTATTTATAGAATACAAATACACATTAACATATAGCCCTCATTCGTGTGTACGTGTGACTATCTGTCACGCTTATCACCTTATGATGTCGTATCAATTTGGATAGTGCTTATCTGGTAACCCCACATCCATGTCTCTTTGTCGGCGTCCTATGGGCACCTCCTTTAAATAGTTCCATTAATAGGACCAACACATTAATCGATTGAATTGGGAATTTTAAGGTAAGGAGAAAAGTGCGGGGACTTGATGTTTAAGGCCAAGTAAGTCTTTTACAAGATTGAATATTTGCGGTTACATGTTTGTAGATAACGTGGACAATAGCTTTTGCCTAAGAGAGTGGGTTTTAATAACGATGGAAAACCTTAGATAATCACAAATCTCTTATACATCAAAACCCACTACATTTGTCTCTTTAATCACTCTCAATGCTTACTTTACGAGGCCTACTCATATATATCTGTCTATATATATCTATATATCTATCTATTTGTCGTCCTATTATCCCTGCCTATTTATCTAGATATCTACCTGCCTACCTACCTACCTTTGTGTGCTTGTGTGTTATTATGTGTGTGTGTGTGTGTGTGTGTGTGTGTGTAATTTATCCTATTTGAGATATTTTTTCTTTTTTGTTTAATATTATTTTCACCTTCTTCCTTTTCTTGACCAATATCTTTTCCCCCCATAAATGATGAGACCACCGAGAGCTTTAAGAAATGATATACCCTATATTAGATGATTGTATAGTTACTCTACTACCACTAGTCCATAGGATATGGTGTCGATACTTTGATTTGCCCCAAATGATTGATGAGATGGGAATCACTTTTCCCCTAACCCCTCTACTCCTCCATTATCATGAATATTTTTATTTCATATCGATCCAAGGTATCCCTAATATGTGGAGAATAGTTGATGGAGTTCAACACCTCAATGAACTCTTTGGCACAAATTTGGGGATTACTAAGATAAACCCTTTATTTCTATCTCTTCACCACATATAAGAATGACATATATTTACTTAAAGTCTCACTTTGCTGAGTCGGTCATGGGGTTGAATCTATCATATTCAAACAAGGATTACTGGGACTATAAATTCATCTATCGAAATTAGGAATTTTCCCCGAACCCTAAGGGATGGACCATACACGGGGCCTAGGTTTCCCAAGAGAGAAAGGCTAGTATATTGCTCTTGCTTTATTTATAGTTTTTCTTTATTATTAAACTTCAATTGATAATTACCTTATCTTGGTATATTTTCATCCAAACACGGGAAGAAAAGGCATCCTCTTTACATGAAAAATTTGTTAATGAAGGCGCTCGGTCATTTCTTAAAGACCCGGAAGCTCCTTACGACGTCGAATAATACAACCCTTACATTCCTTTTGGCAGTACCCCTAACCATTGTTGTTGATACCTCTCACACTAACTCCACCCATACCATCATTGATATTATCCTCAATTTAATCACTACTCACAACGGTATGGGGTTTTATTCCAGCTCAAATCCAAAACTAGTGCCAACGGGATTTGAACCCGTTACATGTGGCGTTATAAACCACATGCCTTACCAGTGGAAATGAAAAGGCCTCAGTGTTAAAAGAGTGAAAATCTACAAATATAAACCATTACTTTACCTTTACCAGGTGATGTGGGATGTAATTCTCTAGAAACTAAATCGACTATGGAACCAGTCTGTTACAATTCACCCCACTTAGGGAGCCCAACGTCCTCATTAGGATGAAATCAACCATCACCCAATACATTGGCACACTTATTCTGGTTGTGTACAAATTCTGATACCATCCTTTAATACCCCACTCTAATACCATCGATATTATCCCCAATTTAACCACCGCTCATAATATTATGGGGTTTTATTCCATCTCACATCCACAAACTGGTGCCAATGGAGTTTGAACCCTTAACATGTGATGTCATAAACCACACGCTTTAACAGTAGAGATGAAAATGCCTCGGTTTTAGAAGATTATAAATCTACATATATGAACCATTAATTTCCTTCACCCAAGCGATGTGGGATGTAACTTTCCTGCTACCAAATCAACCATGACACCAATTTCTAGCTAGCAAATCAACCATAGAACTAGTATGTTACAACCTAAGATTCAGATGCTTTTGAGACTTTGAATGTGAATGAGATCATTCAAAGGGCTCTATTGAGCAAGTCTTTGTGCTAATATTTGGAGAGACTATGAAGGTAGAAAATAACAAAAATTAGAAACCACGCCTCTCGTCTGTGCAATCCCTAATTTGTTTGTCAGTACTAAGGGAAGACAAAATTATATTCCTCAAATATGAAACTCACTCATGGTGGACCACCTGATCCATCATTCACATCGAAGACTCCCCTTGCAAGGGAAGGAATAATGAGTCCCCCTCCATCATAAAGTCAAATATATCTAGCTTGAAGATCAAGCTTGATCTCGTCCTTTTAGAGGATACGGAAAGAGGAAATAAGCATATGAAATCTTGGCTAAAACTTACCCTTGCAAATGTCAAGTTAATCACGATCGTTCCCTCATTCATTTCCTGTCTAACAATTAACTCTAAGGTATTGAATGATTCTTTCCTTCCTAATGACATGATCATGGTCTCCAACCTTACTACGAAGAGGTTGACCTCATATGTTGACAAAATATTTCTTTATTAAGATTAAAATTCACTTATATTGTTAAAATTTATTCTGGGACTTACTTGTACAATGTTAACTCATTATGTTTGTGGAATTTTCAGCTCATGTAAGACATCAAGAAATGATCAAGTATATATGTAGAGTATGAGCGATAGTCCTATGAGTTGTTGGGGGCATGGACAAATAAAAAAAGACCATATAAGTTACCTAAAAGAATTCGATTGATAAAAAAATAACTGATAACAAAAAGGTCATCTCTCTCCAATAAAGTCAAAGATATTGATGGAAAAATGTCTAATTTAAACACTAACCTTAAAGGTTCTAAACAAATGAAAGGGTCTTTTACTATTTAGGGTCCAGTAGTTCTCACGATTTTGTCATTGGGGCACAATAGTTTTTGTATTTACTAATTGGGTTCCATTTTCACTTTTAGCGATGATTTATAATATTTTTAGTTACGATTTTTTTTCAAAAATCCTTTTATGCTAATGCTAATTGGGGTATGTAAGATTTTTTCTAATGCTAAACTACTCTTTACCTTGTTTTAATTAGCATGTCTATTTTATACCACATTATTTTAGGTAGTTATTTTAGATGGTTAAGCACTTGACAGTTTAGTAACCTTTTGGTGTGGACCATATTCTATTCCTTACTATTTAGGTTATTTTCACATATATTGGTTAATAGGTTTTAGTTTTTATTATGAGCATGACAATCAATGTCATGGTCTTACCAACCAAAATATCTTTCCCTTTTGATAATATCGAACGATCGTGTACCGTTCGATGCTTCAATTAAGAAGACTTGTTCTTCCCTTGGGGAAGACTTTGATGTGAGCGCTAAATTGAAAAAATTAACTAAAACTAAAGAAGATGTAAAGTGCATTTACTAAAACAAAAGAAAAGCTTTAAAATTAAGGAATAATAATTTCTTGAAAGTAAAGGATTGTTGTTAACGGTGGAAAATCGTTGGCCTCCACGATTATGGTCGTCTTTGGATCTTCTCAGCTTGCTGAACAGAATGACTTATGGAATTTTTTCTTTAAAGTTGAAATTGACACATGTCAAACACTGGTAATGGCATCCGGTGAAATTATAATGCACGCGCCTGGGGTAGCATGTGTCAGTCTATGAAGCCTCAGTGTCCTATCCCAGGCATGATGTCATGTCCCTTTAATAGGGGTAATGATTACCGCTTAAAAAGTATAAGACTATTTTTTAAAAATAATTTCAAACATTCAAAATCCATTTTCTCTGCGTAATTTCAATCTAGAGAGATAAAAATTCATTCATCCTCAAACCCTTTCTTCTCTGTCCAAAATCTTCTAGCTTTTTGTCATTTCTGACTGATTCCTTAATTTGAAACCCTTTTTCATTGAGTTTTTCCATTTTCCTATCTTTTTTTGACAAAGCCTTTTCGGTTTCCTTCCATATTTAACACTTTTATGGTTTTAGGTATGCCATTTTCTCTTTTGTACCTTCTTAGGGCTTTCTTTTAAGATTTTATGAAATTTCTTCCATTTTAGCTGAGATTTGTTGCTGCTTGATTTCATCTCTGATTGAAGTTTAAATGTCTTAGGTGGCCATTTAGTTGGTTGTCCTACGATTTTCCAATTTTAGGGTTTTTGGGGGGTGTTTTAGGGTTTTGTTTTGCCCAAATTCTTATTTTTTTGAAATCATATAACCCCTAAGGCTTTGTTTTCCATAAATTCCACCTTTCCTCTCACTAATCGAGCCCCCACATCCGATTTAACCTTTATGAGTGAACACTCCTGGGTGAACAGGTGGTTAAAGCACGTTAAGAAGTTTTTAGGGTTTCCCTTGGGTTCTGGAAGAGAGGTATTTCGTTCCCATTAGTTTAGCTCGAGGAAAGTCCTTCTCATTCTCAGTATACCTCCCAAGCTCAATATTTCAATGCGTCTGCTCCACAGCCTTCGCACATAGTGTATCACAGTCTTGAGTTTGTGTAGCTAGATGTAATTGATAATACTGAGCACTAACCTGGTGGTGGAAATTTTTCCAACATAATTTCAGACATATCTATTATTAAGTTGGAGCCTTCAGCTAAAATAGTCATGTGTAATAGGCCTGCACCTTCCATCACTACTGTTAATGTATCTTCTGTCGAGGAGAGAACTTCTAGGAGGTCCACTAACTCATATGACCCTGCAAACACTGATTCCAGATGGAATTCTTGTGATGTCCTTGAGGATGAGTTGGATGAGCTCACAGACAAGTATGGCATCCCCATCTGCATCACGACCACGATGCTAGACTATGACGAGTGGGTTTATGATTGTTCCAATGTAAATGAGATTTTCTTCCCTTTGTGGGCACTTCAGGTCAGGATTCATCTGCCTTTACCCAATGTTATAAGGTCCATCCTAAAGGGTTATGGGGTTTCTCTTACCCAACTCCCCCTAATCCATATCAAATAATTTTTGGGACAATAGTATTTTTATAGTTCCGAACTAGTTTTGATCTCACAGAGGATATTTTTAGGTTCGCACATGGCATAAAGGAAAATGCCAAGGCTTTCGGGTACTATTACTTTGTGCCCAGGAAATCAAATTTGAGAATGATCAAGGTTATTCAGATGAGCAATCATAATTGGAAAAACCAGTTTATGTTTATGAATGGTGATCGGGAGTTCAGAGAACATGAGATGAGTCATTCTTATAGTGTTTCTTGCGATCGGGGTGGGCCGAACAAAAGAGGTAAATATTTTTTCTTCATTTGCTAGTTAATTTTTAACTAATGTGATAAGCTCCCATACTTCTCTCTACACTGAGGGACATGGTTGAAAGTTTTTGTGTTCCATATCCCTCAAAATTTGAGGATCTCTTCTCTGTATCCAACTGCATATGTATTGGGTACCACACTCCTCCTGGTGGTGCTCCTCCTTATGAGACATTAATTCCTTTGGTAATAGAAAGTCTTACTAAAGCCGACCAGGGTGTTAATGCCGAAGTTGAAGCAGGTGTGGAGATTTTTCTATGTCAGATCGTCTTTCATTTATGCAATGTAATGTGACTAAATTTTGAATTCTTGTGAAGCTTCTACTCCCACTACCTCAAGCTTTATCAATTAACCTACTTGTGGGATGGCTTCTCGAGTAGTTGATCGTGCTTCCATGGATGTTTCTCTCTTTAAAAAACTTAAGCAGGAGGTGAAAAGGAAAGCGGACACTGTGACTAAGTCCAAGAAAAAAAAACGACAACCAAAAGAGGGTAGAGGCCGAGGACATGAAGCAAGTTGAAATTAATTCTTGAAGGAAATCCGAAGCTGATGTCGCTACCCAGGCTAAGTAAAAAAGGAAGGCTTCCATGCCTTATGGTCCTCTAGATGCTAGTGAAAAAATGCCCCTCGAGGCACCCACTACCTAGGGTGACCCTAAATTCGTAATGGCGTGTGAGGTGAGGCTAATTAGGACTGCTGTGGAGAGGGTTCAAATTAGTAGATGTCTTTCGTGTAAGCTCATGCATGAGCAGGGGTCATCTTCCCGTTATGGAAAGATGGAGGATTTTAAGTTTGATCCTGACCATCCCGTATCATCCAAAGACATAAAAAATGACCCTGACTCCATCTTCCATCATGAATAATGCCATAGATTTACTGGGCTACCATGGGCACAATAGAGACTTTAAATTTTTGAGGGGATATGACCCTGATGCTCCGTTGAAATTAGTTTAACATCGTCTATCAGTGTTAAGTTCACTAAATTTGTGATCATCTGAGAAATGATTCATTACTTGCTAATCCATTTGTCTATTATTTAAGGGTGCAATTGGTGGTACTATTTTTACAGAGCAAGTCGTGACTAACCATCACGACTATGAAGAGCAAGGAGAAATCATCACAATGCTCACTCAACAGAACAACCAACTAAAGGAGGAACTAAAATAGTCTGGTGACAAGTTGCTTAAAACTTATGGCATGTTTGAAAAGAGAGATGACAGGTGGTCACTAAGACACTAGCTGTCAGCAAAGCATAAGAGGAGAATAAAAAGTTGAAGGACTAGGCTAGTACTGATGCCATTAAATTCCAAAGTTTTGAAGAGGTGCTAAAAAAGGCTAACGAAGAGCTTACTATGTCTAAACAGGAGCTTGATGTAGCCAACCAGGATCTTTTCAGGGTTAATCATGATCTAGTTAAAGCTAATAAGTCTTTAGTTAAAGTTGAGGAGGATGGGGTGTCTAAGTTCAAAACGTCTATTGACTACAACATAGAGACCGTAACTTTTTTTTATGTCTACGAGGAACTCAAGAAGAGGGTTATAAAAACTTACCCAAATATTGCAGATGTTGCGAGAAAATAGGAGGGTGATGATGAGGAAGCCACAACTTTGGCCATTGAGTACCTGATGGAGGTGGATGAGTCTATTACGGAAGACAAGGAGATATGTGATGCCGACTAGACTATTATTGCAGAGACTACCCTTCCTATAGCTCCAAAAGTTTCTTAAGAAATGGTTATGTATTATGCATGTGCTACCACTGTTCCCCAATTCAATCCAGAGACTAAACAAGCTCCTCAAGTTTCCCCAGGAGTTGAAAATGTTCTTGTGGCTTAGTATTTCTGAATTTATGTTCTTGTGTAGATTTTTGTATTATCCTTTCAATATTTTGTAAGAACATTTTCAGTTATGCTTGCTTTAACTCTGAGATCAAATATGATTCAATTTCTTGTCTTCATGCATGTATATGTTTTGACTTTTTGCTAGTTATTTTATTCGACTAAGTTTTTAGCCACCACTTATAGTTAAGTGTTTGTGCAAAAATATTTTTGAGAAGTAAATGGGGTCAAATCTCATCGACCTCCCTGTTAGTTCTAGTCTTAATGACTCATGGTGGGATCTTGTCCACCTGCCATATCAACTCACTATATTTTAGTGTTTGATATATGCCTGCTAGTAGTTTAGTCTTATGATCATGTGGTTGGATCTTATCACCTGACCTGCCTTACTAGCTACAAGTTTTGGACACACGTGAGTTGCCCTGACTTAGGATCTACCAATGCTTGTGCTAACTTACTGATCGTATGGACGAATCTTATCATTCAGACCATGTGTCATCATTAGTTACCCGAGTTGACCAAATATACTAGGATATATCCCTGCAATAGTTAATTATGCTCAGATCTTGTCGTCCATATGACTCCACTGGATTTCCTAATTTGACAAAACTTCTTGACCGTGACCTGCCTAAGGATGAGGCCATACATTAATATTATGATTTTTATTATGTACTTTGCTATACTTATTTCTGAGATTTATTCGACTTGGGATTAATTTACGTCTCTCACACTAATGAAACAGACATTGAATAATGCATAAAATCTTGAAATGACAACATATGTGGAGGATGAAATTACGATTCTTATTCATATTTAAAGACTGATTATAAAGAAAAAAAACTATTTACATTGTATTTTGTTCTTCTGACTATAATCTATTCTTCATTCCTGGTAATATTTCCTTATGTTCTTTGCATTCCATGGATTTTTGAACTACTTACCTTCCAAGGTTTCAATTCGATAAGTCCCAGGTCGCATGAGTACAAAAATTCTATAAGGGTCACGCCAATTGGGTTCTAACCTATTCCCTTTTTGGATAACTTTCGTGAGCACGTATCTCCCTTCCTTTAAGGCGTACAATTTTATCCTTCTTTTAGTTCATTATTGGTACGTTTCTACCCAAAGTGATTCATGCTTCCTGACATCCTCTACTAAATCTATATCTAGTTTTCTCATTAAGTCACTCTTCGGTGATTAGAAGTTGAGTACTCGGTGACTGGGAAATCTGATCTTTGTTGGCACCACTTCCTTTGTGCCAGACGCTAACATAAATGGGGTTTCTCCTGTCACAGTCCTTTGAGTAGTTCAGTAATCCCCGAGAACATTATGAAGTTTATTGATCCAATTACCTTTGGCATCATCAAGTATCTTCTTCATTCCATCCAAAGGGACTTACTTGTGAGCTTTGTTTGCTCGTTGCACTGTGGTTGATCACGTGGTGACTACAATTTTTGGATCTTCGAAAGTATAGAATAATCTGTTAACTCACTGTTGTCAAACTGCGTACCGTGGTTTATGATGAAGGTGTATGACATACTATATTGGTAAGTTATATTTTCCATATAAAATGGAACACCTTCTAGTATAACATATCATCTAACATCTCTACCTCAACCCACTTTGTGAAGTAATCCACCGTGCGACCAGATACCTGAATCCACCTCCTGTATTTGACAGTGGACCAACCATGTCAATTCACCACTTTATAAAGGGCCAATGAGATGTGATCGATGCTAATATAGTCCCCGATCTCTTATCGATCACGGCATACCTATGGAACTTATCAAACTTCTTTGTGTAGTTGGTACAATCTTTTTTCATTATCGGCCAATAGTATCCTTATGTGGCGACTTACTTCACCAAGGATCTGCCTACTGGGTGGGCTCCATGTACGCCTTCATGGAATTTTTTGACCAAATCATGGACTTCATTAGGATAAACATATTGGAGCAGTGATATGATAAATCCTCATCTAAATAGTTTTCCTCCTTCAAGCATGTATCTTACTTCTTTATAGTGGAGTCTCCTTGTCTCTTTTGGAACTCTCAGTACTGTGCTAGGGTTTTATGTACGAACTGATGGGATCCATCCAAAATGGTCCCAAATATAACTCCATTACCATTGCCCACTCTTCCTTAATGATGCGATAGAACAAGATCTTAACTGGTAATGTTCTCTCAAGCTCAATTTAGGTAGATAATGCTAGATGGACAAGTGCATCTGCTTTGGCGTTCTCAGCTCTTAGGATTCCAACCATCCATATGCTCGAGAATCTTGTCACTAGTGTTTCCACCTTTTCTAGAATCTTTTCCATAGACTCCTCTATGGCTTCATAAATGCTAAGGTCTTGGTTCACTACCAACTGAGACACTGTGTGGAGACAAGTACCCTTCTCATAGTGATAGTGTTAATCCTAATCTTCCAATTATGTATTTATACTCGGCCTTATTTTTGGAGGCCTCAAAGTTGAACCTGAGGGCATACTAAACACCTGCACTGACAGGTGTATTAATGATTAGTCTTACTTCGCTTCCATTGCACATAATAAACTGTCTATAAATAGTCACCACACATGAGGCTCATCATCGAAATTTCCTTCGACTAAACATCCATCTTTGAATTGTTTTTTCATCTTCTCCAAATAATGATTCCTTCCTTCTTTCCTAACCAATGAATCTGGTCTATCACTAATCTGGTCGAGTGAATTTATTATTAAGATCTCTTCCAAAGAAGTTTTCTCGGTTGGATGAATTATTGATCCATCTTTTGTAAAAGTCTGCTCGATTGGATTCATTATTGAGCTCTCTTCCGTAGAAGTCTACTTTGTTCTCTTTGATATTGAGCTCTCTTTCGTAGAAGTCTGCTTGAAAGTTGTCTCTTAGTAAGTAAATTATGCTATAAAGTCATCTATTTTCTGGACTTTGAATGCCATTTTGGGTTCATACAATATGTCATACTATCTTAGTTCTACAACCAAATCAATCAGTCTTCCTAATTTTTCATGTTTATGAATATATTTTCATAGAGGAAGGTCTGTATAGACGATAATTATACGTGCTTGAAAATATGACTTCATTTTGTGAGAAGCTTCAATCAAATCCAATGCCAACTTCTCCAGCCTAGGGTACTAGATTTTATCTCCGCGGTACACCATGCTAGTGTAGTACATGAACTTTTACACTTCACCTTCTTTTCGAACAAACACCGAACTAAATGCTCGCTCTGATACTGTCAAGTATAAGTAGAGCTTCTAATATAGGACTAGCCTTGATAGAAAAGACACAAATCCTAGTACCTTTTAAATTCTAGGAAGGCTGCTTCAAACTCATCATTAAATTTAAAGGTCTTTCTGAGAACCATAAATAATGGAAGACGTCAATACACAACCCTTAAAATAAAACAATTTAGCATTATTACTTGTCCTGTCAACCTTTGGATCTGCTTTTTGTTCTTGGGAGGCTGTGATGATGCTGAAGATCATTTGAAGGATTCAACCTAGTTTTGAGCTTACACAATAATGGAGAAGATAATACATATAAGTCAAATAGTAGAAGAGATGAGAGAAGATAGATTAACACAAGTGTTTAAGTGCTTCGACCTTCGCTTACATTCACTGTGTAAATTATGAGAGTGATTTCACTATAAGATGTGGGAAATTAGCTGTGGATGGTGTATACAAGCTTTTTTATCTATCTCTTTACACTTTGGTAGGGTAATAGTAGGGTTCACCATTATCAAATCAAGAAGAAGGAAACACGAGGTCCCTTATATAGGCTTGGGGTGCATAATATCACCCCTAAGCATGCACTCATTGCTTGGTATAAAACAAAGGTAATGAGTGTATGACCATTGTAGAGATGATCATAGAAGCTATAATGAAGAATATTTTTTGCATGTGGTTATTTGATCTTACATAACAGTTTTAGAAGGATATGGCTACAATATCCCTATTATGATTCCATGCGTGCACAAGATGTCTGAGTTTGAAGCTCTCGGCTAACCGAGACTGTTGTGACCTGACATTATTCTGGTGAAATCGAGATGAGACTGAACATCCGAATAAGATCGACATCCCTATATAGCATGCTGGTTGATGAGACACTCTGATGTCTTTTGAGTTCGAATTTTATGTTGTCTGAGACCGACTCTTGTAGCAGCCTAAACTCATATGCCTCGTCTTATTGACCTAACTATCTTGACTGGTCATGTGGAGTGGTCTTTAAGGTCGAGATCACTTAGGACGAGACTGATGGCTAGGGCTTTTAGCGGATGGAAATTTTTTAAAAGACATGTCCATAAGGAAGACTATTTTTTAATGGGTCGTCTATACGGTACCATACTTATGTATATCAATTAACCCCAGACCTTAACCTTCAATGTCAAGGGGAGGCTGAGCTTTAAACACTTTTATTATATCTTCTCGTCCTGGCATTATGATTCTTAGTCTTCATTCGAGGGTATCCATTGGCTAGTAGATGTACAACCATTGTATTGGGCTTTGGCAGAGATGTCACTTCTCATTTATGACAAATAATACACCCGTCATTTATTGAGGGTCCTGGTCAGTATTGACACGAATCCTTAAGACATGTGCATAGACAAACGTCACATTTTGGCATTGGGGGCATTCCCTAATAATGGAAATTTTGGGAAACTATGTGATTGTGTCTTTAGGGGTAAATGAACCTAACCTTTCATTTCTCAAATCTTCAATGAGAGCAAAAACTTTGTCCTTTCTCTCTTTAGACTTTTCGATCATTTGTGTTCCTTCTTCCCGATGTTTTTCTTGTGCTCTCAGCCTTTCTTCTTCATTTTTAAGTATTCCTTCCATCTCCTCTCTCATTTTCCTTTTTCTTTGATTCTCTTTTCCGTGATTTTGGTTAACTACGTTGAATTTTTTAGAATTTCTATTTACTCCGACCACCAGTTCGTGGTGGTTTCATCTGTTTTACGACGGTTTGGGTGGGTAGGAGTTGTATAGAAGGATCTTTTAGGTTGAGTTAGCAATATTCTTTCTGTAGTAGGTCATTTTATGGGCCAATATTATATTTTCTATTGTCTTCTCCAATGAGAGTTACCTGAGCCATTACATCGGTGTTCTTGAGGGTAACCATTCAAAATTACCCAATTACCTTAGTTTGATCCTTAGCAATTTTTACTTAGGTTTTCCCCACCTTTGTTCATATACCATAATTTATATGAGATTAGTGAAGAGTTTCCTTATCTGCACGAATGCGTAAGACGAGAGATAAGAAAGGTCGAGTCATGCCGATATAGGCCTTAGATACGATTGACTCCCACTCCTCTAGATGTAGAGAAACCTATTTTACGCTTTACTTATCCCTCTAAAGTTGAGACTACAGTTAGGACCAACCAAGTTATCATTTCTCTTAGTAGTGACACCATGTTCGCGTCTTCTTCGAAGGCTATAACCCTGTTGAGCGCTTAGGTCTCCGTGATAACCGGCTAAACTCTGAGCCTGACTCTTTTGAGGTGGCCATGAGAGTTATTGTAGCCCTTCCTAGTGAGGTTGATATGGAAGAATGCACCGAATCAAGCAATAAGGGCCGTCTCCGTACTTTCTCGCCAATAGGGAAATCTTGAGCCCTATATCTATGACATTTCAGGTGATGAGTCTGAGAATGGGGTTGGTGACACCCCTCCTATGCCCACACCTATCTCGTCTATGACTCTAGCCGAGTTCAAACAACGTGACCCTCATGGCAAGGCCCCTGTCACTGAGGAAGAGGAGGAAAAGTATCCCTATAACTTGGACACAAGTGTAGCCTCAGTAATTTCGCGTGACATTCGTGAGACCAACTTGATCAAGCCTTTCATCACGGTGGAACCACATTTATGGTATCAATACTTTCATCGATATGAGACTGCCTACCGAGGATGAACTTGCCTTCAATTTTAGGAATAAGGGGGAAGTTTCCATTTATAAAAATATGTTCAGGGTCGACTTTCGCCTTCCTTTTAACTCGTCTAATAAGGAAATCCTTTATTTAATTGGTGTTTCTCCTGCCCAATTGACTCTGAATGCTTGTAGGGTCCTCTATTGAACGAATAATTTGTGGAGGGTCACTTACGATGAAGATCTTCTAGTGAATATATTTCGACCTTGTTACATGACTGTTACTACAAAAACCAACCCATATTATTACCATTTTATAGACCATCGCAATAATCAAAAAATTATTCACGTTAATCAGACTTCCAACCATGATTGGAAGTCTAGCTACTTCTTCTTTTCTGGAAATTGGGAATTTTACAAGGGTGAGTTGTCTGGCGCTGATGAGACAAGAATTCCCCACCAATAAGACTGAATCTCACTCTCAAAAAAAGTTGATCCCGGCATTAGCGCCGAGATGAGGAAGGAGATTAACAATATAAAGTCGATGGACTAATCATCTTTGAAGACTTAATGACCCTTGAACTCCTCCAAATTTTAGGCATGGGGGTGGACCCCCTAGAGGCACTTCGTAAGAAAATCTTTTCAATCTTCACAAATTTTCTTACTTTACTGTCATCTTTGAGCTAATTTGACTCAAATATATGCTGTACTGATTTTTTTCTTTTACTCTTTGTAGATCGTCCAACTGTTATATTATACGAAGTTTCGAAGACGACAACACCTCTTTCAAGTAATCTCCTTACTTGTCTCTAAGGCAAAATTGCCTAGCCAACTCACACTCGATAAAAGTTACGACTACAATCTCCAATGCTACTGAGGTTCAAAGGAGAAAAAAGAGTTTGGTGGAACCTCGACCCTTCTTCCTCAATAATAAAAGATAAGGAAAGAGGGTCAGTCGATACATACCATTGATTCTCTCCTTCCATTACGAATGATACTATGGCAGCTGCATACTTGGCCCAGCTTGTGGTGAATGCTGATTGTCTTCTTAGGAATGATATGAAGTCTAGGGATGTCATCACTTTGATTGTTCCTAATTGTGAAAATTAATACTTTGATTCTTAGGACCCTTCATGGGTTTTCAAATTTGATCTTTACAGCGTGACTCGGGTAAAGACCAACTTTAAAATTTTCCAATTTTTTTAAGTGTTGTGTCGTCTCGTACTTACTTTTTTGTTGCTTATGTTACAGTCTGTCATTGCCCTCCAAAATATTCAGCAATGCGTGGTGGAGGCTAAAACTAAGCTGAAAGTAGCTGACGAGGCCAAGTACCAGCTCTCTGAGCTAAAGTAAATAATGAAGGATCAGAAGGATAAATATGACTCCAAGATCCAGGAGATTCAGGATCGGCACAAGGAATGCCTTACGAATCTGAGATAAGACCATAAGCTAAAAATTGAGGATCATGAGATCATTCTCTAAAATTTAAAGGAGGACGAGGATGAGTGGGTTAATGAAGCTAGTGAGAAGGCTATTGTCGACTTCAAAGAATCTGAGGATTTTTTCAGCTACGCTATATGTACATAAAAAAGGAGGACAAAATTGTCTGTCAGTGGGTTGCTAACCAATTTGGTGACCTCGTCACCAATGGTCCTGTAATGGCCGAGATTTTTACCTCCTTTAGCTTTGTCGATCCTATGAGCGTCACTAGTCTCCAAAAAGTGTAGGTCGAGGATGCCACTGCTGGGTGTATGATAGCTGAGGCCAAAATAACCCTCAATGCTAAAAAAGATAAGAATGATCCGATCGGTGACCAAAAAGGGGCGACCACCATTAACCCAAAAGGGAATCGGACTAAGCCAACTATTACTGAACCCTTGGTAGCGGATGCCTGAGTTTTATTTTTTTTGGGCGACCGTTTGTGGTCTTTGCGGCCCAAATTTTGTAATCCTTCTTTTGTTTCAACTTCTAAATTGAACATTTATTCTCCTTTAGACTTTGTAATGTTGGGCATGCCATTTATAATACTGTTAGAATGTTTTGTCTTTTCAACTGTCTTCATCATTATTTTCTGCTTTGTTGCTTTCATAATACTATGTGCTATATGTTTTGGGATATTAGAACGAGACGTCTTTCTTATTGGGCTTAATCCCTATTCTCACCATAATATTTAATAATGACCTACAATTTATCCATCAGAGTTTTTTTGTTGAGAGAGGTTTGAAGATGATATCAGACCACACTTGTACCGCCGAGAGTAAAATATAATGACATGATCAATATAAAATAATTTTTAGGAATTTCACATATAAAGACGATGTTAAGAATTTCACAATACTCAAATGATGTTAAGTGCTTCCCACGTCTCAAGGTTGATGCAGAGTGATGCCTTGGATCCGAGACTCCAAAGGAATTCTCGTACCTCTGAGAGAGGAATTTAGTTATTCATCATAAAATGATTTTTTATAATTTCACCATGATTATATAATGTTAAGAATTTCACCATATTCAAATGAGGATAAGTGTTTTCCACCTCTCAGGGTTTATGTAGAGTGATGCCTTGGAGTCGAGACTCTAAAGGCATTCTCATAACACCGAGAGAGGGATTTAGTTATTCAATATAAAATGATGTTTAATAATTTCAACATACTTAAATGATGTTAATGATTTCACCATACTCAAATGATGTTAAGTGCTTCCCACATATAGGTATTTTTGTAGAGTGATGCCTTGAAGCCAAGACTCCAAAGGCACTCTCGTACCACTATGAGAGGGATTTAGTTATTCACCACAAAATGATGTTTAATATAACTTCGTGATTCTATAAAATACAAATTCCGAAATAGGAGGCAACACTTCATATTATAATTCTCATTTTAACCTTTTCTTATACAACATTTTAGTATCAAATAAAAATTTCTTTACAACTAAAACACACAAACTAACTATTGCTAATATTTCTTCAAATGATCCGCGTTCCAAGGGTTTGAGAAAAATTCCTCTTCAAAATTTTCCACCTGATATGTTCTTGGGACGACCTCTTCTGTGACTTTATAGTGCCTATGCCAGTTAGGATGAAGCTTGTTGGTTTTATGGATGATATTTTTTAATATGAGATCCCCCACCGTGATGGGTCGGGACTTAATTCTCTTGTTGTAGAATTTAGTGGCTCTTTAGTGATAGGGTGATTGTTTAATGGTCGCGTCTTCTTTTATTTCTTCAATAAGGTCAAAGTCTAGTCTTTTTTTCCTCAGATTTTCCTTAGAGTCGTAAGTTTGAACCTTGTGGCTTGCAACCCAAATTCTGTTAGAATGACGACTTCTGACCCGAAGGCCAACATGCCCATAGAACACTATAGAACTCGTAAACCCATTTGCCCTTAGCATCTTCTAATTTATTTTTAATTCCATCTAATATCATCTTGTTTGTTACCTTAGTCTGTCCACTACCTCGTGGTTCTCCCGTCCCGAAGCTAAAAATAATTATTTAATGCGACGCTTCCACAGTAAGCCGCCAAGTAGTTGTTATTGAACTATTTTCCATGATCCAATATTAAGGTGTTGGGGAGTCCATAGAAACATATAATATTTCTCCAAATAAATATAAAACACTTCTCTTCAGGGATGGTAATAATAGCCTCGACTTCTACCCATTTGAAAAAGTAGTTGATCGCGACAATCATAAAATGGAAATTTCCCTTTGCCCAGTGCTGGGGGCTGACTAGGTAAATCCCCCACATTTCAAAAGGCCAAGGGGTCAATAATGGAGAAAAGGCTCACGAGGATTATGCGATATTTTTATAAAACATTGACACTTGTCGCACTTTTAAACATACTCGACCGAGTCTTTAGCAAGGTTCGACCAATAATGCCCTTGAGTGGCGATCCTTTTAGGTAAGGATCGTCCACCAATGTGGCCTGCACAAGATCCCTCATGTATGTCTCTGATCACATAGTTTACCTTGGATGATTGCACACATCTCAAGAGGGGAAGAAGAAAACCCCTTTTATACAACACACCTCCAATAATAATGAATTTACTACTCAGTATCGTACCTTTTTGTGCTTGGCTTTAGTTTCCAGCAACTTTCCATCTTTCAGATACTCTATGACCGGGTTTATCCAAGACGGTCCCAAGTTTAGATTCATATACATTTCGATGTCTGCCTCTTCTTTCTTTATGATCAGCTTCAAGATAATCTCTACTGGAACTGATCGACGAATATCTATTCTAGTGGACGTCGTGAGCCTTGCCAGTGGATATACTATCCCATTTTCATCCCTTGGGGTCCTCCTGACCTTGAATTCTCAAAAACTCTTCAAAATATTCTTCACTCTGGTAAAGTATTTAGCAATTTTTCCATCCTTAACTTCATAAATACCTAAAATTTATTTAACAACCAATTGAGAATCACCGTGGGCCAATATTCAATGCTTTGGCTAGTGAAAGCCCTTTCAAAAGGGCTTTATACTCTGATTCATTGTTTGATGATTCGAAATTAAATCTTAGGGAGTATTCAATATCGGTATCATCTGGCACAAATAATGTTAACCCTACCCCACTTCCATTTGCACAGGAAGAACTGTTACCAGACAGACTCCATATGGGTGATTCTGATGAAAAAGGTTCTTTAGCTAAGGCACCATTTTTAGCAATAAATGTAGCTTCTATGTGTAAACTGTGGTGTCGGTCAATGTACTCTCATCTGTATTTTCCTTTTCGTTCTGGATGACCTCTGGAACTTTGATCGGTATTAAACTGACCCCATCGTCTGCCAATTCCCACATGAACTTGCCTATAAAATCTACCGATGCCTATCCTTTAAATGCATTCCTTGGCTAATAGATGATATCAAAATCACCTAGCTCCACTGACCAATCCATTAGTCTACCTAATTTCTCAGGTTTATGAATGCCTTATCGGAGGGGCGTTTCGGTGAGCACTTCCATTGTATGAGATTGAAAGTAGGGTTTCATTTTTCTTGTGGCATTGATAAAAGCATATGTAAGGTTTTCCATATTAGGGTATCTCAGCTCGGCTCCTTGTAGCGCATTGTTATTGAAATAGATAGGTTTTTGAATCCCATTATCATCTCTGACTATTGCTACACTGATAACCGACTCTGAGATAGCCAAATATAGATACAATGATCATTAGTGAGTTGAGGTAGGCCTTCAGATCTTTAAATTATCTGTCACATTTCTCATCTCAAATGAACACTTTCCTCAAGATTTTAAAAAATAGAAAACACTTGTCTATTGACCGTGATATAAATTTGTTTAGAGCGACAACTCGGCTTGTTAGTATTTGAATGTATTTATTATTCTCGGTGTCTTTGTATCATTCAATGGCTTTATCTTGGAAGGATTTTCTCCGATACCGCTCAAATTGACGATGGATCCCATGAATTTTGCTGCTCCAATACTGAAAATACACTTCACTGGATTTAGTTTCATTCCATACTGTTCCATGGTATTGAGTATTCTTTCCAAATCGACCACATTACTCTTGATCTTAAAACTTTTTATTATTATATCATCCATATAGACCTCCATTATTTTCCTAATCTGGTCCTTGAACATTTTATTGACTAACCTTTGGTAGGTAGCCTCCACATTTTTTAGGCTAAACAACATTACTTTATAATAGTACATTCCTTTGTTTGTGATGAAGGACCTCTTCTTGTCATCTCCTTTATACATGGAGATCTGAATGTACCCAGAATAAGCATCCATGAAACTCATGAGTTCATGGACGATTGTAGCATCCACCATTATTGACAAAGGAAAGCTATCATTTGGGCAAGATTTGTTAAGGCTAGTGAAGTCTACACACATCCCCTACTTTTCATGTTGTTTAGGCCCTATGACAACGTTGGACATCCATTTTGGGTATTGCACTTCTCTGATGAAGTATGAATTATGTGTATTCTTCACTTCCTCTTGTATAACTTCATATTTATCTTTGATAAAGGTTCCTCTTCTTTGTGTTACTGGTTTTACTCTCTCATTTAAGTCTAGCCAATGGAAAATGACATCGGGATGAATCCCCGACATATCTATGTAGATCTATGAGAATAAACTTTGCCTTTTTCTTAATAAGTCAATCATATCCTTCTTTATTCTTGCTTGAGGTACGAGATTATTTGGAAGGTTTTTTCATTCATCTTCATTGAGGACGATGGATTTCAACCTCTTTTGCACGATCTCCCTTCTTAAGCTTCTCTCGTCTCTTGGGTCAAGAATGTCAATGTTATACGAGGTTGTCTTTCTTATATGGGCCTCCCTCTTTTCCGCCGAGGTGAAGTAACACTCGCGCCCTTCCACCTGATCAACATTTACTCCCCTACTCCATAAGGAGTTGGGAATTTCATTATTTGGTGGAAGGCACGAATTCAAACTCCTTGAGTGCTACCCTTCCCAAAATTATTTTGTAAGTCGAGAAAATGTTCTCGTCCATTATAAAAAAGCTAATAGTCCGGGTTAAGCATCTCGTTCATGTTCCCATGTAAATGTCCATCTCGAAAAATCCTAGAGGGTGGGCTGTCTTCCCTATCAATGGGTGATGATACAAGAAGAATCTCTTCTTGCTTAGTTTTAGCACTTTGAAGAAATCATTTAACATAACGTTGGCTGAACAACCCCCATCGACCAGAAAATGTGACACGTTATGTACTTATGTGCTGATGACCAGAGGATCATCGTGCGAGGCTAAAATTCTCTTAAAATCATACCCAAAAAAGACGACGAAAAAAATCTCTATATTTACTTTCTTCAACTTGCTTGGTTAAATCTCGACCTCTACTAGATTGACTTCTACTCTTTTAGGCCGTGCATTGTCATTAATCACATGAGCCTTCCTATTGATTGGATCAGTTCCTCTGCCTGCGATTACTCCACATGTTATCTTTGCATCAAAATAAATTATATGGAGGTTACGTTTAACTATAGGAAGTTTTGTAGGAAGGTCTTCACCTCCGTTTTTAGGACTATTGTCCTTTGATGAGGAGTATCTCTTTCTGTTGTCGTTTAAGATTCCCCTGTTATCAATGTACTTCCGTATCTTCCCCTATTTAACAACTTTTCAATCTCGTCCTTCAGAGAAAAGCATTGGCCTTTCATATAGCCGTGGTCCTCATGAAACTCATACTATTTAATTTTGTCCCTCTTGTGATGGGGAGATTTTAACTTTTTTAGTCACCTAAGTTCTTTGTCTTCCTTTATCTCATTTAGAATCAAATTTGGACTAGCTATCAACGGTGTGTACTTAGGAATTTTTTTTGTCATTGGACCTTTTTTTCCTTTTTTTATCTTTTTTTTTTTATTTTGTCTTTGGCCAGACTTGCCGCTGCTAACCTCTTTTTTGTTTCCTCTCTTATATGCCATGACCTCCTTCGCATTCATGATTCTCTGGACCGTATCCAAAAGTTCTGTCATGGATTTTGGAGGATCCTCGGAGAGATTCTAATAAAGTTTCCTGGATGAAGACCATTTATGAGAGTTGTCATTGCAATTCTTTCTTTGTAGTCTTCAACTTTCAATTTTTCCTTATTAAACCAAAAGATACAGTCCCTCAGATCCTCATTCTTCCCTCGTCTAACATTCAACAAACGAGTCACATGCTTGGCGAGCTTCATGCTAAAATAAAAGTTGGGAAATAATTTCTTAGCTAATTGCTTGAAATTATCAATAGATCCTCTCGGTAGACCGGTGTACCACACATGGGTAGTGCTAGCAAGAATACTAGAGAAATCCCGACACTTCTTCTCGTTTGGAGTTGAATATATTGTCAGTATTCAACTGATACATCTTTATGTGGTTGACATGATTCATACTGCCATCATACTTTGGAGTTACGATCGGAGGTTTAAACATAATGGGAGTTGGATAGCTAAATATTCTCGACACAAAAGGATAACCTTCGATGTACCCTCGATGACTTAGGTCTCGAGTTTTAATGAGACAACCGATCTTATCTTCTAACCTTTGGATTGAGCTGTTCCAAGGTTTTTCCTTCATGATCGCATTATCTCCCACTCCTCCCAATTCAGTAGAAATTTCGACAACTGTCTCCCTCTTCGGATTTCTCTGTCCGTTGTTGACATCTCTATGCTCCCCTTTCCTGGTCTAGTCTCGTTCAGACTTCGTTGGGACGACCAATGGTGCATGTACCACCAATGCTGTGAGGGATATTGTCTTGACTGCCATTTCCTCTTGGGTTGAGACGGTTAAAAGTTGATTCCCTACTTAGCATGTCGAACACGCTGCCTTTCGAACGACTGTAAAGGGTGTGTTAAATAGTCCTCCCCTGGTAAATTGGAGATGGTTTGTCCCTTGGACGATATGAAGTGTCTGACGTCTCTTATATCTCCTAATAATCCTCCTGCTCATATGACAAGTCCTTTGGTTACCCTTGAACCTCCTTACTGAGATGGATATGATGTGGGTCGGCTATTTCCCTATGCCTGAGGCTATATTGGACTTCTTTAGCAAGAGCTGAGGGTGGTCTCACGTTTATTGGTTACGTGGCCTCTCTGGACACCAGAGTGATGATATTGACGGTAGGATCATCTAAAATATGACTCATAAGGTCCTGGATGAAGGCCAAGAATTAGTATTGCATATCCTATTAATTAGCTACAAATGACTTGATCATCGCTGCCGCATCGATCATTTTAGACAACTTTGGTGGCTATCTAGAGGTAACCTTAGCATTTATTAATGGATCTAAATACATCTTCGATCAATAATAACACCAATAAAAAAATAAAAAAGGGTAAAAACACAGAAATATTATGAATCAACGAAGATGATGAACCCTCTAACTCAAGCTCTTTCAATGGTGATTCAACACCAGAAACGGTGGACCTATATCACCACCAGTGATAAGAGACGGAGAGTTCAAGATGGGATGAGAAAGAAAACACAATCTCTTCCATAGGTGCTGCCAAAATGGTGATGCTAAAGACAATCTTAAGGATTCAACCTAGTTTTGAGCTTACATAACAATGGAGAAGACAATAAATATAAGTAAACTAGTAGAAGACAGATGAACACAGTTGTTTAAGTGGTTTGACCTCGGCCTATATCCACTATGTGAAGTATGGGAGTGATTTACTATAAAATGGGGGAAAATATCCATGGATGGTGTATACAAGATTTTTTTTCTCTCTCTCTCTACAATTTAATAGATTAATAGTAGGGTTCGCCATTATCAAATTAAGAATAAGGAAATATGAGGTCCCTTTTATAGGCTTGGGGTGTGCAATATCACCCTCGAGCATGCACTCAATTCTTGATTGAAAGCAAGGCCAATAAGCGCATGACAAGTGTATAGATGAGCATAAAAGTTATGATGAAGTCTATTTTTTATCATGTGGTTATTTGATCTTCTTTAACGGTTTTAGTAAGATATGATTATAATATCCCTATCATGATTTCCATGCATGCACGAGAAGTCTGAGTTTGAAGGTCTCAACCAGTCGATACTGCTATGCCCTAACATCATTCTGGTATAACTGAGACAAGACTGGACAGTCGACTAAGACAAACATCCTAATCTAGCTTGATGGTTGAGGAAACACTCCGATGTAGTCCGAGGTCGACTCTTATGTTATTTGAGGCTGACTCCTGTAGCAATTGAAACTAATATGCCTCTACTTATTGGGCTAACTATCTTGACTGGTCACCTAAAGTGGTCTTTAAGGCCGAGACCACTTAGGATGAGACTGATGGTGAGGGATTTTAGTGGATAGGGGTTCTATTAAATGACGTGTCCGTAAGGAAGACTCTTCATTAGTGGGGTCGTCAAGATGGGACCATGCTTATGTATATCAGGATGCATATTAATTAATGCTTGGATCATGTCCGAATTACCCACTACACCCCTCCGATTGACTATAAATCCCAGGAAATTGCCTTACTTGACTCCGAAAATACATTTTGTCAGGTTCAAGTTCATTTGATTCTTTTTCTATTGGTAAAATTTTGCTCAAGGTCACTGATGTGATTATCATCTTTCCTGCTCTTGGTCAGCATATCATCAATGTATACTTTCACAGTTTTGTTGATCTGACCTTAAAAAACTTTATTCATTAGCCTTTGATATGTTGATCTAGCATTTTTGAGCCCAAAAGGCATAACATTGTATTAGTAATTATCCTTACAAGTGATAAATGAGGTTTTCTCCCTATCCTCTGGCTTTATCTTTATCTAGTTTTACCATAAATAGGCATCCATAAAGCTGAGCAGTTCGTGCCCAATAATATCATCAACCAACTGGTCAATTCGTTGCAAAGGTTAGTGCTTCTTAAGGCAAGCCTTATTAAGGTTCGTGAAATCGGCGCACATACGCCATTTGTCATTTTTCTTCTTTACCATGACCACATTTGAAAGCCACACTGGATACTTGATGTCTTTAATGAAATCTTCCTTTTGTAATTTTTTGACCTATTTTTGGATGGCCATATTATTTTTCGAGATGAACACATGACTCTTTTGTTTTATATGCTTCACTTCTTTCAGGATACAGAGTTCGTGGAAAAGGAAAGATGAATCTATCCTTGGAATGTCCTTATAGTTCCAAGAAAACACTCTCTTCCTCTTCCTTAAAAAGTTTGATAACTCCTACTTGAGAGCTGGGTCTAGTGATGAGCCAATATGAGTTGTCCTCTCTGGATGTTCGTTATAAAAAATCATAGGCCCAACCTCCTAAACCATCTGTACCTTAACCATGTTATCTTCATCTTAAGGATTCAACATCCCGATTTGATAAGTGGCAGTTGATTTATTCTACTCTTCCCATTCTGCAGAATTATAGTAGAATTCCCACGCTTTAATATGGTTACCCTTGATCACACTAACTCCATAGTGCGTAGGGAATTTCAAGAATTGATGTATCATGGAAGGCATAACTTTAAATTTCTTCTGGCCTACCCTGTCGAATATAATGTTGTAGGTTGAGTGAACATTCTCGTCTATGACAAAAAACATATTGTCTCTGTCCAAAACTCAGGGCATGTATAGTTGATAATATCAAGCTCAATTCTTCCTCAAAGGAACACCTCCTCCCCTGAAAATCGATAAGAGGCTTGTGATGCACCTCCAACTTGTTATCTCTCAATCTCAATTTCTAGAAACAATTGTAAAATAACACATCTATAGAGCTATTACTGTCTACAAGAATCGTCGCTACTCAACTTTCATGCACCATCATGGTGATGACTAGAGGGTCGTCATGGGGATAAATCAAAACTGACAAGTCATCTTTCAAAAAACTAACAATGAGATGATCTTTGATTACCTTCATATGGTGGGTCTCTACAATTTCAGCTATATTGATCTGCCCGATATGAGCACAAGCCTTCTCTTCATTGAGGTATGATTTCCTCTTTGCTAGTTCATCCCCACCACCAGCGTCACCTCTCGCTATAAAGTGACACCTAAAAGAGATCACGGTAACATGTTTACATGCTCCTTGGGAAGATTTGGTCCATCTCGGTACCTTTCCTTCTCACCCACCTTTTTACAAGGGGATTTTAATGGTCTCTTGTGTTTTAGTTCATCCTACCTACCTGATCGGCCACCTTTATTAACATATTTCGTCAATTTGCCTCGTCTGATGAAATTTTTAATCTCGTTCATTGAGGCCTGACAATTGTCAGTGTTGTGGTTGCGATCCTTATCGAATTTGCAATATTTATTTTTATCACTCTGATTTGGTGGAACTTTCAATTCACCCAGTCATTTCAAGTTATTTCTCCCTTGAATCTCATCAAGGATGTGGTGCAAACCTACGATAAGTGAGGTATACTCATCATACTTCTTTGGCCTGTCTGCCTTCTTATTGTTCTTAGACTTTTCCTTCTTTTTCGAGCTCTTGCTAGATTTAGATTTAGTGTGGCTCAACTCCTTTGGTGTCACCGCTTCTTCAGCATTCATATTTTTTCTAGTCTTGGCCAAAATCTCTAACATTGTGCTCGACGATTCCTTGGTCCATACCTAATGAAATTTCCTAGAAAAATACCCTATTATGATTGTCGTGACTACTATCTTCTCGTCATAGTCAATTAACTCAAGCTTCTAGGTATTAAAGCGTGTGATAAACTCCCTAGTCATTTCATCCATTTTTTGAGGGATGCTTAACAAGTCAGTCACCCTCTTGCCCGACTTTGTACCAAACAAATATTCCAGGTGAAAAGATTAACTAACTGCTGGAAGTTTGAGATTTTCTCTAACACATTCTGCCAAAAATGTGTCGATCGGGTGATGGTACTCGAAAATGATCTGCAGTGCATTTCATTGGGGATGGAATAAATATCGACGATAATCTGTTACTATAGGAGAAGACTTATCATCGTATTTGGGATTAATGGCAGGTGTTTTTTCGAGCATTGGATAACCCACTATTAATGATATACATGGTGATCCTTAAATAAGAATCCTTTACAAAGGGTTCTTCATCTTTATAATATTATCGAGATGATCCTCTAAGCATTAGATAGACCCCTTCCATAGCCGTTCATCCTTATCGGCCTTGACCATCACTATCTTTCCCGCTCGACCTCAATTTTTAGCTGTGCTCTCTTCAGAAGAAGAATGATCGGCTTTGGTTGATCCTCATACTCTTGGTCTGTATCTGGATGAAAGGTTTGTAAGGACAAATTTCCAATTGATTCAATTTTTTTGGCTTAATTCTGAAAAAAACTCTTTGAGTCATAGGATATTAGTTGTGTTTGTGACCTTTCAATCATATGACATATTTGCTAAAGATGTAGCTTCCAAGTCAAAGAAGATCACATTTTATGTTGTGTTTTGTGCCTTGTTTTCTTCATCAACATTCCAAGGATCTCTCAGGTATGAATGCATGTATTATGTTTAGCCTTCGAAATTTCTTACTGGGTGTATAAAATTTTTAGTTAAGCTGTTTAAAAATGTCATTATATTTTTTTAAGAAAAATATTTAATCTTTTCCTAGGTCGTTAGAATGACTTTCCCAGGTCGTTTGACCAAGATTTTGTTTTTATTCAAACGAGCTCCTAAAGAAGTACTTTTTGGTCTAAGTGATTTCTCATTACTTGTTTCGTTCTTATCTCATTTGAACAAGTTGGCTATGTTGTTCAAACGAGATTGGTTTTTGTTCGTATGACAGGAGGAATTTTCAAAATTGGACAGTTTTTTAAGCAGTTTTCTCCATAACCTTCGACTAATTTTTCCCAACCATTTATGTAGTGCGGGATTTAATTTTATTAAGATACTTTTCCATCTTCCAAAAGATAGAAACCTTTAGAAAAGTCCAATAAAGTCTTGTCCAAGATTCATGATTTAATCTTTCAAACAAAACACAAGTTTACCCCCAATTGTTTTTATGATCCAAACTTCAACATAGATATATGTTTTGATATCAAGTGTTGGAACTAGGTTTATGATCCAAAATTTGTCATTTTTGAGGTTTCCTATTTTTGATGGTTCTAACTATGCATATTGGAAAGCGCATGCTAGGTCAATGCTTGAGTCGTTAGATGAGAGGTTTTGGCGATCTGTAGTTAAAGGGTGGTCTCCATGAATTTCTTTATCAAGAGAAGTTAGAGTTCCTAAACCCGTAGAAAGATGGAGCAAGGATGAAATTAAGCAAGGAAATTTCAATTCTGATGGTTTAAGTGCTCTTTTTAGTGCGGTCACATCAGAAGAGTTCTACCAGATTATGACGTTGGAAATGTTTAAAGAGGCGTGGGACATACTACAACTCACCCATGAAGGTACAAGTGTCGTTAAGGCACATGGACTTCAAAACCTTGCCACTCAGTTTGAAACCATCAAGATGTTAGAAAATGAGTCTTTTGATGAGTTGTATGCTAGATTATCCAATATTGTGAATTTATCTTTTAACTTGGGAGAGAAGATGCTTGATAACGGTGTCATAAAGAAAATTTTGAGGTCATTAATCGATATATTTAATCCAAAAGTGATCGTTTTGAATTCTTCAGGCACTTTAGACTCTATGAAACTAGAATATTTTATAGGTGACTTACAAACCTATAAAATTGACATGTTTACCTTCAAGGATGTGAAGACTAAGGAAAAGGGCATCCCTTTGAAAGCCCAAAAGGAGGAAACACCTATTTCGTATGATGAGTTAGACATTGACTCGGATGATATGGTTATGTTTGCTAAGAAGTTTAGAAAATTTCTCAAGTTAAATAAAGAGAAATTTAAAAATGATTATAAGAAATTTGAGAAGTTTAAGTATAATAAGGCCTAGAAACTCCCTAAAAATCAGAATCATGATCTTAAGAGGGATGAGTCGATTAGTTGTTTTGGTTATGAGGGTTATGGCCATAGGGCAGGTGTGTGTCCCACTAAACTAAGGAACGAGGCAAAGAAACCCATTTCTTACAATGCCACCCTTAGTGATAGTGAACAATAAGAGGGATTTGATTCTCCCATTAAGCGTAACTTCACCGCGTTCATGGCTTGTCATGTGAGCATTGATGATAAATCTTCCCATGAAGATATTTCTTTGCATGACATTTCCAAGGCCATTGTTTGTGAATCCTAAGTATTTAATGGTAAAGTGAGTGGAGAAGAGAGTGAGAATGAAGAAATGGATGACGAAGTGAGTGAACTCCAATTTCCTTTAGTGAGTTGTATGCAAAATCTTTGAAATTGAAAAAGGCTAACTTGAAGTTGGAATCTAGGATGAGAGAACGTGTCATAGAAAATGATGAGAGTGATTTAATTGAAGACCTTAGGGCACGTGAGAGGACACTTCGAGATAAGCTAAAGTATGTTAAAGGTAAGAGATATAGTCTTCAAGGTTTAATGGAGTCTATGAAGAAAGAGCTTCTTGAGTTTGAAGAGACTAGGAGTTTACTTGAATCTAGTATAGTGGAGCTTGAAAAGAGATTAAGAGACTCAAGTCGGGTCAAATTTAATTTGGAGTGTACGCCGTAGAAGTTGGATAAAGTGTAGGCATTGTCTAAATCAAAGATGACAAGTGTGGTATTGGCTTCGATACTCAAAATACTTCCGCTAATAAAGCCAAAACCATGATTTTGAGAGAGTCAACTAGGAATGCTAGAAAATGTCAACCTTTAGGTAATTCTTCTTTTCATGCTTTCACTTGCACACATTGCGGTAGGAAGGGTCACCTTAGGATTTTTTTTCGATATTAAAAATGGTCTTAGGAAGTCCAAGGGTAGATTCACCAAGGTCACACAAACTAGAGAGCGTCACATTACACCTATGTGGGTTAGGAGATCTGATATGGAGGCTTTACATGAAAGAATTTATGATTCTCATTTGCTTCCACTTGATACTTCCCATACTAGATCAAAAGGTTGATTGTGTTAGCTTTGTTTAAGTACACTAGTTGTGCTTCATGATTGTGGGGGCTCAATTATTTTGCCCCAGAGAGTAGCCGACTAGCCCATCATGGATAGTGGATGACCAACCCAGCATGGACACTGGACTGCCCAACCCAAATCAGATAATCACAAGACTCGTGTATTTAACGTGCATTTAAATACATAGGGATATACTCAAATTGGTTACCAATAATATTGGAGGAGATATTTAGGGATACCATGAGTTATCCATAATCTAATTGAGTAACTTGTAGACCTCAATCTCTCAGTTTCTACATCTATAAATTGTAAACCTTAGCTCGGGGTAAAGGGAAGTAGCCTCTATCATTGAGATACATTAATAAGAACATAGTAACCTGACATAAGAAAGTTTTTGAACCACATACATCTATTTTCTTGTGTGTGATTAATTGATTTCATATTGATATTTCTTTCTTAATCATTTATTGTGGTAATTTTTACACTCATAATTGGCGCTGTCTCTGGGAAGCAATTTTTTTTTCTACAAAATCATTCATCAATAGAAAGCCAGTAATTTCTCACCCCAAAAACAATATTCCTTAAGTTGGCAATGTGCAGGATGACCTAGTCCCACATAGGGCCAGGTAAGAGATTCTCCAGGAACCAAATCTTAGGTTTCGCTAAGAAAGGCATCCTTCTGAAGAAAGTCAAGGAACACTTAGGTTTTCCCAGATCTCCAAGTTGGTTGATACTTATTAAGCTAAGCTTTGAGAACAGGAAGAGGTACCACGCCTCCAGGTGGAAGATAATGCTCGCCTATAAAGGAGACTCGAAATAATAGAGAGGGATCTCCATAGAGATACCACAAAGCGTCGTGACAGGACTCCTAGTCCTAAGGCGAGTAATACTCACAGCCGATAAGGGAGCTCCAGGCATGATTATGATAGATATGAACATGGCAGGTCGAAACTTGATCGATCAGAGTGTGGCCTATCAGAGAGTCACCACATAAGCAATGATTGTCAGGATGAGAACAACAAAAGTTTTATCCGTAGAGAGAGATGGACCAACATACAAACCATCGAGGAGCCAAATTTACTAGGGACCTAACGAGAAGAGATTTCAACACCCAGATGAAATCCCCTTTCTCAAGGGATATCGAATAAGAGGAACCCCAAAAGAAGTTTATTATTTCCATGTTTAAGATTTACGACGGGAAGATGTATCCCACAGATCACGTTCGATAGGAAATGACCCTGTGGGGCCACTACGATGCTTTAATGTGTTGAATTTTCCCTTCTATCCTATATGACGTAACATAAAATTGGTTCAAGAAGCTTCCCCACAGGCCATTCAAGAGCTTCAAGTCCCTAACAGAGGCTTTTACTGCTTGCTTCATAACCAGCAGTTCCCACCCCAGGAGGATGTATGCATTACTCACGATGAAGAAAAACCAATAAGAGAGCCTTCATGCTTATGCCAAGAGGTGCTGGGAGGTCTTCAATGAAGTGGAGGAATGCTCAGATTAGGTTGCTATTGCATCCTTCAAGATTGGTCTGTAGACCACATCTTTGGTTCACCAGTACCTAATAAAGAAAGCGTTCAGTACCATCGACGACCTTATGGACCATATTGAGAAATAATCCAAGGCTAAGGATATGGTTCACTCTAATATAGGGGACAATAGTTGAGTAAAAGTAAACAAAGGAGGAGACAAGAGTGTCACTCCAAAGAAAAGGAATAAGAATGGGGGCAAGAATGGATAAAAGAATAGGAGTAAGATTAATCCTTCCAAGGCATTCCAGGCTATTAACACAATCTTCAAAGAAATTTTTTATAAAATATTGAGAAAGATTAAAGATTAATCATTCATCATCTATCTCGAGAAGATGGGAGGTGACCTAGCGAAGAGGAATAATGCGCTGAGTTACTCATCCCATAAGAAAAGAGGCTATAGGACCGATAATATCAAGGCTCTAAAATCGTACATGGAAGAGTTGGCCCAAGATAGACATATCAATGAGTATATAGAGAAGAAAGTTGATAAGGTCATAGTCAATGGAGACCAGAAACAAGATAATGTCCTTGACGACAACATAGAATAGGAGTTCGCGGTGACCCATGAAGAGCCGAACCTAAATCAAATCCAAGGGAATACTGTTCAAATGGAGATAAATAAGGTCACTAATATCATGAAGGCATTCTAGATTGGCACTATAAAGAGCTAAGCTGGAATGCGTCGGTAATTAGGGGATGTCGACTGCATAAAACACGTCATCTTTACTGAAGGAGATCTGATTGGAGTAATGACTCCTCATCATGATGCACTCATGTTGATTCTCAAAATTATAATTACGACATCGACAAGCTACTGGTAAACTAGGTAAGCTCATCAGAGGCGATGTACCTAGAGTTATTCCACAAGCTGATGCTCAACCTAATTGACCTCAAGGAGGTCACAGTTCCATTAGTTGGCTCCACAGGGAAAATTATAATATCGGTGGGAAAAATAGTCTTTCCAGTAAGGAAAGGCAACACCTTGAACCTGATTGAGTTCTTGGTGGTGGACATAGATTCCCCATATCATTCTATTCTAGGCATAGGTTAGTTGCACTGCATGAGAGCTATACAATCCACCTATCACCAAAAGATGAAGTGTGTCACCGATCGGGGAATGGTTGATATTTGTGGAGACCAATCCACTATAAGGAAGTGCTTTATAGCAACTATCCTCCCCCAGAAATAGAAGAAGAAAGAACTAAAATACTCTCCATAGGAAGCCCAAAATGGGGCTACACCCTTTAAATAGAAATTATGGTACGACCAACCACGAGTGGAGGAGACCAGGATCTAACCTGCTAATAAGGTCATTGAAAGCCTAGAGGAAGTTAGAGCTAATGATAGTTTTCCAGAGAGAAAATTTCTGATCCGAGCTGCATTCACTGATCACGAAAAGAAAGAGTTGATTTCCTTCTTGAGAAGCAATCTGTATGTTTTTACTTGGGAGACATATGATTTGCCTAGGATTAATCCCCACATAGCCTACCATCATCTTCATTTTGACTCGACCATCAAGACGATCACTCAGAAAGTGCTTCGAACAGCCCCCGAGAAGGATAAAGTGATGGAGAACAAAGTAAGGAAGCTTATGAATGTGGGATCCATTAGGGAAGTTCAGTTCCCCAAATGGAACCCAGTGGTAGTAAAGAATAACAAAGATAGTTGGAGGGTCTGCATTGACTTCACTAACGTCAACAGGGCCTTCCCCAAAGACAATTTCCCATTGCTGAAGATTGATCACCTAGTTGATATTATGATAGAACATGAGAGGATGGGTTTTCTGGATGCATATTTAGGGTACCATCCAATTCCATTATTCAACCTTGACCAAGATAAAACATCCTTCATAACCCCGATTGGTTTATATTGTTACAAGTTCATACCATTTGGTTTATAGAACGCAGGGGTAACTTATCAGAGGCTAGTCACGAAAATGTTCAAGAAAAAAGACGAGAGACACAATGGAGGTCTACATCGATGGCATTTTAGTCAAGAGAAATAATAAATACGACCACCTCATGGACTTAGCCAGCACATTTGAAATCCTTAGGAAGTACTGGATGAAAGTTAATGCAAGTTAGTGTTCAATCAAGAAAATTTCTAGGCTATATAGTCAGCAAAAAAGAGCAATTGAGGCTAATACTGATAAGATTGATATGATCACCAAGGTTCAGCCTCAAAGGACATTGTGAGATGTTGAAAAACTTAATGATATGCTTACAAAACTCAATCTCTTAATCTCCAAGTCCACAGAATGCTACCGACAATTCTTTCAGTATCTAAAGAATGACAAAGGCCTTATGTGGAATGATGACTGCTCAAGATATTTGGAGGAGATCAAGTCCTACCTCAGGAAACCATTTCTATTGGTGATTCCCAATGATGGAGATCCTCTGTATCTCTACCTCACAGAATCAGGCAACACTATTAGCTCGACTCTGGTATTTGAGAAGGAAGGTGGACAGTACCCCATCTATTATGCCATAAAAACTCTTCTCAATGGAGAGCAATGATACTTGCCCTTAGAAATTATATCCTATGCATTAGTGGTTGCATCAAGGAAGTTAAAACACTACTTTTAAGCTCACTTAATAAAAGTGATCACCTCATAAAAGAATACAAACCTCTCTGGACGACTCTCAAAGTGGTCAATCGAGATCGAAAGGTTTGGTATCCACTTTCCGCTAAGAACAATAGTTAAGGGACAAGTCATGTCACCCCCTAACCCCATTAGGATATAATTAACTAAATAGTTTACAAACCACAATTATAATTTATATATTATTTAGGTAATACATATTGAAACAACTTCAAGGTTAAAATGCGGAATATTAAAAAAATCCAATCGTTTTAAGGAGACATAATTTCAACAAAACTCACATATCATTTAACTTAATTACAACTAGTACAGTGTATAAAACAAACTAACAAGACCCTAATTCTATTTACTCAACCTCCTAGACTTGGCAGTGGCAGCTGGAAAACCTGAAAATGTAAACATATAAAACCATGAGTTTAAAAACTCAGTGAATGTACTACAGCTATCTATAGTAAAAGCACTATATTAACATCTCAACATAACAATATATACATCTCTGTGCCAAATTAGGCCATATACATATCCGGAGTTAATAAACCCCACATCTCCTGCCCGTAGGCAATAATCATATCCATAGGTTTTAAAAAAAACCTAACATCTCCTGAATTGCATAGCAACTCAACATATCCTGACTTTTATAAAGCCATAACATCTCAACATCTCTTGGCTTTTAAATAAGCCATAACATCTCAACATCTCTTGGCTTTTAAATAAGCCATAACATATCAACATCTCATGACTTTTAAATAAGCCATATCATCTCAACATATGATACATATATGTCATATCCAAAATCAACCCAGTAAGTACACTCACCTTGTGTTGTCAACTATGTATTCACGTTTCCCTCAGGTGGAGCTGAACTTGGTTGATTTGACCTTACACCTGTTAATTCAACTAAATCAGTATTGAAACTCAATCATAAGTATTATCTTAATATAATTATGTAACTTTAAATAAGTACACAACCACAATATGATTCTACTCAAGTCATATTCCATGAAACATATGTAAAGACGAAACGATGGTATATATGTTGATAAGGTCATGAACATTCAACCCTAGAGACTACCTCGTAAGGAATTTAGAACTAAACTCAAGTAAACATAAAAGTATACTTCTGAATATATATACACATGAAACATGTACTCAAAATACCCTTGGGAAGGAGTAGATACAAACATTCTTTCACGGGGTATCCAATATGGCGTCAGATCATTGTCGTCCATACTTAACCATCCCATATTAATACATAGTACACATACAGGTGTTCAAGCTTATCAATATGAAAACAAATATGAATATACTTTCCATTACAAGTGACGGTGTAATTTTTCAAGCTTCCTAGGGCAAGTTATTGCCATTTCTTTACAACACAAGAAATCTGCCCTACAAACTCCTCTATTGTTCCTTCGACTTCCAAGAATTTTCATAATTTTTATACAGCATAACTTTCCATGATTTTCAACACAATTTCATTAGACATACTTAATAGTACAGAATTAAAGTTTCATAATATTTGGACTTCATTTTCTATCTCAAAAGCTTGACCAAACTCAGGGCATACCGAAATGAAATATTCAAACAGCAACTATATACCAACTTGCAACCATCACTAAGACCTAACCATAAGGAGTTAAATTCTGATTTTAGGATATGATATGAATATATAAGTCTATTTTCATATCCAATTGGAATTTCTTAAATCCAGTAAGCACACAAAGAGATATTAAAGTTTGAATACAAAGGGTTTCAATACAAGGCAATATGACCTATAACACCACTTATCTCACATATGAACCAATACATATTATCACAAAGGAGCATGGAATTTGGATCAATACTTCACGATTTATATACTTTGAAATAAGTATAATAGAAGATTAAAACAATATTAACACATAATATTACCTTGGAAACACCTTAAGGATTTTCTTGGAATTGTTTTCCTAGATTTTCCTTGTAACCCTTTCTTCCTTAACTTCTACCTCTCTTTCCTCAAGCTAATACCACCTCAAACTGAACCTAGGGACTTATTTGATGAATAAATAAGGTTAAGGGAGAGTTTTAAGTCGGCCAAGGATGCCTCCCAATCCATCCAATCAAATTAAAACGTTTGGTTTAATAAAAGACAATTTACCACTTAAGGGGATTGACAGGTTTGCCCCTTGTTCGTAATTTTGGCCTAACTTCTTACTCGAACATCCATTTGATGCACCGTTTGTTGTGTTACAACCCTAACTCACATGTATACAACTATGTAGTTTTCACCTCAAGTCAATTGTAATTTTACAAGGGTCAAAACTGGTCTTAAACAGGAACATTTCTATCAAAAATAACCAAATCTTGTGTTCGTAAATAATTCGACATTTCATGATTTATGAAAGTAGAATTATACTAACCATAATCACTTAACATTAGATATACTAATAACACATTATTCATATCACATATGATAAGTATGATTTAAATATAATTTATCATAATTATATATGGGTTGTCACAAGTCATGGCTGATTTTATCGTCGAGTTCATGGGGGACCAACCTATCTACCAACAGGAAACGTAACAGTCAATAAAAGAGGAAGCAAAGTCTAAGGATTGGACCCTGTATGTTAATGGAGCCTCCAATTCTAAGGGGTTAGGAGTAGGAATCGTCCTCTTCACATTAGAAGACGCTGTCATCGAATAAGGAATCTGGTTGGGATTTGAAGCCTCCAATAATAAAGATGAATACGAAGCACTGATTGCTGGCTCATGCAAGGCCCAACTACTAGGGGTAAGGCGCCTCAACGTGTTTGTCGATTCAAAATTGGTCTCCAAGAAATTGAGTTGCAATTAAACGTAAAAGATGATAGGATGGAAACATACCTTGTCGTAGTAAGAGGTCTTATGGCAGGATTTGAAAAGGTTGATATTCAATAGTTAGTTGGGGGAAGTACAACCACGATGATACCTTAGTAGCCTTAAGTTGAGTAGTGGACACTAATTTAAGAAAAATAATTCAGATAGAGTTCCTCGACCAGCCAAGCATCAACCAGATGGTGGTTGTTTAGCATGTCCTCGTAGGAAAGGCCCCTAGTTGGATGGATCCCATTATTTCCTCTCTACGGAGTGACACGCTACTTGATGACAATAGATTGTCTCATCAAGTAAGGGTGGAAACATCCCGCTTCTACCTCACCCATGGGGAAAGTTGTACAAGAGATCATTTATAGGCCATTACCTCCAGTGTGTCCACGACACGACACCGAGTAAATTCTCAGCAAACTTCATGATGGTATTTGTGGGAGTCACGCAGGAGAGAGGTCATTGGACTTTTGAGCAATCAAAGAAGTATATTGGTGCCCTCACATGCAAAAGGACACAATTACATTTGTTCAAAGATGTGAAAAGTTCCAAAAATTATCTCCTATGGTCCACCAGCTAGATAGCAACCTGAAATCCTTGACAAGTCCTCATCTGTTCATGCAATGGGATTGGATATTGTGAGACCACTACCTACCGTACCTGGAAATCACAAGTATCTACTGTTATACAAGTGATTCAAACACGTACAAATGAAACAGTAACGGTTTTAAACTATTATAAAACAGGGGGTTGTAATTTATTTATAACTTTTCAAAACACTAGAAAATTGAAATTAGTGACGGTTCAATCAGTTAATATTTTCAATTGTATGTGTGCTCTAATTAACTGAATATAAGTGTTTAAAACCATTACTTTTTTACATTTTATGCGTTTAAAACTGCTACTATTTGACATTTTATAAGTATTTAAAATCGTTATTATTTGACATTTTATAAGTCTTTAAAACCATTACAATTTTCCATTTTATAAGTGTTTGAAACCATTATTTTTTGTAATTGATACAAATAAAAAAAATAGTTCCACCACAAGGGACTCTTTCAAAGTAGTTCCATAATGTGAATACAAAAAAATCTTTGAACTTTGTATTAACCCGAGGGATGACTCTTTGTAAGAAGGAAACCTATTTATAAGAATCAATGTCTCAATCATCTCCTCGTTCAATCAGTAAAAAAACAAATTCTTTGAACATAAACATTATATAACTACTGTAACAAAACAAGAATAACTATATTATAAGATCTGGGAATCATGTTACATACTTGACGAAACTATATTTGAGCTAATCTATAACTAAGTCGCAATCTGAAGTTTCTCTTACTCTATCCTAATACAGTGGCTTCAACTTTAAGTTTGGAGTGTCCTCGTTGGACTAAACATAAATCTAATACCCTGAGTACATTAAACAGAAATCTAGAAAGGTTTAAATAGTACATTTGATTGGGAAAAAATATCCCCACAAATGAAATAACTGTATTATATGATTTACTAGTCTATCGCATGGGAGATTGTAATCTTATTTTCATTTCTATTTATGATTAGTGATTTAAAAAGTGATCTTAATCATATACATAGACTTGAAAATGTATATAATATTATAGTGAAAGCACATGATATCACATCACGCAATTTGAATGAAAAAATGAATGACACTACATTCAATAATAAAGAAAATATTTGACACCTTTTGATGACACACTATATTAAAAAAACGTAATGTGATGTTATAATATTGATAAAAAGTCTATTGTTCTATCTCATTTCATTTCAAGTACTTCATTTTCAAATTTCTTATCTTTTCTATTGATATTTTCTCAAATATTCTTAGCAGTTGAAATAAGAAAGCGTGTTATGTTAAAAACATAATTCATATTTGTAAATGAGGAAAAGTATTGAGTGGCCTAACCTTCTCAATGTGTTCAAGTTCTATTTTATAGTCATCCTCCGTATACTCTAACTGCTCAAACTGCATACGCCGGTCAGCTGCATGGCAATATTGTATTAGTTCCAAAACAGTTATTAGAGAATCAATAGAAAATAACGTATAAATAGTGAACTAACTACCAAATTGCCTTGGGTTGACACGAATTTTGTCAAAGCACTCTGCAACCTGCATTGCGATAGGAGGGGAAAAATGAATGTTAGCCACCATAGGTATGCAATAACTTCATACATACAGAATTAGTAAGATGAATGTTCACAAATAATATTATTTTTAAAACCCCCCCAGTATTAACAACATTTCAATAGGACATACTTCTTTTGATTTAGTGTACTTTTAATATCAAAACACGTATCTGCTTCTTTTCTCCCTCGCACTGTTATTCGAACAAGATCAGCTCCCCTGGCAGCAATTCTCATTACCTACCAACGTGACAATTAACTTGATAAGTGGTCATTTAGTAAAAAAAAATATCATGATGGACATTAACTAAGCTAGAAAATATGGTGTAAAGTATCATGAGGGACATTCACTAAGATGGAAGAGATGGTTACAAGCTAGAAGGTGAAGTAGAAGAACAGGGAAAATAAAAGAACCTAATCAACTGTTACAACCACATCCATAGTGTCAGTTGTTTTCATCGTTTGAATTCTAATAGGATGCTCAGTATCGAGATCCACATTGCTAACCATCACAATGCATGTTTTCCTTCTGAGAGTTTTTGTGTGTGGATTCAAAAGATTTTTGCCGAGGAACTACATACAAAGAAAATATTGTCAAATACTTCATACATGAATATAACAATATATATCTTATAAATCATTTTCCACTTAATTGATAAATGAAAGAGAAAAAGAGAAAAAGGATAAATGAGAGTAAAAGTTCTAGTCTAATAAGAGTTGCTTTTTCCTAGATCAAGCTAGAGATGATGGTTATATCGAGTTCACCCTTCCCAGCAACCCACATGTGGTTAATGAGACAAAAAGTATCAACCTTCACACCACTTAAACACACAACACAACACAAATCCAATCAATCTATGTTGATTATATCAAATTATTGGGAAACTAATTGTCAGTTTGGTTGATGAGAACACAATAGAAGAGGAAACACACTTATCAGTTTATAAACTCTTTTTTATTAGCATCTATTCACCTAAGGGGGAGTTTTTTTTAATCTAAATCTCAAGTTCAATAAGAAAATATTTTTGTTTTTTGTGTAAATAAAACTCCTGAAATGTTTATATGATCTAAGTATGAATATTTTTTATACGTGAGTTAGAATTTCAAATAAGTTCAATAATTATTTGAATTAATTTGAACTCTTGATGTATTAGCAACACTGATTATAAGAAACACAAAAATTATTTGAAGCCCAACATGGAAGTAAACACCCTCTCAGATACATTAGAGGTGCTTCCTTTTGAACCACAACCAAACGAAACCCTAAATGGAAGTAGACACACTCTTGGTTGTGGCAATAGACACCCTTTCGGTTATGGAATTAGATAACCTTTTTTTCTATTTTGTGTTGGCATCACCAAGTTTTGCAAACACATCATCTGGATCACTTTCCAAGACATCTTAGCTTTTTTGCTGATGAAAGTCAGAAAACATGTAAGGACATATTTTTAATAAGTCCATCACAATTAATTATGTCGTATACCTCTACAAGTCATCAAAGAATTGTGAAGATTGCATCTATAAAAGACGAATTTGAATTACAAGTTGTCTTCAACATTCAACCCAACAAATATGAACTTTGGTAAGATAATGTTTTAAAGTTTCATATACTTTTCATATTAAGAGTGTTGGGATATTTTTAAAAGGAGTTTTAAAAAAGCTTTTATATAAAAATGTTTTCATAAATGTTTTTTTATAAAAAAAGGTGTTCACTGTTTTAAAAAAAGATTAGTTTTGAGAAAAGTTTAATGGCAGTAAACGCACCTCGGATTCGACGCCAATCTCGTTCGCCCGAGATCACCATCTCGTTCGACCGACATGTGGATCTCGCGCGTAGTCGTTCAAACAACACGCGATCTCGTTCGAGCGAGATGAGGTTTTCGTTCGAGCGACCCTGCTTTTGGCTGACACGTCTGACTTCATCCTGATCCTTTGACCGATTATAGTTTCCTTATAAAAGGGGATGTCAGCTTTTGTTTTAAACGTGGAGAATAGTTTCAACTTTTAAGAGTCTTATTCTTTTGAAACTTTTGTGTATCTTCCCAGATTTAGTTCAATACCTTTTGGCAGGAAGTTTTTGTCCAACAATTTTAAGGGTTCAAATATTTTGTTTTTAATTCATAAAATCCCAATTACTTTTATGTGAATTATTTTGTGGAACTCAAGAACATATTTTGTGTTTGCTCATGCTTTGTGGGGAGATCTCTCCAACCGACAACTGCTTGCTATTGTGGAGGGAGTCCTTATAAAGTTCACAACTTATGGAGAAGTCGTTTCTCTTCTTCACTGCTGCCCTCTTGGAAAGGGAAAGTTCCAGCCGAGACATCGAAACCAATGCCTGAGGGTATTTCATATGTCACTATTATTTTCATTGTAATCCGTGTAACCGTTTTTACATAATTATAGTGAAAATAAAATGTTTTGCCCTTCGGGGATTTTTCCTGAATATTTGTGTCGCATGATTTATTTATTTATGGGTTGACACACGCACTTTAGATGCATGTTTAGGGGATGGATTAATTTGGTTTAAAAATAGATTTCAATTAAATAAGTGTGCCAAATTAGAAAGTTGCGTTTAAATCGGTATCACACGCTTTTACAAATTGGTATCAGAAAGGTTTACGCTAATTTATCGCGTGATCCTGATTTTTCAAGGATTTATTTTTTGATACAGTTTGACTTCACATCGTCAAATTAGTATCATAGCGGTTTACGCTAATTTATCTCGTATTCCTATTTTTCGCAAAATCGTGTGATATTGATTTTTTTAAATCAATTTTGTGAAAAACCGTAATTTTTCCAATGGAACGCCCATTTAATAAGGAGCCTATTTTTGAAAAAGTTCACGACCGTGCTGAAAAATTAAAAAGTTTGAATTTGAAACTTTGCAAAATAATTAAAATTTTGGAAAAAAAAAATTCTCTCTTTAAAAGTAAGATTGAATATTTGCAAGCGTTTCAAACTCAAAGTGATATTTGTCGTGAGCATTTTGGTAATTTGTGTATTGATTTTGATTCTTTGAAAATTGCCAAAAAGAAGAGTGATGAGAGAGTCCTAGTTTTAGAAAAGGAATTGGAGGACTTAAAAAATTCTATGGTTCCCGTTTGTACCGTCGAGGATAAAAAATTAATCGATGATTTTACGGCACGTGAAAACACTCTTAGAGATAAGTTTGTTTTAATTGAGGGGGAGTGCGATAAACTGTTAAGTTTAATTGAAAATTTGAAAAAGAAATCCCTATCTTTGGAAGAGTCTAATTCGTTGCTTGAATCAAATATTTTGAAGTTGAAAAATGATTTAAATGATTCAAGTAGGTTTGATAGTGATGGTAATGGCTCATCGTGTTCTCATGCTTCTAATGCTAAAGCAAAAATCATTATTTGTTTTAGAGGGTCAGCTAATTCCAAGGATGTTAGAAAAGATCACACTTTAGGTGTTGTTCCACCCGTTTACACATGTTCATATTGTGGTAGGAAAGGTCACCTCAGGAGATTTTGTTTTGATCTTGGAAGAGGTCCTAGAAATTCGAAATCTAGTGTTTTGTTGGTTCCCAAAACCCCATGTCGACGTGTTACATCCTCTTAGGTTAGGAAATCACTTTTGGATACACTAGAATTTAGAATAATTGATTCTCGTTTGCTTGCACATGATTCTTCTCTTGCCATATCATATAGATGACTGTGTTTGCATGTTTGTCATACACTAGTTGTGGTTTCTTGATTTCTACTTGTTTGCTAGTGTTATGACATGTGTACTTTTTCTATAAATTTTTGTTTTTGGAAATTTTTTGAAAAATACAAAAAAAAATTATTTTGATAAAATTTTTGAAAATCCAAAAAGATTTTTGTATTTTGTTTACACCGTTTATGGATGGACACTTAGGATGACCAAGTCACAACATCATTCCATTTTTCATGTGACTATTTGATAGTGTTTTGAGATAATAGGTCAATTTATCCATGTGCTTTATAATTTTTGGAGTCATTAAGATGTAATTAAGTGTTACTTCCTACATGTTTGACTCATGTTTCCTTTATTGCACACATGCACGGATTTTTTTGATTACTGTGCTTGTCTTATCACATGTTGGTTGGGTGTTTTCACTTCAATCCCGTTCTTAAAACAAACTCTAAGGACATAAATTTCCAATTGAGTCCCTGTATTGTTTTGACTTAATTCTGTGAACAAAACTGTGTTTGTAATATGTCATAGGGAGATGTTTATTTTGTCACGATCCCACTTGGTCCTTGACGTATTGAAGAAATTGAAGACGTTGCGGCAAAGCTTCAAAGAAATAATCATGCCGATGTTTATTTGGTGCAAGTTTACTCATCTTCAAAGTTAATTTCATTCCGAGATCACTCAGGTATGAATGCGTATAATTAATGGTGCTCGGAATTATTTTTATAAAGGATAAGGATGTATTTTTTATAACGAAAAATGTTTTTAAATGTTTTTAAAGTGCTTTAAAGGTTTAAATTTCGTTTTATGATGATAAGCTCGAAATAGAGTTTGACTAATTTAAATATCTGTGTTAAGAGACATTTTTATCTGAAAATCAAAGAAAGTCAAACTTACGCGCTGTCGCTCGAACGACATTGGATCTCATTCGAACGAGATACAATGTCGCTTGAACGACATGCTAAGTCGTTCGAACGACACATTTTTCGAGGCGGTGTTTAAATCCTATTTAAACAGTGTTTGCATCATAATTTCGAGAGTGTGCTTTCTGGAAAAAAATTTACGAACCAGAACCTTGTTTGCACATGTTTTCTAAGGTTTAAAAAGAATAAACACATCCTTAGAGTTTGCAAAGATCCGAGTTATCATTCTTATATTTTTACGTGATCTTGCTGCACCAAAGTTGTTTGTTCTACACATTGAACACAAAGGGTTTTGCGGTGAAGAAGCGACGAACATCGTGTTCGACATCGTAGACGTATCAAAGCCATATCGGTGGACACCGAGACATACGTGGAGTCGTGTGTTGTGGACAGAGATCGTGGAAGACGAAATTTCTGCATGGTCACTAATGAAGAACGGTTGAATATCAGAAGGAGCGTCAATACCCGTGGGGATCGAGTCTTAGTGTAAGGCTAATCTGTCTTTATAAAACCATTATTCATAGTGATTGTCTGGCTTGGGCCGTCCGAGGTTGTTTTCCCGTTTTTGTTTTTTTCCTCGTACATCCGACGTTGTGAGTATTCTTTACTTTACTTGACTTTCTTTAATCACTAGATGCATGTTTAGGATTAATCAAGATAAAATTGATTTAAGGTGAGAATTGGGATTTCACAACTTGGTTTGGTGCATAATTAAAAGTTGGATCTTTTTCGAAGAAAAATTGGTTTTGTTTAAAACACACATATTGGGCACTCTTTAAATTGGTATCAGAGCTAGAAAACATTTTTATTTGTTTTGTGATCCCGTGTGTTTTCAAAGATGAATTCTGGATATAATGAATTTTCTCGAACTCCTGTTTTTGATGGAACTAATTACACTTATTGGAAGATGAGAATGAGATGTGCTTTAAAATCTATTGATGAGCGTGTTTGGCTTGCAGTTGAGAAAGGTTGGACACCCCCTATCACTATTGTAGGTGAGGTTACTAGTTTAAAGCCTGTTGAGTCATGGACCGAAACTGAACAAAGACTTGCACAATATAATTCTAAAGGTCTGCACGTTATTTCTTCACATGTCACACAGGACGAATATAATAGAATTATGACTTGTGAAACATCAAAAGAGGCTTGGGATATTTTGGCACTCACTCACGAGGGCACTAGCACGGTTAGGGCGTCAAAACATCAAAATCTCACTACACAGTTTGAGACCATTAGGATGTTTGAGAGTGAGACCTTTGATGAGTTTTATGCTAAGTTGTCCAATATTGTCAACTCGTCGTTTAACCTAGGTGGGAAAATTCCTGACAACCGTGTCATTAAGAAAATCCTTAGGTCGTTGCCTAGTAGGTTTGATGCGAAATTGACCATTTTAAACTCCTTGGGTAGGTTAGAGTAAACGAAACTAGAAGAGATTGTAGGTGACTTACAAACCTATGAAATCGACATTATTACCTCCAAGCAAGTGCCTAAGAAAGAAAAGGGTATTGCTTTGAAAACCCGGAAGGAGGAAATTAAAGTTTCAGATTCTGATTCCGATTCCGATTCCGATTTTGAGGATGTTGCTTTGATGGCAAAGAAATTTAAAAAATTTGTTAAATTTCAAAAGAAATCGAAAGATGCCAAGAAATTTGAAAAATTCAAGAACAACAAAGTGGATCCCACCTCTAAGGATAAGTTTGAGAAGCCTAAGAGAGATGAGTCGGATAAGTGTTTTGGGTGTGAGGGGTACGATCACAAGGTTAAGGAGTGTTCCACTAGATATAAGAAAGAGGGCAAGTAACCCATTGTCTATAGTGCCACCTTAAGTGATAGTGAACCGAAAGAGGGAGAGAGCTCCCCCATTGAGCGTAAGTTTACTGCGTTTATGGCATGTCATGTGAGAGAAGACGACAATACTCATGTGAATGACACTTCCAAGGAGGTTTTGAGTGTATCCCATGTTAGTGAGGGAGAAGAGAGTGACGAGGAGGAGGTTGATGTGAAAGAGTTGCAAAATGCATTTAATGAGTTGTATGCCGAAACGGTTAAAGTGAAAAAGGCTAACTCAAAATTGCAATCTAAGTTGAATGAGCGTGCCATAGAAAATAATGATAGTTTGATTGAGGATCTTAGGGCACGAGAGAAGAAGTTTAGGGAGAAACTAGAGTTTGTGGAGAAAGAGAGAGATAATCTCCGTGGTTTGATGGAGTCTTTGAAAAAGGAGATTTTAGAGTTTGAGGATACTAGGCGTTTACTCGAGTCTAGGATTCACGAGTTGGAGGAAAGGTTGAACGACTCGTCTAGAGTCAAATTTGATTTGGAGGCTAGGTCGGAGAAGTTAGATAAGATCCTAGGCACCATCCAAATTAAGGAAGATAGGGGAGGTATAGGTTTTCGTGAGAGAGTTGTTCCCATTCCCCCCGCACGTGTGAGAAACACTAGGATGGTTAGAAAAGGTCCACATAAAGGTAATCATTCCCACCACCTCTACACTTGAACATTTTATGGTAGGAAAGGTCACCTTAGGAGTTATTGTTACGACCTTAGACAAGCTCCTAGGAAGTTTAGGAATAAAGTTGCCCCGGTTCCCCACACCCACATGCGTCGTTTTACACCTACTTGGGTTAGGAAATCGGATTTAATGTCTTTAGGAATTAAACTGCATGATTCTCGTTTGGGTGCACTTGATTCGTCCCATGCTAAATCTAAAGGATGATAGTGTTGCCATATTTGTCATATGCTAGTTTGCTTCATGATATATTCATTGCTAGTATTATGACTTATGTATCATTTTGTATTATATTTTTCATTTGTTTGAGTCTTATTTGAAAAAATATAAAAATATTTTGTTTTTGAGAAAACTTTTGAAAATCCAAAAAGATTTTGCTTTTCTTTGAGTCAAAATATGTTTGAAAAGTTAAAAAGATTTTCAGTTTTTTGTTTTTGAGTTTACATGTTTGATGTGGCATATTGGTGTGCTTGCCCCCCCCCCCCCCCCATCGTTTCATTATCCACGTGGCTAGGACATTTGGTCATTATTATCGATGCTTAGAATGATCTTAACCATTGTTTATATGGGGTTGTTTCAAAGTTGATATGCATCTTGATTCGACTTTGTATATATGCCAACATTGCACACATGCAGAGGCGGATCCAGGAATTTATTTCGGGTGGGGCAAAAATCATTGCTAGGGTTCGGGGTCAGGAGCCCCAAAATTTTTTAGTGGTAAAATTTTGAATTTTTTTTTTGAGGTGGGGCACAACTCTAAATTTATAATTTTCTAGGGGTAAAATTTTGAATTTGAGATTTGGGGTGGGGCACTTGCCCCACCAACCACCCATGTAGATCCGCCTCTGCACACATGCACGAGTTTATATGGATGTTTGACTTCTCTTGCATATTTGAATTTGGTGAGGCGTTCTTATCTAAATCTTGTCATCTATGCGTAAGTAAACTTAAGGAGAAGTGTGCATGTAATAACCGTTTACCGTGAGGATTTAAAAAGTGGTAAAAATGATGAGTGATTTACGGGAAAGGGTTGCGAGAGTTCAAAATTAACTCATTGTGAAAGCCACCGTTTAAAAGAGCCCAAAAGAAAATGCAATATGCTAAGAAAAGGGCCAATAATATTTTCTCTAAGTTGAGAATGCTAGAAGCCTCAAAAGAACTTGAAAAAGTATGTTTATATGAGGGTGTTTGGTAGGAGAAAATTTAAACGGGTTTGCATAACTAATCCTAATGTTGAAACATTGCAATTTGACGCTATTGTTTGTAGAATCGTCAAAATTCTGGATTTGTGTGCATGTAGTATGTTTAGTTCATTAAGTTCACACTTTAATTGTCATTTGGCTATGATAAAGTTTGATGATTTTTCGCTATTAATTAGAGCTTCTTTATCGTTTCGATGTGTTGGAATTGTGACTCATTTGTTGTAGTTTCACGCCCATTCATTCCATGCCCATATTTGAGCACATCGGTACTATGTTTGCATGTAACTCGCATTTTAAGTTTTTATGAGTTTTTGCGTTTTGTGCGAAAAGCTTTCTGTTTTAGCACTGTTTTGCATCTGTTAGTCCCTTCATGGAATTTTTTTGTGAAATTTTTTTCACTGGGCAATACTTTATAATATTTCTGGGAAACTGGGAAATTTTGGCAGGTCGCGCGAAGTCGTTCAAACGACATTGCATCTCGCGCGAAAGACTTCTGTCTTCGTTCGAGCGACTTCCTCATCTCGTTTGAGCGAAGTCCCTGGCTCGTTCGAACGACAGGGTGAAAAATGGCTTCTGATTGGTTTGCAGTCCTCTAGTTTAATATGTTATATTTTTGGTACTGCGGGAAGCATTTCTGGACTATTTGGTTTATATGCAGGTTCTTTAATGTTCCATATTGTTATTTTTGCATATATGACCGTTTATCACACTTGATTTGATTGATATTCTCTACGTGTGATTCCTTGGTTTACTAGCTACTGATTTATCACTGCTTGATTATATTTAGCTGGTTGTTTCATGTTAATCTAGCGGTTTTAGTTTTTAATAAAAAATTGGTATCAACTTGATTGTATTTGGTATCATATTCTCATGCTAGATATTTCATATTGGTTTATCTTTTCACCGGATTGTCTATTCGAGACAAAAAGGGGGAGAGATTTGGTACGTGATGTAGAGGGAGATTTGTTGAGCGGTAATATTTGTTTCAAATTGGTATCAAATAATTGCTCACATGTTTGAAATGATTTGTTTTTATTAGAAATATAAATTGGTCTCATTTGTTCCTCCATACTTCACTGGGTATCTGTTTGTCTATTTCATGTGTGTAAGTATGCTTCAGCGATTTGAGATTTCAAGTCTACATCACATTCAGACAGTTCATGCTTGCCGGTGCTACATATTCTAGTCCGTGTTCTGTATTTTTTGATTTTGGGTTTATGGGATGGGATTTAGGCATCATACGGCTTGGCGGCCCGGTTAGGAATTTCCCTGGTTTAGTTTTGTCCTGGAATAGTCAAAGGGGGAGATTTGTAAGGACATAAATTTCCAATTGAGTCCCTGTATTGTTTTGACTTAATTCCGTGAACAAAATTGTGTTTGTAATATGTCATAGGGAGATGTTTATTTTGTCATGATCCCACTTGGTCCTTGACGTATTGAAGAAATTGAAGACGTTGCGGCAAAGCTTCAAAGAAATAATCATGCCGATATTTATTTGGTGCAAGTTTACTCGTCTTCAAAGTTAATTTCATTCCGAGATCACTCAGGTATGAATGCGTATAATTAATGGTGCTCGGAATTATTTTTATAAAAGATAAGGATGTATTTTTTATAAAGAAAAATGTTTTAAAATGTTTTTAAAGTGTTTTAAAGATTTAAATTTCGTTTTATGATGATAAGCTCGAAATAGAGTTTGACTAATTTAAATCTCTGTGTTAAGAGACGTTTTTATCTGAAAATCAAAGAAAGTCAAACTTACGCGCTGTCGCTCGAACGACATTGGATCTCATTCGAATGAGATACAATGTCGCTCGAACGACATGCTAAGTCGTTCGAACGACACATTTTTAGAGGCGGTGTTTAAATCCTATTTAAACAGTGTTTGCATCATAATTTCGAGAGTGTGCTTTCTGGAAAAAAATTTACGAACTAGAACCTTGTTTGTACATGTTTTCTAAGGTTTAAAAAGCATAAACACATCCTTAGAGTTTGCAAAGATCCGAGTTATCATTCTTATATTTTTACGTGATCTTGCTGCACCAAAGTTGTTTGTTCTACACATTGAACACAAAGGGTTTTGCGGTGAAGAAGCGACGAACATCGTGTTCGACATCGTAGACGTATCAAAGCCATATCGGTGGACACCGAGACATACGTGGAGTCGTGTGTTGTGGACAGAGATCGTGGAAGACGGAATTTCTTCATGGGCACTAATGAAGAACGGTTGAATATCAGAAGGAGCGTCAAGACCCGTGGGGATCGAGTCTTAGTGTAAGGCTAATCTGTCTTTATAAAACCATTATTCATAGTGATTGTCTGGCTTGGGCCGTCCGAGGTTGTTTTCCCGTTTTTGTTTTTTTCCTCGTACATCCGGCGTTTTGAGTATTCTTTACTTTACTTGACTTTCTTTAATCACTAGATGCATGTTTAGGATTAATCAAGATAAAATTGATTTAAGGTGAGAATTGGGATTTCACAACTTGGTTTGGTGCATAATTAAAAGTTGGATCTTTTTCGAAGAAAAATTGGTTTTGTTTAAAACACACATATTGGGCACTCTTTAAATTGGTATTAGAGCTAGAAAACATTTTTATTTGTTTTGTGATCCCGTGTGTTTTCAAAGATGAATTCTGGATATAATGAATTTTCTCGAACTCCTGTTTTTGATGGAACTAATTACACTTATTGGAAGATGAGAATGAGATGTGCTTTAAAATCTATTGATGAGCGTGTTTGGCTTGCAGTTGAGAAAGGTTGGACACCCCCTGTCACTATTGTAGGTGAGGTTACTAGTTTAAAGCCTGTTGAGTCATGGACCGAAACTGAACAAAGACTTGCACAATATAATTCTAAAGGTCTGCACGTTATTTCTTCACATGTCACACAGGACGAATATAATAGAATTATGACTTGTGAAACATCAAAAGAGGCTTGGTATATTTTGGCACTCACTCACGAGGGCACTAGCACGGTTAGGGCGTCAAAACATCAAAATCTCACTACACAGTTTGAGACCATTAGGATGTTTGAGAGTGAGACCTTTGATGAGTTTTATGCTAAGTTGTCCAATATTGTCAACTCGTCGTTTAACCTAGGTGAGAAAATTCCCGACAACCGTGTCAGTAAGAAAATCCTTAGGTCGTTGCCTAGTAGGTTTGATGCGAAAGTGACCATTTTAAACTCCTTGGGTAGGTTAGAGTAAACGAAACTAGAAGAGATTGTAGGTGACTTACAAACCTATGAAATCGACATTATTAAAAGTTGGATCTTTTTCGAAGAAAAATTGGATCTTTTTCGAAGAAAAATTGGTTTTGTTTAAAACACACATATTGGGCACTCTTCACAAACCAAGCGTGATAAAACAAGACAATAAAAAATTGTGCATATAAAAACTGTTTGGTGAGGTTTTGTGTGTTTTTGTTTTGAAAATGGTGAAGGGCTACGAAAGGTTTTCATTTATTCTTTGCGATTAAGCCGTCGTTTAAAGTGGACCTAAAAAATTGAGGAATTTTATTATCCGGGGTCCAAAGAGGTTTAAAAGATCCCGAAAAAATTTAAAGGCAATAAAAATAAATTCATGCCAATTATGGGCCATTTAGGTTTTTGCACCAATTCTCCAAAGTTTGAAAATTTAGTTTAACCCCTTTAAAAGAAAATATATATGAGGGAGTTCGAATGGAGAATTAAAACGGGTTTGCACGTCCCTAAAAATCTTGAAAAAGCGCTAAATAGTTTTGGACGTTATTGGTGTGGAAATCACCTGGACTTTGATTTGTTGATTTGTATAAGACGATGTCATTTAAATTCAATAATTTTTACAAATTTTTACACCTAAGGATACTTTTGATGTTCATTCATTAGGGGTACACATATGCATTGTGCACATATGATTGATTAAGTTCATTTTCCTATCGAATGTGTTCACACCCATTCATTACGCTTCCATGACTTGGTTGCTTGAGTTTAAATCCAGGGTGTGGTTTATTTTTTGTAATCTATTTTTTGTATGAAAAATTTGAAAAATAAAAAATAGTTTGTGAATGTTTTTGAGACTTGCCATTGCATGCGCGTAGCTTGATCCATATTTTCTATGCAATTTTATTGTGACACTCCATGTTTTGATTCTTTTTCTTATCTGTCTATTTGGGGACATCATAAAAAGAGGGAGAAAGAATTATCATGTTATGGGGGAGTTTTTGCATTATGGGGGAGATTTGATTTATTAATCTTTATTCTTATATCATTTCAAACTCGATGCATCACAAAGGTATTTTTCTTTATCTCATGTGTGTAGGTACAAAGATTTAAGATCATGATATTGCACACCCTGATGAGAAAAGCTTTGAGAGTTTGCTGTTGAAGAAAAAATTGATAACTTGCAAATTTTACCTTTTTAGTTTTGGGATTCATGGGAGGGTAGATTTATATAGGTATTGTGGTATTTGATAATTCAGATGTTATTATGTATGTATCGGCATAGACATAGGGGGAGATTTATAATGAAATATTTTTAATAAGTCCGTGACAATTAATTATGTCGTATACCGCTACAAGTCGTCGAAGAATTGTGAAGATTGCATCTACAAAAGACGAAGAATTACAAGTTGTCTTCAACATTCAACGCAACAAATATGAATTTTGGTAAGATAATGTTTTAAAGTTTCATATACTTTTCATATTAAGAGTGATGGGATATTTTTAAAAGGAGTTTTAAAAAATCTTTTATATAAAAATCTTTTTATAAATCTTTTTTTATAAAAAAAGGTGTTCACTGTTTTAGAAAAAGATTAGTTTTGAGAAAATTTCAATGGCAGTAAACGCACCTTGGATTCGACGGCAATATCGTTCGCGCGAGATCACCATTTTGTTCGAACGACATATGGATGTCGCGCATAGTCGTTCAAATGACACGCGATCTCGTTCAAGCGAGATGAGGTTTTCGTTCGAGCGACCCTGCTTTTGGCTGACACGTCTGACTTCATCCTGATCCTTTGACCGACTCTAGTTTCCTTATAAAAGGGGATGTCAGCTTTTGTTTTAAATGTGGAGAACAGTTTCAACTTTTAATATTCTTATTCTTTTAAAACTTTTGTGTATCTGACCAGATTTAATTCAATACCTTTTGGCAGAAAGTTTTTCTCTAACAATTTTAAGGGTTCAAATATTTTGTTTTTAATTAACAAAATCCTAATTACTTTTATGTGAATTGTTTTGTGGAACTCAAGAACATATTTTATGTTTGTTCATACTTTGTGGGGAGAGATCTACAACCGACAACTAAGTGCTATTGTGGAGGGAGTTCTTATAAAGTTCACAAATTGTGGAGAAGCCGTTTCTCTTCTTCACTGCTGCCCTCCTGGAAAGGGAAAGTTCCGGCCGAGACATCGAAACCGACGCCCGAGGGTATTTCATATGTCGCTCTTATTTTCATCGTAATCCATTTAATCGTTTTTACAAAATTATAGTGAATATAAAAGGTTTTTACCTTCGGGGATTTTTCCTGAATATTTGTGTCGCATGCTTTATTTATTTATGGGTTGACACACGCACTTTAGATGCATGTTTAGGGGCTGGATTAATTTAGTTTAAAAATAGACTTCAATTAAATAAGTGTGCCAAATTAGAACGTTACGAGTTAGTTTAAATTGGTATCACACGCTTTTACAAATTGGTATCAGAGCTTATTTAAGCGATCATCCTTTTACAAAATCCACAAAATTATTCTATCACCATTCCCAATTCGCTACCACGACTTTGAAACCATTCAATAAAATTTGGCATCGATTGAAATCTTTGCAAACGGTCAAAATGTCTCTCCATCCATTTAACTTCCGTGAGTATGTATCCATTGTCATTTTTTTGAAAACAATCAGCTAAAAAATGTAAAAAGATACGAGCAATGAATTGGCTAAGCAGAACATTGTTTAGTTCAAGTAAGACTCGGAGTAGGTACATATTAGTGCATAAACAATCAAGAATTTGTGGAAAGCAGCAAGTAATATTTACTTCCATAGCTTACGAATGGACATGTGTTTCTCGATCTCTTTCTTCAACACATTGGACAAAACCATCTCAAAATCTCCATGAGTTGCGTGGATCCCTCAAAGAAAAAATCCTTGCTTCTGTGCAAACAGCCTTCAGATCTACACTTGAGGCACCATGCATCTTGTCTATAATCTTTTTTAAATCTATGCCACTCATTAAGTTCATTATTCTTGAATGAATTTTCAAGATATTCCATCGAGACTCTTCTTTAGGATTTGCAAATTTAATCTTCCTGTCAATCCGCCTTGGTCTGAGAAGGGCTTAATCAAGAATATCAATACGGTTGTCACTCCCAGATTCCATTCAAGCCAATACAATATTGTCAATTTCGTCCATAAGTATGATAGACCAAGCATGCTCCATGGCCATAAAAAAAGTTCTCTCACCATCCTAGAACCCTATCTAATATATGTTTGCACTAGTTCAGATCCAAAAACTCTAATGAAAGTACAATTGGTATGACGAGCCACTGCCCTAGCCAACAATGTTTTTCTTGTTCCTGGTGGCCCATAAAGGAGGGCACCCTTTGGTTTAGCAATTCCAAGACTCCCAAATAATTCAGGATGCTTGATTGGAATATCAATAACCTCCTTGATCTCTTTATTTTGGTAGTCGAGACCACCAATCATGTCATATGTAGAATCAGGAACTTTTTCAACTTTCATTAGGTTAACCAGATGATTTACTTTCTTGGGCAAAACAAAATAAATAACGCAACTATCATTGTGGAGAGAAACTCTGGTAGATGGTGTGATCTTTGTGATGTCAATGCTTTTATCAATATCAACGACATATTTTCCCTCTGGATGAACTTTAACAAGAACCTTTGACTTCCCCATTACTTTGACAACTACACAACCATAGGATCGAGGATCCTAAAGTCGCTATAACTCTTCCTTAAGCATTCTTACTCTAGAATTGAGTTCATTGCATTGAGCCTCGATGTGATTGAGATTATGGGTCTTACGGCGAACTTAGAGATGGAGATCATGGATAAGTTGGAGGTAGTATTGTCTCAGACCCTCCCCTGGGCCTTACTTACTCACCGTATTCAATAAACAACTCTCATCTCTCGCTGCTTCTGTTTTCTTCGTTTCGATCTCAATTCTCGCCATTTCTTTATTTTTGAACAAAAACAATAACAACTGGGATTGGGTAGTTTTTCAATTAAATATATAGTTAGATATACACAATAGACATTGTGGTTCTCGGTTGCAAATTGGAACGGTTTCACTCATTTGTTCCTAATTTCAAGTCTTACGTGGGTGCCCACGCTTGGACTTCTCATTTATTGATTTTCGTATCATAGCCTCATTGGTCTAATTTGATCTCTCACTTGAAAATTCTGTAAGGAACATTCACATCATCATTAAATACATCTACTCACTAGATCTTGAAACATCTAAAGGTGCCGACATAACCACTACCGCAGAAATAGATTATTAACATAGACCACCACACCAAGGCCACTAGCTACCCCACCATCAACATTCGAATTAGAAGATGTAATAGTAACATAAATAACTAATATAAAGTCAATAAGAGCGAGACAATCATTATAGTCTCGTTAATAGACACACATATAATCAGAGTTGCTAACAGTGAACTTAGTCCTTTAGTACTACCAATCAACACTATCAAAATTCAAATACCACCATCACTTATATACAAACAAAGAATGAAATGGTATATTAAACACCAAAATAAACATAGTCAACAATAAAAATGAGTTCAAATAATAAATCACCTTGGGGTGATACCAAACTGTTAAAAGGACTAATACTGCTCGACGTAAGGTTAACAGACAAAGGAATCGATAAGGGAGACACCAAGAAGATTCTTAAACTCTAGCACGACAAAGATGATCTTCGTTTCTTTTCCAGGTAAACAAATAATGCACACACCAAAGGTTTTTCTTTGTTGTCATTATGAAACTATATTGAAGATTAGTCTACTCCTGTTGGTGATAAGAATTTAAACTAATAATTATTAAGTGAGAATATACCTGAGTAGGGTACCGCGATTCACCTGGAATCTTCTTATCTTTCCATGCGGCTGGATCAATATTAGTTCCTACAAACCTTGCAACCTAAGCAATTCAGTTTAATATTAGATTAAGGTGTAGTTAAAACAAAAAAGTAATAAATAATTTTTTTTTTTAAAGAACAACCTTAAAACTCATAATCTATAATCATAATACATTATTATTTGCAGTTAGTGAACCTGAACTAGGGACTAAATTCAGTGGTTGATGTTATTGGTACAATAGATATAAAAAATAACCCCTCAACCATAATGATGCCTATAATTTGTTGAAAATTGAAGCTAAGATAGTGAAATTTTGTTGAAATTAAGAAAAGGATTGGATATACCAACTGTGGTAACAATTATTATGCAACACAAATAAATATGAAAGAGGTAACAACCAAGAAAAGATAAATAAATTGCCAATCGCACAACAACGGGTATACGTGGTTCAGCAAAGATGTGCCTACGTCCACGGTGGTTTTGTCAATGTTATTTCTCTATGTTCTGAAGAATAAGTACAGAGAATACAACTTTCCCTTTGCCCCGGACTTAGGGTTTAATTTATACATGTATATGTTGGTTAGTGGGGGTGATGGGTTCCTCCTTATTAGCCATCTCCCCTGTAACTTTCTTACATGGGATCGCGCTTCCCCACAACTTCTCTTCATGGGATCGTGGAGTAATCGGATCAATACAAAAGGTGATGGGCCTGGGCTTTGGGACCCTAAGGCGAGGCTACTCGTCCAGGCCTATAATGCTAAATTCAGGGTACCCACAATTGCCCCTAAATTTTTTGGGCCATTTCTATGGGTCCAATGAATTTAAATGATCAACTATTATGGTTGATTTCTTCGAAAACTGTGACGTTGCTTTGGCGGCACCCGCTTCGCTATCCGTGCGCTATGATTAGAGTTGAAGGCTTGTTAGAATAAGGCACATTTCTTTTCATCGCTTCAGCTTTTCCAGCAATCTTCTATCTTCTGAGAACTCTTACGCTTTGTACCTTCTGTTTTCGATCTTTACTTTCGTTGCTTCTTCGCCATTCGACCCGATCTTCTATTTTGTAAGTCTCTCGTGCTCTTTGCATTTTCTCTTTGGTTTGTAGTTTTTCTTATATTTTTCCAATGGCGAAGATTGGAAATAGGTCAGTAACTGAGTTTAGAAAATTCTACAGTATTCCTGAGTGGGTAGAGATTGAGTGTTGTGCCTCACCTCCTAGGAACGTTAGGGATATAGAGGATGCACATTGGATGCACGTCCTGTTGCTCTCCCAAGAGGGACTTACCTTTCCCCCTAATGATCTATTTCTGCACTTCTTTATCTATTTTAGTATTGTGCCTGCACAATGTTCGCCCAGCGTATGGAAAATAGTGAACGGTGTACATAGGATAAATCAATTGTATGGCATAAGGTTAGGGCTTACCGAGGTCTGCTTTTGTTACTCCTTTTCTCGAACGAGTTCATGTGTTCTGTACCTTAAGGCTAGGAGCCTTGATAGGGTATTGGTTGTAAATTTACCTGATTCCCATAAGGACTACTGGCAAGAAGGTTTTCTTGTTAGGAATTGGCAATTTTCCCCCCAATTTGAAGGGTCGAGGTCTGAGAGGTTCACTGTTCCCTTTTATGGGGAAGAATATATAGGTAGATGTCAGATTATTGTTTCAACCTTTGCTGACTTGTGATTTTTCTAACCTCTCCTTGCTTTTTCTTTCACAGCGAGGACAAAGAACTTGGAGCCTGCTCTCAGCGAGGTTCGTATCTCGGAACTGGTGAAAGATTGGAACATCAGGGAACCTTTGGGTGACGGCGAGCATCCTAGGTCTTCTTCTTTTCTGCTTGAATACAAGAACACAGGCTCCAGCTTCATAGCCCTACCTGTGGATAGTGTTCCAGACTTTGATTCTTCCGAAGAGATTTCGGCTGAGCCCATCCATTTGGATGAAGAAAAGAGCAACTCGGAGAGTGAGCCTGCAGGTGTTGTGAGTAATTTGGTTGCAGGCAGTGCTGATAGTAGCAGTTCTTCTGAAGGGGATTTCGAGGCTCGAGACTCGTCGAGCACTACCAGCAGTTCTGGTGAAGAGATGCCTCCCAGGAAGAATTTGATCAGAGATGATGATGATGATGATGATGTACTTCTTGCACAGAGGTCCAAGAAATCGAAGACTTCCTCCGGGGCCATAGCTACTGGTTCTCGGCCTTCTTCTCAGGAGCAAGAGAAGAAGAAGAGAGAGGAGGAGCAGGCGAGAGAGAGAGAGAAGAAAAAGGAGGAGAAGAGGAAGAAGGCGGAAGAGAAGAAGAAGGTGGAGGAGAGAAAGAGAAGGGAGAGAAAAAAAGAGGAGGAGAGGAGGAAGATGGAATTGAGGACCAAAACTGGTCAAGCCCTGGTCCCAGTGTCTGCCTTGCCTGAGGGGGCTTCGGTGGCCACCTCTCCTCAGCTTGCCCCTGCGCTGCTCGAGAGAGCAGTCCTCCCTGCAGATCATGAGAGGGCATTGGGGTCCGATCAACTGGCTTTGCAAGCTAGCCATAAGCTTTCCTTGGTAAGGTTCCCTTCTAATTCTCAATTTCTTTTAACAAATTTTGATGGTTTCTTCTTCTTGATCCCTTCCTTGTTCTTTGCAGTTTGTGACCGACTTCACTATGCTTTATCGCTCTCGCGATGAGCTGATTAGAAGGAATGACGAGATGGAGCAGCAAAAATCTCTCCTGGTAGCCAGGGGGTCTCAGCTGGAGGCCGATCTGAAGGCTGCTGACGCAGCTCGAGCTTCATCTGACTTGGCTCTTGTTAATTCTGCTCGCGAGAGAGATGATGCGGTCAAGGAGCTTGGGGAGCTGAGGAAGGCGTATGACCTGGTGTGCTCGAGCAAGCTAGACCTTGCAGAGAAGAACAGGGTTCTGGCCGAGAAACTGGAGGCGGAGAAAGCCCAGGCAACCACTCTTAAGGAAGATTCGTACAACTCTGGCTGGGCTGCTGCGTACGAGGACACCGAGGTTCAGATAGGCTATATTAGCCGTCTGAACTTCAAGAAAGGGTGGAATAAGGCTCTCGTGGCTGCTGGGGTGGACGTTGCATCCCCACTCTTTGACGAGCATGATCCAGGCCAAAGCCAGTCGTGGATGAGGACCCAGCCCCAACTGCTGAAGGCACCAATCCTGTCTCTCAGGCGACTTCTACTGATGCTCCTTTGGTCGAGAGGGCAGTGGACACCCCTGCAGAGGGTAATGCCCCTGCTGATGCTGATAAGGATAAGGGTCCATCCACCTCTGGGCCATCCGAGGTTGCTAATTGATAGGGCTTCTTTGTAATTTTTTCTTTTTTGATCTGATGTAACCTCGCTCATTATCAATGAAAAGACTTCATTTTTGTTTATGCTGATCTCTTTCTTTTACTTGTAGTTGGTTGATGTGGATGACTATATTCCTGTTACCTCCCAACTAGGTAAAACTCTTGGTTCTAATGCAAGCCCTGCAGTTCGCCAGGCCTTTGCTAAGCTTTGCAGGTTTGCTAAGTCAAGGAACCAGAAATATAAGGATCAGTCTGAGCTAGTGGCCAAGTTGAAGGATAGGCACCAGGAAATGGAAGAGATCGGTGCTTCAGTGCAAGGAGAAGTTAGCGAGCTGAGAGAGAAGTTACTGGGGGCCACCGAGATCAACCAAGTTGGGGAGTTTCTGCAGCGGGAGAATGAAGACCTGAGGCGGGAGGTCTCGAAGCTTAAGGAGCATTCGCCGAGCACCGTTTCAGCATTCCTACAAGGCTCTTCTTCGTCGCGAGCTGCTCAGCCTCCCCTCCCGCGTGCTGGTAGGAGTGCCAGGGGTAGGAATAGGGAAGTCGAGGAACAGTGTGAGAGGGAAATGGAGGAGCTGCGCAGTGATGTTCGACGAGCTTATGTGGCTGCTGCTGGGCTCCAGAGGGACGTCACCCGTCTCCGGCATTTGTTCAAGAACGGCCCTCAACTAGTGTGGTCCGATGGATATGATCAAGGCTGGCTAGAAGCTCCGACGAGACTATCAGAGTTTGAAGAGTTATCCTTCATTAGGGGGTGGCTGAGTGCCCTCAAAGAGCTACAGGTCCCGAGGAACTCGATGCTGTGGTATCGACACGAGATGTCCTCCTCTACTCTGATACCCAACCCATTTAGGCGGGATGATCGATGGATACCCATTGATGCTATTCCCCGGCGATTATTGGAATTGGACACAAATGAGGTCGTGGAGGAGCTCGCCCCTGCTCCTGATGATGGAAGGAGAGCTAAAGTTGCTGATTATCTTTCTCGGAGGCTTCCACCCTCTTGAAATTTTGTTTTTATTTATTGTAAATGCTTTGGGAGAGCTTCGCCGACTAAACATGTACTATCATTGTTTGTAAATATAAAAGATTAATGAGAAGTTCGAGTTTTGGGCAATTTTGCCGACTAAACGTGTTCATCCAATCCTTTTATATTTTTGCAGCTTCACAATCCTTTTTATTTTGTCATGTGAGTGTCCGCCCAGTCTAGTATAAGAATACCATTGTGCCCTCCCTTTACCTTTTAGGTCGTGTCGTCACACTCCCTTAGGCCTAAGTAGGGCAATTGGCGAGGACACACCTGGTATTGGATGTCTTCATCCGGTCAGGATTTCGTTTAACCAAAGTAGGTTTGATGCCTAAGAATACTCTATAGGGCTTCATATATTGCCATGGGCAATGCTAAGAGGTCTGTCGTGCTTCATGACGATGACCTGAGGAGGGGTGTTCCCCTGCTATGTCGACCATTATGCCTGTAATTTGGAAGGGATGTGTAATAAGATATAACTGTTACTAATTAGAGAGTGATCAACTGAGAGATTTTCATTGGTGAATTGAGAAATGAACTGTCCTTTCCCATAATGAATACAATAAAAGATCTAACAATAGAACTCCTAAAAATAGAATTTCTTGAGATTAGCTGCGTTCCATGCTCGTGGTATCTCTCTGCCCTCCATCGTTTTCAAATGATAGGCACCATGCAGGTCGTCTCTAATTATCTTATAAGGTCCTTCCCAGTTCGGGCCCAGTTTACCGTCTGATGGCTTCACTGTGTTGCCCAGGACCTTTCTTAGAATATAGTCCCCAACTTCGAATTTCCTCGGATTGACCCTTTTGATGTAGTGCTTCATGGGCTGTTGCTGATAGCTCGCTAGTTTTACTAGGGCATGTTCCCTGCGCTCGTCGGCCAAGTCGAGTTCAACGAGCAAAGCCTGATCATTCTGACCCTGCTCGACAAGGTCGGATCTCATTGTAGGCAATCCTGCTTCTAGTGGGATGACCGCTTCCATACCATATTCTAGTGAGAATGGTGTTTCCCCTATGGCTCGCCTAGGAGTTGTTCTGTACGCCCATAGGATATGCGGTAGCTCGGTTGTCCACGCGCCTTTTGCTCGCTCTAACTGCTTCTTCAATCCAGTGATCACTGTCTTGTTGGAAGCCTCAGCTTGTCCGTTGCTTTGAGGGTAGGCCACCGAGCTGAAGTGGTGCCTGATCCCGTGTTTGTCGCAGAAGTCCTGAAAAGGGCCACTCTCGAACTGTGTTCCATTGTCAGTGATGATGGTTCTGGGGATCCCGAATCGGGTGATTATATTTCTCCATATGAACCTCATCATGTCAGCATCTCGGATGTTCGCCAGTGGTTCTTCCTCGATCCGCTTGGTAAAGTAATCAGTTGCCACCAACAGGTATTTGCGATTGCCGGCAGCGGTGGGCAGTGGTCCCACGATGTCCATTCCCCACTGGGCGAAGGGCCAGGGACTGGTCAGGGATTTTAATTCGCTGGCGGGCTGGTGGACCATGGGAGCGTGAAGTTGGCATTTTAGGCATTTGCGGATATATACTGAGGAGTCCTTTTGCATGTATGGCCACCAGTAACCTTCCTTCATTGCTCGGAAGGCTAGAGACCTTCCTCCGACGTGACTTCCACAGATTCCTTCGTGAAGCACTGCCTTGACATTGCCTGGGTGGACGCATCTAAGGTAGGGGCCGGAGAAAGATCTTTTATACAAGTCGCCTCCTGTGGATAAGTGAAAGCGAGCAGCTTTGACTCTTATCTGGTGAGCAATTCTTTTATCCTCTGGGAGCGTTCCGTTCTTCAAATAGTCTCTCAAGGGATCCATCCAGATGGGGGATGATTCCAATTAGAGTATTGGTTTCGCTTTGGTCAGCTCGCAGTTGGGGTAAATGCTTGGGCAGCTGAGGAAATCGATAGGGATGATCCTTTTAAGGTTGGAATCAACTGCCGAGCTCAGGGCTGCTAAGGCGTCAGCGTGGCTGTTTTGCCCCCTGGGAAACTGTTGGATGTTGATTTCTTCAAAGTTCGTCATTAAGTTTTTTACCAAGGAGAGGTAGGCTGCCATCCTCTCATCCTTCGCGTTATAGTCTCCACTTATCTGATTGGAAACTAGTTGCGAATCTCCGAATACCTGTAAATGCTTTGCTCCCAGAGTTTGCGCCCTTTGGAGTCCTTCTGTTAAGGCTTCGTATTCTGCTTCGTTGTTGGAGGCTGCAAATCCCAGCCTGATTCCTTGCTCGAGGACTGTATTCTCTGGAGTGATGAGAACAATTCCTACTCCTTCCCACTTTAAGTTGGAGGCTCCATGAACGAATAGTTTCCAGCTTCCCCCTGTAGCCTGGTTGTTTTGTTCTGTTGGCTTAGGCTGGTCGATGCGTTCTTCGCCTGTGAATTCAGCTATGAAATCAGCAAGGATTTGACCCTTGATAGCTGTCCTTGGTTGAAATTGGATGTCAAATCGGCCGAGCTCGACTGACCATTTAGATAGTCTGCCCGATAAATCCGCCTTCCTTAGGACAGCCTTGAGGGGGTGTGATGTAAGGACGATGATCGTATGAACTTCGAAGTAGTGCTTCATTTTCCTCGAGGACATTACTAGGGAGAATGCGAGCTTTTCTAATGGTAGGTAGCGCTGCTCGGCCTCTAGTAAGGTTTTGCTCGCGTAATAGACTGGATGTTGGATCCCTGTAACTTCACACATTAGCGCTGAGCTGACAGTATGCCTGGACACAGAGAGGTAGAGGTACAAAGAGTCCATTTGCTGTGGTATGACAAGCAGCGGTGGGGATCTTAGGTAGGACTTGAGCTCGTCTAACGCTCGTGTGCAACCTGGGGTCCATCCTACTGTTTTGCTGCCTTTTAAGAGTTGGAAGAAGGGCTTGCATCTCTCGGAGGATTTAGAAATGAAACGATTTAGAGCAGCGAGCATTCCAGTGAGTTTCTGTACATCTCGGACTGTGCGAGGAGGTTGCACTCTTTTGATTGCTTCAATCTGGTCCGAATTAGCCTCTATGCCTCGCTTGCTGACCAAATACCCAAGAAAATTTCCTGACTGGACACTGAAGGAACACTTGCTCGCGTTGAGTTTCATTCGGTACTTCCTGAGGATTTCGAAGGTACTTGATAGGTCCGAGAGGTGATTTTCCTTGACGAGCATGTCGTCGATGTAGACCTCCATTGTGTTTCCCATTTGATTTCTGAACATTTTGGTAACTAGCCGCTGATAGGTTGCCCCTGCATTTCTTAGCCCAAAAGGCATGACCTTGTAACAGTATAAACCAACCATCGTGATAAACGCTGTTTTGTCCTGATCTGGGGCATACAGGGGAATCTGGTGATATCCCGAGTATGCGTCCAGGAAACTCATTCGTTCGTGAGCTGCGGTGGCGTCTACTAGTTGGTCTATTTTCGGAAGAGGGAAGCTATCCTTGGGGCAGGCTTTGTTGAGGTCAGTGAAGTCTATGCAAACTCTCCACTTCCCGTTGCTTTTTGGAACTACCACTGGGTTGGATAACCATTTGGGGAATTGCACTTCCCGTATGGACCCTGCATCCAGCAGGCTTTCAACTTCTTTTTCTATTGCTCTGGCTTTCTTGGGAGCAGTTCGTCGTACCTTATGCGCTATCGGCTTGAATGTGGGATTGACGTGCAACCGATGGTAGACCATACTGGGATCGATTCCTGGCAGCTCATAGGGTTCCCAAGCGAAAACATCTATGTTGCTTCTGAGTAAGGTTAACAAATCCTTTTGCTCTTGGTCAGTGAGTGAGGTCCCGATCAGGAAGACTCTGCTGTTGTCGCCTTCTTTAGCAATCACTTCTACCAGGTCCTCTACAACACGCTCGGAGGGGAGGAGCCTGGTCTCTTCCACTCCGGGCCTTCCATATTTTAATTGCTATTTGGAAGGGATTGCACCTTCCTCCACTTTCTCACTGGTTTGAACGGCTCTTTTCTCTAGCTTTGGTCGGATGGCCGCTATGAAGCACTTTCTCGCCATCGCCTGGTCGCCATGTATCTCCATCACCCCCCGCTCGGTGACATATTTGAGTTTCTGGTGGTAGGTAGAGGAGACTGCCTTCATTGCATGAAGCCATCCCCTGCCGAGGATGGCTTGATACGGTGAATCGATGTCGACCACCAAGAATTTGATCATTTTGGAAACATTTCCAGCGAGCACTGGTAGTACTATCTTGCCCAAAGGCATGGTCATCTTCCCAGCGAAGCCGACCAGAGGGACAGTGGTTTCCTTTAGGTCGGTGATGTTCAACTTCAATTTCCTAAACAGGTCGATGTACATTACTTCGGATGAGCTCCCTTGATCGACGAGCAGCCTGTCGATATCAAAGTTGGCTATCCTGAGTGTAATGACTAAGGCATCGTGATGTGGGGTCCTTACTCCCACAAGATCTTCATCCGTGAAAATAATATGCTTGTTGTAGTTGATGTCCTCTGCTCGCCGACATTTTCCTGCCTGTGATTTTGCTGGATCAATCCGAAAAGCTTGCATCACCGCTGTCAGCTTCTTTACCTCCATTCGAGCTGAGTTACCCTGGATTTTCTTAACATCGGATACTCCGTGGATTACTGCGAATTCGTGTCCGGCGTCGTCTTCCAATACGTTGTCGGGTTTTGCCTCCTTGTGGACAGTCACTCTCTCTACCTTCTTTTCCACAAAGTCATTCAAATGTTCGGATTGGGCCAACTCCTCGAGGTGGGACTTAAGAGCCTTGCAGTGCTTGGTCTTATGCCCTCCCTCTTTATGGAAAGTGCATCTCAGTGCATTGTTTCTTTTCGAGGGGTCTCCTCCCATTTTCCGGGTCCATTTGATGAACGGCTCATCCTTGATCTTTGTGAGAATTTTGTAAATTGGTTCTTTGAAGACGGTGATGACCGCTTGGAACGATTTTGTAACGTCAGGGTTCCCTCCGTTTTTGGAGCCATTCTTGCCCCCACTCTTTCCTCCTTTTTTCTGGTTATCAACTTTCTCACTTCCCTTGGTATCGAGCTTGGCTCGACCGTTTTCTCCTACGTTAAGGCGGGTGACATCTTTCACCTTTGCGTATTTATCGATCCGGTCCATCAGGTCATCAATGGTCGTAGCTTCCTTCTTTGTCAAGGACTGGTAAAGGAGGGAAGAGCTAGGTAGCCCAATTTTGAATGAAGCCACTGCCACTTCTTCCGCGCAGTCCTCGACTTCGTTGAATAACTACCAGTACCTCTTCGCGTAGTCTCGGAGTGTCTCCTGAGGCATTTTCTTCATTGTTAATAGAGCATCCATCCTTTTGGGATGGGAGTTGCTGGTGATGAACCGGGCCGTAAAGAGCTCGACCAGGGATTTGAAATTTCTGATGGATCGGTGAGGGAGTTTCTCGAACCATTTCTGGGCCACGTCATGAAGGCTCGAGGGAAAAATACGGCACATCAGTGCATCTCGGTGATTCTAGAGGGTCATAGCCTGCCGGTACTGCCTGACATGATCAATGGGATCAGTCTTCCCGTCGTAAATCTTGAACCTTGGAATGGTAAACGTTTTGGGAGCCTCTTCTTCTTCTTCAATTTCCCTCGTGAAGGGGGATTTGATCTGGGTCTTGAGGGGTCTCCTGGCGAGTTCTCTGGTCGACCTGGTGCCGCGGTGAGCTAGATGTTGGTCCATTTCTCTGCGGACTACGTTCCGTATGTTTTCGTTGCTGCGAGCAGGGCTCTGGTAGCGGCGAGCTTTTCTCAGTTGTTCGCGGAGGTCGTCGTCTGAGTCGCCACCTTCGTACCCTTGATATTGCCTCCTAGGGCTCCTTCCTCGGCTGCAAGATTTGCTCGCCTGAGGGCTAGGAGTGCGATAGGGGCGTCTCCTGGTATCAGGACGTAGTTCCTTCTCCAGTGTTTCTAGTCTTCTTTTCAAGCGAGCATTCTCAGCCTCATATCTGCGAGAAGACTCCCTCTGCTCGTGGAGCCTTGCCTCGTATGCATCGATCAATCTGGATATCTGTGTGGACCTTGCTGGTCCTTGACTTTCTTCTGAGGCTGGCCTTTCTAAGCGAGTCCCTTGATCTGAACGTCGGACTTCAGACCTAATCCTGCGAGGAGCGGGTGGCTCCTGAATATCTCCTGCTTGAGGAGCGTTGCTGCTGTGACCAGACATCTTAGATTTTTTCTTGGCGTGGGTTCTTCTCAGGGGAAGATGAACGCTTCCCACAGACGGCGCCAATTGTGGTGACAATTATTATGCAACACAAATAAATATGAAAGAGGTAACAACCAAGAAAAGATAAATAAAATGCCAATCGCACAACAACGGGTATACGTGGTTCAACAAAGATGTGCCTACGTCCACGGTGGTTTTTTCAGTGTTATTTCTCTATGTTTAGAAGAATAAGTACAGAGAATACAACTTTCCCTTTGCCCCGGACTTAGGGTTTAATTTATACATGTATATGTTGGTTAGTGGGGGTGATGGGTTCCTCCTTATTAGCCATCTCCCCTGTAACTTTCTTACATGGGATCGCGCTTCCCCACAACTTCTCTTCATGGGATCGTGGAGCAATCGGATCAATACAAAAGGTGATGGGCCTGGGCTTTGGGCTCCTAAGGCGAGGCTACTCGTCCAGGCCTATAATGCTAAATTCAGGGTACCCACACCAACAACACCAAACAACTTTTGAGAATGTTACTAAACCAACATAGTAAGGAAGTGTAAGGACATTTTTGTCCATTATCAATTTGTATGTCATAAACCGTTACATCGTTGAAGAAATTCAAGATTCATATCATCATCAACGGATCCGAATATCAAAGAAGAGGAGGAATCAGAATTCTGCACAGCCGGACCGGTCCGCCCAGAGAAAAAGAACCGATCTGCCCCCGGACTGGTCCGCCCCTCTACCAGACCGATCCGCTTGCTGAATATCCAGTAGACCTCGGACCGGTAGAGAATTGATAAAGCCAAAATTAAAACGAACCGATCTGCCTCTTCGGATCGATCCGCCTCAGACCTGGACCGATCCACCTGGGATAAACTCAACCAGATCGTGCAGAGATTTTTTAGGCTGAAAGATTTCTATTTAAACCCACTACGGGGAGTTGGTTTGGTCAGACTTCTACACCCGATTTTCAGAGTTCATAAACTCAAAGTCTTCATCTTTGTGAGTTACAAAACTCATGATTTGATTCACACAAATTTCCAAATCATTTTTGAATCATTTTGAAACCCTAGAACACAAACACTTTTGCTGTTCATACCCTTGTGGAGAAGACCGACCTTCTTCTTCATTGCTTCCCTCCTGGAAAGTTAAACTTCCAGCCGCTGACTACAAATCTGACACCTGCGGGTAATTCTGTGACACTGTACTTTTCATTGTAATCCGAAATTGTATGTTACAATATTATAATGCAAATAAATGGTTTTGCCCTTTTGGGGGATTTTTCCTCAAATATGTGTGTTTGAGTGTACTAGCATGATCTACATATTATTCAATCACACCTAGTTGTATGTTTAGGGTTTAATCAGGTTAAAAAGTGTTTAATTATATAAATTCCTATTTGAACGCAAGCGCACTCTCTTTCAAATTGGTATCAGAGCCAGTTACACAAATTTACCGTGTAAGTTTCCGCAAAATTTTTCTAAGATATCAATTTTCTGAAAAATTGATTTTTGAAAACGAGTGTGTTCATTATGGAGAAGTTATATAATAAAATGCCAGTTTTTGACGGGACAAACTATGCATATTGGAAAGCCCGCATGAGATCTGCATTAAAAGCTATTGATGAACGTGTCTGGATTTTGGTAGAAAGAAGGTGGACTCCTCCCTCCGTGACTGTTGAGAATGTGATCAATTTAAAACCTGTCACTTCTTGGACTGAAGAAGAATTTAAATGGTCATTATTCAATTCTAAGGGTCTAAGTGCTATTTCTGGGTCTGTCACACCTGATGAGTTCAAACGTATAATGACGTGCACCACGTCAAAAGAGGCATGGGATGTTTTACAACTCACCCATGAAGGAACTAATGATGTGAAAGAGTCTAAAGAGTCTAAATTGCAAAATCTGACAACTCAATTTAAAACCATCACCATGCATGAGACTGAATGTTTTGATGATTTTTATGCTAGGATTTCTGACATTGTTAATACTAGCTTTAATCTTGGTCAACATATTCCTAATGCTAGATTTGTCAAAAAGATTATTCGTTCTTTACCTAAGCGTTTTATCCCTAAAGTCACCATGCTAAATTCTATGGGTAATTTAAATACGCTAAAATTGGAAGAACTTGTTGGAGACTTGCAAACATATGAAATTGATATGTTCCCTAAAACTGCTAGGTCTAAGGATAAGGGAATTTCACTTAATGCCCAAGAGAGAAAGAGTGAGGGGTCGGCAAGAAAGAGAGAGTCATCTACGAAAATAGAGATTGACACGTCAGATTCTGATTGTGATTTTGACTTAGATGATTTGGAACTTTTTGCAAAAAATTTCAAGAGGATTCTCAAATTTAAGAAAATGGCAATTTTAAAAATAAAAAAAAATTTGAGAAAAATAAGTTTGAAAAGAAAAATGAAAAAGATTTTAAAGATCCTCCTAAGAAAGAAAGTGAGAGATTCTTTGAGTGCGACGGTAGGGGTCATAGAGACATTGAGTGTGCCACACGTCTGAACAGAGAGAAAGGGAAAGCTGTCCTTAATGCTCGAGTAGGTACGGGACTCCCGGTTTGAGTGTACGACGTAAAGTTGCAAAAAATTAGCCTTAAGCTTAAAAACATGCCATTGAAGGGTGAAAACGTAAAATAGCCTTAAAATGGTTCCGTAAGAGTCACGAACACCTCGCACGGGACCAATGTGACTCGTCGAAACCGATCGCGTAGGCACGGGACTCCCTGTTTGAGTGTACGACGTAAAATTACAAAAAATAGACTTAAAGCATAAAAACATGTCATCGAAGGGTTAAAACGTAAAACAAACCCAAAACGGTCCTGTAACAGTCACGAACACCTCGGACGGGACCAATGTGACTCGAAGGAACCGACCGCGTAGGCACGGGATTCCCGGTTTGAGTGTACGACGTAAAGTTGCAAAAAATTATCCTTAAGCATAAAAACATGCCATCGAATGGTGAAAACGTAAAACAGCCTTGAAACGGTCCCGTAAGAGCCACGAACACCTCGCACGGGACCAATGTGACTCGTAAGAATAGACGGTGTTGTCCCGAGGCTCCCGGTTTGAGTGTACGATGTAAAGTTGCAAAAAATTAGACTTGAGCATAAAAACATGCCATCGAATGGTGAAAACGTAAAACAACCTTAAAACGGTCCCGTAAGAGTCACGAACACCTCGCACGGGACCAATGTGACTCGTAAGAACAAACGGCGTAGTCCCGAGGCTCCCGGTTGGAGTGTACGGCGTAAATTTGCAAAAAAATAAACTTAAGCATAGAAACATGCCATCGAATGGTGAAAACATAAAACAGCCTTAAAAAGGTCCCGTAAGAGTCACTAACACCTCGCACGGGACCAATGTGACTCGTAGGAACCGATCGCGTAGGCACGGGACTCCCGGTTTGAGTGTACGACGTAAATTTGCAAAAAATAGACTTAAAGCATAAAAACATGTCATCGAAGGGTTAAAACGTAAAACAAACCAAAAACGGTCCCGTAAGAGTCACGAACACCTCAGACGGGACCAATGTGACTCGTAGGAACCGACCGCATAGGCACGGGACTCCCGGTTTGAGTGTACGACGTAAAGTTGCAAAAAATTAGCCTTAAGCATAAAAACATGCCATCGAATTGTGAAAACGTAAAACAGCCTTAAAACGGTCCCGTAAGAGCCACGAACACCTCGCACGGGACCAATGTGACTCGTAAGAACAGACGACGTAGTCCCGAGGCTCCCGGTTGGAGTGTACGACGTAAATTTGCAAAAAAATAAACTTATGCATAAAAACAAGCCATCGAAGGGTGAAAATGTAAAACAGCCTTAAAACGGTTCCGTAAGAGTCACGAACACCTCGCACGGGACCAATGTGACTCGTAGGAACCGATCGAGTAGGTATTGGACTCCCGGTTTGAGTGTACGACGTAAATTTGCAAAAAACTAAACTTTAGCATAAAAACATGCCATCGAAGGGTGAAATCATAAAACAGCCATAAAACGGTCCCGTAAGACTCACGAACACCTCGCACTAGAACAATGTGACTCGTATGAACCGATCGCGTAGGCACGGGACTCTCGGTTTGAGTGTACGACGTAAAGTTGCAAAAAATTAGCCTTAAGCATAAAAACATGCCATCGAATGGTGAAAACGTAAAACAGCCTTAAAACGATCCCGTAAGAGCCACGAACACCTCGCACGGGACCAATGTGACTCGTAAGAACAGACGGCGTAGTCCCGAGGGTCCCGGTTGGAGTGTACGACGTAAATTTGCAAAAAAATAAACTTAAGCATAAAAACATGCCATCGAAGGGTGAAAACGTAAAACAAACCCAAAACGGTCCCGTAAGAGTCACGATCACCTCGCACGGGACCAATGTGACTCGTAGGAATCGACCGCATAGGCACGGGACTCCCCGTTTGAGTGCACGACGTAAAATTGCGAAAAATTAGCCTTAAGCATAAAAACATGCCATCGAATGGTGAAAACGTAAAACATCCTTAAAACGGTGCCGTAGGAGCCACGAACACCTCGCACGGGACCAATGTGACTCGTAAGAACAGGCGGCGTAGTCTTGAGGCTCCCGGTTGGAGTGTACGACATAAATTTCCAAAAAAATAAACATAAGCATAAAAATATGCCATTGAAAGGTGAAAACGTAAAACAGCCTTAAAATGGTTCCGTAAGAGTCACGAACACCTCTCACGGGACCAATGTGACTCGTCGAAACCGATCGCGTAGGCACGGGACTCCCGGTTTGCGTGTACGACGTAAATTTGAAAAAAATAGACTTAAAGCATAAAAACATGTCATCGAAGGGTTAAAACGTAAAACAAACCCAAAACGGTCCCGTAAGAGTCACGAACACCTCAGACGGGACCAATGCGACTCGTAGGAACCGACCGCATAGGCACGGGACTCCCGGTTTGAGTGTACGACGTAAAGTTGTAACAAATTAGCCTTAAGCATAAAAACATGCCATCGAATTGTGAAAACGTAAAACAGCCTTAAAACGGTCCTGTAAGAGCCACGAACACCTCACACGGGACCAATGTGACTCGTAAGAACAGACGGCGTAGTCCCGAGGCTCCCGGTTGGAGTGTACGACGTAAATTTGCAAAAAAATAAACTTATGCATAAAAACAAGCCATCGAAGGGTGAAAATGTAAAACAACCTTAAAACGGTTCCGTAAGAGTCACGAACACCTCGCACGGGACCAATGTGACTCGTAGGAACCGATCGAGTAGGTACGGGACTCCCGGTTTGAGTGTACGACGTAAATTTACAAAAACTAAACTTTAGCATAAAAACATGCCATCGAAGGGTGAAATCATAAAACAGCCATAAAACGGTCCCGTAAGAGACACGAACACCTCGCACTAGACCAATGTGACTCGTATGAACCGATCGCGTAGGCACGGGACTCCCGGTTTGAGTGTACGACGTAAAGTTGCAAAAAATTAGCCTTAAGCATAAAAACATGCCATCGAATGGTGAAAACGTAAAACAGCCTTAAAACGATCCCGTAAGAGCCACGAACACCTCGCACGGGACCAATGTGACTCGTCGGAACCGATCGCGTAAGCACGGGACTCCCAGTTTGAGTGTACGACGTAAATTTGCAAAAAATAGACTTAAAGCGTAAAAACATGTCATCGAAGGGTTAAAGCGTAAAACAAACCCAAAACAGTCCCGTAAGAGTCACGAACACCTCGGACGGGACCAATGTGACTCGTAGGAACCGACCGCATAGGCACGGGACTCCCGGTTTGAGTGTACGACGTAAAGTTGCAAAAAATTAGCCTTCAGCATATAAACATGCCATCGAATTGTGAAAACGTAAAACAGCCTTAAAACGGTCCCGTAAGAGCCACGAACACCTCGCACGGGACCAATGTGACTCGTAAGAACTGACGGCGTAGTGCCGAGGCTCCCGGTTGGAGTGTACGACGTAAATTTGCAAAAAAATAAACTTATGCATAAAAATAAGCCATCGAAGGGTGAGAATGTAAAACAACCTTAAAACGGTTCCGTAAGAGTCACGAACACCTCGCACGGGACCAATGTGACTCGTAGGAACCGATCGAGTAGGTACGGGACTCCCGATTTGAGTCTACGACGTAAATTTGCAAAAAACTAAACTTTAGTATAAAAACATGCCATCGAAGGGTGAAATCATAAAAGAGCCATAAAACGGTCCCGTAAGAGTCACGAACACCTCGCACTAGATCAATGTGACTCGTATGAACCGATCGCGTAGGCACGGGACTCCCGGTTTGAGTGTACGACGTAAAGTTGCAAAAAATTAGCCTTCTGCATAAAAACATGCCATCGAATTTTGAAAACGTAAAACAGCCTTAAAACGGTCCCGTAAGAGCCACGAACACCTCGCACGGGACCAATGTGACTCATAAGAACAGACGGCGTAGTCCCGAGGCTCCCGGTTGGAGTGTACGACGTAAATTTGCAAAAAAATAAACTTATGCATAAAAACAAGCCATCGAAGGGTGAAAATATAAAATAACCTTAAAACGGTTCCGTAAGAGTCATGAACACCTCGTACGGGACCAATGTGACTCGTATGAACCGATCGAGTAGGTACGGGACTCCCGGTTTGAGTGTACGACGTAAATATGCAAAAAACTAAACTTTAGCATAAAAGCATGCCATCGAAGGGTGAAATCGTAAAACAGCCATAAAACGCTCCCGTAAGACTCACGAATACCTCGCACTAGACCAATGTGACTCATAGGAACCGATCGCGTAGGCACGGGACTCCCGGTTTGAGTGTACGACGTAAAGTTGCAAAAAATTAGCCTTAAGCATAAAAACATGCCATCGAATGGTGAAAACGTAAAACAGCCTTAAAACGATCCCGTAAGAGCCACGATCACCTCGCACGGGACCAATGTGACTCGTAAGAACAGACGGCGTAGTCCCGAGGCTCCCGGTTGGAGGGTACGACGTAAATTTGCAAAAAAATAAACTTAAGCATAAAAACATGCCATCGAAGGGTGAAAACATAAAACAAACTCAAAACGGTCCCGTAAGAGTCACGATCACCTCGCACGGGACCAATGTGACTCGTAGGAATCGATCGCATAGGCACGGGACTCCCCGTTTGAGTGTACGACGTAAAATTGCAAAAAATTAGCCTTAAGCATAAAAACATGCCATCAAATGGTGAAAACGTAAAACATCCTTAAAACGGTCCCGTAGGAGCTACGAACACCTCGCACGGGACCAATGTGACTCGTAAGAACAGACGGCGTAGTCTTGAGGCTCCCGGTTGGAGTGTACGACATAAATTTGCAAAAAAATAAACATGAGCATAAAAACATGCCATTGAAGGGTGAAAACATAAAACAGCCTTAAAATGGTTCCGTAAGAGTCACAAACACCTCTCACGGGACCAATGTGACATTTCGAAACCGATCGCGTAGGCACGGGACTCCCGGTTTGAGTGTACGACGTAAATTTGCAAAAAATAGACTTAAAGCATAAAAACATGTCATCGAAGGGTTAAAACGTAAAACAAACCCAAAACGGTCCCGTAAGAGTCACGAACACCTCGGATGGGACCAATGTGACTCGTAGGAACCGACCGCATATGCACGGGACTCCCGGTTTGAGTGTACAACGTAAAGTTGCAAAAAATTAGCCTTCAGCATAAAAACATGCCATCGAATTGTGAAAACGTAAAACAGCCTTAAAACGGTCCTGTAAGAGCCACGAACACCTCGCACGGGACCAATGTGACTCGTCAGAACAGACGGCGTAGTCCCGAGGCTCCCGGTTGGAGTGTACGACGTAAATTTGCAAAAAAATAAACTTATGCATAAAAACAAGCCATCGAAGGGTGAAAATATAAAACAACCTTAAAACGGTTCCGTAAGAGTCACGAACACCTCGCACGGGACCAATGTGACTCGTAGGAACCGATCGAGTAGGTACGGGACTCCCGGTTTGAGTGTACGACGTAAATTTGCAAAAATCTAAACTTTAGCTTAAAAACATGCCATCGAAGGGTGAAATCATAAAACAGCCATAAAACGGACCCGTAAGACTCACGAACACCTCGCACTAGACCAATGTGACTCGTATGAACCGATCGCCTAGGCACGGGACTCCCGGTTGACTGTACGACGTAAAGTTGCAAAAAATTAGCCTTAAGCATAAAAACATGCCATCGAATGGTGAAAACGTAAAACAACCATAAAACGATCCCGTAAGAGCAACGAACACCTCGCACGGGGCCAATGTGACTCGTAGGAACCGATCGCGTAGGCACGGGACTCCCGGTTTGAGTGTACGACGTAAATTTGCAAAAAATAAACTTAAAGCATAAAAACATGTCATCGAAGGGTTAAAACGTAAAACAAACCCAAAACGGTCCTGTAAGAGTCACGAACACCTCAGACGGGACCAATGTGACTCGTAGGAACCGACCGCATAGGCACGGGACTCCCGGTTTGAGTGTACGACGTAAAGTTGCAAAAAATTAGCCTTAAGCATAAAAACATGCCATCGAATTGTGAAAACATAAAACAGCCTTAAAACGGTCCCGTATGAGCCACGAACACCTCGCACGGGACCAATGTGACTCGTAAGAACAGACGGCATAGTCCCGAGGCTCCCGGTTGGAGTGTACGACGTAAATTTGCAAAAAAATAAACATAAGCATAAAAACATGCCATTGAAGGGTGAAAACGTAAAACAGCCTTAAAATGGTTCCGTAACTTCCACAAACACCTCTCACGGGACCAATGGGACTCGTCGAAACCGATCCCGTAGGCACGGGACTCCCGGTTTGAGTGTACGACGTATATTTGTAAAGAATAGACTTAAAGCATAAAAACATGTCATTGAAGGGTTAAAACGTAAAACAAACCCAAAACGGTCCTGTAACAGTCACGAACACCTCGGACGGGACCAATGTGACTCGTAGGAACCGACCGCGTAGGCACGGGACTCCCGGTTTGAGTGTACGACGTAAAGTTGCAAAAAATTAGCCTTAGGCATAAAAACATGCCATCGAATGGTGAAAACGTAAAACAGCCTTAAAATGGTCCCGTAAGAGCCACGAACACCTCGTACGGGACCAATGTGACTCGTCAGAACAGACGGCGTAGTCCCGAGGCTCCCGGCTTGAGTGTACGATGTAAAGTTGCAAAAAATTAGACTTGAGCATAAAAACATGCCATCGAATGGTGAAAACGTAAAATAGCCTTAAAACGGTCCCGTAAGAGTCACGAACACCTCGCACGGGACCAATGTGACTCGTAAGAATAGACGGCGTAGTCCCGAGGCTCCCGGTTGGAGTATACGACGTAAATTTGCAAAAAACTAAACTTTATCATAAAAACATGACATCGAAGGGTGAAATCATAAAACAGCCATAAAACGGTCCCGTAAGACTCACGAACACCTCGCACTAGATCAATGTGACTCGTAGGAACCGACCGCATAGGGACGGGACTCCCGGTTTGAGTGTACGACGTAAAGTTGCAAAAAATTAGCCTTAATCATAAAAACATGCCATCGAATTGTGAAAACGTAAAACAGCCTTAAAACGGTCCCGTAAGAGCCACGAACACCTCGCACGGGACCAATGTGACTCGTAAGAACAGACGGCGTAGTCCGGAGGCTCCCGGTTGGAATGTACGACGTAAATTTGCAAAAAAATAAACTTATGGATAAAAACAAGCCATCGAAGGGTGAAAATATAAAACAACCTTAAAACGGTTCCGTAAGAGTCACGAACACCTCGCACGGGACCAATGTGACTCGTAGGAGCCGATCGAGTAGGTACGGGACTCCCGGTTTGAGTGTACGACGTAAATTTGTAAAAATTAAACTTTAGCATAAAAACATGCCATCGAAGGGTGAAATCGTAAAACAGCCATAAAACGGTCCCGTAAGACTCACGAACACCTCGCACTAGACCAATGTGACTCGTATGAACCGATCGCGTAGGCACGAGACTCCCGGTTTGAGTGTACGACGTAAATTTGCAGAAAATTAGCCTTAAGCATAAAAACATGCCATCGAATGGTGAAAACGTAAAACAGCCTTAAAACGATCCCGTAAGAGCCACGAACACCTCGCACGGGACCAATGTGACTCGTAAGAACAGACGGCGTAGTCCCGAGGCTCCCGGTTGGAGTGTACGACGTAAATTTGCAAAAAAATAAACTTATGCATAAAAACAAGCCATCGAAGGGTGAAAATGTAAAACAACCTTAAAACGGTTCCGTAAGAGTCACGAACACCTCGCACGGGACCAATGTGACTCGTAGGAACCGATCGAGTAGGTACGGGACACCCGGTTTGAGTATACGACGTAAATTTGCAAAAAACTAAACTTTAGCATAAAAATATGCCATCGAAGGGTGAAATCATAAAACAGCAATAAAACGGTCCCGTAAGACTCACGAACACCTCACACTAGATCAATCTGACTCGTAGGAACCGACCGCATAGGCACGGGACTCCCGGTTTGAGTGTACGACGTAAAGTTGCAAAAAATTAGCCTTAAGCATAAAAACATGCCATCGAATTGTGAAAACGTAAAACAGCCTTAAAACGGTCCCGTAAGAGCCACGAACACCTCGCACGGGACCAATGTGACTCGTAAGAACAGACGGCGTAGTCCGGAGGCTCCCGGTTGGAATGTACGACGTAAATTTGCAAAAAATAAACTTATGCATAAAAACATGCCATCGAAGGGTGAAAATATGAAACAACCTTAAAACGGTTCCGTAAGAGTCACGAACACCTCGCACGGGACCAATGTGACTCGTAGGAACCGATCGAGTAGGTACGGGACTCCCGGTTTGAGTGTACGACGTAAATTTGCAAAAAACTAAACTTTAGCATAAAAACATGCCATCGAAGGGTGAAATCGTAAAACAGCCATAAAATGGTCCCGTAAGACTCACGAACACCTCGCACTAGACCAATGTGACTCGTAGGAACCGATCGCGTAGGCACGGGACTCCCGGTTTGACTGTACGACGTTAATTTGCAAAAAATTAGCCTTAAGCATAAAAACATGCCATCGAATGGTGAAAACGTAAAACAACCTTAAAACGATCCCGTAAGAGCCACGAACACCTCGCACGGGACCAATGTGACTCGTAAGAACAGACGGCATAGTCCCGAGGCTCCCGGTTGGAGTGTACGACGTAAATTTGCAAAAAAATAAACTTATGCATAAAAATAAGCCATGGAAGGGTGAAAATGTAAAACAACCTTAAAACGGTTCCGTAAGAGTCACGAACACCTCGCACGGGACCAATGTGACTCGTAGGAACCGATCGAGTAGGTACGGGACTCCCGGTTTGAGTATACGACGTAAATTTGCAAAAAACTAAACTTTAGCATAAAAACATGCCATCGAAGGGTGAAATCATAAAACAGCCATAAAACGGTCCCGTAAGACTCACGAACACCTCGCACTAGATCAATGTGACTCGTATGAACCGATCGCGTAGGCACGGGACTCCCGGTTTGACTGTACGACGTAAAGTTGCAAAAAATTAGCCTTAAGCATAAAAACATGCCATCGAATGGTGAAAACGTAAAATAGCCATAAAACGATCCCGTAAGAGCAACGAACACCTCGCACGGGACCAATGTTACTCGTAGGAACCGATCGCGTAGGCACGGGACTCCCGGTTTGAGTGTACGACGTAAATTTGCAAAAAATAGACTTAAAGCATAAAAACATGTCATCGAAGGGTTAAAACGTAAAACAAACCCAAAACGGTCCTGTAAGAGTCACGAACACCTCAGACGGGACCAATGTGACTCGTAGGAACCGACCGCATAGGCACGGGACTCCCGGTTTGAGTGTACGACGTAAAGTTGCAAAAAATTAGCCTTAAGCATAAAAACATGCCATCGAATTGTGAAAACGTAAAACAGCCTTAAAACGGTCCCGTAAGAGCCACGAACACCTCGCACGGGACCAATGTGACACGTAAGAACAGACGACGTAGTCCCGAGGCTCCCGGTTGGAGTGTACGACGTAAATTTGCAAAAAAATAAACTTATGCATAAAAACAAGCCATTGAAGGGTGAAAATATAAAACAACCTTAAAACGGTTCTGTAAGAGTCACGAACACCTCGCACGGGACCAATGTGACTCGTAGGAACCGATCGAGTAGGTACGGGACTCCCGGTTTGAGTGTACGACGTAAATTTGCAAAAAACTAAACTTTAGCATAAAAACATGCCATCGAAGGGTGAAATCGTAAAACAGCCATAAAATGGTCCCGTAAGACTCACGAACACCTCGCACTAGACCAATGTGACTCGTATGAACCGATCGCGTAGGCACGGGACTCCCGGTTTGAGTGTACGACGTAAATTTGCAAAAAAATAGCCTTAAGCATAAAAACATGCCATCGAATGGTGAAAACGTAAAACAGCCTTAAAACAATCCCGTAAGAGCCACGAACACCTCGCACGGGACCAATGTGACTCGTAAGAACAGACGTCGTAGTCCCGAGGCTCCCGGTTGGAGTGTACGATGTAAATTTGCAAAAAAATAAACTTATGCATAAAAATAAGCCATCGAAGGGTGAAAATGTAAAACAACCTTAAAACGGTTCCGTAAGAGTCACGAACACCTCGCACGGGACCAATGTGACTCGTAGGAACCGATCGAGTAGGTACGGGACACCCGGTTTGAGTATACGACGTAAATTTGCAAAAAACTAAACTTTATCATAAAAACATGCCATCGAAGGGTGAAATCATAAAACAGCCATAAAACGGTCCCGTAAGACTCACGAACACCTCGCACTAGATCAATGTGACTCGTAGGAACCGACCGCATAGGGACGGGACTCCCGGTTTGAGTGTACGACGTAAAGTTGCAAAAAATTAGCCTTAAGCATAAAAACATGCCATCGAATTGTGAAAACGTAAAACAGCCTTAAAACGGTCCCGTAAGAGCCACGAACACCTTGCACGGGACCAATGTGACTCGTAAGAACAGACGGCGTAGTCCGGAGGCTCCCGGTTGGAATGTACGACGTAAATTTGCAAAAAAATAAACTTATGCATAAAAACAAGCCATCGAAGGGTGAAAATATAAAACAACCTTAAAACGGTTCCGTAAGAGTCACGAACACCTCGCACGGGACCAATGTGACTCGTAGGAACCGATCGAGTAGGTACGGGACTCCCGGTTTCAGTGTACGACGTAAATTTGCAAAAAACTAAACTTTAGCATAAAAACATGCCATCGAAGGGTGAAATCGTAAAACAGCCATAAAACGGTCCCGTAAGACTAACGAACACCTCGCACTAGACCAATGTGACTCGTATGAACCGATCGCGTAGGCACGGGACTCCCGGTTTGAGTGTACGACGTAAATTTGCAAAAAATTAGCCTTAAGCATAAAAACATGCCATCGAATGGTGAAAACGTAAAACAGCCTTAAAACGATCCCGTAAGAGCCACGAACACCTCGCACGGGACCAATGTGACTCGTAAGAACAGATGGCGTAGTCCCGAGGCTCCCGGTTGGAGTGTACGACGTAAATTTGCACAAAAATAAACTTATGCATAAAAACAAGCCATCGAAGGGTGAAAATGTAAAACAACCTTAAAACGGTTCCGTAAGAGTCACGAACACCTCGCACGGGACCAATGTGACTCGTAAGAACAGACGGCGTAGTCCCGAGGCTCCCGGTTGGAGTATACGACGTAAATTTGCAAAAAACTAAACTTTATCATAAAAACATGCCATCGAAGGGTGAAATCATAAAACAGCCATAAAACGGTCCCGTAAGACTCACGAACACCTCGCACTAGATCAATGTGACTCGTATGAACCGATCGCGTAGGCACGGGACTCCCGGTTTGAGTGTACGACGTAAAGTTGCAAAAAATTAGCCTTAAGCATAATAACATGCCATCGAATGGTGAAAACGTAAAACAGCCTTAAAACGGTCCCGTAAGAGCCACGAACACCTCGCACGGGACCAATGTATCTCGTAAGAATAGATGGCGTAGTCCCGAGGCTCCCGGTTGGAGTGTACGACGTAAATTTGCAAAAAAAATAAACTTAAGCATAAAAACATGCCATCGAAGGGTGAAAACGTAAAACAGCGTTAAAACGGTTCCGTAAGAGTCACGAACACCTCGTACGGGACCAATGTGACTCGTAGGAACCGATCGAGTAGGTACGGGACTCCCGGTTTGAGTGTACGACGTAAATTTGCAAAAAACTAAACTTTAGCATAAAAACATGCCATCGAAGGGTGAAATTGTAAAACAGCCATAAAATGGTCCCGTAAGACTCACGAACACCTCGCACGGGACCCATGTGACTCGTAGGAATCGACCGCATAGGCACGGGACCCCCCGTTTGAGTGTACGACGTAAAATTGCAAAAAATTATCCTTAAGCATAAAAACATTCCATCGAAAGGTGAAAACGTAAAACAGCCTTAAAACGGTCCCGTAGGAGCCACGAACACCTCGCACGGGACCAATGTGACACGTAAGAACAGACGGCGTAGTCCCGAGGCTCCCGGTTGGAGTGTACGACGTAAATTTGCAAAAAAATAAACTTAAGCATAAAAACATGCCATCGAACGGTGAAAACATAAAATAAACGCAAAATGGTCCCGTAAGAGTCACGATCACCTCGCACGGGACCAATGTGACTCGTAGGAATCGACCGCATAGGCACGGGACCCCCCGTTTGAGTGTACGACGTAAAATTGCAAAAAATTAGCCTTAAGCATAAAAACATGCCATCGAAAGGTGAAAACGTAAAACAGCCTTAAAACGGTCCCGTAGGAGCCACGAACACCTCGCACGGGACCAATGTGACTCGTAAGAACAGACGGTGTATTCCCGAGGCTCCCGATTGGAGTGTACGACATAAATTTGCAAAAAAATAAACAGAAGCATAAAAACATGCCATTGAAGGGTGAAAATGTAAAACAACCTTAAAATGGTTCCGTAAGAGTCACGAACACCTCGCACGGGACCAATGTGACTCGTTGAAACCGATCGCGTAGGCACGGGATTCCTGGTTTGAGTGTACGACGTAAATTTGCAAAAAACTAAACTTTAGCATAAAAACATGCCATCGAAGGGTGAAATCATAAAACAGCCATAAAACGGTCCCGTAAGACTCACGAACACCTCGCACTAGATCAATGTGACTCGTATGAACCGATCACGTAGGCACGGGACTCCCGGTTTGAGTGTACGACGTAAAGTTGCAAAAAATTAGCCTTCAGCATAAAAACATGCCATCGAATTGTGAAAACGTTAAACAGCCTTAAAACGGTCCCGTAAGAGCCACGAACACCTCGCACGGGACCAATGTGACTCGTAAGAACAAACGGCGTAGTGCCGAGGCTCCCGGTTGGACTGTACGACGTAAATTTGCAAAAAAATAAACTTATGAATAAAAACAAGCCATCGAAGGGTGAAAATGTAAAACAACCTTAAAACGGTTCCGTAAGAGTCACGAACACCTCGCACGGGACCAATGTGACTCGTAGGAACCGATCGAGTAGGTACGGGACTCCCGGTTTGAGTGTACGACGTAAATTTGCAAAAAACTAAACTTTGGCATAAAAACATGCCATCGAAGGGTGAAATCATAAAACAGCCATAAAACGGTCCCGTAAGACTCACGAACACCTCGCACTAGATCAATGTGACTCGTATGAACCGATCGCGTAGGCACGGGACTCCCGGTTTGAGTGTACGACGTAAAGTTGCAAAAAATTAGCCTTAAGCATAAAAACATGCCATCGAATGGTGAAAACGTAAAACAGCTTTAAAACGATCCCGTAAGAGCCACGAACACCTCGCACGGGACCAATGTGACTCGTAGGAACCGATCGCGTAGGCACGGGACTCCCGGTTTGAGTGTACGACGTAAATTTGCTAAAAATAGACTTAAAGCATAAAAACATGTCATCGAAGGGTTAAAACATAAAACAAAATCAAAACGGTCCCGTAAGAGTCACGAACACCTCAGACGGGACCAATGTGACTCGTAGGAACCGACCGCATAGGCACGGGACTCCTGGTTTGAGTGCACGACGTAAATTTGCAAAAAACTAAACTTTAGCATAAAAACATGCCATCGAAGGGTGAAATCATAAAACAACCATAAAACGGTCCCGTAAGACTCACGAACACCTCGCACTAGATCAATGTGACTCGTATGAACCGATCGCGTAGGCACGGGACTCCCGGTTTGAGTGTACGACGTAAAGTTGCAAAAAATTAGCCTTCAGCATAAAAACATGCCATCGAATTGTGAAAACATAAAACAGCCTTAAAACGGTCCCGTAAGAGCCACGAACACCTCGCACGGGACCAATGTGACTCATAAGAACAGACGGCGTAGTGCCGAGGCTCCCGGTTGGAGTGTACGACGTAAATTTGCAAAAAAATAAACTTATGCATAAAAACAAGTCATCGAAGGGTGAAAATGTAAAACAGCCTTAAAATGGTTCCGTAAGAGTCACGAACACCTCTCACGGGACCAATGTGACTCGTCGAAACCGATCGCGTAGGCACGGGACTCCCGGTTTGAGTGTACGACGTCAATTTGCAAAAAATAGACTTAAAGCATAAAAACATGTCATCGAAGGGTTAAAACGTAAAACAAACCCAAAACGGTCCCGTAAGAGTCACGAACACCTCGGACGGGACAAATGTGACTCGTAGGAACCGACCGCATAGGCACGGGATTCCCGGTTTGAGTGTACGACGTAAAGCTGCACAAAATTAGCCTTCATCATAAAAACATGCCATCAAATTGTGAAAACGTAAAACAGCCTTAAAACGGTCCCGTAAGAGCCACGAACACCTCGCACGGGACCAATGTGACTCGTAAGAACAGACGACGTAGTCCCGAGGCTCCCGGTTGGAGTGTACGACGTAAATTTGCAAAAAAATAAACTTAAGCATAAAAACATGCCATCGAAGGGTGAAAACGTAAAACAAACCCAAAACGGTCCCGTAAGAGTCACGATCACCTCGCACGGAACCAATGTGACTCGTAGGAATCGACCGCATAGGCACGGGACTCCCCGTTTGAGTGTACGACGTAAAATTGCAAAAAATTAGACTTAATCATAAAAACATGCCATCGAATGGTGAAAACATAAAACAGCCTTAAAACGGTCCCGTATGAGCCACGAACACCTCGCACGGGACCAATGTGACTCGTAAGAACAGACGGCATAGTCCCGAGGCTCCCGGTTGGAGTGTACGACATAAATTTGCAAAAAAATAAACATAATCATAAAAACATGCCATTGAAGGGTGAAAACGTAAAACAGCCTTAAAATGGTTCCGTAAGTTCCACGAACACCTCTCACGGGACCAATGGGACTCGTCGAAACCGATCCCGTAGGCACGGGACTCCCGGTTTGAGTGTACGACGTAAATTTGCAAAGAATAGACTTAAAGCATAAAAACATGTCATTGAAGGGTTAAAACGTAAAACAAACCCAAAACGGTCCTGTAACAGTCACGAACACCTCGGACGGGACCAATGTGACTCGTAGGAACCGACCGCGTAGGCACGGGACTCCCGGTTTGAGTGTACGACGTAAAGTTGCAAAAAATTAGCCTTAGGCATAAAAACATGCCATCGAATGGTGAAAACGTAAAACAGCCTTAAAATGGTCCCGTAAGAGCCACGAACACCTCGCACGGGACCAATGTGACTCGTCAGAACAGACGGCGTAGTCCCGAGGCTCCCGGCTTGAGTGTACGATGTAAAGTTGCAAAAAAATAGACTTGAGCATAAAAACTTGCCATCGAATTGTGAAAACGTAAAATATCCTTAAAACGGTCCCGTAAGAGTCACGAACACCTCGCACGGGACCAATGTGACTCGTAAGAACAGACGGCGTAGTCCCGAGGCTCCCGGTTGGAGTGTACGATGTAAATTTGCAAAAAAATAAACTTAAGCATAAAAACATGCCATCGAATGGTTACAACGTAAAATAGCCTTAAAACGGTCCCGTAAGAGTCACGAACACCTCGCACGGGACCAATGTGACTCGTAGGAACCGATCGCGTAGGCACGGGACTCCCGGTTTGAGTGTACGACGTAAATTTGTGAAAAATAGACTTAAAACATAAAAACATGTCATCGAAGGGTTAAAACGTAAAACAAACCCAAAACGGTCCCGTAAGAGTCGCGAACACCTCAGACGGGACCAATGTGACTCGTAGGAACCGATCGCATAGGCACGGGACTCCCGGTTTGAGTGTACGACGTAAAGTTGCGAAAAATTAGCCTTGTGCATAAAAACATTCCATCGAATGGTGAAAATGTAAAACAACCTTAAAACGGTCCCGTAAGAGTCACGAACACCTCGCACGGGACCAATGTGACTCGTAAGAACAGACGGCGTAGTCCCAAGGCTCCCGTTGGAGTGTACGACGTAAATTTGCCAAAAAATAAACTTATGCATAAAAACATGCCATCGAAGGGTGAAAATGTAAAACAGCCTTAAAACGGTTCCGTAAGAGTCACGAACACCTCGCACGGGACCAATGTGACAAGTAGGAACCGATCGAGTAGGTACGGGACTCCCGGTTTGAGTGTACGACATAAATTTTCAAAAAAATAAACTTTAGCATAAAAACATGCCATCGAAGGGGGAAATCGTAAAACAGCCATAAAACGGTCCCGTAAGAGTCACGAACGCCTCGCACTGGACCAATGTGACCCGTATGAACCGATCGCGTAGGCACGGGACTCCTAGTTTGAGTGTAGGACGTAAAGTTGCAAAAAATTAGCCTTAAGCATAAAAACATTCCATCGAATGGTGATATCCTAAAACAGCCTTAAAACGGTCCCGTAAGAGCCACGAACAGCTCGCACGGGACCAATGTGACTCGTAAGAACAGACGGCGTAGTCCCGAGGCTCCCGGTATGAGTGTACAACGTAAAGTTGCAAAAAATTAGACTTGAGCATAAAAACATGCCATCGAATGGTGAAAATATAAAACAGCCTTAAAACGGTCTCGTAAGAGTCACGAACACCTCGCGCGGGACCAATGTGACTCGTAAGAACAAACGGCGTAGTCCCGAGGCTCACAGTTGGAGTGTACGACGTAAATTTGCAAAAAAATAAACTTAAGCATAAAAACATGCCATCGAATGGTGAATACGTAAAACAGTCGTAAAACGGTCCCGTAAGAGTCACTAACACCTCGCACGGGACCAATGTGACTCGTAGGAACCGATCGCGTAGGCACGGGACTCCTGGTTTGAGTGTAGGACGTAAAGTTGCAAAAAATTAGCCTTAAGCATAAAAACATTCCATCGAATGGTGAAATCCTAAAACAGCCTTAAAACGGTCCCGTAAGAGCCACGAACAGCTCGCACGGGACCAATGTGACTCGTAAGAACAGACGGCGTAGTCCCGAGGCTCCCGGTATGAGTGTACGACGTAAAGTTGCAAAAAATTAGACTTGAGCATAAAAACATGCCATCGAATGGTGAAAATATAAAACAGCCTTAAAACGGTCTCGTAAGAGTCACGAACACCTCGCGCGGGACCAATGTGACTCGTAAGAACAAACGGCGTAGTCCCGAGGCTCACAGTTGGAGTGTACGACGTAAATTTGCAAAAAAATAAACTTAAGCATAAAAACATGCCATCGAATGGTGAATACGTAAAACAGTCGTAAAACGGTCCCGTAAGAGTCACGAACACCTCGCACGGGACCAATGTGACTCGTAGGAACCGATCGCGTAGGCACGGGACTCCCGGTTTGAGTGTACGGCGTAAATTTGCAAAAAATAGACTTACAGCATAAAAACATGTCATCGAATGGTTAAAACGTAAAACAAACCCAAAATGCTCCCGTAAGAGTCACGAACACCTCGAACGGGACCAATGTGACTCATAGGAACCGACCGCGTAGGCACGGGACTCCCGATTTGAGTGTACGACGTAAAGTTGCAAAAAATTAGCCTTAAGCTTAAAAACATGCCATCGAATGGTGAAAACGTAAAACAGCCTAAAAACGATCCCGTAAGAGCCACGAACACCTCGCACGGGACCAATGTGACTCGTAAGAACAGACGACGTAGTCCCGAGGCTCCCGGTTCGAGTGTACGACGTAAATTTGCAAAAAGATAAACTTATGCATAAAAACCTGCCATTGAAGGGTGAAAATGTAAAGCAGCCTTAAAACGGTTCCGTAAGAGTCACGAACACCTCGCACGGGACCAATGTGACTCGTAAGAACCGACGGCATAGTCCTAAGGCTCCCGGTTGGAGTGTATGACGTAAATTTGCAAAAACATAAACTTTAGCATAAAAACATGCCATCGAAGGGTGAAATCGTAAAATAGCCATAAAACGGTCCCGTAAGAGTGACGAACACCTCGCACTGGACCAATGTGACTTGTATGAACCGATCGCGTAGGCACGAGACTCCCGGTTTAAGTGTACGACGTAAAGTTGCAAAAAATTAGCCTTAAGCATAAAAACATGCCATCGAATGGTGAAAACGTAGAACAGCCTTAAAACGGTACCGTAAGAGCCACGAACACCTCGCACGGGACCAATGTGTCTCGTAAGAACACACGGCGTAGTCCCGAGGCTCCCGGTTGGAGTGTACGACGTAAATTTGCAAAAAAATAAACTTAAGCATAAAAACATGCCATCGAAGGGTGAAAACGTAAAACAACCTTAAAACAGTTCCGTAAGAGTCACAAACACCTCGCACGGGACCAATGTGACTCGTCGGAACCAACCGCATAATCATGGGACTCCCGGTTTCAGTGTACGACGTAAAGTTGCAAAAAATTAGCCTTGAGCATAAAAACATGCCATCGAATGGTGAAAATGTAAAACAGCCCTAAAACGGTCCCGTAAGAGTCAGGAACACCTCGCACTGGACCAATGTGACTCGTAAGAACAGACGTCGTAGTCCCGAGGCTCCCGGTTGGAGTGTACGACGTAAATTTGCCAAAAAATAAACTTATGCATAAAAACATGCCATCGAAGGGTGAAAATGCAAAACAGCCTTAAAACGGTTCCGTAAGTGTCACGAACACCTCGCACGGGACCAATGTGACTCGTAGGAACCGATCGAGTAGGTACGGGGCTCCCGGTTGGAGTGTACGATGTAAATTTGCAAAAAAATAAACTTTAGTATAAAAACATGCCATCGACGGGTGAAATCATAAAATAGCCATAAAACGGTCCCGTAAGAGTCACGAACACCTCGCAATGGACCAATGTGACTCGTATGCACCGATCGCGTAGGCACGGGACTCCCGGTTTGAGTGTACGACGTAAAGTTTCAAAAAATTATCCTTAAGCATATTAACATGCCATCGAATGGTGAAAACGTAAAATAGCCTTAAAACGGTCCCGTAAGAGCCACGAACACCTCGCACGGGACCAATGTATCTCGTAAGAATAGATGGCGTAGTCCCGAGGCTCCCGGTTGGAGTGTACGACGTAAATTTGCAAAAAAAATAAACTTAAGCATAAAAACATGCCATCGAAGGGTGAAAACGTAAAACAGCGTTAAAACGGTTCCGTAAGAGTCACGAACACCTCGTACGGGACCAATGTGACTCGTCGGAACCGACCGCGTAGGCACGGGACTCCCGGTTTGAGTGTAGGATGTAAAGTTGCAAAAAATTAGCCTTCAGCATAAAAACATGCCATCGAATGGTGAAAATGTAAAACAACCTTAAAACGGTCCCGTAAGAGTCACGAACACCTCGCACGGGACTAATGTGACTCGTAAGAACAGACGGCGTGGTCTCGAGGCTCCAGGTTGGAGTGTACGACGTAAATTTGCCCAAAAATTAATGTATGCATAAAAACATGCCATCGAAGGGTGAAAATGTAAAACAGCCTTAAAACGGTTCCGTAAGAGTCACGAACACCTCGCACGGGACCAATGTGACTCGTAAGAACAGACGTCGTAGTCCCGAGGCTCCCGGTTGGAGTGTACGACGTAAATTTGCCAAAAAATAAACTTATGCATAAAAACATGCCATCGAAGGGTGAAAATGCAAAACAGCCTTAAAACGGTTCCGTAAGTGTCACGAACACCTCGCACGGGACCAATGTGACTCGTAGGAACCGATCGAGTAGGTACGGGGCTCCCGGTTGGAGTGTACGATGTAAATTTGCAAAAAAATAAACTTTAGTATAAAAACATGCCATCGACGGGTGAAATCATAAAATAGCCATAAAACGGTCCCGTAAGAGTCACGAACACCTCGCAATGGACCAATGTGACTCGTATGCACCGATCGCGTAGGCACGGGACTCCCGGTTTGAGTGTACGACGTAAAGTTTCAAAAAATTATCCTTAAGCATAATAACATGCCATCGAATGGTGAAAACGTAAAACAGCCTTAAAACGGTCCCGTAAGAGCCACGAACACCTCGCACGGGACCAATGTATCTCGTAAGAATAGATGGCGTAGTCCCGAGGCTCCCGGTTGGAGTGTACGACGTAAATTTGCAAAAAAAATAAACTTAAGCATAAAAACATGCCATCGAAGGGTGAAAACGTAAAACAGCGTTAAAACGGTTCCGTAAGAGTCACGAACACCTCGCACGGGACCAATGTGACTCGTAGGAACCGATCAAGTAGGTACGGGACTCCCGGTTTGAGTGTACGACGTAAATTTGCAAAAAACTAAACTTTAGCCTAAAAACATGCCATCGAAGGGTGAAATCGTAAAACAGCCATAAAATGGTCCCGTAAGACTCACGAACACCTCGCACTAGACCAATGTGACACGTAAGAACAGACGGCGTAGTCTCGAGGCTCCCGGTTGGAGTGTACGACGTAAATTTGCAAGAAAAATAAACTTATGCATAAAAACAAGCCATCGAAGGGTGAAAATATAAAACAACCTTAAAACGGTTCTGTAAGAGTCACGAACACCTCGCACGGGACCAATGTGACTCGTAGGAACCGATCGAGTAGGTACGGGACTCCCGGTTTGAGTGTACGACGTAAATTTGCAAAAAACTAAACTTTAGCATAAAAACATGCCATCGAAGGGTGAAATCGTAAAACAGCCATAAAATGGTCCCGTAAGACTCACGAACACCTCGCACTAGACCAATGTGACTCGTATGAACCGATCGTGTAGGCACGGGACTCCCGGTTTGAGTGTACGACGTAAATTTGCAAAAAATTAGCCTTAAGCATAAAAACATGCCATCGAATGGTGAAAACGTAAAACAGCCTTAAAACAATCCCGTAAGAGCCACGAACACCTCGCACGGGACCAATGTGACTCGTAGGAACCGATCGAGTAGGTACGGGACTCCCGGTTTGAGTGTACGACGTAAATTTGCAAAAAACTAAACTTTAGCATAAAAACATGCCATCGAAGGGTGAAATCGTAAAACAGCCATAAAATGGTCCCGTAAGACTCACGAACACCTCGCACTAGACCAATGTGACTCGTATGAACCGATCGCGTAGGCACGGGACTCCCGGTTTGACTGTACGACGTAAAGTTGCAAAAAATTAGCCTTAAGCATAAAAACATGACATCGAATGGTGAAAACGTAAAATAGCCATAAAACGATCCCGTAAGAGCAACGATCACCTCGCACGGGACCAATGTGACTCGTAGGAACCGATCGCGTAGGCACGGGACTCCCGGTTTGAGTGTACGACGTAAATTTGCAAAAAATAGACTTAAAGCATAAAAAGATGTCATCGAAGGGTTAAAACATAAAACAAACCCAAAACGGTCCTGTAAGAGTCACGAACACCTCAGACGGGACCAATGTGACTCGTAGGAACCGACCGCATAGGCACGGGACTCCCGGTTTGAGTGTACGACGTAAAGTTGCAAAAAATTAGCCTTAAGCATAAAAACATGCCATCGAATTGTGAAAACGTAAAACAGCCTTAAAACGGTCCCGTAAGAGCCACGAACACCTCGCACGGGACCAATGTGACACGTAAGAACAGACGGCGTAGTCCCGAGGCTCCCGGTTGGAGTGTACGACGTAAATTTGCAAAAAAATAAACTTATGCATAAAAACAAGCCATCGAAGGGTGAAAATATAAAACAACCTTAAAACGGTTCTGTAAGAGTCACGAACACCTCGCACGGGACCAATGTGACTCGTAGGAACCGATCGAGTAGGTACGGGACTCCCGGTTTGAGTGTACGACGTAAATTTGCAAAAAACTAAACTTTAGCATAAAAACATGCCATCGAAGGGTGAAATCGTAAAACAGCCATAAAATGGTCCCGTAAGACTCACGAACACCTCGCACTAGACCAATGTGACTCGTATGAACCGATCGCGTAGGCACGGGACTCCCGGTTTGAGTGTACGACGTAAATTTGCAAAAAAATAGCCTTAAGCATAAAAACATGCCATCGAATGGTGAAAACGTAAAACAGCCTTAAAACAATCCCGTAAGAGCCACGAACACCGCGCACGGGACCAATGTGACTCGTAAGAACAGACGTCGTAGTCCCGAGGCTCCCGGTTGGAGTGTACGACGTAAATTTGCAAAAAAATAAACTTATGCATAAAAACAAGCCATCGAAGGGTGAAAATGTAAAACAACCTTAAAACGGTTCCGTAAGAGTCACGAACACCTCGCACGGGACCAATGTGACTCGTAGGAACCGATCGAGTAGGTACGGGACTCCCGGTTTGAGTATACGACGTAAATTTGCAAAAAACTAAACTTTAGCATAAAAACATGCCATCGAAGGGTGAAATCATAAAACAGCCATAAAACGGTCCCGTAAGACTCACGAACACCTCGCACTAGATCAATGTGACTCGTATGAACCGATCGCGTAGGCACGGGACTCCCGGTTTGAGTGTACGACGTAAAGTTGCAAAAAATTAGCCTTCAGCATAAAAACATGCCATCGAATTGTGAAAACGTAAAACAGCCTTAACACGGTCCCGTAAGAGCCACGAACACCTCGCACGGGACCATTGTGACTCGTAAGAACAGACGGCGTAGTCCCGAGGCTCCCGGTTGGAGTGTACGACGTAAATTTGCAAAAAAATAAACTTATGCATAAAAACAAGCCATCGAAGTTTGAAAATGTAAAACAACCTTAAAACGGTTCCGTAAGAGTCACGAACACCTCGTACGGGACCAATGTGACTCGTAGGAACCGATCGAGTAGGTACGGGACTCCCGGTTTGAGTGTACGACGTAAATTTGCAAAAAACTAAACTTTAGCATAAAAACATGCCATCGAAGGGTGAAATCGTAAAACAGCCATAAAATGGTCCCGTAAGACTCACGAACACCTCGCACTAGACCAATGTGACTCGTATGAACCGATCGCGTAGGCACGGGACTCCCGGTTTGAGTGTACGACGTAAATTTGCAAAAAATTAGCCTTAAGCATAAAAACATGCCATCGAATGGTGAAAACGTAAAACAGCCTTAAAACAATCCCGTAAGAGCCACGAACACCTCGCACGGGACCAATGTGACACGTAAGAACAGACGCCGTAGTCCCGAGGCTCCCGGTTGGAGTGTACGACGTAAATTTGCAAAAAAATAAACTTAAGCATAAAAACATGCCATCGAAGGGTGAAAACGTAAAATAAACGCAAAATGGTCCCGTAAGAGTCACGATCACCTCGCACGGGACCAATGTGACTCGTAGGAATCGACCGCATAGGCACGAGACCCCCCGTTTGAGTGTACGACGTAAAATTGCAAAAAATTAGCCTTAAGCATAAAAACATGCCATCGAAAGGTGAAAACGTAAAACAGCCTTAAAACGGTTCCGTAGGAGCCACGAACACCTCGCACGGGACCAATGTGACTCGTAAGAACAGACGGTGTATTCCCGAGGCTCCCGATTGGAGTGTACGACATAAATTTGCAAAAAAATAAACAGAAGCATAAAAACATGCCATTGAAGGGTGAAAATGTAAAACAACCTTAAAATGGTTCCGTAAGAGTCACGAACACCTCTCACGGGACCAATGTGACTCGTTGAAACCGATCGCGTAGGCACGGGATTCCTGGTTTGAGTGTACGACGTAAATTTGCAAAAAACTAAACTTTAGCATAAAAACATGCCATCGAAGGGTGAAATCATAAAACAGCCATAAAACGGTCCCGTAAGACTCACGAACACCTCGCACTAGATCAACGTGACTCGTATGAACCGATCACGTAGGCACGGGACTCCCGGTTTGAGTGTACGACGTAAAGTTGCAAAAAATTAGCCTTCAGCATAAAAACATGCCATCGAATTGTGAAAACGTTAAACAGCCTTAAAACGGTCCCGTAAGAGCCACGAACACCTCGCACGGGACCAATGTGACTCGTAAGAACAAACGGCGTAGTGCCGAGGCTCCCGGTTGGACTGTACGACGTAAATTTGCAAAAAAATAAACTTATGCATAAAAACAAGCCATCGAAGGGTGAAAATGTAAAACAACCTTAAAACGGTTCCGTAAGAGTCACGAACACCTCGCATGGGACCAATGTGACTCGTAGGAACCGATCGAGTAGGTACGGGACTCCCGGTTTGAGTGTACGATGTAAATTTGCAAAAAACTAAACTTTGGCATAAAAACATGCCATCGAAGGGTGAAATCATAAAACAGCCATAAAACGGTCCCGTAAGACTCACGAACACCTCGCACTAGATCAATGTGACTCGTATGAACCGATCGCGTAGGCACGGGACTCCCGGTTTGAGTGTACGACGTAAAGTTGCAAAAAATTAGCCTTAAGCATAAAAACATGCCATCGAATGGTGAAAACGTAAAACAGCTTTAAAACGATCCCGTAAGAGCCACGAACACCTCGTACGGGACCAATGTGACTCGTAGGAACCGATCGCGTAGGCACGGGACTCCCGGTTTGAGTGTACGACGTAAATTTGCTAAAAATAGACTTAAAGCATAAAAACATGTCATCGAAGGGTTAAAACATAAAACAAAATCAAAACGGTCCCGTAAGAGTCACGAACACCTCAGACGGGACCAATGTGACTCGTAGGAACCGACCGCATAGGCACGGGACTCCTGGTTTGAGTGCACGACGTAAATTTGCAAAAAACTAAACTTTAGCATAAAAACATGCCATCGAAGGGTGAAATCATAAAACAACCATAAAACGGTCCCGTAAGACTCACGAACACCTCGCACTAGATCAATGTGACTCGTATGAACCGATCGCGTAGGCACGGGACTCCCGGTTTGAGTGTACGACGTAAAGTTGCAAAAAATTAGCCTTCAGCATAAAAACATGCCATCGAATTGTGAAAACGTAAAACAGCCTTAAAACGGTCCCGTAAGAGCCACGAACACCTCGCACGGGACCAATGTGACTCATAAGAACAGACGGCGTAGTGCCGAGGCTCCCGGTTGGAGTGTACGACGTAAATTTGCAAAAAAATAAACTTATGCATAAAAACAAGTCATCGAAGGGTGAAAATGTAAAACAGCCTTAAAATGGTTCCGTAAGAGTCACGAACACCTCTCACGGGACCAATGTGACTCGTCGAAACCGATCGCGTAGGCACGGGACTCCCGGTTTGAGTGTACGACGTCAATTTGCAAAAAATAGACTTAAAGCATAAAAACATGTCATCGAAGGGTTAAAACGTAAAACAAACCCAAAACGGTCCCGTAAGAGTCACGAACACCTCGGACGGGACAAATGTGACTCGTAGGAACCGACCGCATAGGCACGGGATTCCCGGTTTGAGTGTACGACGTAAAGCTGCACAAAATTAGCCTTCATCATAAAAACATGCCATCAAATTGTGAAAACGTAAAACAGCCTTAAAACGGTCCCGTAAGAGCCACGAACACCTCGCACGGGACCAATGTGACTCGTAAGAACAGACGACGTAGTCCCGAGGCTCCCGGTTGGAGTGTACGACGTAAATTTGCAAAAAAATAAACTTAAGCATAAAAACATGCCATCGAAGGGTGAAAACGTAAAACAAACCCAAAACGGTCCCGTAAGAGTCACGATCACCTCGCACGGAACCAATGTGACTCGTAGGAATCGACCGCATAGGCACGGGACTCCCCGTTTGAGTGTACGACGTAAAATTGCAAAAAATTAGACTTAATCATAAAAACATGCCATCGAATGGTGAAAACATAAAACAGCCTTAAAACGGTCCCGTATGAGCCACGAACACCTCGCACGGGACCAATGTGACTCGTAAGAACAGACGGCATAGTCCCGAGGCTCCCGGTTGGAGTGTACGACATAAATTTGCAAAAAGATAAACATAAGCATAAAAACATGCCATTGAAGGGTGAAAACGTAAAACAGCCTTAAAATGGTTCCGTAAGTTCCACGAACACCTCTCACGGGACCAATGGGACTCGTCGAAACCGATCCCGTAGGCACGGGACTCCCGGTTTGAGTGTACGACGTAAATTTGCAAAGAATAGACTTAAAGCATAAAAACATGTCATTGAAGGGTTAAAACGTAAAACAAACCCAAAACGGTCCTGTAACAGTCACGAACACCTCGGACGGGACCAATGTGACTCGTAGGAACCGACCGCGTAGGCACGGGACTCCCGGTTTGAGTGTACGACGTAAAGTTGCAAAAAATTAGCCTTAGGCATAAAAACATGCCATCGAATGGTGAAAACGTAAAACAGCCTTAAAATGGTCCCGTAAGAGCCACGAACACCTCGCACGGGACCAATGTGACTCGTCAGAACAGACGGCGTAGTCCCGAGGCTCCCGGCTTGAGTGTACGATGTAAAGTTGCAAAAAAATAGACTTGAGCATAAAAACTTGCCATCGAATTGTGAAAACGTAAAATAGCCTTAAAACGGTCCCGTAAGAGTCACGAACACCTCGCACGGGACCAATGTGACTCGTAAGAACAGACGACGTAGTCCCGAGGCTCCCGATTGGAGTGTACGATGTAAATTTGCAAAAAAATAAACTTAAGCATAAAAACATGCCATCGAATGGTTACAACGTAAAATAGCCTTAAAACGGTCCCGTAAGAGTCACGAACACCTCGCACGGGACCAATGTGACTCGTAGGAACCGATCGCGTAGGCACGGGACTCCCGGTTTGAGTGTACGACGTAAATTTGTGAAAAATAGACTTAAAACATAAAAACATGTCATCGAAGGGTTAAAACGTAAAACAAACCCAAAACGGTCCCGTAAGAGTCGCGAACACCTCAGACGGGACCAATGTGACTCGTAGGAACCGATCGCATAGGCACGGGACTCCCGGTTTGAGTGTACGACGTAAAGTTGCGAAAAATTAGCCTTGTGCATAAAAACATTCCATCGAATGGTGAAAATGTAAAACAACCTTAAAACGGTCCCGTAAGAGTCACGAACACCTCGCACGGGACCAATGTGACTCGTAAGAACAGACGGCGTAGTCCCAAGGCTCCCGTTGGAGTGTACGACGTAAATTTGCCAAAAAATAAACTTATGCATAAAAACATGCCATCGAAGGGTGAAAATGTAAAACAGCCTTAAAACGGTTCCGTAAGAGTCTCGAACACCTCGCACGGGACCAATGTGACAAGTAGGAACCGATCGAGTAGGTACGGGTCTCCCGGTGTGAGTGTACGACATAAATTTTCAAAAAAATAAACTTTAGCATAAAAACATGCCATCGAAGGGGGAAATCGTAAAACAGCCATAAAACGGTCCCGTAAGAGTCACGAACGCCTCGCACTGGACCAATGTGACTCGTATGAACCGATCGCGTAGGCACGGGACTCCTGGTTTGAGTGTAGGACGTAAAGTTGCAAAAAATTAGCCTTAAGCATAAAAACATTCCATCGAATGGTGAAATCCTAAAACAGCCTTAAAACGGTCCCGTAAGAGCCACGAACAGCTCGCACGGGACCAATGTGACTCGTAAGAACAGACGGCGTAGTCCCGAGGCTCCCGGTATGAGTGTACGACGTAAAGTTGCAAAAAATTAGACTTGAGCATAAAAACATGCCATCGAATGGTGAAAATATAAAACAGCCTTAAAACGGTCTCGTAAGAGTCACGAACACCTCGCGCGGGACCAATGTGACTCGTAAGAACAAACGGCGTAGTCCCGAGGCTCACAGTTGGAGTGTACGACGTAAATTTGCAAAAAAATAAACTTAAGCATAAAAACATGCCATCGAATGGTGAATACGTAAAACAGTCGTAAAACGGTCCCGTAAGAGTCACGAACACCTCGCACGGGACCAATGTGACTCGTAGGAACCGATCGCGTAGGCACGGGACTCCCGGTTTGAGTGTACGGCGTAAATTTGCAAAAAATAGACTTACAGCATAAAAACATGTCATCGAATGGTTAAAACGTAAAACAAACCCAAAACGCTCCCGTAAGAGTCACGAACACCTCGGACGGGACCAATGTGACTCATAGGAACCGACCGCGTAGGCACGGGACTCCCGATTTGAGTGTACGACGTAAAGTTGCAAAAAATTAGCCTTAAGCTTAAAAACATGCCATCGAATGGTGAAAACGTAAAACAGCCTAAAAACGATCCCGTAAGAGCCACGAACACCTCGCACGGGACCAATGTGACTCGTAAGAACAGACGACGTAGTCCCGAGGCTCCCGGTTCGAGTGTACGACGTAAATTTGCAAAAAGATAAACTTATGCATAAAAACCTGCCATTGAAGGGTGAAAATGTAAAGCAGCCTTAAAACGGTTCCGTAAGAGTCACGAACACCTCGCACGGGACCAATGTGACTCGTAAGAACCGACGGCATAGTCCTAAGGCTCCCGGTTGGAGTGTATGACGTAAATTTGCAAAAACATAAACTTTAGCATAAAAACATGCCATCGAAGGGTGAAATCGTAAAATAGCCATAAAACGGTCCCGTAAGAGTGACGAACACCTCGCACTGGACCAATGTGACTTGTATGAACCGATCGCGTAGGCACGAGACTCCCGGTTTAAGTGTACGACGTAAAGTTGCAAAAAATTAGCCTTAAGCATAAAAACATGCCATCGAATGGTGAAAACGTAGAACAGCCTTAAAACGGTACCGTAAGAGCCACGAACACCTCGCACGGGACCAATGTGTCTCGTAAGAACACACGGCGTAGTCCCGCGGCTCCTGGTTGGAGTGTACGACGTAAATTTGCAAAAAAATAAACTTAAGCATAAAAACATGCCATCGAAGGGTGAAAACGTAAAACAACCTTAAAACAGTTCCATAAGAGTCACAAACACCTCGCACGGGACCAATGTGACTCGTCGGAACCAACCGCATAATCATGGGACTCCCGGTTTCAGTGTACGACGTAAAGTTGCAAAAAATTAGCCTTGAGCATAAAAACATGCCATCGAATGGTGAAAATGTAAAACAGCCCTAAAACGGTCCCGTAAGAGTCAGGAACACCTCGCACTGGACCAATGTGACTCGTAAGAACAGACGTCGTAGTCCCGAGGCTCCCGGTTGGAGTGTACGACGTAAATTTGCCAAAAAATAAACTTATGCATAAAAACATGCCATCGAAGGGTGAAAATGCAAAACAGCCTTAAAACGGTTCCGTAAGTGTCACGAACACCTCGCACGGGACCAATGTGACTCGTAGGAACCGATCGAGTAGGTACGGGGCTCCCGGTTGGAGTGTACGATGTAAATTTGCAAAAAAATAAACTTTAGTATAAAAACATGCCATCGACGGGTGAAATCATAAAATAGCCATAAAACGGTCCCGTAAGAGTCACGAACACCTCGCAATGGACCAATGTGACTCGTATGCACCGATCGCGTAGGCACGGGACTCCCGGTTTGAGTGTACGACGTAAAGTTTCAAAAAATTATCCTTAAGCATATTAACATGCCATCGAATGGTGAAAACGTAAAACAGCCTTAAAACGGTCCCGTAAGAGCCACGAACACCTCGCACGGGACCAATGTATCTCGTAAGAATAGATGGCGTAGTCCCGAGGCTCCCGGTTGGAGTGTACGACGTAAATTTGCAAAAAAAATAAACTTAAGCATAAAAACATGCCATCGAAGGGTGAAAACGTAAAACAGCGTTAAAACGGTTCCGTAAGAGTCACGAACACCTCGTACGGGACCAATGTGACTCGTCGGAACCGACCGCGTAGGCACGGGACTCCCGGTTTGAGTGTAGGATGTAAAGTTGCAAAAAATTAGCCTTCAGCATAAAAACATGCCATCGAATGGTGAAAATGTAAAACAACCTTAAAACGGTCCCGTAAGAGTCACGAACACCTCGCACGGGACTAATGTGACTCGTAAGAACAGACGGCGTGGTCTCGAGGCTCCAGGTTGGAGTGTACGACGTAAATTTGCCCAAAAATTAATGTATGCATAAAAACATGCCATCGAAGGGTGAAAATGTAAAACAGCCTTAAAACGGTTCCGTAAGAGTCACGAACACCTCGCACGGGACCAATGTGACTCGTAAGAACAGACGTCGTAGTCCCGAGGCTCCCGGTTGGAGTGTACGACGTAAATTTGCCAAAAAATAAACTTATGCATAAAAACATGCCATCGAAGGGTGAAAATGCAAAACAGCCTTAAAACGGTTCCGTAAGTGTCACGAACACCTCGCACGGGACCAATGTGACTCGTAGGAACCGATCGAGTAGGTACGGGGCTCCCGGTTGGAGTGTACGATGTAAATTTGCAAAAAAATAAACTTTAGTATAAAAACATGCCATCGACGGGTGAAATCATAAAATAGCCATAAAACGGTCCCGTAAGAGTCACGAACACCTCGCAATGGACCAATGTGACTCGTATGCACCGATCGCGTAGGCACGGGACTCCCGGTTTGAGTGTACGACGTAAAGTTTCAAAAAATTATCCTTAAGCATAATAACATGCCATCGAATGGTGAAAACGTAAAACAGCCTTAAAACGGTCCCGTAAGAGCCACGAACACCTCGCACGGGACCAATGTATCTCGTAAGAATAGATGGCGTAGTCCCGAGGCTCCCGGTTGGAGTGTACGACGTAAATTTGCAAAAAAAATAAACTTAAGCATAAAAACATGCCATCGAAGGGTGAAAACGTAAAACAGCGTTAAAACGGTACCGTAAGAGTCACGAACACCTCGCACGGGACCAATGTGACTCGTAGGAACCGATCGAGTAGGTACGGGACTCCCGGTTTGAGTGTACGACGTAAATTTGCAAAAAACTAAACTTTAGCCTAAAAACATGCCATCGAAGGGTGAAATCGTAAAACAGCCATAAAATGGTCCCGTAAGACTCACGAACACCTCGCACTAGACCAATGTGACACGTAAGAACAGACGGCGTAGTCTCGAGGCTCCCGGTTGGAGTGTACGACGTAAATTTGCAAAAAAATAAACTTATGCATAAAAACAAGCCATCGAAGGGTGAAAATATAAAACAACCTTAAAACGGTTCTGTAAGAGTCACGAACACCTCGCACGGGACCAATGTGACTCGTAGGAACCGATCGAGTAGGTACGGGACTCCCGGTTTGAGTGTACGACGTAAATTTGCAAAAAACTAAACTTTAGCATAAAAACATGCCATCGAAGGGTGAAATCGTAAAACAGCCATAAAATGGTCCCGTAAGACTCACGAACACCTCGCACTAGACCAATGTGACTCGTATGAACCGATCGTGTAGGCACGGGACTCCCGGTTTGAGTGTACGACGTAAATTTGCAAAAAATTAGCCTTAAGCATAAAAACATGCCATCGAATGGTGAAAACGTAAAACAGCCTTAAAACAATCCCGTAAGAGCCACGAACACCTCGCACGGGACCAATGTGACTCGTAAGAATAAACGGCGTAGTCCCGAGGCTCCCGGTTGGAGTATACGACGTAAATTTGCAAAAAAATAAACTTAAGCATAAAAACATGCCATCGATGGGTGAAAACGTAAAACAAACCCGAAACGGTCCCGTAAGAGTCATGATCACCTCGCACGGGACCAATGTGACTCGTAGGAACCGACCGCGTAGGCACGGGACTCTCAGTTTGAGTGTACGACGTAAAGTTGCAAAAAATTAGCCTTAAGCATAAAAAAATGCCATCGAATGGTTAAAACGTAAATCAGCCTTAAAACGGTCCCGTAAGATCCACGAACACCTCGCACGGGACCAACGTGACTCGTATGAACAGACGTCGTAGTCCCGAGGCTCCCGGTTGGAGTGTACGACGTAAATTTGTAAAAAAATAAACTTAAGCATAAACATATGCCATTGAAGGGTGAAAACGTAAAACATCCTTAAAACGGTTCCGTAAGAGTCACGAACACCTCGCACGGGACCAATGTGACTCGTAGGAACCGATCGCGTAGGCACGGGACTCCTGGTTTGTGTGTTCGACGTAAATTTGCAAAAAATAGACTTAAAGCATAAAAACATGTCATCGAAGGGTTAAAACATAAAAGAAACCCAAAACGGTCCCGTAAGAGTCACGAACACCTCGAACGGGACCAATGTGACTCGTACGAACCGACCGCGTAGGCACGGGACTCCCAATTTGAGTGTACGACATAAAGTTGTAAAAAAATAGCCTTAAGCATAAAACATGCCATCGAATGGTGAAAACGTAAAATAGCCTTAAAACGGTCCCGTAAGAGTCACGAACACCTCGCACGGGACTAATGTGACTCGTAAGAACAGACGGCGTAGTCCCGAGGCTCCCGGTTTGAGTGTACGACGCAAATTTGCAAAAAATTAGACTTGAGCATTAAAACATGCCATCGAATGGTGAAAATTTAAAACATCCTTAAAACGGTCTCGTAAGAGTCACGAACACCTCGCACGGGACCAATGTGACCCGTAAGAACAAACGGCGTAGTCCCGAGGCTCCCGGTTGGAGTGTACGACGTAAATTTGCAAACAAATAAACTTAAGCATAAAAACATGCCATCGAATGGTGAAAACGTAAAACAACCGTAAAACAGTCCCGTAAGGGTCACGAACACCTCGCACGGGACCAATGTGACTCGTAGGAACCGATCGCGTAGGCACGGGACACCCGGTTTGAGTGTACGACGTAAATTTGCAAAAAATAGACTTAAAGCATAAAAACATGTCATCGAAGGGTTAAAACGTAAAACAAACCCAAAACGCTCCCGTAAGAGTCACGAACACCTCGGACGGGACCAATGTGACTCGTAGGAACCGACCGCGTAGGCACGGGACTCCTGATTTGAGTGTACGACGTAAAGTTGCAAAAAATTAGCCTTAAGCATAAAAACATGCCATCGAATGGTGAAAACGTAAAACAGCCTTAAAACAGTCCCGTAAGAGCCACGAACACCTCGCACGCGACCAATGTGACTCGTAAGAACACACGACGTAGTCCCGAGGCTCCCGGTTGGAGTGTACGATGTAAATTTGCAAAAAAATAAACTTATGTATAAAAAACATGCCATCGAATGGTTAAAACGTAAATCAGCCTTAAAACGGTCCGGTAAGTGCCACGAACACCTCGCACGGGACCAATGTGACTCGTAAGAACAAACGGCGTAGTCCCGAGGCTCCCGGTTGGAGTGTACGACCTAAATTTGTAAAAAAATAAACTTAAGCATAAACACATCCCATTGAAGGGTGAAAACGTAAAACAGCCTTAAAACGGTTCCGTAAGAGTCACGAACACCTCGCACGGGACCAATGTGACTCGTACGAACCGATCGCGTGGGCACGGGACTCCCGGTTTGATTGTTCGACGTAAATTTGAAAAAAATAGACTTAAAGCATAAAAACATGTCATCGAAGGGTTAAAACATAAAAGAAACACAAAACGGTCCCGTAAGAGTCACGAACACCTCGGACGGGACCAATGTGACTCGTAGGAACCGACCGCGTAGGCACGGGACTCCCAATTTGAGTGTACGACGTACAGTTGCAAAAAATTATCCTTAAGCATAAAAACATGCCATCGAATGGTGAAAACGTAAAACGGCCTTAAAACGGTCCCATAAGAGTCACGAACACCTCGCACGGGACTAATGTGACTCGTAAGAACAGACGGCGTAGTCCCGAGGCTCCCGGTTTGAGTGTACGACGTAAATTTGCAAAAAATTAGACTTGAGCATAAAAACATGCCATCGAATGGTGAAAATTTAAAACATCCTTAAAACGGTCTCGTAAGAGTCACGAACACCTCACACGGGACAAATGTGACTCGTAAGAACAAACGGCGTAGTCCCGAGGCTCCCGGTTGGAGTGTACGACGTAAATTTGCAAACAAATAAACTTAAGCATAAAAACATGCCATCGAATGGTGAAAACGTAAAACAGCCGTAAAACGGTCCCGTAAGAGTCACGAACACCTCGCACGGGACCAATGTGAATCGTAGAAACCGATCGCGTAGGCACGGGACTCCCGGTTTGAGTGTACGACGTAAATTTGCAAAAAATAGACTTAAAGCATAAAAACATGTCATCGAAGGGTTAAAACGTAAAACAAACCCAAAACGCTCCCGTAAGAGTCACGAACACCTCGAACGGGACCAATGTGACTCGTAGGAACCGACCGCGTAGGCACGGGACTCCTGATTTGAGTGTACGACGTAAAGTTGCAAAAAATTAGCCTTAAGCATAAAAACATGCCATCGAATGGTGAAAACGTAAAACAACCTTAAAACGGTCCCGTAAGAGCCACGAACACCTCGCACGGGACCAATGTGACTCGTAAGAACAGACGACGTAGTCCCGAGGCTCCCGATTGGAGTGTACGACGTAAATTTACAAAAAAATAAACTTATGCATAAAAACATGCCATCGAAGGGTGAAAATGTAAAACAGCTTTAAAACGGTTCCATAAGAGTCACGAACACCTCGCACGGGACCAATGTGACTCGTAAGAACCGACGGCGTAGTCCCGAGGCCCCCGGTTGGAGTGTACGACGTAAATTTGCAAAAAAATAAACTTAAGCATAAAAACATGCCATTGAAGGGTGAAATCGTAAAACAGCCTTAAAACGGTTCCGTTAGAGTCACGAACACCTCGCACGGGACCAATGTGACTCGTCGGAACCGATCGCGTAGGCACGGGACTCCCGGTTTGAGTGTACGACGTAAAGTTGCAAAACATTAGCCTTAAGCATAAAACCATGCCATCGAATGGTGAAAACGTAAAACAACCTTAAAACGGTCCTGTAAGAGCCACGAACACCTCGCACGGGACCAATGTGTCTCGTAAGAACAGACGGCGTAGTCCCGAGGCTCCCGGTTGGAGTGTACGACGTAAATTTGCAAAAAAATAAACTTAAGCATAAAAACATTCCATCGAAGGGTGAAAACATAAAACAGCCTTAAAACGGTTCCGTAAGAGTCACGAACACCTCGCACGGGACCAATGTGACTCGTCGGAACCGACCGCGTAGGCACGGGACTCCCGGTTTGAGTGTACGACGTAAAGTTGCAAAAAATTAGCCTTGAGCATAAAAACATGCGATCGAATGGTGAAAATGTAAAACAGCCTTAAAACGGTTCCGTAAGAGTCACGAACACCTCGCACGGGACCAATGTGACTCGTAAGAACAGACGGCGTAGTCTCGAGGTTCCCGATTGGAGTGTACGACGTAAATTTGTAAAAAAATAAACTTAACCATAAAAAGATGCCATCGAAGGGTGAAAACATAAAACAAACCCAAAACGGTCCCGTAAGAGTCACGATCACCTCGCACAGGATCAATGTGACTCGTAGGAACAGACCGCGTAGGCACGGGACTCCCGGTTTGAGCACGGGACCAATGTGACCCGTCGGAACCGATCACGTAGGCACGGGACTCCCGATTTGAGTGTACGACGTAAAGTTGCAAAAAATTAGCCTTAAGCATAAAAACATGCCATCGAATGGTGAAAATGTAAAACAGCCTTAAAACGGTCCCGTAAGAGTCACGAACACCTCGCACGGGACCAATGTGACACGTCGGAACCGATCGCGTAGGCACGGGACTCCCGGTTTGAGTGTACGACGTAAAGTTGTAAAACATTAGCCTTAAGCATAAAACCATGCCATCGAATGGTGAAAACGTAAAACAACCTTAAAACGGTCCTGTAAGAGCCACGAACACCTAGCACGGGACCAATGTGTCTCGTAAGAACAGACGGCGTAGTCCCGAGGCTCCCGGTTGGAGTGTACGACGTAAATTTGCAAAAAAATAAACTTAAGCATAAAAACATGCCATTGAAGGGTGAAAACATAAAACAGCCTTAAAACGGTTCCGTTAGAGTCACGAACACCTCGCACGGGACCAATGTGACTCGTCGGAACCGATCGCGTAGGCACGGGACTCCCGGTTTGAGTGTACGACGTAAAGTTGCAAAACATTAGCCTTAAGCATAAAACCATGCCATCGAATGGTGAAAACGTAAAACAACCTTAAAACGGTCCTGTAAGAGCCACGAACACCACGCACGGGACCAATGTGTCTCGTAAGAACAGACGGTGTAGTCCCGAGGCTCCCGGTTGGAGTGTACGACGTAAATTTGCAAAAAAATAAACTTAAGCATAAAAACATTCCATCGAAGGGTGTAAACGTAAAACAGCCTTAAAACGGTTCCGTAAGAGTCACGAACACCTCGCACGGGACCAATGTGACTCGTCGGAACCGACCGCGTAGGCACGGGACTCCCGGTTTGAGTGTACGACGTAAAGTTGCAAAAAATTAGCCTTGAGCATAAAAACATGCCATCGAATGGTGAAAATGTAAAATAGCCTTAAAACGGTTCCGTAAGAGTCACGAACACCTCGCACGGGACCAATGTGACTCGTAAGAACAGACGGCGTAGTCCCGAGGCTCCCGGTTGGAGTGTACGACGTAAATTTGCAAAAAAATAAACTTATGCATAAAAACATGCCATCGAAGGGTGAAAATGTAAACCAGCCTTAAAACGGTTCCGGAAGAGTCACGAACACCTCTCACGGGACCAATGTGACTCGTAGGAACCGATCGAGTAGGTACGGAACTCCCGGTTTGAGTGTACGACATAAATTTGCAAAAAAATAAACTTTAGCATAAAAACATGCCATCGAAGGGTGTAATCGTAATACAGCCATAAAACGGTCCCGTAAGAGTCAGGAACACCTCGCATTGGACCAATGTGACTCGTATGAACCGATCGCGTAGGCACGGGACTCCCGGTTTGAGTGTACGACGTAAAGTTGCAAAAAATTAGCCTTAAGCATAAAAACATGCCATCGAATGGTGAAATCATAAAACAGCCTTAAAACGGTCCCGTAAGAGCCACGAACACCTCGCACAAAACCAATGTGACTCGTAAGAATCGATGGCATAGTCCCGAGGCTCCCGGTTGGAGTGTACGACGTAAATTTGCAAAAAAATAACATTAAGCATAAAAACATGCCATCGAAGGGTGAAAACGTAAAACAAACCCAAAACGGTCCCGTAAGAGTCACGATCACCTCGCACGGGACCAATGTGATTCGTAGGAACCGACCGCGTAGGCACGGGACTCCCGGTTTTGAGTGTTCGACGTAAATTTTTAAAAAATAGACTTAAAGCATAAAAACATGTCATCGAAGGGTTAAAACGTAAAAGAAACCCAAAACAGTCCCGTAAGAGTCACGAACACCTCGGACGGGACCAATGTGACTCGTAGGAACCGACCGCGTAGGCACGGGACTCCCAACTTGAGTGTACGACGTAAAGTGGAAAAAAATTAGCCTTAAGCATAAAAACATGCCATCGAATGGTGAAAACGTAAAACAGCCTTAAAACGGTCCCGTAAGAGTCACGAACACCTCGCACGGGACCAATGTGACTCGTAAGAACAGACGGCGTAGTCCCGAGGCTCCCGATTTGAGTGTACGACGTAAAGTTGCAAAAAATTAGACTTGAGCATAAAAACATGCCATCGAATGGTGAAAATGTAAAACAACCTTAAAACGGTCTCGTAAGAGTCACGAACCCCTCGTACGGGACCAATGTGACTCGTAAGAACAAATGGCGTAGTCCCGAGGCTCCCGGTTGGAGTGTACGACGTAAATTTACAAACAAATAAACTTAAGCATAAAAACATGCCATCAAATGGTGAAAACATAAAACAGCCGTAAAACGGTCCCGTAAGAGTCACGAACACCTCGCACGGGACCAATGTGACTCGTAGGAACCGATCGCGTAGGCACGGGACTCCCGGTTTGAGTGTACGACGTAAATTTGCAAAAAACAGACTTAAAGCATAAAAACATGTCATCGAAGGGTTAAAACGTAAAAAAAACCCAAAACGCTCCCGTAAGAGTCACGAACACCTCTGACGGGACCAATGTGACTCGTAGGAACCGACCGCGTAGGCACGGGACTTTCGATTTGAGTGTACGACGTAAAGTTGCAAAAAATTAGCCTTAAGCATAAAAACATGCCATCGAATGGGGAAAACGTAAAACAGCCTTAAAACGGTCCTGTAAGAGCCACGAACACCTCGCACGGGACCAATGTGTCTCGTAAGAACAGACGGCATACTCCCGAGGCTCCCGGTTGGAGTGTACGACGTAAATTTGCAAAAAAATAAACTTAAGCATAAAAACATTCCATCGAAGGGTGAAAACGTAAAACAGCCTTAAAACGGTTCGGTAAGAGTCACGAACACCTCGCACGGGACCAATGTGACTCGTCGGAACCGACCGCGTAGGCACGGGACTCCCGGTTTGAGTGTACGACGTAAAGTTGCAAAAAAATAAACATTAGCATAAAAACATGCCATCGAAGGGTGAAATCGTAAAATAGCCATAAAACGGTCCCGTAAGAGTCACGACAAGCTCGCACTGGACCAATGTGACTCGTATGAACCGATCGCGTAGGCACGGGACTCCCGGTTTGAGTGTACGACGTAAAGTTGCAAAAAATTAGCGTTAATCATAAAAACATGCCATTGAATGCTTAAAACGTAAAACAACCTTAAAACGGTCCCGTAAGAGCCACGAACACCTCGCACGGGACCAATGTGACTCGTAGGAACCGATCGAGTAGGTACGGAACTCCCGGTTTGAGTGTACGACATAAATTTGCAAAAAAATAAACTTTAGCATAAAAACATGCCATCGAAGGGTGAAATCGTAATACAGCCATAAAACGGTCCCGTAAGAGTCAGGAACACCTCGCACTGGACCAATGTGACTCGTATGAACCGATCGCGTCGGCACGGGACTCCCGGTTTGAGTGTACGACGTAAAGTTGCAAAAAATTAGCCTTAAGCATAAAAACATGCCATCGAATGGTGAAATCATAAAACAGCCTTAAAACGATCCCGTAAGAGCTACGAACACCTCGCACAGAACCAATGTGACTTGTAAGAATAGATGGCGTAGTCCCGAGGCTCCCGGTTGGAGTGTACGACGTAAATTTGCAAAAAAATAAACTTAAGCATAAAAACATGCCATCGAAGGGTGAAAACGTAAAACAAACCCAAAACGGTCCCGTAAGAGTCACGATCACCTCGCACGGGACCAATGTGATTCGTAGGAACCGACCGCGTAGGCACGGGACTCCCGGTTTTGAGTGTTCGACGTAAATTTGCAAAAAATAGACTTAAATCATAAAAACATGTCATCGAAGGGTTAAAACGTAAAAGAAACCCAAAACAGTCCCGTAAGAGTCACGAACACCTCGGACGGGACCAATGTGACTCGTAGGAACTGACCGCGTAGGCACGGGACTCCCAACTTGAGTGTACGACGTAAAGTGGCAAAAAATTAGCCTTAAGCATAAAAACATGCCATCGAATGGTGAAAACGTAAAACAGCCTTAAAACGGTCCCGTAAGAGTCACGAACACCTCGCACGGGACCAATGTGACTCGTAAGAACAGACGGCGTAGTCCCGAGGCTCCCGGTTTGAGTGTACGACGTAAAGTTGCAAAAAATTAGACTTGAGCATAAAACATGCCATCGAATGGTGAAAATGTAAAACAGCCTTAAAACGGTCTCGTAAGAGTCACGAACCCCTCGTACGGGACCAATGTGACTCGTAAGAACAAATGGCGTAGTCCCGAGGCTCCCGGTTGGAGTGTACGACGTAAATTTACAAACAAATAAACTTAAGCATAAAAAGATGCCATCGAATGGTGAAAATATAAAACAGCCGTAAAACGGTCCCGTAAGAGTCACGAACACCTCGCACGGGACCAATGTGACTCGTAGGAACCGATCGCGTAGGCACGGGACTCCCGGTTTGAGTGTACGACGTAAATTTGCAAAAAACAGACTTAAAGCATAAAAACATGTCATCGAAGGGTTAAAACGTAAAAAAAACCCAAAACGCTCCCGTAAGAGTCACGAACACCTCGGACGGGACCAATGTGACTCGTAGGAACCGACCGCGTAGGCACGGGGACTTCCGATTTGAGTGTACGATGTAAAGTTGCAAAAAATTAGCCTTAAGCATAAAAACATGCCATCGAATGGGGAAAATGTAAAACAGCCTTAAAACGTTCCCGTAAGAGCCACGAACACCTCGCACGGGACCAATGTGACTCGTAAGAACCGACGACGTAGTCCCAAGGCTCTCGGTTGGAGTGTACGACGTAAATTTGCAAAACAGTAAACTTATGCATAAAAACATGCCATCGAAGGGTGAAAACGTAAAACAGCCTTAAAACGGTTCCGTAAGAGTCAAGAACACCTCGCACGGGACCAATGTGACTCGTAAAAACCGACGGCGTAGTCCCGAGGCTCCTGGTTGGAGTGTACGACGTAAATTTGCAAAAAAATAAACTTAAGCATAAAAATATTCCATCGAAGGGTGTAAACGTAAAACAGCCTTAAAACGGTTCCGTAAGAGTCACGAACACCTCGCACGGGACCAATGTGACTCGTCGGAACCGACCGCGTAGGCACGGGACTCCCGGTTTGAGTGTACGACGTAAAGTTGCAAAAAATTAGCCTTGAGCATAAAAACATGCCATCGAATGGGGAAAATGTAAAACAGCCTTAAAACGTTCCCGTAAGAGCCACGAACACCTCGCACGGGACCAATGTGACTCGTAAGAACCGACGACGTAGTCCCAAGGCTCTCGGTTGGAGTGTACGACGTAAATTTGCAAAAAAGTAAACTTATGCATAAAAACATGCCATCGAAGGGTGAAAACGTAAAACAGCCTTAAAACGGTTCCGTAAGAGTCAAGAACACGTCGCACGGGACCAATGTGACTCGTAAAAACCGACGGCGTAGTCCCGAGGCTCCTGGTTGGAGTGTACGACGTAAATTTGCAAAAAAATAAACTTTAGCATAAAAACATGCCATCGAAGGGTGAAATCGTAAAATAGCCATAAAACGGTCCCGTAAGAGTCACGACAAGCTCGCACTGGACCAATGTGACTCGTATGAACCGATCGCGTAGGCACAGGACTCCCGGTTTGAGTGTACGACGTAAAGTTGCAAAAAATTAGCGTTAATCATAAAAACATGCCATTGAATGCTGAAAACGTAAAACAACCCTAAAACGGTCCCGTAAGAGCCACGAACACCTCGCACGGCACCAATGTGTCTTTGTATGAACAAACGGCGTAGTCCCGAGGCTCCCGGTGGGAGTGTATGACGTAAATTTGCAAAAAAATAAACTTAAGCATAAAAACATGCCATCGAACGGTGAAAACGTAAAACAAACCCAAAACGGTCTCGTAAGAGTCACGATTACCCTGCACGGGACCAATGTGACTCGTAGGAACCTACCACGTTGGCACGAGACTCCCGGTTTGAGCACGGGACCAATGTGACTCGTCGGAACCAATCACGTAGGCACGGGACTCCCGGTTTGAGTGTATGACGTAAAATTGCAAAAAATTAGCCTTAAGCATAAAAACATTCTATCGAATGGTGAAAACATAAAACAGCCTTAAAACGGTCCCGTAAGAGCCACGAACACCTCGCACGGGACCAATGTGACTCGTAAGAATAGACGACGTAGTCCCGAGGCTCCCGGCTGGAGTGTACGACGTAAATTTGCAAAAAATTAGAGTTGAGCATAAAAACATGCCATCGAATGGTGAAAATGTAAAACAGCCTTAAAACGGTCTCGTAAGAGTCACGAACCCCTCGTACGGGACCAATGTGACTCGTAAGAACAAATGGCGTAGTCCCGAGGCTCCCGGTTGGAGTGTACGACGTAAATTTACAAACAAATAAACTTAAGCATAAAAACATGCCATCGAATGGTGAAAATATAAAACAGCCGTAAAACGGTCCCGTAAGAGTCATCGAATGGGACCAATGTGACTCATAGGAACCGATCGCGTAGGCACGGGACTCCCGGTTTGAGTGTACGACGTAAATTTGCAAAAAACAGACTTAAAGCATAAAAACATGTCATCGAAGGGTCAAAACGTAAAAAAAACCCAAAACGCTCCCGTAAGAGTCACGAACACCTCGGACGGGACCAATGTGACTCGTAGGAACCGACCGCGTAAGCACGGGGACTTCCGATTTGAGTGTACGACGTAAAGTTGCAGAAAATTAGCCTTAAGCATAAAAACATGCCGTCGAATGGGGAAAACGTAAAACAGCCTTAAAAGGTTCCCGTAAGAGCCACGAACACCTCGCACGGGACCAATGTGACTCGTAAGAACCGACGACGTAGTCCCAAGGCTCTCGGTTGGAGTGTACGACGTAAATTTGCAGAAAAGTAAACTTATGCATAAAAACATGCCATCGAAGGGTGAAAACGTAAAACAGCCTTAAAACGGTTCCGTAAGAGTCACGAAAACCTCGCACGGGACCAATGTGACTCGTAAGAACCGACGGCGTAGTCCCGAGGCTCCTGGTTGGAGTGTACGACGTAAATTTGCAAAAAAATAAACTTTAGCATAAAAACATGCCATCGAAGGGTGAAATCGTAAAATAGCCATAAAACGGTCCCGTAAGACTCACGACAAGCTCGCACTGGACCAATGTGACTCGTATGAACCGATCGCGTAGGCACGGGACTCCCGGTTTGAGTGTACGACGTAAAGTTGCAAAAAATTAGCGTTAAGCATAAAAACATGCCATCGAACGGTGAAAACGTAAAACAAACCCAAAACGGTCTCGTAAGAGTCACGATTACCTCGCACGGGACCAATGTGACTCGTAGGAACCTACCACGTTGGCACGAGACTCCCGGTTTGAGCACGGGACCAATGTGACTCGTCGGAACCAATCACGTAGGCACGGGACTCCCGGTTTGAGTGTATGACGTAAAATTGCAAAAAATTAGCCTTAAGCATAAAAACATTCTATCGAATGGTGAAAACATAAAACAGCCTTAAAACGGTCCCGTAAGAGCCATGAACACGTCGCACGGGACCAATGTGACTCGTAAGAACAGACGACGTAGTCCCGAGGCTCCCGGTTGGAGTGTACGACGTAAATTTGCAAAAAAATAAACTTAAGCATAAAAACATGCCATCGAAGGGTGAAAACGTAAAACAGCCTTAAAACGGTTCTGTAAGAGTCACGAACACCTCGCACGGGACCAATGTGACTCGTAGGAACCGATCGCATAGGCACGGGACTCCCGGTTTGAGTGTACGACGTAAAGTTGCAAAACATTAGCCTTAAGCATAAAAACATGCCATCGAATGGTGAAAACGTAAAACAGCCTTAAAACGGTCCCGTAAGAGTCACGAACACCTCGCACGGGACCAATGTGACTCGTAAGAACAGACGGCGTAGTCCCGAGGCTCCCGGTTTGAGTGTACGACGTAAAGTTGCAAAAAATTAGACTTGAGCATAAAAACATGCCATCGAATGGTGAAAATGTAAAACAGCCTTAAAACGGTCTCGTAAGAGTCACGAACCCCTCGTACGGGACCAATGTAACTCGTAAGAACAAATGGCGTAGTCCCGAGGCTCCCGGTTGGAGTGTACGACGTAAATTTACAAACAAATAAACTTAATCATAAAAACATGCCATCGAATGGTGAAAATATAAAACAGCCGTAAAACGGTCCCGTAAGAGTCACGAACACCTCGCACGGGACCAATGTGACTCGTAGGAACCGATCGCGTAGGCACGGGACTCCCGGTTTGAGTGTACGACGTAAATTTGCAAAAAACAGACTTAAAGCATAAAAACATGTCATCGAAGGGTTAAAACGTAAAAAAAACCCAAAATGCTCCCGTAAGAGTCACGAACACCTCGGACGGGACCAATGTGACTCGTAGGAACCGACCGCGTAGGCACGGGGACTTCCGATTTGAGTGTACAACGTAAAGTTGCAAAAAATTAGCCTTAAGCATAAAAACATGCCATCGAATGGGGAAAACATAAAACAGCCTTAAAACGTTCCCGTAAGAGCCACGAACACCTCGCACGGGACCAATGTGACTCGTAAGAACAGACGACGTAGTCCCGAGGCTCCCGGCTGGAGTGTACGACGTAAATTTGCAAAAAATTAGAGTTGAGCATAAAAACATGCCATCGAATGGTGAAAATGTAAAACAGCCTTAAAACGGTCTCGTAAGAGTCACGAACCCCTCGTACGGGACCAATGTGACTCGTAAGAACAAATGGCGTAGTCCCGAGGCTCCCGGTTGGAGTGTACGACGTAAATTTACAAACAAATAAACTTAAGCATAAAAACATGCCATCGAATGGTGAAATCGTAAAATAGCCATAAAACGGTCCCGTAAGAGTCACGACAAGCTCGCACTGGACCAACGTGACTCGTATGAACCGATCGCGTAGGCACGGGACTCCCGGTTTGAGTGTACGACGTAAAGTTGCAAAAAATTAGCGTTAATCATAAAAACATGCCATTGAATGCTGAAAACGTAAAACAACCCTAAAACGGTCCCGTAAGAGCCACGAACACCTTGCACGGCACCAATGTGTCATTGTATGAACAAACGGCGTAGTCCCAAGGCTCCCGGTGGGAGTGTATGACGTAAATTTGCAAAAAAATAAACTTAAGCATAAAAACATGCCATCGAACGGTGAAAACGTAAAACAAACCCAAAACGGTCTCGTAAGAGTAACGATTACCTCGCACGGGACCAATGTGACTCGTAGGAACCTACCACGTTGGCACGAGACTCCCGGTTTGAGCACGGGACCAATGTGACTCGTCGGAACCAATCACGTAGGCACGGGACTCCCGATTTGAGTGTATGACGTAAAATTGCAAAAAATTAGCCTTAAGCATAAAAACATTCTATCGAATGGTGAAAACATAAAACAGCCTTAAAACGGTCCCGTAAGAGCCACGAACACCTCGCACGGGACCAATGTGACTCGTAAGAACAGACGACGTAGTCCCGAGGCTCCCGGTTGGAGTGTACGACGTAAATTTGCAAAAAAATAAACTTAAGCATAAAAACATGCCATCGAAGGGTGAAAACGTAAAACAGCCTTAAAACGGTTCCGTAAGAGTCACGAACACCTCACACGGGACCAATGTGACTCGTAGGAACCGATCGCATAGGCACGGGACTCCCGGTTTGAGTGTATGACGTAAAGTTGCAAAAGATTAGCCTTAAGCATAAAAACATGCCATCCAATGGTGAAAATGTAAAACAGCCTTAAAACGGTCCCATAAGAGCCACGAACACCTCGCACGGGACCAATGTGACTCGCAAGAACAGACGACGTAGTCCCGAGGCTCCCGGTTGGAGTGTACGACGTAAATTTGCAGAAAAGTAAACTTATGAGTAAAAACATGCCATCGAAGGGTGAAAATGTAAAACAACCGTAAAATGGTTTCATAAGAGTCACGAACACCTCGCACGGGACCAATGTGACTCGTAAGAACCGACGGCGTAGTCCCGAGGCTCCCGGTTGGAGTGTACGACGTAAATTTGCAAAAAAATAAACTTTAGCATAAAAACATGCCACCAAGGGTGAAATCGTAAAATAGGCATAAAACGGTCCCGTAAGAGTCACGAACACCTCGCACTGGACCAATGTGACTCGTATGAACCGATCGCGTAGGCACGGGACTCCCGGTTTGAGTGTACGACGTAAAGTTTAAAAAAATTAGCCTTAATCATAAAAACATGCCATCGAATGCTGAAAACGTAAAACAACCTTAAAACGGTCCCGTAAGAGCCACGAACACCTCGCACGGCACCAATGTGTCTCGTAAGAACATACGGCGTAGTCCCGAGGCTCCTGGTGGGAGTGTACGACGTAAATTTGCAAAAAAAATAAACTTAAGCATAAAAACATGCCATCGAATGGTGAAAACGTAAAACAAACCCAAAACGGTCTCGTAAGAGTCACGATCACCTCTCACGGGACCAATGTGACTCGTAGGAACCTACCGCGAAGGCACGGGACTCCCAGTTTGATCACGGGACCAATGTGACTCGTCGGAACCAATCACGTAGGCACGGGACTCCCGATTTGAGTGTACGACGTAAAGTTGCAAAAAATTAGCCTTAAGCATAAAAACATGCCATCGAATGGTGAAAACGTAAAACAGCTTAAAACGGTCCCGTAAGAGCCACGAACACCTCGCACGGGACCAATGTGACTCGTAAGAACAGATGACGTAGTCCCGAGGCTCCCGGTTGGAGTGTACGACGTAAATTTGCAAAAAAATAAACTTAAGCATAAAAACATGCCATCGAAGGGTGAAAACGTAAAACAACCTTAAAACGGTTCCGTAAGAGTCACGAACACCTCGCACGGGACCAATGTGACTCGTCAAAACCGATCGCGTAGGCACGGGACTCCCGGTTTGAGTGTACGACGTAAAGTTGCAAAAGATTAGCCTTAAGCATAAAAACATGCCATCGAATGGTGAAAACGTAAAACAGCCTTAAAACGGTCCCGTAAGAGCCACGAACACCTCGCACGGCACCAATGTGTCTCGTAAGAACAGACGGCGTAGTCCCGAGGCTCCCGGTGGGAGTGTACGACGTAAATTTGCAAAAAAATAAACTTAAGCATAAAAACATGCCATCGAACGGTGAAAACGTAAAACAAACCCAAAGCGGTCTCGTAAGAGTCACGATCACCTCTCACGGGACCAATGTGACTCGTAGGAATCTACCGCGAAGGCACGGGACTCCCGGTTTGATCACGGGACCAATGTGACTCGTCGGAACCAATCACGTAGGCACGGGACTCCCGGTTTGAGTGTACGACGTAAAGTTGCAAAAAATTAGCCTTAAGCATAAAAACATGCCATCGAATGGTGAAAACAGAAAACAGCTCAAAACGGTCCCGTAAGAGCCACGAACTCCTCGCACGGGACCAACGTGACTCGTAAGAACAGACGACGTAGTCCTGGGGCTCCCGGTTGGAGTGTACGACGTAAATTTGCAAAAAAATAAACTTAAGCATAAAAACATGCCATCGAAGGGTGAAAACGTAAAACCGCCTTAAAACGGTTCCGTAAGAGTCACGAACACCTCGCACGGGACCAATGTGACTCGTCAAAACCGATCGCGTAGGCACAGGAATCCCGGTTTGAGTGTACGACGTAAAGTTGCAAAAGATTAGCCTTAAGCATAAAAACATGCCATCGAATGGTGAAAACGTAAAACAGCCTTAAAATGGTCCCGTAAGAGCCACGAACACCTCGCACCGCACCAATGTGTCTCGTAAGAATAGACGGCGTAGTCCCGAGGCTCCCGGTTGGAGTGTAAGACGTAAATTTGTAAAAAAATAAACTTAAGCATAAACATATGCCATTGAAGGGTGAAAACATAAAACAACCTTAAAACGGTCCCGTAAGAGCCACGAACACCTCGTACGGGACCAATGTGACTCGTAAGAATAGACGACGTAGTCCCGGGGCTCCCGGTTGGAGTGTACGACGTAAATTTGCAAAAAAATAAACTTAAGCATAAAAACATGCCATCGAAGGGTGAAAACGTAAAACAGCCTTAAAACGGTTCCGTAAGAGTCACGAACACCTCGCACGGGACCACTGTGACTCGTCAAAACCGATCGCATAGGCACGGGACTCCCGGTTTGAGTGTACGACGTAAAGTTGTAAAAGATTAGCCTTAAGCATAAAAACATGCCATCGAATGGTGAAAAGGTAAAACAGCCTTAAAACGGTCCCGTAAGAGCCACGAACACCTCGCACGGCACCAATGTGTCTCGTAAGAACAGACGGCGTAGTCCCGAGGCTCCCGGTGGTTGTGTACGACGTTAATTTGCAAAAAAATAAACTTAAGCATAAAAACATGCCATCGAACGGTAAAAACGTAAAACAAACCCAATACGGTCTCGTAAGAGTCACGATCACCTCTCACGGGACCAATGTGACTCGTAGGAATCTACCGCGAAGGCACGGGACTCCCGGTTTGATCACGGGGCCAATGTGACTCGTCGGAACCAATCACGTAGGCACGGGACTCCCGATTTGAGTGTACGACGTAAAGTTGCAAAAAATTAGCCTTAAGCATAAAAACATGCCATCGAATGGTGAAAACATAAAACAGCTTAAAACAGTCCCGTAAGAGCCACGAACACCTCGCACGAGACCAATGTGACTCGTAAGAACAGACGACGTAGTCCCGAGGCTCCCGGTTGGAGTGTACGACGTAAATTTGCAAAAAAATAAACTTAAGCATAAAAACATGCCATCGAAGGGTGAAAATGTAAAACAACCTTAAAACGGTTCCGTAAGAGTCACGAACACCTCGCACGGGACCAATGTGACTCGTCAAAACCGATCGCGTAGGCACGGGACTCCCGGTTTGAGTGTACGACGTAAAGTTACAAAAGATTAGCCTTAAGCATAAAAACATGCCATCGAATGGTGAAAACGTAAAACAGCCTTAAAACGGTCCCGTAAGAGCCACAAACACCTCGCACGGGACCAATGTGACTCGCAAGAACAGACGACATAGTCCCGAGGCTCCCGGTTGGAGTGTACGACGTAAATTGGGAAAAAAATAAACTTAAGGATAAAAACATGCCATCGAAGGGTGAAAACGTAAAATAGCCTTAAAACGGCCCGTAAGAGTCACGAACACCTCGCACGGGACCAATGGGACTCATAGGAACCGATCGCGTAGGCACGGGGCTCCCGATTGCAGTGTACGACGTAAATTTGCAAAAAAATATACTTAAGCATAAAAACATGCCATCGAAGGGTGAAATCATAAAACAGCCTTAAAACGGTCTCGTAAGAGCCACGAACACCTCGCACGGGACCAATGTGACTCGTAAGAATAGACGACGTAGTCCCGAGGCTCCCGGTTGGAGTGTACGACGTAAATTTGCAAAAAAATAAACTTAAGCATAAAAACATGCCATCGAAGGGTGAAAACGTAAAACAGCCTTAAAACGGTTCCGTAAGAGTCACGAACACCTCGCACGGGACCAATGTGACTCGTCAAAACCGATCGCGTAGGCGCGGGACTCCCGGTTTGAGTGTACGACGTAAAGTTGCAAAAGATTAGCCTTAAGCATAAAAACATGCCATCGAATGGTGAAAACGTAAAACAGCCTTAAAACGGTCCCGTAAGAGCCACGAACACCACGCACGGGACCAATGTGACTCGCAAGAACAAACGACGTAGTCCCGAGGCTCCCGGTTGGAGTGTACGACGTAAATGGGGAAAAAAATAAACTTAAGCATAAAAACATGCCATCGAAGGGTGAAAACATAACACAGCCTTTAAACGACCCGTAAGAGTCATGAACACCTCGCACGGGACCAATGGGACTCATAGGAACCGATCGCGTAGGCACGGGGATCCCGATTGCAGTGTACGACAAAAATTTGCAAAAAAATATACTTAAGCATAAAAACATGCCATCGAAGGGTGAAATCGTAAAACAGCCTTAAAACGGTCTCGTAAGAGTCACGAATACCTCGCACGTGACCAATGTGATTCGTAGGAACAAACGGCGTAGTCCCGAGGCTCCCGGTTGGAGTGTACGACGTAAATTTGTGAAAAAATAAACTTAAACATAAAAACATGCCATCGAAGGGTGAAAACGTAAAACAGCCTTAAAATGATCCCGTAAGAGTCACGAACACCTCGTACGGGACCAATGTGACTCGTAGGAACAGACAGCGTAGTCCCGGGGCACCCGGTTAGAGTGTACGACGTAAACTTGCGAAAATACCGATTAGGGCGAGGCACTTGTCGCTCGTCCCTTCTTTACGAAAATACCGAGCTTTATGCTTTTTTTCGAGAACAAAAGTTTCTCGTCAACCTAAAAACGGAGGAGTTCCCTCACTCCAACCGGTATGCATATATATACTGCATATACTAGTATATATACATTATATATATGCATATATATATACTCGTATATATACTGTATATATAGTATATATATGAAGTATAATATACAGTATATTACTGCATATATATACTATATATACAGTATATATACTGGTATATATATGCATATATATGCATGTATATAACTGCATATATATGCATGTATATAACTGCATATATATGCATATATATATTGTTATATATGCATATATATAACTGTATATATATGCATATATATGCTATATATATATATGCATATATATGCATTATATATACTAGTATATATATGCAGTATATATACATTATATATGCATGTATATAACTGCATATATTGCATGTATATAACTGCATATATATGCATATATATACTGTTATATATGCATATATATAACTGTATATATATGCATATATATGCAGTATATATATGCATATATATGCAGTATATATACTAGTATATATATGCAGTATATAACTACATATATATGCATGTATATAACTGCATATATATGCATGTATATAACTGCATATATATGCATTTATATACTGTTATATATGCATATATGTAACTGTATATATATGCATATATACCAGTATATATATGCATATATATACTGCATAACGATTGGTTCGCACTTGAAACAAACATATATTTTAGCACACTAGTATTTTAACATCTTCTGTCTGGGATTGGTAAAACATTAGTTCAAGTTGGTTTGTTACGTAGGAACTAAAAATTGTTAAAAAATGTTAAAATGAGTAGGAACTAAAAATTTACGTAGGAACTAAAAATTGTTACGTAGGAACTAAAAATTTCTTCCATTAACACTAGTATTGTTAAAAAATATTGGTTTGTTACGTAGGAACTAAAAATGAGTGAATATTGATCACAAGTTTCTAAGGGTTAAAAATTGCAAAACAAGTAAAACTAACTTTTTTGTTTTGTTTTGTTTCTTATATTGTTTTGCAGGTTAACATTTTAGGGGTATATTTTATTCGCGTGAAACACATGAACGAAGCAATGGTTTGCGACAGGTAAATTGTTTATTTATTATTGTTGTTGATATGCGAGATTGTTTTTTTTTACTGGTCGTGCGGGCTTTTGTGTTGATTAAACAGGTTGGTTTTCATGTATAAACAAAGGAGACTCTGCCGAATTTTTTTTAAAATTGTAATGAATTGTTGATTTGGAAGATTTTTTAATTTTTTTATGGTCGTGCGGGCCTTTGTGTTCATTAAACAGGTTGGTTTTCATGTATAAACAAAGGAGATTTTGTCGAATTTTTTTAAAAATTGTAAAGAATCGTTGATATGCGAGATTCTTATAGCTGTGCGGGTTTTTTATTGATTAAAAAGATTGGTTTTCATGTATAAACAAAGGAGATTTTGTCAATTTTTTTTAAAATTTGTAAAAAGTTGGTGGTACGATTAACTAATATATTTGGATATTTTATTTTATTATAATATTATTTTGATAAAATGGTTATTTATTGATTGCAGGTTGTGCACAAGAAGTTGAAGAGACGGGATTTTGAGTGTCTACTATATGCGACACTAAGTGAAGTTTTTGAAGCGTGACAACCATGTTTATCATCTTAATTTAGGGATGATATTTTTTTGACAGTTGTATATCTTATTAATTAGTATGATTTTGTACTCATTTAAATATTTCGACTTGAATGTAGTTTAGAGGAAGAAATTGTTATTAGATACGTGCTTCAATGAATGTGGTCGATATATTGTGTTTTTGATCGTATGATTTGATTTATAATGCATATTAGACGTCAATTATTATTGCAACATAAAACATATAATAATATAACTATTTATGATAATTTTTTATTTATTAATTGGGACGGTTATACACCGTCCCTAATGCTTATTTGTATTAATTGAGAATCCCTTTTGGGACGGTTTTTACCGTCCCTAATACTCATTTTTGCATCAACTGATATTACCTTTAGGGACGGTTTTTACCGTCCCTAATTGGGTTGCCAGAATCTCAGTAGTATTAGGGACGGTTTATCCGTCCCTAATACTATTGGCGGGAGCGGGGATTTTTTCGCGGGAACACTATTTGGGACGGTAAAATCCGTCCCTAATGTCAAATGCAGAGTGCTCATGAATTAAAATTTAGGACGGTAAAATCCGTCCCTAAAATATTTAGGACGCCTAGTATAAGGGACGGATTTTTGCCGTTGCAAAATCGTCCCTAATACTCTTTAGGGATGGTTTTTGTACTTTTAGGGACGGTTTTTTACCGTCCCAAATACTCATTTTTCTTGTAGTGAACCCTCACTTTTGGGAGCCTATTTTATATTTATCTACCACATGGTGTATTTATATATAAAATGATTGGTTTGTGGAGTAAATATTAATTTCATAAGATTAGTTAATATTTACTAAAATGTTGCATATTTACCTTATGTGTGGGTGAATATTACCATGTGTTGTTATATTGTGTCATGAGAATTAAAATGACATTATGGTTTAATATGAGACCGGAACTTAAAATGTGTTATAAAATTTCCAAATGATAATTTAGAGGGTACAATTAGTTCTGAGAGGTGTGAGATAGTCAAAATGTGTGCCATATTGTACTTTGATGATTTGTCCACTTTTGACTGGTTTTGGTATATCGCGTATTAGAAATCATTTTTATTGTGGTATTGACATTTAAAGGTTGGAGACTTTTTCTTAAGGCCACGATTTAATCTTCTTAAGTCTTTCATTTTTTCCCTATGTGTATTTCTAGCCCTAGAGTGAGAGTGGGAGAGGAAGAGAACTTATGGAGAAAGAGAGAGATTGAAGATTTGTGGATTGATCTTGCATTCTTCTTTATCAAAATCTGAGATTGAAGCCCCAAGGAAAGTTTTCTACTTGCTATTATATGGTTTAAGGTGAATGATTAGTGTTGATAGTTATGTAATGGTTGTGGTTTAATAGAGTTAGGTTTCTTTGTTAGATTTATGGCTTTTGATATCTTTGGAAGAGATTTGATTATGGATTGGTGTAGAACAATGGTGTTGGAAGGATTTATGATCATTTGGTATCATTAAATGAGGTTGGTTTGCTTGGAATGAAATTTGGCTTTTGGTTTATCTTTGAAATAGGGAGATTAGGTCTAGGTCTGCAATGACCGATCGACCGCGGTTCTCAGACCGATTGACCGGGCCTTCGGGAGAGGGCACACTGCTTCCTTTCAAAGGCATAAATTTGGAGGCGTGGTCGATCGTGGCTCCCTTACCGGTCGATCGGCCCTGCTGAAGTGAGATTTCTACTTTTCTTCTTAGGCAAAAACTTGAGACGCGGTCGACCGCGGTCTTAGGACCGATTGACCGGTCCCCTGTTTTTCTTCCTCAAATCTTATTTTCGCTTTTAATTTTTTTCTTTTCATAGGGAATTAGGAACCTTCTTGAATGAAGTAAACTTTGGTTTTTAGAGTCCTATTTGAGTTTGGTTGTCACCCTAGAGTTGAATGGGTTCACTTGGGGTTAAGTCCAGGGGGTGTTTAAAGTGATGTTTAGGCATCACTTCTCTTTTTGCATCTTAATAGGAGGATAGGGGTTATAGGATCATGCTTGGAGACTTTAGGGGCTTAAATTGAGGTATATAAGACCTTAAGATTTGGGAATGATTGTGATCCCTTGGAGAATTATTCGAGGCATACCCTATGATGAATATTAATGAAATCTTTTATGATCATGGCTTCAGATAAAATGAAACACGTAAATGTTAATGGAAATGAAAATTTTGATTTTTATAATAAATGCTAATTTACTTAAACACACCTCTCTAAATGCTATCATAAGGGAAGCTCGCGCATGAGGTGATGTCCCCTTTCTAGTGAATGCAGGGAGACTATAGTCCTCGACCATATGCGGGTTTGTTATATGTTTTATTCTGCGCTAGTGATGTAATTCCGGGTGTGGTTATAACTCACTCGCAGGCATATGGCCACTTCCCGATGTACATTAGGTGCCCAGGCTGCCTTGTTTGATAGGCCCCAGGAAGATGATAGTCATTTAGGGGCGCGGCCAGTGGAGAAACTCGGAGGGGCAGTCTTAGAATCGTTATATGTATAAGAATATAACCTTTCTAAACTCAAGTGGGACTTGAGATATGTTTATTGCCACCAAATGTATGATGGTAATTATATTCCTACTAAGGAATGAGAATCGAAAAGAAGTGAGAACAATAATGATATTATATTCCTGTTAAGGAATGGAAATTGGAATAATATGGTACTTGATGATGGAAGATTTTAATTTAATAATGCATAATTTAATTCTCGTGCATAATTTAATTTAAGACATATCATTTTAAACTGTCTCATTTATGCCTCATGATTAGGATGTTAGATTTTCATCTTCATCATTCATGATTAACTGTTCATATCTATCATGCTTGTTGTTCATCTGGTAATCATATATAAACCGGGCCCTGACCCGTTCTTTCTTCTATATTGTGCATGTTATTGTATCCGCCCAGGTGCTCCTCCGCAAGGACGCCCGTGTTGATATTCCCACTCTTATGTTTTCGAGGAGCTGTAAGATTTACGGATATTACAGGATGTTTTGTTAGACGCCCTCATTTTTGTATTCTAGTTATGATCGGGTCTGTCATTCGGGAGTGTGGCCCAACTTTGTACTTGTTTAATGGATGTAATAGGTATTGTATTAAACTATTGTGATTCATTTTGTGTAGCTGTGGACCGACAGCATATTCGGTCCTCTTCTTGTATATTCGTTATGAAAGTATTATATATGTTCTCTTGGAATTCCACTATCTTTTAGAATGGGTTGTTTAAATTATTTTCTTAACTTAATCTTCTAATCAAATTAAATATTATTGGCAACCCATTTTCTGAATTAATGGGTGGTTTTCCCGTATACTTGTGTGATATTTGTGATGCTGAGAATGATTTCCTTCCATGATTTCTGTAATTGTTGAAGTATCGGGCTGGCCACCCTTTATTTCGGAATGTGGGTTATCACAACTCCCTCCTTTTATTAACTAATATTTTTATGTTTATATTTCACAAAGTTAAGGAAGAAAGTTTATCCACCTGATTCCAAGATGTATTTTGTTGATTTGAAGCTCGTATGGTCTATCCAACAGAGTCTATGAGAAGCTCATCCTCACTCGATGTCTGTGTTGTTAGATTATCATAGAACAATCACATCTTTTATTGATCGACCTTATCCTCATCGGTCATTGCTTCACAATCCCCCTCCCAAGAAGAAAGAAACGTTGATGTTAGAGGATAATCATCCTCTTTTGAGTCCTTAGATAACAATATCGTACAAACCATACCTTTATCCCCTGAGAAGATAGTTAAGAGAAGAATACCCAGTTTGATTGCTGGAGCTAAATCTCCTCCCTCATTAAATAAGAAATTTGCTACTGAGGGTTATTCCAAATGCTCTCTGGAATTGGTGCAGGAGGAGGTCACGTCCCAAGGGCCTCAATTTAAAAGATTGGATAAGGGACTAGTCGACCGTCGGGAGTTGAAAAAAAAGACCCAAGTTAACCAAGCTCCTATGGGTGATGCTTCTGTTGCAGCGAACCCGGGTTTGGATAAGGTTATGATAGGCTCAACGGTATTGCATACCAATGAGTCTGCTATAGCTTCTCTTTCAAGGGAAAGATTATTGGACAGGGCTAACCATAACCTAGCCTTGGTAAATATCTCAACCATTTCTTTTATTTCTTCTATTGGTACCCTTAATGATATGATAAAATGATTTTGTTTTCCTTTGGACTTTGCAATTTTTAATGGACTATGATCAAATCTTAAGTATTGACAACCATTTGAGAAAGCCTTCATTGAAAATGGAAGTTGTTTTCAAAGGCTTAAAAGATTATCTGGATGCTGTAAACAGGGCACATATAAAAAACTAGGAAAAATGGAAGGGCTTAATTGATAGGTCTGATAAAAATAAAAAGGATGCATTGAAGTCTGCTGAGGATGCTTCCAAGAAGGCCTACCAGGAGAAGAAGACTGTTGATGATATTGAGGGCAAGTACGAGGGCTTAAGGGTCAAATTCATGAAGCAAAAGGAGGATGCCTATACTCGGGGTGGGGATACGGTCATTTCAATAGGCTGTGCAGGTTAGATTTCTAAATGAGTCATCCTTTAAAGAAGGATGGGATGTCGCTAACAAAAAGTCGACACAATTATAGACTCTGAGCTTTTTCAATAGTTTTAATGTGGCACTCCTCCCATTATTGATAAAAAAATAGATGATAATAAAGGAATAGCTAAGTCTTCTATGGTTCGTGAGATAGCAGTGGTGGTATGTCGCCCAGAGGAGAAGGTGTCTCTAGATGAGGAGGATGTGGATCAAAATAAGAAGAAGGTGTAGCCACATTAGGAATGTTTCTTGTTTGTTGTCCTGTAATTCACACTTTTTTTAATTGGGACTCGCCCCATTTTCATGTACTTGTTTTGACGAATTTTAATAAAATTTCTCTTTATTTCCTATACACATTGTTGATGTTTGTTGTACTTTTCCTTTGACCTTTCATACTCATAGCCTAATTTTCAGTTTAAATCTAGGAAATATGTTATAGAAGTTATAGAGAGTGACTCATATAAAATAGGTGTTCAAATTTTTGGGACAAGTCATGAGGATCTGGAAGAGGACGAGTTATAAGAACTGCGCAGCTTAGATGCCTCCAATCAAGTAAAAGAATCATATCTTCACCTACATAGTTTGTTTAGCCAACCTATGGAGACCAATGCCTCATAATATCTAATGATACTAAAAATACAGGATGATCACAAGGCATCACTTTCCATTCTGAATGCTGATTACGAGGAAAAATTTGCTCAGTTGATCAGTGAATGTGGATTTGATAAGAATCTATAGGACATCTTTTTGGATTATGGAAAAAAGGATTTTGTGATGAAATCCAAGCTAAATAGTACTCGGGAGGTTGCTATCTTGTTGGAGAAAGAGAATAATCTGTTAAGGAATGAGTTGGAAGGTTTAAGGAAATCAATAAGTGTTGATCAAAGCGAGGGGGTGCATTTTATGGAGAAAGAGAATGCTAGGTTGATGGAAGATATTGAGAAATTAAATAAATCCAAGGGTGTACAATCATCCAAGTAGGTGGTGGTTGCTCTATCCACAGTTCACGAAGAAAGGATGAAGAACACTTTAGCTGATCAAGACAATTTGATAAAAGTTTATCGTCATTAAAAGGCTAAATAAGAAGGTTTACCATCTTACCTTCCATTTCCATAAGCATCCACATACTTTTTAGTCGAATGACTAGGATGGGGCTTTGTCACACATGGGTGAGGGGCTGAAGTAGGCTAGGAGAGAAGGCTACAAATGGGGTTCGCACAATACTCTGATTGTTCTAAAAAATATCGAAAGAAGATCCTTTATGGTATTGGAATGACCCAGGTTGACTTAATTATCATAATCTTCCATTAACGCTGGATGTTAATTGGATTCCCACCAATGCCATTCCTATATGCCTTGTTAAACATACCTTGGGGATTATAGCCTTCACGTTGAAGATAATTTTGTCCGACCTCTGCACTTGGTCGATAAGCCTAGCTCTAGTAGATAAAAATGGTAAAATACCTTGGGAAATGTCCATCCTAGTGAGAACTACTTCTGTTGGTTTTATTTGGGCTTGTATTAATGATCAAGAACTTGTAATGATGCCATAATTTCTTTCTCTTGAATAAAGTATAAATGGTTGTTTTATGTTTCTATGTATGGTTGTGGCCTATCGGTAGCTTAACACTATGATTATATGGTTGGCCTTTAACCGAATAATCTGCTTGATTGGTTACTAATTTGGAATAACCTAAGTTATCCATCCTTAGGCTACACTAACACACTTGTAATTATCAAAATGGATATTGTCGTTACTATTGGTGACCAAATGTTACGGGATTTTTCATTAATTTGGTCTTATAAAACTTTTTGTTCTTGACGTTAAAAGGTCATACAGGAAGTTTTAGGATTATAAACTTCTTGTTCATGGCTTTTTAAAGATGAATTCATACATAACGTTTGAAGATTGCTCATGAAGTTTGAAGATTGCACTTGCTTTGAAATATTTATTTGAGATTTGTTACATATCCCATTCCCCAAAAAAATATAAAAAAAAAAGAAATCAATTGACGATAAACAAACAATTTTTCATTAATATTGAAGAAAGTTGCTACACATTTATCAAAAGATTAAATTCATAGTTACTGGTAATACTTCCTCAAGTGGTCGGCATTCAAGGTGTTCTCGAGTTATTATCCGTCCAATGTTCCTAAGTGATAACTACCTGATTAGATGATCACATAAATTCGGTAAGGACGATACCAGTTAGCTTCCAACTTGTTCCCTTTCTAGATCACTTTATTTAGAAAATAATATCCCTATTTTAGGTTTCTCGGCTTCACTCTTCTGTTATAGAACCTGACAGTGTGTTGTCGGTAGGCAACCACACGAAGTGCTACATTTTCTCTCACTTATTCTACTAAGTATAAGTCTAGTCTTCTCATGAGATCACTTTTAGGAGAGTTAAAGTTGAGCACTATGTGATTGGGTAAGCCAATTTCCATAGGGACCATCAATTATGTTCCAAATGCCAACATGTAAGGAGTTCTATCGGTAGCTGTCCTCGGTGTGGTTTTATAAGCCCAAAGCAGGCTGTATAATTCATTGATCTAGTTTCTTTTGGAATCATCTAGCCTCTTCTTAAAACCATCAAGTAATGTTTTATTAGTTATTTTTGTTTGACAATTGCATTGAGGGTGCCCAGGTAAGAATTTTTTTTTTTTATTTTGGACTGAATGCAGTAGTACTCAAATTCTTGATTGTCAAATTGAGTCTGATGGTCTATGATAAAGGCGTATGGAATACCATAGAGGCATATAATGTTATTCCATATAAACTGCAAGACTTTCTCATAAGGTATTTCAACTAGTAGTTCAACTTCCACCCATTTGGTGAAATAGTTTATAGCAATGACCAAATACTTAAACCTTCCTCTTATCTTCGGCAAAGGGTCGGTCAAGTCCATAACCCATGTAGAAAAAGGTTATGGATATGTGATTGGCATCAGAGTAGGCCCCGATCTTCTATGTAACATTGCAAACTTTTGGCACTTATCGTATCACTTAGCGTACGAGGCACAATCTTCCTTGTTATATAGAAAATAACATCCATGCATCGATACTAATCATACCAGTGATTGTCCTACTTAATGAGCTCTGAATGATCCTTCATATACCTCTTTAATATGATCTTTCATTTAAAAGGGATGAACACAATTGAGTTAAGAGATAGTGAATCCTCTTTTATACAAAACCCCACCTTCCAATACGTAGATAACTTCTTTGTATCTCAATTTCCTAGCTTCCTTTGGGTCTTCGGGCAAGGATCCATTTTTAATATACACCTTGATAGGATCCATCCATGAGAGACCCAAGTTAGTTTCTTTGTCAATACTTTTTTCTTATTAGAATCTCCACATGAATGGTCCTTATTGATTCTGTTCTGACCACTGAGGATAGCTGAGTAAGCGCATATGCTCGAGCATTTTTAATTCTACATTTTCTAACCATTTTAACTGCTCGAAGCTTGGATATTTTATTTAGGGAATTTACCAGGAATCTTGTCATCAATATCCTTTGACTCCAATTATCCCCAACATTGGATTGAAAATTAAGTGGTAATCGTTGTGGGTCATGACCTTCTTGGCACCCAATGAGAGAGCTAATTCGAAACTCGTGATTAATGCTTCATACTCTGCCTCATTATTAGAATTTGGAATTAAAAACAGAGCGTATATTCCACATCTATATTATTAGGAGAATTGAAGATTAATCCCGCATCACTACTAGTAGTAAATGAAGATCTATCTACATACATCTTCCATACATGTATTTGTCCTTTTGATTTCCCTTTCAATCATAGATTTATACTTGAATACCTTTAGTCTTTGCTCTACGTACCACTTTGGTTTCTTCTCGCATAGCGAATGTTTCCAGTTTATCTATTTTAGAACTATCTTTCGAAGAAGTCTTCTCGACATGGTTTGCCTTTGAGATATCTTCTTGAGAAGTCTGCTCGGCTGATGTTTCTTCTGCTAGAATTTGTTCAGTTAACTTTCGTCATAGGTAAATTTATCTATTAAATCTTCTACCTATTGTCATTTTATTTATGTCTCTGGTTCATAGTGTATATTGTATTCTCTTAACTCCACTGCTTATTCCATTAATAGTGTGTGCTTGGAGATACGATTTTATTCTTCGTGAAGCATGACTGAGGGCCAAAGTAAGCTTTTACAGATGCGAAAATTGAAACGCGGTATTTGACATTATCGATGAATTTTTCCTTCTGTAATATGTTAACCTCTTCCTGGATGGACATGTTCATATCGGGACTAAACACACGCTTGATCATCTTAGCATCTTTGATAATAAATAATTCATAGCATATGAATTCGAGATCAATCCCTAGCATATCCTCATGGCTCCAAGTGGAAACAAAATTCGTTCTTTAAGGAATGTTATTAATTCCTATTTGAGAGTTGGCTCTAAAGATGAGCCAATTTATGGAGTATACTATGAGTGATCGTCATCTAGGATGATCATTTTTGTTGCCTCCAAAACCTGCCCTTTAACTAAATCAACCTCCTCTCGGGGATATAGGGTCTAAATATGGTAGGTGGTGGTGACCTTATTTACTTCTTCTTGTTCGGCTGAAGTATAATAGAATTCCCTAGCCTCAATTTTATTTCTCGTAACAAAACCAACCCCATAATAAGTCGGGAACTTTAAGCACTTGTAAATAGTAGATGTCACCGATTTGAACTTCTTCAAGTTGAGCCTTTTGAGGATCATATTGTAAGATTCTTGGACAATCTTATCCAAAATGAAAAAATGAATCCTTTAAGTCCGGTGTTGATGCAAAAACTAGACTATGACTAATCAATTGAACACATATAAATAAGTAAAAAAAATAAGATAAAAAGAATCTTAAAGTGGTTCAGCTCAATGGAAAAGCCTACATCCACTGTTATATATTGCTTGACTTACTTGATTCCTTTTTTTGGTACCCCCAGTAGGAGGGTGTTACAATGTATTTATAACCCAAGAGGGGTGTCAAGAGTCGTCATGTGAAAGGATGGAATGACTTCATTTGTTAGGCATTTACATCATTACATAATGAGAATTAAACATAAGACTGCTAGCGCTTCATTGGCCATACTAGTTAGACTTCTGGCTATTAGTCGGTTTTCCCAGTTGGTTGGTATCCCTTGTTGGTCGGACTACCATGTTGGTCTATCTTCTATGTTGGTCGGACTTCTCTGTTGATCGGGTTGGCTTGTTGGTTGAGGATTTTAATCATGCTGACTTGGACTTGTGCCACATTGGATGACACATACTGGCTTGTAATTGGTCCACGTAAGGTGGTGAATTTTTATATCAACAGAAGCCCCCAATGTTTCACACTTGGAGTTGATGCGAAAGTGTGGAATATTATGGTTTAACAGTAGTTCGAGTTACTTGATCGGCTGCAGACCTTCCAGACATGTGAAATTTATTCATCTAATTGACAATTTTGAGCGCGTGTGGCAGTTTTGTAAATATTTCAAATTTTAGCGAGCTTTTATGGGGTATCTCCATCTTTTCTCTTGTTTGCCTCCGTAAATTCAATCTCCACTCTCTTTCATTACGTTTCCTAGTTTTCGAGGCGAATTATAAAAGGGAAATAAACTTCGATCATCTTTTATCTTTCATTTATGATTCTGTTGTGTTCTTTGAACTTTCGTGCGATCATTTTATTTTCTGTCTTTAGTTCTTGCTGAATACTTAAACCCTTGTAATAACTTTTATCTCTTCTTCCTTGCTTCTCCATCATGATTAATTCTATTAAGTCGCTTGATAAGTTCAGGAATGACTTTAACATTTCGTCTTGGGTTCTACTGGAACATCCCACTTTTGCTTACGATTTTTTCTCTCTTGTTGAGGGCCATTAGTTCCCTTCCATCTTTATTGCTAAGTGTGGGTTCACATTTCCTCCCAATCACCCGTGTCTAGATTTTTGTCATTATTTTGTTATTTTACTTGTTAGTGTCGCCCCTAACACATGGAGGGTAGTGAATGGAGTATATAGGTTAAATCAAATTCATGGAACCCATCTAGGGATTCCAAAAATAATGTTTTTTTATAAACGGGTACTAGTGATACCACTCTTTGTTTAAAAACTAGGACAGTTAGTAAGGCTTTAGTAGTTAACCTCCCTGATTCCAATAGGGATTATTTTTATCCCGGGGTAGTTGTAAAAAATTGTAAACATTCTCCCTTAAATGGAGGTACAAATTATCAAGGACCTAGATGTTCTCTCTTTGGCAATGGGATAGGATGTTCTGCGTTTAATAATTTTTTTCTCTGTTTATATGTGATAAAATGCCATACTGATTATTGCTTTATAATTTGACTTCGGTTTACAGGAAGAAAAAGTACCCAAAAGAGAGTGAAGTAAACTTAAAAGAATTGAAGTTCATTTGGGTAGTTCATAAGACATTTGTCGAGGAGCACGTTAGGTCTGCTACTTATTTGCTTCAATACATAAATACCATTTCTTCCTTCATTGCCAGACCTGTAGCTCCTCCTGCTTTGGTGATTGGTCTTAATTAGGAAGTTGCTTTTGATTCAGATACTCCTCCTTCTGATATCATGAAGAAGAGAAAGTTTCCTGATTTTCTTAGTGGTGGCACTTTTAGCTCCCAACAACCTACTGAAGGGGTCAAGAAGAAGACAGGGGATGTCATGAAAGAACCCCCACCCCCTAAAGACCTAGCCCCAAAGATGATGAACTTTCTTTGAGAAGATTTAGGAGAGGGCCTGCAGAGAAGCAGGTTGAATAGGTGACCGACCAACAGACATTGGTTGAATTACCTTCTTCCGATGCTGGTCCTCTAGAAGTTATTACTCCTGGTTTGGTTAAGAACTTGATTAAGTCTAGGACTCTTCCATATCACAGGGGAGTGTATGCCATGCTTCCCCGAGTAAAGGTTTCTAAATTGAATGCTTAGAGCCTTACGTCAGTAAGTGATTTCCATCTTCTTGATTCAGTTGTCTTCATATTTTTCATATACGAAATTGATCTTCTTCTCTTGAAGTTCTCGGTGCATTTAAATAATATATTAGAGAAGGATGATGCAATTTGGGCTTCTTCTTCAAATGATGTGGAGGAAGCTTTGGCTGGCTTGAAGAAATCTTTGCTCAATTCTAAGAAAGCCTTGGAGACTGAGAAGAATACTTGGGTAGAGAAATTGAAGACTGCTGAAACTTCCCGACAAACATTTGAGGTAAATGCCCTTCAAACTGAGCGTAGGGCTAAGGAAGCTAAGCACAGGGTAGAGGAAGTTGAGCGTAGGGAAAAGACTATTGAGGATCTTATGACCTCTGAAAGGTATAACAAAAAGTCTATTGTACAGGAATACTTCAGTGCTAGTTGGGATAAGGGCTGGAACAAAGCCATTTTTGCTGCCTCTGCTCAGATTGAGTATATAAAATAGAAATATTTAAGAGATGGTTGGGTTGCTTCTCTCTAGGAGTTAAACATTGTTAAAGGCTCTAAACTTTTTAAGATATATACTTATGGTCCTCCTCTTGTCATGGAGGGTGATATTAAAGATGAAGTTCGTTCTAGAGAGTCTACTCTAGTGGTTGAATCTTCTGCCGATCAACCTAAAGTTACTAAATCTTCTCTTCCCCTAATCGAGGAACCTAAAGTTATTGAGTATTCTCTTCCTCCAACCGATAAACTCCCGTCTATATCCCCTTCTTCCAAATAGGTTGAGAATGATAGGAATAAGGTGTATAGTTGTTCGGCATTTTCCTTTTTGCCTTTTTACTTTTTTATTTCTTTTTCTTTACTTTTATTGTACTTGAACCCTTCATTATCAATAAAAGAAACTTTTTATTCCTTTTTGTCTCTTATTGATTATGCATGTGTTTCATTATTGTTGTTGATCAGTGATCATTTCTTCTTACTAGTTTATAGCGAAGCTGGAATAACTTTCTTCCAATGATACCGATCTACTGAGGAAGTGTAATGCTTTTTTTAAATATGATCATATAAACTTATCTGAAGAAGAAATCATTAAGTTTCTTGGTGATGATGTATCAGAGTAGGCTAAAGAAGCCTACAAATATTTGAAGTACTTACTTAATATGGCGGTAGAAAACAATGTTGCCTACTATGAGATGATAAAAGATATTTAAGAATAGTATAAAGAATCCACTTTCCTATTGCACCAAAGCTACGAACATAAACATGGAAGCTTAACTGTAGGTCAGGGTTTTGAAAACTTTCTTTCTGTTTATAATAAGAAGGAATCTTTACTTAAGCTTGAAGTTGAAGAAACTAGAACTATTGCCAAACTCCTATAGGAGGAGAATAATAATTTGAGGGATGAATTGAATCTTTTGAAGTCTGCCTCTGGAGCTACTATTACTACTACTAAACAAGGACACTACTTTTTAGAAGTTGAAAATGCAACATTAAGAAGGGAGTTGGAGGCATTAAAAAATACCAAGCATTCATCCTTTTCCCGAATGAGATAAAAGCCTGACCGAGGTACTATAGAGGAAGCTAGGACTCAACAAACTTTGGAAAAAAAAGATGCTCAATTGAAAGCCAAGAATCAAGCAATTATGAAAATTTCTCAAAATCTTCAAGGTATGACCACGTAACTTTCCACTCAGACTTCTCAGTTGCAAGTTAAAGATGGGGTGTTGAAGAATTTGCATTCGTAGGTTTACAAATTAACCTTTAAATTCCATAAACAACCAAGGGATGTATGGATGGACAGGTATAATGAAGCTCTAGGGCATTTTGATGAAGGCTTTGACAGTGATGAAGGTGGATTAAAACAGCTCATTGTGGGACTGGTATGACCCAGGCTTGCTTGATCTTGACAATCCTGCTTTCAAGTTAGCTATCAGCTAGATTCCTATTCATTGTATTCCTCGATGCTTGATTTCAATGTACTGAGGAGATTAAGAGATACATATTGAACTAGAGATTGTCCGACCTCCTCATCTGCTTGATCATCCTAGTAGTAGTAATACCATAATGCTTCAAAATTTTAACTTCATCAACTCTCCTTACACTTTGGATGATCCTCCACCTGACATGGATCCTGTCTCTAAGCCTGAAGGGAAACGTTTCGTAAAATAAGGCTTTGTATTTTGGTTTAGTATAAAAAAACAATAAGTAATCATTCAATCGAATTAAGGAAGAGTTTTAAGCAGCTTATTTTGTCAATCTTTGACTGTGCATGGATAAACTTTTAGTCAATATTTGTATATGAATATCTTCTTAGTTTTTTACTGTAAATGGATCAAATTTTAATTAATCTCTGTATATGAATGGATCGACGATTTGTCAACCTCTAGTTTCGAATCGACGATTTATCAATCTGTAGTTTTTCACCGGTTTTATTGATACCCTTAGGATTATCCTAAGTACAGTACCAATTACCAATGCATCACCATGGTTCTACTAACGTACCTAAATTTTTAGGTAATTGCCTTAATTACGTTTCTTTCTAGGCATGTGTGGAATATTTGTCCATCTTTTAGCCCAGTTTAAATGAACATTGTTCATTCTGGTCTTCATTAACCAAGCATTAGGGACTTATAATTTTACGTTGCATAATTTTTATGTGTTGACAACCAACATTGTTGGTGCCTTTCTTGATGCCGACCAACATTGTTGGTGGTTTGTGTTGATACCAGCCAACATTTTTTTGGTGGTTTATGTTGACAACCAACATTATTGGTACCTTTGTTGATGCCGGCCAACATTGTTGGTGGTTTTCTAACACATTTGTAGTGTAGTTCATATCACTAGTACTCCGAAAAGAAAAATAACAATTTTGGGGAAATCACATTCTCATTAATATTGAAATGAACTTAGTACAACATGATTACATCACTAATAATATTTCCTCAGGTGTTCTGTATTCCAGGGATTCTTGAATTCTTTACCCTCCAAAGTCTCAATTCGATATGTGTCTGGTCGGATAACTGTTGTAATGCGATAAGGCCTATGCCAGTTGGTTTCAATTTTGTTATTCTTCTTAATCACCTTCTTCAAAATGTAATCACCTTATTTTATGTTTCTTGACTTCACCCTTTTGTTGTAGAAACATGCAGTCCTTTGATGATAGACTACATTCCTTAGAGTTGCATCTTCGCGTACCTCTTCCAACATGTCTAAGTCTAGCCTTCTCATTAAGTCACTGACTGGGGTATTGAAGTTAAGAACTATATGAGTAGGTAAGCCTAGATCGGTAGGAATTACAGCTCAAGTACCAATTACTAACATGTAGGGAGTTTCTCCAGTAGCTATTCTAGTGGTTGTTCGATAAGCCCATAAGACATAATGTACTTCATTGATCCAATTCCCTTTAGTGTTTTCAAGACTTTTCTTCAACCCATTCAACAAAGTTATATTCGTTACCTCTGTTTGGCCATTTCTTTGAGGATGCCCAGGAGCAGAGTGGATTTTTTAGACATTGGAATGGGCACAATAAGCAGCAAATTCATTGTTGTCAAATTGTGTTCCATCAGTGATAAAGGCATAGGGCAAGACATACATGCATATGATATTCTTCCAAATAAACTGATAAACCTTTTCTTAGGACATATCGATCAAGGGTTCAACTTCCACCCATTTAGTGAAGTAATTAACAGCTACATCCAGGTACTTAAACCTTCCTCGGGTGGTCGGCAGAGGCCCGACCAAGTTAATTCCCCATGTAGCAAAGGGCCAGGGTGAAGTGATCAGTGTTAGGAGAGCTTGTGGAGTCTTGTGTATGTTGGAAAACCTATTGCACTTATCACACTTTTTGACAAAAGCTGCACAATTTGGTCGCATAGTTGGCTAGTAGTACCCCTGTGTGTTGATTCTTAGTAATAAAGTTCTCCTGACTACATGGGCTCCACAAGACCCTTCATGAACTTCCTCAATCAAATATTTTACTTCAGCTGGATGCACACATCGTTGTAGACCAGCAGTTAAACCTCTTCTGTACAACACACCATTGTCTTTCACATATTTTGCAACTTTCTATTTGAACTTCTTAGCTGCAAGTAGGTCAATTGGTAGAATTCCATCTTTAATATAAGATCTTATGGGATCCATCCAAGATGGTTCCATGTCAATTGCAAAAAAAATTAACTATCAGATCTTTATCAATGCTCCTATTAGAAAGTGGCTCAATAGGAATAGTTCTTCGCAGCTTGGTTCTAGTTGCTGAAGCTAGCCGAGCAAGTGCATCTGCTCGGGTATTTTCCAGGCTTGGAATTTTGATCATCTGAACAACAGAGAAAGTAACGATTATCTTCAGAGATTTATCTAAGTATCTGGATATCAATTCTCCTTTATCTTCATATAAGTTCAACACCCTATTTACCACCAACTGTGAATCACTATATACCATAATTTGCTCGGCATTCAGTGATTTGGCTAGATTTAAACCAACAATCACAACTTCATACTCAGCCTCATTATTGGAGGCTTGAAATTAGAATCGTAGAGAGTACTCTATATCTATGTCATCTGGAGTATTTATGATGATTCATGCTCCACAACTAGCTACACAGGATGACCCATCAACATACATACTCCATATGGAAATATTGATGTCAAACGCTTGTTTTGTCAGAATCCCTTGATGGAAGATTTTATCCTTTACCTCCTTATATTTATTTTTCATCTCTTGTTCTCCGCTGGAGGGTTATGGTTGGTTGGTGGTAACTTCTTCTATAATTTTTTTTACTTGGAGTTGGTAGGGACTATCTTCAGTAGGTTTGCTAACTCCTGAGTGTTGCTCGTTAGGAATCCCTTGTTGCTTGAGAACCTCTCCGTAAGTGAATTCTGCAATAAAATCTGCCACAGCTTGGTCTTTTAAGGAAGACCTTGGTTCGTATTCAAGATCATATTACCCCAACTCCATAGCCCAATACATCAAATATTTGGCTTTCTCTTGCTTATGGAAAGCTTGCCTCAGTGGAATGTTAGTGTATGCCACTATGGTATGAGCTTGAAACATGGCTTCATCCGTCTACTAGCCTCAATTAAGGCCAATGCTAAGTTCTCCATCCTAGGATATTTGACTTCTGCTACTCGAAAAGCTTTGCTAGTGTAATAAATCGGCTTTTCAACTGCATTTTCTTCCCTGATCAAGGCAGATCTAATAAATGATTAAAGAAATAGCCAGATATAAATATAGTTTTTCTCCCAACATTGGTCGAGAGAGTCGTGGGGGTGCTCCTAGGTACTTTTACAATTCCAGGAAGACTTTTTCACATTCATCGTTCCATTCAAAGGTTTTTTTTAGCACCTTAAAGAATGGTAAACATATGTCTGTTGCTTGGGACACAAATCTGTTGAGTGCTGCTACACACCCTATTAGCCTTTGAACATCCTTTTTACTAGTAAGATATTGCATTTCTATCAAGGACTTGATCTTATCTAGATTAGCTTCAATGCCCCTTTGATTGACTATTGTAATACCCCGTATTTTTATGCTATATTAATTTGGGGATTTATTAAATTTAATGTGAGTTAATTATTTAATAAAAATCCAGAAATTAATTATATTATAATTATTAACGTGACGAGAGTTAGTAATTATGGGAAATTTGTTGAATATTACTAATGAGAAAAGCAATATATGATATTGATTATATTGAATGTCACGAGTGAATAAAATGACAATTTTGGAAATTTGAATCGGGACGCGCCCGTGTCGCGTCGGGACTAAATTTTGATAAATAAAAAGTGAATATTGTATAAGTTGCTCGTATGGTCGTTTTGAGTGCGCCAACGCATCCGGAAGGGTCAAGATAGTCAGAAAAGTGTACCCGGGGGTGTAGTTTGGGTCTCGGGGCGTTTTTAGGCCTAATTAGTAACCCGGAATGGCATTTTAGTCATTTTACATTTATGGGTAATTAAACCCACGAAAATTAGAGGGACTATATCTGATATTGAGGTTGTCACTTAGGGTTAGAATATTCGGAACCCTAAAACGGCCATTGGAGAAGAGAGGAGAGATCTCTCAAGGCAATTCAAGGCCAAAAAGCCACCCGTTTGCACCGCCGTCACCGCCAACGCGTAGATCGCGAGACGAGGAACGCAACCACACCAATATCAGCCGTAAACCAGACTTCTGAAAATCCCAGGCAAGTGTTTATCTTGCTATTTTCATTGGTGCAATTTCCATATTAGTTTAGGAATGATTAGGAATGAAATATATGGAAGAAACCCCAAATTTTGATAGGAATTTGCATGTAGTAAAGACTTAAACCTTATTCTGGAAATCTTATGTGATGTAGACGAATCACCCACGAAATTTTGATGATGTATTAGAAGGAAATTCTGGTAAAAACAGATTAGAACCATGATTAAGAAAACTCTAGGGTTCTTGATGATTAAATAAGATTTTGGGTTGATTATCCATGTTTAATGATAGGAATACACATGATTTACGTTAAAAACATCTGGTACAATGTTATAATGTTAGTAGTAGAATTTTTGGGACGTTTGGAGTTGAAAAATATGGATTTGGATGAAGATAGATGGTAGAACCCATAACTGCAATTCTGCAGAAATCAAAATACCTGCTTGATCGATCGATCGAGCATAGAGCTTCGATCGATCGAAGGGTCGATCGATCGAGTCCCAGACCTCGATCGATCGACCCCTCCTGGCAGACTCCTATTTCCCTTGTTTAATTAGTTAAATTAAATTCATCGTGAAATAATTCTTCGGTATTCTTAATAAAATGTTTTGGGAGATAGGAAAGACCAGTAGGACATATGAATAAGTGTTGGGAACTTTATCATAAGACGAGAATTTTGCTTTTGGGATAATTATATGATGAACGATGAAACTATGAATTTCAAGTGAGAGATTACGGCGAATAGCTACGATAGTGAATAGTGGTATACCTACTGAATTTTCTACTTGGAAGGATAGAGTCCACGAGTGTCACGTAATAAGTGAGAAAACCCTTCGAGTTAAGGTTAGAGATGAAACCTTATACGTAATACTAATAATGTGAAATTAAGGATAAATGTTGTAATTATGGGTGACGAGAGGAACCTATATTAATATGATAAAAGTGGTATATTTATATGATTGTGTGTACATATATTATATACATGTGAAAAACATACCGTGCTACTTGCTATCCTTGAGGTTACCGCACCGGGACAGTCTTATCTCGATGGGACCTTTATGGGGGATATTGACTTGTACCCTAGAAGATAGATATCCTTGGTACAGGCTATCGAATCGATAGTTCAGACGGTCCTAAGAGACGCGAGTATGTGCCATCCTCTTAGAGACTTGGAATCTATGCTTCGCCTCGATATTGTTTCTATATGTGTTAATACAGTTCGAGAGTGATTCCGAATTTGTATTCCCCTTGATATGAGTGGTATGGGGTTTGGATAGTAGAAGTATGCACGCACCATAGTTTTATTTGGGGTGTTGTTATTTTATATATATTATACGAGTATTTAATATATATATGAGATTAGGAAATTTGAAACTGCCTACTGTGATTTGATAAGTAGGACATGGTTGATGACTCAAATAGTAAATACTTGTTTTGTGAAAGTATAATATGACACTGGGAAACTATATAAATTAATAAAGCTAAAACGAGAGTTGTGCTGCTAATTGGAAGTATCCTTTTTATACAATGATATTGTTCGGTTTTGAAATCTTATGAGTAAGTTAAGATAAGCTAAATTATTGGGAAGGTTAGTATGATAAAATGATAGGATAAACCGTTGGGAAGGTTAGTACGATAGGCGTGCACATTAGAAGAGAGGTGAGAATTTCTCAAGAGAGTGTCGCTCTAATATGTTGTTGCATTGGCCTTTATCAATTTAAATACTTGCTAAACAAATTTTAAACCATACACACTATCGGGCTCTGGCCCGTTTCTTTTTCTCCCTCTCTCTTGTATATATATGTATATATTTCAGGTGCCCAGCCACAGGGGCGTCTTGCTTAGGATCTCTTGAAAGGAACGTGCTACAGCTTAGGTGGGAGTTGCAGGTCACTTGCGTAGACGGCTTCCTTTATTGACTCCACTTCTACCATTCTCATTTATTGGGCATGTGTCGCCCTTTCCATTATTTCATTGTTATTGGGACATTTGTATTTCAGTTATTTTTAGTATTGTCACTATGGGATTTATTCAGTTTGAATTATGTTACTTTATATTTCGCATGTTGACACTCGATTGACAAATGTTTTAAATTAATTGGATTGTGTTCCAGGTTTATTGTGGTGTGATACTTAATTGTTGAAATGTTGTTAATAAATAAATAAATCATTTTCTTAAAAAAAAAAATGGAAAGTAATGTTTAAATATGGTTTTGACACTTAGCTTAATTATTTAGGGTGTTAAATTGGAAAGTTTATTTTTACGACAGTGATGCTAAGAACGAACCAAACTGTTCACCTTGATTTAATTTAATAAAGGAGTGATCGCGCGGTATTTAATTAGGCGGGGTGTCACAACTATATACCCGAGGAACATTCCCTCCTAAACTTCGAAGATGCATTTTGTCAGGTTTAACTTCATATGGTGCTTCTCTAATTGATCAAACATCTGGCTGAGGTCGACAATATGATCAGAAGCTTTTTTTCCCTTTGTCAGCATATCGTCAACATACACCTCCATATTCTTGCCTATCTGTTCCTCAAATACTTTGTTCACCAGTCTTCGATAAGTGGCACCTGTATTTTTTAGTCCAAATGACATAACATTATAGCAATAAGTTCCTCGGGGAGTAATAAGGGAAGTACTTTCTTTGTCTTCTGGATTTATTTTAATCTAGTTATAACCAGAATATAAATCCATAAAACTCAGCAGCTCGTGCCCTGAAGTAGCATCCACTAGTTGATCAATTCGTGGCAAAAGGAAAATGATCCTTCAGGCACGCTTTTTTCAAGTCAGTAAAATCCATACACATCCTCAGCTTATTATTTTTCTTCTTGACCATAACTACGTTGGCCAACCAGTTCGAGTACTTCACATTTCGATAGAGGAAGCTTTTTGAAGCTTCTCCACTTCTTCCAGTATAGCCTGTTTCTTTTTCGAGCTGAAAACTCTTCTTCGTTGCTTTACATGTTTAACCTCCTTATGAACATTAAGCTCGTGGCACGGGAAATTTGGGTCTATAACAAGCATATCTTCATGGCTCCATGTAAAAACCTATTTTCTTTATCTCAAGAAGGCCACCAACTCCTGTTTAAGAACCGAATCCAATGATGCTCCTATTTAAGTTGTTTATTTTGGTTTATTATCATCCAGAACGATGCCTTCTTTTGCCTCCTTCACCTGGCCTTTTACAAGATCTGATTCATCTCTTGAATCTAAGGTTTCAACCTCAGATTCTATTTTTGGCTCAAACATATCCACTTGATAAGTGGTTGTTTTCCTCTTCACTTATATTATATGTTCCTTCTCAACAGATTAATAGTATCATCCTCGAGCTACTTTTTGATCTCCTTTTACTATTCTAACTCCAAAGTTGGTCGGGAACTTCAGGCATTAATGGACAGTAGAAGGTACAACTTCAAATTTCTTTATACATACTCTTGCCATGATCATATTATAAGAGGAATGAACATTTTTGTCCATTACAAAGAATCTCACTTTCTCTGTCCTACTCATGGGCCATGACCCGATCAGTAAATTTAGCTTGATTGTTCCCAATGGAAATACCTTCTCTCCATAGAATTCGATGAGGGGCTTGTGGTAAGGCTCTAGTTGGCTGAGTTTTAAATCCAAGCTATCAAAACATGGATTGAACATAATTTTCGCCCAACTGCCGTTATCCACTAATGTTCTTGCTACCAGTACGTCTTTCATCCTGACTCTGATCACTAAAGGATCATCATGAGGATACAATACTCTGGATAGATAATTCTTGGAGAAGCCAATTACGAGCTTATCCTTATTGATTTTACTTGGTCGGTCTTCCTCGGCAAGGTTGATTTACTAGATATAGGAACAAGCTTGAGCCTCATTGAGATAAGACTTCCTTTCAGCTGTATGATCTTCGCCTCCTACATCTCCACCTGTAATCATATGGTAATCAAAGGATCCAAATATGAGTGTGAATACCTCGTGTTCGGGTTATCTAGGCTTCTTAGGGAGATTAGGATCATCTTCTGGATCATCGTCATGGTTCCTCTTTTAATCTTCTCTAGGCTTAATAGGCAATTTAGATCTCTATCGTCCTCTACCGCCAGCTCTTCCACCAGCCTGCTGATCAACAAATTTGTCTAATTTTCCATTTCGAATGAATGCTTATATCTTATTCTAGAAAGCAATACACCGGTTGTTCATATGACCATGGTCTTTATGAAATTCGCAATACTTAGACTTATCCCTCTTATTAGCAGGTGAGCTCAACTTTTCAGGCCAACTCAAATCATTGTTGTGCTTGATTTCTTCCAAAATATGATGTATATCCACCATTAAGGGAGTGTAATTGGTGAATTTTTTTAGAAGATCTAAGCTTTCTTTTACTTTGCAATTCTTGCGCTCATTGTGATTTTTGTGCTATTTCTTATCTGACCTCCCTTCAGACTTTGCTTATGCCTTTGCATCCGAGTTCTTTTTAGCAGCCATAGCTTCCTCGACATTCATAATCTTCACTGCTTTGGCCATAAATTTCATCATTGTCTTTGGGAGATCTTTTGCCAAAGTATAATATAGTTTGTCGGGAGCAAACCACTCATGAGGGTAGTGATTACAATCTTCTCCTCGTAATCGATAACTTCTAATTTCTTACTATTAAAATGAGTGATGTAATCCCTGGTACTTTCTCCCACATTTTATCTCACACTAAGAAAATGAGCTACTCGCTTCACTGGTTCGGGTCCAAAGTAGAAATTACCAATGAATAGCTTGACGAGTTATTGGAAGCTAGAAATCTTCCCCCAAGGAAGACTATTATACCAAATTTGAGAAAATCCAGTGATTATTCCTAAGAATTCCCTGCACCTCATCTCATCAGGGACAACATAAATATCATTCGTTGCTTGGTATTCTTATGTATAAAAGAGTGGATTAGTCTTCCCATCATACTTAGGAGTGACCACTAGAACTTTAAACTTAGTCGGTGTAAGGAAATCTATAATGGTTCGCACAAAGGGAGATCCCTTAACAAAACTTCTCTGGAGAGGATTCTTTTCCTTGGCCATTTTTCCCAATTTATCTTCCAAACACTGAATGGACCCCTTCCAAGCATAATTTCCAGCACCAGATCTGTTGATGGCAGCTCTTTTATTCTGACCAACTGATTGTGCTCAGCTTTCCTCTTACGAAATTTATCTGAGACTATACCGATCAATTCTTTGGGCATTAGATTTGGATTGGGATGAACCTTCCCTCAAGTCGCTTGGTCGCCGAGTATTTCCCGACGTAACTCGAAGGGCATTTCTCCCGGGTCCCAAATGATCGAAAGGAGAGTCCCTACTTAGCCTTTCTAGGGCACTTAATATTTCTGGAATGAGGGACTGTCCATTAGAGGAATTAAGAATCCTGATAAAAGAATTTTCTCCAAGACGGTATGAAGGATCCTTTGAAGTTCTATAATGGCTATGCCCAACCCTTATTATCGACGGTGGTGACGTATTCCTTTGATTGGACTTCACAAGAACTCCAACTTGAAGAGTTTGGGCCAATTTTTATATTGTATCCTGCATATCCTCTTAACCTTTCACCAGGATAGCTAAAATTCCAGTTAATGCGTTTTTGTTTGGAGGGGCAAAGGGATTAAGAGGAATTCCTTTATTTCTGGTACTTATTTGAGCGATATCAGCCATATGTAATGAATTAGTGAAAACTGTAGCAGTAGTTTCCCACAGACGGCGCCAATCGGTTGAAGCAAAAAACTAAACTAGGATTAATTAATTGATCACAGATAAATAAGTAAAAATAAATAAGACACACAGATTTTTAAAGTGGTTCGGCTCAATGGAAAAACCTACATCCACTGTTATATATTACTTGACTGCCTTGATTCTTTTTTTTTGGTCCCCCCAGTAGGAGGGTGTTATAATGTATTTATAACCCAAGAGGGGTGTCAAGAGTCGTCATGTGAAAGGATGGAATGCCTTCTTTTGTTAGGCATTTACATTAATACATAATGAGAATTAAACATAAGACCGATGGCACTTCATTGGCCATACTAGTTGGACTTTCGGCTATTGGTCAATTTTCCAAGTTGGTTGGTATCCCCTGTTAGTCAGACTCCCATGTTGGTATGTCTTCTATGTTGGTTGGATTTATCTATTGGTCGGGCTACCTTATTGGTTGGGGATTTGTATCATGCTGACTTGGACTTGTGCCACATTGGATGACACATGATGTCTTGTAATTGGTCCACGTAAGGTGGTGAATTTTGGTATCAACATCTGGCTTATAAGGCAAGTGCCCAAAAGAACTTCTAGCTTTATAGTCTTAAGATGATCTACCTTTTCTCCTGAGAACCTATTAGGAGCATGTGATAGGGTTTAAACTTGTTGTCACAAAATCCTAATCCAATGAAGAATTTATAGAACATGACGTCGTTCGATCTATAATTGTCCACATGAATTCTAGCCAACCTTGATTCATGTACTCTCATAGTGATGACGAGTGGATCATCATGGGGATATAAAAATCCAGATAGCTTGTTCTTAGAGAAACCTATTAACAACTTGTATCTTTACACTTTTATTGGACGACCATCGACATCATCAGATAGGTTGATTTATCGAATATATGAACATGATTTGGCTTCGTTTAAGTGGGATTTTCCCTCAGCTATTTAATCGCCACCACTAGTGTCTCCTCTTGTAATAAAAGGACAACCAAAAGATATAATCTTTACCCCAAGTTTAGGCTCTCAGGGTTGCTTCGGTAGGTGTGGGCCATCTTTTAAATTAGTGTATCTACATCTTTTTTTTCTTCCCTTACTTTGTAAGGGGATTCTGATCGTATTTTGGTGTCTCTTTATTATGTCCTGCCAACGAACATGGAAATTATGCCATGTCAGATCAGGCTTTTTATCTCATTCTTTAGGGCTATGCAGTTTACAGTAGTATGGTCATGGTCTTTATGAAATTCACAATACATGGAAGGAGGGGACTTTAATTTTCAAGGCCATTTTAGATCCCCTCTTCCTCTAATTTTCTTTAGGATATGATGTATGCTAATAGTGAGGGGGTAAATTCATCATACTTTTTGGGCTTTTTGACCTTCTTATCCTTTTAGTTATTCTTTTAGGAGTTATTTTATCAATCAACCTTGGGAATCAGGGGTCTATTAAGAAGCCATAGCCTCCTCAATGTTCATAATATAACGAGTTTTTTCCATTAACTCAAGGCAGTGATAGATGTTCTTTCTTCATAATCTACCACTTCCAACTTTTCATAGTTAAAGTGAGTGATATACTCGCGATTGGTTTCCCCTGGTCTCTAAAGAACACCTAGTAAACGAGCCACCCTTTCAATGGGTTTGTATCCAAAGCATAAATTACTGATGAATAGCTTGATAAGTTGCTAGAAGCTAGATATTTCCCCATGAGGAAAATTATTTTACTAAATTTGTGCTGACCCGATGATCATGCTTGAATATGCTCGACAATATATTTTATTTGGGACTGAGTAGATGTTGGTTGTAGCCTAGTATTGCTCTACATGAAGGACAAGATCAGTTTTTCCATCATATTTAGAAGTAACCACATATGGTTTGAATTTAGCAGGTGGGGAAGTCCACAATAGCTGAAAAAAGGGTGATGCCTTCATAAAACTCTTGTGTAAGGGTTTTTTAGATTTGGCCATTTCTCCCAAGCAGTCTTCAAACCGCTGGATTGAACCCTTCTAGGGATGATCGTTTAGATTAGTTTTATAGGAAGTAGTTTTAACAGCTCGACTGTGAATTTATGTTGAGATCTCTTCCTAGGAAGTCTCCTCGGCACCACGGATCCTAGCATGCTGGTTCTTGACTTGACAGAATATTCTCGACGATCTCAAGATCTGGATCCCCTATGATTGTGGCCCCTATTTTCTCAAATACCTAGGTGATCGAAGGCATATCCCTTCTTTAGTCTATCCAGTGCGCTCGACCATTCTTAAGAGAGAGATACCATCATAGTAATATATGGATTTCAGGGAGGAGGTTGCACCAGTGCAGTAAAACCTATCGTTTGAGGATCTGGAGTATCTGGATCTATTTATTTCATTCTTAGGAGCTGGACGTGGCATTTCCCTTCTAAAAAATAAAGCGAGAGTCAGTCTTGCTTGGAGCATTTGAGTAAGCTGCTTACTGCTTCATGTATTGCTTCCTATCCCTTTAAAATATTCAGTAGGATTCCTTAAACATCTCCTATTCCAGGAGGGGCAGAAGGATTGAAAATGTTTCTTCCAGCAAGACTCCCTTCTGGAATGTTTGTTATACATTGACAGTGTGGTGGGAAAATAGAACTTAAAAGAAATTGGTAGGAAACAACAATAACTGGATGTTTCCCATAGATGGTGCTAATATCTTGATGTCTAAATTTAGGGTTATATTTTTAAGTAATGCTCTTAGCTCAAGTTACCCAAACTTATAATCATATATAAATATGTAATGATAAAGAAATGAAGGAAATGTAAAGAGACACAATAGTTTTTAAACCACTCAGCCTAGGAATGGTGCCTACGTCCATGGGGCAATTTTACTAAAGATTTAGAATTTAGTACAAGTCTCTTAATAATAGGTTTTAGGGTTATAATGAAGTGGTTCTTCCACTTACTAAGAGAAGTAGTTATGTATTTATAAAGGATGGAAGTTAAAGAGATGGAATGCCTATATATAGTAGGCATTTACATCTTTACACGATAATATGCAACTAGATATTTGTTTATGTGCCTATGCATAGTGGATGTTGAATATCCCACGTGCATCTGTTCATATCACTGATTGTTCATCTTTTGGGGTGTGGTTGGATGAATGGTTGACCACAAGATATCTGATTCGATCAAGTGTATCTGCTATTTAAGGGTCAGGTGGTAGTATTGACAGTTGTCACTATTTTATTGGTCTATTTGGCCTAATTATTTTAGGCCACAACACTTATCATGATTTGAAATATGGATCATGTCTTGGTTAAATTAAGGTTTTCATCAAAATTAATGTAGCTAAAGTTGAACAAGAATTTGTTTTTAAGCACGGGTTAATGAATTATCTTGTGTCATTTGGTTTTACAAGACCACTTAAAAGAGATTTATGGGGAAACACCTTTTTTCCTTGCCTTTGGGAATGAATAAATCATCCGCCTAAAGGTTCTGGCTACCATTATGAGAACTTCACAAATGGAAAATGTAGAAAGTACTTCAGAATCTGAGTAGAGATGTACCTTGACAAGGAATGAATGGACATAGTTTTTATATTAACACCATATTAGCAACAATTCACCTAAAGGTATGATCATCGAGGAACAAATGGAACAAGCCTTCATCATATTTTCACTGTACCAGATACATTTCACCGAATAAAAAAATCCTCATATGAATCAAATATATTTTATGGCTTTCTATTATATTATTCACAAGATGGTTGGTTAAGCAAACCACCCTTCTGATGAGAAGTTAGTTCAACTGAGAAGTCCGTTTTTAGTAACATCGAATTACCATAGTTGATCCTATCAATTGTAAAGAATGGAGGGCATAATTATACCCAGACCATATAACACACAAAATTTAATGATGTTATTTTCATAAACCTAGACTTTTGATTTAGTTAATTGAAAGTTTTTATCATGTTAGTTTCCTTTTAAACTTTTTCCAAGTTAAATTCTTCTTCAAACTTTATTCCCTGTTTCAAGTGACATATTTATGCTTCACCCCACCAAGGGGAATGAAAACATTATATATTAAATAAATCTTAGTCAAAATTTAATTTTGTGTATTTTAAGCCTCATTTCAAATAATGTGTTAGTTAAGATTATAACATACACTAGATATTATTTAGCCATAGGATGTCTTTGGATATAAAAAAAATATGCCAATTGTTACACCCCATAATTTTGAGGGCTTTGAATTTAATTATTTTAGGAGAAATAAAATTTATTTGAATTGGAGAATTTTAAATTTGGCAATTGAGGTCAAAATTTGATGAAGTTATAAAGTATTTTGGATGACGATCATGAGTGTACGGTTGATCCGGAATGGGTCGAGATAGTCAAAATGATCGTCCTTGGGTTTTATTTTGGTTCTGGAATATTTTAAGTTAGTTTAACTCAAATTGAAGTAAACGAGTCATTTAAAGTATGTATTATCATTTAAAGTTGGTTATTTTGGAGATAAGGCTTATAAAGCATGCGTGAGACAACAATATCATTTGTTAGATTGAGAAAGCCCCAGAAAAAGAGAGAGAGAGAAAAGAGGAAAGGAAGAAGAGAAGGAGGAGAAAAGCTTGGAGGTTCTGGCCAATCTGTGATTTCGAGGAAGATTCAACCTCTACAACTTTGAGGCAAGTGATTAAACTTGCTAAATAATCTGTGTGTGTAATTTATTTCATGATTTGTGGATAAATATTTGGATTTTTGTTTAATATGTCAAAACCTAGATTTTGTGGATTAAATCTTGCATTTGATGTTTATATATGGGTTTGATGGTGTAGTGGTGGTTGGGATCATAGTTGGGTTGATTTATGAGGTTAGAATCGTGATTGATAAGGGTTTGATTGTTAGAGTTGATGATTTGTGGGTTTATATTTCGTGGGTTTTGTACAAAATATGGAACTTTTGAAGTTCTGCAGACCCGAATCGATTCGCGACTTCAGGTAAAAGTGACTGGTCTGTGTGACCGAATAGATTCGTATCCAAAACGAATCGATTCGACCTAAGATAGACTTAGAGGTCCTTTGGGACCAATCGATTGGCATACTGGAGAATCGATTCGCTTTAAGGACCGAATCGATTCGGACTGGGCTGAATCGATTCGAAAACAGGGCTATTTTGCGAAGTTTTTCTAGAGTGAGTTTTACTCCGTTTCGATTAGGTTTATCGATTAGGAACATTCCTATATCATGCGAGAAACACATTTTTGAGGTTCATTGGGATTTTATTATATGATGCAATCTTGGGGATGTATCGAGTTATTTGGGAAGTTATAAATTGGAGTTGTCGCATCGACTTAATGGGGAATCATATTAGCAATGGGAATCCTACTTGGAGATTAGACGTAAGTTATTATATGATGTGACATTGGGGGCTCATCGAGGTGGTTGTGATGGTATGACTTGGAGTTGTTATGTTGACTTTTGTGTTGAATCCTCCTAGCAACGGGATTTTTATTTAGGTATGATTGGGGACCAATGAGAGAGAGGTCGTGTGCCCTTAGTGACATTAAACTTAAGGATTTAATCTAAAATGCGATAATGTTAAGGGTTCATATGAGTAACTGAACCGTAATCTGAATTGAAAATGATTTAACGCATTACCGACTTGAATAGGTTGTGTCTATACTTATAGTCGGGATAATTATTGTATATCGGGGTGCATACGGATATGGATGTTTCGTGTATGATGATTGTTATATATACGTCCGATTATGTGATGTGTATATGTATATCTTGTGTGGATGATATATATATTTATTGTGTGAGCATACACATCTAGTGCTATCATGGGAACTTGTGCGATCTGGGTGAGGCCCTGACTTGAGGAGCAGTTTTCGTATAGTCCCCAGGTCATAGTCGTCCATTATTTATTGCATGATTTTTATTATCGGCGAGAAGTCTTGGGTATGAGCCGTTCTCACTTTTAGGTTCAAAACTATGACCTCTTCCCATACGTCTTTGATTTGGTTTATACCAAGTCCGTGTGATCTAGTCCGACCGCTGGTAACCCAGGATATGGTGAGTAATTCCTACAAGATGATAGCATTGCAGATAATATGTATACATACATATATATATATGTGTATATATATACATATATATATACATGTCCTATAAGTGAATATGTTTTGGGTATTTTAAATGCACGTTATGTGTGTTATGTGTACGTGCTTATTAGGGTTGAATGATCGTGTTTTATAACTAGATTAATGTTATATAGACCCTAAAGGTTCTATACGATATCTTATTCATGTAGTTAGAGATAGTTGTTCATAATAAGTAGTTGGGTTATATGTGATATGTGCTGAGGGCATAATGGATCTCGATGATCAACATTGTCAAGTAGTAGTGTATCGGGGGGGTTCCTTGTTTGGATTTCGCTTTGCGAGACGTCCCATGCACGAATCGTAGCACAATGTTGGGAGTGGGGAGAAGTTTAGTCATTGGTACTTGAATTTGTGCGTTATGGTGAAACATTACTTTACAAGTATATAAAGATGATGTGTGACTATTCTGATGATAATAACTTGTTTACGTTAATAATTAGAAACTGATGAATTCTAGTAAGATATATGTATGTATATATATACGTTAACACATAAGTTCAGGCGTAAACTTAGGATATGATAGAATGAGAAGATTTTGGCTTATACTTGGGATAGTGGGTTAAGTGGGTGTAGATTTTGCGTAGATTAAGATTGAATTGTCCCTAGAATGTATCGAGTAGCTAAATTGAGGTTTATGTGCATACGTTTAGGTGCACGCTCTAGTCGAGGGGTGTGTTTGAGTTCCAAGAGAGTGCGTCTCCACTTAAATTATGAAATTCTATATTTATAATTATTATGGATTTTAATGAACTTGCTAAAAATGTTTTCAAACCTCGGGCTCTGACCCGTATATATTTCTCTCTTGCTATACATATATTTTAATATATTATAGGTGTCCCACCACAAGGATGTCAATGATGCTTTTCTATCCAGTGTCCTCGAAGCTGTAGCAAATGCGGACTGTTGCAGGATTTTTGTTATAGCCACTTCCTATATTTTGTAAATCTAGTTAAGGATTCATTTTGTATATCGGGTTTATACCCAAGGGTTATATCTAGCACTTTTATATTTCTCTCTCAGGATGTTGTATTGTCTGTGACCCGATAGCATATTCGGGTATATTTCCTTTTGTGTACTTATTAGGTTTTGATTTAAGTACTTCCTTTTTATCGTGGTATGTGTGCACATTTTATCATGTAAGGTAGTTACTATATTGTTCGTATGATGTTCATTGTATGTTTTTAATATTTTTTGGCATTCGCTTATTGTAGTATTGGGTAGTTAGCTATGTTTATTTAGTGTTGACGGTAGATGCTGAGAATTATCCACTTGAGATTCCTGATTTATTTTAGTGTAGGGATGGCCACCCGTTATTATTTTAAGCGGGGTGTCACATCAATCCTTGGGGAAAAATAAAAGGTTGTAAGAGTATCTCGGCATAAATCCTAAGTTTAGGGGTAAAGCCCCACATCACATGTGCATTATCGTTAAGGTCTTCCTAAGCCTAGTTTTGGGTATGAGGATACCACCTAATCGATAAGTGTTTACACCATATTATTACGATCCAATAAGGTATTGCCACGTGGGATTATGAACCAGTAATAACAACTGAATTACAATGCACAAACTCAAGTCAATTGGCAACACACATGCGCTACACCTTTCTAAGTTGGGATGTGGTGTATAAATTAGTGGAAAATAAACTACATGGGAGCGTTGGTGCACCTAGGTGGGAAATATTTGAACCCAATTAAAAGTTAGCAGATCAATTACATTGCATGAAAAGAAAATCTATAAATAAGCAATGAAGCAGACACATGAAGAGAGGACTACTTCACTAAAAAAGTGCATTTACCTGCTTTCATCTTATCTTATCTTTTCTTTTCTTTTTTTGTTTATTTACTGCATTTCTTTCAGCTCTAAGTATATTGAAAGGTAGATTGTAACTTTCCTCCAAGTTTATTAAAAGTTTTGTGCCTTACATTTGTTTTCTCTTACTTTATTGCTTTAAATTTTATAGTGTTATTCTTTACTTTTAGGCAAATACTTCTCTTTAATTTTAAACCATTACTTTTGTTTTAGTTGATGCACTTTACAACTTCTTTAGTTCTAGTTACTTGCATTAATTTAGCACTCACATCAAAGTCTTCCCTAAAGGATGCATATGTCGTTTTAATTGACACAATAGTCTGATATTATCACAAGCCTAAGACATTTTAGTTAGTAAGATCGTAACATTTCTTGTCAAGCTCACAATAAAAACTAAAACCTATTGACCCAGCTAAGTAAAAACCACCCAAAAATATTTTTTTTGCATGCTCGGTGGGACTCTCAATGCTGAATTAGTTTTTGAAATGGATCAGATACATTGAAACGGGGATGTAAATGAAAATGTTAGTGAGATATGCTCAACCAGGTAGCATATTATCACTTCAGAGCGGATAATAGTTGAAACAACTCATGAGTTGGGACCAAATGGTGAAAACCAAGATTTTAATATGCCAACAAAAATAGTCTATAATATTCACAACAAACATGTTATTGTTGCCCTCGCAAATTCCCAAGATTAACTTATTAAGAATTTAAATCCAGTTTTAGACCATCTTAGGAACATGGTGCAGAATATTATCACTATGATCACCACACTAACAAACATGTTTTTATGCCTATTAATGCAGAAAAAACCAATGAAAAGTTCACGATCACCTAACACCTACCAACATTTGGGTTATAATAACCTGATAGGGAGAACACCTCTCCCAGGGGTAGGAAGAACTAGGCCTTACTAAAAAGAGGCAAATATAGGTTTACCAGGTGCTTCGAACTATATGATTATAAATAATTATGTGTTCAAACAAGAAATCGAGGGGTTGGGGAAAAGTATGAGATTTGATAACTAAATACCCCACGTATCTCAATCTATGGCCTATCAAGGAGAACAAAATATGCATTTCGAAGTGCCACCGTCATTGGTGCATCCATCTCCCTTAATAAATTAGGTAATTGCTCTACCAAATATACAAATACTTGGGGGGAATGAGGAGAAATGAAATTATGGATATCATTCATGAAATATGTAGACCAATGGTGTAAGGGAAAATTTGCAATCGACTCAATTTGTTTATAATTGGCTTAATTCCAAACAAAACATTTGAGTCATATGTTAGGCTTTGTATTTTCGATCTCATAAGCCTATGACATATTTGATAAAAACGTAGCGGCCACGATTTAAATGGATACACATCATGTCGTGTTTTGTGTCAGGTTTGTCTTCACGTTTATCAAGGATCTCGTAAGGAATGAATACATATCGAATATAGCCCTTGGATATTTTTAAGGGAGTTTTGTTTTTGAACAAAATCGTTTGGAACTATTTTTAAAATATTCTTTTTTTAAGAAAAATATTTTTTGATTTTAGTTCATTAGAACGAACTCTGATCACGTTAGAACGAAATTTAATTTTCATTAGAACGAAGTTGAGTTCTTATTCGAATGAGCATGGAATGTCATTTCAATGTCCATCTAATTAATATCAAATGAGGAGTATATGTCAAATAGTGGAAATCTCATTGGAAGTTCATTAGAACGAAAAGGAATTATCGTTCGAACGAACTTGCGATCGTCAGAAAAAAAATACCTTCTTGTTTGAAAAAACTGTGTAATTTCATTCATATGATTTTGTTGCCTCAAAATTTGTCTTTTCATTATTTAAGGCGTAGTGTACTTAGTTTTTACAAAAACGTTTGGTGAAAATCTATTCCTTACCTTTTTATTAAAGTTCCAAAAACCTAGTTTCACTTTTTTGTCTAAATATCAAAGGTATTTTATTCATATGCTTTGTGATCTTTTATTTCTCCACCAAAGTTTGTTTCCCTATTTCATGTCATGGACTCCGTACAAGTTATATATTGTGTTACGGTGAAGAAGCTGTGGATTCTATGTTCTAATTTCGTAGACGACTACTGAGTGGCATCGGTGGATACCGAGACGTGCATGGATTCGTATGTTATGGAATCTTGTGTGGGTGGAATTCTACATTACACTATGGAGAAAAGGTAGAAGATAGAAGATCGTCACGTCTTGCTAGGGAAATAAGTCATTGAGTAAGTCCACCGTTTGTCTTTATAAAACCTTATCATAGTGAACTATTTGGCTAGGTCGTACGATGCTTTTATCGATGTGGGTTTTCATCTACATCGATACATTGTCGATGGTTTACTTATTTTATTTGCTAATAACTGAGATGCATGTTTTATTTTATAAAGATAAAGTTGGGTAAATAAGTTTTTCACAACAAAGGTTTAAAATTGGTGAACAAGTTTTGTTGGGTTTAAATTTGTTTAAATTTTTTTCACTATCATTGAAAAATATAAAAATGCACTTTTTATTTGCAATACCACCCCTTCCTAAGCAGCATATTGTATAGGGGCTTTCTCAAATTGGTATCAGAGCGGGGTATACTAATTTATTGTGTAGATACTTATTTCGTGTTATTTAGAGTTGTTTGTTTATCCTTTTCTCTCGTGTTGGTTTACTCGTTTGCTTTCTTAATAGATCCCCATAGAGATAAGTTGTCTAGTGTGTTTCATGATGATGACTTTGATATTCGAGAGGTGTTTGATGAGCTTTATAATCGTACTGAAAATTTAACTCATTTGAATTTGAAGTTTATAAAAAGAATTAAAATTCTTAAAAAAGAAAATTTTCATTTTAAATCCACTATGGAACTTTTGTAAACTATTCAAACTCAAAAATATTTCCTTAGTGAGAAGCTTGTGAACATGAACCATAATTTTAAATCTTTAGAAATGTCTAAGAAAGAGAGTGAGGACAGAGTCTAACTTTTAGAGAAAGAATTATAAGACTCTAAAATTTCTAGGGTTTGTTTACGTGCCAATGAGGATAATGATTTGAGGGAACATGAGAAGACTCTTAATGATAGGCTCGCTTGCATTGAGGGGGAGAGGTATAACATTCCAAGAATGATTGAAAATTTGAAGGAGTACTTAACACTTGAAGAGTCTAATTCTTTACTTGAGTATAGGATTTTGAAGTTAAAAGAGGATCTAAGATATTCAAGTAGCGTTTGTCGTATTAGTAGTGTCTATGATAATTCAAATGTTTTTACACCTAAAGTCAAGACCAATGTTTGTTTTAGAGTGTCAACCATTTCTCAGGACGTTATAAAAGGTCAACCCATAGGTCACATTACTCATGCTAACACATGTTCACATTCTGGTAGGAAGGTCACTTTAGGGTGTTTTTTATAATCTTAAAAGAGATCCCGGGAAGTTTAGATTAAGTGTAACAGCGGTTTCCCAATCCCGAGGTATTAGGTATTCATCTAATTTGGTTAGGAAATCAAATTTTGATGCATTAAATGTTAGACTATTGATTCTATCATGCTTGCACATGGCTCTTCACATGCTATATCTTATGTGTGATTGCTTTCATGTTTGACATACACTAGTTTATGGTTCATAATATTTATTTACTAGTGTTATGATGTGTGTATCTTTTGTATTTTGATTTTTCTTTTATTAAGTCATATTGAAAAATATAAAAAGATTTTGTTTGTCTGTTGAGTTATTTTTTATTTTCAAGTAGGTGCTTATTTTGAAAATTTAAGAAAAACTCAAAAACATTTTTCTTTTTTGTGTATTTTAGTTTTATACCTTTTGTGTGGCATATTGGTGTGTTTGAATTCAATTTCTTCCTTGATTTCCATGGGACTAGGACATTTGGCTATGATTGTTAATACATAGAATGTTCTCAATCATGCTTGCGTGGAGTTGTTTCGAACTTGATTCACTTAATGGATTCACTTTGTATATGCATCCGAACACAATGCACAATCTCTTTGAATTTTAACTTCACATGTATTATTTAGCTATGTGAGATGTTCTCCCATCGATTTTGTCATCTACATATTTTGTGACTATGGAGGATTTGTACATGTAAGAACCGTTGCCCATGAGATAATTTGATTTTATTCAAAAATTATGAGTCTAATGAAAAGATTAAAGGCAACAATAATAGAAAAATGGCCAAGGCCAACAAGTTTCATTTGCTTAATTTTCAGAAAGGATAACTTCAGAAGAATTACAAGAAAAGAATATATGATATATGTTTATCTTTTGAGGATGTTATAGTTTAAGATCAACGGGTTTGCACAATGAATTTTAGTTATGCTTATTTTGTCCTGACGCTGTTGATTTGTAAAATTATCAAAATTCTCTGATTGTGTGCATTGTGCTTGTTTGTTCATAGAGTTCACTTGATCTTGTCACTTGAGGTTAAATCTTAGTTTGATAAAGTTTGGGGGTCAAATATAAATCCTTGAACATGTTTGAGTGTTTAGGTCACAATTCATTTGTATCTAGTTCACACCTATTCATTCCATCCCACATGTTCAGACACATCGATACTATACTAGTGTGTAAAGCTTATGTATTTTTTGTCGAGTTTTTTTTGTCGTTGTTTATACCTATATATGTGTGTATATTTCATTGGTATATATTGCATATAGTATATATGGAATCGTTTTCTTCAGAGTCTTTTCAGTTTTCATTTAGTCCATGTTTTCCATATGCTTTATTTATGGAGTTTATTTGGCATGGTATATGATCACATTAATATCTCTCATTATGTGCATTGAAACTCCCTATCTTAAATTTATATTAAAATTATTATTGTCACATCCTAGTTTCCCGAACGTGAGGGTTACCAGATAATAATTCTAAATTATAATTAATTCTAAAATACTTAAACAGCTGAAGCATTTATTGACACTCAAATGTGTTACAACTGAAATTGAAGAATTCATTCTTATGTCATACTTCTATACAAAATTATTTCTTCTTCCAATTATACTCCTTTTATTCTAATATGACTTTTCCTTTCTTCTATTATATTAAATGATCTCTAAAATATTCATCATAGCCCATATGTACCTGATAAAAATAACTGAAAAAGAAGGAATAAGCAAAACTTGTGCCAGTAGATGATTCTAGTTCCATAACAAGAATAAAAAAAATATTATGGAATCTTACTTTAAAGGATAATAACATCAGGACTGCAATAAGAAATTGGATATAATAGTCACAGTAAGATAAGCATAATAATTCATGATGATATTGCTAAAAATAGAAATATCAGGGGCTAGATCAGGTTAGAGGTTGTGAATGGTTTCTAAAAAAATAACCCATAATTATCTTTTTAAAGGGTTAGGGCAATAGACAATAAATATAACTAATCAATCCAATAATATTAGATATAATCAATCGAGATAATTGGAGATAAAAGTAACTGTGCTATGTCAATATTCCATATGGTAGCAAATAATACAGGCCCTTAATCATCTGAGTGCTTTAGGCTAAATAATACAGTCATGGGTATAACGAAATATTATTCCCTGGTTGTAATGTTGTAACACCCCATGATTTTAGACTGAGAAATTAAATTTTTGGGAAAATAAAATTTAATTTAATTGGAGAATTTTAAATTTGGGAATTGAGGCCCAAAAATAGAGGGCATTTTAAAGTATTCCGGATGATGATTTTGAGGGTACCATTGATCCCGGAAGGGACGAGATAGTCAAAATAACTGTCATTGGGTTTTATTTCGGCTCCGGAATATTTTTAAGTATGTTTGGCTCGAATTAGAGTAAACGAGTCATCTAAATTGTGTATTAACATTTAAAATTGGGTTTATGTTTTAAAGGATTAGTGGCTTAAGAATGAACCCATTTCTCATTTGAGAGAAAGAGAGAAAAAGCCCTAGAGGGAGAAAGAGGAAGAGAAAGAAGAAGAAAAGAAAAGAGAGAGGAAGAAAAGCTTGGGATTTCCGGCCCAAACGCGACATCGAGGACGATCCAACCTCTACAAATCTGAGGCAAGTGTTTAATCTTGCTAAATAGCTATTTGTGTATTTCACTTCATAATTTGTGGGTTAAAGAAATGGATTTTGGGGGTATTAATGTTAAAACCTATAATTTTGGGTTTAAATCTTGAAATCAATGTGTATACATGGGTTTGATAACAAATAAATTGTTGGGATGAAAGGTAGGATGAGTTTACATACTAAGAATATTATTGGGTTAAAGATTTGGGGATTTGGTGATGATATTTGGGTGTTTGAAGATTTAGGGTTTAGGTTGAAAAATGAAAATCGGCCAAGGCAACTGGTATGGCCGGTCGACCGCGGTCTGGGGACCGATCGACCGCGCCTTAAGGGATAAGCCTACTTCATTCCTTCATAGGCAAAATTTGGACCCACGGTCGACCGGGGGTCTGGGACCGGTCGACCGGTCCCCTGTTTTAGCCCAAAGTTTGGAGTTCTTTTATCCCTTTTTCTTTTGGAGTTTATTATTAGGGGCTTCCTTGAGGGTTGTTTTATGGGGTTTATCTAGGAGGACTTTTAGCCTTTGTGGTTGGGTTTATTGATTTGGGGCTTTCTCTTATGAAGTAAGAGGTATCTTTTGGTCACTTATAGGGGGTCTCTCACTTAGTATATGATAGTGGGGACTTCTTCGAATAATTGGGTAAGAAATATCCATGTATGTTGTGAAATTTCTAGGCCGACTTTTATGTCAAATCCTTATAAGGATAGGATATTGTTAAGATACAATTTGGGGCCAAATGGAAGGGAGTGGTCGCATACTCGTAAAGAGTGAGGGGTCTCATATCCTTAAAAATGTTTAGATTAAGGAGCAATTGATAACTCAATAGGAGTAAGGTCTCCTGAGATTTATTTCAACCATAGGTGAAATTGGGAACGTTTGGGATAGTACTATCGACTAGAATAAGCAGTAGCATAAATTCTAGTTAGGATAGTTTACACGTAATTATGGGGATATGACCATTGAGATTCCAATACTTGAAATGAGTTTGGAATAATTTGAGGTTTTAGGCTATTAAGTCATGTATGTGCCTATGGTTAAATAGTACTAAAAGAAATTATGTACTTTTGAATATGGATGAAATGCGTAGTGATGGATTCCTACACAAAATTTTGGGTGATAACCCTAAGGTTGAAAATATATGTATATATAAATACATATGATTTTGGGAGACTATTCATCATAGGAAAAATGATTGAATATGTTTCAAGTGAGAGGATTGTATTAACATATCAAGGTAAATGATATGAGTTTGTCGTGATGGCTTGTATATTGAGGATTTATGTATACTTACAGTCGGGTTTGTATATCTTATACATATGAACGAGAACTAGTTTATATATATAGATATATGGATATGTGAATAGGTGTAGGTGTATATATATATGTTTGCATATAAATATATGGATATATTTATGTTGTGAACATATGTGGTATGGATACTTAAACCGTATATGATGGTTTACTATTTGGTCATATGATTGGATCATATGGATGTATATATATTATGCATGTGAATGATATATATACTTATTTGGTTAAGCATACCCCGCTCATGCTATCATTGAGAAGTTGCGCACGTAGAGGGTGAGCATCCTGGCTAGAAAAGCAGGGTGTGGATATTCCCCAGGTCATAGTCGTCCCGTGTGTTATTATATGATATATATATATATATATATGTATTTTTGGGATGAGACATGGTGGGTATATTTCGTCTCATTGCCGGTTTGGAGCTATGACCGCTTCTCGGGACGTTGTGCGCGTGTGTGTACCACGAGATGGGTGTCGTTTAGTCCCACCATGGTGGCCCCAGTATTTCTACGTGAGTCGGGCACTGGGAAGATGATAGCATTGATGCAGTTTATCGGCGCTATATATAGCCGGGTATTTATTTGTGCATGGCCTTTGTACATCATATATGGTATGTATACATGGTCATGGTCATGGGATTGGATGATGGTATATATATATATATACGGTTAGAAATAAAATACCTCTATATATATATTTATATATATCCTATAAATGAAAGGATATGGACTTTTATGGAGTACATCTTGGATGATTATGATGTACTAGATGATTGGGGGATTGATGTATCGCGTTTAAGGAATATTTCGGTTACATCATCCCAAGGATATTATTGAAGATTGTAGATGTTTTCATATTGTAGTCTAAAATTTAGTAATAGTAGTATTATATGATATGTACGAAATTATGGACCTCTATGATCGACATGGTCTAAGAGTAGTGTAACGGGGTGGTTCCTTGTTTGGATTTCGTTTTACGAGACACCCCACGCATGAAATGTGGTACATTGTTGAGAGTAGAGAGAAGTTTTGTCGATATTTATGTGTGGCATAATGGATCTCCAGGATCGACATTGACATGGAGTAGTGTAACGGGGTGGTTCCTTGTTTGGATTTCGCTTTGCGAGACACCCCACGCACGAAACGCATCGCAGCGTTGAAATTGGAAGGAAGTTGTGTCAGTAATAATTTTGCATGATTATTAATTAGAAATTTAAATCATATGTTCAACCCAAATGCATATTGGGTAACTTATTAAATTATAAATGGTTAAAGTGTAAACTGGAATCCACTGAGCCTAATAAGGCACATATGATTGAAAATAAATACTTATCTGTGGTTAAAGAGGGGGGTGTATTCTTGGGTTATGATAGGAAGGTAGATCTCGTGGGTATACTCTAGACCTATGATAAGTTAGGTTGTCCTACTGAATTGGGGTAATTTAACTAATAAAATTGAGGACGCGAATAGGTGCGCGCCTTTAGATGAGAGGTGAGCTGGGGTTCCACGAGAGTGCGATTCCACTTTAATTATGAAATAGTGCACCGATATTTATTATGCACGGTTAACGCACTTGCTAAATATTTTTCACAACTCGGGCTCTGACCCGTTTACTTTTCTCTCCTGCCTGTGTATATATATATATATATTACTACAGGTGTCCTACCACATGGATGTCGGATGACCTTCTATCCAGAGTCTAGGGAGCCGTGACAGGTGTGGACTGTTGCGGGATGTATCTGGTAGTCGCTTCCTCCTTTTAAAATTCTAGGTAGGATTCATTGTTGTACATCGGGTTTGTACCCAATGGATATTTATATACATTTTTATATTTATTCCATTTCAGTTATTGTATTGGCTGTGACCCGACAGCTTATTCGGGTTTACTTCTTTGTAGTATATTCAGCCGTAGTTATTTATTTCATTTTATTCTAGCATTTTATTTCTTATAGTTCTTCTTGAATCTTTCTCTTATTTATCAGTAGTTTATGGTGTTGGTTTGTTAGTTGTTGCATGTTTTAAATTATTCTAACATCTCACTTTTATGATATCGGGTAGTTAATCCTATATTATATTGTACCGGCAGTTGATGTTGAGACTGGACCATCTGAAACTCCTGATTTAATGTAGAATAGGGCTGGCCACCCGTTATTATTTTAAGCGGGGTGTTACAGATGGTATCAGAGCATCAGGTTCTGGAGTCCTTAGGATCTGTGCGAGTTTTCTGCATTCTTCCGTTAACATTCTTGACATAAAGCCCTACAGTTAGGACTGTTGTATTCACTGTGTTGTTGTTTTTTTCTATGAAGTATATTCACTTGATTGGCGTTCTGATAATAGTTGTTCTTGTTTCGTTTCAGACGTCGCCTAGATTTTGTCGTCTAGGAAAGGATAGGATTAGAAATACAATACCCATAGCATATTTTGGGTATGCTTTAATCGGGGGTATTTGTTTTCCTCGATTCCGGAGGAGATATTGAGGAGATTTCTAGCAGAGGCGTGAGGTGATTTATCGGTAGTTGAGAAAGAAAGGAAAATTTACTCGAATAGTAAATCCTGGACTTAGTAAAATAAGTCTGAGGAGAGGTTAGTGTAGTCCTTGGGAAGTTTAGGTTGAGAACCCGTTAACCTTTGTTAGGAAACCTGATGTTGGTGACTCTTACCGATGTGAGGAAGGTGTAGTTGTCCCAATATCAGGAGTATTTCTTTCTGGGATGAGGGAGAAATTTGGAGACTCGATTTCGTGAAGTAGGACTGAGGGAGTTTTTGATTGCCGTAATTGCGTTTTGTCCTTCAAATGGTTAGGAAGGATTTTGAGAAAGATGTTTCTCTTGTGGAGAACTAGGTTTAGGAATAACGATTGTCCTGGAAGGAGTAGAGGATTTTAAATAAGGATCCACGAATGAAGTAAAACAATTGGAGTTTGTTAAGTAGTGGTTATAAGACGATTGTCTTATGGGAAGGGTAGGGCGCATAATTGTAGTGTTCTAACGAAGGGAGAATTTATTTTGTGGAAAGGTGTTGATGTGATGTAGAAGAATTTTCATACTTGAGTACTTCAAGTCTAGTAGGTGTATGTTGAGCGGCTAATTTAGGTCATGGTTGTACTAGTTTGAGGACTAGATAGCGGTTAGAAGTATTGTATTTGTCCAGGCCTTGTGTTTTAAACATAAGGTGTTTGTCTGGCGTGTCGAAAGAAGCGAAATATAAATTATATCGTATTGTTGTATAGGCCCTCGGGCAGTATTTAATATATGAAAATCTTTTTATAAAACTTTAGCCCTGGTTCAACTAATCTCAATTCCCGACCTAGCTATACAGTAGTGTATTGGGAGGGTTCCTTGTTTAGATTTTGCTTACGAGACCTCCCTCGCACGAAGGCAGCTAGCGTCAGGAATTGAGGAGAGTTCAACCATTGGGAATTTTCAAACTTTTATATATTTAGTATGTTATTATAAATAATAATTCCGAGGTTTATGTTATGATTTAAGGCTTATGGAGCCTCGTTAAAATTCTTCGAGTGGAAGCTCGGGTTCGGGGTGTATGGGCGCCCCGGGGTAGTTATTCATTTTTTTTTTTAAATCTATATGGTTCGACGTGAGAACTAGAAAGGATCCGTATAGTGATCCTAAGAGTTGATGTAGGACTAGATGATGTTGAGGTCCTAGGCATGTCTTAAATTTCGCGGACGAAATTTTTGTAAGGGGGGAAGATTGTAACACCCCATGATTTTAGACTGAGAAATTAAATTTTTGGGAAAATAAAATTTAATTTAATTGGAGAATTTTAAATTTGGGAATTGCGGCCCAAAAATAGAGGGCATTTTAAAGTATTCCGGATGATGATTTTGAGGGTACCATTGATCCCGGAAGGGTCGAGATAGTCAAAATGACTGTCATTGGGTTTTATTTCGGCTCCGGAATATTTTTAAGTATGTTTGGCTCGAATTGGAGTAAACGAGTCATTTAAATTGTGTATTAACATTTAAAATTGGGTTTATGTTTTAAAGGATTACTGGCTTATGGATGAATCCATTTCTCATTTGAGAGAAAGAGAGAAAAAGACCTAGAGGGAGAAAGAGGAAGAGAAAGAAGAAGAAAAGAAGAGAGAGAGGAAGAAAAGCTTGGGATTTTCGGCCCAAACACGACATCGAGCACGATCCAACCTCTACAAATCTGAGGCAATTGTTTAATCTTGCTAAATAGCTATTTGTGTATTTCATTTCATAATTTGTGGGTTAAAGAAATGGATTTTGAGGGTATTAATGTTAAAACCTATAATTTTGGGTTTAAATCTTGAAATCAATGTGTATACATGGGTTTGATGACAAATAAATTATTGGGATGAAAGGTAGGATGAGTTTACATACTAAGAATATTATTGGGTTAAAGATTTGGGGATTTGGTGATGATATTTGGGAGTTTGAAGATTTATGGTTTTGGTTGAAAAATGAAAATCGGCCAGGACAACTGGTATGGCCGGTCGACCACGGTCTGGGGACCGGTCGACCGCGCCTTAAGGAATAAGCCTACTGCATTCCTTCGTAGGCAAAATTTGAACCCGCGGTCGACCGGGGGTTTGGGACCGATCGACCGGTCCCCTGTTTTAGCCCAAAGTTTGGAGTTCTTTTATCCCTTTTTCTTTTGGAGTTTATTATTAGGGGCTTCCTTGAGGGTTGTTTTATGGGGTTTATCTAGGAGGACTTTTAGCCTTTGTGGTTGGGTTTATTGATTTGGGGCTTTCTCTTATGAAGTAAGAGGTATCTTTTGGTCACTTATAGGGGGGTCTCTCACTTAGTATATGATAGTGGGGACTTCTTGGAATAATTGGGTAAGAAATATCCATGTATGTTGTGAAATTTCTAGGCCGACTTTTATGTCAAATCCTTATAAGGATAGGATATTGTTAAGATACAATTTGGGGCCAAATGGAAGGGAGTGGTCGCATACTCGTAAAGAGTGAGGGTTCTCATATCCTTAGAAATGTTTAGATTAAGGAACAATTGATAACTCAATAGGAGTAAGGGCTCCTGAGATTTATTTCAACCATAGGTGAAATTGGGAACGTTTGGGATAGTACTATCGACTAGAATAAGCGGTAGCATAAATCCTAGTTAGGATAGTTTACACGTAATTATGGGGATATGACCATTGAGATTCCAATACTTGAAATGAGGTTGGAATAATTTGAGGTTTTAGGCTATTAAGTCATGTATGTGCCTATGGTTAAATAGTACTAAAAGAAATTATGTACTTTTGAATATGGATGAAATGCATAGTGATGGATTCCTACACAAAATTTTGGGTGATAACCCTAAGGTTGAAAATATATGTATATATAAATACATATGATTTTGGGAGACTATTCATCATAGGAAAAATGATTGAATATGTTTCAAGTGAGAGGATTGTATTAACATATCAAGGTAAATGATATGAGTTTGTGGTGATGGCTTGTATATTGAGGATTTATGTATACTTATAGCTGGGTTTGTATATCTTATACATATGAACGAGAACTAGTTTATATATATAGATATATGGATATGTGAATAGGTGTAGGTGTATATATATATATATATATATATATATATATATGTATGCATATAAATATATGGATATATTTATGTTGTGAACATATGTGGTATGGATACTTAAACCGTATATGATGGTTTACTAGTTGGTCATATGATTGGATCATATGGATGTATATATATTATGCATGTGAATGATATATATACTTATTTGGTTAAGCATACCCCGCTCATGCTATCATTGGGAAGTTGCGCACGTAGAGGGTGAGCATCCTGGCTAGAAAAGAAGGGTGTGGATATTCCCCAGGTCATAGTCGTCCCGTGTGTTATTATATGATATATATATATATATATATATATATATATATATATATATATATATATATATATATATGTATGTATTTTTGGGATGAGACGTGGTGGGTATGTTTCGTCTCATTGCCGGTTTGGAGCTATGATCGCTTCCCGGGACGTCGTGTGCGTGTGTGTACCACGAGATGGGTGTCGTTTAGTCCCACCATGGTGGCCCCAGTATTGCTACGTGAGCCGGGCACTGGGAAGATGATAGCATTGATGCAGTTTATCGGCGCTGTATATAGCCGGGTATTTATTTGTGCATAGCCTTTGTACATCATATATGGTATGTATACATGGTCATGGGATTGGATGATGGTATATATATATACAGTTAGAAATAAAATACCTCTATATATATATTTATATATATCCTATAAATGAAAGGATATGGACTTTTATGGAGTACATCTTGGATGATTATGATGTACTAGATGATTGGGGGATTGATGTATCGCGTTTAAGGAATATTTCGGTTACATCATCCCAAGGATATTATTGAAGATTGTAGATGTTTTCATATTGTAGTCTAAAATTTAGTAATAGTAGTATTATATTATATGTACGACATTATGGACCTCTATGATCGACATGGTCAAAGAGAGTAGTGTAACGGGGTGGTTCCTTGTTTGGATTTCGTTTTACGAGACACCCCACGCATGAAATGTAGTACATTGTTGAGAGTAGAGAGAAGTTTTGTCGATATTTATGTGTGGCATAATGGATCTCCAGGATCAACGTTCACATGGAGTAGTGTAACGGGGTGGTTCCTTGTTTGGATTTCGCTTTGCGAGACACTCCACGCACGAAACGCAGCACAGCGTTGAAATTGGAAGGAAGTTGTGTCAGTAATAATTTTGCATTCTTATTAATTAGAAATTTAAATCATATGTTCAACCCAAATGCATATTGGGTAACTTATTAAAATATAAATGGTTAAAGTATAAACCGGAATCCACTAAGCCTAATAAGACACATATGATTGAAAATAAATACTTATCTGTGGTTAAAGAGGGGGTGGATTCTTGGGTTATGATTGGAATGTAGATCTCGTGGGTATAGGCTAGACCTATGATAAGTTAGGTTGTTCTACTGAATTGGGGTAATTTAACTAATAAAATTGAGGATGCGAATAGGTGCGCGCCTTTAGATGAGAGGTGAGCTGGGGTTCCACGAGAGTGCGATTCCACTTTAATTATGAAATAGTGCACCGATATTTATTATGCACGGTTAACGCACTTGCTAAATATTTTTCACAACTCGGGCTCTGACCCGTTTACTTTTCTCTCCTACCTGTGTGTATATATATATATATATTACTACAGGTGTCCTACCGCATGGATGCCGGATGACCTTCTATCCAGAGTCTAGGGAGCCATGACAGGTGTGGACTGTTGCGGGATGTATCTGGTAGTCGCTTCCTCCTTTTAAAATTCTAGGTAGGATTCATTGTTGTACATCGGGTTTGTACCCAAGGGATATTTATATACATGTTTATATTTATTCCATTTCAGTTATTGTATTGGCTGTGACCCGACAGCTTATTCGGGTTTACTTCTTTGTAGTATATTCAATCGTAGTTATTTATTTCATTTTATTCTAGCATTTTATTTCTTATAGTTCTTCTTGAATCTTTCTCTTATTTATCAGTAGTTTATGGTGTTGGTTTGTTAGTTGTTGCATGTTTTAAATTATTCTAACATCTCACTTTTATGATATCGGGTAGTTAATCCTATATTATATTGTACCGGCAGTTGATGTTGAGACTGGACCATCTGAAACTCCTGATTTAATGTAGTATAGGGCTGGCCACCCATTATTATTTTAAGTGGGGTGTTACAGATGGTATCAGAGCATCAGGTTCTGGAGTCCTTAGGATCTGTGCGAGTTTTCTGCATTCTTTCGTTAACATTCTTGACATAAAGCCCTACAGTTAGGACTATTGTATTCACTGTGTTGTTGTTTTTTTCTATGAAGTATATTCACTTGATTGGCGTTCTGATAATAGTTGTTCTTGTTTCGTTTCAGACGTCGCCTAGATTTTGTCGTCTAGGAAAGGATAGGATTAGAAATACAATACCCATAGCATATTTTGGGTACGCTTTAATCGGGGGTATTTGTTTTCCTCGATTCCGGAGGAGATATTGAGGAGTTTCTAGTAGAGGCGTGAGGTGATTTATCGGTAGTTGAGAAAGAAAGGAAAATTTACTCGAATAGTGAATCCTGGACTTAGTAAAATAAGTCTGAGGAGAGGTTAGTGTAGTCCTTGGGAATTTTAGGTTGAGAACCCGCTAACCTTTGTTAGGAAACCTGATGTTGGTGACTCTTACCGATGTGAGGAAGGTGTAGTTGTCCGAATATCAGGAGTATTTCTTTCTGGGATGAGGGAGAAATTTGGAGACTCGATTTCGTGAAGTAGGACTGAGGGAGTTTTTGATTGCCGTAATTGCGTTTTGTCCTTCAAATGGTTAGGAAGGATTTTGAGAAAGATGTTTCTCTTGTGGAGAAATAGGTTTAGGAATAACGATTGTCCTGGAAGGAGTAGAGGATTTTAAATAAGGATCCACGGATGAAGTAAAACAATTGGAGTTTGTTAAGTAGTGGTTATAAGACGATTGTCTTATGGGTAGGTTAGGGCGCATAATTGTAGTGTTTTAACGAAGGGAGAATTTATTTTGTGGAAAGGTGTTGATGTGATGTAGAAGAATTTTCATACTTGAGTACTTCAAGTCTAGTAGGTGTATGTTGAGCGGCTAATTTAGGTCATGGTTGTACTAGTTTGAGGACTAGATAGCGGTTAGAAGTATTGTATTTGTCCAGGCCTTGTGTTTTAAACATAAGGTGTTTGTCTGGCGTGTCGAAAGACGCGAAATATAAATTATATCGTATTGTTGTATAGGCCCTCGGGCAGTATTTAATATATGAAAATCTTTTTATAAAACTTTAGCCCTGGTTCAACTAATCTCAATTCCCGACCTAGCTATACAGTAGTGTATTGGGAGGGTTCCTTGTTTAGATTTTGCTTACGAGACCTCCCTCGCACGAAGGCAGCTAGCGTCAGGAATTGAGGAGAGTTCAACCATTGGTAATTTTCAAACTTTTATATATTTAGTATGTTATTATAAATAATAATGCCGAGGTTTATGTTATGATTTGAGGCTGATGGAGCCTCGTTAAAATTCTTCGAGTGGAAGCTCGGGTACGGGGAGTATGGGCGCCCCGGGGTAGTTATTCGTTTTTTTTAATAAAAAAAATAATCTATATGGTTCGACGTGAGAACTAGAAAGGATCCGTATAGTGATCCTAAGAGTTGATGTAGGACTAGATGATGTTGAGGTCCTAGGCATGTCTTAAATTTCGCGGACGAAATTTTGTAAGGGGGGAAGATTGTAACACCCCATGATTTTAGACTGAGAAATTAAATTTTTGGGAAAATAAAATTTAATTTAATTGGAGAATTTTAAATTTGGGAATTGAGGCCCAAAAATAGAGGGCATTTTAAAGTATTCCGGATGATGATTTTGCGGGTACCATTGATCCCGGAAGGGTCGAGATAGTCAAAATGACTGTCATTGGGTTTTATTTCGGCTCCGGAATATTTTTAAGTATGTTTGGCTCGAATTGGAGTAAACAAGTCATTTAAATTGTGTATTAACATTTAAAATTGGGTTTATGTTTTAAAGGATTAGTGGCTTACGGATGAAGCCATTTCTCATTTGAGAGAAAGAGAGAAAAATCCCTAGAGGGAGAAAGAGGAAGAGAAAGAAGAAGAAAAGAAGAGAGAGAGGAAGAAAAGCTTGAGATTTTCGGCCCAAACGCGACATCGAGGACGATCCAACCTCTACAAATCTGAGGCAAGTGTTTAATCTTGCTAAATAGCTATTTGTGTATTTCATTTCATAATTTGTGGGTTAAAGAAATGGATTTTGGGGGTATTAATGTTAAAACCTATAATTTTGGGTTTAAATCTTGAAATCAATGTGTATACATGGGTTTGATGACAAATAAATTATTGGGATGAAAGGTAGGATGAGTTTACATACTAAGAATATTATTGGGTTAAAGATTTGGGGATTTGGTGATGATATTTGGGTGTTTGAAGATTTAGGGTTTTGGTTGAAAAATGAAAATCGGCCAAGGCAACTGGTATGGCCGATCGACCGCGGCCTGGGGACCGGTCAGCCGCGCCTTAAGGGAAAAGCCTACGGCATTCCTTCGTAGGCAAAATTTGGACCCGCGGTCGACCGGGGGTCTGGGACCGGTCGATCGGTCCCCTGTTTTAGCCCAAAGTTTGGAGTTCTTTTATCCCTTTTTCTTTTGGAGTTTATTATTAGGGGCTTCCTTGAGGGTTGTTTTATGGGGTTTATCTAGGAGGACTTTTAGCCTTTGTGGTTGGGTTTATTGATTTGGGGCTTTCTCTTATGAAGTAAGAGGTATCTTTTGGTCACTTATAGGGGGGTCTCTCACTTAGTATATGATAGTGGGGACTTCTTGGAATAATTGGGTAAGAAATATCCATGTATGTTGTGAAATTTCTAGGCCAAACTTTATGTCAAATCCTTATAAGGATAGGATATTATTAAGATACAATTTGGGGCCAAATGGAAGGGAGTGGTCGCATACTCGTAAAGAGTGAGGGGTCTCATATCCTTAGAAATGTTTAGATTAAGGAACAGTTGATAACTCAATAGGTGTAAGGGCTCCTGATATTTATTTCAACCATAGGTGAAATTGGGAACGTTTGGGATCGTACTATCGACTAGAATAAGCGGTAGCATAAATTCTAGTTAGGATAGTTTACACGTAATTATGGGGATATGACCATTGAGATTCCAATACTTGAAATGAGGTTGGAATAATTTGAGGTTTTAGGCTATTAAGTCATGTATGTGCCTATGGTTAAATAGTACTAAAAGAAATTATGTACTTTTGAATATGGATGAAATGCGTAGTGATAGATTCCAACACAAAATTTTGGGTGATAACACTAAGGTTGAAAATATATGTATATATAAATACATATGATTTTGGGAGACTATTCATCATAGGAAAAATGATTGAATATGTTTCAAGTGAGAGGATTGTATTAACATATCAAGGTAAATGTTATGAGTTTGTGGTGATGGCTTGTATATTGAGGATTTATGTATACTTATAGCCGGGTTTGTATATCTTATACATATGAACGAGAACTAGTTTATATATATAGATATATGGATATGTGAATAGGTGTAGGTGTATATATATATATATATATATATATATATATATATATATATATATATGTATGCATATAAATATATGGATATATTTATGTTGTGAACATATGTGGTATGGATACTTAAACCGTATATGATGGTTTACTATTTGGTCATATGATTCGATCATATGGATGTAAATATATTATGCATGTGAATGATATATATACTTATTTGGTTAAGCATACCCGGCTCATGCTATCATTGGGAAGTTGCGCGCGTAGAGGGTGAGCAACCTGGCTAGAAAAGCAGGATGTGGATATTCCCCAGGTCATAGTCGTCCCGTGTGTTATTATATGATATATATATATATATATATATATATATATATGTATGTATTTTTGGGATGAGACGTGGTGGGTATGTTTCGTCTCATTGCCGGTTTGGAGCTATGGCCGCTTCCCGGGACGTCGTGTGCGTGTGTGTACCACGAGATGGGTGTCGTTTAGTCCCACCATGGTGGCCCCAGTATTGCTACGTGAGCCGAGCACTGGGAAGATGATAGCATTGATGCAACTTATCAGCGCTATATATAGCCTGGTATTTATTTTTGCATGGCCTTTGTACATCATATATGGTATGTATACATGGTCATGGGATTGGATGATGATATATATATATATACGGTTAGAAATAAAATACCTCTATATATATATATTTATATATATCCTATAAATGAAAGGATATGGACTTTTGTGGAGTACATCTTGGATGATTATGATGTACTAGATGATTGGGGGATTGATGTATCGCGTTTAAGGAATATTTCGGTTACATCATCCCAAGGATATTAGTGGAGATTGTAGATGTTTTCATATTGTAGTCTAAAATTTAGTAATAGTAGTATTATTTGATATGTACGGCATTATGGACCTCTATGATCGACATGGTCAAAGAGTAGTGTAACGGGGTGGTTCCTTGTTTGGATTTCGTTTTACGAGACACCCCACGCATGAAATGTGGTACATTGTTAAGAGTAGAGAGAAGTTTTGTCGATATTTATGTGTGGCATAATGGATCTCCAGGATCGACGTTGACATGGAGTAGTGTAACGGGGTGGTTCCTTGTTTGGATTTCGCTTTGCGAGACACCCCACGCACGAAACGCAGCGCATCGTTGAAATTGGAAGGAAGTTTTGTCAGTAATAATTTTGCATGCTTATTAATTAGAAATTTAAATCACATGTTCAACCCAAATGCATATTGGGTAACTTATTAAATTATAAATGGTTAAAGTATAAACCGGAATCCACTAAGCCTAATAAGGCACATATGATTGAAAATAAATACTTATCTGTGGTTAAAGAGGGGGGTGGATTCTTGGGTTATGATAGGAAGGTAGATCTCGTGGGTATAATCTAGACCTATGATAAGTTAGGTTGTCCTATTGAATTGGGGTAATTTAACTAATAAAATTAAGGACGCGAATAGGTGCGCGCCTTTAGATGAGAGGTGAGCTGGGATTCCACGAGAGTGCGATTCCACTTTAATTATGAAAAGTGCACCGATATTTATTATGCACGGTTAACGCACTTGCTAAATATTTTTCACAACTCGGGCTCTGACCCGTTTACTTTTCTCTCCTACCTGTGTTTATATATATATATATATATATATATATATATATATATATATATATATATATATATATATTACTACAGGTGTCCTACCGCATGGATGCCGGATGACCTTCTATCCAGAGTCTAGGGAGCCATGACAGGTGTGGACTGTTGCGGGATGTATCTGGTAGTCGCTTCCTCCTTTTAAAATTCTAGGTAGGATTCATTGTTGTACATCGGGTTTGTACCCAAGGGATATTTATATACATGTTTATATTTATTCCATTTCAGTTATTGTATTGGTTGTGACCCGACAGCTTATTCGGGTTTACTTCTTTGTAGTATATTCAATCGTAGTTATTTATTTCATTTTATTCTAGCATTTTATTTCTTATAGTTCTTCTTGCATCTTTCTCTTATTTATCAGTAGTTTATGGTGTTGGTTTGTTAGTTGTTGCATGTTTTAAATTATTCTAACATCTCACTTTTATGATATCGAGTAGTTAATCCTATATTATATTGTACCTGCAGTTGATGTTGAGACTGGACCATCTGAAACTCCTGATTTAATGTAGTATAGGGCTGGCCACCCGTTATTATTTTAAGCGGGGTGTTACAAATGTATGCTATAAATAAGTAACCGGGACATAAGCATCATGTGAGATAATATGATTGCGCAGTCATTTCAAGATATGAATCAATTGTACATAAATAATTTGAAATACTATAATGAGTTCCAAAATAAGAATATGGTATACTGGGTCTATTGCAAAGTGATATTAATAATAGGCACAATTCAAATAGCATTGAGAGAAAATAATATTGAATGAGAATTACCTACCAGTGTTTACGATCTTTATGTTAACATTTAGGAATGTTCCATTGTTATATTCCAGTTCCCATATATAGTTGTTGTCTGGAGTTTAAATGAAAGTGGGTATATCGATGTTTGGGAATAATGGTTTGAGTTTATAATAACTTACATCGTTCGGTTAATACAAATAATGCTTATGCTATGATAACAATTTAAAATATAAATTCCGTTTATATATTTTTCGTAAGAACATTAGTGACATGACGAACTTTCTCTAATTCGTTGACGAAATAAGTAATATTCTGAATTTCGTAAATAAGGTTTATGTGGTAACTCGATATTTGAAAAATATCATTTTTCAGGAAAAAAATTCTTTAAATGGAATCAAAGGAATCAATTTGTCTAAATAAATTGAATAAACAACAATTTGATATTTTATTAAAATATTATCCTCATCAAATATTCGGTTTAACTATTTTAACAAAATCTACAATTTTGAACGTAAAGACCCGTTTTCGAGTATTATTTCGATATGTGATTCTAATAATATTAATTTTCAAAGTTGGTCCAAAATCAATTGTGTAATTAAATTAATTGAAATAGTAATCCTTGTCTGTCATATTTTACATTATCTTAGTGTCAACATTCGGTATGGGTAGTTATAAAATTAATGTTCGTGACACATTAAATTTAGAAAAAAATCAAAAACTCCCTTCCTTATTTCGATAATAATCCAGTGATCGTGCCACTTCCAAAATAAGCCAACAAAACAAAATAAATGGTCCAACACCAACATAATTACAATTTTAATAAATATGACTCGTAATATAGTCTTGAATTATAAAAATGACATACCCTCGAGTTGTTAGGTCTCGTGACTCGTTTAAATATATTTGTAAAAGAAAGGTGACAATTTTATTAGAAAAATAACGAGTCCAAATATATTAAGAAAAATGTACGATTACTCATACATGTCGGGGTTTCATGTTTACGAATTTTTTTATACATAAATGAGTATAAATAATAAATTGGTATTGTTAGGATAAAAAATTACAGTAGTTAATACCCAATTAAGATACACTACCTAAACATCCAAATCGAAACGCAATAGAATTCGAAGAAAAATAACAATACACTAATAATCTCATATTAGAAATCCATATATATATGTACATGTATATATATAGATATGTGTGTTTATATATATAATAAGGAAAAAGAGAAAAACGAAAACAGTAGAAACCACAAATCGGGGGTTTGTTATCGTTGGCCACCAGCTTAGCAGGATGGGGTCGGAGCTTCAAATCACTCACACCCAAACATGTGTGTGTGTGTGTGTATATATATATATATATATATATAACATAAGCTCAATGCTTCGATTATGGCAGCAAGAGAGAAGAAAAAAACGTAGATGAAGAAGAAGAAAGAGGAGATCGGGGCTATTGATGGTGTAACTGGGATAGGGGAAATAATGGGGTTTGGAGATTTTAAGAAGAGGTTTCATGAGTTTTGGGATTTTGGCCAGAGGAACAAGGTTTTCCTTTGTGGTTTTTGTGGTTATGGAAGTAGGGGTTCAGGGAAGAGGAAAAGCCGACGGCGGCTCGGGGTGAGGGAGAGGGAAATCGGGAAAATTTGAGTGGTATTGGGTAGGGTCATGGTTTTAAATATAGGTAAATACCATTACGTATTTCCGATTCGTATCGGATTTTCAACTTACCAAAACAATTATGTATCGTTGTTACAAGTTTATCAAAAAATCAGGAGTTGACACGTGTCCGATACTCCTGATAATGTTACGTCGATACCTCTTCCATTATGTATCCCTAAACCGATATTTAAAACCATGGGTAGGAGCGCAATAGGGGTTTTGTTATGAGAGAGTGAGAATTCGTTGGTTGTAAAAAATACAAAGGGTTTGGCTTTCTTTTATAGAGTTTCGATAGATATAGTAAAGTTTGAATAATATTTGATACTGGATGTATTTGGTACTCAATTATAATTTTTAGCGTGTATAAATTTTTATATATCTTGAGATTCTAACCAACTATAAATTAGTATTGGGACACATAGGACATTTTAACTTGATATTTTTACGTTAAAAAGTACTTTTGGATTACACTAATTTATACACACTTTTAAGCCGAATAATAATTTAAAATTATTCATTTTAATCTCGTTCTACTATCCGTTTATATGAAAAATAATTATTCTGAATGAGATAATAAATGTGTAGACCCTCTTTTCATGTTACAGAACATATTTACGGGTGGCAAACATCGCAAAAATTGTTAATGGTATGTAAATGGTCATTTTGACACATAAATAAATAAATTTAAATTAAAAAAAATAGGGTATTACAACCTACCCACCTAAAAAAATCGTCCTCGAAATTTCGATATCCTGAAGCTCATTTCATACAATGTGTTTCGTCATACTATACAGATGGGTATGGACGAGACGATACTATAGGTTGAATCATGGATCTCATAATACCAGTATCGTATAGTTGTTTGCACAATATGTATTTGGAAATATAGGTTGAGGTTCAGCACTTTACACTCAAGGGTTTAAATGTTGGCTTTCCAAATTCAATTCACACGAAGTTAATGTTAACTAAATCATAAATCATGTTTTTAGGATCCTCCTCATTAATCGAAAGAAGTCTCGCATTCTAGGAAAAGGACATGTATTCTTAATAGTCACTTGATTAATGTTTTGATAGTTGATATATAATTAAAATGTTATAGGCTTCATTTTCACGACTAGAACTGGTAATTCTTAAGGTTAAATAAAGATTTCCCCGACTATTTCCTCAAGTTTTGGTTCAATGTTTATTAATTCTAGGTGCTATGTGGTACAAGCAATAAATGATAAGGGCAATTGTCCTTGAGGTTAAGAAATATTAATTTAGAATTATGTTAATGATGATTTAAAACTTCCAATGATTTCAATCTTCACTAATTACGGTAAATATAGGCAAAGTTTGATGATAAAATATTGATTACGATTACTAAATCGAATATCTTGTTTCATCTAAATTCCAAGGTTATTATATAAAAATCAATCCATATGCTGGTGATATTATACCTTACTCTTGTTTCTTCCACTAGAATTTCTATTGGTAGAGAACATCTTAAGGAAGTACTAGATTGTTTTACTATGTTTGTTAAATCTTTTGTTGGCTCGTTGGAAACATACATCATTTTATTCACACTGCTTTATAATTCTGAGAGCGGTTTACTTAAAGTTTCTCAAACCAAGGAAGAACATAGCTGGAATCTTAATGTAAAGTATACTTAACATTCTGAACATTAGACTAAAGTACTTATATAATTTGATTCTTATGAATTTATTATAAGCAAACGTTTGATAAGGTTGAGTATTTTAAGTAGATCCATTAATTTGATTGGTTATCTAATTTATAAGGATTTATGAAGGATTACTATAGGTATGATCCCTAATATTGTGGTATTACCCTCCATAGATCTTTCGTACTCATGCAAAACAAAAGGATTCTTTAAGGTACATCGGGGATATCCTATTACTTTGAAAATTTTGAATTTCTTGGATTTATGAAATTTCCATAATCTAAGGTGTCCTCAATGAAGAGAGTTTTTTTACACCTAGTCCTTACAACAATGTAAACGATGCCATTACAATCTATGCAGTTGTAACAACCCGCCCTTTTGGAGACAATTAAATTCCATAATTAAAAATAAATTGGAATTTGGGGAATTTTCTTGAATAGTAATTTTTGAGATTTTCGAGGATTAAATGAGTTTCGAAGGATGTTGTGATTATTTTTCGGACTGTATAGGTCGAAATATTTTAATTATATGTCACCGTGGAGAAAAGTGACACGAGGTAAGATTTTTAATTAGAAAACCCGCATTTATTTATTTTGGGTTGGAATAGTGATTTCCGGTCAAGTACCTCGGATGGAAATTTTGACTGCGCCATGATTCTCGAAATGGTCGATATAGTCGGAAAAGAGTGTCCGATAGTCAAAAATGAGTTTCGGGTAATTTTAGAGGTAAAAGTAACTCATAATTGGGTAAACGAGTCGTTTTTGGGTTTTAAGGGGTATAACCCTTTTCTTTCTTTATAAAGAGAGGGAGAGGGAGAAAAAGAGAAAGAAAAGAAAGAAAAGAGAGAGAAGAGAGAGAGGAGGAAGAAAAAGAGGAGAAAGGGGAGGTTCCGGCCAAACTCCGCGGGATTCGGCTCGAGGTCGTCGGATTATATCCACGAGGCAAGTGTTTACTTGCTTTATTTACTTTTGAGCATAAATCTCATATCGTAGTTTGGTATAAACAAACCCTAAAGATTTTGGTTGGGATTCTTGAATAATAATTGGTTTTTGTGAAATGAACTCATAGAAATTTATGTAGTAATTGTCTCATAAGAAATCTAAGCTTCAATGGATGAAAATGGTGTAGTTTTTATGAGAAATGAATTTAATGGAGTTAGGGTTAGATTCTTGAGTGGTTGATGAATCCAATGAAATTAATGTTGTGTTGGTTAAAAATATATGCTTAGATGATTATATTATTGGTTTGTGAAGTGGAAAACCACAAATCTTGAAATGATTGGGTTTTGGTTTAAATTTGGAGATGGAGAAGATGATGAATAGTAGGACCTGCGTCCTTCCCGAATCGATTCGGCCTAGGATCGAATCGATTCGGATCTTGGTCAAAAAATAAAAATTGTAGATCTTTTCGATGCGGTCGCGTGGACGTCGACCACGTATTTTTCTGATTTTTTTTGGATTTATAGTTATTTTTCTACGGAAAGCTGTCCGAGATCAAAATCATTAGTTAAAACTTATTGGAGATAGATATTAGGGGTTCTCAAAAGGATTGTTAGGACCTCTAAAGAATTTGAGGAGATATGAAAACTTTGGGTTTGTAGTAATAAAACCAAGTTAGGATTTAAATGGATATTGGATTGAATTTTGGGTATTTTGAAGATTGAGAAATCACCCAAACTGTAGCCCCCGAACTGGCCGAATCGATTCGGGTACAGGTCGAATCGATTCGCCTAAAGGAAATTGGGTTTCTGCAATGGGCCGAATCGATTCGAGTACAGACCAAATCGATTCGCCATTTACAGACCTGTTTGCAGATTACTTTCTGAATCGATTCGGGTTGGGAACCGAATCGATTCGCCCACCCGAATCGATTCGCTGAAGGGGCGAATCGATTCGCTTAGGTCAGAATTTATAGTTTTCTCCCTTTAAGAGTATGGGGAGTTGAATTACCATTTGGGATTTTTATGGGGATTCCTAAATGAGGGTTTTGAGGATAAATAAATCCGTAGATAGGATTAAGGTATGCATTACTTATTAAATTAAGGAAATACTTTGGGTTTAGTATCATGCTTATATGAAAGCATGGTTATGATTCCTTGAGGGAATCTTTGGGATTAATGGTCATCGCTATATATAGTTGGCAAATTTGGCCATTTATGTACATTCGAGGATGAATATACGGTATATGTATATACTATGTGATTAAAGTATATATGTTATGATGTAAATGATTTTGAAAATAAAATATGAATGTTTTCAAAATGGAAAGACAAATGATTTTCATAAATAATAAAAATGAGGATACACACCTCTCTAAATCGCTATCATAAGGGAAGTTGCGTGCATATGGTGAAGCCCCCTGACAAATTAACGCAGGGTGGATATAGTCCTATTGGCCATATGAGCGTTTGTTGTATTTTTCTGCGCTGGTTAGGAGATTCCGGGTGTGGTCTTGACTATCCTGCAGGCATATGGCCACTTCCCGACGTCTTGCGATGTAGGATCCCAGGTTGTCTTGATTATAGGCCCTGGAAGATGATATCCATTTAGGGGCGCGCACAGTGGAGAAATCCGGACGGGCGGTCTTAGAACGCGTTATATATTAAAGCAATTCATGATAATGGATTGGCTTTAATTACATTTCTTGGATATAGGAAGGGAAATGGGATAAAGGTTTGGCTTCGGTAACACTCCCGGATGGAAGAAGGGTTGTGGAAGCATATGATATGATCAAAGCATTTTTATGATAATGAAAATGGCTTTGAATACATTTCCTGAGTATAAAAAGGGAAATGTAATGATATAAAACGGAAAAGAATTTTTCTTATGATAATAAAATTGGCTTTTAAAAGTATATGATTTGTTAAAGCAATTCATGATAATGAATTGGCTTTTATATTTACATTTCCTGAGTATAAAAAGGGAAATGGAAAGTTTTGAGAAAAATGATAGTATTGATAAATACTTGATATATGAATCCTTAGTCCGGGAGATAGATCCGGATGATTATGGAAATATGTATATATAAATGGATGAATCAAGTACCGAGGGTCTAATGGATCTCGACGATCGACCGTGCCGCGTAGTAGTGTATCGGGGGGGTTCCTTGTTTGGATTTCGCTTTGCGAGACACCCCACGCACGAACATGGCATAGCGTTGAGACTGGGGAGAAGTTTAATCCTTAGTGCTCTAATATTATAAATGCTTATGGTATATATTTATATATATCTTTCTGTACTGAGGGACTGGCGGATCTCGACGATCGACCGTGCCGCGTAGTAGTGTATCGGGGGGGTTCCTTGTTTGGATTTCGCTTTCCGAGACACCCCACGCACGAACATGGCATAGCGTTGAGACTGGGGTGAAGTTTAGCCCTTAGTACATTGCTTGGACTATCTAGGATTGATAGTGGGTTGGTGATAGACTATTTTAGCAGGATAGCTTGACTAGGATGTTTAGAGGGATGCGTTAGGAGTGCACTATTAGTGGAGAGGTGAGGGGTATCTCATGGGAGTGCAATACCAAATTTAAATATGAGATAAAACCTTTTTCTAAAAATAAGGCATTTATGCACTTGAAAAATATTTTTAAAACTCGGGCTCTGACCCGTTTATCTACTCTTCCTTTCTTGCTATATTATATATATATATATATATATATATATAGGTGTCCAGACACAGGGACGCCTGGATGGCACTTCCTTCGAGTCAGACGTCAGCTGCAGCAGTTGTGGATGCGTGCTGGATTTTCAGTAGACGCTTCCATTCTTGTAATCTTGATAGGAGGTATTGTATAAACATTCGGGCCAATGGTCCAACTGCATTTAGTTATTCTTTCAGTACAACATTCGATATGGTTGTATATTTTGACCGAGTGTTCGGTTACTTTATTTCATTTAAGTTTCATTTACGCATAAACTGTGTGGGTGTTTTATTTATTGTTGTTATAAAGAGTAGCAAAGTTAAAATTTTAACACTGGCCTAATAGGTTATTAGTAATTAAATGGATTTTCTACAGTGATGCTAAGAATGATCCATATGAGACTCCTGTTTTAATTTAATATTGGAGTGATCGCCCGGTATCTTATTAGGCGGGGTGTTACAGCAGTTTAGTATAAAGATGCTACTATCAGGAATATTGTGTCGATTCCAATTTTTGGGACTTGGGAATTTAAAAAAAGGCAATATTGGGCTTCATAAATGTTTAGCAAAAATTACAAATTTCCAAAATTTAGAGTAAAATGGGAAAAATATTAAAAATAAAAAGTTGCAATTGTATAACTTTAGAAAATCGTCTAAAAATTGGAGTGGCATAATATTAAAAAATCCACATTGGAGGAAATGAAAATAAAAATTAATTAGGATTAATATTTCTCAAAAAAGGGGATTCATAAATATAAATTATAATTCCACAATAATTAAAAAATTTAAAATTTCACCTAGTCCCCTTTAATTATCTCGAATTCACGAGTCACCCCCTAGAAAAATACTTGATAAGCTCACCCATTTAACTATCAATTAGATACAAATAAACTCAAAAATTGAGTTCCCTTCATTTTAGGGGTCAACTCAATAACATACTCATGAGAAAAAACACGTAATAAAGAAAGAGAAATAAAATAAAATAAAACACAACTAAACCCCACACTCACAAAAAAGGACTAACCATGACATTGTTTATTCATATTGGTATCTTTTTGTATTGACATTGATATTGTTTGATAATTGTTTGGATTATTTGTTCTTGAGTTACCATGTTGTGTGTTTACGCACTCTACACCATTGCGTGATCTTATTTCCTCTTTTCAATTTCAAAATTGGTATCTAATGTTCACACATATAGGAAGAGATTTTGTTTTTTGGGGATAAATATTTTATGCTTTCTTACTTTGTCTATTCCTGAACAAAGAAGGGGAGAAATGTTATATTTCTTTTCATGATTAGGATATATTTATCTTAAGGACAAACGTCTTGCATAGGTTGGGATTGTTTTAGACATTGTGAGAAGTTTATTCTTAAGCGGATTTTATACTTGTTATATTATCTTTACATTTTAAGGTGTGTTTTAGTGCATTTACAACATGCTTCAAAGTTTTCAAGTGTGCAAAGCTACTCAAGTGTATGAATCGATCAAGTGGTACTTTTTCCATTTTGGGTTGGGGATTGAATATTTTTAGTGTGTTTAACGACTTTAACAGGCTAAATTTTGTTTTAATTTAAGCTGAATTAAGTATATGTCGAAATGATATTTTTTTAATCGACAGATAAAATAATATTTTTTAGTATCGAGTAGACAATTTTCTACATGTCTCAAATATACTATATTTAATGTAAATTATATTTACATTAAATATGCCAAGATTCAAATTTAGTTTGTTGTTTAAAATAAAACTTATAGAGTATAAATTATGAATTTCTTAAAAATATGTTTAGGGGACAAAATTTAAAAAAATAAAATATGCCAAATATCTTAAGTTCCTTTTAGTCTTATATGGTTTTAAAGGAATAATAATAATAATAATAATAATAATAATAATAATAATAATAATAATAATAATAATAATAATAATAGTAGTAGTAATAATAATAATAGTAATAATAATAATAATAATAATAACAATAATAACAATAATAACAATAATAATAATAATAATAATAATAATAATAATAATAATAATAATAATAATAATAATAATAATAATAATAATAATAATAAAGGTTGAACCGCCAACATTTGAAAAATAAAAAACAAAACAAGTGTAAACCGCCAATGTGAGAAAGAAAAAATAAAGAAAAGCAAAAAAAGAAAGGAAATAAAAACCCTAGCCAACTTAACCCTCATCCTCTTCCTCTATTTATAAACCAATTAATAACCCATTTGGTCTCCTTTTTTTCTGTTCTCCTTTTCCTACACCTTCCCACATGATTAGGCACATATTCTTCATATTTATCCCCTTAATTTCGGTATTTTTATGATCCCGTACAGTGTAAATAGCTTGGATTTATCTCGTATTTATGCTACTAACTCCTTTTGGAAAGTATTTCTTGTTTTGTGTATTTCTTATGTGTTTTGCAGGTATTTCATGCAAGTTAGTGTGAAGGAGAACTCAAAACAATGAAAGAAACCAAGAAATGGAGAGTTGAAGGGCATTTTCGTAATTTTTTAGCCTTAGTCCGGAGGTGGGGCCAACTAGAAAGTTGAAGAGATCTAAATTACAAGAACACTGGAAAAAAACGGCACCTCAATCCGAGCTACGGTGAAGAAGTTACGATGTTTTGAAGTTGCACGATAATGGACCGGTCCGGTCATGCGAAATCCGGGCAATTAATTATGGATTTAAAGCAGTGCAACTCTTGGAAAACTTGTGCCACAAGCGAAATTTGATGCCAAATTCGTGCAACTTGGTACTATAAAAGACCAAGCCCTACCTCATTCCAAAGGGGAGTCTAATTCTAGAGAGAGAGGCAGATTTTAGGGAGTTGTTTTATCAAGTTGTAGGAGGCTAGTAGGTAGGGTTTCTTTGTAGTTAGTTTTTAGAGGATTCTTGTAACCAAGAACCCTAGTTTTTGAAGTTTTTCTACTATTCAAGATTCAAAGTTCTATTCAAGATTCATCATTCATCCATTGCAAGTAATTTTAATTTATTGTTTTTACTGCTTTCCTAGTTAGTTAAATTAATTGTTGATTTCTAGTTTTCCATTCCCAATTCAAGTCATGTTCTCAATTTTCTAGAGTTAGTTATGAATTCCTACACTTTAATTTGTAATTTTTATTTTGATTTCATCATGTTAAGCTAAGTTTTTAAGGTTTGGGATGCATGAACCCATCCCAATGTAAATTACTTATGTAGAAAATAGAATTTAAATTAAAAATTTGAAAGAGTCATGCGAGACAATTTTACAACCATTGTAGATCTTTTAATCTCTCTAGCCCTAGGTACTTGGGATGTTTAAGAATATGATGTGCATAAAATTATGTATCACCGCTTTATATTTACCTTTGATTTCATATGGTGCGGGCTTGATCCTCATATATGTAATGCTTAGGATCTACAAAGACTGGATTCATTCAAATTTATAATTTACAATTCTAGGTTTCTATACGGTAAATTACTAGGGTTAGGGGGATTGTATTCCAACCTACTTTCTCATTCATCTTAATTAATTTAACTTCTTTATTTACTTATTTTTTTCCCTTTTCAACCATCATCATCTTTTTCATTTTTTCTTTAGAAGTAATAAATCAATTAAATTCTATCAACCATTCCCTGTGGATTCGATACCCAGACTCGCCACTATACTCCTTAAGAAGTGTAGTTACAAGTTTAGGTTTTTTTGTATTGAGGTTGGAAGCCGATAACAACGACTAGCGTATTACACGGACGCTCGGTTTTTCCACTCGATCAAAATGGCGCCGTTGCCGGGGAGTGTTTATTATAGATTATAATTGACTTACTGCTTCGTAAAAAAAAATAATAATAATAAATAAATAAAAAAGAAAAATGTGTGTCACGTTTTTGAATTGCCCACTTTGAAATGTCTTATTTAACTCTTTTGGTGGCTTTAATTGTTATGCTAATAGTGAGGAGGAGGAGGAGGAGCTCATGACTTATGACCATTAGATCAATATCACTAAAGATGATTATAAAAAATACAAGCCTAGTGCTAAGAAACTCCAAATTTATCAAAATCAATTGCTTGAAGAAGAAAGACTTGAAAAAGAATATCGAGAAAAAAATCGTTATTGGGAGCAAGAGTTAGATGCATTATTTGAACCCAATGAGGATTTTTTTTCCGATAGTTTTGAAGATGAAGTAAGTTTTCAACCAAATGAGGAATTCGAGGTGCTAGAACCAAGGAACCCTACTTTGGAAGAACTCTTGCTTGATATAAAAAAGCAATCTGATGACCTTGTTGTTACCGAGTTAAAAATTATTGCAACTTGCAAGGAGTTGAATGATTATTTGGACAACTTAGAGAAGGTCGAGACTTGCGATTCACCTAATACTTTTGAGAATGAAATCATTGAGAGTGATCCAAGTTCTTTTGAATATCAACCTCTTATAAATATTTCAAAACCTATTGAGGTTGAAGATCATTTGTCTCCTTGTGTCCCCACTATTATCGCACCATTAAATCCATCACAAGAACTAGATGAATGTCTTGAGGATGTTGATCCGCTTCTTGTATGGGAATGTTTTTTTGAGATGCTTCATGTTATGGGCCATACACTTAGATGTGTCACTCCACCAGATCTAATTGAAATGAGGGAGAAGATTTTGAGGACAAGGACTCTATGCTTAAATTATTTTCCAAGATGGACTCTTTCTGTTTGTGTGATCCGCTTCCCATACTACTTGAAAAATCTTTGGGAAGTGATTCTATTTTTCTTGGATCCCAATGGTACTTGTCCCCCCGTGCACTCAAATCCCTCATTATCCCCTTAAATTTTTTAATTGGTGATGGTTCATTTTTTAAACTTTGCACATGCCTTCCGTTTTTCAAACGGAATTCTTATTTTTCGGAAGGCATGCATCCTAATGAAGGTACACCATTAATCCCTCAAAGTCAAATTGTATTTTGGGTGGACCCTCAACTTTTTCGACTTCTAGTGTATAACTTATTAGAAGTTCAAATCGTAGGTTGTACATAATTAGCTTTTTATTTTTATTTTTCTTTTTTTATAGTTTAGAGTAATTAGTTAGAGTTTTTGTTATTCTTTTTGTTATGCTTGGTTCTAACATGTTTTGTAGATTCAATGGACTTGTACTCATCGGGGATCGCTCCATTTGGGTAATATCTTTCTTTTTCTCTCTTTATGTTGTGTTCTTGATTTGCATTGAGGACAATGCAACATTTATGTTAGGGGGTGTGGGATATTCTTCCCGTTTATTGTTTAGATCCATTGATTCAATCACATGTTCTTTCCAAGTGTGTTTTTTAGAAAATTATTTAAAAAAAAAAAAGCCAAAAATATTTTTCTTCAAAATAAATAAAAATTGGAATTTAAATCAATAAAAAATGTCACCTTTATTCTGTTTGAAGTCTCAAATTGTTAAATCTCAAATGCACTAAGCCAAAATTGACCGAAGATGGAAATTGAAGGAAAATTGACGACTTAACAAATAAGTGTGGAGATTGATCAAATCCGGTGAGATTTTGAGCCTTTCAATTTTTTATGAGTTTTTAAATCAATCCGAGTTTATGATTAACTCAAAATTCTTTTCAGCGTTTTAATAAGTCATTAATGATCTCAATCCTTTGTTTTGATCGGTTATGGGAAATGTGTGAAATGTTATCTCGAAATTCGTGCTAAATATATCTCTAAACTTAATTAATCTCGAGATGCATATGGTAATGTGATTAGCAATTTGGACAATGAAGTAGGCCCTCGTTTGTTACCCAAAAATATTAGCCATAAAAAGTTGTGAAAAACAAAATTATCCCTTCGCAACCCACTTTGAGCCTAATAAAATATTTTCCTTTCGTTTGATAACCCGAAAAACCCAAATAGCCCGGAATTGTGAAAATTGAGAAAATTCATCAAGTAAGTTCAAATTGTGCAATAAAAAGGGGCAAGAGAAAAATAAAAAAAAATTGGAAAAAAAATGAAAATTGAAAAAAAGAAAGAAAAAAAAAGAGAAAAATGAGCAAATGCCCGAAAAAGCACTAATGGACGTCATAAGGACATTTTCCAATTCCGAACATTTCGTTCATTCCCATTTTTACCCTTTACACTTTTTAACCCGAAAAGTCCTTACCGAGTCCGAATGGCGAAATTAGTTACCGCGTGGAGAGCTAAGACATGAAAAGATTAAATGAGAGATTAAATGGTGTGAAATAGAGGTGATGTTCCCGTTTCCTAATAACTGTATTCCGATGATGAGATTTTTCACCATATATTTCCTTCTTTTCAATTTTGTATGCATGAATTTGTGTCCATTATATTTACTCTTTATATCATGCATACCGAGAGAAAAACAACCACAATCCGAGTGATTCGTTTGTGAGTGCAATCCGTAAGAATTTGAATCAAAACGAATTTTCGAAAAGTAACGTAATGCTCAATCGGTGGAAATTTGAGGTTTAATTTTTGGCTTTGCACACACACTATGGTTTGAGACATTTGAATATGAATTTATGGTGATTATGTTTTCGAAAAGTTTAAATTGTACAATTTTGAAGTATTTTGATATTTATTTGAGTCAATAAAGAATTTTGTGGGTATATTCACTGCAAATCCTCACGAGACAAAACTCGTCCTACTAGGGTAACCTAGGGGTTTAAAGGCTTGTTGCATACGCTAAATGAAATCGCTTGCCCACGAAAAAGGTATTCTATCCCAATAAAAGAATTTTCAAGAGTTGAACTTTAAACTAATTTCTTTTACATTGCTCGGGACGAGCAAAGTTCTAAGTTAGGGGGTGTGATTAGGCACATATTCTTCATATTTATCCCCTTAATTTCGGTATTTTTATGATCTCGTACAGTGTAAATAGCTTGGATTTATCTCGTATTTATGCTACTAACTCCTTTTGGCAAGTATTTCTTATTTTGTGTATTTCTCATGTGTTTTACAGGTATTTCATGCAAGTTAGTGCGAAGGAGAACTCAAAACAATGAAAGAAACCAAGAAATGGAGAGTTGAAGGGCATTTTCGGAATTTTTCAGCCTTAGTCCGGAGGTGGGGCCAATGAGAAAGTTGAAGAGCTCTAAATTATAAGAACACTGTAAAAAAAAGCACCTCAATCCGAGCTACGGTGAAGAAGTTACGATGTTTTGAAGTTGCACGATAATGGACCGGTCCGGTCATGCAAAATCCAGGCAATTAATTATGCATTTAAAGCAGTGCAACTCTTGGAAAACTTGTTCCACAAGCAAAATTTGATGCCAAATTCGTGCAACTTGGTGCTATAAAAGACCAAGCCCTACCTCATTCCAAAGTGGAGTCTAATTCTAGAGAGAGAGGCAGATTTTAGGGAGTTGTTTTATCAAGTTGTAGGAGGCTAGTAGGTAGGGTTTCTTTGTAGTTAGTTTTTAGAGGATTCTTGTAACCAAGAACCCTAGTTTTTGAAATTTGTCTACTATTCAAGATTCAAAGTTCTATTCAAGATTCATCATTCATCCATTGCAAGTAATTTTAATTTATTATTTTTACTGCTTTCCTAGTTAGTTAAATTAATTGTTGATTTCTAGTTTTCCATTCCCAATTCAAGTCATGTTCTCAATTTTCTAGAGTTAGTTATGAATTCCTACACTTTAATTTGTAAGTTTTATTTTGATTTCATCATGTTAAGCTAAGTTTTAAAGGTTTGGGATGCATGAACCCATCCCAATGTAAATTACTTATGTAGAAAATAGAATTTAAATTAAAAATTTGAAAGAGTCGTGCGAGACAATTTTACAACCATTGTAGATCTTTTAATCTCTCTTGCCCTAGGTACTTGGGATGTTTAAGAATATGATGTGCGTAAAATTATGTATCACCGCTTTATATTTACCTTTGATTTCATATGGTGCGGGCTTGATCCTCATATATGTAATGCTTAGGATCTATAAAGACTGGATTCATTCAAATTTATAATTTACAATTCTAGGTTTCTATACGGTAAATTACTAGGGTTAGGGGGATTGTATTCCAACCTACTTTCTCATTCATCTTAATTAATTTAACTTCTTTATTTACTTATTTTTTTCCCTTTTCAACCATCATCATCTTTTTCATTTTTTCTTTAGAAGTAATAAATCAATTAAATTCTACCAACCATTCCCTGTGGATTCGATACCAAGACTCGCCACTATACTCCTTAAGAAGTGTAGTTACAAGTTTAGGTTTTTTTGTATTGAGGCTGGAAGCCGATAACAACGACTAGCGTATTACACGGACGCTCGGTTTTTCCACTCGATCACCACACAAATAGGTAATCATTTTTTTCTTTTTATACTTCGTTTCCTTTTAAGTACAAGTACACACACACACACACACACACTTTGTGTGTATACTTATGGGTACGCGAGTCTCAGGACAAAATAAAATAAATCGAGACCAAAATAACTATTATTTATTGAAACAACACTAGTTATACGTATATGTTGTGAAAGAAATAAAACTAGTGATCTTTTAAAACCAACGGTGACTAAAGTCGACACGTTAAAGCGCCACCCTTTTAAATTTTGAAAATTTCTATCTTTTAAACCGTAAATCATAAAAATATACGGAATGTATTGTTTTGGAATCTTGGTTTCGAGCAAAAACACTTTATATAAAAATCTTATTATTTCGACACTATTTTTTACAATGTCATATTTTGGCCATTGTGTCAATTAAAGGACCCAAATAACCGCTAAAATATCATTTTATGATATGTTTTCCAAGAAAATTATTCGACATGTTACAATAATTAGACATAGATTTTTACTCGAACCATATACGAGTTATATATAAATATGAGTTTGCTACCCAAATACTCACGACAGTGTAATTAAGAAAAGCAACGTGTAGAGTGAAATGTTTATTTTAGATTATTCATAATAACGCTTGTATTATAATTTACAGTCGAATTTGACGAAGAACAATACATCAATCAAGATAAGTCTACTCTACTGAATACAAAGGTAGGTCATTTTACCTCTTTGATAGTAAATTTTGCGTACTTGTTTACCCTATTTTATTCTAAATATGTGTAGAAATTACCATACTCATATCTTATTGAATCACTAATTGTTTTAATTATGATCCTTGGATCAATTTGAACCCTTATCATCTAATAACTGATATCATAATAATTCATTGTAACGATTTTGTTCACTGTTGCACTTTTGTGCACTATTATTTATTTTAAAAGGATCAATGATAATTAGGGCGTAGACTGTCGTGTAATTCCACCGAATTTTCTACTTGACTTATGGTCTCACATGATTGAGAGCTCGGATTTTAGCTACATACGTATGAGTATCACTTTAATTGTGTGCTTAGCCTGTTACTTTTCCCCAAAGGTTTTAGGTTGATTATTATTTGATTACACTAATGGCTTATTTAATTCCACACCCCCTTAGTAAGATGGTAAGTATGGGATTACCAGTTCAAAGATCCTTGATTTTCTTTACGTGACCCTTAATGAGCTGCTAAGTATGGGATTGTCATTTCAACCTTCTTAATTTTTAATGCTATTATGAGAAATATTTGTTTTCGCTTCGTTTCATAAACACTGAATTCCATATACACTCCAACCTCTCTCTCTCTCTCTCTCTCTCTCTCTCTCTCTATATATATATATATATATATATATATATATATATATATATATATATATATATATATATATATATATATATATATATATATATATACCTGTTATAGAAATGGTAAAAACCTATTTAGTAACTTTACTTATTTGTTTCCCTCTAGTTATATTGCAGAGGTACCTATAGGAAAAGAAGAACACTATAGGAATCATATTACATCAGTAGAAGATATGTAGAGATATTGATAAAAGAATAAGAATTTTAAACCAATGTGTAAGATAGTTTAGTTTTTATAAATTCTTAGTTAGCTTCGTAAGCATGGCTCAATTATGATTTAGAATTATTTTAAAATAACACTCGCCACCGAGAAATCAGGGTGTGACAATGGACCATGGGATTTTGATTTTGGTTTTGTCCTGGAAAAGCCACAATGGGAGATTTGTAAGGAAAAATTTCCAATCGAGTCAATTTGTTTGTAATTGGCTTAGTTTCGGACAAAATATTCGAGTCATAGGTTAGGCTTGGTATTGTCAATCTCGTAACCCTATGACATGCTAGATGAAGACATAACGACCAAGTTTAAAATAACACTCGCCACCGAGAAATCAGGGTGTGACAATGGACCATGGGATTTTGATTTTGGTTTTGTCCTGGAAAAGCCACAATGGGAGATTTGTAAGGAAAAATTTCCAATCGAGTCAATTTGTTTGTAATTGGCTTAGTTTCGGACAAAATATTCGAGTCATAGGTTAGTCTTGGTATTGTCAATCTCGTAACCCTATGACATGCTAGATGAAGACATAACGACCAAGATTCAAACATGGATACACATCATGCTGTAGTTCGTGCAAAGTTTATCTTCACGTTTATCGAGGATCTCATAAAGTATGAATACATCTTGAATATGGTCCTTCGATATTTTTTAATGGTGTTTTATTTTTTAACAAAATCATTTGAAACTATTTTTAAAATGTTTTTTTAAGAAACATATTTTTTTATTTCAGTTCGTTAGAACGAACTCTGATCTCGTTTGAACAAAATTAAATTTTCATTAGAACAATGTTGAGTTCTCATTCAAATGAGCTTGGGATATCATTTGAACGTAAATCTAATGAACATCAAACGAGGATTCTCTGTGTAATGGTGGACATATATTTGGAAGATCGTTAGAACAAAAAGGGATTGTCGTTTGAACGAACTTACTATCATTAGAAAAGAAAATACCTTGTCATTAAAACGAACTATTTAATTTTGTTCGAATGAGTTTATCGCCTCTAAATTCATGTTTTCATATTTAACGCATGTTGGACTCAATTTTTACAGAACTTTTTGTGAAAATCAAATCCTTGCATGTTTACTAAAGTTATAAAACCCTTGTTTTAACACTTGTAATTAAAGATCCAAGTTTTTATATTCATACACTTTTATATTCTTAGTTTGGGCACCAAAGTTTATTTCTCTTCATATTGAGAGAACATGTTTTGTGAGATTGACTATGTATGTTCTATATGTTGTGTTGTAGTGAATAAGCGATGGATTTCTTGTTTTGATTCCATAGACAGTTGCTGAGCCTCATTAGTGGATACTGAGGCATGCGTAGATTCGTGTGTTATAGTAGCTTGCGTGGGTAGGCGCCTGTATTGCATTATAAATGAGAGATAGAAGGTAGAAGAGCATCAAGGCTTGTGAGGGAGACGAGTTATTGAGTAAGTCTATTATCTGTCTTTGTAAAACTTTATCATAGTGAACTGATTGGCTAGGTCATCCGAGGTTTTATCCATTGTGAGTATTTCTTGTACATCGACACATTGTGGATGTTTTACTTACTCTATTTGCTTATTACCGAGATGCATGTTTTAGGATAAGAGAATAAAATTGGGTAAATCAATTTTTTAGAACAAAGGTTTATAATTTTTTAACAAGCTTTCCTGGGTTTAAATTTGTTTAAAGTTATAATCTTTAAAAATGAAAATTTTAAAAATAAATTTGTATTTGAAATACCATCCCCGCCTAAGCATCACACCGTATACAGACTTTTTCAAATGGCTCAGGGGTAGAAAATCCAGTTTATAGGAAGCCATATCCTGAGTGGATAGATAGTATTGAACTCCTAGAAGGTTTCATATTCCCAACCATTACCCTCTTTATGGGATACGGAAGTCAATCCATAGTGGAATACATTTTAAGATTAACTACTCAAGGTGTTGATGATGCTACATATGACTATCTTCACTCAATGGTGAATACTTTGTGTGGCTCATAAGTTTACCACCTAACTGAGAAACATTCGCTTTAATTTACAATAAGTGCGGAATAAAGATGGTTACTAACAAAATCTAATTTTCCAAAATTTATTTAATTTTCTTTTCTTTAAAAGATGGAAAATTATGGTGAACACAAATTTTAATTTCTTAAAACAAATTAAAATTAAACACTACAAAGTGAATTAGAGTAAACACACACACACGTTAAATTCACTCAAACCAAATTAAGTTAATTATCAAGATTGAACAATTTAGGCAAAAATAGTATCCAATTAATTTAGTGCCAACTTGAATTAAATTAACTTAAAATAAACTTACCCAAATAATTAAACAAGCACCATTTTAATCGAGATTGCGAATTAAACCAATTTTCTCCTTTTACCTAAGCATGCACTAAAGTTAATTTTGCAAGATAAAATAAATTCACAACCACTACACCGCGATGTACGAGGAAACCCAAAATGGGAAAAACCTCGGACGACCCTAGCCTTAAGTCCACTAAGTATGGAATTTCACAAGTACAAGACAAATGACTTAATGAACTCAACTTGACTCCTTCAAGCCCTTGCCGCGTCTTCTTATACCAACCACCGCCTAGTCGACAATCCCAAACTCCATCAAAACCTTGGAATCCACCAATGAGGCCTTTTGGACAACCGTCAACCCATACCCGAAGCCTTTCTCCGAGTGGGAACGCTGCACCAAACAAACTTTTCTTCTTTGTGGGATGTAGAAGCAGACCCAAACTTTTTTCTTCGTGGGTAGAAAAGTGAACCCGGTGCCAAACACTCCAGACTAATATGTACATGTAGAAAAACTTGGAATTCTAAACTAAACCATTTTATGGGTGGAAACACATGTGTGAGAGAGAATTTTCTAGTTAAATTTTACACATGAAAACTGGGACTTTTGTTTGGAAATATAGGCTCTCAAAAATCTCTTGAAGATGTTGCAAAAGCCCTCGAAAAAATCAGTCCCGAAGTTGGTTTAAAATCTGACAAAAGAGAGTGGGACAAAAATAGTGGGAACATGGAGAAAACTGCCAAGAACTATTAAATATTTTCCCGCAGGAAATCTCGTTCGAACAAGATTTTCGTTCGAACGACAATTTCGAACGACATGACAGAATGTTCATTTTTTAATATTAAGCCCAAAAACATTATTTTAAATAAAAGTTACACACATTAAAATTATTTTGTAACAACCCTCGCTTTTGAGAACTAATTTTATATTAATTTACTACTCGAAGTAATTATATAAAATGTTGGAATTTGGAGTAAATATTAATTAAATGAGATAAAAGTTAATATTTACTAGATTGTTGCATATTTATTGTATGTGTAAGTAAATATCGTCTTGTTGCATTTCATAGTGTCATGTGCATTAAATGACATTTATGGTTTAAAATGAAACCAGAACTTGATATGAGTTATAAAATTTCCAAATGATAATTTGGAGGGCGTAGTTAGTCCTGAAAGGTGCGACATAGTCGAAATAAGTACCATATTGCATTTTTATGTTTCGGGCACTTTTGACTGGTTTTGACTCGAATGTGTAGTTGTGAATCATTTTAAATGCGGTATTAGCCATTTAAGTTGGGAAATTAGACTTAAGCCATGATTTAGGTCTTGTTTCTTATCTGTGTATTACTAAACCTAGAGTGATAGAGAGAATAGGAGAATTAAGGAGAAAAAGAGAGAAATTGGGGATTGAAGATTGGATTGATTCTACCAAATCAAATCTGAGATTTGTAGCTTAAGGCAAGTTTTCTACTTGCTAATATATGGTTTAAGATGAGTAAATTGTGTGATAGTTGTGTATTAGCAATAATGGAACCAATATGGATTTATGGTGTTTTAAGCCCTAATTATGGTTTATGTTGATGATTTTGTGAACTATAGTAGTTGATAATCATGTAGGATGATTTGGGGTAGATTAATGTTGTTGGATGTGTGTAAAAATGGAAGAGAAATTAGTTTTGGGGAAAAACTAGGGTTCATAACCCGTGGCCCTATTCTTGGCCAATTCGCATGGGTGAATCGATTCGGCCCTAGGGCGAATCGATTCGCTAAGAGGTCAAACTACAGGTCTGCAAACCCGAATCGATTCGGGTTAAGGCCGAATCGATTCGGCCAGTTGCAGAATGTTGGGTTTGTCCTCCGATTTGTCCTCCGAATCGATTCTCTTTTAGGCGAATCGATTCGCTGCTTGGGGTGAATCGATTCGGCCCTAGGGCGAATCGATTCGGAAACCTTGTTGTTTTGGGTTGTTTTTCCAACTCAATTTTGATGCTTTGCTTCTAGGTTTAGTACTTAGTAACCTTCTTGTATGAAGTAAACTTAGTGTCCTAGAGTCCTAAAATGATATAGCCACAACCCTAGACTAGAAATGTATTAACTGGGGCATATTCCGGGGGTGTACAAATTGAAGTTAGGGCATTTCCTTTCTTTAGTTAATTATTGGGAGTCTAGGAGTTATAAGCCCATACTTGGAGACTTAAGGGTCTCATTTGAGGTATATAAAAACCTTGGGATCTATTGAAATGTGGTGGTCTCTTTGGAGACACATTTGGGCACTCAATATATGAGGAATAAAATGACAATGTTAAATGATGTTGGTTTCGGATAAAATGAAACATGCACATGGCAAATGAAAATGAAATGAATATGGTAAGGATTATGGTAATGATAAATTACTTAATCATGAACATGGTAAATGATAATTTACTTAAACACACCTCTCTAAATGCTATCATAAGGGAAGTTCGCGCGTGAGGTGATGCCCCCTGGCTAATGAATGCAGGGTGGATATAGTCCTAGGCCATATGAGCGATTATTTTATGTTTACTGCGCTGGTGAGGTGATTCCGGGTGTGGTCATGACTCTCCCGCAGGCATATGGATGCTTCCTGACGTTGCGTTATGTGCCCAGGTTGTCTTGTTGATAGGCCCTGGAAGATGATAGTCATTTAGGGGGGCGCCCAGTGGGGAAACTCGAAGGTGCCGTCTTAGAATCGTTATATGTATATGAATATAACCATTCTTTATCAAGTGGGACTTGATGTATGATAAATGCCACAAAGAGCATATAATAGTGATTATATTACTGCTAAGGAATGGAAGGCCAAAAAGAGCATATGATAGAAATTATATTCCTGATAAGGAATGGAAAGACGAAATGAAAAGGTGAAAAATGATAAAGGCTTTTAATTAATGATGTTTATTCATATTCTCTTGTATAACTGAATTAAATTTATAATCATTAAATTGTCTTAGTTTATAATATGAGGTTAACATGTTAGAATATCATCTTTATCATTCATTCTTAACCGTACATGACTGTCATACTTTTTATTCATCTGGTGATCATATAAAACCGGGCCCTGACCCGTTCATATTTCTTGTGTTCATGTATCTTGTATCCACTCAGGTGCTCTGCCACAAGAACGCCTCTTTTGACTTTCCTACTCCGGTGCTTTTGGGGAGTCATAATACTTTGCGGATATTACGGGATATGTTATTAGACGCCTTCATTTTTGTATCCTAGTTATGATCGGGTCATCTACTCGGGCGTGTGGCCCAAACTTTTGTAACTGTCTAATGGATGTATTATGAAACTTAAATTAGACCTGTTGAATATTGTTGTATGAGACTGTTGACCGACAGCATATTCGGTCTCCCTTATTGTATTTTTGTTGTGGATGTAATATAAGTCTTTGGGGTTTCCACTTTCTTTTCAAATTGGGTTGTTTAAATTATTTCCTTAACTCATTATAAAACAAAATTTTTGGCAACCCGTTTTGTAAAACATTGGGTGGTTATCCCGTATACTTATTATATTGTTATGATGCTGAGAATGATTCCATCCATGATTCCTGTTATATTGGAGTATCGGGCTGGCCACCCCATATTTTGGTGAGCGGGTTGTCACATATTCCAAGTCTCCTACAAATATATAAAATCATTCATACCTTTGGATACTTGAAATATGATGTTGATGATGTGATACGTGGCACTGAAACTCGGCAATGATGTTCTCTTGAAAAGTAGACTACAACGTCTTCAACTCTAACATGTCATAGGCTTGATGGATGGTCAAGAACTCTATCCTATGACTCAAATGTTTTTTGTCCGGAATTGAGCCAACACTACATAAGACTTAAATGGAGACTTTTGTCCTTACAAATCACCCCCTTTAGCTATTTCGGAATAAAAACTAAAACAAAATCCTAAAGGGTCGTCAAGCTCTACTAGACTCAAAAACTTCCCACCCAAAAATAAAAATAAGAAGCTTGACTCATGGACCACTTAGGATAAATAGCTTTACCGCTGAAAGGTTTTCGCTAAATAGAATTCCTGCACACTTAAGTAAAACATTAAACGCATAGGGAATATCAAAGTATTTAATGCAATTGAAATAAATGCTCTCCTAAATTAATTATCCCCTTTATCAACTAATTGACTTACTTAGAAATACGTATCCCCCTAAGTTAAATCTCCCAAACTAAGATGTGATTATAATAGGATTAAATACCATTTCTCCCCCTATCATTCTCCCCCTATTTTGTTCAGGAATAGACAAAGGATAAAAGAACTAATTAATGACTCATTTCTCCCCAATATTATTATAAGTTCAATTGCTCCCCCTGAAAACTGCATAAGGGTATAAAAAATGGGACAATGGGAGAAACGAAAGTGCATAAAGTGCAAAGAACATGTAAACATATGGGAAACAAATAACTAATCCAAGAAAGAATAAAGTGTTGTAACTATGATGCGAATAAAATGATATCAATTTGAAACATAAGAGACTAAGCATGTGATATCAAACAAACATTTTGCAGCAAGTTAGGTACCACTTTTGAATTAAAGCATATGTGGACTAGCTAAAAAAGGCAAAGACTCAACAAAACAAAATATCATATATATATATATATATATACACACACATTAGATATAAATATATATGAAAGCACACATATATAGATATAAACACCACACATGACACAAAATACGTTAAGCTTTTCACACTCGTATGGGAAAATGTGTCCAAATACATGTGGTAAACGAAAGTGTTGGGGTGTGAAATAGTAACAATTAAATTTAGACTCAATCACTTAAAACATGTTCACGGAGTTCTCAATTGATTTCAAAACTTTATCACATTTAGATATAGCCTCATGTGACAATATAAATTGAACTCAATGAACAAACATACACGATGAACATAAGCCTAGAATTTTGATGATTCTACAAACCAATAGAGTCATGACAATAAAAACGTAACTAGGATAAATGAACATTGTGTAAAACCGTTGATATATCATCCAAACTCCCTCAAAATAAGCATATTAATTATGGAATGACTATATCAACTAAACAAAATAGGCCTTGGTAAATTATTTTTCTTGTAATGCCACATTTTTTTAGGCCTTAAGACCACATATTTATTTTAGGTCCATAATAAACGTTGGCTTACTCGCAAAGGATAAATTTCCTTTCGGAGCCATTCCCCGTGCACATTCATATAACAATTTTTTATATCACTCAAATTTCACGTGCAACGGATTTATCATGCATAAGTCCTCCTAGGTCAAAAATATGTAGATGACTAGATTGGTAGGAGAACACCTCACAAAGCTAAAATATACATGTGAAGTTAAAATTTCAAATGAGCTCATGCATGTGTGAATTGAGGAATATAAAAATAGAATCCATTAAGCAACACAAAATCCAATTACTCCATGTAAGCATGCTAAAGAACATTTTAAGGATTGACGCTCTTAACCAAAAGTTCTAGCCACATGGAACCGAATAGGAAAGGATTCAAACACAAGTGTATGCCACGTAAAGTGTGTCAAACTAAAATACACACAATAAAAATCTTTTTGAGTTTTAGAAATTTTTTAATCAAACAAACAAAAATATTTATTCAAAATACAAACAAAAATCATTTGTATTTTTCATTAAGCCTAAATTACTGAAAAGGTAAAACACAAATGATAAACAAGAATCTTTTGTATTTTTCATATAATGCAAACTAAAATAAATATAATACAAAAGATAAACAAGACATAATTTGTAGCATGAGATATGAAATAAAGCAATGACTAGAAAATGACTAAACATACATACACCTAGCAATGATATATAATATGAAACACAAAAAGCTAGAGTATGAAAACAACTAACACATTCAACCTTTGGATTTAGCAAGGGAGGTATCGTATGAAAGTAAATGAGAATAAAAAATCTTATCTTGTAAAGCTACCAAGTCGGATCTCCTAACCCAAACTAATGATGAATGACAATCTCGGGATATAGGAATCTTGGCTACCTCGGTTGCCTTATGTTGGGATTTTCTAGGACCTCATCTAAGATCAAAGAAAAACTTTCTAAGATGACATTTTCGACCACAATGTGAACATCTAAAGTCTCGAAGAAAATATTTACCTAAGTAATGATCTATAACATTGTTCCTAGAGGATTCTCCTAAAACATTGGTTTTGGCTTTATGAGTAGACTCATTACATGTATCGAAGCCTAAACCACACGTGTCATTCTTAATTTGGACCGTTCCTAATAATTTATCTAATTTCTCTGAACAACACTCCAAATAAAATTTGACTTTACTACAGTCTTTTAATTTATTTTCTAAATCTAAAATGTGAGACTCTAATAAAACATTACCCTCTTCAAATGCGAGAAGCTCCTTTTCCAAGGATTCCATTAAGCCTTTAAGGCTATCTCTCTCGCCTTCTACATACTCCAGCTTGTCTCGAAGAGCTCTCTCTCGTATCTTAAGGTCATCAACTAACGCACTCTCATCGACAACCTTGGCACGCTCCTTTAAACTCGCTTCTAACTTCAAATTTTCCCTTTTTAATTTTAGAGATTTGGCATATAATTCTTGAAATGCAAATTTAAGTTCACTCTCACGAACCTCTTCATCACTTTCACTTTCTCTCTCTTCTCTAATCTCACTACCATAATCTTTTAAAGCTTCACTAACAAAGGTCTCATAAGTGTTATGTATTAAGATGTGATGATTGGATGATTTCTCACTATCACTTACATAACTAGCAATGAACGCGGTAAAGTTTCACTCAATGGCGGAATTGGGTCCCACTTCCTTATCACTATCACTAAGGGTGGCATTGTATGAAATAGGTTTCTTTCCCTCTCTCCTTAGTTTAGTGGGACATTCAAAAGGCCTATGGCCATACCCTTCACAACCATAACATCTATTTAACTCGTCCCTATTTAAATTTTCATTAAAAGTTTTAGGGATCTTTTCGGCTTTGTCATGCTTAGAATTTTCAAATTTCTTAAAATCATTTTTAAATTTATCTTTGTTAAATTTAAGAAATTTACGAAACTTTCTAACAAACATAGCCATATCTTCCGAGTCACTATCACTCTCGTCATCCACAACTTGTTTTTCTTCCTTACGGGATTTCAAAGCGATGCCTTTCTCTATTTTTTTCCGGTTTTGAAGGGGAACATATCTAGTTCGTAGGTTTGCAAATCACCTACTAGTTCCTCAATTTTGGTAGAGTGTAAGTTGGGTAAATAATTTAACACGGTGACCTTAGGGATAAATCTATCAGGTAGGGACCTAAGAATTTTCTTTATAACACAGTCGTTAGGTATTTTCTCTCCTAAATTAAATGAAGAATTTACTATATCGGAGAGTCTAGCATAAAACTCATCGAATGTTTATTTTTCATCAATTTTGATGGTTTCAAATTGGGTGGTGAGATTTTAGAGTTTAGAAACTTTAACAACACTTGTTCCCTCGTGAGTGAGTTGTAATATATCCCAAGCTTCCTTAGCGGTTTCATACATCATGATACGTCGAAATTCATTTGGTTTGATCGCGCTAAACAAGGCATTCAAACCTCAGGAATTAAAATTTGCAAGTTTAAATTCATTCTCACTCCATCTATCTGCGGGTTTGGGAACACGCTCATTTTCTACCAAATATATAGGTGGGGACCACCCGTTAACAACTGAAAACCAAACCCTCTCGTCGATAGACTTTAGTGTCGATTTCATACGCACTTTCCAATACGCATAATTAGAACCATCGAAAATGGGAAATTTAGAAAATGAGGAAAACTTCTTTTTTAGCCAAAAATATTTAAAAAGACCTTAACGCAATAAATTAGCACTCCGACTCTGATAGAACTTTGAAAATGCGATAGGACCCTAAATTTTAAAAATATTCACTTTAATTTCCTATAAGTGCGGAATAAAGATGGTTACTAACAAAATTTAATTTTCCAAAATTTATTTAATTTAATTTTCTTTAAAGGATGGAAAATTATGGTGAACACAAATTTTAATTTCTTAAAAAAATTAAAATTAAACACTATAAAATGAATTAGAGTAAACACAAACACACTTTAAATTCACTCAAACCTAATTAAGTTAATTATCAAGATTGAACAATTTAGGCAATAATATTATCCAATTAATTTAATGTGAACTTGAATTAAATTAACTTAAAAATAAACTTACCCAAATAATTAAACAAGCACCATTTTAATTGAGATTGCAAATTAAACCAATTGTATCCTTTTACCTAAGCATGGATTTATGGTTAATTTTGTAAGATAAAATAAATTCACAACCACTACACCGCGATGTACGAGAAAAACCTCGGAAGGCTCTAGCCATAAGTCCACTAAGTATGGAATTTTACAAGTACAAGACAAATGACTTACTTAACTCAACTTGACTCCTTCAAGACCCTGATGCGTCTTCTTGTACCAACCTCCGCCTAGTCAAAAATCTAGGACTCCACCGGAACCTTGGAATCCACCAATGACGCCTTTTGGACAATCGCCAACCCGCACCTGAAGCCTTTCTTCGAGTGGGAACGCCGCAGCAAACAAACTCTTCTTCTTTGTGGGATGTAGAAACAAACCCAAACTCTTTTCTTCGTGGGTAGAAAAGTGAACCCGGTGCCAAACACTCCAAACTAATATATAGATGTAGAAAAACTTGGAATTATAAACTAAACCATTTTATGGGTGGAAACACATGTGTGAGAGAGAATTTTCTAATTAAATTTTACACATGAAAACTGGGACTTTTGTTTGGAAATATATTCTCTAAAAAATCTCTCAAAGAAGTTGCAAAAGTCGTCAAAAAAATCAACCCCGAAGTGGTTTAAAATCTGACAAAAGAGAGTGGGACAAAAATAGTGGGAACATGGAGAAAACTGCCAAAAACTGCCAAAATATTTTCCCGCAGGAAATCTCGTTTGAACGAGATTTTCGTTCGAACGAGAATCTCGTTCGAATGAACATCTAACGATGTTCAGTGGCCTCCGAACGAAATTCTCGTTCGAACGACATTCTCATTCAAATGACAATTTCGAACGAAATGTCAGAATTCTCATTTTTCAATATTAAGCCAAAAAACTTTATTTTAAATAAAAGTTACACCCATTAAAATTATTCCAAGTCTCCTAAAAATATATAAAATCATTCATACCTTTGGAGACTTGAAATATGATGTTAATTATGTGATACATGGCACTGAAACTCGGTAATGGTGTTCTCTTGAAAAGTAGGCCGCAACGTCTTCAACTTTAACATGTCATAGGCTTGTTGGATGGTCAAGAACTCTATCCTATGACTCAAATGTTTTTTGTTCAGAATTGAGTCAACACTACATAAGACTCAATTGGAGACTTGTGTCCTTAAACTAACTCTGTCCAGAATTAGCAACAAATGGAAGATATGTTTCTAGCCCAATTTTTCCAAATTGAGCGAGAATTCTCTATGGCTGACTTAGCCAGGTTAAGCTAAAAACCTGATGAAAAGGTTAATGCCATCATAAATACGTTTAAAAGGTATGAATAGATGCAAAATTATCCAACATGAGTTTGAATTTGTGAAATTGGAAGAAAATGGTCTAGATACTAGGCTTCAAAAGAAATTCAATGCCATCGAGTTTAGAGATTTGGTGAAGTTAACACCCAAGGTATCCAAATATGAAGAACTTTTAAAAGGAAGAGCATGAAAGAAAGAACTCTTCTTTTAAGACATATTATAAGGATTCTATAGTTTGTGAACCATTGGTTCAAAAGGACACAACAACAGAGTCTTTTTCTCCTAAAACTAAGGGAATGATGAAAAAGTACTCATTCCATATTTTTTAAGACGTATGTAATCTTTGATTATCTCTCATTTCCAAAATATTGAAACCGCCCGATGATGCTAAGAAACCATATGAACTTAAAGGGGAAAATTATTGTAAATGGAACAATGTTTTATCCCACTCAACTAATGCATTTTTTGTGTTTCGCGATAGCATTCAAGAAGCATTCGGGAGAGGAAAAATCCAATTCCCATGAAGGGAAGACAATACTATGGGTGAACATGATGTACCTTTCCCTAATGTCAAAGAGGTGGGGAAAACATACAATCCATTTAACTGTGTATAAATAAGGAGAGTTTTGAATTCATAGTAAAGACTTAGACTAAAATAAAAACGATGAAGCCTGAAATGAGTGAGGATCCAGACAAAAAGGTCATGAAACACATGTGTACCAAGTTTGGGGAGGTTTCTGCATAAATGGGCTAGTTGGTGGATTCAAAAGGAAAGTGGCATCGAAACAGAAATAGGAATGGGAATAATAGCTATGCTATCAAAACCCGTGCTCCAAAATTAGGAGAAAGTTCAAAGAAAAGTCTTTGGAATTGTGAGACCGTTCTCTGGTCCTCATTAACTTTAGGGGCATTCTAAAATACCATGAAATAACCGATACATTATCCATATCTTCAAAGAGGAAAAATCACATCAGTATATTGGGCATCTAGGACCCACAAAGATCTCGAAGTCTATCCCAAAGGTGAAAGGGATGCCTGATTGGTTTTCCATTCGAGATCCTAAAGTAACATAGCCATTTAATGAGATGTCCAAGGAACCAAAATAAGTGAAACCTTAACAGGTTCCCCCAGGTATGTTGGTTGCAGCCACCCATGTGAAAGAGAAGGGATCCAGAGGTGGTGATTTCTCTAACCCAAAAAAAAAAATACAAAGAAAGTACAGGGATTGGATTATTCTTACCAATAGATCAGAGGGATTTTCCTCTTCGTTGTTAAACCCAAATCCAAGGTTTCACGGGAAACCAGAGGCTAATATCTCCTCTTCAGACATGTTGCCTTAAAGGCTCCATGAGATGGAAAAATCCATGAGTGTGGATGGTAACAGTTCATCTGAAGATGGTTCTTAAGGTGAAGAAAAAAATAAAATATAATGCAAATAGATGCCATAGTTTTATATCCATAGGTTGAGCAACAACATTTCATCCAATTTGGGTCTCTTACCTAATAAATATTAGTAAATATGGCTATGTGACACCCCCTAAAATTTAAATTAGATTGATCAGGTCTAAATAAAAAAAATAGGAATCTCAATAATTTATTATCATTCTAAGTATGCAATAAAGTGACTAAGATGCATAACTAAATAACGTGATAAAATCAAAAGGGAAAGCCCATATAAAGGTATGATGTCATAATCATTCGCACTAATAAAATTTAACACTGGAAGTATAATTGTTTCAACATAAAAACTAACATTCCAAATAGAGTAATAACTACTAAATAACCGATATGATATAAAAGTAAATAGGAATATAAAGAGTGAGCACACAGGCTCAACACCTACATGATATAAGATCAGCAATGGAGAAACGCAAGATAAAATCAAGAGTGAGCCTGCATCGGTGGCTTGGGCCCTAAAATTAGAATTCAATAACAACTTTAATATAAAGTTTACGAAGAGTAAGACTATACTTAGTTTGGCCTACAATATAACTACGCATTTTTCTTCTCTATTTAATTGCTTTTAAGTCATCCAAACCCAAAACAATCATAAATACCACAAGCGTCTAACTACGAAACCCAAGTGAACCCCCTGATCAAATATTCTTCATCTCCATAGAATATAAGTAAAGGTTCCATATCATCTCAGTCTATATATCTCAAACATTTAATGAAAGACAATCTGTACATCTAGTATTACATGTGTATAATATCATCTACGTATGAGAGTGTGCTTCTCCACGGTAGCTACCTAAATAAAAATTAATTCCCCTAATTTGAGAAAAAGGTTTGTTAATTTATTATTATAAAAGGGTTTCGCAATCCAAAAGTCTATGTAACAAAATATGTTATCAAGTTTTATTATCTTCAAGTTTTATTTATTTAATTATGACACTGATTATTAAAGATGTGGAAATAGTAAAATATGTAAAAGACCGATTGTACGAAGGAAAAACCTCGACCAATAAGAATGAAATATGCACTATAATAGAGTTTTACTATAGAAGAAATAGACTTATAACCTCACAATGCGATAACCTTGGCCAATCAATGCTTTCAAATCTTTTAGACAAAATTTTCTTTTTTAAAGTTGAAGCAATTATCATTCCTCGGCGAAACCTTCATGTAATCAAAATGCTACACTTATGATCTTTTAAGGAATCCTATAGATATGTGTGGTGGTTTGTTTGAAAAGGTGTGGTTCTTTAAATCTCAAAATGATTTTTTCTAGGCCAAGGAAGAGAAAATTTTTACTCACTAATGAAGACTAGATTTTGAACATAAAGTGAGTTAATATAACTCTAGGGCTTGAAAGAACTTGAATAATATGAGTGAAAGAATGTTCTCTCAAATATATGAAATATTTTGATCAACAATTTTTTTGAAAGCTCTCATTCTTGGTTTTGAAGAGTAGAACGTACACGAACTTAAAGCCTTTTGTTTTAAAAATCGTTAAAATCCCAAATGTTAGTTGTTACGCTCTTAAGGGCTCAAATTGGCACCTCAGAGTCGAAGTCATCAAAAACGTTATACTTAACACACTAACCAAGAAGATATATGAGAAAGATCTTGTCAAAACGTGACTTTCGATGCCGTCACATGCATTTTGCCACAACGTTGCTATAGCTAACAATTATGTTGTTGTAGAGATCCTAAAGCGATCCTTGTCGGGCCAACGTCCATCATTTTACACGGGAACACAAGAAACCAATGACATAATGTCGTTGCAGGGCAAGTCGCATCATTGTCCAGAGTTTTTGACCATGGATAAGGAAATGCCAATGACAAGCTTTTGTTGCGGCAAATTTGAGGCGAGCCAGGTCGCGCATCTATCCAAAAAATATTATACATAATGCCTTAGAAGATTTTTCAAAATATGTTTTGAGTAAAATTCTAAGTATGTTTGTTTCCCTTATGAACACGCATACTTAAAATACACAAAAATATGTAATTCTTTATTAAAAAAATAGATTTTTCGATATGAAAAGTATATTTTCATGGGTATTTGACAAAATTATAAATCCAAGAGTAATTAAAAGGATTTTTCAATTATAAAAACATATTAACTAAAGTGAATCTAAGTACGCAAAGTTTTGTACCTTTTCTAAGTTGTGTACTTGAGGTTCAACATTATGTGAATCTGGTTCATCGTTGAAGTTTTTTGATCAACTCTTTGACGACGACTGAAACATGTTTTGGTCAAGGAATTTAGAAAATTCTAATACCCCATACTCTTATGGGCATTTAAATTACATGAGTGTGTGTAATTTATTAATTTGAGAATTTAAAGTGAATGGATAAATATTAATTGGCGAGTGACAGATTAATATTGATGTGTGCTATATTTGCTTACGGGAATAAGTGAATGAAGTTGGATTATTTTATATCATGTCCCGGTTTGATAAATAGAAAAAATTGTGTCTATATTGTATTTGTCGTTGTGAAATTCCTCTCTCTATCAAAAATCCTCGCAAACCTATAAAAGTAGAACAAAACTAGATTATATCGGTAAGTGAGGTATCAATCCAAATCTAAGGGTGAAACACAAAATAAGCGAAGCCATATGTGTAAATTCATTTGCATTTTATTATTATTTTTCTATTTTTTCTATTTATATTTTTTATGGATTTTTCAAGGGATTTTTTTAACTAACTAACTATACTAATTTTATAACTACTAATTAAGAAGTAAATGCTAATTTAAGAAAAGTTAGATAAACAAAATTATCCTAATAAGTAAACTAACAAAATTGGGCTCATGGGGGCTTAAAAATTTCATCCCATAAATGGAAGATTAGCCCTCAATAATCATCATCCAAAAAAAATAAAAATAAAAGTATACAAAAAAGAGCATGTGAGGATTAAATTAAAGGTAATCAAGAGGAGGAGATCAAACCCATTTAAGCCTTTAATTGAAATGGAATCTTTAATTATACATCAAAAATCTCTCAATCATAATCCCTCACTAATGTATTTATTGAATCTAAAATCAAAATTACAAAATAAAAAAAGATAATGGGTGAATACATAATGGACAATTAAATAATAAAAGAGATTTGCTAAAAATGCAAATCCTAATATTATAAAACTTTACATTAGAGCTCATCCAAAGAAATAAATTCTAAATCATACTGTATGTTGAGATAATTGCTAAAAATGCAAAATCTCAACATAAAGGAATGGATTAGAATTTATCTCCCATAAGGGATGAATTTAACTACATCAATCTATTATGAAATAATTGCTAAAAATGAAAAAATTCATTATAAATGGGTGGGGTGGAATTCATCCTAGAGATAAATTTCACTACACACCTCTATATTGAGATATTAGCTAAAAATGCAAATACTCTCTAAGGAGTAGTGTAGAGAAATTTATCACACAAAGCTTAAAAACTAATTTGGAGATCCCTTTTGAAAATGGCCCAAGTCTTCAATTTATATGGTGCACATGAAGGGTAGGGGTAAATTGAGAATTGGTAAAATTGAGTGAGGATGAGAGCACATGAGCATGGCAAAGGAGTGAGGTAATTATGAGGAAAAAAACCAGATTTATGTGCACATGAGGGTAAAGGGGTAAATGGCATATGGGGAACATGTGGGGGAAGTGTCATGAGGGTATAATGGGAAAAAATGAGGTAAGTTGGTTTATTAAGCATGTGGGTCTTTTATTTGGTTTAATTTTGGCATTAAAAATTGGCAGATAATAAATCGGGCATGAAGAAGAATGGGAAATGGGTTTGTGCTTGATCCAAGTTCACAGGTTTGGATGGATTCGGGTTGGGCAGCCAAGGGTCAGATCTTGGGTGGTCGAAATGGCTCTGGGGAGAGATAAGGGGGATAACTCAGGTTAAACTCGGTGAAGGTTTCACACAAGGGTCATCAGTGAGTTGAGCTTATGGGTTTGGTAATGGAGGTTGGGCGCGGGTTGGATTGGTTCGTTGGCGGGTTTGGGCGTCAATCGAGTTGGACTCGGTTTAGAGGTTGTCAGAACGCTGGTTGAACGGGAACTGGGTCCGGGTATGGTGGACAGAGGATCGGATTAGGGACAGGTTTGAAGTGGCGTTCAGGTTGGCTAGGTTGCAGGTGGGTTATAGATCGGGTTGGCACCGACTAGAGTGGGTTGTCGGTTTAGCGTCGGCGGGTTGATTCCGGTGAAATGGTGGGGTCGCGGGTTGGTTGGATATTGAAATGGGTTTGGGGTTTAATGGTGGAGGTGTTGGTTTGGTTACGGAGTTTGGATGATAATGGAGGTTGGCAGGAGAGAGAGTGTGGTGAGGGGATGATTGTGTGTGTGAGGGTGTATGGGGTTTAGATGTGGAATATTGTGTAAGTGAGTGTATGGGAATTGGTGTGTGGTTGGGTGATATGTTTTGGTGTGTGTTAGGGTGTATGGTATTTGGGTGTGAGTGAGTTATAGGATAAGTTAGTGTGTGTGTGTTTAATTTGGACCTTAAAAACTAATAACACTAAAAAAAAACTAGTAAAACTAAAAATCTAAAAATAAAATCCTACTCTAAAAATAAAATAAAGACTCAATTAAAATAAAATCAAACTAACTAAAAAAACAAATAATAAGAAAATACTAAAATTTAAAAACTAACTAAAAAAAAAGAAACTCGACACACAAACTAAAAACACACGGACCCTAATATCTACAACTACGAACAATGACTCAAATAAAAATTAAAAATAAAACTAATAAAATAAAATAAAACAAATAAGATAACATTAAACTAACTATAAACTAAAAACGAATAAACAAAAATAAAGGAAAATATAAGAACAATTACTCGACACGCAAAAATAAAATATAAAAATTACTAAAAATATGTACACGACTCGAAAATAAAATATATTATAAATTCTAAAAATATACAAACGACACAAATATAAATCTAAAATAAAAGGAAAAAAAGGGATAAACCAAACACACACGGCTCAGAACAGGTTTGGGCTAGGTTAGGCTTAGGTATGGTACGGGACAAGGGAATTAGCTCCATTTGATGCGCATTTGCTTTAAATTAAGCCTTTGAACTCCGCAAACGGTTATTGAGCTATAAAACAAACAAATACTATCATAAGTCCAAAATTGTCGAGAATTAATAACTAAAATGTGTCTATTCGGGGTAGAAAATGTACACTTTTGGGTTCTTATCATCCCGGTTGGGAAAAGCGACAAGTACTAATATTTTCTCGAAAACTATGTGCGGAGTTGTATTGGATTTAGAAAGGTAAATTTTTTATAAGTGACTCGAATGAGGATTTCGAGTGCACGGTTGGTCTCGAATGGGCTAAAATAGTCAGAATAGATTACCCGGGGGTAGTATTTAGGTTCCGAGGATGTTTTGGATTAGTAGGGGCTCGAATTTGTATATACGAGTCAATTTTGGGATCAATAATGGGAGAACCCTTATTTCTATCTTATAAGCCACAAGAGATAGAGAAAAAAGAGAAAGGAAAGAAAGAAGAGAAAATAAGAAAAGAAATAAGGAAGAAAATGAAGAAGAAGAGGAGATTTTCGGCCAAGCTCCAGCGGATTCTGACATGAGGTCATCGGATTTATGCAACGAGGCAAGTGTTTAACTTTGTTTAACTTTTTATGTGTATTTAAAATTCATATTATGGTTGGTGAAAACTACATGATTTTTAGATGGGATTCTTGAACCAAAATGGGGTTTTTGGAAAAGATTTCATGTAAGTTGAGGTGATAATAACTCCATATGAAATCTGGGTTAAAATCCATTTTAATGGTGTAATTTTTGGTGAGAAATTGGAAATGTTGAATTAAATCTACGGTTTAATTAAGATAGGGTTTAAATATTAATTAGCTTGATGAATCGCATAAAACAAAACTGATCATGTAGAAGCGGTCCGGATGCGGTTCAGTTCATTTATTAGTCACTGGATCGGTTTGTTTAATTGAGTATCGGTTTGGTTCATTTATTGGAATTGGACTGATTCATTTTTCAGAGCCATCGATTTGGTTCTTTTATTTCAGAACCGGATCGGTTCGTTTTATGACCATAGGTTTGGTTCGATTATGGCAGTTAATTTTAGGATATTTTTCTTAACTAAAATGATTGGAGAAGAATTCCTTTTGGAGATAAATAATAGGAGACCCTAAATAGAGGGTGAGGGCCCCTAAAATATTTAATGAGTGGTATATAAGTCTTGGGTTAGCGAGAATAAGATTCGGGTTATAAATTTTAGGAGTGTTTGGGAAGAACGTCACTCGGGGAAAATAATTTCGACGGGTATATATGCATTATGCATGTAGAATGTATGTGCCACTAATATATGTGAGTGAATCGGAATGTGTGAGAATGATGGATATTAGAATACTAGGTAGACGTTATAAGATATTATTCGAAAGAAATTAATGAGATATTTGTATCATAAGTGAGAGAATATTTATGTGTTTAAAAAAATTTGTGTGCATACTTATAAATGAATACGAATTGGTATATTCGGGATTTTAGGTTAATGCTAGTGAGATAGGAAAGAATAGCCAGATTTGATATATATACGGGTATAGAGACAGTATATATATGATATGATTATAAATATATTTATGTGTGAATGATATATTTGTGTGGAACATACCCCTCTAGTGTTGTTATGGGAAGTTGCGCGATGTGGGTGAATCCCCTGGCTAGTGAATGCAGGGAGAGTATAGTCCCCAGGTCATAGCGTCCAGTTATTTATGCATTGTGGCTTTTATCTGTAACAACCCTCGATTTTTGGAGACTGAGAAATTAAATTTTTGGGAAAATAAAATTTAATTAAATTGGAGAATTCTAAAATTTGGGAATTGAAGTCCAAAAATAGAGAACATTTCAAAGTATTCCGGATGATGATTTTGAGGGTACCATCGATCCCGGAAGGGTCGAGATAGTCAAAATGACTGTCATTGGGTTTTATTTCGGCTCCGAAATATTTTTAAGTCAGTTTGACTCGAATTGGAGTAAACGAGTCATTTAAAGTGTGTATTAACAATTAAAATTGGGTTTATTGTTTTAAGGGATTTAAAGGCTTGCTGATCAAGCCTTCTCATTTGAGAGAAAGAGAGAAAAAGCCCTATAGGAAGAAAGAAGAAGAAAGGAGGAGAGAGAGGAAGAAAAGCTTGGAGATTCCGGCCCAAACGCGACATCGAGGATGATCCAACCTCTACAAATCTGAGGCAAGTGTTTAATCTTGCTAAATAAGTCATTTGTGTATTTCATTTCATAATTTGTGGGTTAAAGAAATGGAGTTTTGGGTATTAATAACAAAACCTAGATTTTGGGTACTAAAATGGAAATTTGATGTTTATACATGGGTTTAATGATGTATAAATTGTTGGGATGAAATGTAGGATGAGTTTACATGTTAAGAGTATTATTGGGTTAAAGATTTGGGGGTTTAGTGATGATATTTGGGTGTTTGAGGATTTAGGGTTTGCTGAAAATAGGAAAAACTGGCCAAGAGAACTGGTATGGCCGGTCAACCGCGCCCAAGGGACCGATCTACCGCGCCTTAAGGGAAAAGCCCACTGCATTTCTTTGCATGTAAAATTTGGAACCGCGGTAGACCGGGGGTTTGGGACCGGTCCCCTATTTTTATCCCAACAATGGGAAATTCTTTTACCCCTTTTGTTTTGGAGTTTTATTCTTAGGGACTTTCTTAATGGGCTTATTATGGAGGGTTATGATATTAGATTAAGGGAATAGGGCTCTAGGTCGAATAGGAACTTACGGGCCTATGTTAAATTGATTTAGGAGGATGGGATGCCTCTTTTAGTAATGAAATGAATTTGGAATTGAAGTGAATATAGATATGATGGGAGGTTAAGAACTCATAGAGAGAGTGGCGAGGGTATGTTGTGAAATCCTAGGCTAAAATTTATGTCGAATCCTTATGAAGATGGGATATTGTAAATATTACAATTTGGGGCCAATGAAAGAGAATGGTCAAATATCCTTAATGATAATAAATTTAAGGAATAAATCGGAGAGGCGTTAGACTAGGGGAGCCATAAAAGTGATCGAACCGTAGTCGAATTCGAGAGCAATGGGATCATGTTACCAACTAGAGTAGAGTGTGTAAAACTAGTTGGGGGTAGATGTTGTTTATCAGTGTATGATTTACATCGGGTATTTTCCCTAACATATGGGATTATTTGATGAAGGTAAGACTGAGCTTGAGGCTTATAGACTATTAGTTATGTGTATACCAATAGTCAAAATTATTATTAGATTCTTTAATGTGCTCTCGAAAATAGATGGTATGTGTAGTGATGGTTTCCTACACAAAATTTTGGGTGATAACCCTAATGTTAAATATATATATATATGTATATATATATACAAATGATTTTGGGAGACTATTCATTATAGGAAAATGATTGAATATGTTTCAAGTGAGTGATTGTATTCACATATCGAGGCAAATTTCAAGGAAATTTTGGTGACGGCTTGTATATTGAGGATTATGTATACTTATAGCCGAGTGTATATAGATATCTTATACACATGAACGAGAACTAGTTTGAATATATAGATATAAAGATATGTGAATATATGTATATCTATATATATATATATATATATATATATATATATGAATATATGGACATATTTATGTTGTGGACATACATGGTATGGATATTTAAACCGTATATGATGGTTTAATGTTTGATCATATGATGGGATCATATGGATGTATGTATATTGTGCATATGAACGATATACGTACTTATGTGGTTAAGCATACCCCTCTCATGCTATCATTGGGAAGTTTCCGCGCAGAGGGTGAGCAACTTGGATCTAGGAGCAGGGTGTGGATATTCCCCAGGTCATAGTCGTCCCATGTGTAATTATATGATTTATATTTTTGGGATGAGACGTGGTGGGTATGTTTCATCTCATTGCCGGTTTGGAGCTATGACCGCTTCTCGGGATGTCGTGTGTGTGAGTTTACCACGACATGGGTGTCGTTTAGCCCCACCGTGGTGGCCCCAGTTGCTACGTATAATGGGCACTGGGAAGATGATTGCATGGTGCAGTTTATCGGCGCTATATATAGCCGGGTATATTATTGTGCATGGCCATTGTACATCAGATGCGATATGTACACTTGGTCATGGGTATGGATGATGATTATATATATATATATGGTTAGAATAAAATGCCTATATATATATATATTTATATATCCTATAGATGAAAGGATATGAAATCTTTGTGGAGTACATCTTGGATGATTATGATGTACTAGATTGATGGGGTTTGATGTATTGCATTTAAGGAATATTTCGGTTACATCATCCCAAGGATATTATTGGAGATCTTAAGTATTCATATTTTAGTCTAAAATTTAGTAGTTGTAGTAGTATAATATTGTATGTATGGCATAATGGATCTCTAGGATCGACATTGTCAAGGAGTAGTGTAACAGGGTGGTTCCTTGTTTGGATTTCTCTTTGCGAGACACCCCACGCACGAAACGTAGTACAATGTTGAGATTGGAGAGAAGTTTTGTCAATAATAATTTTTATACATATTCTTTATTAATTAAATCTTATGATTAAACCCAAATATAAATGGGTAACGTATTAAGAATTATAATTGAATCAATTATAAACCGGAATCCATTAAGCCTAATATGGCATACATGTTTATAGAAATAATTAAGTGGGTTTAGAAGGGGCTTGATTCTTGGGTTAATATAGGAAAGCAGGCCTCGTGGGTATAGGCTGGGCCTATGTTAAGTTAGGTTGTCCTTATAATCGGGGGTAATTTAACTATAATATTAGGACGCGAATAGGTGCGCGCCGTTAGATGAGAGGTGAGTTGGGGTTTCACGAGAGTGCGATTCCACTTTAAATTATGAAATATGTGCACCGATATTTATTATGCACGGTTAACACACTTAATAAATATTTTTCACACTCGGGCTCTGATCCGTTTACTTTTCTATCCTACCTGTGTATATATATTATTACAGGTGTCCTACCGCATGGATGCCGGATGACCTCCTATCCAGAGTCTTGGGAGCCGTGAAAAGTGCGGACTGTTGCGGGATTTATCTTGTAGTCGCTTCCTACTTCTTTACAAAAAATCTAGGTAGGATTCATTTTGTACATCGGGTTTATACCCAAGGGATATTTATAGATGTGTATATTTATTTCATTTCAGTTATTGTATTGGCTGTGACCTGACAGCTTATTCGGGTCTACTCCTTTGTGGTATATTCAGTTGTAGTTATTTATTTATTTCATTTTATTTTAGCATTTCATTTCTCATAGTTCTTTCATGCATCTTTCTTTCCTTTATTAGTAGTCTTATAGTGTTGGTTTGTTGTCTATTGCATATTTTATTTAATTTTAACATCTCGCTTATATGATATCGGGTAGTTAGTCTATATTATATTTGTATCGACATTTGGTGTTGAGACTGAGCCATCTGAAACTCCTGATTTAATATAGTATAGGGTTGGCCACCCGTTATTATTTTAAGCGGGTTGTTACAGATGGTATCAGAGCATCAGGTTCTAGAGTATTTAAGATTTGTGCGAGTGTTCTGCGTTCTCCCGTTTACGTTCTTGATATAAATCCCTACTATTAGGACTGTTGTGTTCACTGTACATATCTTCTTCTATGAAATATATTCACTTGATCGAATTTTTGATAACAGTTGCTTCCGTTTCAGACGTCGCCTAGATTATGTCATCTAGGAAAGGACAAGATTAGAGATACAATACCCATAACAGATTTTGGGTACGCTTTGATCAGGAGTATTTGTTTTTCCCGATTCCAGCGGAGATAAGAAATGGAAGTCTAGCAGTGGTTCAGGGTGTTCTATCGTTGGTTGAGTAAGAAAGGTAAACTTACTCAAATGGCGAATCTTGGACTTAATAAGGTAAGTCTGTGGAGAGGTATATAGTGTCGTCCTTGGGAGGTTTAGATTGAGAAATCCGTCAATCTTGGTTAGGAAGCCTGGTGATGTTGACTTGTACCGATGGAAGGTAAGTGGCATTGTCCTATTGTTAAGAGTATCGTCTTTATTTAAGAAGGGCGTAAGAAATTTGGAGAATTAGGTTCGTTGAGTAGGACTGAGGGTGTTTTCGGTAGTACCAATCGCGTTTTGTCCTTCAAAATGGTTAGGAAGGATTTTGGGGAAGATGTTTCTCTTGTGGAGAAATAGGCTTAGGAATAATGATAGTCCTGGAAGAGGTAGAGGACTTTAAATAAGGGTCCAAGGATGAAGTAAAGTAATTGGATTATGGAAGTATAAGGTAAAATACCTTTCTTTGGGTTTAAGTCAGGCTTTATGCGGTGTCGACGATGTCGCGCATTAGGTATATTGAGCGGTTAGCCACTACACCGTCAGGGTGTATAGAATTTCCTTGGAAGAAGGAGTGAGCAAATACGGCCTTTTTATGACATCTTTTGAGAAAATACACCTTCTCGTGAAGATATAGTAGGGAGTTATGCTATTGAGTTCCGGAAGTGAGGATAATTGGAGTTTGTTGAGTTGTGGTTTTAAGCTTATTGTTTTATGGATAGAGATATGTTAAGGAGTGAAATTGTAGTGCTCCAATGAGGGAAGAACTTATTTATGGAAAGGTGTTGATGTGATGTAGAGGAATTCTTATACTTGAGAGGTTCAAGTTTGATAGATTTATGTTGAGCAGATAATTTCACTCATAGTTGTGCTAGTTTGAGAACTAGGTATTAGTTAGAGTATTGTATTTGTTAAGACCCTGTGTCCTAAACATAAGGTGTTTACTTGGCATGTCGAAAGACATGGATTTATTTTATATTATATTATTACATAGGCCTTTGGGAAATATCTAAAATATGAAAATCATTTATAAAACCTTAACCCTGGTTCAACTAATCTCAATCCCCGACCTAGCTACACAAAAGTGTATTGGGAGGGTTCATTGTTTGGATTTCGCTTGCGAGACCTCCCCCGCACGAAGGTAGCTAGCGTCAGGAATTGAGGAGAGTTTAACCATTGGGAATTTTCAAACTTTCATATATTTAGTATGTTGCTATAGATTATATTGCCGAGGGTTATATTACGATTTGAGGCTAATGGAGCCTGATTTTAATTCTATGAGCGGAAGCTCGGGTACGGGATGTATGGGCGCCCTGGGTAGTAGTTTGTTTTAAAATCTATATAGTTCGACGCGAGAACTAGAAAGGATCGGTATAATAATCCAGAAGGTTGATGTAAGGACTATATGATATTGAAGTCCTAGGCATATCTAAATTTCACGAGCGAAATTTTCGTAAGGGGGGAAGTATGTAACAACCCTCGATTTTTGGAGACTGAGAAATTAAATTTTTGGGAAAATAAAATTTAATTAAATTGGAGAATTCTAAAATTTGGGAATTGAAGTCCAAAAATAGAGAACATTTCAAAGTATTTCGGATGATGATTTTGAGGGTACCATCGATCCCGGAAGGGTCGAGATAGTCAAAATGACTATCATTGGGTTTTATTTCGGCTCCGGAATATTTTTAAGTCAGTTTGACTCGAATTGGAGTAAACGCATCATTTAAAGTGTGTATTAACAATTAAAATTGGGTTTATTGTTTTAAGGGATTTAAAGGCTTACGGATCAAGCCTTCTCATTTGAGAGAAAGAGAGAAAAATCCCTAGAGGGAGAAAGAAGAATAAAGGAGGAGAGAGAGGAAGAAAAGCTTGGAGATTCCGGCCCAAACGCGACATCGAGGACGATCTAACCTCTACAAATCTAAGGCAAGTGTTTAATCTTGCTAAATAAGTCATTTGTGTATTTCATTTCATAATTTGTGGGTTAAAGAAATGGAGTTTTGGGTATTAATAACAAAACCTAGATTTTGGGTACTAAAATGGAAATTTGATGTTTATACATGGGTTTAATGATGTATAAATTGTTGGGATGAAATGTAAGATGAGTTTACATGTTAAGAGTATTATTGGGTTAAATATTTGGGGGTTTAGTGATGATATTTGGGTGTTTGAGTATTTAGGGTTTGCTAAAAATAGGAAAAACCGGCCAAGAGAACTGGTATGGCCAGTCGACCGCGCCTTAAGGGAAAAGCCCACAGCATTTCTTCATAGGCAAAATTTGGAACCGCGGTCGACCGGGGGTCTGGGACCGGCCCAAGAATGGGAAATTCTTTTACCCTTTTTCTTTTGGATTTTTATTCTTAGGGACTTTGTTAATGGGATTATTATGGAGGGTTATGATATTAGATTAAGGGAATAGGGCTCTAGGTCGAATAGGGACTTGCGGGCCTATGTTAAATTGATTTAGGAGGATGGGATGCCTCTTTTAGTAATGAAATGAATATGGAATTGAAGTGAATATAGATATGATGGGAGGTTAAGAACTCATAGAGAGAGTTGCGAGGGTATGTTGTGAAATCCTAGGCTAACATTTATGTCCAATCCTTATGAAGATAGGATATTATTAAGATTACAATTTGGGGCAAATTAAAGAGAATGGTCACATATACTTAATGATAATAAATTTAAGGAATAAATCGGAGAGGCGTTAGACTAGGGGAGTCATAAAAGTGATCGAACCGTAGTCGAATTCGAGAGCGATGGGATCATGTTACCAACTATAGTAGAGTGTGTAAATCTAGTTGGGGGTAGATTTTGTTTATCAGTGTGTGATTTACATTGGGTATTTTCCCTAACATATGGGATTATTTGATGAAGGTAAGACTGAGCTTGAGACTTATAGACTATTAGTTATGTGTATACCAATAGTCGAAATTATTATTATATTCTTTAATGTGCTCACGGAAATAGATGGTATGTGTAGTGATGGTTTCCTACACAAAATTTTGGGTGATAACCCTAATGTTAATATATATATATATATATATATATATACAAACAATTTTGGGAGACTATTCATCATAGGAAAATGATTGAATATGTTTCAAGTGAGTGATTGTATTCACATATCGAGGCAAATTTCAAGGAAATTTTGGTGACGGCTTATATATTAAGGATTATGTATACTTATAGCCGAGTGTATATAGATATCTTATACACATGAACGAGAACTAGTTTGTATATATAGATATAAAGATATGTGAATATATGTATATATATATATATATATATATATATATATATATATATATATATATATATATATATATATATATATGAATATATGGACTTATTTATGTTGTGGACATACATGGTATGAATATTTAAACCGTATATGATGGTTTAATGTTTGATCATATGATGGGATCATATGGATGTATGTATATTGTGCATGTGAACGATATACGTACTTATGTGGTTAGGCATACCCCGCTCATGCTATCATTGGGAAGTTTCCGCGCAGAGGGTGAGCACCCTAGCTCTAGGAGCAGGGTGTGGATATTCCCCAGGTCATAGTCATCCCGCGTGTTATTATATGATTTATATTTTTGGGATGAGACGTGGTGGGTATGTTTCGTCTCATTGCCGGTTTGGAGCTATGACCGCTTCCCGGGACGTCGTGTGTGTGAGTTTACCATGAGATGGGTGTCGTTTAGCCCCAACATGGTGGCCCCAGTTGCTACGTATAATGGGAACTGGGAAGATGATAGCATGGTGCAGTTTATCAGCGTTATATATAGCCGGGTATATTATTGTGCATGGCCATTGTACATCAGATGCGATATGTACACTTGGTCATGGGTATGGATGATGATTGTATATATATATATATATATGGTTAGAATAAAATGCCTATATATATATATTTATATATCCTATAGATGAAAGGATATGAAATCTTTGTGGAGTACATCTTGGATGATTATGATGTACTAGATTGATGGGGGTTGATGTATCGCATTTAAGGAATATTTTCGTTACATCATCCCAAGGATATTATTGGAGATCTTAAGTTTTCATATTATAGTTTAAAATTTAGTAGTTGTAGTAGTATAATATTGTATGTATGGCATAATGGATATCTAGGATCGACATTGTCAAGGAGTAGTGTAACGGGGTGGTTCCTTGTTTGGATTTCGCTTTGCGAGACACCCCACGCACAAAACGTAGTACAATGTTGAGATTGGAGAGAAGTTTTGTCAATAATAATTTTTATGCATATTCTTTATTAATTAAATCTTATGATTAAACCCAAATATAAATGGGTAACGTATTAAGAATTATAATTGAATCAATTATAAACCGGAATCCATTAAGCCTAATAAGGCATACATGTTTATAGAAATAATTAAGGGGTTGATTCTGGGGTTAATATAGGAAAGCAGGCCTCGTGGGTATAGGCTAGGCCTATGTTAAGTTAGGTTGTCCTTATAATCGGGGGTAATTTAACTATAATCTCAGGACGCGAATAGGTGCGCGTCGTTATATAAGAGGTGATTTGGGTTTTCACGAGAGTGCGATTCCACTTTAAATTATGAAATATGTGCACCGATATTTATTATGCACGGTTAACACACTTGCTAAATATTTTTCACACTCGGGCTCTGACCCCTTTACTTTTCTCTCTTACCTGTGTATATATATTATTACAGGTGTCCTACCGCATGCTTGCCGGATGACCTCCTGTCCAGAGTCTTCGGAGCCGTGACAAGTGTGGGCTGTTGCGAGATTTATCTTGTAGTCGCTTCCTACTTCTTTAAAAAAAAATCTAGGTAGGATTCATGTTCTACATCGGGTTTATACCCTAGGGATATTTATAGATGTTTATATTTATTTCATTTCAATTATTGTATTGGCTGTGACCCGGCAGCTCATTCGGGTCTACTCCTTTGTGGTGTATTCAGTTGTAGTTATTTATTTCATTTTATTTTAGCATTTCATTTCTCATAGTTCTTTCATGCATCATTCTTTCCTTTATTAGTAGTCTTATAGTGTTGGTTTGTTGTCTGTTGCATATTTTATTTAATTTTAACATCTCGCTTATATGATATCGGGTAGTTAGTCTATATTATATTTGTATCGATAGTTGGTGTTGAGACTGAGCCATCTGAAACTCCTGATTTAATGTAGTATAGGGTTGGCCACCCGTTATTATTTTAAGCGGGTTGTTACATTATCATGGGTGAGACATCTTGGGTATGATTCGTCTAACTTTCAGGTGAGGAACTATGGCCGCTTCCCATACTTTCATGTTATGTTTTTATCAAGTCGGTGTGAGATCCCGACCAGTGGTACCTAGGATGATGTGTGTATTCCCTGAAAGATGATAGAATTCTGGAGACTGCATCCATTGAGTTATAGCTCTGAGGGATGATTATTATACTTATAAAGTGTGTGATATATAAGTATTTATATACTTGATGTGTATAGTATATATATATATATATGAAGATGTCAAAAGATATATATCTACGGACAAAATAAAGAATAAAGTGAGAAATAAATTGTGGCATCCGAGAGAATAAAATCCATAATAAAAATGTGATATACGTATATAAGAAGAGAAAATTATATAGGGGAGTAATAACACTAAAATATGAATATTGTATAATAACTAGTGAAAGTTATTTATCATAAACAGATAAATTATAAGTGAGAATTAATGCATAAGCTTGTGCGAAAGCCTAAGATATTATATACACGGGGTATCAGTTAGTATATGGTGATTTAGAGGTTTTGAGAGATGCTAGTTAGGCGGGGTAGCGTAACTAAGGTGTTTAGAATACATGTGTTAGGTGCGCACTGTTAGATGAGAGGTGAGGAGTACCTTATGTGAGTGCACACCAGTTTAAATATCGAAAATATAATATTTTAAATATTAAAGTATTTTAAACAATTGCTAAACATTTTCAAAACATTTTGGGCTCTGAACCGCTCACAAATATTTTAAACACCTTTTAGGTGTCCAGACACAGGAACGCCTGGATGAAAATTCCTTCGAGTCAGACGATGCTGCAGCAGGTGTGGGGTCTAGCAGGGATTGTTTAGACGCTTTTATCCTTGTGATCTAGATAGGAGGTATTGTGAGTTATACTCGGGCTTGTTGCCCAACTTTTTTCATTTATTTTATTTGTCACATTTTCGTTTACACATATTTGATACGGTTGTATTAATATTCTATCGAGAGTTATCGGTTATTGTTTTATTCAATTCAATTAATTTTTATATTAATTATGGGGATGTTTTGATTGTGTATTTAAGTAAAGGATTAGAAAGTTTAAAATTTTGATGTCGGGCCTAATAGGTTATCAGTAATTAATTGGCTTTCGACAGTGATGCTGAGAATGATCCATTATGAGGATTATGTTTTATATTGATAAAGGATTGATCAACCGAGATTAAAATAGGCGGGGTGTCACAAAAATCTATTTTCTGGAGCACATTGTGTATAGTATACTCTTATAATATTCCCCTTTTTTGACTTCCAAGACAAAACATAAAAGGGAAAAATTATATGAAAATTGTGAAAATCTACCATTTTACGACTCGTGTGGTTAAGGGCCAATACAAAAATAGAAAATTAAGGTACCAATATGAAGAAATATGACAAGAAAATATGATAAATATGAGTGTTAAGAAATATGACAATGAAATGTGATAAATATAAACATGTGAATACATAATTGTTAACATGAAAATCATACCTATGTGAAATAACTCCCCCTCAAATATGCAATTCCTCTCAATAAACATGAGATACCAACAAATAAGTCTAAGCAAACTAATATGGTTTAGTAACTAAACTCCCCCAATCTACAAACCTCTCCCCCTTTATCACCAAAAGCGATAAAGGAAAGAACTAAGAGCATAATGAGATCAGGTTCTCAAATAATTTTAAGAGATTAAAACATGCTAATAAAACCAACAAATAAAGAATAATCATATAATGAGTGAATAATTAACATGTTAGTCTAGGTAAGATATCTTCAAGAGATTAATTGTCCGAAGATCAACAAGTTAAACTACACATGAAAAGATAAAATATATCAATAAAAAAATATATGAAATTCTAATCGCACACCAAGACACAAGAACAGAAATCCTATGAGATATGAATTGAAATCCAAGGCTCCTATACCAACACTATAAGTATACAAAGCCCAACAATGTAAAGCAAAGATATACACACTAAAAGCTACTCAAAAGATTTAATCAAAACTTTAGATAAGTAGGAACCCATCAATCATAGATAATATTTCATCAAAACTATCAAAACAATTATCACCAAGCCCTAACTCTAAAAAAGGAGTAAATCGAGAAATATATGGATGAAAAACTTACTAAGATGATTATTAATCCACTAGAATGAGGTAAAGACAATTTAAAATGACATCAAAGATACTAAAAGAGTGGGAAGGCCAGAGGTTTCACTAAAAGTGAAGGAGATTTTGGGAGATAAATGGATAAAAGATTTAAAACATCCCGATTTGGGAATTTTTATCAGTCTCGAGTATTATTGCTGCAAGAATAATTTTTTTTGTATTTCGCAGCTACATTGCTACAACAAATTTCCCTCAACATAGGTCGCACTAGCTTCCAGAGAGCCAAAACATATGCAGTCACAACACAAAATACAAAAGGAAATGTACATATGATTCTCGGTAAAAAAAAAGCAGGACATTTTAATCCCTAAAATTCTATTTTGAATGACCAAACAAGAAAAAAAAAGATGATAAAATGGTACTCGGTTATGCTAAATACTCTTCATAAGGAATGGTTTAGCTTTCAAAGTCCAAAGCTCAAAGTAAATCCATATAAAAATCAGAGTGATTCAAAGACATAACTCGTGACAGAAATTGAATAAAATCAACATTTAACGGTAACAACTCGAGTAATTTTTGGGGTATTTTCAAAATTAAGAGAAAAAATAAATTTTGAGATAAAATTATTTTTTTATTGCTCAAATATGTTGGTTATTATTTTTAAAGGTGAGAATTTCAAACGCATTCGAAATCGGAATTAAAATGGAGATTTAATTGAATTTTTATTATATAGAAGAGTCTTCAAAATATAAAACTCTCTTAGAGTCCTCAAAATATAAAACTCTATAGAAACAAAAATATTTAAAAATATTGAACGGTTCGATCGAGTTGAAATTTTTTTGACAGCTTCCTCTCGTCTTTAGCTAATTCTCTATAAAATTTCATCCAATTACAACGGTCCGATCGTCCAAAATAAAATTTTTAGTGTTTGTATCTCATTAGAACTCTTTTCTTAATCAAACTCTTAATCCTTTATATATCAACTAATTTGTGGCTTGGCTTTTCAAATCACTTTTTCATACACTTTTCAACCAGAAGACCTCTCCAAAATTACTCCCTTTCATATACAAACCATAGCCCCAAACTTGTTCAAGATTTCAACCTTAGATTAGAAGGCTTATTTGGTGTTTTCTCGAGTTTGGGCTAGAACGAGATTTGATTATTTTTGAGAGAGGAACGTGATGGTGTGATTAGATTTTGAGGCTGAATTATGTGATAACTTTGAGGTATGGGGTTTTACACAATATGCTCCTAAATCTCGCGAGTATTACTCTCGTTGAATTCTGGTGATTATTGACTCATATTTGAATTGATAAATTCTTTTGGAAATCTGGAAATATTTATTGGAATCTAATTTCGATTCACGTGGAAATATATTTTGTGTTGAGCATGTTGTCATGAGATTTTAATATGGCACTGAGGTTGGGCACCCGCCAATATTCCTTTTTCCGGATATGCTAAAAAAATGCATAGGCGCGGTATGGTGATGAGGCCTAGTGACACGGTTATTGTGTTATTAAGAAATTATATTTATATAATTGCTTATGAGATTCACGTTGATTTGAATATTCGTACTCGTATTGTTACGATTTATTCACCGCTATATTTAATGAGCATCTTTCATGTCGTATTGTGTACTTCCCCATATTTTCTTTTAGTGGCAGGTTAGCGCGGATTTTGGGCGCTTGAGATTTATCGGAGATGGATTTTAGCTTGGATTATTTTGGGAAGAATATTCGAGAGTACATGAGAAGAATTGTATTTATTTTGGTTGTATAGAGCATTGGCGATTTATTTTCTTTCGAGATAGTTAGATATTTTGAGAGATTTTCGGTTGTATGTAATTTGGAGATATTTGAGATTAGCAGATTCCTTTATATTATTGTGGGTTTTTAGATGCTTTATATCTTGTTATATTGTGGATTAGTTTAGTTTTATCGACAGTAGCGCACCGCTCGCTCTCCCCAGGCGGGCGGAGTGTTACAGAATGGTATCAGAGCTTAGGTATACGACAACCCTCGGGTCTTGGGTTTTGGGTCTGTTGTGTTTTTGTGGCGCGTATTTTTTGAGGTATAATCTTTTAATGATCGTTTCGTCTTATATATCTACATTAGATGTGAGGAATTTATTTTTGGTGACGAGTTTATTTTTGGAGATTGTTGGCTTGATTTTTTAGAGTTAGGCACTCACAAATTTCGAGGGTGAAATTCCATTGTTAATGGGGAAGTGTAACAACCCGCGTAAGTTTTGGGGTATTTTCGAAATTAAGTGAAAAAACAAATTTTGAGATAAAATTATTTTTTTATTGCTCAAATATGTTGGTTATTATTTTTAAAGGCGAGAATTTCAAACAGTATTGAAATCGGAATTAAAATGGAGTTTGAATTGAATTTTTATTATATAGAAGAGTCCTCAAAATATAAAAACTCTCTTCGAGTCCTCAAAATATAAAACTCTATAGAAAAAAAATATATAAAAATATTGAACGGTTCGATCGAGTTGAAATTTTTTTGACAGCTTCCTCCCGTCTTTAGCTAATTCTCCATAAAATTTCATCTAATACCAACGGTCCGATCGTCCAAAATAAAATTTTTAGTGTTTGTATCTCATCAAAACTCTTTTCTTAATCAAACTCTTAATCCTTTATATATCAACTAATTTGTGGCTGGGCTTTTTAAATCACTTTTTCATAAACTTTTCAACCAGAAGACCTCTCCAAAATTACTCCCTTTCATATACAAACCATAGCCCCAAACTTGTTCAAGATTTCAACCTTAGATTAGAAGGCTTATTTGGTGTTTTCTCGAGTTTGGGCTAGAACGAGATTTGATTATTTTTGCGAGAGGAACGTGATGGTGTGATTAGATTTTGAGGCTGAATTATGTGATAACTTTGAGGTATGGGGTTTTACACAATATGCTCCTAAATCTCACGAGTATTATTCTCGTTGAATTCTTGTGATTATTGACTCATATTTGAATTGATAAATTCTTTTGGAAATCTGGAAATATTTATTGGAATCTAATTTCGATTCACGTGGTATTATATTTGGTGTTGAGCATGTTGCCATGAGATTTTAATATGGCACTGAGGTTGGGCACCCGCCAATATTCCTTTTTCCGGATATGCTAAAAAAATGCATAGGCGCGGTATGGTGATGAGGCCTAGTGACCCGGTTAATGTGTTATTGAGAAATTATATTGATATAATTGCTTATGAGATTCACGTTGATTTGAATATTCGTACTCGTATTGTTACGATTGTTTCACCGATATATTTATTGAGCATCTTTCATGTCGTATTGTGTACTTCCCCATATTTTCTTTTAGTGGCAGGTTAGCGCGGATTTTGGGCGCTTGAGATTTATCGGAGATGGATTTTAGCTTGGATTATTTTGGGATGAATATTCGAGAGTACATGAGAAGAATTGTATTTATTTTGGTTGTATAGAGCATTGGCGATTTATTTTCTTTCGAGATAGTTAGATGTTTTATTTCGAGAGATTTTCGATTGTATGTAATTTGGAGATATTTGAGATTAGCAGATTCCTTTATATTATTGTGGGTTTTTAAATGCTCTATATCTTGTTATATTGTGGATTAGTTTAGTTTTATCGATAGTAGCGTACCGCTCGCTCTCCCCGGGCGGGCGGAGTGTTACAGAATGGTATTAGAGCTTAGGTATACGACAACCCTCGGGTCTTGGGTTTTGGGTCTGTTGTGTTTTTGTGGCGCGTATTTTTTGAGATATAATCTTTTAATGATCGTTTCGTCTTAGATATCTACATTAGATGTGAGGAATTTATTTTTGGTGATGAGTTTATTTTTGGAGATTGTTGGCTTGATTTTTTAGAGTTAGGCATTCGACAAATTTCGAGGGCGAAATTCCATTGTTAGTGGGGAAGTGTAACAACCCGCGTAATTTTGGGGGTATTTTCGAAATTAAGAGAAAAAATTAATTTTGAGATAAAATTATTTTTTTATTGCTCAAATATGTTGATTATTATTTTTGAAGGCGAGAATTTCAAACGGTTTCGAAATCGGAATTAAAATGGAGATTTAATTGAATTTTTATTATATAGAAGAGTCCTCAAAATATAAAAACTCTCTTCGAGTCCTCAAAATATAAAACTCTATAGAAAAAAAATATATAAAAATATTGAATGGTTCGATCGAGTTGAAATTTTTTTGACAGCTTCCTCCCGTCTTTAGCTAATTCTCTATAAAATTTCATCTAATTCCAACGGTCTGATCGTCCAAAATAAAAATTTTAGTGTTTGTATCTCATCAGAACTCTTTTCTTAATCAAACTCTTAATCCTTTATATATCAACTAATTTGTGGCTTGGCTTTTTAAATCACTTTTTCATAAACTTTTCAACCAGAAGACCTCTCCAAAATTACTCCCTTTCATATACAAACCATAGCCCCAAACTTGTTCAAGATTTCAACCTTAGATTAGAAGGCTTATTTGGTGTTTTCTCGAGTTTGGGCTAGAACGAGATTTGATTATTTTTGCGAGAGGAACGTGATGGTGTGATTAGATTTTGAGACTGAATTATGTGATAACTTTGAGGTATGGGGTTTTACACAATATGCTCCTAAATCGCACGAGTATTATTCTCGTTGAATTCTTGTGATTATTGACACATATTTGAATTGATAAATTCTTTTGGAAATCTGGAAATATTTATTGGAATCTAATTTCGATTCACGTGGTATTATATTTGGCGTTGAGCATGTTGCCATGAGATTTTAATATGGCACTGAGGTTGGGCACCCGCCAATATTCCTTTTTCCGGATATGCTAAAAAAATGCATAGGCGCGGTATGGTGATGAGGCCTAGTGACCCGGTTAATGTGTTATTGAGAAATTATATTGATATAATTGCTTATGAGATGCACGTTGATTTGAATATTCGTACTCGTATTGTTACGATTGTTTCACCGCTATATTTATTGAGCATCTTTCATGTCGTATTGTGTACTTCCCCATATTTTCTTTTAGTGGCAGGTTAGCGCGGATTTTGGGCGCTTGAGATTTATCGGAGTTGGATTTTAGCTTGGATTATTTTGGGATGAATATTCGATAGTACATGAGAAGAATTGTATTTATTTTGGTTGTATAGAGCATTGGCGATTTATTTTCTTTCGAGATAGTTAGATGTTTTATTTCGAGAGATTTTCGATTGTATGTAATTTGGAGATATTTGAGATTAGCAGATTCCTTTATATTATTGTGGGTTTTTAAATGCTCTATATCTTGTTATATTGTGGATTAGTTTAGTTTTATCGACAGTAGCATACCGCTCGCTCTCCCCGGGCGGGCGGAGTGTTACAGAATGGTATCAGAGCTTAGGTATACGACAACCCTCGGGTCTTGGGTTTTGGGTCTGTTGTGTTTTTGTGGCACGTATTTTTTGAGATATAATCTTTTAATGATCGTTGCGTCTTAGATATCTACATTAGATGTGAGGAATTTATTTTTGGTGACGAGTTTATTTTTGGAGATTGTTGGCTTGATTTTTTAGAGTTAGGCATTCGACAAATTTCGAGGGCGAAATTCCATTGTTAGTGGGGAAGTGTAACAACCCGCGTAATTTTGGGGGTATTTTCGAAATTAAGAGAAAAAATTAATTTTGAGATAAAATTATTTTTTTATTGCTCAAATATGTTGATTATTATTTTTGAAGGCGAGAATTTCAAACGGTTTCGAAATCGGAATTAAAATGGAGATTTAATTGAATTTTTATTATATAGAAGAGTCCTCAAAATATAAAAACTCTCTTCGAGTCCTCAAAATATAAAACTCTATAGAAAAAAAATATATAAAAATATTGAATGGTTCGATCGAGTTGAAATTTTTTTGACAGCTTCCTCCCGTCTTTAGCTAATTCTCTATAAAATTTCATCTAATTCCAACAGTCTGATCGTCCAAAATAAAATTTTTAGTGTTTGTATCTCATCAGAACTCTTTTCTTAATCAAACTCTTAATCCTTTATATATCAACTAATTTGTGGCTTGGCTTTTTAAATCACTTTTTCATAAACTTTTCAACCAGAAGACCTCTCCAAAATTACTCCCTTTCATATACAAACCATAGCCCCAAACTTGTTCAAGATTTCAACCTTAGATTAGAAGGCTTATTTGGTGTTTTCTCGAGTTTGGGCTAGAACGAGATTTGATTATTTTTGCGATAGGAACGTGATGGTGTGATTAGATTTTGAGGCTGAATTATGTGATAACTTTGAGGTATGGGGTTTTACACAATATGCTCCTAAATCTCGCGAGTATTATTCTCGTTGAATTTTTGTGATTATTGACTCATATTTGAATTGATAAATTCTTTTGGAAATCTGGAAATATTTATTGGAATCTAATTTCGATTCACGTGGTATTATATTTGGTGTTGAGCATGTTGTCATGAGATTTTAATATGGCACTAAGGTTGGGCACCCGCCAATATTCCTTTTTCCGGATATGCTAAAAAAATGCATAGGCGCGGTATGGTGATGAGGCCTAGTGACACGGTTAATGTGTTATTAAGAAATTATATTGATATAATTGCTTATGAGATTCACGTTGATTTGAATATTCGTACTCGTATTGTTACGATTTATTCACCGCTATATTTAATGACCATCTTTCATGTCGTATTGTGTACTTTCCCATATTTTCTTTTAGTGGCATGTTAGCGCGGATTTTGGGCGCTTGAGATTTATCGGAGATGGATTTTAGCTTGGATTATTTTGGGAAGAATATTCGAGAGTACATGAGAAGAATTGTATTTATTTTGGTTGTATAGAGCATTGGCGATTTATTTTCTTTCGAGATAGTTAGATGTTTTATTTCGAGAGATTTTCGGTTGTATGTAATTTGGAGATATTTGAGATTAGCAGATTCCTTTATATTATTGTGGGTTTTTAGATGCTCTATATCTTGTTATATTGTGGATTAGTTTAGTTTTATCGACAGTAGCGCACCGCTCGCTCTCCCCGGGCGGGCGGAGTGTTACAGAAATGTATCAGAGCTTAGGTATACGACAACCCTCGGGTCTTGGGTTTTGGGTCTGTTGTGTTTTTGTGGCGCGTATTTTTTGAGATATAATCTTTTAATGATCGTTTCGTCTTAGATATCTACATTAGATGTGAGGAATTTATTTTTGGTGACGAGTTTATTTTTGGAGATTGTTGGCTTGATTTTTTAGAGTTAGGCATTCGACAAATTTCGAGGGCGAAATTCCATTGTTAATGGGGAAGTGTAACAACTCGCGTAATTTTTGGGGTATTTTCGAAATTAAGAGAAAAAACAAATTTTGAGATAAAATTATTTTTTTATTGCTCAAATATGTTGGTTATTATGTTTAAAGGCGAGAATTTCATACGGTTTCGAAATCGGAATTAAAATGGATATTTAATTGAATTTTTATTATATAAAAGAGTCCTCAAAACATAATAACTCTCTTAGAGTCCTCAAAATATAAAACTCTATAGAAAAAAAAATATATAAAAATATTGAACGGTTCGATCGAGTTGAAATTTTTTTGACAGCTTCCTCCCGTCTTTAGCTAATTCTCTATAAAATTTCATCTAATTCCAACGGTCTGATCGTCCAAAATAAAATTTTTAGTGTTTGTATCTCATTAGAACTATTTTCTTAATCAAACTCTTAATCCTTTATATATCAACTAATTTGTGGCTTGGCTTTTTAAATCACTTTTTCATAAACTTTTCAACCAGAAAACCTCTCCAAAATTACTCCCTTTCATATACAAACCATAGCCCCAAACTTGTTCAAGATTTCAACCTTAGATTAGAAGGCTTATTTGGTGTTTTCTCGAGTTTGGGCTACAACGAGATTTGATTATTTTTGCGAGAGGAACGTGATGGTGTGATTAGATTTTGAGGCTGAATTATGTGATAACTTTGGGGTATGGGGTTTACACAATATGCTCCTAAATCTCGCGAGTATTATTGTCGTTGAATTCTTGCGATTATTGACTCATATTTGAATTGATAACTTCTTTTGGAAATCTGGAAATATTTATTGGAATCTAATTTCGATTCACGTGGTATTATATTTGGTGTTGATCATGTTGTCATGAGATTTTAATATGGCACTGAGGTTGGGCACCCGCCAATATTTCTTTTTCCGGATATGCTAAAAAAATGCATAGGCGCGGTATGGTGATGAGGCCTAGTGACCCGGTTAATGTGTTATTGAGAAATTATATTGATATAATTGCTTATGAGATTCACGTTGATTTGAATATTCGTACTCGTATTGTTACGATTGTTTCACCGCTATATTTATTGAGCATCTTTCATGTCGTATTGTGTACTTCCCCATATTTTCTTTTAGTGGCAGGTTAGCGCGGATTTTGGGCGCTTGAGATTTATCGGAGATGGATTTTATCTTGGATTATTTTGGGAAGAATATTCGAGAGTACATGAGAAGAATTGTATTTATTTTGATTGTATAGAGCATTGGCGATTTATTTTCTTTCGAGATAGTTAGATGTTTTATTTCGAGAGATTTTTGGTTGTATGTAATTTGGAGATATTTGAGATTAGCAGATTCCTTTATATTATTGTGGGTTTTTAGATGCTGTATATCTTGTTATATTGTGCATTAGTTTAGTTTTATCGACAGTAGCGCACCGCTCGCTCTCCCCGGGCGGGCGGGGTGTTACAGAATGGTATCAGAGCTTAGGTATACGACAACCCTCGGGTCTTAGGTTTTGGGTCTGTTGTGTTTTTGTGGCGCGTATTTTTGGAGATATAATCTTTAGATGATCGTTTCGTGTAAGATATCTACATTAGATGTGAGGAATTTATTTTTGGTGACGAGTTTGTTTTTGGAGATTGTTGGCCTGATTTTTTAGAGTTAGGCATTCGACAAAATTTCGAGGGCGAAATTCCATTGTTAATGGCGAAGTGTAACAACGCGCGTAATTTTTGGGGTATTTTCGAAATTTAGAGAAAAAACAAATTTTGAGATAAAATTATTTTTTATTGCTCAAATATGATGATTATTATTTTTGAAGGCGAGAATTTCAAACGGTTTTGAAATCGGAATTAAAATGGATATTTAATTGAATTTTTATTATATAGAAGAGTCCTCAAAACATAAAAACTCTCTTAGAGTCCTCAAAATATAAAACTCTATAGAAAAAAATATATAAAAATATTGAACGGTTAGATCGAGTTGAAATATTTTTGACAGCTTCCTCTCGTCTTTAGCTAATTCTCTATAAAATTTCATCCAATCCCAACGGTCCAATCGTCCAAAATAAAATTTTTAGTGTTTGTATCTCATTAGAACTCTTTTCTTAATCAAACTCTTAATCCTTTATATATCAACTAATTTGTGGCTTGGATTTTCAAATCACTTTTTCATAAACTTTTCAACCAGAAGACCTCTCTAAAATTACTCCCTCTCATATACAAACCATAGCCCAAACTTGTTCAAGATTTCAACCTTAGATTAGAACGCTTATTTGGTGTTTTCTCGAGTTTGGGATAGAACGAGATTTGATTATTTTTGCGAGAGGAACGTGATGGTGTGATTAGATTTTGAGGCTGAATTATGTGATAACTTTGAGGTATGGGTTTTACACAATATGCTCCTAAATCTCGCGAGTATTATTCTCGTTGAATTCTTGAGATTATTGACTCATATTTGAATTGATAAATTCTTTTGAAAATCTGGAAATATTTATTGGAATCTAATTTCGATTCACGTGGTATTATATTTGGTGTTGAGCATGTTGTCATGAGATTTTAATATGGCACTAAGGTTGGGCACCCGCCAATATTTCTTTTTCCGGATATGCTAAAAAAATGCATAGGCGCGGTATGGTGATGAGGCCTAGTGACCCGGTTAATGTGTTATTGAGAAATTATATTGATATAATTGCTTATGAGATTCACGTTGATTTGAATATTCGTACTCGTATTGTTACGATTGTTTCACCGCTATATTTATTGAGCATCTTTCATGTCGTATTGTGTACTTCCCCATATTTTCTTTTAGTGGCAGGTTAGCGCGGATTTTGGGCGCTTTAGATTTATCGGAGATGGATTTTATCTTGGATTATTTTGGGAAGAATATTCGAGAGTACATGAGAAGAATTGTATTTATTTTGATTGTATAAAGCATTGGCGATTTATTTTCTTTCGAGATAGTTAGATGTTTTATTTCGAGAGATTTTTGGTTGTATGTAATTTGGAGATATTTGAGATTAGCAGATTCCTTTATATTATTGTGGGTTTTTAGATGCTGTATATCTTGTTATATTGTGCATTAGTTTAGTTTTATCGACAGTAGCGCACCGCTCGCTCTCCCCGGGCGGGCGGGGTGTTACAGAATGGTATCAGAGCTTAGGTATACGACAACCCTCGGGTCTTGGGTTTTGGGTCTGTTGTGTTTTTGTGGCGCGTATTTTTGGAGATATAATCTTTAGATGATCGTTTCGTGTAAGATATCTACATTAGATGTGAGGAATTTATTTTTGGTGACGAGTTTGTTTTTGGAGATTGTTGGCCTGATTTTTTAGAGTTAGGCATTCGACAAAATTTCGAGGGCGAAATTCCATTGTTAATGGCGAAGTGTAACAACGCGCGTAATTTTTGGGGTATTTTCGAAATTTAGAGAAAAAACAAATTTTGAGATAAAATTATTTTTTATTGCTCAAATATGATGATTATTATTTTTGAAGGCGAGAATTTCAAACGGTTTCGAAATCGGAATTAAAATGGATATTTAATTGAATTTTTATTATATAGAAGAGTCCTCAAAACATAAAAACTCTCTTAGAGTCCTCAAAATATAAAACTCTATAGAAAAAAATATATAAAAATATTGAACGGTTAGATCGAGTTGAAATATTTTTGACAGCTTCCTCTCGTCTTTAGCTAATTCTCTATAAAATTCCATCCAATCCCAACGGTCCAATCGTCCAAAATAAAATTTTTAGTGTTTGTATCTCATTAGAACTCTTTTCTTAATCAAACTCTTAATCCTTTATATATCAACTAATTTGTGGCTTGGATTTTCAAATCACTTTTTCATAAACTTTTCAACCAGAAGACCTCTCTAAAATTACTCCCTTTCATATACAAACCATAGCCCCAAACTTGTTCAAGATTTCAACCTTAGATTAGAAAGCTTATTTGGTGTTTTCTCGAGTTTGGGCTAGAACGAGATTTGATTATTTTTGCGAGAGGAACGTGATGGTGTGATTAGATTTTGAGGCTGAATTATGTGATAACTTTGAGGTATGGGTTTTACACAATATGCTCCTAAATCTCGCGAGTATTATTCTCGTTGAATTCTTGAGATTATTGACTCATATTTGAATTGATAAATTCTTTTGGAAATCTGGAAATATTTATTGGAATCTAATTTCGATTCACGTGGTATTATATTTGGTGTTGAGCATGTTGTCATGAGATTTTAATATGGCACTGAGGTTGGGCACCCGCCAATATTCCTTTTTCCGGATATGCTAAAAAAATGCATAGGCGCGGTATGGTGATGAGGCCTAGTGACACGGTTAATGTGTTATTAAGAAATTATATTGATATAATTGCTTATGAGATTCACGTTGATTTGAATATCCGTACTCGTATTGTTACGATTGTTTCACCGCTATATTTATTGAGCATCTTTCCTGTCGTATTGTGTACTTCCCCATATTTTCTTTTAGTGGCATGTTAGCGCGGATTTTGGGCGCTTGAGATTTATCGGAGATGGATTTTAGCTTGGATTATTTTGGGAAGAATATTCGAGAGTACATGAGAAGAATTGTATTTATTTTGGTTGTATAGAGCATTGGCGATTTATTTTCTTTCGAGATAGTTAGATGTTTTATTTCGAGAGATTTTCGGTTGTATGTAATTTGGAGATATTTGAGATTAGCAGATTCCTTTATATTATTGTGGGTTTTTAGATGCTCTATATCTTGTTATATTGTGGATTAGTTTAGTTTTATCGACAGTAGCGCACCGCTCGCTCCCCCCGGGCGGGCGGAGTGTTACAGAATGGTATCAGAGCTTAGGTATACGACAACCCTCGGGTCTTGGGTTTTGGGTCTGTTGTGTTTTTGTGGCGCGTATTTTTTGAGATATAATCTTTTAATGATCGTTTCGTGTAAGATATCTACATTAGATGTGAGGAATTTATTTTTGGTGACGAGTTTATTTTTGGAGATTGTTGGCTTGATTTTTTAGAGTTAGGCATTCGACAAATTTCGAGGGCGAAATTCCATTGTTAATGGGGAAGTGTAACAACTCGCGTAATTTTTGGGGTATTTTCGAAATTAAGAGAAAAAACAAATTTTGAGATAAAATTATTTTTTTATTGCTCAAATATGTTGGTAATTATGTTTAAAGGCGAGAATTTCATACGGTTTCGAAATCGGAATTAAAATGGATATTTAATTGAATTTTTATTATATAGAAGAGTCCTCAAAACATAATAACTCTCTTAGAGTCCTCAAAATATAAAACTCTATAGAAAAAAAATATATATAAAAATATTGAACGGTTCGATCGAGTTGAAATTTTTTTGACAGCTTCCTCCCGTCTTTAGCTAATTCTCTATAAAATTTCATCTAATTCCAACGGTCTGATCGTCCAAAATAAAATTTTTAGTGTTTGTATCTCATTAGAACTCTTTTCTTAATCAAACTCTTAATCCTTTATATATCAACTAATTTGTGGCTTGGCTTTTTAAATCACTTTTTCATAAACTTTTCAACCAGAAAACCTCTCCAAAATTACTCCCTTTCATATACAAACCATAGCCCCAAACTTGTTCAAGATTTCAACCTTAGATTAGAAGGCTTATTTGGTGTTTTCTCGAGTTTGGGCTACAACGAGATTTGATTATTTTTGCGAGAGGAACGTGATGGTGTGATTAGATTTTGAGGCTGAATTATGTGATAACTTTGGGGTATGGGGTTTACACAATATGCTCCTAAATCTCGCGAGTATTATTGTCGTTGAATTCTTGCGATTATTGACTCATATTTGAATTGATAACTTCTTTTGGAAATCTGGAAATATTTATTGGAATCTAATTTCGATTCACGTGGTATTATATTTGGTGTTGAGCATGTTGTCATGAGATTTTAATATGGCACTGAGGTTGGGCACCCGCCAATATTTCTTTTTCCGGATATGCTAAAAAAATGCATAGGCGCGGTATGGTGATGAGGCCTAGTGACCCGGTTAATGTGTTATTGAGAAATTATATTGATATAATTGCTTATGAGATTCACGTTGATTTGAATATTCGTACTCGTATTGTTACGATTGTTTCACCGCTATATTTATTGAGCATCTTTCCTGTCGTATTGTGTACTTCCCCATATTTTCTTTTAGTGGAAGGTTAGCGCGGATTTTGGGCGCTTGAGATTTATCGGAGATGGATTTTATCTTGGATTATTTTGGGAAGAATATTCGAGAGTACATGAGAAGAATTGTATTTATTTTGATTGTATAGAGCATTGGCGATTTATTTTCTTTCGAGATAGTTAGATGGTTTATTTCGAGAGATTTTTGGTTGTATGTAATTTGGAGATATTTGAGATTAGCAGATTCCTTTATATTATTGTGGGTTTTTAGATGCTGTATATCTTGTTATATTGTGCATTAGTTTAGTTTTATCGACAGTAGCGCACCGCTCGCTCTCCCCGGGCGGGCGGGGTGTTACAGAATGGTATCAGAGCTTAGGTATACGACAACCCTCGGGTCTTGGGTTTTGGGTCTGTTGTGTTTTTGTGACGCGTATTTTTGGAGATATAATCTTTAGATGATCGTTTCGTGTAAGATATCTACATTAGATGTGAGGAATTTATTTTTGGTGACGAGGTTGATTTTGGAGATTGTTGGCCTGATTTTTTAGAGTTAGGCATTCGACAAAATTTCGAGGGCGAAATTCCATTGTTAATGGCGAAGTGTAACAACGCGCGTAATTTTTGGGGTATTTTCGAAATTTAGAGAAAAAACAAATTTTGAGATAAAATTATTTTTTATTGCTCAAATATGATGATTATTATTTTTGAAGGCGAGAATTTCAAACGTTTTCGAAATCGGAATTAAAATGGATATTTAATTGAATTTTTATTATATAGAAGAGTCCTCAAAACATAAAAACTCTCTTAGAGTCCTCAAAATATAAAACTCTATAGAAAAAAATATATAAAAATATTGAACGGTTCGATCGAGTTGAAATATTTTTGACAGCTTCCTCTCGTCTTTAGCTAATTCTCTATAAAATTTCATCCTATCCCAACGGTCCAATCGTCCAAAATAAAATTTTTAGTGTTTGTATCTCATTAGAACTCTTTTCTTAATCAAACTCTTAATCCTTTATATATCAACTAATTTGTGGCTTGGATTTTCAAATCACTTTTTCATAAACTTTTCAACCAGAAGACCTCTCTAAAATTACTCCCTTTCATATACAAACCATAGCCCCAAACTTGTTCAAGATTTCAACCTTAGATTAGAAAGCTTATTTGGTGTTTTCTCGAGTTTGGGCTAGAACGAGATTTGATTATTTTTGCGAGAGGAACGTGATGGTGTGTAGATTTTGAGGCTGAATTATGTGATAACTTTGAGGTATGGGTTTTACACAATATGCTCCTAAATCTCGCGAGTATTATTCTCGTTGAATTCTTGAGATTATTGACTCATATTTGAATTGATAAATTCTTTTGGAAATCTGGAAATATTTATTGGAATCTAATTTCGATTCACGTGGTATTATATTTGGTGTTGAGCATGTTGTCATGAGATTTTAATATGGCACTGAGGTTGGGCACCCGCCAATATTCCTTTTTCCGGATATGCTAAAAAAATGCATAGGCGCGGTATGGTGATGAGGCCTAGTGACACGGTTAAGGTGTTATTAAGAAATTATATTGATATAATTGCTTATGAGATTCACGTTGATTTGAATATCCGTACTCGTATTGTTACGATTGTTTCACCGCTATATTTATTGAGCATCTTTCCTGTCGTATTGTGTACTTCCCCATATTTTCTTTTAGTGGCATGTTAGCGCGGATTTTGGGCGCTTGAGATTTATCGGAGATGGATTTTAGCTTGGATTATTATGGGAAGAATATTCGAGAGTACATGAGAAGAATTGTATTTATTTTGGTTGTATAGAGCATTGGCGATTTATTTTCTTTCGAGATAGTTAGATGTTTTATTTCGAGAGATTTTTGGTTGTATGTAATTTGGAGATATATGAGATTAGCAGATTCCTTTATATTATTGTGGGTTTTTAGATGCTCTATATCTTGTTATATTGTGGATTAGTTTAGTTTTATCGACAGTAGCGCACCGCTTGCTCTCCCCGGGCGGGCGGGGTGTTACAGAATGGTATCAGAGCTTAGGTATACGATAACCCTCGGGTCTTGGGTTTTGGGTCTGTTGTGTTTTTGTGGCACGTATTTTTGGAGATATAATCTTTAGATGATCGTTTCGTGTTACATATCTAGATTAGATGTGAGGAATTTATTTTTGCTGACGAGTTTATTTTTGGAGATTGTTGGCCTGATTTTTTAGAGTTAGGAATTCGACGAATTTCGAGGGCGAAATTCCATTGTTAGTGGGGAAGTGTAACAACCCGCGTAATTTTTGGGGTATTTTCGAAATTAAGAGAAAAAACAAATTTTGAGATAAAATTATTTTTTTATTGCTCAAATATGTTGGTTATTATTTTTAAAGGCGAGAATTTCAAACGGTTTCGAAATCAGAATTACAATGGAGTTTTTATTGAATTTTTATTATATAGAAGAGTCCTCAAAATATAAAAACTCTCTTAGAGTCCTCAAAATATAAAACTCTATTGAAAAAAATATATAAAAATATTGAACCGTTCGATCGAGTTGAAATTTTTTTGACAGCTTCCTCTCGTCTTTAGCTAATTCTCTATAAAATTTCATCCAATTCCAACGTTCCGATCGTCCAAAATAAAATTTTTAATGTTTGTATCTCATTAGAACTCTTTTCTTAATCAAACTCTTAATCCTTTATATATCAACTAATTTGTGGCTTGGCTTTTCAAATCAATTTTTCATAAGCTTTTCAACCAGAAGACCTCTCCAAAATTACTCCCTTTCATATACAAACCATAGCCCCAAACTTGTTCAAGATTTCAACCTTAGATTAGAAGGCTTATTTGGTGTTTTCTCGAGTTTGGGCTAAAACGAGATTTGATTATTTTTGCGAGAGGAACGTGATGGTGTGATTAGATTTTGAGGCTGAATTATGTGATAACTTTGAAGTATGGGGTTTACACAATATGCTCCTAAATCTCGCGAGTATTATTGTCGTTGAATTCTTGCGATTATTGACTCATATTTGAATTGATAAATTCTTTTGGAAATCTGGAAATATTTATTGGAATCTAATTTCGATTCACGTGGTATTATATTTGGTGTTGAGCATGTTGTCATGAGATTTTAATATGGCACTGAGGTTGGGCACCCGCCAATATTTCTTTTTCCGGATATGCTAAAAAAATGCATAGGCGCGGTATGGTGATGAGGCCTAGTGACCCGGTTAATGTGTTATTGAGAAATTATATTGATATAATTGCTTATGAGATTGACGTTGATTTGAATATTCGTACTCGTATTGTTACGATTGTTTCACCGCTATATTTATTGAGCATCTTTCCTGTCGTATTGTGTACTTCCCCATATTTTCTTTTAGTGGCAGGTTAGCGCGGATTTTGGGCGCTTGAGATTTATCGGAGATGGATTTTAGCTTGGATTATTTTGGGATGAATATTCGAGAGTACATGAGAAGAATTGTATTTATTTTGGTTGTATAGAGCATTGGCGATTTATTTTCTTTCGAGATAGTTAGATGTTTTATTTCGAGAGATTTTCGATTGTATGTAATTTGGAGATATTTGAGATTAGCAGATTCCTTTATATTATTGTGGGTTTTTAAATGCTCTATATCTTGTTATATTGTGGATTAGTTTAGTTTTATCGACAGTAGCGTACCGCTCGCTCTCCCCGGGCGGGCGAAGTGTTACAGAATGGTATCAGAGCTTAGGTATACGACAACCCTCGGGTCTTGGGTTTTGGGTCTGTTGTGTTTTTGTGGCGCGTATTTTTTGAGATATAATCTTTTAATGATCGTTTCGTCTTAGATATCTACATTAGATGTGAGGAATTTTTTTTTGGTGACGAGTTTATTTTTGGAGATTGTTGGCTTGATTTTTTAGAGTTAGGCATTCGACAAATTTCGAGGGCGAAATTCCATTGTTAGTGGGGAAGTGCAACAACCCGCGTAATTTTTGGGGTATTTTCGAAATTAAGAGAAAAAACAAATTTTGAGATAAAATTATTTTTTTATTGCTCAAATATGTTGGTTATTATTTTTAAAGGCGAGAATTTCAAACGGTTTCGAAATCGGAATTAAAATTGAGATTTAATTGAATTTTTATTATATAGAAGAGTCCTCAAAATATAAAAACTCTCTTAGAGTCCTCAAAATATAAAACTCTATAGAAAAAAAATATATAAAAATATTGAACGGTTCGATCGAGTTGAAATTTTTTTTAGAGCTTCCTCTCATCTTTAGCTAATCTAATAACATAATATAATTTTGGTGTCTCTTCACAGAGAATTGACACGTGACAACACCATTAATTGCACATCCAAATAGTGTGAGGCTGACACGTGCCACAGTAATAAAGGCTTAGCTTAATTCGAGTCCTGTTCAATTTCTCTCTAGCATCTCAATGTTTACAATTCTTGGAAAACTAACTTCTTGGAAAGCCAAGAGTCTACAAAATATTGGTAGACGTTTTGGTAAACTAAATTCTTGAAAATCAGTAATAAAGGCCATTTCTTTCTCTTTTACACCAATTACTCTTTTTGGTTTTGTGTTACTAAATGTTGGTAGACGTTTATGTTCCTGACATCCATTTGGAAGCTAAACAACAAGTATGGGAAATGCATTGGATGCATTAAAGTGGAACACAAATACAACTTTTGCATTAGAAGGTAAGGATTTGTGAGATTTGATTTTTATAGATTTGATGGGTTTTAATGTATTGTTTTTGTTTGTTGATCTTTTCTTTTTTCATGAAATTTGATGATAGTGTTTTATCTATTAGAAAATAGTTTTTTAGGTAAAAAATTATTTTTTTTCTTTAGAAAATTATTTTAATTTTTCTAGAAAATATTTTTTTATTGATTTCGGGAGATTTGGCTTTTTGAGGTTAATGCTTTTTTATCCAAATTTTAAGATTTTTTATAGATTGTTGGATGAAGTTTTTTTTTCTTTTTTTTTCCTGAGATTTGATGATAGTTTTTTAACTATCAGAAAACATTTTTTTTGGATAAAATTTATCTTCTATGGAAATCATTTTTATTTTGCTAGAAATATTTTTTTGGATGAAAACAATATTTTTTTTTGCTAGAAATCTTTTATCAATACTGTTTTTTTATGTTTTTGTAATCAAGATTAGAATTTTTATTTTTGGAAATTGATTTTCTTTTTTATCGTTTTAAATATTTTTTTCTGCTCTGTCTGTATATTCCAAATTTTCTGCTATTATTGAATATTTCTCCTGAATTTATTATAAATTGTTTTTTTATTGGAAATCTATTTTGTTATTGGAAATTCATATTTTTCATTATTTTTTTCAAACTTATTAGAATATTTATTCAGTTTGCAAGTTTTTTTAAAAAATAGTTTTTCAATTTATTGAATATTTTTTTTATTTTTTATGTATTTTCAATATTTTTATTTGTTTTTCTGCCTTTTCATATATTCTTCAGATTTTCGGTAATTATTGAATATGTTTTTCTATTTTTTATTAGAAATTTGTTTTTAATTGGAAATCTACTTTGTTATTGGAAATTGATTTTTCTGCAATATTTTTTCAAACTCTATAAAATATTTATTCACTCTATAAAATATTTATTCAGTTTGTTGTAGACTGTTATTGGAAATCTATTTGGTTATTGGAAATTCATATTTTGCATTATATTTTCAAACTTTTTAGAATCTCTATTCACTTTGCAAGTTTTTTTAAAAAATAGTTTTTCGATTTGTTGAATATTTTTTAATTTTTTTACTTATTTTCCATATATTTTTTTATTTTTTCTGCCTTTTTTTTTTATATTTTTCAGATTTTCGGTAATTATTGAATATGTTTTTCTATTTTTTAATTGAATTTTTTTTAATTGGAAATCTACTTTGTTCTTTTAAAAATATTTTTCAGATTTTTATGTAGATTGTTTTTAGTATTTTCCTAATTTTAATAGGAAATATATTTTTGTAATTGAAAATCTGTTTGTTTTTTTGGAATTTTTTTTTATCAATTAGAAATCTGTTTTTTTTTAAATTGAAAATATTTGCTTACATTGTTTCGTTTAATTCTCAAAATGGAAAAACAATGTTAAAATTTATTGCACAGTACTGTGTGCTAGCTTATTTTTCACACGTCATTCGTTTAGAAGTGCCTCGAGAAAAATTGGGCACAAATGTTAATGCAAAAAAAAAGGATGCAGGGTCTTTTTTTTTCCTGAACTATTATTGTCAATTAATATCTTATGCAATATTGCAGCTACCCCATGTAGCCTATGCTTTTACAAGGGCCTTTAGAATGCTTAGTGCTGAGAGGTGTTTAAATTTGCACTATTTGTGGCTAGAACTCTTCAAGCAGAAGCTCTAATGCATCTTGGAATCCATATAAGAGTATTACGTGATTATTTATTTATTTATTACGCAACACGTTCACATGACTCAAATTTGACACGAAAGTAGTGGGTTTGGATTAACCGTATGATCTAGACACAAACATGCATATGACACAAAATCAACACTAATTTTCCATTGGATTATCTTTATCTTATAATTGTGAACTATCTACTATCATATGTATAGTTTTTGATTTAACAATAATTATTTAAAGCGCCCGCGCATCGCGCGGGCTAAAATCTAGTTCTCTATAAAATTTCATCCAATTCCAACGGTCCGATCGTCCAAAATAAATTTTTTAGTGTTTGTATCTCATTAGAACTCTATTCTTAATCAAACTCTTAATCCTTTATATATCAACTAATTTGTGGCTTGGCTTTTCAAATCACTTTTTCATACACTTTTCAACCAGAAGACCTCTCCAAAATTACTCCCTTTCATATACAAACCATAGCCCCAAACTTGTTCAAGATTTCAACCTTAGATTAGAAGGCTTATTTGGTGTTTTCTCGAGTTTGGGCTAGAACGAGATTTGATTATTTTTGCGAGAGGAACGTGATGGTGTGATTAGATTTTGAGGCTAAATTATATGATAACTTTGAGGTATGGGGTTTTACACAATATGCTCCTAAATCTCGCGAGTATTATTCTTGTTGAATTCTTGTGATTATTGACTCATATTTGAATTGATAAATTCTTTTGAAAATATGGAAATATTTATTGGAATCTAATTTCGATTCACGTGGTATTATATTTGGTGTTGAGCATGTTGGCAAGAGATTTTAATATGGCACTGAGGTTGGTCACCCGCCAATATTCCTTTTTCCGGATATGCTAAAAAAATTCATAGGCGTGGTATGGTGATGAGGCCTAGTGACCCGGTTAATGTGTTTTTGAGAAATTATATTGATATAATTGCTTATGAGATTCACGTTGATTTGAATATTCGTACTCGTATTGTTACGATTGTTTCACCGCTATATTTATTGAGCATCTTTCCTGTCGTATTGTGTACTTCCCCATATTTTCTTTTAGTGGCAGGTTAGCGCGGATTTTGGGCGCTTGAGATTTATCGGAGATGGATTTTAGCTTGGCTTATTTTGGGAAGAATATTCGAGAGTACATGAGAAGAATTGTATTTATTTTGGTTGTATAGAGCATTGGCGATTTATTTTCTTTCGAGATAGTTAGATGTTTTATTTCGAGAGATTTTTGGTTGTTTTGAATTTGGAGATATTTGAGATTAGCAGATTCCTTTATATTATTGTGGGTTTTTAGATGCTCTATATCTTGTTATATTGTGGATTATTTTATCGACAGTAGCGCACCGCTCGCTCTCCCCGGGCGGGCGGGGTGTTACATAATGGTATCAGAGCTTAGGTATACGACAACCCTCGGGTCTTGGGTTTTGGGTCTGTTGTATTTTTGTGGCGCGTATTTTTGGAGATATAATCTTTAGATGATCGTTTCGTGTTTAGATATCTACATTAGATGTGAGTTATTTATTTTTGGTGACGAGTTTATTTTTGGAGATTGTTGGCCTGATTTTTTAGAGTAAGGCATTCAACGAATTTCGAGGGCGAAATTCCATTGTTAGTGGGGAAGTGTAACAACCCGCGTAATTTTTGGGATATTTTCGAAATTAAGAGAAAAAACAAATTTTGAGATAAAATTATTTTTTTATTGCTCAAATATGTTGGTTATTATTTTTAAAGGCGAGAATTTCAAACGGTTTCGAAATCGGAATTAAAATTGAGATTTAATTGAATTTTTATTATATAGAAGAGTCCTCAAAATATAAAAACTCTCTTAGAGTCCTCAAAATATAAAACACTACATAAAAATATTGAACGGTTCGATCGAGTTGAAATTTTTTTGACAGCTTCCTCTTGTCTTTAGCTAATTCTCTATAAAATGTCATCCAATTCCAACAATCCGATCGTTAAAATAAAATTTTTAGTGTTTGTATCTCATTAGAACTCTATTCTTAATCAAACTCTTAATCCTTTATATATCAACTAATTTGTGGCTTGGCTTTTCAAATCACTTTTTCATAAACTTTTCAACCAGAAGACCTCTCCAAAATTACTCCCTCTCATATACAAACCATAGCGCCAAACTTGTTCAAGATTTCAACCTCAGATTAGAAGGCTTATTTGGTGTTTTCTCAAGTTTGGGCTAGAACGAGATTTGATTATTTTTGCGAGAGGAACGTGATGGTGTGATTAGATTTTGAGGCTGAATTATGTGATAACTTTGAGGTATGGGGTTTTACACAATATGCTCCTAAATCTCGCGAGTATTATTCTCGTTGAATTCTTGTGATTATTGACTCATATTTGAATTGATAAATTCTTTTGGAAATCTGGAAATATTTATTGGAATCTAATTTCGATTCACGTGGTATTATATTTGGTGTTGAGCATGTTGTCAAGAGATTTTAATATGGCACTGAGGTTGGGCACCCGCCAATATTCCTTTTTCCGGATATGCTAAAAAAATGCATAGGCGCGGTATGGTGATGAGGCCTAGTGACCCGGTTAATGTGTTATTGAGAAATTATATTGATATAATTGCTTATGAGATTCACGTTGATTTGAATATTCGTACTCGTATTGTTACGATTGTTTCACCACTATAGTTATTGAGCATTTTTCCTGTCGTATTGTGTACTTCCCCATATTTTCTTTTAGTGGCAGGTTAGCGCGGATTTTGGGCGCTTGAGATTTATCGGAGATGGATTTTATCTTGGATTATTTTGGGAAGAATATTCGAGAGTACATGAGAAGAATTGTATTTATTTTGGTTGTATAGAGCATTGGCGATTTATTTTCTTTCGAGATAGTTAGATGTTTTATTTCGAGAGATTTTTGGTTGTATGTAATTTGGAGATATTTGAGATTAGCAGATTCCTTTATATTATTGTGGGTTTTTAGATGCTCTATATCTTGTTATATTGTGGATTAGTTTAGTTTTATCGACAGTAGCGCACCGCTCGCTCTCCCCGGGCAGGCGGAGTGTTACAGAATGGTATCAGAGCTTAGGTATACGACAACCCTCGGGTCTTGGGTTTTGGGTCTGTTGTGTTTTTTTGGCGCGTATTTTTGGAGATATAATCTTTAGATGATCGTTTTGTGTTAGATATCTAGATTAGATGTGAGGAATTTATTTTTGGAGATTATTGGCCTGATTTTTTAGAGTTAGGCATTCGACGAATTTCGAGGGCGAAATTCCATTGTTAGTGGGAAAGTGTAACAACCCGCGTAATTTTTGGGGTATTTTCGAAATTAGGAGAAAAAATAAATTTTGAGATAAAATTATTTTTTTATTGCTCAAATATGTTGGTTATTATTTTTAAAGGCGAGAATTTCAAACGGTTTCGAAATCGGAATTAAAATAGAGATTTAATTGAATTTTTATTATATGGAAGAGTCCTCAAAATATAAAAACTCTCTTAGAGTCCTCAAAATATAAAACTCTATAGAAAAAAAATATATAAAAATATTGAACGGTTCGATCGAGTTGAAATTTTTTTTACAGCTTCGTCTCGTCTGGCTAATTCTCTATAAAATTTCATCCAATTCCAACGGTCCGATCGTCCAAAATAAAAATTTTAGTGTTTGTATCTCATTAGAACTCTTTTCTTAATCAAACTCTTAATCCTTTATATATCAACTAATTTGTGGCTTGGCTTTTCAAATCACTTTTTCATAAACTTTTCAACCATAATACCTCTCCAAAATTACTCCCTTTCATATACAAACCATAGCCCCAAACTTGTTCAAGATTTCAATCTTAAATTAGAAGGCATATTTGGTGTTTTCTCGAGTTTGGGCTAGAACGAGATTTGATTATTTTCGCGAGAGGAACGTGATGGTGTGATTAGATTTTGAGGCTGAATTATGTGATGACTTTGAGGTATGGGGTTTTACACAATATTTTCCTAAATCTCGCGAGTATTATTCTTGTTGAATTCTTGTGATTATTGACTCATATTTGAATTGAGAAATTCTTTTGGAAATATGGAAATATTTATTGGAATCTAATTTCGATTCACGTGGTATTATATTTGGTGTTGAGCATGTTGTCATGAGATTGTAATATGGCACTGAGGTTGGGCACCCGCCAATATTCCTTTTTCCGGATATGCTAAAAAAATGCATAGGCGCGGTATGGTGATGAGGCCTAGTGACCCGGTTAATGTATTATTGAGAAATTATATTGATATAATTGCTTATGAGATTCAGGTTGATTTGAATATTCGTACTCGTATTGTTACAATTGTGATAACCCTCTCACCAAAATAAGGGGTGGCCAGCCCAATACTCCAATATAACGGAATCATAGATGGAGTCATTCTCAGCATCACAATAAAAATATAGAGTATCCAGGATAACCACCCAATTTTCAGAAAACGGGTTGCCAAAAATTTTGTTTTAAAGTTAAAGAAAGAATTTAAACATCCCAAATCCTGAAAAGATTGGGGAAACCCCAAGACATATATAAATAATACAACAAGAATACAATAAAGAGATCGAATATATTACCGGTCAGAATCTTTATAACAGCATTTAAACAAACTCATTAATTTATATAATACATTTCATTAGACATTTACAAAAGCTTGGGCCCCTCGCCCGAGTAAAAGACTTGATCTTAACTAGAATTCAAAAAAATGAAAACGTCTATACCGTATGTGTCCCCTAATACCCGCAATGCATCACGGATCGCCGAGGACATCGGAATAGGAATTCAAATCAGGCATCATTACGGCGGATTACCTGAGCGGAGACAAGGTGCATATGCAACAAGAATTGTAAACGGGTCAGGGCCTGTTCTATATGATTACCAGATGAATAAAAAATATGACAGTTATGAATAAGATCATGCTAGGAAAGATAAAAACTTATCTACACAGTTTAAGGCATAAACTAAGACAATTTAAAGGAAAGTATGAATTAAATTTAATTCTCCATGAGAAGAGGAAAGATTAACATAATTTAAAAACTCCCATCATGTATACCGATTCATTTAATAGTTTATTCCTTAACAGGAAAAATAACTATACTTATAGGTTCTTTATAGCTTTTATCTCAATTTTAAGCTCTTTGTGGCTTTTATTTCCATTACATGCCCACCCTAGAATTACCATTCCTTAGCAGGAATATTATCATCAACCAATGCTCTTTGTGGCATTTCATTGTGCTCTTTATGGCACATCTCATACATCAAGTCCCACTTGATTATGAATAGTTATATTTATATACATATAACGTTTCTAAGACCGCCCCTCCGAGTTTTGCCACTGGGCGCGCCCCTAAATGACCATCATCTTCCAGGGCCTATCTATACAAGACAACCTGGGTACCTATAGCGCAAGACGTCGAGAAGAGGCCATATGCATGCGGGAGAGTCAAGACCACACCCGGAATCCCCTCACCAGCGCAGAAAACATAACATATCGCTCATATGGCCTATGGACTATATCCACCCTGCATTCATTAGCCAGGGGGCATCACCAAGCGTGCGAACTTCCCTTATGATGTCATTTAGAGAGGTGTGTATCAAGTAAATTATCATTTACCATTATTAGTACCATTTCCATTTCATTTCCTTTCCATATATATATGTTTCATTTTAACCGAAACAATAGTCATTTACATTATTGTAATTACCTTATAATATACCCGGAGCCATACTTAGTTCATCTTATCATTGTCACCTTGATGAATAAATAAACTTCCAATATATTCTCCCAAGGTTCGTTTGTGGTGTTATTATAAACCATCAAGACTAACATAGCTCAGTGGATCTTCTAAAGTCTCCCGAACATAACACTACGACTCCTAGTTTAATAATAATCAACTAGAAGAAAGAATGCCCTAACTTCAATTGGCATATCCCCGGAAAAGTCCCCACATATCCTATTACTAATATAGGGTGGATAACTAATTCATCTAGGACTCTAAAACTCTAAATTTACTTCATTCAAGAAGGTTCCTAGTCCCTATTGAAGAAACTAAATCTAGGAAACAAAATAAGGTTTAAAGATGAAAAAAAACAGGGGACCGGTCGACCGGTCCTGAGACCGCGGTCGACCGCTTCTCCAGATTTTGCCTACAAAGAAAAATAGAAAGCTCAAAATGGAGGGGCCGGTCGACCGGTCAGGGAACCGCGATCGACCGCGCCTCATATTTATGCCTTAGTGAGAAAGCAGTAGGCCCTCCCGCGAAGGCCCGGTCGATCGGTCATGGGACCGCCGTCGACCGGTCATATCAGACCTAGGGATCTTTCTTCTTCCAAAAACTAAACCCAAGTTATGATTTAATTTTCCCACCTCAAATATCATCCATTTTGAACTCAACCAACAACCTTTATCTACCCAAATATTATCCTACAAGATTTATAACCATTATAATTCACAATTTGTTTATCAACAAAACTAAAATTAAGGTTTAATTCCCATAATTCCATTTTTGATCTCCAAATGAATATACATAATTATCATACAAATTATTCATCTTAAATCACATATTAGCAAGTAGAAAACTTGCCTTAGGGTTGAAATCTCAGATTTCTTTGTGTAGTAGCAACAATCCATCTTCAATCTTCATTTTCTTTCTTCTTTCTCCACTTTTCTCTTCTTCTCTCCTTTTCTCTCTAAGTGTAAGACATAAAATGAGGAAATTAGGGGATTTAGAAGACTAAAACCGGGGCTTAACACAAGTCTCCCAACTTAAGTGGTTAATACCACATTAAAATGACTCCCAATTACGCGTATAAGTTAAAACCAGGTAAAAGTGCTCGAAACACAAAAATACAATATTGCACTTATTTTGACTGTCTTGCACATTCCGAGACTAACTACACCCTCTAAAATGGCATCCGAAAATTTTATAAACCCTTTTAAATTCCGGTTTCAATTAAACCATAATGTCATTTAAAACACATAACACTATAAAACATACAATATAATGATATTTACTTTCACATATAGTAAATATGCATCAATATAGTAAATATTAACTTTCAATTCATTCAATTAATATTTACTCCCGACCCCACATTTTATATAATTACCTTATGCGATAAAATTAATATAAAATGAGCCTCCCAAAGGCGAGGGTTGTTACACACTCCCCCCCCCCCCCCCTTATGAGGGAATTTTGCCCTCAAAATTCGGGCATACCCAATTCTCATTAAGGGTATACTACTCTAAACTAGGATTCTACCATCCTAAACAAACCCCTTGTTACTGTGGCGTCCCAAATGGACTCAGACTAAGGTCGACCCTATCGATATCAGTCTACATTATTTGCGCTCTAGCATAGCACAAAGCATTCCTCACTAACTATCGATTCTAGCTTCCTACGATGGAAGACGATGCCTACATGACTCGGCACAAATAACCCAACCTCCAGCATCCTATTATATCTCACCTCGGGCACCCATACCAACTCTCACTGGCTTAACCCCAACGCTACTCAACTTTCCCTCGCATTGACGTATCTCATCAAAGTGTATGGATTAAAAGCAAAATCTTTAAAGAAATGTCCCGAGACCACTCCAAGTCCAAGAAACATATTACCCATTGGTTCCATCCAACGAGTATGCGAATTACTCAACCAACCACGCTAGGCCACTCACGGTGCCAAGCCTTAGGAAGTGATCTATAAGGCCATTCAAAAGCCTAATGGTTGTACGAAAATCTCTATCCATACGATTTCTACCCCCATATACTATGTATTCTAAGGCGCCTGTTCGAGACATGCCTTTCGACATAAGTCAATTTCCTCCCATTCACCCATCCACTTTAGGGTGGCAAGTTATACACCATTTCCAAATGGTTCCCATTTCTTCATGGAAACTTTTACCAAACCTCCGACACGAATATATAGTCTCAGTCCACCCTATTTTAATAGGCACCTCCTAAGGTTCTTCCATTCCTCCATCGAGAATGGGTCGTAATCTTCTACATGTAGTCCGTCCATAAGGGCCGAAAATGCAACGATTGGGTCGAACAATCAACAATTTTTTTTCAATTGGAAACATGACCAGTTCGATGCCGATAGTTCAATGCAAACGTCTATGAATACCCTTCTTCGTTCACCACTACTCTATTTACACGAGTAGGTGAAATGGTCAATTATATACCGGAATGTTCGTGCTACAAAGTCTCCCCAACCTGGCAGAAACTTATTCATTAAGCCCACCCTCGAGCTTACTATCATGGGATCAGGAGTGAGGGTCCACCCGTCCTTTTAACTCCCGGGAAGTGAAGTTACCAACGTAACACTATTTCTAAGAAAGGCCTCATCTCCTTTGGCCGAACCTACCAAACCTCTCGAGACCCCATAAATCTCGTTCCTTGGGATCTAATCCCTCATAGAGTTAACCCACAACTTATTCGTGGTTAACTCCTAACAAACATCCTAAACTAACGTCACCTACCCTAAAGGTCTTACATCCTAAAAATCCTAAGGTATATTTATATACATCCTATCTAAATCATAAGAATATAATACTAAATATATCCCTAGTGTCCAAGACCTTACTCAACTTCTGACATTCGCTCGGGTTCATGCATGGGACGTCTCGCCGAAGCGAAATCCAGACAAGGAACCCTCCCGTTACACTACTACCTCGCATTGTCGGTCATCGAGATATGATGGTCTAAGACACATAATCGGGACCAGAAAATTCTAACTCTCAACTCTACTAACAAAATTTTACTTATATGTTTTACCTCTCAATTTGTCAAAGATTTCAATTAATCAGACATTTACTTTCTGTAAAGTCTTACAAACTTTATCCTATAACATACATACATCTTTTCAAATAGCCTTCTTATCAAGGCATAACCCGAAGTCTCAATTCGACTTCGTATCTCAGTCTCCCCCACATCATTCAGAGGAGAGAACTATATACAGTGCTTCTATCTCGCACTTTAATAGCCCTTAATCACTATACTACGTGATTCTCGGCTAAACCTTTCAATCCAACTTCGAGCAACAGAAAAATAAAAGAAAGAAAAGAGTAGAGCCTCTCCACTCACAACATCGTTAAGTGTTCATGCGACGGAGTGTCTCGCAAAGAGAAATCCAAATAAGGAACCCCTTCGACAAATGCCTACTTAACTGGTTGATCATGGAGATAAAGCGTAACAAGAACAAACAAGGCAAATAAACCATCAAACACTCATGCAAGATAACTAAACGAATAACAAAAATATGCTACCCACCTCGATCCACCTCTTTAAAGTCTCAACCTGTATCCAGGAGAGAAATTATAGAATAAGTAGTTCCATTTTGAACTAGAAGTAAGATAGCCTTACAATTTTATTTGCTTGCTATCACCCCAAACCAACCAAAGTATCTTTACTCGCATATTATACATAAAATAAGAGGAAGGAAAAGTGGCATCTCTCCACTCCCAACGTCGTTAAGGTTCACGCGTGGAGCGTCCCGCAAAAGCGGAATCCAAACAAGGAACCCCTCCTATGCATTACTACGTAACTTTGTTAGTCGTGGAGATAAGTCATAACATCCACATACAATGCAAACAAACAATAGAACATTCAAACCAAGTAACACATATGACACATATTCATTTAAAATATCATCACTCGCTTCATAACGAGTGAAGAAAAGCTAAAACTTCCATACCACGGAAGTCATATCATTACCCTTCTATAATAACGTAAATACTACTACAAGCTCAATATACACACCCGAATCTACATTATATATAATACTACTGAATCTTATCCTAAGGAATACACCACCCACTAATAAGGTGGAATTCCCACCAATAATTTATGCCAAGCACTTCGGGTGAATACTAATGGTTCTCAGACTCCATATTCGAGCCTTATGCGAACCACTACTACTTCCATCAACTCCCCAACCAGGAAATTTACTCTTGCCCTTGTTTTCCACTCACAAAAATTTAAAATGAGTGGTTCTACGCTCCACATCATAACCATTGTTCCGACTCTGGCCGACAACAATTGCCCACGCGGTCCCTCTTACTTTCTCAGTAAAAGAGAACACGCTCTCGGCCTCCTCTTCCTCAGTTCAATGAAACCTCCCCAGGCGGAAGTCCACCAATGGGGTTTCATGATCATTACTCCATTAGAAGTGTTAACGACACTTATTCTTGAGCCTACCATATTATAGTGCACGGTCTCTCTAACCGTACAACACTTTATTCACAACTGTCCTTTGACCAAACCTTGTGTGAACAATTGAGAATCCTCTTTCTTATCCGTCCAATTTTCCCAGAGAAACTCGCTATTGCAGGTGTCCACTAGGCTTCTCCATAGGCCAAACTTTCGACACCCACAAATATGGTGACCACATTTTCACCATCTCAACACTACTCCTTCGGGTGAAGGATTTTTCCTTCATCCTACCTTAGGGCACTTCTCCACTTCAATCTAACATCGTTTGAAATTTCAAGCTTAGTACCACTTTCTACTTCTAGCGGTACTTGGGAAAACTACATCAACTGAAATTAGTAGTCGTAGTAGCAATACAAGAAAATGATACAAAAAGGTAGCGACCTCCAAAGCGGTCCTCATCCCCGACCACAATTTACAGTTCTAAAAAATCCTTCCCATGACTCCCTTTTTCAATTGACCCACTATTCTCACACGAATGCGCAAAAGATTCTATAAATTCTACCTCATGGTAGAAGAACGAGACCTCACTAAAGAAATCAACGATCTTAATCCTAAGGCTCTATGTCAAGTCAAAAGCAATGCAGAAAACTTAAGGCGTCCACACATATTCCTAAGGACTCTAGAACCTGATGCTCTGATACCATCTGTGACAACCTGCTCACCAAAATAAGGGGTGGCCAACCCAATACTCCAATATAACGGAATCATAGATGGAGTCATTCTCAGCATCACAATACAAATATAGAGTATCCAGGATAACCACCCAATATTTCAGAAAACGGGTTGCCAAAAATTTTGTTTTAAAGTTAAAGAAAGAATTTAAACAACCCAAATCCTGAAAAGATAGGGGAAACCCCAAGACATATATAAATAATACAACAAGAATACAATAAAAAGACCGAATATGTTACCGGTCACAATCTTTATAACAGCATTTAAACAAACTCATTAATTTATATAATACATTTCATTAGACATTTACAAAATCTTGGGCCCCTCCCCCGAGTAAAAGACTTGATCTTAACTAGAATTCAAAAAAATGAAAACGTCTATACCATATGTGTCCCGTAATACCCGGAATGCATCACGGATCGCCGAGTAAATCGGAATAGGAATTCAAATCAGGCATCATTGCGGCGGATTACCTGAGCGGAGACAAGGTGCATATGCAACAAGAATTGTAAACGGGTCAGGGCCCGGTTCTATATGATTACCAGATGAATAAAAAATAAGACAGTTATGAATAAGATCATGCTAGGAAAGATAAAAACTTATCTACACAGTTTAAGACATAAACTAAGACAATTTAAAGGAAAGCATGAATTAAATTTAATTCTGCATGAGAAGAAGAAAGATTAACATAATTTAAAAACTCCCATCATGTATACCGATTCATTTAATAGTTTATTCCTTAACAGGAAAAATAACTATACTTATAGGTTCTTTATAGCTTTTATCTCAATTTTAAGCTCTTTGTGGCTTTTATTTCCATTACATGCCCATCTTCGCATTAGCAGGAATATTATCATCAACCAATGCTCTTTGTGGCATTTCATTGTGCTCTTTATGGCACATCTCATACATCAAGTCCCACTTGATTATGAATAGTTATATTTATATACATATAACGTTTCTAAGACCGCCCCTCCGAGTTTCCCCACTGGGCACGCCCCTAAATGACCATCATCTTCCAGGGCCTATCTATACAAGACAACCTGGGTACCTATAGCGCAAGATGTCGAGAAGCGGCCATATGCCCGCGGGAGAGTCAAGACCACACCCGGAATCCCCTCACCAGCGTAAAAAACATAACATATCGCTCATATGGCCTATGGACTATATCCACCCTGCATTCATTAGCCAGGGGGCATCACCAAGCGTGCGAACTTCCCTTATGATGTCATTTAGAGAGGTGTGTATCAAGTAAATTAGCATTTACCGTATTCATGATTAAGTAAATTATCATTTACCATCATTAGTACCATTTCCATTTCATTTCCTTTCCATATATATATGTTTCATTTTAACCGAAACAATAGTCATTTACATTATTGTAATTACCTTATAATATACCCGGAGCCATACTAAGTTCATCTTATCATTGTCACCTCGATGAATAAATAAACTTCCAATCTATTCTCCCAGGATTCGTTTGTGGTGTTATTATAAACCATCAAGACTAACATAGCTCAGTGGAGCTTCTAAAGTCTCCCGAACATAACACTACGACTCCTAGTTTAATAATAATCAACTAGAAGAAAGAATCCCCTCACTTCAATTGGCATATCCCCGAAAAAGTCCCCACATATCCTATTTCTAATATAGGGTGGATAACTAATTCATCTAGGACTCTAAAACTCTAAATTTACTTCATTCAAGAAGGTTCCTAGTCCCTATTGATGAAAATAAATCTAGGAAACAAAATAAGGTTTAAAGATGAAAAAAAAGGGGACCGGTCGACCGGTCCTGAGATCGCGGTCGATCGCGTCTCCAGATTTTGCCTACAAAGAAAAATAGAAAGCTCAAAATGGAGGGGCCGGTCGACCGGTCAGGGAACCGCGGTCGACTGCGCCTAATATTTAAGCCTTAGTGAGAGAGCAGTAGGCCCTCCCGCGAAGGCCCGGTCGACCGGTCCTGGGACCGCGGTCGACCGGTCATATCAAACCTAGGGCTCTTTCTTCTTCCAAAAACTAAACCCGAGTTATGATTTAATTTTCCCACCTCAAATCTCATCCATTTTGTACTCAACCAACAATCTTTATCTCCCCAAAGATTATCCTACAGGATTTATAACCATTATAAATCATAATTTGTTTATCAACAAAACTAAACTTAGGGTTTAATTCCCATAATTCCATTTTTGATCTCCAAATGAATGTACATAATTATCATACAAATTATTCATCTTAAATCACATATTAGAAAGTAGAAAACTTGCCTTAGCGTTGAAATCTTACATTTCTTTGTGTAGTAGCAACAATCCATCTTCAATCTTCATTTTCTTTCTTCTTTCTCCACTTTTCTCATCTTCTCTCCTTTTCTCTCTAAGTGTAATACATAAAATGAGGAAATTAGGGGATTTAGAAGACTAAAACCGAGGCTTAACACAAGTCTCCCAACTTAAGTGGTTAATACCACATTAAAATGACTTCCAATTACGCGTATAAGTTAAAACCAGGTAAAAGTGCCCGAAACACAAAAATACAATATGGCGCTTATTTTGACTGTCTCGCACATTTCGGGACTAACTACGCCCTCTAAAATGGCATCCGGAAATTTTATAAACCCTTTTAAATTCCGATTTCAATTAAACCATAGTGTCATTTAAAACACATGACACTATAAAACATATAATAGAATGATATTTACTTTCACATATAGTAAATATGCATCAATCTAGTAAATATTAACTTTCAATTCATTCAATTAATATTTACTCCCAACCCCACATTTTATATAATTACCTTATGCGATAAAATTAATATAAAATGAGCCTCCCAAAGGCGAGGGTTGTTACAAAGATTTATTCACCGCTAATATTTATTGAGCATCTTTCCTGTCGTATTGTGTACTTCCCCATATTTTCTTTTAGTGGCAGGTTAGCGCGGATTTTGGGTGCTTCAGATTTATCGGAGATGGATTTTAGATTGGATTATTTTGGGAAGAATATGCGAGAGTACATGAGAAGAATTGTATTTATTTTGGTTGTATAGAGCATTGGCGATTTATTTTCTTTCGAGATAGTTAGATGTTTTATTTTGAGAGATTTTTGGTTGTATGTAATTTGGAGATATTTGAGATTAGCAGATTCCTTTATATTATTGTGGGTTTTTAGATGCTCTATATCTTGTTATATTGTGGATTAGTTTAGTTTTAGCGACAGTAGCGCACCAGTCGCTCTCCCCGGGCGGGCGGGGTGTTACAGAATGGTATCAGAGCTTAGGTATACGACAACCCTCGGGTCTTGGGTTTTGGGTCTGTTGTGTTTTTGTGGCTATTTTTGGAGATATAATATTTAGACGATCGTTTCAAGTTAGATACCTAGATTAGATGTGAGGAATTTATTTTTGGTGACGAGTTTATTTTTGGAGATTGTTGGCCTGATTTTTTAGAGTTAGGCATTAGACGAATTACGAGGGAGAAATTCCATTGTTAATGGGGAAGGGTAACAACCCGCGTAATTTTTGGGGTATTTTCGAAAATTAAGAGAAAAAATAAATTTTGAGATAAAATTATTTTTTTATTGCTCAAATATGTTGGTTATTATTTTTAAAGGTGAGAATTTCAAACGCATTCGAAATCGGAATTAAAATGGAGATTTAATTGAATTTTTATTATATAGAAGAGTCTTCAAAATATAAAACTCTCTTAGAGTCCTCAAAATATAAAACTCTATAGAAACAAAAATATTTAAAAATATTGAACGGTTCGATCGAGTTGAAATTTTTTTAACAGCTTCCTCTCGTCTTTAGCTAATTCTCTATAAAATTTCATCCAATTACAACGGTCCGATCGTCCAAAATAAAATTTTTAGTGTTTGTATCTCATTAGAACTCTTTTCTTAATCAAACTCTTAATCCTTTATATATCAACTAATTTGTGGCTTGGCTTTTCAAATCACTTTTTCATACACTTTTCAACCAGAAGACCTCTCCAAAATTACTCCCTTTCATATACAAACCGTAGCCCCAAACTTGTTCAAGATTTCAACCTTAAATTAGAAGGCATATTTGGTGTTTTTTCGAGTTTGGGCTAGAACAAGATTTGATTATTTTCGCGAGAGGAACATGATGGTGTGATTAGATTTTGAGGCTGAATTATGTGATGACTTTGAGGTATGGGGTTTTACACAATATTCTCCTAAATCTCGCGAGTATTATTCTCGTTGAATTCTTGTGATTATTGACTCATATTTGAATTGATAAATTCTTTTGGAAATCTGGAAATATTTATTGGAATCTAATTTTGATTCATGTGGTTTTATATTTGGTGTTGAGCATGTTGTCATGAGATTTTAATATGGCACTGAGATTGGGCACCCGCCAATATTCCTTTTTTCAGATATGCTACAAAAATGCATGGCACGGTATGGTGGTGAGGCCTGGTGACCCGGTTAATGTGTTATTGAGAAATTATATTGATATAATTTCTTATGAGATTCATGTTGATTTGAATATTAGTACTCGTATTGTTACGATTTATTCATCGCTAATATTTATTGAGCATCTTTCCTGTCGTATTGTGTACTTCCCATATTTTCTTTTAGTGGCAGGTTAGCGCGGATTTTGGGCGCTTGAGATTTATCGGAGATGGATTTTATCTTGGATTATTTTGGGAAGAATATTTGAGAGTACATGAGAAGAATTGCATTTATTTTGGTCGTATAGAGCATTGTCGATTTATTTTCTTTCGAGATGGTTAGATGTTTTATTTCGAGAGATTTTTGGTTGTATGTAATTTGGAGATATTTGAGATTAGTAGATTCCTTTATATTATTGTGGGTTTTTAGATGCTCTATACCTTGTTATATTGTGGATTAGTTTAGTTTTATCGACAGTAGCGCACCGCTCGCTCTCACCGGGCGGGCGGGGTGTTACATTAACTATTAATATGAAGAATGAAGATTAAGGTTTGAACTCACTTTCGAAAAAATTGACTTTATGCAACAAAATGAAAGACTCGTTTTCCTTAAAAAGAAGTTAAATTTTCAACTATCATTTTTCTCCCCCAAATAGTGATGTATGATTATAACCTTTTTATGACACCCGCCAAATAATAAATGGTGTAGAAGTTGCAGGACCTTGATATTAAATGCCTCCATATTCTTCATTCCTTACTTGTGAGCTACTTGTTTCAGTTGGGCATATTTCCCCTTTTATTCAGACTTCATTCAGATATAAATGACTTTCATTTTATTTTATTTCTCAGATTGTTGGGCTAGTTTTTATTATGGATAACTGTGTCATTATTTCAGACTGGATTATGTATTCCAGACACCTTTGTACTATTATGTCACTATATTCATTATATGTTCGATTGTTGAATGTGGTATTTCAAACTTATTTGGTTGCATGTTAATTATAAAGATAAAATTTGACACTAACTTTTCAAATACTAGGTGGTTAGTAAATATTAAAAAGTTTTCGACAGTGATGCTCAGAATGAACCAACTGGATATTCTGCTTTAATTTAATAAATGACTGATCACCCAGTATTTTATTAGGTAGGGTGTCACACTTTTAAGTATTATATCCTTTATTTTACTTAATTTTGGATAGATAAAAATCTTTAAGACATTGCTTTTGATAAAAATTGTGTGGGGAAATATTTCCAATTTTCGAAGGTAGTTCTCACAACCCAAACTTGAAGATCTTACCACATCATCACGATTTTGAACATATATATATATATATATTCAAACTCCAATCATAATGATAGAAACTCTCATACACAAAGGTTTAACAATGACTCCATTTCATTAAATCATTGCATAAAACTTTTAATTTCTGGTAGAAGTAGAAAATAACTCCCTTCATTATATTTTGCATGGAAATGCTCAAATTTATTGTGCACTGTAAATTATATGAGTTATGATAAATACTCTAAACTAGCAAGTTCAATTTACTAAAGAATTTCAAACTATAAACATTTTACACATGGAGCATTAAAAGCCATAAATAAAACCATTGATACAATAACTAAGCATCTATGTTTTCATTTAAGCTAATAGGAGAAAATAATACCTACGAAGATTAGAATACCAATATTGTATAAGGCCAAAAATTAAAGGTATGAACAAAAAAAATATCATAACTAGAGTGTAAAAAGAAATGATAAAGAGATATCAAGACGCCTATCCATAAAATAGTAAACCAAACACTCTAAGACCACTAAACCAAAACAATCTTATTTATTTTTTAACAAGGACCAAGCCTTGGTACGTTTTTCTAGACATTATATTTCTCCTCTATTAGTAGTTTGTTTCAGAACCCTATCTTAATCAAGTCTTAAGGAATTAGATCTAGGAGCCGAACTGGGAAGTGTGTAAGTATCAAACATATTTCCTTTCTCTTCCCTTGGAAAAAAAAGTTTTGATGAGATTCCACCTTCTTCTTCCATTTCCTATCGATATTTCTAAACTTATCAAAATCACTTAAATATAATGCGTGTTGAAGTAAAGAACAAAACTACTTAAGGTGTCCTAACTTATGATAATGTGTGCACCTATAGGGTTGTGGGCCAATGTAATGTTTAAGTTTTTACGTCATACGTCTAAAGAAAAACTCCATCAAGTGTCTTTAGTTATTGCAAAAGGAAGATGTGAAAGTCACCTTCCCTGGGCTTCTTTCCGATATGAAATGAGTTTAAGATTCACCAACGGGAAATAGAACAATGGATTAACATGCTAAGAAATCTTGGCTATATGTAGAGCCATCATTCTCAAAGTTGTGTCTGTGACACCCCGCCTAATAAAATACCGGGTGATCAGTCCTATACCAAATTAAAATAGGAATCCCAGTTGGATCATCATTAGCATCATTGTCATAAACTTTTTAAAACTTACGAACCACCTAGTATTCCAAAAGTTGGTACCAATTTTAACTTTTTAATTAACAAAACAGTACAGGCGGAATTAAATATAAACCATTCACACAACTGAATGAAAATAAACTGAATCATTAATTAAACAACTTGCCGAATAAACCATCGGCCACCAAAGTGAAATCATTCAAAACAAATATCCAACACCGGAATAAAACTAATTTGAAGACTGAACTGAAAGTCTGGGCGACATGCCCTAAATAAAACTGAAACTGATACAAGATTCCTACTCTAGGAATGAACGAAAGATGCGTCTAATCCAAACTCCTGCTAGCATCCACATATTTCGCATCTCCGTGTCCCTGGAATAGAATATCAATCCGAACATCCCTGTGCCTGGACACCTAAAAGGTTTTGAAAATAGTTTTATAGCAAGGGTTAGAACCCAAAACATTTTTGAAAATATTTAGCAAGTGAATTAACTGCAGTAATTTAAAATGCATGAATTCGCTTCATATTTAAGTTAGTGTCGCACTCCCTTGTGGACATTCTCACCCCTCCACTATTATGCACACCTACCAGTTACCTTAAACCCATATAGTTATACTACCTCGTCCAACTAGTCCTGGTATAACCTTCCCTTGCCATACTACTCTAACCCGAGTATAATGATTCTTGAATTATAAGTTATCTCACAGTTAACTTAAATAAATTCCTCTTAAACAGTATCATATAACCGTGACACAAGTTATATAAAGTAAATACATCGCACACTATATTATTACCCGTATATAATAATTTACTACCATTATATATACGTACCTTTACCACAACATCCACACATATAACATACGTATATCCTCCGTTCGAGTATACCCTCGCCGGATGATTCCCTCTAAAATTCTATCTCACTAGGTGTGCTCACAAAACCTAGTTCCCCAAGTTGGAATCGCTCACCAACTTGGCCCAAAATATAAATGTAGTGGAGGCGGTCATATTCCTTCCTTGAAAGTGAGATAAATCCCTCACCCATATATACCGGACGCTATGACCTGGGGATATACTCTCCCTACTCCTCAAGCTAGGGGATTCACCCACATCGCGCAACCTCCCTTGATAGCACTAGAGTATATAAATTAAATAAATATCTAATCTCTGATATTTAATATCACATACAATGAATATACACGTATATATATATATATATATATATATATATATATATATATATATATATATATATATACTATCACTACACTGTATATATGTATTATAAACCCCGGCTTTACCGTGTACCCAAAATCCCGTACACTGCCTGTAATTTCCTGAGTCTGTGGCCCGACTCAACGTACATAAATTCTCTCACTTAATAACTTATCATCTTCCCGAGTCTATGGTCCGACTCTAATATAATTAATTCACGCCTCAATTAATATAATACTTTCCCCGAGTGTATGGTTCGACTCTAATTAAATTAATTAACACACCTATTAATTTAATACCTTCCCGAGTCTATCACCCGAGTCTAATTAAATTAACTAACACACATATTAATTTAATACCTCCCCGAGTCTATCGTCCGACCCTTATTTAATTAATTTACACACTATTTAAATCAACACAATCCAAGTCTGTGGTCCGACTCCCATATAATTAATTTACACATTAATTAATTTATACCAAACTGATTCTGAGGTCCGACTCCCAGTTAATTAATTTACGCATTAGTTAATCAACACAAATCCGAGTCTATGGTCCGACTCTAATATAATTAATTTACACATTAATTAATCAACACAAATCCGAGTCTGTGGTCCGACTCCAATATAATTAATTATCACTCTTATTAATTTAATACTACCCGAGTCTACAATCCGAGTCTATAATCCGACTCTAATTAAATTAATTATCACTCTTATTAATTTAATCCTACCCGAGTCTACAATCCGACTCTAATTAATCTAATTATCACTCTTATTAATTTAATCCTACCCGAGTCTACAATCCGACTCTAATTAAATTAAGTATCACTCTTATTAATTTAATCCTACCCGAGTCAATAATCCGACTCTAATTAAATTAATTATCACTCTTATTAATTTAATCCTACCCGAGTCTACAATCCGACTCTAATTAAATTAATTATCACTCTTATTAATTTAATCTTACCCGAGTCTACAGTCCGACTCTAATTAAATTAATTATCACTCTTATTAATTTAATCCTACCCGAGTCTACAATCCGACTCTAATTAAATTAATTGTCACTCTTATTAATTTAATCCTACCCGAGTCTACAGTCCGACTCTAATTAAATTAATTATCACTCTTATTAATTTAATCCTACCCGAGTCTACAATCCGACTCTAATTAAATTAATTATCACTCTTATTAATTTAATCCTACCCGAGTCTACAATCCGACTCTAAATTAATTAGTTTATTTGCAAACCGAATTCAATACCTTAGGGTCGCTTGACCAATATGCCCGGACTCGCTCACTTGATCTGTATCTCACTATTTTACAATAAAATTTCTCAAATCCATCCATAAAGTGCCCCACATAAATTCTTCCTAGTCCCAATTACTTTCTCCCATAATTGCTAGGAATATTTGTTTCATAATTATTTATCACTTATTAATGTATGAAACTCACTTTCTAATAAATTTCCCTTTATATAATAAATTGGGCAAACTGCCCTGATTTCTGCACCTTCGATCGATCGAGCCCCCTGGGTCGATCGATCGATCATTCCAGTATTCGTTCTCTCCATCCGCTGTCAGCCATGGACGAAAATTTTAAGCTTTGATTCTCTATCTAAACCCTTACCCAAATACAAACAACATATCCTACGTATAAGAAAAGGGTCTAAACATCCCACAGACCTTAATTCATTGTCAATAACCATTTATTCCAACGTTTTTCCGATATGGATATTATCCGGGTTTCAAATCTCCAATACGAATTTCATTCATCTTATCAGCAATTAACCATTTGTTCTCACTGATTTTAACATACGATTCATTCCTCTACATCCTAGAATCATAAACACAATAAATCTCACCTTTAATCCCATTAATATATATTAATTTCCAAAAACCCAATTTGAATTTTGGTCACACACCCAAAACAAAATTTTCATATACACATCACTATGATATGAATTGATTATCATAATTTAGAAATCACAACAGTTAACCACTTGCCTGGAATTGTTCGTAGGGTCTGATCCGTTGTTGAAGTCCCTTAATTTGGCTCCAATTAGCTCTTGATTTGCTTTCCCCCAATTTCCTTCTCAAGCCCTAGGATTAGAAGTGTGTTGACTGCCGTTCCCTAATCTCTCAATTAGGTTTAAAGCACTCAATCCCGTTTTTGTCCATGTGGGCCTAATTAAAAAAGCCCAACACACTCCGTGTGGGTCCGGTTATGCCCAAAATTACTCCGAGACCCAATTACCACCCCCGGGTACTCTTTTATGACTATCTCAACCCATCCGGACGCAACTGCGCACTCGGAATTGCCATCTGAAATACTTTTTGACATTTCCAAATTTCGACCTCAAAATGCGACACACGAGGTTTTGAGCCATTAAACTTAAAAGTCGCCAATTATAAATAATTCGGCTAACTCAAATAAATTCTCCAAATCATAAATTTAAGTTTCTCCAATTTAAATATTCTTATAACTCCCAAAAATAATTAAATATTAAATCCTCAAAATTACGGGGTGTTACATACTCCCTCCCCCCCCCCCCCCCCCCCCTTACAAAGGAATTTCGTCCCCGAAATTAAGATGAGCGTAATGTTCCAAGCTTCGCAAATTACTCTATAGTCATGTGCCTCCAATCCCGCTATATCTATCCCATCCGCTTCTAACCATACGTTACACAAGTATGCATTTAAATTAACCAGGGCGCCCATACACCCTATACTCGTGCTTAACCGCACAATATTTGCCTTAATTAACCCGGGTGCCCATACACCCTATACCCGCGCTTTGCCGTACGAAAGTTACCCGACTATGCTAGTCGTAATTCGTAATATAACTTCTAACCCGTAGTCATATCATACATATATATATATATATATATATATATATATGTATGTATGTATTGCCCGAGTATCTAACCCATGTACTATCGTCCAAACATCTTCCCACAAAATACTTGTCTCTCAACACAAAAGTATATACGCTTACCCTTACGCTACCAAAGACAACATAAAATACCGCGCCCTTACTATCACTAGTCCTTGCGCAAAATAAACCCCGAGCTATCTATCGTTGCTCGAAAATAAATCTAACCACCTTGATTCACTTCAGTAAACACCCCTACTTGCCGGGATAAAATGTGATAACACAAGACCTCACTATGTGATATCGTACCATGAAATACAACATATATACACACGTATATATAGGCTATACGCCCTCTCAGGTGATACCTCGTACCAACCATATTTGGTGTTGCGAACACCAAAATTTTACACCATTATCCACCATAGTTAAAATTTCATCGCTATCCAGCCTATTTTTAGGAAATATTATCAACCCTACTCCATAATTCTCGAAAGCAGTAACTCTTCGCATAATTTAAACCTTCACTCAGTGTACAACTCCACTCTCCCGTGAAGAACCCCAAAGAAACTCCGCTACTCCACGAAAAGTTTATCCACATACTATGGCTCCTACCGCCAACGCACTCACTAAATTCGACTCACCTGCGAACTCTAGTGAAAAATAAGTCTTATATTGTGACATCCTCCTTGTCACTCAAAAATATACCCCATGCCCCTCGGGTAAAAATAATTACCTCTATACTCCAGCTGCAACGGCTGGTTCTTGGGTTTCGGAGCATCTTCTCCTTTTCCGAATGCGCCAATGACTTGCTCTAGTGGTTGTACATCCAGGACCTCGTCCCGTAGTTGATCCCTGCCTTTCTTAAGATAATCTCTCTTCAAGTGTCTCGCTTTCCCCACAAACGAAACACCTTCTAATACATTCAGCCTACCACTTGTCCCTTCCATGCCGACCTTGTTGAAATCCCTGGCCATCCTGCCGATAGCCTCCAGTTCTAAATTGTTTGGCATGAATTCCCTGCAGGAAATCCTGCCCCTGATCTCCCCCAGTCTGCTACTGGGATACCCCACTGGTATTGTTCCCTCCTGCCTTATCCGACTGGCTAGTTTACACTCCCCTCCCGCTTCCTTTCATGTGGAAGCGATATTCCCGACAGTGCCGGAGTGTTGCGTTAACGACATCAGTATAATCTACTAATGCAGAATTTTCAATTAAAGGTTGTCTGATTCTCCAAACTAACCCGTCCACAAACTTTACTTTCTTTCTCTTTTCCTTGTTTACCTCGTCCGGTACAAAATTTTGCCAACGAGTGAATTCTTCCTCATAATCGGCCACTGAACGGTCCCCCTGAGTCACCTCACAATATTTTCTCCTCGTTTCGGTCTAAATCACTGGAGGAAAATACATGCGGTCGAACCGCACCCAAAACTCTGCAATAGAAAGTGTGTCCCTTTCCTCAACTGTGGTGATCGACTCCCACCACTATAGCACTGCTCCCACTAAACTAAAAGTGGCTAGCATTTTCTTTCGCACCTCATCGCAATCTCCCATGTGCAGGTGACACTGGATATCTCTCTTCCTTGACACTCTAGCGCTACAACTGAACCCCCTCGCAACTCTGGTGGGTTCCCACTAAAAATAACCCCTTTTTCTTGTTTTCACCTCGACGACTCTGCGTGAGTCTGATCATCCGGCGCCACTAACACTTGTGGCTGATCTCGTGGAAAGTAACCTGCAATTGCGACCACCGTCGCTTCAACTGCCTGTGCCACTATTTCAGTTACCTGTGCTGTAAAAACCATCTCTGGCCGTAGCTGGGGTAACTCTTGCTCCTAACGAGCCTCCCACGCCTCATCTCCCCCTCCTGCCCTAGCTGCTCTCTCTCTCCTGGGCATCATCTGGAATGAGAATCGAATTTGTATGAGTTCACTCTCAAATATAAATTTCACAAAAGAGCGTATATGCGCATACGTATGAGAATACAACAATCCTATAATAGGGCTCTATATCAAAGATTACTAAGCCGAAACGTGAAAAGCCGTACAGATCCTAAGCACACTAGAACCTGATGCTCTGATACCATCTGTGACACCCCGCCTAATAAAATACCGGGTGATCGGTCCTATACCAAATTAAAATAGGAATCCCAGTTGGATCATCCTTAGCATCACTGTCGAAAACTTTTTAAAACTTACTAACCACCTAGTATTCCAAAAGTTGGTGCCAATTTTAACTTTTTAATTAACAAAACAGTACATGCAGAATTAAATATTATCCATTCACACAACTGAATAAAAATAAACTGAATCATTAATTAAACAACTTGTCGAATAAACCATCGGCCACCAAAGTGAAATCATTCAAAACAAATATCCAACACAGGAATAAAACTAATCTAAAAACTGAACTGAAAGTCTGGGTGACATGCCCTAAATAAAACTGAAACTGATACAAGATTTCTACTCTAGGAATGAACGAAAGATGCGTCTAATCCAAACTCCTGCTAGCATCTACATATGCCGCAGCTCCGCATCCTTAGAATAGAATATCAATCTTGGCGTCCTTGTGCCTGGACACCTAAAAGGTTTTGAAAATAGTTTTATAGCAAGGGTTAGAACCCAATCCATTTTTAAAAATATTTAGCAAGTGAATTAACTGCAGTAATTTAAAATGCATGAATGCGCTTCATATTTAAGTTAGTGTCGCACTCCCTTGTGGACATTCTCACCCCTCCACTATTGTTCACACCTACCGGTTGCCTTAACCCCACCTAGTTGTACTACCCAGTCCAACTAGTCCTGGTATAACCTTCCCTTGCCATACTACTCTAACCCGAGTATAAGGATTCTTGAATTATAAGTTATCTCACAATTAACTTAAATAAATTCCTCTTAAATAGTATCATAAAACCGTGTCACAAGTTATATAAAGTAAATACATCACACACTGTATTATTACCCGTATATAATAATTTACTACCACTATATATACGTACCATTACCACAACATCCACACATATAACATACGTATATCCATCCCTTCAAGTATACCCTTGTCGGATGATTCCCTCTAAAATGCTATCTCACTAGGTGTGCTCACAAAACCTAGTTCCCCAAGTTGGAATCGCTCACTGACCAAGCGTAAATTCTTTCGAATTTAGCCCCTTAAGTTAGTGATTTTAATATCTCGAACAAGGTAATTGAATCATTTTTAGTCCATATCACTCTATTGTTCGTTTCTAACAAAATTCCCTAGTTTTTGTGTAATTGTGATAAAGATTTCAAGAATGGAATGCAATAAAAGACAAGAAGAAAACTAGAAGAAATGTAAAAGGGCAAAAGTGTAAATTCCATTCAGAATTCGGAAGCAACGTCAAAATTGAAGTTGAAGAGAATGAGTTCACAAGAGCATAGGAAGAAACGGCACTCAAATCGGAGTTCTAGATCAAAATATATGGTCAGTCAAAGTTTCAAGGAAAAAGTCAAACTAGAAGAATTTCGGACCGATCCGGGTTGGATCCGGATCCATCCGAATTGACAAAGTCCAGTAGACCCCGGATTGATGACGAACCGATGTAAGCAAAAATTCGGACCCATCCGACTAGGCCCGGACCGATCCGGTAAAAAGAAAAGAACCGATCCGGTGTATTCGGACCGATCCGAGGTTGAGCCGGACCGGTCCGGTCGTGTGAAATGCTGACAATTAATTGTTCAATTAAAATAGAGCAACTCTTGGAAAAACGTACCAAAAAGCATTATTGGCTATCAATTTCGATACTTGGTGTTATAAAAGCTAGTGCCTTATATCATTTGAAGAGAACAGACCAACTAAGAAAGTAGAGAGAGAATTGTAGCAAGTTGTTATTTGTTGCTAGATTACAAATTAGCTAAAGAATTTTAGAGTAGTTTTTGAGAGAACCATTCAGAAGTTTAAATTTCTTTCATAAGAACCCTAGTTTGTACTGCTGATTAAGAAGAAGTTATCTGGATTTCAATTTCATTTACTTTCCTGCTGCTGAATTCAAGTAATATCATTCTATTCTCTTTTACTTTATTATTTGCAAATTTATTTCCCATGTCTTGTAGTTCCATAATTCTGAGTATGAATTTGTTCTTCAATCCAATCATGAGTAGCTAAATTTCCCAAGGGTTGGGGTACATGAACTCAATCCAAGGCAGATTATCTATAGAGGTTAAATTAAAATATTGATTGAATCGTGAAAGAAAATTATACAAAAACTGTCAATCTTTTAATCTCTCTTGCCCTAGGTACTTGAGATGTTTAAGAAAGCTTTGTTAGTATAATTTATCATTCACCGCTTTATACCTATTTTTGATTTCATATTGTGCGGGCTAGATGCCTCATATATGTAATGATTAGAAGTTATAAAGGCTGGATCTAATCAATTATTTTAATTTACAAGTCTAGTATTCTCTATGATAATTTGCTAAGGATTGAGGGATTGTATTCTACCCTGTTTTCTCCCATTTGATTAAAAGTTTTTCCTACAATTTTTAGTCTGCTTTCATTAAAATTTCCAGTTTGCCTTTGTTAAGAAAAGTTTTATTTCGCTAGAAATCTTCCAAAATCATTAATCATCTTTTTGTTTCTTTTAAGAAATCATTTTCAGATTTAATAATTTTCCTGATTACTATTTGACATTTTCCTTCCCTGTGGATTCGATCTCGACTTACCGGGTTATTACTTGAGCGATAGGTTTGCACTTGAACCTAGAGTGAACGCACTTTTAAGACAAATTTTAAGTCGCGTCAAGTTTTTGGCTGAAGCAAGTTTTGAAAATTCTGAGTCTCTTCCTTTTTGGGTTCCACCTCCTTCGCCTAATAATTCCATCACTAGTCGTACATTGAGTCAAACCCGGAGTGAGAATTCTGAACCTTTTGGTAGCGATATGTCGGATCATGGTAGTGTTGGTGTTGGTGCTAGAGAGGATGAGATACCCTATCTTCCTATGAAAGATTTGTTATTTCCGGAGTGAACTGTTACCCCTGGTTGCATTTTACTCCCGTATAATGCCGGTCAGTTCCATTTTCGGAATGGCATGATCCAAATCCTTCCTACATTTCATGGGATGGATTCTGAAAAACCATATCTCCATATTCGAGAGTTCGAAGATACATGTGAGACTTTTGGAGACCAAGCTTGTCCACAAGATGTAGTCCGGTTGAAGCTCTTTTCTTTTTCCTTAAAGGATAAAGCTAAAACTTGGTTATGGTCCCTACCCCCAAATTATGTGTTATCTTGGAGAGATATGCAAAACAAGTTTATATCAAAAAAATTTCCACAACACAAAACTAATTCTGTTAAAGCCCAAATTCAAGCTTTTCGACAAAATGAGAATGAGGCTTTTGATAAATGTTGGGAGAGATTTCAGGAGTTAGTTAGTGCGTGCCCACATCACGGTTTTGAAAAGCATCATTTAATTTCATTTTTCCATCAAGGCCTTACATTAGCGTCGAAACAACTTGTCCAAACCATGTGTGAAAGACCTTTTTGGGAGTTAAATTCGAGCGATGCTGAAGCTCATTTGAAATATATAGCTGAGACTACCCAAGCATGGGATACTTCTGATCCCAATAATCAAAATAGAAATCGACAAGTGTCCAACTTGCCTGCTGCGTCCGGTATTTATCACCTGGACAAGGACACTTTGTTGGATCGAAAATTTGACCAATTAGAGAAGAATTTCAGAGATATGCTTGAAGCGCGATTGAGAGATGTGTCTGGATCCGTACAAGCTGGAAAGGAGAAAGTGTGTGCCATTTGTTATGCGGGTCATTCTACCAAAGGATGTCCTACCATTCCTGTATACAAAGCAATGTATATTGAACAGGTTGAGGCAATATGGGGTTTTCGAGGAAATTATAATGCACAACAAGGGAATGCATATAATCAGTCGTGGAGGAATCCTGGATTCAATTATGGACAACACCAAGGTGGGATGGTTCATAACCCACAATGACTCTACCACCACCTCCTCAATTTCAGCAAGTGGCTCCTCCAATGCCAAATTCTATGCAAGTACCACCTCCTGGTCCTTATGTAGCTCCACCTAGGAGATCTATTGAAGATAATTTCAATCAATTCCTCCAATCTCAAAAAGAGAGTAATGCTAAATATGATCGAATGTTCGTTGAATTGCAAACTAGCATCTCTAGGTTGCAAGCTGCGGCGAATACTCAAGAGAAAGGTAAAATTCCAGCCCAAGGCCAAAGACCTCCTCTTCAAGGTCAAACCACGGTTGGCTCCACATCATCGAATTTGCAAGAACAATGTCAAGCTGTTACTACTCTTCGAAGTGGCCGCGTAATTGATCTAGAACCTAAACTTTCAAAGGTGAAAGATGATGGGGTTGAACCTGAAATTTCTAAGGTATCTGAAACTTTAGAGTCCGAAGAACCTCCCTTAGAAAAGGAATTGAAAGATAAGGAAGTTCGACCTGAAATTGAAGTCAAGTTGCCAATTGCTGCTCCATTTCCTCAACGCTTAGAGCCACCCAAGAAAGGGGCTTCACGTACCGAGGTGTTGGATGTGTTGAAGCAAGTAAAATTGAATTTGCCATTCCTTGATGCTATTCAACAAATTCCAGCATATGCTAAGATTATCAAAGATCTTTTGACTGTCAAAAGACGGCTTAAGGTAAAGAAAAATGTTTTCTTGGCACAAAATGTGAGCTCGATCCTTCTCAACGATCTTCCACCTAAATTCAAAGATCCAGGTGCACCTACCATTTCGTACGTCATAGGAGAAAAAAGAGTGGAAAAAGCATTGCTTGATTTAGGTGCGAGTGTCAATATCCTTCCATACTCCATTTATAAGCAGCTTGAATTAGGTGATTTAAAACCTACCCGAATCACTCTACAGTTAGCAAATAGAACAGTGAAAGTGCCTCGAGGGATTGTAGAAGACGTGATAGTTCAAGTGGACACGTTCTACTTTCCGGTTGATTTTGTCATTTGGGACACTGAGCCTGTACCCCATACGAGAAATCATGTTCCAATAATATTGGGCCGTCCATTCTTAGCTACTGCTAATGCTTTGATCAATACACGGAATGGCCAAATGCAACTCACTTTTGGAAACATGACTCTCGAGACCAATATTTTTAATGTCGCTAACCAAATGGGTGATGAGGATGAAATTCTTGAGGTTGATCTTATTAAAGAGGTAGTGGATGAGAATATTGTGAAAATCATAAGAGGAGATGCTTTGGAAGTGTGTTTAGTGCAAAGTGGTGAGGAAAAGAGTTCTTATACTGAGTTTGAGCGTGAGATGGAAGAGTTGAAAAATTGGTTACAAGATGAAGAGAGTTTTGAGAGATGTTGACTGGATTTCTAGGTATGAAGAATTACCTCCGAGGGAGACAACCATGAGTCCCTCTGAAAATAGATTTCCTAGTCTTGAGTTGAAGAAACTACCCTCACATGTCAAATATGCCTTTCTAGGAGAGAATGATACATTTCCGGTTGTTGTGTCTTCCCGTCTAGAAAAAGGGCAAGAGGGTATGTTGTTGAATGTGTTGCGAAAGCATAGAAGTGCTTTTGGTTGGACTATAGCAGATTTGAAAGGTATAAGTCCATTGATTTGTACCCATAAAATCCATCTTGAGGAAGAAGTGAATCCCTCGCGTGAGATGGAAAGGCGTTTAAACCCAACCATGAAAGATGTATTAAGAGCGGAAATCATCAAATTGTTAGATGTTGGAATTATCTATCCCATTTCAGCTAGTAAATGGGTGAGCCCAATTCAAGTAGTTCCAAAAAAGTCAGGAATGACCGTGGTTGAAAATGCTAAGGGATAATTAATACCTCAACGCACCACCACCGGGTGGCGTGTTTGCATTGACTACCGAAAGCTCAATGCCAGAACTCACTACAAGATAATGGATTTTTCACGGCATTTTATCCCCTGCATTTTTTAAAAGTGCTGGCAAAAAACCTTTTCCTAACATTTTTTACCAAATGTAGGTAATTTGTGGAATTTTATTATTTTGCTGGCAATATACGGAATTTAATAAAAAAGCTGAAAAATTTCCATCATTTGACTAGTAATTTTAAGGAAAACTGAAGTTAAATGACACAGTATTATATTGTTAAAAAAAAAGAGGCGCTGTTTCTCCCGCCTTTATTTCTATTTCCCCCTAAAAGCTGAAAACTCAGTTCCCCCAAATTCTAGAAATTCTCTCTCTTAATCGACTCTAAAACTCTAACAAAGTCCCTCAATCTGGTCATATTGTTCACTCAAACTTCGATCTTCACAATATTCTCTTGATTTTTTTGGCCATGGCGTCGCCCACCGAAATAAGGGCAAATGAAGGTAATCGAACCCTCTCTCTTTCTCTCTCTCTCTCTATATATATATCTCTCTCTCTCTCATTTGTATGAATTTTTGAAGTTTTTTACATATCATTCTCTATTGTCTAATTAGTGTTTATGAATGGATCTGTTCTTAAGGTTTTTATGTGTATTGTTATTGTCATTATGCTATCTCTTTTATTATGTAAAGATTTGAATCTTAAAGTGGGTTTTGTTAAAAGTTGTTTTTTATAGTAAATAAATAAGGATCTAGTTTTATGTATGTGTAGATATATATATTGTTAGAAATGTATTGAATGTTCAAGTTTTGGATTGATATCGATACGTGAACAAGAATGTATATTTAATTCTGATCTCCTGGTGTTTGTTTTTTGTTTGTCTGGAAATGTTTTTATGTTGAATGTGTTTTTATCATTTAGGTTATGAAATGATTTTTAAATCTACAAGCTCAAACATTCTTAGATTCAATTTGTTTATGATATATTACAACAATTGAATATTGTGTGTGATTCCCACCTTTGAATTTTTTTTGTGCAAAAAAGGTGAAACCAAATCTCAACATGTGTTTGTTATTACAACATGGAGCATATAATTTCATATATATGTCTACTAGGTATCTCCATGGCAAGTTGGTAAAGTTGTTAGGATTATTCATCGCTTTGGTGTGCTAGTGCAATGTGGCCAAAACATATCTCGTGTATCACAATGATGACACAATTGATCATTACCATATATTCAAAACTATTTTTAGGTCATTTAAAAAAAAATACTTAGATTCAGTTTGAGGAAAGTACTAAATCAACGACAATCCTTCAAATTCCTCAAATAAACCCTTTATTATTGCCAAATTTGTGCGTGTAAATGTGTCTCGTTATCTAATATACATTTATTTCCAAAATAACTACTCAAATCATTTAAACTCAGTGTGTGGATCAAATATGAATATTCTAAGATATCTGTTTGAGGGAATCATACATTTGTGTTAAAATAATTGGGTGAGATTTTTCGAAAATACTTAAACCTTATTTAGTTATAGCCAAAGCTTTTTAAAAAAAAAAAATGTTTGTTATCTTAATTTGAGAACACTCTTTCCTAAAGATAATAGTTTAATTTTTGTACAAAAACTCTTTCATCATAATTGTATATACACATGCGTTTTCCACGACAATTGCATATCGATCTCTTGAGCTCAATATTCATAGTAGGGGATTTAATCAAAAACCACGAGAAAATGAGAAGTCACTTTAGATGCTTAGCAATATGTACACACACACATCCACCATGTTCAATCACAAGGACACACCTAATTTAGTCAATATTCATTTCCTCACTCTCGACTTTGATTACCTTATATTTCATTCTATATTAATTTGTTTCCAGCCTATCTCGCCATACAGTGGACATTACCACCCAATCGATGACAAACTTGAGAGCTTCTTATCACTTTCAAGGAAAAAGGAGTCAACCTTGATGAAATAGAAATAGAGGTATGTGCTATTTTCATTCATTCTATTTCTAATTGCTTTATTTTGAAAAATCTTCATAATTATATGGTTTCATACTAATTTAAAAAAAATTCTTCTATAGTGGTGTAGGGAGTTCATACAAAACCTTCTCCAAAAATTGTTCATGCTTAAATTAGAGAAAGACAATGATAAAAAAATCAAGAATTATGTTATGTGGCCAACATCTGTGTGATTTGGTAACAGTGTATTCCTTTATTACCATATACTCAAGGCAAAAGAAGAATATGAGAATTAGGATGACAACAAATCAGACACAAGTGGGATTACAACTGATTTTTTGCCCGAATCATACTTTCCCAAAGTCATAGTCATAAAGAGAATGAAAAAGATCCAATTCTATTGCCTGCTAAAATTTCTTGAATTGAAACAAAAAATAAATACCCCCAAATGGAAGAGTGATTTAGTTTGTATTGAAGATAAAGTTAGGGGTATATGTAGGCCTAATTAACTTGGTGGAATATTGTCAAAAATGACATGATTACTTGTGGTTTAATCAAGGATATTGCGGTAATAGAGAAGAATGAAAAAGTATAATTCATGTAATTGATCCCAAATAATTGGGAAACGACGTTGTTTATTTGTGTTGAGTCTCATTCTTCATTCAAATATTTCCCTTAAATGTAAAACAAGAACAAACATTTAACATGTGACATGTGACATAGTCATCCAACCCAACCATAGTGACCTAACATAGTCATCAAATTGAAACTTAATTAATTAATAGAGTCATCCATCAAACAAAAATAAATTGATCATGTTGCATGCTTACCCTTTTTCGTCGAGTTCGTTCAGATGAAGACAATAGTGAGCCTAATGTTAATAGAAGAGAAGAGTATTTTTACATCTATGTTTGAAGATATTTTATCCAAACCATGAAAAAGTAGCTCTAATCAATAGGATAAAATCTAGAAATTTCAACGGGGGAAAGTTAATTGTTCAATTGAGTGTGTTCATTATTTTGTTTGTGGTGTTAGATTAAGAAATAGATTAGTGGATAAATGTGTTCTATTGATTTGCATCTGTGCGTGCATACGAGTATATGTAAATATGTGAGAGAACTGACTAGTGTGTATGTGTGTGTAATGGTGTCAATTGGTGTGTGTATAGTGCTAGTGGTGGTGGTGGTGATGTGTTAGTGCAACCGCAATTTGATGGCGAGTGTCTGTGCGAATGTAAACATGGTGTGATTATGTCACAATTTAGGTGAGTGTGTAAGGTTGTGAGTATCTATTGAAGTGTGTGCACATATGATAGTTTAGCATTAAACTATTGAGATAATGTGTACTAGATAGGTGTGTGTAGCAGCAGTGTGTGTTTATGTAAGTGTGGTTAATAGGTAGGTAGGTGCATTGTGTATTTTTATAGCAGCAATTGATACTATGAAGTGGGTCTGTACTATTGGATATAGAAGCAGATGTGTGTATATGATGTAAATAAATAGTGTAGGACCATGGATGAAAGGGAGGACCCCTCCTTAGCCAAATTGAAGACCTTAAGTTCCACATATCCTCGTTGTCCATTGACACAAATATGGCACTCCAAGAATTAGGATAAACCTATAATAGGTAGAATATCACACGTTTTTCCAAATTTTAGTTGTGTGAAAACACAAATATCAAGACTTTGAAAAATCAAGAACTACATCAAGCACCCTGAACAATGCAACTTATTGCAAACACCAATTTCCAGGAGTTTTTATTGACAACTGGAAACAAGTAGGGGTCTTCGCAATGCATAGTTAATGAGAGCTTCCTTCTTTAAAAACAATAAAACTCCTAGGTTTCTTATAAAACTTGTGTAGTCCAGGTGGCTTGTTTCTTCTTTTTTACACTTACCTCTCAGATGAAACTAATGATGGATGCTTACTCGACACTCCAGAAATCACTACCATTAAGATGCCAAGATTGGATAGAGTACTCATTGTTTTGGAAGATGATTTCAACAAAGTCATGAAGAGTGATGTGTACGACAGAGGTGCCAAGAATTTCAAGGGCGGAAGGAGATGTGTCCTTAATTGTATTTAATTTGAAGACACCATATATGCTAAAATAATCAGCAAATTTCAGTGGAGTCACTGGATCAATGTAAGAAACCTTATTAACAACATAGCGTAGCTTCCCATTTATTTTAGTTGCTTAACTAGATATCACAAGTGTCCTCACTACTGGTATTATCCCATAGTGAAATGAACCTTGTGGGTTGGGCCTGGCTGCATTTGCTGTCAAATTAGAAGAAAATTTTAGAATACACGACTTCATTAATGACAAATTAGAGTATAGTCCCTCTTAAAATATTATCCATTGAGAAAACTCGACTTAATTTTTCACTTCATTAAAAACTTCCTTAGTCGATACGAGCTTTTGAATGCGGCCAGAATGCTTTATGCATAATGTGAAGGTATCTGATCCGCACCCTAAGCTAAAAGTATAATGGCATTTATAAAAATCCAAGGACCTAATTTTAAAGGATATCAATTAAAAAAAATTATATTCATCTTATGATAATAGGAAATTCAAAGAACACACAACCTTAAGGTCCTTGCTTGCTTCATAGACTAGTGAATGTGGTAAGTGGGACCAATAGGCAGTGGTCGAGAGGCTTTGCTGGATGAACCTGCATAATGAATAATTACAGTGGCTTGAAGAATCGGTTTCGTAAAACGAGTTAAAGCCACAATGAAGTAGTCCTTAGGAGACCCATGTAAGGTGAATAAAAATCCGCGGAGTGACAAACATGAATGTCATGGGACCCATATGTTTGACGTGGAGGGATCAAGCACCTATGCGTTCCTCTCCACAAGATGAGTGATGTTGTATACCTGTAGACGAGTGAGATATTTGGCTTCAAAGTACCCCATTTTGCACTTGACATACTTGGTGTAGTTTGGTGTAGGAAGTTTGTCCCAGATAGAAACATTACGTGGCAGTTAAAAGGTTAATAACACTCGAAATGTCACTTGGTATTGGGCCCAAGTGTTTACAGAGGAGACGACTTATATGGTGTGAAATTTGAAACAAACCCCCTACGGGCGCTGCTGCCTGCCTGTTCGTCCCGGCCAGTATCCAGGTTCGGTCTTGGATCTTTGGTAGAGATGATATTTACTACTTAAATTTTGGGCTGAATTTTTTCATATACAAAAATCAGTGTTATCTTCTAATAAAGTGTTGCAGGAAAACATCGTCATATTAAACAGAATAAAATCATCGCAGAAAATGTCACCATTTAAAAAAGGTACAAAGTACATTTTGCATTGTTCAGGAGGTGTTAAGAATTGTCAGGTTAAATATTTGGGATTTGTTTGTCTTTAGGAGTGAATCCTTCAACCTGTTTGTAGATTGGAGTGCACAATCAAATGTTAATCAAAAGAAAATTGTTTTGGGAACAAAACAACATATAAATGACTGCAATTTTTGTAATAATTATCATAACAGACTTCTCGAGGGTTCAATTATGGTATGCTTTTAACATAAATCTTTTTCCTGACAGAAAATATGGTCTTGATGACAGCACAATGGACTTTATTGGTGATGCATTGGCACTACATAAATTTTTAAGCCAAATTATTAGTTTCTATAGTTGTTGGAGGCTTATAAATAAAGAAAAAGAGAAAACCCCTTACATTGTCATTTAGTATAATGTTTTGTAATGCAGGTTCGGAATGTTGGCAATGTTGCATGAGAAATTTGCATTACGAGCCACCCAATTTCAAATAACGATGACTCATACTCTGTACAAGTTATTCTGCCACATAAGCAGTTGGGTCGCATTCTAACAGTCCTCTATAAGAAGTGTTATAAGTTCACTCAAAACCTCATTAACTCAAAGCAAGTCACGTTTTAAAGTTTCTTCAAGATTCAAAATATGAAGGTTGGTGACTATATATTCTATCGAAATGCATGAGGGTTAGATTGGTTAGAATTTTTGTGCTTTCATGAAATCCTAAATTGGTAAATCGGCCTATAATTCAATAAGCGTTGGTTGCAAATCAGCTTGATCTTCACCAGAATCTGCGGAGATCGTATTTGCTTCCTCCGGATTTGCAATATTTTTTCCCTCTACAGGGTCTGGGTGAACATTATTCTTCACTGTTTCTTTATTGTCTTCTTCAGTAGGTGAGGTTTGTTCAATAATAGAACCAGTCTCAATCCCTTCTTTCATCAACGGGAGATGGAGCCTTTGAGGACTCAGGTATTTTTTATGATTCCACAGGACTTTCGTCATCTTTATGCCCCATAAAGTTCAAGAAAGGATTGAATATGTCTTTCCTGTCTGTAGCTAATGGCTATAACCCTGAAGCTGATATCCTGCTAAGGAGTCTTTTGATGGCGTTAAATGCCAAGGAAAATCATATTTGTTCAGAAATCATATGTACATACTGATTTCGTACTAATAGAACTGCTCTTAAGCCAAACTCTATAAGCTTGAATGTATTTAAGTGGTCCAGTTTGGATATTTACTCAATAAGCCTATTTCATGATTAATCCATCTCAATTACAACCATCAAGTGTTTAAATCCACTCAGCCACAACTCGACCGAATTATATTTTTTTAAGCCACCACACGATTTGGCCACACGACCGAACCAAGACAAGGTTACCCAATTAGTTCAACCATTTTTCTTCATCAAGAATTTGAAGTCATCATCGCGCACACGGAGTGGAATATCAAATTACACTTCAACCCTCGCAGCAAAGGAGCAATTTTGGATGATTTCTGTATACCTATAAGATAAACAACCATTAATCTATAAATCCAAAAAAATAAAGAACAAGGAAATCAACAAGTCAAGGCTTCCTATCAACATAGCAATAAACTAATGAGAAATAAGAAAAATTAACACTTACAGAAGATAACTCAAAGACTTACAAAGCAAGATCTGAGGAAATAAACAATGAGCATAATAATAGTCTCAAAATAAATTCATTAAGATTTGCTTTAAATTATCAAAATAATATAGAATCCATTAAAGATATGAACAGGGGAAAGACAACAGGAGAAAGTCAACATAGGATATTTCAAGAATTAACAAATTTACACCCGATTAAGGTTTGCTTTAAATTATCAAAATAATAAAGAATCCATTAAAGATATGAACAGGGGAAAGGAAAGACAACAGGAGAAAGTCAACATAGGATATTTCAAGAATTAACAAATTTACACCCGAAGACATAAGTAATGAGATTTTAGATGCTGCTAATCTTACTCTTTTTTCTTGGAAGCTATGTCATAATTTACTTCATCTAGAAGCTATTTTAAAAAAAGTTGGTGTCCGTATGAGTTCCATTGGTAGATGATGCTATAAAAATTTTGCGTGGAAATCGATTGTTGATACCAAAATTAATATGCTGATGTGGACGAATAGTATGAAGACACGTGTCGATCTACCTGGCACAATAACAGCGAGGAAGATCATTTACTAAACAACCGTGGTTGGTACCGAGCAACGAGAATACACCGAGGAGCTCTATCATGCCGAGGAACTCCATCCGAGGAACTATATCATCCCGAGATACTCTAAACACTCCGAGGAACTCTTGATCAACGAGCAACTAAGGCGGTCCGAACTGCACCTCGGCCGCGTCATCAATTATCAGACGGACAACTGTTCAACTATTCATTCGATTCTTGACGCACACGCTGCATTAAATGTATTACCCATTCATATGTATATCATTTAATGTATTGGACCTTTCATGTACAGCCTTGAGGCTATAAATACCTTGTATCAATCCTATTCAAAGGGACCGGAATTTCTTGAGAGAACTTGTAATCAAGAATTCCACAAACACTCAGCAATAACATAACAGTGGACGTAGGCTTTATTCCTAGCCGAACCACTTTAAAAATCTTTGTCTTATTTATTTATCTGTGATTGAATAATTAGAGCGATCTAGTTTTTTACATCAACAGATTGGCGCCGTCTGTGGGAAACGACTGTTGTTATCGTTTTTCATAAAAATCATTTGTCAACAATGGCAGATAACCCAGAATCCAGTAATCGAAATGCTGGAAATACTGGAAATCTTCCAAATCCATCTGCATCTCCAGATCTGGCCGGAATTATGACGAATCTGGCTCAAGGACAAACCGCCATGCAAGAATCTATGAGGCAACTCCTTCAAACTCTTCAAGGCGGTGTACCTACTTATTCAGGGCAAAGGACTGGTCATGGGCAATCACGATCCAGACGTACTGGGTCATATCGCAATGGAGAATCTAATGATTCTTCTTATCAACCTGGGCGGACTTCATCAATACGGGCTACGGATACAGATCAACATATCTCTCTTTTTCCGGAGAGAACTAGCGCTTTAGAAAGATTAAGCAGGGTGTCTCCTTTCAGTCGGTTAGGACCAAGGAGGAACATGAGTCCACCTAGGGCTCCATCAGGAAGTTTTCGACCATCACTAGGTTTGAGAGAAGGATCTGCACAATCACGACCAATTACTCGTCGAGATAAATCTCAGGAAGCTACGTCAGAGCGATCAGTTGCTCGGACTAGGCGGACCGAGGAAGGGAATGAAGCATGGAAAGGTTCCATTCAACGATTGGAGGATAGACTGGGAGAAATGGCTAAGGCGAGGAACCCCTTACAGAGAACTTTTGTTCAAGGGACACCTTTTGTGCAAGCCATTGTGGATTTCCCCACACCGTCGAAATTCAAAGCACCTGTAGTGACCCCCAAGTACGATGGAAAGACAGATCCCGTACTTCATATAGAACAGTACCAAGCTGCTGCAGATATCTATGCTGTCCCCGACGAGATGAGATGTAGAGCATTCTCGGGAACTCTTACCGGATCTGCACAGATATGGTACAATAATCTTCCTCGGGGTAAGATTTCAACTTTTGTTCAGTTAGCCGAGCTGTTTATTGGTAATTTTTGTTTTGGAGCAAAACCAGTAAAGCGAGTAGCGCACTTATTAAGTGTTAGACAAAAATCAGGAGAAAGTACTAGAGATTACATAACTCGTTTCAATAACGAGAAGTTGGAAGTCATAGATTATGAAGAAAAGACAGCAATCACTGCTTTGATGAGTGGTTTGCTGCCTAACAAGCTATACTATACTCTGGCCAAAGATCCGCCTAAAAATATGTCGGAATTGATGGCAAAGGCAGCCAAAATCATGAATGCCGAGGAGGCTATGACTGCGAAGAAGAATATGGATAAAGAAGTTAAAGTGGAGGTCGACAACTCTAAGAAGAAAGATCAGAAAGGTAATGGTGGTGACAAATATTCCAGGAATAACAGGATAAAGTTGGAAGCCCTAAAGAAGTATGATAATTATACTCCATTGAAAATGGGTATTAATCATGTTTTAGAAGAAATCAGGAATAACGAGGAAATCAAATGGCCAGGTAAACTGAAGTCAGATCCAGACATGAGGAATAAGACCAAATATTGCGAGTTTCACAAAGATCATGGCCATACGACCAAAAATTGTATAGCCCTTCAGAACGAGATTGAAACACTCATTCGAAGAGGAAAATTATCAAAGTATGTAGATCGCAGAAGTGAAAAGAGGAATGATGATAGAACTAGAGAGAGATCTAGATCTCCTCGTCGTGCAGAGGAGAAAAAGAGGAGGGCCCATGAAGAGGATCCAGATGATGACCCCGATCTTCCCAAGAAGCCAAGGAAACCTGAACGAGAGGTATTTTCCATACGTTTTGGATCATTTCATTGTAATGTTATTACAGGGGGAGATGCAGGAGGAGGAGACCTTACTGCAGAAAGAAAAGCTTATCTCGGAGAGGCTCAAGCTTGCTCATATATTCAGCGAATAAACCTGGCCGAGGATGATCGTCCGAGGAAGGTAAACAAAGAGAAGCTAGTAATTGGTTTTTCAAAAAACGACCTGGCAGGTGTTCTTTACCCTCATGATGATCCTTTGGTGATCAAAATGAGAATGAAGGACGTGATCATTTCAAGGGTGTTAGTAGACAATGGTAGTTCGGCAGATATCATGTATTATTCATGCTTTGATAGCTTGAATTTGAAATTATCCCAATTAGAACCTTATCACAGACCCCTTCTGGGTTTTGCTGGCGAGAAAGTTTTTCCACTTGGGACGATCAAGTTGGATATACTCATTGGAACTTGGCCTGCTTGTCGAACAGAAAGAATACGATTCTTTGTGATGGATAAGAATGTGCAGTCAGCCTACAACATCATCATGGGAAGAGTTGGATTGAAGAAGTTCGAAGCCGTTCCTTCTACAGTACATCAATGTTTGAAATTCCCAACAAATTTTGGAGTTGGAGTGGTGAAAGGTGATCAAAAAGTAGCTCGGGAATGCTATTATTCGTCGGCCGAACAAGAAGAACTAGAAGGATCGATGAAAAAGACTACTACTTACCAGGTGGAGGAAGGTACAGAAATTGAAACTCTTGATCCCAGGGATGAATCTCAACTTGTAAAAGGACAGGTGAGGGAATCTACAGAAAATGTTATTCTGGACGACGAGCATCCTGAACGAATAACCCAGATAGGTTCATCGTTGGATATGTCGATAAAAGAGGAGTTGATAACTTTCTTGAAGAATAGGAAAAATACTTTTGCTTGGAGTCATGAAGACATGCCAGGAATAGATCCAAACTTCTTATGTCATGAACTCAATGTGAATAAGGAGATTAAACCTGTAAAGCAGAGAAGAAGGGTGTTTAGTCCCGAGAAGAATCAAGCCATACAAGAGGAAGTCGAGAAACTCCAGAAAGCTCAATTCATTGAAGATGTAAAATATCCAGATTGGTTGGCAAATGTGGTAATGGTAAAGAAGAAAAACAACAAATGGAGAATGTGTGTTGATTTTACTGATCTCAACAAGGCATGTCCAAAAGATCATTTTCCATTGCCCAGAATTGATCAACTAGTGGATGCTACCTCGGGACACGAGCTACTCAGCTTCATGGATGCTTATTCTGGCTACAACCAGATCAAAATGAAACCTGAAGACAGGGAAAATACTTCTTTTATTACCCCTAGGGGAACTTATTGTTATAATGTTATGCCTTTTGGTTTAAAAAATGCAGGTGCAACATATCAGCGGTTGATGAACAAGGTTTTTACCGAACAAATCAGCCGCAACATGGAGGTCTATGTCGATGACATGCTCACTAAAAGCAAGAAAGCTGCTGATCATTTGATTGACTTGAGTCAAACTTTTGATCAATTGGATAAATACCAAATGAAGCTTAACCCGACGAAGTGCACCTTCGGCGTACGAGAAGGAATGTTCCTCGGATACATCGTCAATCAACGAGGTATTGAGGCAAATCCAGATAAGATCAAAGCTCTTCTAGGGCTGCGATCTCCGACGACGAAGAAAGAAGTGCAGAGTCTTACCGGACGAGTTGCAGCGCTCAACAGATTTGTATCTCGAGCAACTGATAAATGCATACCATTCTTCAAAACACTTCGAAAAACCTTTGAATGGAATGAGGAATGTGAAAAAGCTTTTCAAGACTTGAAGAAATATTTGGGAGCACCTCCACTGTTGTCCAGACCAATAACAGGAGAAAAGTTGTATTTGTATTTGGCAGTATCAAAGAACGCAGTCAGTTCAGCGTTGATCAGATTGGAGAATGGAGTCCAGAAGCCAATTTATTACACAAGTAAGGCTTTCCGAGGTGCAGAAATCAGGTACCCAAAGCTAGAAAAATTGGCATTGGCACTAATTGAAGCAAGCAGAAGAATGAGGCCATATTTCCAAGCCCATACCATCATTGTTTATACTGATATGCCATTGAGACAAGCCCTCCATAAGCCAGAAAAATCAGGGAGACTGATGTACTGGGCAGTAGAACTTGGTGAATATGATATTGTGTATGAGCCCAGATCATCATTGAAGGGGCAGGCTGTAGCAGATTTTATAGCAGAGTTCACATACCCTGATACCCCCGAGGAGCAAAAAATGCCTGCTGATTTACCTGTGGACGATACAGGATCAACAGAAACATTTGCTGACCTACCTGTGGACGATACAGGATCAGCAGAAATAGGTCCAAACCAACTAAGGTTGGTAAAAGGACTTGTGGATGTAGAGAAATCATTATGTTCAAACTCAGACCAGCCACGGTTGGTAAAAGAGTACGAGCAGATGACTGACGAGGAGCGAAAGATACCGGGGGATGATGGAAGAAAACAGCAGATATTTTATCGAGGAACTCTGACAGATAAGAAATTTGAAGACGAAATACCTACATGGAGATTATATGTAGATGGATCATCCTGCACAGCTGGTTGTGGAGCAGGAATTGTTTTGATCACTCCAGACGAGATTGACATGGAATATGCTTTGCGATTCCAATTCAAAGCCTCTAACAATGAAGCGGAGTATGAGGCCATGATAGCAGGTCTTAATCTAGCAAAGACTATGGAAGCACAACAGGTGATGGTATTCAGTGATTCTCAATTAATTGTGAATCAGATGATGGGAATATATGCGGTTAAAGGAGACTTAATGATCAAATATCATGCAAAGGTGATGAAATTGTTGACAGAATTTGATGCCATTCAATTGGTGAGAATACCGAGGATGGAGAATGTACAAGCAGATGCACTGGCCCGACTAGCATCAGCTACTCGTATCGAGATGCGAAGAACCATACCGATTGAAGTATTAGAAGGTCGGAGCATAGATGAAGATCTGACAACGAATGTGATTACCCTTGATTTAGGACCATCTTGGATGGATCCAATCAGGAAATATGTTGAAGAGGGCGAATTGCCGGAGGACAAACTCGCTGCCAAGAAACTGAAGTATAAAGCTGCTCGGTATGTATTAACTAATGGTATTTTGTATAGACGAGGAATTATGGCAGGTTTGCAGAGATGTGTACATCCCACCGAGGTGAAAGAATTGATTGAAGAAATCCATGAAGGATCTTGTGGAGCTCATGTAGCAGGTCGAACACTTTTACAAAGAGTGATGACACAGGGATATTACTGGCCGACAATGAGGGCTGATTGTATAGCCTATGCCAAGAAATGTGACAAGTGCCAACGTTTTTCTTCCATCCGACGAACTCCACAAGCATTGCTAACACCAATAACTTCCCCTTGGCCATTTGCCATGTGGGGAATTGATTTGGTTGGACCACTGCCGATCACCCGAGGAAGATTCAAGTATCTCGTAGTTGCAGTGGACTATTTTACTAAGTGGGTGGAAGCTGAGCCTCTTATCAATATGACGTACGAGAAGGTATACCAGTTTATATGGAAGAATATCATTTGTCGATATGGTCTCCCTCATGCTTTCATCACAGATCATGGAACACAATTTGATAATGAAGAATTTGCTGCCTATTGTCATCAGTCGAACGTTTTGAAGTTTCATTCAGCACCAGGACATCCCCAAAGCAATGGACAGACTGAAGTGACGAACAGAACATTACTAAATGGGTTGAAAAAGAGGCTAAGTGAAGCTAAAGCAAATTGGATTAATGAGCTCCAATCAGTATTATGGGCCTACCGAACAACTCCCCGAGCAGCAACTGGAGAATCACCATATATGCTAGCATTTGGAAGTGAGGCTGTGATACCGGCCGAGTTGGGTCTCCCAACGCATAGAGTGCTGAATTTCAACTCTCCGATCAGTGACTTGATGAGAAGAATGGATTTGGACATGCTCGAAGAAGTAAGAGAAGAGGCAGCCATTAGGAATGCTGCTTATCAACAACGAACAGCTCTGTTCTACAACAAAAGGGTGAAGAAATGCGATTTGAAAGAGGGTGATTATGTGCTGAAGAAAGTCATTCAGAAACAGAATAAACTGGAAGCAAACTGGCATGGACCTTACCGAGTTACAGAGGTTGTTCGACCTGGAACCTACAGAATAGCAACTCTAGAAGGAGAAGAATTTCAGAATGCATGGAATGCTGAACACCTGCGAAAGTATTATCAGTAATGAAAAATGTAAAGTATTTCCTTCATTATGAATAAAACGAGGATGGTTCACCATTTTCTTTCTGTTGAAAGTTTTTCGGGGAATATTAGTGTTGAACACTACACTGCTTGACAAGAAGAAGACTGCTCTACGGAGTCATGCTCTACGGAGTCATGCTCTACGGAGTCAAGCTCTCCGGAGCGCTCTACGGAGCAAAAGTGCTATAAGTAGCCAACCTCCTTTGGTTAGGAGGATAAGCTCTCCGGAGCGCTCTACGGAGCAAAAGTGCTATAAGTAGCCAACCTCCTTTGGTTAGGAGGATAAGCTCTCCGGAGCGCTCTACGGAGCAAAAGTGCTATAAGTAGCCAACCTCCTTTGGTTAGGAGGATAAGCTCTCCGGAGCGCTCTACGGAGCAAAAGTGCTATAAGTAGCCAACCTCCTTTGGTTAGGAGGACATGCTCCAAGGAGCCAAAAAGTTCGAAAAAACCCTACTACTCCTTTGATTAGGAGGTGTAGACCAGCATGATCAACTACGGTTGGTAAGACTTTATATACTCTCGCATTACAGCTTATGTTTGTCGGGAGGTAACATTATTACAAAAAGTTCTTTAAAGAACAAAATATTCCAAACTGTACCAAGTATAGTTGGTCGGGGATAAAAACCCACTAACTGTAGTTGGTCGACGAGGATAAAAGTATTGACCTTAGTTGGTCGGACACATGTTTATATTTGAAAATTGAACCAAGTATGGTTGGTCAGGGATAGAAACCCATCAACTGTGGTTGGTCGACAAACATTATTTATCCACCTTGGTTGGTTGGAAACAATTTTGAATAATTTATGCTTATTATAAATTCTAATTTGGTTGAGGAACCATATAATTTGCAAACAGAAAAATAGCTATTGGCAAAACAGAAAATGAAACTCTTTCATTAAGATAAAAATGTATTACATGTTACATGAATGTGCTAACTATTACATTAAAGATTCCTACTCTATTGGTTTCTTTCCTTTGTCCTTTGAGACAGGTTCCTCGCCAGCAGGAGGATCCTCTAGACAAAGAGGAGAATTAATAAAGTTCATGTCCTTCAGCATTCTGACATTCATTATTGTAGGAGTGTCCAACAGGTGCTCATGACGAGATACTTCGACTTGAGAATGAAGGTTATAATCACCAAGATATTTAGAGATCAAACTCCGAGGAATGGAGCGAGCAGGAATCCATGCCATATCCAATTTATAGGGAGGAACAGGCAAGTCTAGCAATCCAGGAGCATGATAATCCCATAAATAATGACCTTGTTCCAATTTTAATACACCCAGGGCGTTCAACCATCCCTGCTTATAACCTTCGTTGTTAGCATTTTCAAGGCGATCATCCAAATGGTAAAGAGCTTCATTATAGCCTGCATTCCAGAACTCCCGAGGCTGTTTATGGAATTGGAAAGTTAATCTATCTACTTGCTCGAGAAAGTTCTTGATAAGAGCATCTTTATTATTCAGATCAGACTTCATCGCAGCCAATTGATCCTCTAAAGATAAATTTTTCTTAGATAAATCAGACAGAGCACGATCCTTAACATTCAGTTGGAATGCTTGAGTTTCCAGAGTAGATTGGGTGCGAGATTCTTCAACACTACGGCCAAGAACTCTTGATCGGCTCCGAGAAGCAACTGGAGAAATTTGCTCCTCGACGATTCTTCCTCGTCCCCGAGAACTCCTTCCTCGTCCCCGAGCAGTCACAGGAATAATAGACTTTTTCAAGCCATCCAACTCTTGCCTTAGTTTGGCGTTTTCAACTTCTAGAAACGAAAAACCTTCATCAGTAACTGGTACTAATGCAGTGGAAGAGGAGGCAACAGATTCATATTGAGCCAATCTTTTCTGCAGACTATTATTTTCTTGTTCCAGGATCTCGGCAATTTGTCGGCTGGCTTCAACTTCACCTTTTAGGGTCCTTTCCCTAATGTCATATGCAGCAATGATCTTTTTATGACCTGTATCAGAGGAAAGTTGTTGATATCTATTTTCATATTCCTCGTGTAATGAAGCCATCGATTCATTGTGTTGGCCTTGGAGATCCTTTAAGGAACAATGCAGCTCTTCAATCAATTAATAATAAGCGACATTGTTAGCTACAGCTCGGTCGAGTAAACTTTTCAAATACCGATAAGCCTCAGTCGCCTGTTCTGAAGCATCATGACCAAGAATGTCAGCAATTTCAGAAGAATTAAGGTCTGTATGACCAGCCCTATAGTATTGGTGACACTGCTGCATCAGCTCGGTATCATGAGAAGAGATTAGTTCCATTCTAGCAACAAACTAAAGACAAGAAAAAGACAACAATCAACAAAGAATCATCAATAACGGCGATGAGTAAAGAAGTATTTTATTAGATCATAAAAGGATTACAGTGTTCGATTACAAATGACAAAAAGATAGAAATGATACCGAACAACTTCACACCTTTTCCTTGTCTCCCAAGACTTTCTCGGGAGGCTGGGACGAGGAGCTCGGTTGCTCGGTGATAACAACAGCTTGGTCGGCAGAAATCCTCTCGGCAGGAGGAGGCATAGAAGAAATGTCCTCAATAACAGAGGGTTGAGAAGCAGAGATTGGGACATCCACAACTATGGAAGATTCATCTGATGCAGGTTCATCTTCTTCTTCTTCCACAATTGGTGGAGGAGGGCCAGGGAGATGCCGTTGGAATAGCTCAGAATTGTCTTGGATGTTTAGCTCTTGTAGAGCAGCTACCCAACCGTCATGGAAGTATTTCAACTCCCCATATTTGACTTGAGATGCCATAGCTGCAATCCCTTTATCCCATCCTTTTTCCCAACCAGCACTGAAATGTTTCCTAACTGCAACTTTTCTTTTCAACTTCTCCGAGGAGAGTTTGACATCCAATTGTTCTTTCTGGATTTTGATGTCTCGCAGGATAGACAATTCTTCTTCTGCCTTCTTCATTTGGTCATCGCACTTTTGCTGATTGACCTCTAAGATTTTCACCTTCTCCTCCAAATTCTTGGAGGTTTCAGCCATCTTCATCTTATCAGCCTCAGCTGCAGCCAATTTTTTCTCCCAGGCAGTTTTCTCCTCGACATACTGCTGGCGAGATTCTTTCACAGATTGGGCTAAACCCAAGAGGGCATCGTCAACATCGGACGAGGAACTAGAAGCTTTAATAGCTTGATCCTTCTTCACGATGGTATTGAAACAGTTCACCAACTGAAAGATAAGAAAAACAATAAAGTCAATACAAATGCAAGAAATCAAGAAAAAGAAAGAAAGACCAAAGGTATGAGAAATTTACTGAAGAAAGATGGCGAGCAGCTAGGGATGTCAGTGTATCCCTAGGAATCTTTTCATCAACCCCGAGAACCTCGGGTATAACTGAGCTCGTTGAAGAGCTTGGAAGAATGATTTTTGAAATATTACTACCACCAGCGGGTAGAGAAGATGCAGTTCCAGCAAGATTAACCGAGGATGATTTCCTCGATCTCTTCAAAGGAGGGTTAGCAGCATCAACCAAGGAAGAAGTCTTGGTCGGAGATATTGTAATTACATCAGCACTAGCACTTTTCTTGCTCGGGGCCACTGGGGGATTTTCGGCAAATTTGGAGGAACTGGCATCTACTTTTTTAGTCCCCTCTGGGACATCAATTTTACTTTTCTTTGCTTCAACAGCAAAAGAAATTTCACCAAATAGAGCAGGAGGAGCTCTTTTCTTGCCCATTCTCTGAGATAGGGGAATATGAGAATCTGAAGATGAACTTTCTGGTGTTGAGGCTGGTTCAACAGGGCGAGCAGTATAAGAGGTTGTGTAGCTCTTATACTGCAGCAAATATGATGCAGATCTAATGTGCTCGTCTGCAATCGTCTTATGCAAATTCCAGATAAGTTTTAAATGCTTGATATTCACTTCCGACTCTTTTGGAGTTTTTCTTTTACTATCAACTGCAAATAAATACATAAATCTCAGTCATACATTTTGTCAAACATGATGAATACGCAATTTCATAAGTAAAATAAAAATGAAAAATAAACCTATCCCATTGCCGTATGGGGGACATCTGGGACCGTTGTATACTTCATTCCCAGATAAAGGCGCGTGTTGCCAATTTTTTATGACCAACCCATGCTCAAAATAATCTCTATTTGAATCAGGGAGGTTAACTACAAGGGCTCTATTTAAAAACCTAGTTTTTAAATAATAAATATTATCTAAAGTGGCCCATTTATAGCAGTACATGATTTCTGGGATCCCTATACGAGTCCCACGAGTTAGATTTAACTTGTGCACCCCGTTAATTATTCTCCATGAATTGGGGGCTATTTTTGCAGGAACAAGGTCAAAATATTGACAAAACTCAAGACATAATGGATTTGGGGGAAAAGAAAAACCACATTCAGCAATGAAAAGACTGGGGAACCAATGTCCCTCAGCCAATCGAAAGTAATCTAAAGGCTCAGAAAGAACCTCTAGAATTACCCAAGAAGGAATGGAAAAGTCAGAACGAAATTTCTCAGCAGATTCAACAATATAAACCATATTGAATAAAAGAGATGCAGAAGAAAAGAAGAAGATCTTACAGAAAGAAAGGAGATATGTCGACAACGAACGGAAATAATGATGAACACACAAGAGAGAGGAAGAGAATAGAAAACTTGAATGCAGAAAAATGGAAAGTGTAGACGACGGTATGGTTACCAAAGGAGTTTAAATACTTTGCATTGGGAAGCGGCGAAAGAAATGATTACTAAAAAGAAACTACTGAACTTCCGGCGGCTAAAAAGACAAAAGTTGCACGAAGATTGAAGCGCTTATAAAAAGGCGGAAACTGCGAAATGAGAAGGAAATTTGAATACAATGCTCCTAAAACCCAGGAAGGTCACTCAATATTACCATATACCGAGAAAGAATGTCCCATACTCCTCAAAGTTCGAAATATGAAACATTGGGGGCTTCTGTTGATACCAAAATTAATATGCTGATGTGGACGAATAGTATGAAGACACGTGTCGATCTACCTGGCACAATAACAGCGAGGAAGATCATTTACTAAACAACCGTGGTTGGTACCGAGCAACGAGAATACACCGAGGAGCTCTATCATGCCGAGGAACTCCATCCGAGGAACTATATCATCCCGAGATACTCTAAACACTCCGAGGAACTCTTGATCAACGAGCAACTAAGGCGGTCCGAACTGCACCTCGGCCGCGTCATCAATTATCAGACGGACAACTGTTCAACTATTCATTAGATTCTTGACGCACACGCTGCATTAAATGTATTACCCATTCATATGTATATCATTTAATGTATTGGACCTTTCATGTACAGCCTTGAGGCTATAAATACCTTGTATCAATCCCATTCAAAGGGACCGGAATTTCTTGAGAGAACTTGTAATCAAGAATTCCACAAACACTCAGCAATAACATAACAGTGGACGTAGGCTTTATTCCTAGCCGAACCACTTTAAAAATCTTTGTCTTATTTATTTATCTGTGATTGAATAATTAGAGCGATCTAGTTTTTTACATCAACATCGATGTTTGTTACAATTGGATGTGAAAATGTCATCTCTCCATATTGTTAAGAATGCTCACTGCAAAATTAGAGATATTGAATCAGTTTCTCTATGTAATAAATGTTCCTTAGATCTCTCAAAATGGCTTGCAAGCAAGTCTCAAATCTGGAAGCTGCCTTCTCCAGATTACATGAAAGTAAATGCCAGCAATTATGAAGATTAACATAGAGTAATGAACCTCTGCACTGTTTTAAGAAATGACTCATTTCAGTTTGTCTTCAGTCAAGTGATTGAAAACAAATCCAGTCTTAGGATAAGGTTATAAGGGGCTGCTTTTTGCTATGGAATTCTCAAATGCTTTGATAAAGGTTGTTTGCTCATTGAAGTAGATTTTGAGATGGATATTTCTATGAAGTTTCTATAAGTCAAATTAGGCTTCACTCCTTGGAAATTGAAGCATTTTATCTCTTGAAAAGTTTGGCATCCCATATGTCTACTATTGATAGGTCAATACGTTTATCTCTTATAAGGGGACTAGTTTATAAAGGTCATTTTTTCTAGTTTAAAAAAAATGTAGTGGCGAGATTGGTTATACATGTTACTACACTTGAATATGAGCTTTCTTGCACGGATTGTAGCTAATATTAAGATTTTTAACTACATTACACAGTTGTCTTAAGGTGGAATGTATTAATAGTGTAATACCAAAGAACTATAGGTTGTACGAGTATATCTCTCTGCTTTTATTGTGATTAATGAGACCCGAAATTGTCCAATTGCCCTCCCACCCTAGTGATTAAAGAAGTTATATTAGTTATACTAGTTTAATTGTGAACCGCGTTGTCCATCAGTATGTTTGTGAACTGTTGGGTTTTGGCGTGGTTGTTTATGTGTAATGGCTCAATCTTTTAAATTTTGTAATTTGAGTATTGTTGTATTTTTTATTTATGCCTTTTATTTGGTCTTTTTATACTGAATTTTAGTCGATTTATATAAATTTTACCCTATTCATTTTTCCCCTTGCGATGATCTTGTAACTGTGAACTGCTGGTCCATTGTTATCTATTTGTATATATTTTCTGCATCAATAAAAGTATTTTCTCGTTTCTGATAAAATAAAAACATCACTCCTGCACCAAAACCTCAATAGGTGATGCAAAAATCAGAACCAGCTGCTCCACCAGCTGAATCGGTAAAGCAAGATCCTAAAGTTGTCTCTCCTCCCAAAGTTGATTACACTACTGATCTTTTCAACACGCTTTCTATGGACAGTATTACTGAAAATGGCTCGGGGACAGCTTCTGCTGATGATAATGCTTGGGCAGGCTTCCACTGTATGTCTCAAGTTACCATAGTTAATTTAATGAGGTCACTTGAAATGTTTCGTTTGATGCGCATGATAAGAGATCTTAATATTATAATTTTATCAGGATATAATCTGTGGGACTACAACTTGATACTACTTTTGGAAGTTTTTGAAATTACATGTTTCAAAGTTAAAATTTATAGTATCCCATTCTGTTTCAACCGATATTATACATGTTACAGAATCAACATTTAGACAAAAAGAAAATAACAATCATAATCATATAATCAAGTTCTTGAGTACAATAAATGTAATGTAATATAGTTTCATATATTTAATAATTTTCTTTTTTATCATTACAGGGTGTTATATTTGGTTCACATAGGGGGAATTATTGCGTGTATAATATAACTGCTACAGGATGCTCCCATATATTCTTTTCTCGATTTGGTTTCTTTCCTCCTTTCTTTAATGTCCTTATCATAAGCGACTACGATCTTAGATTCGATCTGAATTTCAAAATAAATTTGATCATTTAGAGGTTCGGTTTGAGTTGATATGCATACACATGATGACTTGTCCTTCCGTTGTATCCAAAAAACCAACCAATTTCAACCTATAGTGGTACCACAATCAAATCACCATTTAGCTCCATCTCAACAGGTAAGTATATAATGACTTTTTAAAATCATAATTTAAGGCTTTACGTTTTCGTGATTGAAATAATTCATTGTTTGTAGATTGCAAATTCTCAACACTTGGTTGCCCTCAAGACCGCTACTCATGTTAGTGAACAAACGAATGCTACTTCAATCCAGGTGGTGCGGCGCGAAACTTAGTGTTCGTGTCAGGACACTGTCATTGTTTTAGGTTCGCCGCCAATATGCAAAAACCTAAGCTACTACTACACTTGCACGGAATATACAGCGGTGTAAGCATATACAATGCAACAAAAGAGATTAAGGTATCCGAGGGGGCTAATAACACGTATTTTAACGTGTGAAATACGCAATATTTGCGTCCTATCACCAGGTATGTTACTAATTTAAAGGATTTGAAAGGGCACAATATATTTGCACTTTCTTGGGGAGTTTATATAAACTTGACATTGGGTTGTTGGTTTATTGTATTGTATGCAATCTTGAAATTTTTGGGATGTCTTAAAAACAAATAAAACTCTGCCGATTTTTTTCCAGAAATATATGGTTGATGACATATTCATCTTGTTTATTGAAAGAACCATCAAAGAAGAAAAAAATCACCATCAACCACGACAAAGGGTCTCAAATAATGCACTTCCTAAAATTATAGACCTTATTACATCCGGATTTTCAAAAGTGGTTGTGGCATGTGGATTCATTGTGAGTAAGGACCCTTCAACAAAAGTAGGGGTACGCCACTTGGTGAAGACTTTTAAGAAGTATATATTGAGAAAACATATGTAATAAATGAACCATTAATTAGACCTTATGGAAACAAGTACACAATTGGAAATGCATATCATTAAATCGTAGTGTGGCATATTGCTAATGTACTAATTTTTAATTAAAATACTAAAAATAAGTATCAATGACTAACAATTGTCTTTTTTTATTTGTAGGTCCAAGATGATGTTTGAGTTTGATGGACAACGATCGTACATTATAAAAAAATTTGTTTCGCTTCATGTTTCTCCGCTTTTTCTTATTGGACATGTAATACATTTTATTTTGTGGATTAATAATTGTTCCAATCTCAATTATGTTTATTTATGATGAATGCTATTGGTTTTAATTTAATGATGTTTTAATTTGATTACCGTCCTCTTAATTTAATGTTATGGTAGTGTAATTGCACATAAATGACATGTAATACATTTTATTTTGTGGATGAATAATTGTTCCAAACTCAATTATGTTTATTTACGATTAATGCTATTGGTTTTAATTTAATGACGTTTTAATTTGATTGCCGCCCTCTTAATTTAATGTTATGGTAGTGTATTTGCACATAAATACGAAACTTGTAATAAATGGTTTTTTTAACAATTGTTCCCACTCGTATATTGAAAAATAGTATCAAAATTTTGTTTAATGTCGCTATTATCATTCTCGGTATTTTTTTAGTGCCGTCAAAAGGTTATTATCAACATTTTTTAATGCCCCTAAAAGGCTATTACCAGCATTAATATAAATGCTTAAAAATGCCACTAACTTTTTGCGGCATTTTTTAAAATGACGACGTTCTTTTACCACATTGGCTACCGCACTTGTGGAAATGCCGTCAAAAGTGCCGCTAACTTTTCGCGGCATTTTTTAAAATGCCGTCGTTCTTTTACCACATTGGCTATTGCCGCACTTGTGAAAATGCCGCTAAAAGTGCCGCGAAAAGTGTTCCCGACATTTTTAGTACTTTTCTCTGCATTTAATTTGTGCCGAAAAAAATCAATATTCCTGTAGTGGAAAAGATCATTTTCCCTTACCGTTCATCGATCAAGTGATTGAACCGGTGGCGGGCCATCCTTACTATTATTTCCTAGATGGGTATTCCGGATATAATCAGATTGAAGTGGATGTACTTGATCAAGAAAAGACGACTTTTACATGTCCTTTTGGTACGTTTGCCTATAAACGTATGCCATTTGGGTTATGTAATGCGCCAGCTACTTTTCAAAGGTGCATGTTAAGTCTCTTTAGCGACATGATTGAAAAAGGTCTTTAGGCGTTCATGGACGATTTCAGCGTTTTTGGTCCATCTTTTGACCAATGTTTAGCTAATCTTGAAAGAGTTCTATTCCGATGTGTGGAAAAAGACTTAGTCCTCAATTGGGAAAAATGCCATTTTATGGTTACCGAGGGTGTTGTTTTAGGCCACATAGTCTCATCTAGGGGGATTGAAGTTGATCGAGCCAAAATTGAAGTAATAGCTGAGTTACCCCCGCCAAAATCACTTAAAGATGTGAGGTCCTTTCTAGGCCATGCTGGATTTTATAGGAGTTTTATCAAAGACTTTAGCGCCATCGCTAGACCTTTGAGTAATCTCCTCATGAAAGACACTCCATTTGAGTGGAATAAAGAATGTTAAGAAGCTTTTGATAAACTTAAAAGCATGCTTGTTTCCGCACCTATCATGCAAGCTCCGGATTGGTCACTACCATTTAAGCTTATGTGTGATGCAAGTGATTACGCTATTGGGGCTGTTCTTGGACAGAGGAAAGACAAGAAAGCTCATGTTATTTACTATGCTAGTAGAACATTATCTGGCCCTCAGCTTAACTACTCTACTACAGAGAAAGAGTTACTAGCAGTCGTTTTTGCTCTCGACAAATTTCGCTCGTACATTGTTGGGTCACCTATCATATGCTTCACTGATCATTCGGCACTTAAATATCTCTTGAGTAAAAAAGATGCCAAACCCCGACTAATCAGGTGGATCCTACTCCTACAAGAGTTTAATCTCTCGATTCAAGATAAGAAAGGAGTAGAAAACATCATCGCGGACCATTTGTCACGCCTCTCGTCCGACGTGCCTATTGATTCCATTCCCATAGACGAGTATTTCCCGGATGAAAATTTATTTTCTACTTCTTCTCTCCCTTGGTTTGCGGATATAGTTAATTATCTTGTCACTGGAGTCGTTCCATCTAGTTGGACTTCGCAAGAGAGAAGGAAGTTCATTACTTGGTCACACATGTTCTTTTATGATGATCCCTATTTATTTAAGTATTGTGCTGACCAAATCATCCCGAGATGTGTACCCGATGAAGAAATTCAAGGGGTAATTCGATTTTGTCATACGGAAGCATGTGGAGGTCATTTTTCTAAAAATAAAACTGCTGCAAAAATCCTTCAAAGTGGTCTCTATTGGCCCACAATCTTCCGGGATGTGAATGCTTTTTGTAAATCTTGCGATAGATGCCAAAGAATGGGAGCTATTACTCGCCATGACATGATTCCATTAACCCCAATTTTAGTATTGGAGTTGTTTGATTGTTGGGGTATTGACTTCATGGGCCCATTTCCACCTTCTTTTGGTTTTCTATACATCCTCGTCGCTGTAGATTACGTCTCAAAATGGGTCGAGGCGATAGCTACAAGGACAAATGACAGCAAGGTGGTGATAAATTTATTCAAGAAAATATACCTTCTCGTTTTGGTATGCCTAAGGCCATAATCAGTGATAATGGGACTCATTTTTGCAATAGGCCTATGGAGAAACTAATGCGGAAGTATGGAATTGTCCATAAAGTTGGAACAACTTATCACCCTCAATCGAATGGCCAAGCCGAGCTTGCTAATCGGGAAATTAAAAATATCTTGGAAAAGACAGTCGATCCTAATAGGAAAGATTGGTCTCTCAGATTGAATGATGCACTCTGGGCTTATAGAACCGCATACAAGAATCCACTTGGGATGTCCCCATTTCGATTTGTGTATGGCAAACCTTGTCATCTTCCGGTAGAAATCGAACACAAAGCCTATTGGGCTATCAAAAGGGTGAACTTCAGTATGGATAAAGCCGGTGAAACACGTAAACTTCAGTTGAATGAGTTGGAAGAAATACGCAATGATGCGTATGAAAGTGCTAAAATATCTAAGGACCGAATGAAACGAGCTCATGACGGAATCATTCGTAAGAAAGAATTTCATTCGGGACAAAAAGTACTTCTATACAACTCGAGGTTGCACTTATTTCCCAAAAAATTGCGGTCAAGATGGTCAGGTCCATTCATTGTGAAAGAGGTATTTCCCCATGGAGCTGTTGAACTCATAGATGAGAAAGGGGGAACCACATTTAAAGTTAATGGGCATCGTCTCAAGCCCTATTTGGAAGCAATTGTCAAGGAAGCCGACACAATCTGTCCGTCGGACCCCATTTATGGGGATTGACTGAACAAAAAGAGGTGAGGTCGTCGCACCCCCGAAATGTATGGGGTGATTGTTGTACATATGAGTTTTAGGAATTAGGAATCGTAGGTTAGAGTCAGTCCCGGAGTTGAGAATCCGACGGGTGAGGGGTGTTTTGTTTTAGATAAGCATTGAGGATAGTTTGAAGTGTGAGCGGTTGAAAAATCATCTTTGGAATGGAGAATTCGAGTTTGTATGGTGAAAAGAGGTGAGAGGATGAAATTCAGGAAAATCAGCAGACCGGATCGGTCCGGCTGAATTAAAAGAACCGATCCGGTTAGGCGGATCGGTCCGGTCCCAAACCCGGATCGATCCGGTTGTTTACAGAATTACAAATCCCTAGGTTCACACCTCTTCAATCCACCTCTTCAATCCCCACCTTTTCACTTCACCCAATCCCTTCATTACCTTCAAAAATTCGTCCCCCTTCATTCCCTCCATTTTCCCCATTCCTTCCTATAAATACATCCATTCCCCTACCCATTTTCTTCACACCTACACCTATCTTCTCTCCTCTATCTCCATTGCTATCTCCTTTCTCACTACTAATGGCTGCTCCCCAGAAATATACTTCCATTGAAGTCCTTCCCGATGGAAATGTAGAGTACCGTTCCCGCCGCGAAGAAAATTGGTGCCGTAAGTTTTTTAGCCCTACGCGAAAAATTCATATCGAACGTCAAGTGTTGTGGGATCAAATGCCCAATTCCGTCACAGCCCTTTTCCTGTCACGGGGCTGGTGCCGCTTCTTCAACGAACCTTATGAGGCAGTTTGGGAGAATGAAGTGTGTCAGTTCTACGGATCTCTTGTCCGTATCGCTGAATTTGAATCCCAAGCATTTGTGGATTCTATCCCTATTCTATTTTCACTTGACCTTGTGGCACGGAAACTAGAGTCTTTTGGTGTGATCACTCCGGCCCAGTTTGACTATCCGGGTCCCGATCCCATTCTCACTAAGGAGGTTTGTATCTCGCGAATCCAGCCCGATGCAGTTTGGAATACCGAGACCTTTCCCGTCGGTCGCTTATCCGACAAGGCACGCTTCACCTTTCATATCGTTTGTGCCAATATCTTGCAAACATCCAATGATTCGGCGATGAGGCCGCGCCAAGCCACTATGATGTATCATCTGTTCGACCCTGCGACCGTGATCAACTTGGCCCGTACATTTTACACCGATATCCTTTTTGTGGCTTATGATAAAAAGGGCCGCTCTCCTCTTCCTTATGGTCGACTCATTACATCCATGCTTCGGGATGTCGAGATTGCACCACCTCAAGATCTTATCAACTTGCCTAAGACTTTAGGTCAAGATTCCCGCACTCGAAGTGAGCGGCAAATTCAGCTAGTCCGTGCAAGGCGCGGTGGCGATTCGAGTGACGAAGAGAGCGACGAGGAGGATGTTGAGATGGGGGAAGGTGACGAGGAAGAATATGATGAGACGGCTGATCCGGATTATGTTCCGGTTGGTACGGGCTTGACTGAGCGAATTCTCTCTCTTGAAACGCGTTTTGATGAGTATGTGTCCTCCTACGAGAGGGACATGAGTTTGGTCCTGCGAATGCAGGCTGACCTATACCGACTTCAGTTAGGACCCGAGGCCCCTCTTCCTCCTTACTTCTACAATCCTTATGATCCTAATGCTTCTGGCCCTTCCCATCGCCCACCCTCCCCTTAGGATGCCCTATCCCCTTTTAGGATTTTTCTACCTATGTTTGTATTTTTTTTCTTTTATTTTTGCTTACACAATGGTATCACAGTTTCTTTGTATTATACACTTTTCATCTGATATTGGCTTGTTTTATTTCTCGCACTCTTTATGTTATCTTCTTTATCTCTCTTATCCTTTGATTGAGGACAATGCAAATCATTAAGTTAGGGGGGATGACAGGTGTGCTTTCATAAAACTTCGCTTCAATTTCATTTAAAAAAAAATATTTTTGTTCAAAATAAATAAAAATTGGAATTTAAATTTTTCAAAAATATCACCTTTATTCTATTTAAAGTCTCAAATTGTTAAATCATATTGCACTAAGCCAAAATTGACCGAAGATGGAAATTGAAAGAAAATTGACAACTTTATGAATAAGTGTGGAGATTAGTCCAACCCGGTGAGATTTCGAGCCTTTCAATTTTTTATGAGTTTTTAAATCAATCCGAGTTTATGATTAACTCAAAGTTCTTTTCAGCGTTTTAATAAGTCGTTGATGATCTCAATCCTTTGTTTTGATCGGTTATGGGAAATGTGTGAAATATTATCTCTAAATTTAATTAATCTCGAGATGCATATAGTAATGTGATTAGCAATTTGGACAATGAAGTAGGCCCTCGTTTGTTACCAAAAAAAAAAAATATTACCCATAAAAAGTTGTGAAAAACAAAATTATCCCTTTGCAACCCACTTTGAGCCTAATAAAATATTTTCCTTTTCGTTTGATAACCTAAAAAAAAAAATAGCCCGGAATTACGAAAATGGAATATTAAATTAAGTCCGAAAAGTGCAATAAAAAGGGGCAAGAAGAAGAAGAAAAAAATGCTCAAAAGAAAAATAGCAAGAAAAGAAAAAAATAGAAAAAGAAAGAGGAAAATGAGCAAATGCCCGAAAAAGCACTAATGGACATCATGAGAAAATTTTCCAATTCCGAACATCCCATCCATTCCCAATTTTACCCTTTACTCTTTTTAACCCGAAAAGTCCTAACCGAGTCCAAATGGCGAAATTAATTACTGCATGGAGAGCTAAAACATGAAAAGATAAAATGAGAGATTAAATGGTGTGAAATAGAGATGATGTTCCCGTTTCGTAATAATTGTATTCCGATGATGAGATCTTTTCACTATATATTTCCTTCTTTTCAATTTTGTATGCATGAATTTGTGTCCATTATATTTACTCTTTATATCATGCATACCAAGAGAAAATAGCCACAATCCGAGAGATTCGTTTGTGAGTGTATCCGTAAGAATTTGAATCAAAACGAATTTTCAGAAAGTAACGTAATTCTTAATCGGTGGAAATTTGAGGTTTAATTTTTGGCTTTGCACACACACACTATGGTTTGAGACAGTTAAATGTAAATTTATGGTGATTATTTTTTTGAAAAGTTTAAATTGTACAAATTTTTAAGTATTTTGATATTTATTTGAGTCAATAAAGAATTTTGTGGGTGTATTCACTGCAAACCCTCACGAGACAAAACTCGTCCTACTAGGGTAACCTAGGGGTAGGCTTGTTGCATATGCTCAATGCAATCGCGTGCCTGCGAAAGTGGAATTTTATTTTAATAAAAGAATTTTCAAGAGTTGAATTTTGGTTAGATTCAGATACATTGCCCGGGACGTGCAAAGTCCTAAGTTAGGGGGATTTGACCAAGCGTAAATTCTTCCGAATTTAGCCCCTTAAGTTAGTGATTTTAATATCTCGAACAAGGTAATTGAATCATTTTTAGTCCATATCACTCTATTGTTCGTTTCTAACAAAATTCCCTAGTTTTTGTGTAATTATGATAAAGATTTCAGGAATGGAATGCAATAAAAGAAAAGAAGAAAACTAGAAGAAATGTAAAAGGGAAAAAGTGTAAATTCCATTAAGAATTCGGAAGCAACGTCAAAATTGAAGTTGAAGAGCATGAGTTCACAAGAGCATAGGAAGAAACGGCACTCAAATCGGAGTTCTAGATCAAAAGATATAGTCAGTCAAAGTTTCAAGGAAAAAGTCAAACTAGAAGAATTTCGGACTGATCCGGGTTGGATCCGGATCCATCCGAATTGACAAAGTCCAGTAGACCCCGGATTTGATGACGAACCGATGGAAGCAAAAATTCGAACCCATCCGACTAGGCCCGGACCGATCCGAGGTTGAGCCGGATCGGTCCGGTCGTGTGAAATGCTGACAATTAATTGTTCAATTAAAATAGAGCAACTCTTGGAAAAACGTACCAAAAAGCATTATTGGCTATCAATTTCGATACTTGGTGTTATAAAAGCTAGTGCCCTATATCATTTAAAGAGGACAGACCAACCAAGAAAGTAGAGAGAGAATTGTAGCAAGTTATTATTTGTTGCTAGATTACAAATTAGCTAAAGAATTTTAGAGTAGTTTTTGAGAGAACCATTCAGAAGTTTAAATTTCTTTCATAAGAACCCTAGTTTGTACTGCTGATTAAGAAGAAGTTATCTGGATTTCAATTTCATTTACTTTCCTGCTGCTGAATTCAAGTAATATCATTCTATTCTCTTTTACTTTATTATTTGGAAATTTATTTCCCATGTCTTGTAGTTCCATAATTCTGAGTATGAATTTGTTCTTCAATCCAATCATGAGTAGCTAAATTTCCCAAGGGTTGGGGTACATGAACTTAATCCAAGGCAGATTATCTATAGAGGTTAAATTAAAATATTGATTGAATCGTGAAAGAAAATTATACAAAAACTGTCAATCTTTTAATCTCTCTTGTCCTAGGTACTTGAGATGTTTAAGAAAGCTTTGCTAGTATAATTTATCATTCACCGCTTTATACCTATTTTTGATTTCATATTGTGCGGGCTAGATCCCTCATATATGTAATGGTTAGAAGTTATAAAGGCTGGATCTAATCAATTATTTTAATTTACAAGTCTAGTATTCTCTATGATAATTTTCTAAGGATTGAGGGATTGTATTCTACCCTGTTTTCTCCCATTTGATTAAAAAAATTTCCTGCAATTTTTAGTCTGCTTTCATTAAAATTTCCAGTTTGCCTTTGTTAAGAAAAGTTTTATTTCGCTAGAAATCTTCCAAAATCATTAATCATCTTTTTGTTTCTTTTAAGAAATCATTTTCAGATTTAATAATTTTCCTGATTACTATTTGACATTTTCCTTCCCTGTGGATTCGATCCCGACTTACCGGGTTATTACTTGAGCGATAGGTTTGCACTTGAACCTAGAGTGAACGCACTTTTAAGACAAATTTTAAGTCGCGTCAACATCCACACATATAACATACGTATATCCATCCCTTCGAGTATACCCTTGTCGGATGATTCCCTCTAAAATGCTATCTCACTAGGTGTGCTCACAAAACCTAGTTCCCCAACTTGGTCCGAAATATAAACGTAGTGGAGGCGGTCATATTCCTTCCCTGAAAGTGAGATAAATCCCTCACCCATATATAACGGACGCTATGACACGGGGATATACTCGCCCTACTCCTCAAGCTAGGGGATTCACCCACATCGCGCAACGTCCCTTGATAGCACTAGAGTATATAAATTAAATAAATATCTAATCTCTGATATTTAATATCACATACAATGAATATACACGTATATATATATATATATATACTACTACCACTACACCGTATATATATATTATAAACCCCGGCTTTACCGTGTACCCAAAATCCCGTACACTACCTATAATTTCCTGAGTATGTGGCCCGACTCACCGCACATAAATTCTCTCACTTAATAACTTATCATCTTCCCGAGTCTATGGTCCGACTCTAATATAATTAATTCACGCCTCAATTAATATAATACTTTCCCCGAGTCTATGGTCCGACTATAATTAAATTAATTAACACACTTATTAATTTAATACATTCCCGAGTCTATCACCCGACTCTAATTAAATTAGATAACACACATATTAATTTAATACCTCCCCGAGCCTATCATCCGACCCTTATTTAATTAGTTTACACATTATTTAAATCAACACAATCCAAGTTTGTGGTCCGACTCCCATATAATTAATTTACACATTAATTAATTTATACCAAACTGAGTCTGAGGTCCGACTCCTAGTTAATTAATTGACGCATTAGTTAATCAACACAAATCCGAGTCTGTGGTCCGACTCTAATATAATTAATTTACAGATTAATTAATCAACACAAATCCGAGTCTGTGGTTCGACTCTAATATAATTAATTATCACTCTTATTAATTTAATACTACCCGAGTCTACAATCTGACTCTAATTAAATTAATTATCACTCTTATTAATTTAATCCTACCCGAGTCTACAATCCGACTCTAATTAAATTAATTATCACTCTTATTAATTTAATCCTACCCGAGTATACAATCCGACTCTAATTAAATTAATTATCACTCTTATTTATTTAATCCTACCCGAGTCTACAATCCGACTCTAATTAAATTAATTATCACTCTTATTAATTTAATCCTACCCAAGTCTACAGTCCGACTCTAATTAAATTAATTATCACTCTTATTAATTTAATCCTACCCGAGTCTAGATTCCGACTCTAATTAAATTAATTATCACTCTTATTAATTTAATCCTACCCGAGTCTACAGTCCGACTCTAATTAAATTAATTATCACTCTTATTAATTTAATCCTATCCGAGTCTACAATCCGACTCTAAATTAATTAGTTTATCTCCAAACCTAATTCAGTACCTTGGGGTCGCTTGACCAATATGCTCGGACTCGCTCACTTGATCCGTATCTCACTATTTTGGAATAAAATTTCTAAAATCCATCCATAAAGTGCCCCACATAAATTCTTCCTAGTCCCAATTACGTTCTCCCATAATTGCTAGGAATATTTGTTTCATAATTATTTATCACTTATTAATGTATGAAACTCACTTTCTAATAAATTTCCCTTTATATAATTAACTAGTATTCCTGTTTAAATTTGGTAAAGGACTGATCACCCGGTATTTTATTAGGCGGGGTGTCACAGTGTCCTCATTTGTCCGTAATGGACAAATTATCACAAAAATGCATTTTATCCAATTTTTTAGGCCTTCCATCCATATCCATCTTGAAAGTGGTCGTGGATATTAGCATGGTGTCAAGCAAATATATTTGGTTGTCTAGGATAATTCTTGAGTTTAAGCTCTCTTGTAGAGACATCCAAAGGACCACAATCTCCATATGAAGAAATTTAATGAAACTTCCTTCAAAATGTGATGTACTACTCACCACATGTGGAGCAATAAATTGTCTCACAACATTCTCAATCACCATAGACATTTGGTTCTGTACATTAGCTAACTTGGTAGAGAGTTCCATATTATGCCTTTTAAGATCTATGGACTCCTCGTAAAGCTTAACATAGTCCTCTTGAACATCATCTTCCTCCCCTTCCTTAATAGTGATCAAAGATGGGCTAGGAATCGTGATTTATTCACGAGACGGGAGAATAACATCAAAATTCTCTAAATCACCCAACTCGTTAAATTTCTCTCTAGCCATAAATGCGGCATAGTTGCATTCTTGAGAGTCATATTTGGAGTTCGAGTCATCATCACTATAAGTGGGCTGATAAACAATTTTTCCACCATTTTGACTCATTTTTTAGGGATATTTCTTTGACATGTGCCCTTGACCCAAACACATAAAACACACGAGGGTCTTTGGAGAATCATGTTTCTTTTCTCTACTTCAATGACCAATTTTATGTCTATAAAAATAGTTATTAGGTTCCCATCTAGACTGAAATCAATTTTGCATATTGTTGGCAAACTTAGTGAGAAAGCCATACCATCCTCACTAACATCACGAGAACTAAAATTGGGAGATGTCATCTTAGCCTTAAAAGCACAATTTTTCTCCCCAGGGGGAATTCCTTGGCAATAAGAAAAATTATCCTCATAGGTTTGGAGATATCCAACCAATTCATCTAGGTGCATTTGGATTAGAAAATAAAGATCTAATCTCTTAAATGGAATCCATTTTCCCATGAAACAAAGATGGAAGAGACCATACCATTTTATCAACAAATTCGTTCACTTTAATGAAATTACCTAAAGCAAAGATGGGGGTTACTATGTCTTTTTCATCTCGTCTTAGAACTCATTAAAAGGTTGGTTCTCTTTCATGGTCAGAAGTTCAAAATGGGTGGTAAGTCAATGAACCTTGGAGTGGTTCATGGTGGAGGGTCCTTTTTAATTCCTTCATTAAATATCTCACACTTCCTTAGAAGTCGTCCATGTGGATATATGTCTAAACTCAATCGGGGACGTGCAACCCAAAATAGAATTTCCCTTTATATTCCACCCACTCTCCTTTAAATTTTTGTTATACCAACTAGATGTAATCTTACCAACTGGGAAGTCATCGATAATGGTTTTTGGATAAGTCCATCCCAGACATGCACTACTCCATATACAATCATTCGTGAACATTAAATACTTTATCATATGAGTTTTCCAATGGGAATAATTGATACCATAAAATATAGGAGGTTGGAGGGTTGAACCTCCATTTATTGAACATAACAAATATTTAATCCTAGGTTTTTACATCTAAAACTCGAAGTCCCGCTCTGATACTAGTTGAGAGGGTCCCTATCGATGGTAGCTATTGAGATAAAAAATAATTCCCCTAATTTAAAAATAAACATTGTTAATTTATTATAATAAAAGGGTTTCACAATCCAAAAGCCTCGGTGAAAAAGTATTTTAAAAAGTTTTTATAATCTTCAAGTTTTATCTTCGTGATTAATACATTAATATATATAAGTGTGGTCCCGTACCTAGACAGACTCAACCCAATCCGGCTGACACTACACAACGCTCATTAAATGTACCTACTCATCCATCATCATAGTAAAGGCTGCCCTCAATGGCCTTGTCTTGCGCCACCATAGCAAGACGAGACTATATGATTTGCCGGCAAAACTCGCTCTCCCATCTCTCTTGGACGTCTTGGCTCGGCTTTGTGCCACACTGAATAGACGAGACTACACTTTGAACAAGCTTCATAGCGATTTACAGGGAAGGTCCTCTATGTCTATCTCAGCTAGGCTGAGACCACCAAGGACTGCATCTATGCCACGTATAGCACACATGATTCAGGCATGGTTGGTCCATATGGGCATGTAGTTATAATAGATCTCCATAACACATGAGAGAATATTTCATCATCATTGATTGAACATATGCTAGACAGGTGTTGGACTTCTATTGGGGCTACTTACCTCACATATTCATGCTGAATGATTGGGGTCACATTGTGCACCCCCCATGCCTATATATACATTTCATCATCTCCATTGTAATGTATCGATTACTAAAAACCCTAGAAAAACTCTGTCCAAATTACAATAGAGATAGAAAGCTTGAGAGTTGTAATTAGGCCATTAGTGCCTCATTCATAGTGAAAACTTAACCATTCTTGTACAGTGGAGTAGGCTACGAAGTAAACTCCTTATATCTCGTGTTATTTGTCTTCCTCTTATCTCCTTTTCTTAGATTTACTTTACTACAGCTTTATCTCTATTTTTGTTGGTAGTTATCTTCAAATCTACAAATTTCCGTGGTGATATTCCTGGTATTATCATTTTGGCGTCGTCTCTAGGAAGAGACTTGATCTTCTTCCTCTTCTTTTCTAGCTTAGACCTCACTTCTGCCTACGGTGGTGGTCCAGTTGCACCCTTGTTGGGCCTCTACCACCATTGAAAGAGATGGGTGAGCTCTTCAAGCTTCCCATATATTCACAGTTCATCTAGCTTTATTGATTAACCTCATCGGTGCTATAGCATCAGATGTACCTCTTGGTGTTGGGCCAAGTTCCATCCAACCAACACCTTAGTTATAAATAGCTGATATGGTAATGGTATTATGATCTCTAGTGTCCATCCAGCAAAAAAATGCAAGAACGGTTCATGGAATTTAACCAAAGTGTGTTGGGTAGAGAACCAACTGACCCAACCTTGATTATCACTCTGGTCGCCAGGGAGATAGTGGATTCGTAGATAGGGGGCCACCCCTGGAGGCATAGTGCCACTGGTGATGGAGTGATGTTATTGATACTAGGTATCTTTTCCTGGCAAAACAAGTGCAGGATTGTCCAAATGACCAAGACTGCAATGGGTAAGACTTTTGGGATCCCTATGAGATTTTAGGCGACACAATTCGCTCGGCTCCAACCTATAAGGGAAAAATTATTAGGCTAACAACAGAGAACCTACCAAGGACTTCTGCATTTAATAGGCTCAGTAAAGGTTCAGCCTCCGATTGTCTCATTCTAGTAGGATACTTGCATGATCATCTCTCCTATTCTCACAGCGATGAAGCCTCTAGAGGTAATGGCTGACGCGGTGATGGTCGGCCACAATAAGGCTGTGACGGAAAGCAAAGGGAGGTAAGAAGCCAACAGAGAACTGCTAGGAGAGAGCACATACCAGGCCCAGTTGATCGGGAATGGGGCACAGACAATGTTGTAGTAGGGAAGAATCCTTAGAACAACTCCATCCAGGTTTGAGATAATAATATTGATACAATACTGAAGAGCTGAGACCCAGCCCACCAAGGTTACACAGAAGCATATCCTTTTAATGCCAAGATAGTAAACTTTCCTACTCCTATTAAATTTAAACCTCACATTATGACCCCAAAGTATGATGGAAGTGTACACCCAGTGCACCACATTGAAAGGTATCAGTCGTCAGTCGACATATAGTCCACCCAAGACGAGATGAGGTGTGGGGTTTTCTCTAGCACTTTCAGATGTGCAGCACATATGTGGTACACATACTTGCCTAAATTTAATTAAAAACTTCAAGCATCTAGTTGAGAAATTTATTCATAATTTCTCCTTTAGTATGAAGCCCCCAAAGAAGGTAACCCATCTCTTACACGTGAAGAAATGTAAGAATGAAACTATGAGGAAATAAATGTCTTGGTTTAACAAAGAGAAATATGAGGTAGAGGACTATGAAGAGAATATATCCATGGAGGCTCTCATTAGTGGACTACAACCTCCTAAAACCATGACAGAACTTTTGGCTTCGGCCAGTAGAGTCATGAATGCGGAGGAGGACATGGAGGCCAAGAGAGGAGACACGATGTAGGCTGGTGGTAGCGAGCCGAAAGACAAGGAAGGGAAGAAATGATTGGCCGAGGGTAATTTTACCAACAATATCCCCCTAACAGTAATCCCAAATATTATTCTTAACAAGATAAAAGATGACAGAGCACTTTGCTATCCAGAGAAGATTAAGTCCCCTCCTCATAAGCAGAATAAAAGCGAGTGGTGTGAGTTCCATCAAGATCACGGTCACACGACTAATAAATTTTTTAATCTAAAAGATGAGATAGAGAAGATGTTGGAGCAATGAAAGCTTCAAAAGTATGTGTACTGAAGTTGTACCAAAGATGACTCTAGAAATAATCACAATAGGGCAAAGGACGAAAAGACGAGCCAATAGGTCCCTGTTGATAAATCTCCCACCTAAGTTCGTAAAAGCTAAAGGTCGGATGCACACGATATCCTTCGATGTCAAGATGATATGTGGCGAATTAGCTGGGGGAGGCATAGAGTCGGCCGACTGTAAATATTATATAGTGGAAGTAAAGTCGAACTTGGCTGCGACATAGCCGAAGCGAGGAAAGTTGAAGAAAGTGTACATGGACACCCTAGTAGTGGGATTTTTAAGAATGGATTTTAAGGAAATCTTGGCCCTCATAGCAACTCTTTAGTCATTAGCACCAGGGTCCATAGGTATGATGTGTCATACATACTAGTTAATGGAGGCCACTCAAATAACGTAATGTTTTTGGACTGCTTTAAGGGTTTGAAGGTCAGTAAAAAGATGCTAGTACCACACCATCAATCGATGATCGAATTCAACGAAGAGAAGGTCCATACTCTAGTGGTATATAAAATGGATGTCTGCATGGGCACCTAGTCAAGGTGTCTCACCAAGAAAGTAAGATTATTTGTGATGGACAAAATTGTGTTTCGACATACAATATTATTCTTGGAAGAGTTGCACTCCAAGAGTTTGATTCAGTCCCATCCATAGTAACGAATTGATAAAATTCTCGACTCCTTATGGGGTAGAGAAAGTTCAAGGGGACTAAGTGGAAGCTAGGGAATGTTATTTCAATTCAGTCGAGCAGAAAGAGTCTTACAAGAAGCTGACCACTTACTATAATATAGATACTCCTAACCTAAGAGATGAGAAAATCTAAAGAAAGGTGAAGCCACATAGGAGGTAGAATCCATCATCTTTAATGAGGACAAGCTGGAAAAACCATCCAAATCGGAAATGTCTTGAAGAAGGAACTGAAAGAAGAGTTAGTGAAACTGTTAAGGAGGAGGTAAAACATCTTTGCATGGATTCATGAGGACATGCCGAGAATAGACCCAAAGGTAATTTGCCACCGACTAAATATTGATGAGAAAATGAAGCCTATGAAGAAGAGAAGAAGAACTATGCAAGAGAAAAGTATGTGGAAAACTAAGAGTCAAAACTCTTTCAACAAGACGAGAGTGTATGACGAGATGAGGCTCATCCATACACCCTCAAAAGCTATGAGAATGGACTTGCAAGATAACATCATTAATTTGATGATCAAAATTAATAATTATTTTATTATGGTTACTTAAACATCACTATGTGGTGAATGAAGACTCGTCTACACACTCTTAGTAACTACGAGAGGGGACTTAGTTACATTTTGTTCAATAATAAAACTAAAAAAACATTGCTATGGTTAAAGCATTATTGGCTCAGTATAAATGCAGAGTAATATCACTAAGATGATGCAAGACTTGGCAGGAATTATTGTAATGACATTAAAATTAGCAAAAAAATTGGCATTCAACCATCGGAAAATATCAAGGCTAAAGTTATGATACGAAAATGTTAGAGGAAAGAAAAGTGTTAACATATTATAGACAAGCTTCATAAAAACAAATGTTTAAATACATCCGAAAGGGGTATGGGCCACAAATGACCACCCTATGATGTTGGCTCCGCTTTAGGCTAGATGACACCGACAACCTCGACTTCTCTACTAAGATCAACCACCTACTCAATTTGAGCATCATCAATGTACCTTGACTTTTTAACTCCATCATTCACCGTCTGCATGGTGGTATCATCTACAACTATAACTTTAACATTGGTCATTGCAGTATTAATAAAAAGGTCAGCCAATTCAAGAGCATTAAGATCCTTTTGAAGTTGGACCACAATATTGGGGAATTTAAGGACATCCCAATGGTAGCCCATCCTCTCACCCCTCTCCAGATACTAGAAATAATATCTACTAAACTCATTAGAAACTTTTAAGGCCTCCATAGCCTTAGCATTTACCTTCTCAATGGTGTCAATTTTCTTAGCCTCATGCTTAGCTGACAGAGATTGAAGAGCCAGATAATGCTCCTTCTTCAATAAATCAAGAGCATTTAAGTTATCTTTCTTTAAGGCATATATAGACTTCTTATGGTCGACATCTTTGGCTTTCATCTTTTCCTTAAGGTCTTTCTCAGCCTGCTGTATCTGTGAAATCTTCTCACACACCCATTCACTGACCTTCATAAAGGTCAGAAGTGACTATAAATAATAAAAGAAGAGAATTTAGTACATGACAACACTTAAATTTATATATCAACAAATAAGTGTGGAAAGCAGACAACTACCTGAGTGGGTTTGTGAAGGCCAAAGTCACGAATATGAAAGGCATCCATTGCCTCCAAAAAAGCCTATCAGTCTCCGGCATTATTGATGTCACTGTAGCATTGGCCTTTTGGGGTCATCAATAAAATAATCATTACTGATAGTCAGCTAGGTCAGACAAGTCAAAAAATCCGCATCAGATAAAATTGGAATGGCTTGAGATAACTTTTGGCCAGTTGGATCAGTGATCCGCTTGCACTTCTTTGAAGGAGAAGGGGGAATAAACCCATTACCTGCCAGATCGTTTCTTTTCTAAGATCCCTTGGACAGTCCAGGGAAGCCCGTGGTGGACTTCTTCGATGTGGTTATAGATGAGGGCTTCTTTCCCATTTTGTTTAAGGCATTGAGGAGGTTGTAGGCATACATATTCCAGATCTCCTCTTATGTGTTGGATGGATGGCCTATAACAAATAATTGGGGTTAATACCAGTAAAAAATATCCAAAGATGACACAATAGATAAGAAAATTTTCACTTACACAACTCTTAAAAAGGGTCAACCCTCAGACCCATCTTTTTTAGGTACTTGGGACTAATCAGCCTTTTAAACTCCACAAGCTCATCATCATCCCCCATGGATTGAAGCTTGTTAATTTTTCCCTTGTCATATATGCCAAGGCTGGGGGTCAAGCCTAGTCGACGTAGAGCCTTTGTTAATCTTATGGGCAGTCTCGGTGAAGAGGCACTATTATGGATATCGACATCAAATTCTTAAGCACCCAAGATGAAGAAATACAAGGGTTTCTAATGATGATTAGAGGTTTGGCTGATTCAAAGAACCTTTTTAGTGATGTTTTTAGTTATAAGATGATAGTAGCTAGGTTGTACCTTAGAGCACAAGACATTAAAGTAGTCTTTGTATACCAGGATGAGAAGGTTGGCCTTATGAATCGAATGCCAGAATTATAGGAAGGTAATAAGGATCCTTCAGGCATTGGGAGACAACTGAGCCGAGATAACCCTGGCTAGCAAGAATGGCTCATAGTTATGATGAATGGGAAGCCTCAAGCTGACCTTGAACATTTGTTCATAGATAATGACTTTACCATCATGACCATTATAGTCCCTTTTATCTTTCATGGACACTTTCATATGTACGTCAAATTTGATACCATATGTGTACCTCCATAGTAATAGGTCAGTCTCCTAAATAGTGCTAGATAATTTTTGGGAATACCTGGTGTCAAGTGGATCTTCACCCGAATCAGAAGAGATATCCTAAACCTCAATGGTTGAATCACCCTATTGACACCACCTGACATACTTGGGTTTAGACATAGCCATGATTAGAACAACCATATAAGGGTCTATAATGAAACCTCCACCCTTGGCTCATCAAAATCAAAAATCTCTTTGATAGAAGGGTTGATGCACTTCGAGGACTCGGCGTGATGGGAGAACTCGGGTCGATTAGTGGACTCAATGTGATTCGAAGTCTTGGCTTACCTAGACTCTTTAAGATCGAAAGAGGGAATCCTCATTTCCTTCTAGAAATAATCTTCACTCCCGGCTTGGGCAAAGGCAACAAGACTATGGTTTGAAGAGGGAGACACATATTGAGAATTTGATGACAATGTTTTAGACATTGAATCACTGATTTCAGTAATAGGAGGATGTATCACAACCAAAGGGACTAGATGAATTGGAAGTGTACATCTTTGGCCAAACGCTTAGCCTCGACCTCGTCTTCACAATTATGTATCTCCCTGAAGATTATCTCCCTAAGGTGTGGAAATTGGTCAGATAACTCGTATAGGGTTATTAACATTCAAATAGTTTGTATGCTTGACAAAGTTTGTTTTAAAGAACAAAAAGGGGAACTCAAAGGTTTTGCTACAAGAACATAAAGAACACAAAAGTCCATTTCGCCAGAGAAAATGATCAAAGGGTCACCGAAGTTCTTAACTGATGACGAAAATTAAATTTCAATCCTAAAAACCTCCTATACTCATTGTCCATAACTTAAATTTCCCAACAACACCTCTAAACAATCCCTAACATGGCCTATAAACCTCGCAGAAAAAATAAAAAAAGAATCAAAAAATTCAAATTCTAGAAATGAAGTTTTGTGCGCTAGAATAAGGAAAGCAAGGAAGGAGGGAGGTTTCCTGATGAACAACCTTGCTTTGAGGAGAGAGAGAATGGAAAACTTGAAGTTGGAGAACGAAAGGTAGAAAATGGGAGAATGTTTGGAGAAGAAAGAGAAAGTGGTTGATTTTTTAGGGTTTAAAAACCTCTAATCATTGCACACGACTTCCCATAAAATCATCATTTAGGAACGTTTCCTAAGGCAAGCCTGCAGCCGCCTACCTTGTCTAACACGCCAAACCCTATAATTGGTGACAAGTGTCAAACCAAAGACACTTGAAAGATGTTTCTTCCTGGGACACTGAGGAGACACCCTCAACCTCAACCATATAGATACACGATCTCAAAGACACCTCAGACATAGGGGGTCTTATCCTCATTAGGGGGTCAACCGACACTATCCCTCAGCCTTCCTCTCAGCTTGAAGACTAAGGTCTATGGGGTGTTTAATATACATAAGTGTGGTCTTGTACATAGACAGACTCAACCCGATCCATCCGACACAACTCAATGCTCATCAAACCGACTTACTCATCTGTCAGCGTAGAAAAGGCTACCCTCATTGGTCTCGGCCTATGCCACCTTGGCAAGATGAGACTACATTATTAGCCAATAAATCTTTCTCTCCTATCTCTCTTGGACGTCTCATCTCAGTCTTGTGCCATCCTGATAGGATGAGACTGCCCTTTGATCTCGCTTTATCACGATTTTTAGGGAAGGTCCTCTATGTCGATCTCAGCCAGGCTGGAACCACTAAGGTTGACATCTACACCACGTATGGCACACATGGTTCAAGCATGGTTAGTCCATATGGTTATGCATTTATAACAGATATTCACAACACGTGAGGAAATATTTCATCATCATTGATTGAGAATGGGCTAGACATGTGTTGGACTCCTATTTGGGTGACTTACCTGACACACTCATGTTGCATACATAGGGGACACACTATGCACCCCCAAGCCTATATATACACTTCATCTTCTCCATTGTAATGGATCGATTAATAAGAACCCTAGCTAAACTCTATCCAAATTAAAGTAGAGAGAAAGCTTGATAGTTGTAATCCTTAGATCATTAGTGCCTTATTCATAGTGAAAACATTACCACTCATGTACAATTGAGTAGGATACCAAGGTGAACCACTTATATCTAGTGTTATTTGTCTTCCTCTCATGTCCTTCTCTTATATTTACTTTACTACACCTATATCCTCATTATTGTTGGTAGCTTTCTTTAACTCTATGAATTTAAGTGATGATATTCCTGGTATCATAAGACATCGATTCTAAAAGATGCGAAAAGAGTAAAATAATCACAAGGCCCGATGTACGATGGAAAAACCCACTGATCGAAAAAATCTCGGGCCGATAAGAATGAAAATTTAATTATGGTAGAGTTTTACAACTAGAAAAAGTAGACTTACAACTTCATGATGCTATAACCTACAAGACACTCTTTCCCACCATATTCTTAGTAGAGTTTGCCAATATCTAGAGTACGACATACTATTGTGATTGGTTTTGTCCATAAGTAATTCTTTCAAATATTATGGCCAAACTTTTCTTCTTTAAAATTGAAGAAACTTGTGTTCCTAGACGAAACCTTCAAGAAACGAAAATTTTACACCTAGGATCTTTTAGGGAGTCCTATAGATATGTGTTGGGTTGTTTGAAAAAGTGTGATACTTTGAATCTCAAAATGATTTTTTCCAAAATAATGAAGTGATTATATTTAGTCACTATTGTATAATAGAATTTAAACACAAAAAGAGTAAACATGCCTCTATTAGAAATAATGGATTGAAAGAACTCAAACAAGAGGATTCAAAAAATATTCTCTCAAATATATGAATGTTTTGATCAGCAAAAATATTTTTTCAAAACTCTCACTCTTGGTTTGGAAGAGTAAACACCACACTAACTTACAGACTTTTTGATTTGAATAGAGTTAAAGTCACAAATACTACTAGACACACTCTTAGCATGTCAAATAATCATATCAGGGTCTAAATCACCCAAAATGTTATACTTGACACACTATCCAAGAAGATCTTTAACAAAGATATTCTACAAAAGTGACTTTTGGTGCTATCAGATGCATTTCTCCACATTGTCGCTGTAGCGAATAATATCATCACGGAGATCATCCTGAAGTGATCCTGGTTACGCTAAAATCCAGGCATTTTCCATGGGGACACTAGAAACCAGTGAGACAATCTCACTGCAGGGAGGGAGACCATCACTGAGTTGAAACTTTTGTGAGGCAAGTCACGTCATTGTCTAGAGTTTTTTTCCATGGGATAGAAAATGCCAGCGAAAAGATTTCACTATAGTGAGAAAGTCATCGCAGCGATAAAGTTGAGGCAAGGCAGGTTCTGGCATGAGAACACATATTTAAATAGACAAAAGATGCAATTATTTATAAAATGCATGTTTTTATATGAAAAGTATATTTTCATGTGTATTAGACAAAATTACATCTCCAAGGTTAGTTAAAGGATTTTTTAATTATAAAAACATATTAACCAAGGTGAAGCTATGTTCGTGAAGTCTTATACCTTTCCTAAGTGGTGTATTTGAGGTTCGATATTGACTAAATCCGATTCATTGATAAAGCTTCACGGTGAACTCTTCGACAAAGAATCAAACATGTTTTGATAAAAACATTTAGATAATTTATCATATAGAGCACATAAATTATACTATAATCTTACAATGTACATAATAATAGGCTACGCTCAAGCCCACACACAGTAAAGGCCTATCCCTATCGCCTTCAGAGATCCCTCACACGTACTATGAATAGTTAGGGGTTTTCCCATGCCTATAACCTCAAATAATTAATAAGGGATAATCCCTATACCTTCTCACCAATCATGTGACCCCATACCAAAGCCAACGATATGAGATTATTCCCCCATTAACCTACTAAGGATACAACCCATACATTAAGCATGTAGTGTTCGGGGTAAATAACCAAAGTAGAACCCACCTATATCACAGGGATGCCATCACGATCAACCAGGTACATGCCCCATAATGGATATCTATTCTAGCATGTATCCCACGATCACTCACACTTGGTATGTAGCACGTATACGTAAGAGTAATAATCTTAATCTCACACATGTTATTCGAACTTAATTCATATTTATTAACTAAATTAATCTCTTTTAGTTATAATCAAGTCTCTAAATTGTTTCCAAGTTTCAGAATACAACCGAACAATCTCTAACCTATTCCGAGGTCAAACTTAGGGGTCGATCGATCGACTGCTTAATTTGGTCCGTGACCATATTAATTTGGTCTGTGACCATATTAAATTATTTATGCACGTGCATCACAGCCCAGAGCTGCGACTAGTGCCTTTATACTAAAAGTCTCTGACCAATTTTCATTTTCACTCGAAAACTTCAAAACCCATAAAACTTTTCCCTCTCTCCGATGATTTCGACTACCTTTCTCTCTCAATCTTAATTTTTTCACTCAATCTCTCTGTCAATTTCAAAGATAATACTTAAACCCAAATATTTTGCATTTGTATGTATGTGTGTAGGTGTGTAATTCTTTGTATATGTGTGTACGTGTGCGTATGTTATATGTATTAATGTGTGTATGCATGTATGGGGTGTTTACTGTGTGTGTTTATTATGTGTATTTGGGTATGAATACATTTATGTATGTGTATTTGACCTGTTCCAAACTAGATATAGGATATTGGGTATTTAGGAAATTTTATTTTGGGTATATGTGTGTGTAATTGATTTATTTTGTTTCAAACTAAATATATGTGTGTGTCTTTGATTTGTTTCAAACAAAGAGATTTTAAACAAGATATAGGCTTAAAACTAGGTATCTAAGAAATTTTATTTTGTAGGTTACTAAATAATGTTTCTTCTCTTATTTTCATTTTACAATTCTAAACATATACATTAGTCAACTTGATATGACAGTTTTTAGGTATATTGTTGGTAAAATTATTGGCAATGCTAAATATGTAAATTAACTTTTTTAGCCATGCTAAATACATAAATTATCAACAAATTTTAGCAATTTGTTAATTCCTTACTTTAAATATGAGCCGCAGACACATGTGCACATTAATAACGGTGTCGTTTATGAATTTATCATGTATAAAATTGAAACCCTAATCTTAATATATGTAGAGGGGGCTTGAAGGTAATTTTGAGATTAGAGGTAATTCCACATTAGCAACAGTGTTTTGGGGAATAAGGCACCGAGGTAGCTCAAGCGTGGCATCTCAAGCGTAGTACCTCATACTTTAGCTTGTTGTGTTAGTCAGTCATATTGTATTTTTGTTTATATTGACTATGAGCTATAACGGTTGTAATTATGTAACGGGAATAATAATGAGTTTTAGTGTGAGGTCAAACGGTACTCGCGAGAGACCAGGCTTGGTAGGTCCTGGGAGAGCATCGCTAAAAAAATTCAGGTGGAAGGAGATTCACCAGGAGTCTCTCGACGGACTGAAGAAATTGATCGTTTCACCACAGGCCATGGTTCCCCTAAAGGCAAGAATACCGTTGTAGATGTATCTCACATCCACCACGAGGTCCGTGGGAACTTTGTTGGCACAAGAGATCGATGGGAAAGAACGTCCAGTCTACTACCTCAGCAGGATCATCCATGGGCCAGAAGTCAGATATAGTTGTTTGGAAAGGCATTGTTTCGCCTTAGTATTTGTAGCGCAAAAACTTAGACATTAGATGTTGTCTTTTACAATTCATATTGTGACTATATATGATCCTATTAAATATTTTCTAGCAAGAACAATATTGATTGGTAAAGCAACTAGGTGGTTCTTCATCCTATCCGAGTATGACTTGAAGTGTGTGGTTCCTCGCGCAATCAAAAGCCAGGCGTACGCCGATTTATTGGCAATTTTCCCCTCGAGAACGTTTGACCCACCCAAAGAAAGTATTCCAGGAGACGATTTGCAGGCCAACCACCTAGATGTAACGGATGAGGAATGGACAATGCAGTTTGATGGATCTTTGACGGAAAAGAAAAAAGGAGTAGGGGTTATTCTCTTAAAAGTAATGAAGGAGATTTACCTTTCCTACAAATTAGATTTCTCTTATTCTAACAACGAGGCAGAATATGAAGCATTGGTGTTGGGATTACTAGAGGTTCTTCGAAGGGGGATTCGTTCACTTTGCATCAAAGGGGATTCAAACTTAGTGGTTTAGCAAGTGAATGGAGAGTACGCATTGAAACACATGAGCCTGGTACCATACAGAACAATCATTCAGAGGCTCATCTGCCAGTTCCATCGGACCAAGATCAAGAGGTAGTCCAGAACGATGAATCGCCACCCAGACGCATATGCCACCATTGCCCAGAAGATGGTCACGAGGAACGATAAAACTATCATCGTGATCTAACGAAGAACAGCTCCTTCGATAGTACAATTAATTTTACCAATGAAAGAGGACGAAGACTGGAGGGGAGAGATTAAAAGGCAATTACAATCGAGATAAGGAACGATGGGTCTGAGGGAATTATCCCAATACTTCACGAACCTAGGAAACCTTTACTTTAGGAATACAGGAGGATGGTTGTCGATGTGCATCGGTCCAAAAGAAGCAGAGCGGAGATTGAAGAAAACACATGAAGAGCTCTGCGAAACAACTGAGATACCGCTCTATCGAAGGATTCAAAGAGAAGGGTATTTTTGGCCAAGAATAAAACAAAATGTGGCAGAGCTACAACAAAAGTGCAACAAATGCTAGTTATTCTTTGAGGCAGTTGAATGTCATTTCATGGAGGCTCAGGCTGACTGGAGATAGCCTTATATTAACTTCATTAAAGATGGAGTTATCCCAATAGAGAAAATTGATGCGATCGGACTCCGGCGAAGGGCCCCGAGATTCTATATTCAGGAGGGGCAGCTTTATCGAAGGGGATACCTTCAACACGCCATTGTGCTGCATCATGAAGGAAGAAGCAGCCGAGGTCCTCAAACAGGCACACGATCCAGCTCACATAGGAGGGGCCAAGTTATATGACCAGTTGATGACTTTGGGATACTATTGGCCAACGATGGAGAAAGATTCTGGTGAGTTCATTCGAAGGTGCAAGGCTTGCCAACTTCATGGAAATATGATCCATGCCCCATCAGTGGACCTACACTCCCTGGCAATGCCCTATCCTTTTCAAACTTGGGCGTTCGACCTGGTGGGGGCAATACATCCTTCTTCGAGGGGGAAGATATGGATACTAGTAGCAATGGAGTGCTTCACAAAATGGGCTGAAGAGATACCACTAAGAAGAGCAACAGCAGGGGTGGTGATAAACTTCATCATATAATACATCATTTGTCATTTTTGGATCCCAAAGGTTATCCTTTCATACAATGGAACCCCTTTTATCAATTTCGAAGTAACGATGCTCATAGACAAATACTCCATTGTCCATCACACTTCGACGGTGGAATACCCAAAGGGAAACGGTCAAGCCGAAGAAACTAAAAAAACTTTGGTTAATATCTTGGCTAAAATAATGGAGGATTTATCAGGAGCATGGGATGATAAGATACCATTTGTATTGTGGGCCTATCGAACAACCAAGAGGAACCCTACATGGTATACCCCATTCTTTCTTATTTATGGGGCTGAGGCAATCCTCCCAGTAGAGTTAGAAGTTCCCTCCGCTCGATATGCCTTGCGAAGTAGCATGCTCCCTCAGAATAGACATGTGCAGTTGGAAGCGTTGGACGAACACAGAGATAATGCGATGCAACACTTTCAAATGTATACGATGCAGCTCTCCAGGGCATATGATAACTTGGTAAGACCAAGGAAATTCGTGTAAGGAGACCTCGTGTTGAAAGCAGCTGTAAATCTCATTAGAGGATTGCCCCTACCTAAGTTTGCAGCGAATTGGGATGGACCTTTTATTGTAAAAGAATCTCATAACTCAGGTTATTGCTTAATTTTTAAGATAGAAGAAGATAGGACATTTAAGATTAATAATAAATGGTTGAAAGTCTATCATGTGTAAGAAATTATGTTTAGGCCATCGGTGTATCTAACTGTTATGAATATACAAGTTCTTTTTTATGACAGATATGCAAGTTTTCTTTATTTATAACCCAAGTGGGGACAAAAGAATTATAAAACTTCATAATGTGCGCAAACAGTTATAACAGAAGAGAAAAGCATGAGAAAACATATATCTTTCTTCATTCACAAACCTTGGGGCATTACAAAATTGGGAGCTATTTCCCAAGAATTACATAAGAAGGAGAGAAAAAAGAAAAAAAATAAATACAAAATCTCATTGGCCTAGAAGGAACCACAGATCTGGGGAGGAGAAAAAATCTCCAGAAAGGCCCGAAGAAGCTTCTAGGCAAGACCGTTGGGCATTAATAGAAACCTACAACCTCGTCTGTGCTTGCGTGCACTCGATAAGGAGTTTCTCCCGTTTTAGCTTCGCCATATGTAGAGCTTCTTCGGTGCCCTCCACCTCCTTGTCAATAGCTCCAAGAAGAGGCGCTAGCTCCATCAACTTAGCTTCCTCAGCCCGCTGGTCCTCCTGTTGTTTTCGTAAGATTTCCCTCTGCCTTTCCAGTCATTGGCTATTTAAGGTCTTCAAATGCGTGATAAGCAAGCCAAAATGGAAGCCATCGTGACCCAACTCCCTCAGATAACCCAAAAATTGGTTAAGGAGGGGTCTGGTAACGTTTGAGATCGGAGTGTTGGCAATTTCAACAACGACGGTAGCCGTGCCCTAAAGCCTGTAACTCATAACAGAGATGTTTGAACGCAGGCAATCCATCGTGAACATATCAGGATGATGATTTATAAGCTGTTCAATAACCAGATGATGGTTGGCAGGCATCTGAGGAGAATGCTGAAGCACCATCAGGTAGAAGGCATGAGGAGCTAGGTCAGGCAGAGGAAGCTCACATCCAGATTCGCTCTTCATAGTAGCACCGGTCGTAGAAAGTTGATCATTATGGCTAGAATCATCTAAAATGATAGGTTGCCGATGGGGCTAGGCAATGGGCGAAGAAACTGATGGAGAATCCTCCCGAGCAACCTGAAAACACTTAGAGGAAATAAAGAGTTTATAAAAAAAACTTAACAAGCGTTTTCGTTGTTAAGTTACCAATAAAGGTGGAGTTTATGCAAAATCTTAACAAGTGTTTTCGTTGTTAAGTCACCAATATAGGTGGAGTTTATGAAAAAAAACTTAACAAACGTTTTCATTGTTAAGTCACCAATAAAGGTGGATTTTATGCAAAATCTTAACAAGTATTTTTGTTGTTAAGTCACCGATAGGTGGAGTTTATGAAAAACCTTAACAAGTTTTTTTGTTGTTAAGTCACTAATAAAGGTGGAGTTTATGCAAAATCTTAACAAGCGTTTTCGTTGTTAAGTCACCAATATAGGTGGAGTTTATGAAAAATCTTAACAAGCGTTTTCGTTGTTAAGTCACCGATATAGGTGGAGTTTATGAAAAAACCGTAACAAGTGTTTTTATTGTTAAGTCACAAACATAGGTGAAGTTTGAGAATCTGAGAAATGCAGAGATAAATTAGCAAAGTACCTCAACAGTAGTAGAAGCGAGAATGGGAGTCACCACGGGGGCCATAATTGTAGAAACCGTTTGGGCGGGCTCATTGCCTCAGTAGCTTCAATAGGGCCCTTGGCTGAAGAATCCTCAACGGTAGGTAAACCTCCCTCGCCAATATGAGGTACTAAGGCCAACACAGGTGTATAATTAGATGAAGACGTTTGACCTTCAAGAGATGCCTCAACGCTGGTGGGTACAGAAGAACTAACATGAGGAGCAGCACCAGCAGCCTTGTCCTGGGAAAGGAAAAGGCCACTAAGAGCAAAGGGTGGTGTAAGGCTTAGCAAAAGCTACAAATACAAAACCAAGTGTTAGACACGAGAAGTAAATACAAAGAAAAAATAAGGGGAAGCAACACATCTAACTTACCCCCATTATGGCAACAAAAAGGGAATCGCAGTCAGGGGTCTCGTCAACGCAGTGGGAAGGGGAATGTTAGCTATCAGAGTTGCCACTTCCACCTAAAACATCCCAACATATTATAATGATAAACAAAGCAATGGGATAAATAAAAGACTTGAGACTTGACAAGAAATTTACCTCAGGGGCACTCTCCTCAACCACAACGAGGGGCAGAGGGACCTCTTGCTCGGAGGGTAATTCAGAGGACGCTGGAGTAGTTACCTCTGGTTGGCCAGACATTTCAGCAGACCTAATGGTAGATACCCCCGTAGAAGCTTCCTTGGCCCATTGGGAAGGCAAATGGCAAGAGTAGGTAAGGCTTATTAGGGGGAACGGGGAAGGGTAGTGTCGGATGGAGAGATACCGCAACGCCCCCCACGAAATGGCTTATGAGGGGGCAGGGGGACTGGGCCCTTCTTCTTAAACTCCCTGTACCAAAACATTGTCTTATTAAGAAATGAATAGATGAAACACACCTTAAGAGAAGGGGAATAAGAAATAAAGAATGCACACATACCTCAGATTCAGAGGGAGAACGAGAAGATATAACCACTGGTGAAGGTGGTGAGGAGGCGGCAACAGAGGGAGTAAAAGATGGAGGTATCTCGGCTATTCATTTCTTCTGGGACTTAGTGCCTAGAGTTTTCTTCCTTGTGCCCGTTGCATCACCACTTTGAGGTACCCTCGACCTTTTTCTCCTCTTTGTCGATGGCTTAGTCGGATCAACCATGATCATGGGAAAGGCAGCCGAAGGAGGAATGACGATAGTGCATCGTTGAAACTCAACATTTATTCTTTCAAACTCAGCTTGAACCTACCTCCTCAGCTCTTCAGCTACCTCTACAGACATAGGAGGGGGAACAGAGGCAATAGGGAATGACTTCAAAGGAGTTTATGCTTGATATTTGGACTTAGATTTCGAGGAAACCCCACTTTTGGACTTCTTGGTATTTTTAGAAGGTGGTTGAGAAGGCCCTTCCCCTATTGTAGCTTCGGTCGAAGGGGATGGTGGTTTGGGGGTTGCAGCGGTCTTGGGGTTGGGTATGGAAATGGGGATCATGGGGTAGTGTGCTGGAAGTTCAGTAGGAGTTACTTTGGGGGTCTGTCTTAGAGGGAACTCAATCTCAAGAATGGAATTCCCCTTTAACCTCAACTCCAAGGCAGAAAAGGAAAGAACGGGTGGATACACGAGATCCCCCTCGATGAACTCAGAAATTTGGTCCAGTTGTCTCAGATATTACTTTGTTACAAATAAAGGGGTCACGTCCCCTTTCCTGGTGATGCTGGGAATAGTGACTCGCCCAGCCATTGTAGAACTCTTTCCCTACGTAGCGATTGAGGAGAACAGGGAACATGCCTCGCTAAAGGAGACCTTGGGGTTAAACAGATTAAAAACTAGGCGAGGAGACCCTTGATCGAAGCCAAACTGATGGCTGCATCTGTTGGGATTATAGTGCTCGCTGGTGTATCCCCACTCGGTGTAGGAGGGTAGGTATCCAGGTGAAAATATAAGAACCACAGCTAGTAAAGGGTCTTCAATAATGATGTCTAGTGTAGTTTCATGGACCACTCTTGCTTCAAGGTTGAAAAAACCACAAGTGTAGAGAAATATGTCTTCTTCATAAGGCCTCATCACAAAATTTGAAAAATCATCGATGATGGAGGTCAACTCCTTTCGGCTTTGTCTCTTGTGATAAACAAAGGAGCGTGGGGGAAGAATTGTTTCCCTAAAGGAGGATGATTAGTCTTGGCTTCTACAGTCAGGAAATGTACATAGAGGAAGCTTTTTAGGAGGATACAGTTGGCAAAGTTGGCCAAGTTATAATAACCTAGAGATTGTTCCATGTCAAAAAGGGTTCTATCAAACCATGTGTAGAGGGATCCCAAGGCGATTACAGCCAAAGGAAGATTGATACCCTGGGCCAAACGAAGGGATAAATTGATGAGGTCCCTTCGCGATTGGTCATTGGGTTTCCCCGTTGAAAGAAAACTAGAAAGAATGATAAGAATGTAGGCAGGAAGTTCGAGCAATGTACCTTGACCGGGGGTGGCCTCGGAGGAATTACCTTTAGAAGGATCCTTGAAGAAATAGTTGATAAGAGGAGTGAAGGTCTCTTTGTTTAAAGTACTGATTTACCTTCGATATATACGGTCTAACTCCAAATGTTCACCAGTCTCTTGGGCATCTAGGGCTTCATCGGAATAGGGCTCCTGGCATGTTGCCTCGAGGCCTAGGAGCTAGCACACGTCCTCCAACGTTATTGTAAATTTTCCCCATGTAGCAATGAAGGTATGAGTGGTAACGTTCCAGCAAGATACCAGAACAGGAAGGGCAGCATTATTCTTGGACAGGGTGAACTCACCAAACCACTTAGCCCGATAAAGCCAAATCTTGGTGAGAGTGTCAGCATGAGAACTCTACATATGGGACTTCTAAGCAGCAAAGTGAGAAGGAGAGCCCCTAAGCCCTTCAAAGTCGATGTGGGACTATAGGAAGTCGCCTTGCTCAAGACAAAATCAGAGAATCCCTTATGGAGGTTGAAAGCCCCAATCATCATCACTCTCATCTTCATCACCAAGCGTCAGGGCATCATATTTGGAATTAAAAATGCAAGTCTTACAAGACCTAGAAAAGTTATCACCCTTGCCTAATATCGGGGACCGACAGTAGAAGCGCAGCTGGTCTTGGTGGGTAGCAGTCACTGAGGCGGCAACGAAGGTGGTGACAACAAGGGTAGCAGGTGCAGCACTGCTGGCAGGTGTGGTAGGGTTACTTGAGGAGGCCATTGCAGACAACAATGAAGTAAAGAAAAAGGTTGGTAAAATAAAGTTTGGGAATGAAAATAGAGAAGCACAACCACAGGTGGTGGCATAAAAAAGGAGAGAAGGAAGAAGCTAGGTAAGAGTTTGGTAAACAATGGAGGTTTTCGCACAGTTTTCTCTCTCTACAGAAGACAGGAGCTTAAAGAAGAATAAGGAAATAGCAGGGTTTGGAAAAAGAGACGTTTGAAACCTTTTAAGGAACACGTCTGTTGAGTTTCCCACCAGCACATATGCAAGGCCGCCAATAATCATTTCAAATGAACACGTGTCACTTTGATAAGTATTTTGACACCTGAAAAGACAGCGCCACATCATTTACAAAGTGATGCCTGGGGAATAGAAGGGGTTTCCTTCTTCACCAAGTTTGAGTTTTGGCGCCAGAGTGTTTGTCAGACATATCCAATAACTCCTAATGGAAAAGATGTCCCAACGGTTAAAAAAAAGCTACGATGTCCCCTCGCCATAAGTCCAAACGTTGTTTAAATGGTGACTCTGCTGCATCGGGGAGAATTTCTTCTTTTTTTAACATAGCGAAATATTACAAGGGATCATTTCACCTACCAAGAATCAAAACGAGTATTTGAGAAGGTTAGCAGGCCTTTCGGGAGAATTTCAAATAATAAAGCTAGAACGGTTGAAGCACAGTATAAGGAAAAAGTGGCGATGCCCCTTCGTCAAAGCCCCAACAAGTCATAGTGCTTTAGCTCAGGCACATCGGGGAAAATTTTACTTTTTCCTGGAGATTATAACGCTGTGGTTCTAACGAAGGAAAATAAGCCATAATTTTTTTCATGCAGAGAAGGTTCATCAGTTTGAGAAGTTCCGTGCAGACATTTCTTGTTCCAAAAAATCTCTCCATGAAGGGGTGAATGTAGAGGGGGCTTGAAGGTAATTTTTATATTATAGGTAATTCCACATTAGCAACAGTGTTTTGGGGATTAAGGTACCGAGGTAGCTCAATCGTGGTAGCTCAGTGTGGCAGCTCAAGCGTAGCAGCTCATACTTTAGCTTTTTGTGTCAGTCTGTCGTATTATATTTTTGTTATATTGACTATGAGCTATAACATTTGTAATTATGTAACGAGAATAATAATGAGTTTTAGTTTGAGGTCAAACGGTACTCGTGAGATACCAGGCCTGGCAGGGCCTGGGAGATCTTTCATGCTCTATCGAATGACCTCGCTGTAGAAACTTTAGAGGGACTTGGTTTGGAGGATTGAGAAGTGAGGAAGTGTTGGGGCTTGTCCTGACCATCTTAGATACACCTGGTAAAACATTGAAGAACCCTGACCGTGGAACCTCGGGCGGAGCAACTTGGAGTTCCATCGGGCGTTGAGTTGTGAACCAAATAGCCCTCTACTTAATGTCACATCTACTGTAGGTTATGTCACTAGCCAGCTAAACAATGTCATACATGAACTTGAGTAAACCACCATGGTATTTGGGGCTATCAGGCAGTTGGTGAGCCACCTCTGCTACAACATCCCCCTGACACATAGTGGTTAGGCAAAAGTCATGTTTTGGCATTTTATGTTTATGACCTGGAGACAACTAGTGCATCAGGTATTTAATGTTTGTGACATAAAGTATGAGGGAGGTGTTTCACATGAATTGATGATTGAGGTGCCTCGGGGGTGGTGTGGGGGGGCTATTTAAGGACCCCAACCACCTTTGAGGAGCGATGATCTTTTCTTAGAGTTCAAAAGTTATTGCTAGAAATAATATACATTAGAGAGAGTTATTACAAACCAGAGAGTATTTTACTCACCCACCATTGTCATTTATTACGAAGATTTTAATATTTGATAGATATTCTTGAGGGTGGTTGGTGTGTTTGGCTACCTGCCAAGGTGTATCTAGGGTGATTACTTCTCTATCCCTCTAGTTAAGTTATTCTAAGTTCACTACTACCTTCTGGGTTATGGACGAGAGATTTAAGGAGTTTAAACTGAGTTCATCTTCATTGATTATTGTTTGTATGTCCTATGGTTAATCAATAGTGTCGCTATTTAACTTATCATTACTGTACTCAAAAGGGGTTACGCCTTCATCTTATCTAAATGACCCTCTCACACACACACACACACACACACACACACACACACACACATATATATATATATATATATATATATATATATATATATATATATATATATATATATATATATATATATATATATATATACTTGTGAATATTTCTACTGTGTGAAATTAGTAGACATGGTAATAATAATAATCATTACATTGCGCCAAATGGTCTTAGCCTAAGGGTGCAGGATTAGTGTGTATCTATATAGGGATGAGGAGACTATATATATATATATATATATATATATATATATATATATATATATATATATATATATATCCACTAAGATTATTTTATTTCTCATTTCCACTTTATCTACTGGTTTCACAAAGTAGAAAGCTCCCCAAGTACACTTATATATATATCCACTAAGATTATTTTATTCCTCATTCGAACAAAGAATAATGAAACTTAGTATGTGAGATAAACTATTTGAATAGCGTATTGTATGGGCGATACAAGAATACTACTAGTGAACATAGTTAGTATTACTATGGTTTGTGACTAGTTAGACTGGGTGGTATAACTAGGGGAGATTAGATGTACGTTAGGCGTGCACAATAGATGAGAGGCGAGAAACTCATGTGAGAGTTTGATAACGAACATGCGTATGACTTGTTTTAAGAACCAGTTTTAAGTACTTGCTAAATAATTTTTAAACCTCGGGCTCTGACCCGTTTCTTGTATCTCTTCTCTCTTTTTCTATATGTATATATTATATCAGGTGCTCAGCCACAGGGGTACCAGAATTAGATATTGGAGTGTCAAACGTGCTGCATCTATTGTGGAAGTTGTAGGTCCTTGCAGTAGACGCATCTATCTTTTCCATTCAACTTCATCTAGACTTCTTATCTAGGGCATGTGTTTCCCACTTCTAGTCCTTCGTCAGAGATATTGTATTCAGTTTATTTTATGGTTTGGAGTTTTGAACTGGGTGGTTTTACCCAGTCTTATTTATTTCAGTACTTGATTCATGTTCAGTATTTATTATATTCTTATGTGTGGTGAATGGTTTATATTTTAAAATTGAATGAAAATGGATTTACTTGGTTTTACTAAATTGGAAATGTTTTGACACCTATCTTAATTTTATATTAGGTGATTAATATGTTAAAAAGTTTTCGATAGTGATGCTAAGAATGAACCAACCGAAAATTCTGTTTTAAATTGGTACATGACTGATCACCCTTTATTTAATTTGGCGGGGTGTCACAGGTGGTATCAGAGCATCAGGTTCTAGTGTCCTTAGGTATTGTGCAACTTATTACGTTTCAGCGTAACGTTCTTTGATTTAGATCCTTATTATAGGATTATTGTGTTCCTTTACTTACGTGACTTACGTTCTCCTGGTATGAATCATAATGGAGGAAACTCATTATAAGAAAAATCGTGTGTGCTTCGAACACCGAACAGTATAGGACGACCAGTAAGGGCCGTAAGAAGGACTATAGGAGAAGAAGAAGCCTGGCAGAAGACATAGAGTAATCAGGAAAGAGTGATTGTGACAAAAAAAATCACCATGACGGTTACTTAAGCAAGTGATAATAGAAATAATCACTCGGGAATAGTGGATTCCCAGGGCACAGTCGTAGATAATGGTAAAATGATTTCAGGACCACCTATCAAAATCGATAAGAGGGAAATCGGAGGAACTCTTTTGAAAAACCCATCGGTGAAAATGCGGAGAAGAAAAAGAGAAAGTGTAACAGACCAATGGAGGTTGAAAATCCAAAGGCAATTGTGTAGAGTGGGGTGTGACGACACTCAGAAATAAATTTGGAGTTAAAAGCTATAGCTCTTAGGAGCATCACGTAGTGATTAGAGGAAATCACCATATATGAAGAAGTGTGTTTGAAATTTAGAGAGAAATTTGGGTACGATTTAACCGTAAGGTCTTCCATTTGATGTGGTAACAAAATGTGAGTGAAATTTTGATGTTTAGCACAATGGGTAAGATAGAAATCGATCGTGAGAGAAAGGTTGAATGGCATATCGAACATCGTACCTAGCATAGGGGTATAAATTATCCAAATGGTTTATAGTTGATAAAGGACCCGTGAGTAGAATACCAGTATGAATGGGAAATACGACTAGGATGACTAGTGTCGAGGTCGTCAAAATCATGCATTAGTATAATAATGTTAACGCTTCCAAGAGAAGGGAGTAAAGAGGGTTAACGAATCTGCTAAAGAGCAGAAACTGAATTTAACGGTGTTAGTGAAACCCCACATGAGAGTATACCCAATAGGGAACTCTGATAGATGATTTTAGTGATTAACTTCAAGAGGAATATGAAGTCAATCAGGGCTGTAGAGGCCAACCATAGTTCCGAATGGCCAACATAGCCAAAGGGACAACGGAAGAATAATTTTTAGTTAAGACTGCTGGTCTGAGGGAAGGACATTCCAAAATGGTCATTGGGACCAGTGATGGGGAAATGGATCGTGAAGTTTCTGTATTTGAAGAAAGTAGAATTACAAGTGTTGAATGTGTTCACAATTTAGAAATGAGACCGAAAAGATTAGAAATGGTAAATCATGTCAGTTATGCATAACGACTGGAGGAGTGATACTTCTAACGAAGGAATTTGGGTCAAGAGAATTAGGCCCGAGAAATTTACAATCCGAGAGTGATGGGTTCGGGATGGACCAGTAGAGTCCTCATTAATAGTAACATACAGTATGCCAGGGTCGACAGGACCCGAGATGTAAACGGGAGTTCAGTAAAGCCATAATTGAGGCCTAGAGAGTTTGGGCCAACGTTTCAATAATGGGCGCGAAATTCACATGATGTAACATATTATCCATGATGAGAGGGGACATTATAGGATGAAATCCTAAGACGTATAACGATTGACAATGTTCATGGGTCGTGTTGGAAGCCACGTGCTGAGACCATGTGATTCGGCAAGACTGGTGATGTTTTGCTTTTTCCTTGTGAATAAAGGATAAATTCTAGTGACATGGATGTGTCACAATTATTATGTAAATTGGAAACCCTAAACTTTGCGTGCGGGTCGAGTTTAGTGGGAACGTTAGTTTTAACAATCTTGTTACAAAAGTATTTCTCGTTGATAGCAGGGCATTTTTATGTCGCCCATGAGAGAATCGGGTGGGCCCTAAGAATATGTTTTGTTGTTATAATGTACTACTGCATTGAGTCAGCTTTAGTAGAGTTTATTATGATAATGTGTAGTGATGAATTACCATATGGTTAAAGATAGTAAATTGAGTGATATAACTATCTTGCCAGATACCCCTGGGGAAGTGATCTTTATTTTGTGGGGCGCCAACTGAAATAGGGTTGGGCCCAGATATATGAATATATACAAATTTCATGGTATTATAGGCCTCAGTGAGTATATTGTCTAGTTATATGTGATTCCAATGCCTAGGAATTTATTTTACTAAGGAGACTCACGATACTTTTTGTTCTTTACCGAGTAGAGAGATATAGCTCATTATATATATAGTGCCGAGTACTTGGGATAGTGAGAGTGCCATGCTTCATGTTATTTTTAGGGACATGAGAGTGGACGAGTAGACTTTTATGTCAAAATACAGAGATTGTAAAGAGGTACATAGTATTAATTGAGGGCCTTACGAACCTCGACAACCGACTAGGTTAGATAGTAGTGTATCAGGGGGGTTCCTTTTTTGGATTTTGCTTTGCGAGACATCCCACGTATGAAACTAGCGAACGTAGGGAGTGCAGAGAAGTTTCGCCGATAGTACACAAGTTTTGTACGTTGGTTATTGTACCTATAAAAGAATATAATTGAGGGTTGGTAATCCTTTTATGACTTAAGGCCAATATAGTCGCCTCGTCTTAGTATCCTTCTGAATAGAGAAATGATGTCACTAAAGGAGTGAATAAATTATGATTAGTGGGGCAGTTGAGTGCACCCCTACTACATCAGCATAACGAGTGTGCAAGCGCTGAAGTAAGAAAATTACGTGTCATTTGTACAATGATGCGCGAGGCATAGGGTGAATGGGTGCCCTAGGTGAGTGAATCAAGCAGTGGATTATGATTATAATGTGAATTCAGTAGTCGGGTAAGCAGAAGATTACTCCGTAAGATTTTGTCAGAAACTTACGTTTCAAGATAAACATAGATTTTTTAGAGGAAAAAGGACTTGTGTATTGCGGTACGACAAAGTCACACGTATCACAGTGAAAAGTACATTTGAGAGAGTATAAAATGTATCAGGATACAAATATCCTTGGTGACGGGTTTAATGTAGAGTAATTTTGCAAAGTTCATTTTGCAGTGGCTCACCTGACTGTTGGAAAAAGGGTGGACCAACTGAAACCAACAGAGGTTTTCTTCCACCAGTGACCGGGAGAGTATTCCCAAGGATGATATCATGAAGTGCCCCTTTTCTAGAAGGGTAACAATCCTATATATGTAATGAGGGACTATTAACTGAGCATTATGCCAATTGGGATGATCATATTACGGAACAGTATGCGTAAAATCCTTATGTAGCTGAGATAGTGAGGCCATAGGTTCCGAGATGCGATTGAGTACGGCCTACCAACCGCAGAGGGATGGGCAGAACAAGCAGTCTGATCGAATAATGGGGAGCAAATTTTATGTGTTTAAATCTTAAGGGAGGACGAGAACAGTACCTTCCACTAGTGGAGTTTGTGTCCAAATAACTCCTATAAGTTCACTTTCGGGCAAAGTGCCAGTAGAAGTATGGCACGGTAAACTTTGTAGTTGTCCTAATTGATAGTTAAAGGTGGGGGACCAGTTATGATTACAAATACTGGAGAGGAATTGATATTATCGTATATATTGTTAAAATATATATTGCACAGCAAATTTACTTATACGAAGGACACGAGACAAAGTCGTATGTATAAAAAAGGAGGATAAATCTACTAAGGTGCAAATAGTAGAAGGCTAGATAGTGAATATCCATAATATAGTAAGTAGTGAAACTTAAACGGTAAGGCTTAGGGAGGAGCCTACATGATAGGGTAACCTGGAGTTTAAAACAAACACACGTGAAGTGTTCATTATTAAGGGTATTCGATAGCGTACTATATGGGTGGTACAAAGTAGCTGACTTAGGAGCACAAGGATGCGATGCACAATGTTTTTATAGCATCGTCTGTACCCAGTATACTTTTTCCGAGTTTCGGGATGAAATTCCGTTGTAAGGGGGAAGTATGTAGCACCCCGTATCTTTGATGATTTAAATAATTATGTGATTAATTATCATTATGGGAATACGTATGGGATTAATTGTTATTGTTGGATTAATTAAATTAAAATGCGAGAAATTAATTTGTTATTAATCAGGATTAAAATAATAATTAACTAGCATGCCAAGGGTTATTACCTATTGTTGTGAACTATTAAATATTATTGTGTGATATGCAATATGGAATTATGATATTTGATAAATTTTCGAAAGTGAGAAATACGACTGTTTGGTAATTTATGTCTGACGCGCGTGTGAATCGTGTTGGGACTGATTGATTGGGATAAAAAGAGAATTTATTTTTATTAATTCGCATGGTCATTTCGAGTGTGCCGTTGAGTCCAGGAGGTTTGAGATAGTCATAAAACACTACTCGAGTATTCTATTTAGAATCCGGGAGATTTTAGGCCAAACCGGCACCCCGTAGGGGTAGTTTTGTAATTTGAATTTTTTGGGAGATTAAATGGAAGAAAATTAGAGAATAATTATATCATCTACGAAAGTTCCATTAGGGTTAAGTTACACAAAAATCAAGGGAGATCCACAGAGGGTGAGGGATAGAAAAGTCCCAAGGAAGGGAACCACTTAACACCATTTTGCATAACCACCACCACTATCGTATAGATCGGAAGACGAGGAACGCATATATACTAACATAACCAACGGACCATACCATCCTATTCAAGGAAAGTTTTTATTACTTGCTTTCTTTTAGCAATAATCATGATCATGTTAGTGTAGGTTAAATTAATCATGATTTACATGTTAATTGGGTGAAAATTGGAGATTTAAATTATGATTAAGGACTGGGTTAATTAGTGGTTGAAATACCTTCATGTATGTAGAGGATTAAGCATCAAATAGAATTATATATTGATGAACGAATCTGGGTTGATTAGGTTCTTTAATTGAAAATTTGGAAACTAGGGTTCATATGAATTAATTTGGGGATTTTATATAATTATGGTTATTAATGACGAATTAATGGTCCTAGGATGTTAGGAATGATTTATAACCTGTTATGTGTTGATGGGTATTGATGATGAGGCATTGGGTGTTGAATCGTATAGGTTTTTAGGTTCAAAAATGGTGGAAACGCTGAAAATTTGGGAAGAAGACGAATAGTAGAGTCTCGCGCGATCTCGCGCGAAGGGTCGTTCAGGCGAGATAAGGATCTCGTGCGAAGTCGTTCGAATGACACGTGGAAGTCGTTCAAGCGACATGTCACTCTAGTTCGAGCGACAACCTTTCTGGTTCGAGCGACAGTGTGAATTTTTAGGAATTTTCTTAGAGTCCAGTTTTTAGTTTACCGGTTTATTGGAGTGAGAGAAACTTCCAGATAGTAAATTTAAACAGGACAGAATTTCGAGAAAGTATGTGAGCAATAATACTTTAAATATTCGATATCGAGAATGTACCTTGCAGATTACGCGATAGATAGTAATCTAAATATTTATACTATACGTAGTGTTGAGATTAAGATACGTATGAGAAGTGTATATGCAGGTTGGGGAAATACCTATAAATTTAATACGACGTGTGTATTCCAATTATGTGATATTATTGCTAAGAGCACTAATGGGTGATAACTCGGGGGTGCAAGAATCTTATAGTTAAGCGCACCAATGAGTGATAACTCGGGGGTGCATAAAGTTTATTGCTAAGTGTACTAATGGGTGATAACCCGGGGGTACAAGGATGATTATTCTTAGGTGCACTAATAGGTGATAACCCGGGGGTGCTGGATTATTATTGATAGGTGCATTATTGGGTGTTAACCCGGGGATGCAGGATTCGCTTGATAGGTGCACTAATGGGTCTTAGCCCGGGGGTGCAGGATTAGTATATGGATTAGTATATATATATATATATATAGTCTCCTCATCCATACACTAATCCTGCACCCTTAGGCTAAGACCACTTAGCGCAATGTAATGATTATTATTATTACCAAGTCTACTAATTTCACACAGTAGAAATATTCACAAGTTCATATATATATATATATATATAATGATTATTATTATTACCAAGTCTACTAATTTCACACAGTAGAAATATTCACAAGTTCATATATATATATATATATATATATATATATATATGAGTGTACTTGGGGAACTTTCTACTTTGTGAAACTAGTAGATAAAGTGGAAATGTGAAATAAAATAATCTTAATGGATAAAAGATTAACCATTCGAACGGTGACTAATGAAACTTAGTATGTGAGATAAACTATTTTAATAGTGTATTGTATGGGAGATACGGGAATACCACTAGTGAGCATAGTTAGTATTAGTATGGTTTCGGAGTAGTTAGACTAGGCGGTATAACTAGGGGAGATTAGATGTACGTTAGGCGTGCACAATAGATGAGAGGTGAGAAACTCATGTGAGAGTTCGATAACGAACATGCGTATAAGACTTGTTTTAAAAACCAGTTTTAAATACTTGCTAAATAATTTTTAAACCTCGGGCTCTGACCCGTTTCTTGTATCTCTTCTCTCTTTTGTTATATGTATATATTATATCAGGTGCTCAGCCACAGGGGTACCAGAATTAAAGATTGGAGTGTCAGACGTGCTGCATCTGTTGTAAAAGTTGTAGGTCCTTGCAGTAGACGCATCTATCTTTTCCATTCAGCTTCATCTAGACTTCTTATCTAGGGCATGTGTTGCCCACTTCTAGTCCTTCATCAAAGATATTGTATTCAGTTTATTTTATTGTTTGGAGTTTTGAACTGGGAGGTTTTACCCAGTCTTATTTATTTCAGTACTTGATTCATGTTTAGTATTTATTATATTCCTATGTGTGGTGAATGGTTTATATTTTAAGACTGAATGAAAATGGATTTACTTGGTTTTACTAAATTGGAAATGTTTTGACACCTATCTTAATTTTATATTAGGTAATTAATATGTTAAAAAGTTTTCGACAGTGATGCTAAGAATGAACCAACCGAACATTTTGTTTTAAATTGGTACGGACTGATCACCCTTTATTTAATTGGAGGGGGGGGGGGATGGTGTCACATAGGCTTGGAAATGTGACACGGGGGTCATCTCCATCGTCCCCCAAATGGCACCTCAATGGGCATGGACACCTCGTGCACATCTAACGTAAGACATAGAAACTGATTGCTTAGTCGCGGGATTCACGGTTTGAGGATAAAATCGAAATTTGAAAATATGCACAGTTAGGCTTAAAAATGTGCCTCAGGGGGCACCCCTAGTGTCCCCCAAATGACAATGTGAGTGAAACTAACACCTCGTGAGAGTTCAACGTAACACGTATCAATAGGTCCCGCAGTCATGGGACTCCCGAATTGAGAATAGGACACGAATTTGAAAATAGGCACACTTAGGCTTGAAAACGTGCCGCGAGGGGATGAACATCCCCAATCGCCATCAAAAGCACCGCGAGAGGCATGAACACCTCATGTGAATCCAACATAATACATAGTAATGATTTGCGTAGTCAAGGGACTCCCGATTTGAGAATAGGACATGAATTTACATTTAGGCTTGAAAAGGTGCCCCGTGGGGCTAGCCTAGACCACTAATGGACCCTAAATGGCACCGTGAGTGGCATCAGCACCTTTTTTGCATCTAACGTAACATGTAGCAACCAGTCGCATAGTCACAAGACTCTCTATTTGAGGATAGTACACGAATTTGAAAAAAATGCAGACTTTCGCTTGAAAACATGCCCCGAGGGGGCGACCACCCCTAGCGGCCCCCAAATGGAATTTTGAGTGGTATGTCCGCGTTGTTCATGTCAAATGTAACACGTATCAATCGGCCGAGTAGTTATGGGACTCTTGGTTAGGACACAAATTTGAAAATATGAACACTTAGGCTTAAAAACGTGTCGCGAGGGGCCAGACACCTCAAACCGCCTCCAAATGGGAACCGCGAGGGTCACTAACAGCTTGTTTACGACTAACATAACATGTATCAACCCGTTGGGAATTCGTGGGACTCCCAACTTGAATAGGACATGAATTCAAAAACAATCACACTTAGGCTTGAAATGTGTCGTGGGGGGCGGTCTAAGCCTACCAACGGCCTGCAAATGACACCGTAAGTGGAAAGAACACCTCATATACATCCAACGTAACATATAGAACCGGCCACACAATCATGGGACTCTCGGTTTGAGCATTCGACATGAATTTGAAAATAGGCACACTTAGGCTTGAACATGTGTCACGGGGGTAGGCACCACCAGTGGCCCCCAAAAGGCAACGTGAGTGGCACGAACACCTCGTGCCCATCCAATGTAACACATAGCAATAGGACGCATAGTCATGGGACTCCATTCTTGAGAACGGAACAAAAATTTGGAAAAAGGTACACTTAGGCTTAAAAACGCGTCGTGAGGGGGTGAACACTCCCAACTGCCCCCAAATAGCATTGTGATCTGAACAAAAACCTCGTGTGCATCCAATATAACAAATAGTAATTGGACACGCAGTCGTGGAACTTCTCATTTGAAGATAGGACACCAATATGAAAATAGGCCCACTTAGACTTGAAAATGTGCCACGAAAGGGTAGACCGAGACCACCAACAGCCCCCAAATGACACTGCAAGTGGCACGAATACCTTATGCACATCTAACGTAACAAGTAGAAACCATTCATGGTACTCTCAAATTGAGGGTAGTACATGAATTTGAAAATAGACACACTTAGGCTTGAAAACGTGTCGCAGGGGGCGGGCACCCCAAATGGTAATGTGAGTGGTAAGATCACGTCGTGCACACCCAATGTAACACATAGCAATTAGATGCACAGTCATGGTACTCCCGATTTGGAAATAAGACACGAATATGAAAATAGGCATACATAGGGTTGAAATGTGCCGGCGGGGAGTGGGAACCCCAGCAGCCCCCAAACGGCACCACGAGGGGAACAAAAACCTCGTGTGTGTCCAACGTAACATGTAGATATCAGCCGTTCAGTCGAAGGGCTCCCGATTTGAGGATAGGACACATATTTGAAAATAGGCACACTTAGGCTTGAAAACGTGCCGCGAGGGGTCGGACACCCCCAGCGGCCCCCAAACGGAAATGCAAGTGGTATGTCCACCTCGTGCATGCCAAATGTAACATGAAAAAATTAGATGCGCAATCATGGGACTTCCGGTTAGAACAAAAATTTTAAAATAGGAACACTTTAGCTTGAAAATGTGTCGCAATGGGGCGAACACACCCAACCGCCCCAAAACGGCATCATGAGGGGCACGAATACCTTGTTGGCGACCAACGTAACATGTAGCAACCGCTTGCAGAGTCGTGGGACTCCCAATTTGAGAATAGGACATGAATTGAAAACCATGCACACTTAGGCATCAAATCGTGCCACAGGGGGCCGGTTGATCCTATCAACGGTCCGCTAAAGGCATCACGAGTGGAAACACCTCATGCGCGTACAATGTCACCTGTAGCAACCAACCATGCAGTTATGGGACTACTGATTTCAGGATATGACATGAATTTGAAAACTTGAACACTTAGGCTTAAAAATTGTAATACCCCGTATTTTTATGACATTTATTTTTGGGGATTAATTGAATTTAAATGTGTATTAATTGGAAATTAATCCGGATAAAAATACTAACGAGATGCGAGTTGGTATTTGATTTTAATGAGTATATATGACTATATATGAATATGGAAATTATGAAATTTTCGTGAGATTGAAATACGACAATTTGGAATTTTGTTGAGACGCGTGTGACAGTCGCGTCAGGAATATTATTATTTAATTAAAAAGTTAATTTTAATTCTATTAACCGTATGGTCGTTTTGAGTGCGCCAACGCGTCTGGAAGGGTCGAAATAGTCAGAAAACACTAGCCGTGGGTTTAGTTTGGGTCCCGGGGCATTTTTAGGTCATGCCGGCAACGTATAAGGGTAGTTTTGTAATTTTAGATTTTTGGGAATTAAAACCAACGAAAATTAGGAAATAAAAATCTGATTTGGTAATTACCCACTAAACCCACTAACTACACCTTAGGACCAAATGGGCTACGGGGGTTATTAGAATTAGTTCCAAGAATTTTCTAAGGCAAACCCTAGCCACCATTGTCACCTTAGAGAAGAAGAGCATGTAGAAAGAAAAGAGAGGAGAAATCCTTCAGAGAGAGAGAATCATTCATCTTCAACATCAAATCAGAGATATACATAAGGCAAGTGGTTTAATTTACATTATTTTGCAGAGAATGTTTCTTCCATGCTTAGACAATTCTAAAATTTCATTTGTTTGGGAGATTGATGAAAACCCATAAAATTGGAGTTATAAATCTAATTTTGGATATAGGTTTGCATGTAGAAATGTTATTGGATGATTGAACTCAAAGAATTACTACTTTTTGTGTTACAAAAATGGATTTTATTAGGCTCATTGATGATTTAAATTTCTAGGGTTCATGTTCTTGAGATTTGGGGGAAAATGTAGAGTTTTGATATTTGGATGATGTTAGGATGAATTAAACCCACAAAACATGTTAGTATATGACCTAAGTGTGTTTAGGAATGATTAGAGACCTTGATCGATTGTTAGATTGATGTTTAGATGAGATTAAATGTGAAGAAAAGATGGAAAAACGAGAATAGGAAAATCTGGGCTCGAAACTGGCCTCTCGTTAGAAGACCCGCACAGGTCGTTCGAACGAGCTCGTTCGAACGAGCTTCTGACGAGTTGACAGTTTGCCTTCTAACGATAGGGATGTTCGTTCGATGACTTTCGTTCGAACGAGATCTCGTTAGATGCCCAGTTCGTTCGAACTAACTCTCGTTCGAACGAGACTTCTAACGAGCTGACAGTTTAGGCCTTTTTGGCCTGTTTTGATTTTGCGTGTCCCGTAACCTTGTTTAATTGTAGAGATACCATTACCTTGATGATAAATTGATATAGTTGGGACCTTTGGGATATATTGAGGAGTAAAACCTAGAAGTCCAAATCGAATTGAATGGAAATTATGGAATAGGACGTGAGAGACTATTACGATGCGAGAATTATTAACGGCTTTAATAATTGAATTAATTGGGAACTTATGAATTGTGTAACATTATAAGTTGGTACGAGAATGAGAAGTGTACCACAAATAAATTACGGTGATAACTAAGATGTGTGTTTACTTAGTATATGTATATGATTTTATGTGTATGACATACCTACCATACTTGCTATCACGGGAGGTTTACGTTCGCTTAGGGCCCTCTAATCCTTGTGTTGTCCGGATTTAGATTGGTACCTCGAGAACATAGGTCAGAGAAGGACTTATTGGGATGTTAATAAGTCTGCTGATCGTGGGAGCGTAGGTATGTGCGTGACCCATGTGATGTGACAGTGTTCGCATCCATTGTTTGTGATTGTTATTATCTGAGAACGATTCATGAGAGATTCGGAATGCGTGATCCTTATGTACGTGATGTACTGGGATGGATAGCAGAGTATGTGTGCACCGCAGCTTAGTCTCAGGTGCTTGAATTGTATATTTATGGCGTGGCTAATATACACTTATATTAATGAGAACTTTCATGTTGGTATTGTGAATATAATTACGGAAACGCTTGAGTAAATATAAAGGGACAATTTGAAATGAATTGTATTGCTTAATTGAGAATCCGAGTGTTTGTAAAGCCTCTATTTAATTGATAACATTGGAATGTATAATGGGTACCGAGTAGAAAGGTTAGAACTCATGTCAGTTTAGTTAGATGTAATTATCACTTAGATGGGTGCTATACGTTAGGGGTGCACAATTAGACGAGAGGTGAGTATTTCATGTGAGTGCACGTCCTAACATGTATTTTGCATTCGTTGTTTTAATGTTTAAATCACTTGCTGTTTTTAAAATAATCTCCACTTTCGGGCTCTGACCCGTTTGCTTTCAAATCTACTTTTTTGTAAAAACCATTTTAGGTGCCCAGCCACAAGGACACCATGCATAGGATTTTCATTCAGGTGACGAGCTGTAGCTGTTTGTGGAAGCTACAGGGCCTTGCTAGTAGACGCTTCTTTCATCTTGACTCCATATTCAGTATTCATCAGTTGCAGGGAATGTCGCCCATTTCCATTAGTGTTATTTCCTATTTCAGATTTTCAGGCTTTTGGCATGTAATTAATTCAGAATACTTTGTTTTATTTAGTTCAGTTGTGGGATTGTTGTGAAGAGTTTTTCCTCCGGACTTATTATTTATGTTGTTGGTTATTCTATTGTTTCGTTATGGTTAATGTTGTTATTTTATTATTAGTCTCTTATTGCATGTTAATCAGAGTTAATTTAAAATTTGGCAACTTACTTTTTAAATACTAGGTGGTTAGTAATCATTAAAATGTTTTCGACAGTGATGCTGTTAACTGAACCAACTTGGCATTTTGTATTAATTTAATAAAGGAGTAGCTACCCGGTATTTAATTAGTCGGGGTGTCATAGGTGGTATCAGAGCATCAGGTTCTAGTGTCCTTTAGGATCTGTACGGCTTATTATGTTTTCGCTGAGCATTCTTTGATATAGAGCCCTATATTTTAGGACTGTTGTATTCTTTTGTATATGCTACGTTCTTCAGCTATTTAAAGTTTATAACTGCGAACTTATAAACTTTATTCTTATTTCAGATGCCTCCACAACGTGCACAACGGGTTCCCAGGGATGCAACGCCAGAACCACAGCCCGCACCAGTTCAGGGCACGATCAATGCCGCCGAGGTTGCAGCCATTGTAGCCCAAGCGGTAAATGCCGCACTAGCCGTAGTTCATCAGGCACCACCTCAGGCGCCAGTAGCCGCGCCAATTCAGGCACATGCATTCCCGTCTGCTTGGGAACGTGTTCGTGATGCTTTTCAGAAAGCACACCCACCGGAGTTCGCAGGTAGCTCCGATGTTCTGGTTTCGAGTCAGTGGAGGAAGGAGATTCAGCGGCACTTGAGGATGTATGAGTGCACCGATGTCCAAAAGCAAATACTAGCTACCTTTAAGCTAGTGGGGTCTGCACTGCAGTGGTGGGAGTCTATTACCACCGTGGAGGAGAGAGATACTCTCACTATATAGGAGTTTTGGGTGCGGTTTGACCGCAAGTATTTTCCGTCAGCTGTTCACATGGAGATGAGAAGGAAGTTGATGCACCTCAAGCAGGAGGGTAAGACTGTGGCCGAGTATGAGGCTGAATTTACAAATCTGTTGAATATTGTCCCGGATGAGATACCGACAGAAGAGAAGAAGATATATAAATTTACAAACGGGTTGACTTGGAGGATCCGTCAGCATTTGTTGGGGAATCTGTCGTTGGCCACTTACTCTGATGTGGTTAACGCTGCACTATTACACTGTCAGGATCACCGCTTTCACATGGCTGAGGGCAAGAGATCGGGAAAGTCCAGCCATCAGGGCAGGACTGGAGGACATGGTGCCAGTGGGGCACAATCTGTTCAGGGGCAGAGACAGGGTGACCAGGGTTCCCAGCACGGGAATAACAAGAGGTTCAGATCGGGAAATTTTAGGCATGGACAGGGAGGTTTCCGGCAGGGCCATCACGGTCCGAACGGCCATCAGAACCAGCAGGGTCAGAATGGTCAACAGCAGTTTCAGCAGGGCCAGGGGAGGAATGGTAACGGCCACCAGGGCCGGGGGCAACAGGGACATAGAGGGGGGAACTTCCCGGGGAAGTGTTACATTTGTGGCAAGACTGGCCATAAATGCCAGGACTGTCCGGATAGGGGCAGGGCCCCGCACCAGCAGCAGGGTGCTCGACAGGAGCCGCAGAGACCCGTGTTTCTCGCCGCCCTCCCGGTGCCACCACAGATGGCAGCATTACCACCCATTCCAGCGGTCCCAGTTCAGCAGGGGCAGCTGCAGTATGGGAGAGTATACCAGCTTCAGCAGGCAGCAGCTCCACAGGTACCACCCGCTAATAAGGGTATGTTTCCTATCCATGGCACTATGGGTCGGGTTTTGTTTGATACGGGAGCAACGCATTGTTTAATAGCTACACATTTTGTGAAAGCCTTAGGGTTGTTAGCCACAGCAGAGAGCACAGTGACGTGTGTAGACTCACCATTGGGGAGTGGGTCACTTATTTTCTTTATATGCCGGGGAGTGGGGGTAGAGATTGGTAGTTTGGTATTACCTGCAGACATGTTGGTATTAGATATGCATGAGCACGATGTGATTATTGGTATGGATTGGCTCGCAGCTTATAGAGCCATGATTGATTGCTTCGGTGGGAGCATTGTTTTTGCCATTCCGGGGCAAGAGATGTTTGTAGTGGCGATGCCTCGCCCAGAGGGAGGCTCGACCGCTCATTTGTATTACATAGAGGAGGATACCTCTAAGGAGGTTGTGATTCCTTTAGATTCGATCCCAGTTGTCAGATAGTTTTCCGATGTATTTAAGGAGATACCAGGCCTACCCCCCAGTCGAGAGATAGACTTTGTCATAGACTTATTACCAGATACGAGACCTATAGCACGCGCACCATACCGTATGGCTCCGGCAGAGATGCGAGAGCTACGAGATCAGATTGAGGAGTTGTTGGGTCAGGGGTTTATACGGAGGAGTACTTCGTCGTGGGGTTCCCCTGTATTATTTGTAAAGAATAGGGATGGATCGTTGAGGTTGTGTGTGAATTACCGAGAGTTGAATAAGGTCACGATACGGAATAAGTATCCGTTGCCCTAAATCGATGACTTATTCGACCAGTTGAGAGGAGATTCTTTCTTCTCAAAGATTGATTTGCGATCGGGATACCATCAGTTGCATATCAGGGAAGAGGACGTCTTGAAGACTGCGTTCTTAACGAGATATGGTTACTACGAGTTTCGAGTTATGTCTTTTGGCTTGACAAATGCTCCAGCCGTGTTTATGGACTTGATGAATAGGGTGTTCAGAGTGTTCCTTGATCAGTTCGTCATTGTCTTCATTGATGATATTTTGGTTTACTCCCAGACAGAGGAGGATCACGCAGAGCATTTGAGGCAGGTTTTGCAGACGCTACGTCAGAACGAGCTGTATGCAAAGTATGAGAAATGTGGGTTTTGGATGAAGGAGGTTCAGTTTTTGGGGCATATTATTTTCGACCGGGGAATATCTGTTGATCCGGGGAAGGTATCCGCGGTGAGGGAGTGAAGACAGCCCATGACACCGACTGAGATCCATAGTTTCTTGGGCCTAGCAGGATACTACATGAGGTTCATTCGGGGATTTTCGAAGATAGCAGGTCCTTTGACACATCTGACTCGTAAAGGTGTGTCGTTCATTTGGAATGAAGCCTATCAGTTGGCATTCGATGAGTTGAAGGACAAGTTGACCTCAGCACCTGTGTTAGCATTGCCGAGATCGGGAGTTGAGTATCTAGTTTACACCGATGCGTCCTTACAAGGACTTGGAGGCGTATTGCAGCAGGAGAGTCAGGCCATAGCTTATGCTTCCCGCAAGCTTAAGCCTCACGAGAAGAATTACCCCACTCATGACTTGGAGTTAGCAACAGTGGTATTTGCCCTTCGGATTTGGAGACATTATCTTTTGGGGGAGAAGTTTCAATTTTTCACGGATCCCAAGTCCCTACAGTACTTATTCACGCAGAAAGAGCTGAATATGCAGCAACGGAGGTGGCTTAAGTTTATGAAGGACTATCAGTTTGATATCCAATATCACCCAGGGAAGGCTAATGTGGTAGCACACGCGTTGAGCCGTAGACCAGTAGATGAGGTGGCAGAGGTGTGGAAGGCAAAGTGGAAAGAGTTGGGACACTAGGATGCAGTGGCCCGATCATTCATGTCGGTAATGACTGTTACACCGCAGATTGTCACGAGAGTGGTAAAGGCACAAGCGGATGACTCGTTATGTCAGGAGCAGATAGTTCGATTACTAGCAGAGGGAGTCGAGTCCTATACCATTAGCTCAGACGGGGGATTACGCTTCAATGGCAGATTGGTAGTTCCGTAAGGGGAGGAATTGCGACACGAGGTGATAGCAGAGTCGCACGGCTCACGGTTCGCGGTACATCCCGGTGGGGACAAAATGTACCAAGACATGAGACGTCAATATTGGTGGAGCGGGATGATGAGAGATATTGTCGTGTTTATTTCTAAATGCGCCACATGTCAGCTAGTAAAAGTGGATCATCAAAGATCGGCAGGACTTCTACAGCCACTAAAGGTCCCGATGTGGATGTGGGAGAGCATATCCATGGACTTTATCACGGGGTTGCCTACGTCACAGCGAGGTCACGACTCCATTTGGGTAATTGTGGACAGGTTGACCAAAGTCACTCATTTTCTACCCGTGAGGACAGACTACACTACAGGACATTATGCCCAGCTCTTTATTGCAGAGATAGTGAGACTTCACGGTGTGCCCCTAAATATCGTGTCTGACCGAGATAAGATATTTGTTTCAAGATTTTGGGAAAGTTTTCAGGAGGCCATGGGCACAGAATTGCGGTTGAGTACGGCGTATCACCCGCAAACCGATGGGCAAACCGAGCGTACAAATCAGATGTTGGAGGACATGTTGCGTATGTGCATCATTGATTTCGGGGGTGGATGGGAGCAGTATCTTCCACTGGTGGAGTTTGCTTACAACAACTCCTACCAGTTCACCATTGGAATGGATCCATTTGAGGCGGTGTATGGTAGACCTTGTCGTTCCCCAGCATGTTGGTTGGAGGTGTGGGACAACAAACTACTTGGGCCGGAAGTGATTCAGGATACTTCGGCAAGGATAGAATTTATACGGAGTCGCATTCGGGTAGCTCAGGATCGACAGAAGAGCTACGCTGATGCGAAGAGGTTCTTCAGGGAGTTCCAAGTGGGGGACCAGGTTTTGCTCAGAGTATCTCCTATGAAGGGGATTATGCGATTTGGGAAGAAGGGGAAGTTGGCACCGAGATACGTGGGGCCATTCCCTATCATCGAGCGGATTGGTTCTGTTGCATATAGACTTGGGTTGCCGGAGCATTTTCATCGGATTCATGATGTGTTTCATATTTCCTCATTAAGGAAATATCTTAGAGATAATTTGGCTCATTCTCACATTGCTTTGGAGGACATCGATCTCCAGTCTGATAGCTCCTACGAGGAGGGGCCGATTGCTATTTCGGACCGAAGTGAGCGGAAACTACGGTCAAAGATAGTTCCGTTAGTCCGTGTTCAGTGGCGACATCATAGTGTCGAGGAGTCCACAAGGGAGAGCGAGGATGATATGCGCGGACGTTATCCAGAGTTGTTCTTACCAGGTACTTTCTAGTTCCGAATTTCGGGACGAAATTCTGTTATTAGGGGGGAAGTATGTAATACCCCGTATTTTTATGACATTTATTTTTGGTGATTAATTGAATTTAAATGTGTATTAATTGGAAATTAATCCGGATAAAAATACTAACGAGATGCGAGTTGGTATTTGAATTTAATGAGTATATATGACTATATATGAATATGGAAATTATGAAATTTTTGTGAGATTGAAATACGGCAATTTGGAATTTTGTTGAGACGTGTGTGACAGTCGCGTTAGGAACATTATTATTTAATTAAAAAGTTAATTTTAATTCTATTAACCGTATGGTCGTTTTGAGTGCTCCAACGCGTCCGGAAGGGTCGAAATAGTCAGAAAACACTAGCCGGGGGTTTAGTTTGGGTCCCGGGGCATTTTTAGGTCATGCCGGCAACGTATAAGGGTAGTTTGGTAATTTTAGATTTTTGGGAATTAAAACCAACGAAAATTAGGAAATAAAAATCTGATTTGGTAATTACCCACTAAACCCACTAACTACACCTTAGGACCTAATGGGCTACGGGGGTTATTAGAATTAGTTCCAAGAATTTCCTAAGGCAAACCCTAGCCACCATTGTCACCTTGGAGAAGAAGAGCTTGTAGAAAGAAAAGAGAGGAGAATTCCTGCAGAGAGAGAGAATCATTCATCTTCAACATCAAATCAGAGATATACATAAGGCAAGTGGTTTACTTTACATTATTTTGCAGAGAATGTTTCTTCCATGCTTAGACAATTCTAAAATTTCATTTGTTTAGGAGATTGATGAAAACCCATAAAATTGGAGTTATGAATCTAATTTTGGATATAGGTTTGCATGTAGAAATGTTATTGGATGATTGAAATCAAAGAATTACTACTTTTTGTGTTACAAAAACGGATTTTATTAGGCTCATTGATGATCTAAATTTCTAGGGTTCATGTTCTTGAGATTTGGGGAAAAATGTAGAGTTTTGATATTTGGATGATGTTAGGATGAATTAACCCCACAAAACACGTTAGTATATGACCTAAGTGTGTTTAGGAATGATTAGAGACCTTGAACGATTGTTGGATTGATGTTTAGATGAGATTAGAGGTGAAGAAAAGATGGAAAAACGAGAATAGGAAAATTTGGGCTCGAAACTGGCCTCTCGTTAGAAGACCTGCCCAGGTCGTTCGAACGAGCTCGTTCGAACGAGCTTCTAACGAGTTGACAGTTTTCCTTCTAACGAGAGGGATGTTCGTTCGATGAATTTCGTTCGAACGAGATCTCGTTAGATGCCCAGTTCGTTCGAACGAACTCTCGTTCGAACGAGACTTCTAACGAGCTGAGAGTTTAGGCCTTTTTGGCCTATTTTGATTTCGCGTGTCCCGTAACCTTGTTTAATTGCAGAGATACCATTCCCTTGATGATAAATTGATATAGTTGGGACCTTTGGGATATATTGAAGAGTAAAACCTAGAAGTGCAAATCGAATTGAATGGAAATTATGGAATAGGACGTGAGAGACTATTACGATGCGAGAATTATTAACGGCTTTAATAATTGAATTAATCGGGAACTTATGAATTGGGTAACATTATAAGTCGGTACGAGAATGAGAAGTGTACCACAAATAAATTACGGTGATTACTAAGATGTGTGTTTACTTAGTATATGTATATGATTTTATGTGTATGACATACCTACCATACTTGCTATCACGGGAGGTTTACGTTCGCTTAGGGCCCTCTAATCCTTGTGTTGCCTGGATTTAGATTGGTACCTTGAGAACATAGGCCAGAGAAGGACTTATTGGGATGTTAATAAGTCTGCTGATCGTGGGAGCGTAGGTATGTGCGTGATCCATATGATGTGACTGTGTTCGCCTCCATTGTTTTTGATTGTTATTATCTGAGAACGATTCCTGAGAACGATTCCTGAGAGATTCGGAATGCGTGATCCTTATGTACGTGATGTACTGGGATGGATAGCAGAGTATGTGTGCACCGCAGCTTAGTCTCGGGTGCTTGAATTGTATATTTATGGCGTGGCTAATATACACTTATATTAATGAGAACTTTCATGTTGGTATTGTGAATATAATTACGGAAACGCTTGAGTAAATATAAAGGGACAACTTGAAATGAATTGTATTGCTTAATTGAGAATCCGAGTGTTTGTAAAGCCTCTATTTAATTGATAACATTGGAATGTATAATGGGTACCGAGTAGAAAGGTTAGAACTCATGTCAGTTTAGTTAGATGTAATTATCACTTAGATGGGTGCTATACGTTAGGGGTGCACAATTAGACGAGAGGTGAGTATTTCATGTGAGTGCACGTCCTAACATGTATTTTGCATTCGTTGTTTTAATGTTATTAAGTCACTTGCTGTTTTTAAAATAATCTCCACTTTCGGGCTCTGACGCGTTTTCTTTCAAATCTACTTTTTTGTAAAAACCATTTTATGTGCCTAGCCACAAGGACACCATGCATAGGATTTTCATTCAGGTGACGAGCTGTAACTGTTTGTGGAAGCTACAGGGCCTTGCTAGTAGACGCTTCTTTCATCTTGACTCCATATTCAGTATTCATCAGTTGCAGGGAATGTCGCCCATTTCCATTAGTGTTATTTCCTATTTCAGATTTTCAGGCTTTTGGCATGTAATTAATTCAGGATACTTTGTTTTATTTAGTTCAGTTGTGGGATTGTTGTGAGGAGTTTTTCCTCCGGACTTATTATTTATGTTGTTGGTCATTCTATTGTTTCGTTATGGTGAATGTTGTTATTCTATTATTAGTCTCTTATTGCATGTTAATCAGAGTTAATTTAAAATTTGGCAACTTACTTTTTAAATACTAGGTGGTTAGTAATCATTAAAATGTTTTCGACAGTGATGCTGTTAACTGAACCAACTTGGCATTTTATATTAATTTAATAAGGAGTAGCTACCCAGTATTTAATTAGTCGGGGTGTCACAAAAATGTGCCATGCTGCGGGCACCACCAGTCGCCCCAAAAGGCAACGTGAGTGGCATGAACACCATATGCACATCCAACATAACACATAGCAACTGACCGCACAGTTGCTGGACTCCCTGCTATAGAATGGGACAAAAATTTGAAAAAAAGCACATTAGGCTTGAAAATACGCCGCGAGGGGGAGGATACCCCAAACTACCCTCAAACGACACTATGACTAGCACGAACACCTTGTTCGCATCCAACGTAACACGTGGAAACAATCGCACAATTATGTGACTATCGATTTAAAGGTAGGACACCGATTTAAAAACAATCACACTTAGGCTTCAAAGCGTGCCGCGGGAGCGGATTTAGACCACCAACGGCACCGAAAGTGGTGCAAACACATTGTGCATAGCCAACGTAAGAAGTAGCAATCAGTCATAGGACTCTCGATTTGAGGATAGGACACGAATTTGAAAACATGCACACTTAGGCTTGAAAACATTCTACGGGGGTGGGCTCCACAAGCGACCCCCAAATGCTAATACAAGTAGCACGACCACCTCGTGCACATCCAACATAACACATATCAACCGGTCGTGCAATCACGTGACTCCCGATTTGGGAATCAGACAAGAATTTGAAAATAAGCATATATAGGTTTGAAATGTGTCGTGGAGCAGGGGCACCCCAGTGGCCCCCAAACGGCACCGTGAGGGACACAAACACCTCGTGCGCGTCGAACGTAATACTTAGCCACCGATCATGCAGTCGAAGGACTCCCAATTTGAGGATAGGACATGAATTTTAAAATAGGCACACTTAGGCTTAAAAACGTACTGTGGGGGAAGACACCCCCAAATGGCACCGCCAGGGGCATGAACACCTGGCTCGCGTTCAATGTAACACGTAGCAACTGATCACGCATTCGCTGGACTTCCAGTTTGATGATAGGATATGAATTTGAAAACATGCACACTTAGTCTTGAAAACATTCCGCGAGGGGGGAGGGGGGACACCCCCAGTTGACCCCAACAGGCAATGCGAGTGGAACAAACACCTCATGCCCGTCCAACGTAACACATAGCAACCGATGCAAAGTCGTTAGACTCCTAGTTTGAGAATAGGACACGAATCCGAAAACATACACACTTAGGCTTGAAAACTTATTGTGGGGGGGGGGGGGGGGAGACCACCAGCCGCTCCCAAATAACATCGTGAGTGGCATGAATACCTCGTGTGCTTCCAACATAACACATAGCAACTGGTCGCATAGTCGTGGGACTCTCGATTTGAAGATAGGACACAAATTTGAAAAGAGGCGCACTTGGGCTTGAAAACATGTCGCGGGGTGGAGGGCACCCCCCACATCCCCTAACGACACCACTAAGGGCATGAATACCTCATTCACATCAAACATAACACGTAGCAATCGAGCACGCAGTTACAGGACTCCGGGTTTGAGGATAGGACATGAATTTCAAAACATGAACACTTAGGATTGAAATCATATTGAGGGACGAACACCCCCAGTGGCCCCTAATGGCATCGCAAGTGGAATGAAAACCTCAGTGCATCCAACGTAATATGTAACAACCACCCTCATAGTCATGGGACTCGAGGATTGACAATAGGACATGAATTTGAAAATAGGCAAACTTAGGCTTGAAAACGTGTCGCGAAGGGGTGGACACCCCCAACTACCCCCAAATAGCACCGTGAGTGGTATAAATCCTCATGCACATCCAAATTAGCACATGTCAATCGGTTGCGCAATTGCGGGACTCCCGATTTGCGAATATGACATAAATTTAAAAACATGCACACTTTGGCTTGAAAACGTGTCGCAGGGGGCGGACACCCCCAGCGGCCCCCAAATGAAAAAGTGAGGGCCATGAACACCTCGTATGCATCCAAGTAACACATAGAAACTGGTCATGTAGTCACTGTACTACCTATTTGAGAATAGGACACGAATTTGAAAATAGGCAAATTAAGCTGAAAACATGTTGCGGGCGGGCCGAGACCACTAGCAGCCCCCAGATAGCACTGCGAGTGGAACAAATACCTCGTACGCATCCAATGTAACATGTAATAACTATTCGTGTAGTTTCATAACTCCTAGTTTGAAGATAGGACATGAATTTGAAAACAAGCATACTTAGGCTTGAAACAGTGATGTAGGGGGCGTGAGAGTGCGCTTTTGTTCAAACAAAGAAATTATTTAATTAAACTCAGTTTTTTTCAATTAAATCCTAAAACATGAATCTAGGTGGGATTGAAGACAATATGATCATGCAAGAATATTCAATCACAAACAAACACACAAATGAGGAAAAATCCCCCAAAGGGGCAAAACCTATTTATTTTCACTATAATTTGTAAAGAACGGTTTACACGAATTATATTAAAAACATGAGTGACATACAAAATAACCTCAGGTGTCGGTTCTGATGTCGTCGATGGGAATCTCCCGCAAGAACTCCAGATGGGCAGCAATGGAAAAGAGTCGACTTCTCCACAAGTTACTCCAGACGTTTAAAAACGATCCTTTGAAGGCTTAAAGATTCACACACATATATGGGAATGGTTTTGTGAATAAAAAAGGCATGAAACCTTAAAAACTTGAAGTCTATTTTCTGGGCTGTAAATCACAAAAACGTGTGCGGAAAAAACATGGAAAACGTTAAAAATGGGTACAGATGTTTATACGAAAATTGAGGTGGAGTCGTCGCTCGAACGACATAGGCATGTCGCTCGAACGAGATCGCGCGATATCCTCACGTCGCTAAACGACAGAGCGATGTCGTTTGAAAGATCTCGATGACCAAGAAAAGTCCCCTTCTACACTTAGAAAAATTTATGCTTTTGGGTAAAAAAACAAATTAGACTTCGAAAAATATTTTCAAAAACAAATTCCCAAATATTTATGTGAATATTAACAACTCCAATAAACCATTTTGCCAATAACGTGCCATGGATTAGTGGGAAGGATTGAGCAGCACGTCGCATGTAGCATGATGCACTTATGAGGATAGTGGATACATGGATTCGGATTAAGGCCATCGTTGATGATTGTGTTGACATGCCGAATGTAGCAGTATCAGACATACATATTGTGATCTAGGACAAATAAAAAATTCCTAGATTCTACCCCGGACATTTAAAAAATTATGTCCTTACAGGGCGGGCACCCACAGCGGACCCCAATAGACACCGCGAGGGGCATGAATTCCTCATTCGCATAAAACGTTACACATGGAAACTATCCGCGCAGACCAATTTGAGGATAGCACAATAATTTGAAAGCAGTCACACTTAGGCTCAAAATTGTGCTACGGGGTGTGAGAACCCCTCCTAAACGACAACGTGAGTGGCATGAACACCTCGTGCGCATCCAACGTAACATGTAGAAATTTTCCGCTTAGTCACGAGACTCCCAGTTTGAGAATAGGAGACAAATTTGAAAATAGGCATACTTAGTGTTGAATAAATGGTGCGAGGGGGTGCACACTCCAAGGGACACGAACACCTCATGCGCATCCAACGTAACATGTAGCAACCGATCGCGCAGTTGCGAGACTCCACTTTTGACAATAGGACACGAATTTGAAAAAATGCACACTTAGGCTTGAAAATGTGTCACGGGGGGTGGACCGAGACCACCAGCAACTCCCAGACGGCAACACGAGTGGAATGATCACCTCGTGTACATCCAACGTAAAAAGTAGCAACCATTCGCGTAGTTATAAAACTCTCGATTTGAGGGTAGGACACGAATTTGAAAACAAGAACACTTAGGCTTAAAAATGTTCCATGGGGGAGGTCACCCCCACTGGCCCCCAAAAGTCAATGTGAGTGGCGTAACCAGCTCGTGCGCATCCAGTGTAACACATAGCAACCGGTTGCGCAGTCATGGGACTCCCGATTTGGGATCAGGATTACGAATTTGAAAACAGTCATACTTCATCTTATAAATGTGCCGCCGGGGGGGGAGGGGGGACCACCAGCGTACCCCAAATGGTACCGCAATGTGTACAAACACCTCGAGCGCATCCAATGTAACACGTATCCACCGGTCGCGCCCTCGGAGGACTCCCGATTTTAGGATAGGATAGGATTTTGAAAATAGGCACACATAAATTTAAAAATGTGTCACGGGGATCGAGCATCCCCAAAATCCCCAAACGGCAATGCGAGTGTAACAAACACTTTGTGTGTGTCCAACGTGACACGTAAAAACCGATCGCACGGTTGTGGGACTCCCGGTTTGATAATGGGACGCGAATATAAAAGATGGCACACTTAAGCTTGAAAATGTGTCGTGGGTAAGCAGGGACCACTAGTTTCCCCCAAATAGCAACGTGAGTGGAACAAAAACCTCGTGTTAATCCTATGTAACATGAAGTAACCATCCGCACAATCGCGGGATTCCCATTTTGAGGGTAAGATCCAAATAGCTCATATTTTTTTTCCAGTTAAATATGGTTACGACTCTAGTCCATAACCATGTTTTATTTTTTATACTACAGTTAAAGATGGTCATGGCTAAGGATCATGACCACCTGATTAACCATTTTCATAACAATATAGTACTGAGTTATAGCTTTGGGTCGTGGACACTTTCATGATTATAGTGACTTCAGGTGCGGTCATGGCCCGTGACCAGTTAGCAAGCCTCGTCTTACATGGGTCATGAATTTGGTCCATTACCAACTCGTCACAACCCCTGTCTGTGACTATGCTCCATCATGACAAGGTCTATGACCACTTACTTCAGTCAGGGATTTGGTATGTGACCCAAGAATTTGGTCATGCCCCATATGGTCATGGACAAGTTCCGCGATCAAAAATCTTTGTTATGGTCCATGTCGGCGACCATTCACCTAATTTGGTGTAGTGTTTAATTGTTCCAACGTCAATCTTAACCTATAACAATGGTCTTTTCATGATTTAAACATGAATTAACGGGGACAAATTCAGATTCAATCGAAGAACGCTAAGTTTCTATCTTTTATCAATTAGGTTCATATTTGTTATTAATTCGTTAAGTTATCAAGGGTCTTTTGACTTATATTCAGTGTATAACATCCTTCTAACAATTCTACATCAATTCCATATCAAATTCATAAGGGATTACCAGAATTAATTCATGCCATTTTCATGAGTATTCCTAAACTACGTAAACTTGCCTCAATTCAAAAGGGCAAATTCTAAGCTTAGACTTCCAATTCCTTTTTTCTCTAGGTTGCCCCCTCTCTGGCGTTAAGGTTTCTCTTTAAAAGTGTTTGAATGAATTAGATTTAATCTAATGACCTTTTAATATGATAATTTGAAATTAGGTTTGGGCCCCATATGGTCATTAACCTAATGAGGCCAAATACATCTCTATACGGTGTAAAGCCTAGCCAGGTCATACTTATAGGACTTAAATCGCATTATTTTAAGTCATAATCGGGCAGTCTACATGACCCAAAAGTCAAACTAAACTACCATACCAGCATCCTAATATTCTAACTAGTACGAGTTCCAAAATCCATTATTAAATTATTTATTAATTTAGCATGACACGACATTATAGGAAACTCCTTCACGGTCGGTGAAACATGACACCAAGGAGATAATATAACAAGGAAACCCTTGATATCAAATCCCTTATCATTCCATAGTCTCCCATAATACAATGTCACATATAGGTAATTATTAATTATTACCGTGTGTTAAGTATGATTTCAATTTCGAATTATAAAGTACATATAACACATGATATAAATAATGACATATAATGTCATACAAAATAGGCAAATATAATTTTTACAATTTAATTTAATGTACGAAAGTACGGGGTATTATAGGATATGATTATCCCAAAAAGGTTCGAAGCTACAAATGGATAAGAGGTCCCTATGATGGATGTGGATGAAAAAGAGAAGTGAGAGGTAGACAACATTGACTTATTTGCATATGGTATAGATATAACATATGGGTTCGAAGAGCCCACTATGAATATGATTAATCATATCAAACTCTTGTTTATAAAATGCTGGATAAATGGAATTTTAATTAATAAAATATTACTGGGTAACGACACAGCTGTTAATATAATACCATATTCCGTTCTTCCTAAAATAAAAAATAAAACAATAAACTGGTCCAGACTCAAATAATTATCTCAAGCTTTTCTAGAGATCAAAATTAAATTAAAGGTGTGTTATTTATTTATATCGAAGTAGGCATAAGAAAACCTAAAACTCCATTCTTCATTATTGAAATCAAACCAAGCTTTAATGCCTTACTTGGTATGCAGAGGATCCACTATAACAAATGTATTCCTTATTTTATGCATTAGAAATTTATTTTGATGAAAGAGGATATGAACATGGAAAAGGTGGAAACTAACTCGTTACCTTTTCCAGCAACCTCCAATTGTGTGGAGGCTTGCATGTACCAAGATAAAGTGGGACCTCTCAAGGAAGATGCTTTGGTGCCAAAAGCATCAAAGGGAGAGTTCTCGGATTAGGGTTGGGATGAGTTAGTTTTTGGCTTGATGGGGCTAATTGAAAATAAAATAACTCAATTGTTTAATGGATAACACACACATTGACAATGATAGTGCGTATGTTCAAAATCGAGACAGACAAAAGTTACCCAATTAAAGTCTCTTTTCAAGTTTTCATAAGATTTTATTTACAAGTTTAGGTTGGAGTATCAAATACAAGACCTAAGGTCAATGTGATTATTTTTTTACCATATAGATTACATCGAATTTTATCTTCAAATTTAGGTGACTTAATATAAGTGAGAAAGGAAACACAATATAGCACATGACTAAGGTGTAGGAGGAAAAACCCACAACGGGAAAAAACCTCGGGTCAATAGAGCAACAAATGCATTATGATAGAGTTTTATAACTAGAACAAATATACTTACAACCCTCAAGGCACAAATACTGACTAGACACTCTTGCCTCCATATTCTCTGTAAAGGGAACTAACAATTGGAGTTCGCACCACAACCACGACTGGTTTTGTTCTACAACCAATGCTATAAAACACTTTGTCAAAAAAAATAATTCGTTCAAAGTTTGAAACAAATTTTTTTCATTTTGAATTTGGAGAAGAAACTATGTGTTCTAAGATGGAACAAAGGCGAGAAGCCTCTGATGAGTGTATTATCACTTTCTAGGTGTCTGCTGACCTAAGGTGAAAGTGTTTCTCGAAAAAAATGTCTCAACTCACAAAATCTATCTTTGAGATATACAAAATATAAAAATAACACAAGAATAAATTAGAAAGATCTTTGTTCATGGTTTTAAAAAAAATTCAGACAAAAGTTCACTTCAACTTTTTTTTAGATTTCACAAGTATTCAAACATAAAATATTTCAAGGATATATAGAAGAGAAAAAGAAAGATTTAAAACATGGAAGAATAAAATCTTCAATACCAAGGAAGTTTTTTATCAAAAGATTTTTCTCTCTCCTAAAGTGGTTCTTATGGAAAGAAATTTTTAGCAAACATATTTTCTCAACAAAGATTACACAAAATCACACTTACACTCTCTAAAAAAAATGAAGTCCAACCAGCTTACATATAACACCCAAACTTCAGAGGGAAGCTAGGAGGGAACAAATAGTTAAGCTGACTTATATCATGTGAGATTTTGTAAATGTAGAAAATATATATTTATATCTTTAGTTTGTAAAAGTATCAAAAATGATGTGCATAATATAGCTCAAAAAGTTAGTTTTGAGTAAGACTGGTGCACAGCGTTGGAGTGTCGCTGAAGTGAGATTTTTTGTTGTTATGATAATACTACAGCAAGGATACAAGGCAAGCCAAAGCCAAAAATATCTGGAACCAGACGCATCCTGAGAAAAATTGTCAGTACAATGACAAATGCCTCGCTACGATGAAGGTCTTACGTGATAGACTTTAGTAGCCTTTAGAAATGCAATTTCTAGGATTTTCCAATATGGTTTTATTGAATTTCATAAACAAGCCCAAATATCCATATCAACACAAACACACACACACATATAAAAAATATTTTCTTATGAAGAGAATATGTTTGAGTAAAATGTATATGAGTCTACGTGTTCGTTTACCTTCCTAATAATGGTATAAAAAGGATATGCATAAAGTTGAGGATGCCCGTTAGGATCAATATAGCCAAGGAAGATAGGCCGAGGAAGGTGAATAAAGAAACGTTGGTGATTGGGTTTTCCAAAAATGACCTATCACGAGTTTTGTACCCCCATGACGACCCTCTGGTGGTCAAATTTAGATTTCAAGATATAATCATTTCTAAGGTGATGATTGATAATTGTAGCTCAGCAGATATCATATTTTATTCATGTTTTTAAAAGCTAGATTTGAATCTTAGTCAGCTAGATCCGTACCACAGGCCCCGGGTCGATTTTTCTCGAGAAAAAGTTTATCCTTTAGGCACAATCAAGTTAAAGGTATTATTCGGCAACTCGCCAGCAAGTTGGACCTAGAAACTTCATTTATTAGTGATAGATAAGAACGTGCTATGAGCCAACAATGTCATCATGGGAAGATTAGGGTTGAAGAAATTTTAAACAGTTCCCTCAACAGTCCATTAGTGCTTGAAGTTCCCGACCAACTTCGGAGTACGTGTGGTGAAAGGTAATAAAAAAATATCCTAGAAATGTTATTATTCCTTTGCCGAGCAAGAGGATCTTGAGGAAATAAATAAAAATACCACCACTTACCAAGTGGACACTACTAAAACCAATAGAGAATCTAAGGTTGAAACCTTAGATCCAAGAGAGGAGGCAAAGAAGGTGAAAGGCCAAATTATGGAAGAAACGGAGAGTATCATCTTAGATGACAACAAGACAAAGCAGACTACATAGGTGGGTTTAATGCTAGACCCTATTTTTAAACAGGAGATAGTGACGTTCCTGAGATAGAAAAAGTACGTGTTCGCCTAGAGTCATGAGGATATGCCTGGGATTTATCCCAATTTCCTCTACTATGCACTCAACGTCAATAAGGACGTCAAGCCAGTAAAGCAAAGACATAGGGTGTTCCGCCTCGGGAATAATCAGGCTATTCAAGAGGAGGTAGAGAAACATCAAAAAGATTCATTCATTGAAGATGTGAAATATTCAGATTGGGTTGCCAATGTTGTTATGCTCAAGAAGAAAAATAATAAGTAGAGAATGTGTGTGGACTTCAGTGATTCCAATAAATCATGTCCGAAGGATCATTTTCCTTTGCCCATGATTGACCAACTTGTGGATGCTATGTCGGGACATGAGCTATTAGGTTTTATGGATGCCTATTCTAGTTACATCCTGTGACACCCCGCCTAATTAAATACCGGGCGATCACTCCTTTATTAAATTAAGATCAAGGTGAACAGTTAGTTCATTCTTAGCATCACTGTCGTAAAAATAACTTTTCCAAATTTAACACCCTATTTAATTTAGATAAGTTTCAAAACCATTTTTTAAACATTACTTTCCAATTTTATTTATTTACAATCAATCCAATAATTTAACATTTAACAACCCAATCCCAGCATTTAAAACTTAAAGTAAAACATACATGTTGAATAAATCCCAAAGTAACAGTACTAGAAATAAATGAAATACAAATGTCCCAATAAAACAGATAAATAGTGGAAAGGGCGACACATGCCCAATAAGGAGAATGATAGAAGTGGAATCAAGTAAATAGAATCGTCTAAGCAAGTGGCCTGCAACTCCCACCTAAGATGCAACATGTTCCTTCCAAGGGATCCTAAACAAGACGCCCCTGTGGCTGGGCACCTGTAATATATACATATATATACAAGAGAGAAAGAGGAATGGAAACGGGTCAGAGCCCGATAGTGTATATGATTTAAAAATTAGTTTAGCAAGTATTTAAATTGATACAGGCCAATGCAACAACATATTAGTGCGACACTCTCTTGAGAAATTCTCGCCTCTCTTCTAATGTGCACTCCTATCGCACTAACCTTCCCAATGGTTTATCTCATCATATATCACACTATCCTTCCCCAAGGATTTAACTTATCTTAGGTGACTCTCAAAATTTAAGATTTAACAACATCATGGTTTAAAAAGGATAATTTCATTTAGTACAAAACACTCATTTTAACTTTATTGATTCATAAAGTTTTTTCAATATCATATTATACTTTTCAAAACAAGTATTTCCAATTTGAGTAATTATACATGTCTTACTTACCATAACACAATAGGCAGTTTCCCATATTTTAGAAGTTCATATATATATATTAAAGACTCGTATAATATATATATTCTAACATCACCACACATAAAATTTTATGGTGCGGGCATACTCTGCTATCCAATCCCCGTATCAATCGTACTAAAGGGAATACAAGTTCAGAATCACTCTCGAACTGTATAAATACATACACAAACAATATTGAGGCGAAGCATAGTTTCCAAGTCCAAGAGGTCAGTACAAACCCTCATGTCTCTTAGGATCGTGACTACCGATTCGATAGCCTGTACCTAGGATTTTTATCTTCTAGGGTACGAGTCAATATCCCCCATAAGGCACACGAGATAAGATCGTCCCAGTGCGAAAACCTCAGGGATAGCAAGTAGCGCGAGCATGATTTTCACAAATATATAATATATGCATACACAATCATATAAATATACCACTTTTATTATATCAATTTAGTTTTATCCAATAACCCACATTCACAACATTTATCCTTATTTTCCCATTATTATTTATCAAGTATAATGGTTCGTTTCTAACTTTAATTCGAAGGGTTTTTCCAACTTACTACGTAACCCTCGTGGACTCTATTCTTCCAAATGTACAATTCAGTAGATATCCATTTATGTTCCAACGTAACTCTCTCTTACGTGTCTCTCCCCTTTAATATATACTTACATTATCCCTTATGCAAAATATCCAAAAAATATAGATTTTGCCTTACATTAAAGGATTTTGAATTTTATTTTCAAAGATGAGAATTTCAAACGGTTTCGAAATCGGAATTAAAATGGAGTTTTAATTGAATTTTTATTATCTCTAAGAGTCCTCAAAACATAAAACTGTCTAGAAAAAAAATATTAAAAAATATTGAACGGTCCGATCGAGCTGACTTTTTTCTGTAGCTTCCTCTCGTCTTCAGCTAATTCGCTGTAAAATTTCATCCAATTCCAACGGTCCGATCGTCCGGAATAAATTTCCTTTTAGTGTTTGTATCTGATTAGAACTCTTTTCTTAATCAAACTCTTAATCCTTTACATGACAAAGGGTTTCCAGAATATCATATAAATCATCACTACATGAAAATTTCCCATCTCAAATTGGGTTTTTCTTCCATAAATCTCATCCTAATAACTCCTAAACTAATATGGATGATGCATCAACGAAATAAGCAAGATAAACACTTGCCTGGGAGTTTTAAAAATCTGGTTTGGTGTTAAATTTGGTGTGGTTGCGTTCCCCGTCTCGCGATCTACGCGTTGCCGGTGGCGGCGGTGCAAATGGGTGAGTTTTGAGCCTCGGAATGCCTTGAGAGCTCTCTCCTCTCCTCTCCAACGTCCGTTCTAGTGTTTTGAGTTATCTAACCCTAGGAGATAACCTAAACATCTGATATAACCCCTTTAATTTTCGTGGGTTTAATTACCCAAAAATACAAAATGACTAAAATGCCCTCCCGGGGTACTAATTAGGCCTAAAAACACCCCGAGACCCAAATCAAACTCCCGTGTATACTTTTCTGACTATCTTGACCCTTCCGGACGCGTTGGCGCACTCAAAATGACCATACGAACAACTTATAAAATATTTACTTTTATTTATCAATATTTAGTCCCGACGGGACACGGGCGCGTCCCGACTCAAATTTCTAAAATTGTCATTTTATTCACTCGTGACATTTAATATGGTCACTATTATATATTACTTTGCTCATTAGTAATATTCAACCAATTTTCCCATAATTACTAACTCTCATCACGTTAATAATTATAACATAATTAATTTCTGGATTTTTATTAAATAATTAATTCACATTAAATTTAATAAATCCCCAAATTAATATAGCATAAAAATGCGGGGTATTAGAGAACCATAGTAAAATAAAGCCTGAAGATAGGGAAAGTACCTCTTTCATTACTCCCTAATGTTATGCCATTTGGTTTGAAAGATGCAAGTGCTACCTACCAGAGGTTGGTGAACAAGGTATTTGAAGATCAAATAGGCCAGAACATGGAGGTGTATGTGGATGATATGCTGATGAAGAGTAAAAAAGCCTCTCATCACATTGCTAACCTCAGCCAAACATTTGATCAGTTAGAAAAACACAAGATGAAATTGAATTCGACCCAAAGTGTGTTCGGTGTGCAGGAAGGAATGATCCTCAGGCACATAGTAAATCAGAGGGTAATTGAAGATAATCCTGACAAAATAAAGGCATTGATCGAAATGCAATCCACGACTTGCAAGAAGGATATTCAGAGGCTCACTGGGCGAGTAGCTTCTCTAAAAAGATTCATATCCTGAGCAATAGGCAGGTGTTTGCCATTCTTTAAGGGGATGAGGAAGACCTTTGAATGCAGTAACGAATGCGAGAAATCTTTGCAGGAGCTGAAGAAATATCTAGGATCACCACCATTACTCTCCCGACCAGTTTGGGGGGTAAATTGTATTTATACTTAGTCGTTTCTAAGTCGGCTGTAAGTTCAGTGTTGATACGAGAAGATAATGAACTGTAGAAGCTAGTCTACTACACTAGTAAAGCCTTCCAGGGAGCAAAAATGAGATACCCACGACTGGAGAAACTAGCTTTGGCACTCATAGAGGCATCCAGATGGATGAAACATTATTTCCAAGCACATACTATAGTTGTGTACACTGATATGCCTCTTCGATAATCTCTTCATAAACCTAAGAAATCCAGGAGATTAAAGTATTGGGCAGTAGAATTGGGGGAGTATGACATTGTGTATGAGTCGAGGTCCTCATTAAAGGGACAACTTATAGAAAACTTTATTGTAGAGTTTACTTATCCGGAGGTTCCTAAGCAACAAGGCATTCAGGCATAATAGACCTTAATAGGGGTAAGCTCAATCGAAGTCATCATCAACCAACAACCCGAACAGACCCCAGCGAGGGAGAGCACAGACAAAGAAACTACCAACTTACCAAAACAGTCAACCAGGATGAAGGAGATGGCTAAGAAATATGGTTAGCTAAGAAAGAAGATATTCCATTATGGTACATGGTCAGACCAAGGTTTTGACAACAACATCTTAGTATGGAACTTATATGTGGATGGATCTTCGTGTGCGACAGAAAGTGAAGCAGGTATTATATTTAATACCCCTGATGGGATTTAGATTGAGTATGCACTTAGATTCCAGTTCCAAGCCTCAAACAATGAAGCGAAGTATGAAGCATCAATTATGGTATTAAGTTTGGCTCAATCACTAAACACCGAGCAAGTTATGGTGTACGGTGGTTCTCAATTTGTGGTCAATCATATTTTAAGTTTGTATGGAGCCAAAGGTGAATTGATGACAAGGTATCTCGCCAAAGCTTTTGAGCTTATTTCCAACTTGGTCAGCAAAGCACCAGCAGTCATGTACATTATGAACTGATGTAAATGACTAATTTATAAAGGCATTCCATCCTTTTACATTCCATCTCTTTATCTCCCTACGAGATAATAAAAACATTATAATCCATTCATTAAGGGAGGAGATTGATTACGTTCAATACGTTTAAAACATCCAAGGCAATGGAAATAAGAATAACAGTGGACGTAGTCTTTCCAAAACATCCGAACCACTTTAAAAACTCTTGTGTCTTACTTATATTTATTTTTTATTAAAGAATTAGACCTAGTCTAGTTTTTTACATCAACAAAGATGATAACGAATTGGTCCAAAAAAGGTCTAAATATTCGGTGCATTAATTCTATAAAATATTCTTGGGAATTAGTTAAACCAAATGACATTAAGGTAAACCCAAAATTTTCATAATGAGTTCAAAAAGTAGTCTTTGGAATTCCTTCCTATCTGACACATAACTGGTGATATTCGGATCGTAAATATATTTTAGAAAAGATCCTTACTTCTCTAAGTTAATAAAAAAATATCTTATTCGAGGTAAAGGATACTTGTTCCTACAAGTTATAGAATTCAGTTTACGATAATTTGTGCACAGTCTAAAGCTTCCATCATGTTTCTTAACAAATAATACTAGGGCTCCCCAGGCTGATGTACTTAATTGAATGAACCCTTTTGATATAAGATCATCCAATTGGGTACAAAGTTCTCTGAGTTCTAAAGGAGCCATTCGATATGGGGGTATCGAAATAGGAAGTGTATTGGGATCAAGATTGATATTAAACTCAATTTCTCTAGAAGGAAGTAATCCTAGTAAATCTTTGGGAAAATATCCTCAAATTGTTCAAGTAAATTGGAAATTAAAGTAGACTTCTGAATTTGAAAATTTAAAGGATTTTATGAACTTATTCCTTGGAATATAAAAGAATAATTATTTCCATCACGAAAAGAAATTTTCTTGGCTTGACAATCGATATAAACGTGATGTTTAGATAATACATATATTTTGATAAAAATATCGAATCCGCATATAGTTAATATTATCAAGTTCACTGGTAGAGTTCCTAGCCTAAGTTGAATTTTATAGTTCGTATACCCTTTTATTGACGTATTAATTTCATCTATTAGTATTTCAATATTCACCGGACTAATCAAGGAAGTGGGGGTCAATCGTATTAATTTAGCTAGTCTAAGACTAATAAAATAATGCGTAGCTCCTGTGTTAAACGAAATATAGGTCAGAATATGCTAAAAAATAATCATACCTTTAATCACATCGTGTGCATTTTTCATAGGCGGTGTAGCACAATTCCTTCCGCGATTAGGAATCGGCTGACCTCTCTGAGCTGGTTTGAGTGATTTGGAATAAAATGAAATTTTGGATTTTATGAGGGTTTGTTCAATTGGAAACGGATTGGAGTTGATTTAATCTTAGGACATCGGGGTCGAATATGTCCTATCTCATGACATTCATGACAACGGATCTCAGGGTGGTTGTGTTATGTCGAATTTGGGAATAAGCTTGCCCACTAGAGTTTATATATGGATGGGATTTAGAATGATATGGGGTTCTGATGATATGGTTGTTCCTAATAACTAAGGGTGGGGATCAGATCAATGTTGAAGAATTGCATTCTACAATGGTTGCAACGTCAATCAGTTGGGAATATTCACGAATTTGTAACGGAGCGATGGAATTCTTCATTCTCGGGTGTAGCCCTCTTTCATACTGCTTACATCTTTTCACCTCAGTATCTATGTATTCCAGGGCATAATGAGATAGTTAAGTAAACTTAGCCTCGTATTGAGCTACTGAAAGGGTAGCTTGTTGCAATATTAGGAAATCCACTGTTTGTTGGTTTCTCTTAGTCTCAGGAAAATACTTTTTGAAAAAAGTCTCTTTAAACTATTCCCATGTAAATTAGCAACATTCTAGTTACGTGACATGGCTTGCCCCTATAAATCAGCTTCGCCTCCAAACATATATGCATCTAAAGTGATTCGAAGATTAGTAGATATACGTACTCCGTTTAAGATTTTCACAATCTGGTGCATCCATTTCTTACCTTCATTCACACCTGGTTTTCCTTAAGATCATTCATTATAGGAAGTTCTTTGGAAACATCTTCCGAAGTAAAATGAATTGTCTCTTGTTGTCAAGCTAACGTAGTAAGTTCCTAGAGACACCACATGATTCGTTCAATCTGTGTCTGTTCCGATTGAGTTCCAATAGAGGGAGATCGAGTACTAACCAACCTAAAATAACATAATTTAAATAGCAAGAATTATAATAATAAATAAAAAAACAAGCCTATTTTATCTCAAGTTCAATGTATAGTATTATAATACATCACTTATCAGTCACAGTACCTCTAACATTTATATTATATAATATGTAAGCAACTGTCTGACGGTAGACTTCTTTCTCTAAATTGGAACGGTTGCGTCATCGCTCGTTGTGGACTCGGGGCTAACTAAGTAATATCATTAGTCCGCATCATCCATAAATTCATTTGTAGTACTATGGGAATCTCCTCCATGTATGTCTCCATTTTCTATTGCTTCTGAATACATCGGTGGAGCTAATAGGTCATCGGCAAATGCTAAGTTGATGGCTTCCGCTAGCATGACCAGATCATTTGCAAAGTCATCCACATTTTTTATCACCTGTATCTCCCCTAGCACTCTATTATTCAATACTAGCCTTGTAACCTCACTTCTTGAACTAGCCCAGTCTGTTTCTACTACTCGAATTGTTTCTCTAAGTCTGACTAAGGCCTCTTCTTTTACCCCTGTTTCCTAACAATTATCTGGCTCAATATTTAAATTAAACATAAACCTATCCCATGCATCCATACTACAAAAAGGATTACCATATAATAATATTAGTAAAAGAAGTTATAAAAATCAAATAACTATTATCTGATCTATTTCCGGCGTAGAATGCTAACCAGGCGATATGTTTTAATTTTAACACATGCTCTAATACCAACTTGTCATACCCTACTTTTTAGTATGAATGAACAAGTTGTACACATAAAGAGAATGGATTAAAGTTAAGGTGGAATAACTAACCTTTTATTCATTATTAATATGTTACATAAAGTGGAACCACCGTAAGGGTGAATTACACGTTTCTAGTACACACAATAATTTAGAAAATTGAAAAGCACCACTCCTTGCTCCCATCTAGTTTAATCTTTTCCCATATGGTCACATACACGAATAGGTGATCGATTATTATCTCTAGAAGGGAATAGATTTCTCCTGGAGCATCCAGAGAAGGAAGGAATTAGCACAAATATGCTAAGTAGGTTTTACTAGTTATATAACAATGATATAGATATAAATGAGAGTTCGAGTGTGTATAGAATCGATGTTTAAAACGGTTGATAATAATAAGCTGATAATTCCATATATATCAGATTATAAACATCAAAATGTTGGAAATTCATAATTCCGTAGTGATTAGTTTGTTTAATAAATCACGGCCCATTACCACTTTAGTTAGAATCGTGTTTGAAGAAAGTTAAGGAATTTGAACTAATAATCCCATTCTTACCAATTCACTAAGGGGTATAGAGGTAATTAATCCACCAGTGTAACTTTTTATGCACAATCCCAAAACCTTTGGGGAAAAGTAACCTGGTATGCTCACAATCAAAGTGGCACTCATATGTATGTAGCAATAATCAGGGCTCTCAATCATCTGAGACCAATAGGCCAAGTAAAAAGTTTTGTTGGATAACAAGTATGTTTACTTCCTAGTTAATACTGATGCTTATAGTAAAATATAGTAAAAGTGCAAGGACAAACTGAATCAATATGGTACATGATTATAGTTACTAGGTGAGAAGGGTAAAATTGATTATAAATTAAATAGTGGTGATAATTCAAATACTGATGATGGTTAACAAAATACGTAGTATGGCAGTATAATAACATACACATACTCAGAGTCAATGTGGTTATCACGGAGTGATACCAATAATAGTATTTCAAATATGCAAAGTATAATAATGAAAGGGATAGAAAACCTAATTGATTGGGTATTCTATTTGAATTTTGATCACACAGGAGTATTCAAAAGATTTGAGATTTGATTTTCTATTAAAATATCTGGCATATGAGTATTAGGGTTTAATCAGTCAGTTTTGTACTTATAATTTTCTTTAATAAAGTTTCGAGGGTTTATGAGTAATTATCTTGGGACATAAAAGTAAGGATGTTAAGATCATTTTTGAATTTTAGTGCAAGAGAGTTTTTGTTTTACAATAGTTTAATTTATGTATAGTCAAAATTTGGGCTACAAATTCCAAAGTTGAAAAAGTTACTAGGGGTTGATTTCTAATTTTAAGAAAATTTCTTTAAGTAAAACCCTCATTTTTGCATAACTTGAGATATAGATATCCAAACATGGTATTATCTTATACCATTTTGATAAAAAATATTAAATAAATTTTTGGGGGGAAAATCATAATTTTCTGATTGGCCACGCGCCCTCAGGCACGGGGTCAAATACTTTGGAAAAAGTCTTCATCTTCTTCCTCTTGATTTTGACTTTCTAGGGTTTAAAACTTTGATTAAGGTTTTCTCCTTCTCTGCTGTACCAATTGAGATGATTTCTTAACTAACTAAACTTAATTTTTCATGAGGATTTCAAATATATAAGTTTTATGGTTCGAATCTTAGTATATCTCAAGTTTCAAAACTCTATTTTTTCATGAAATTTTTACCTAACATTCGTGGATTTATATAGTATGGAAGAGTATCTTATGAATTGGGTTTGATTTCTCCTATGTGTGAGAGTAACTTGGTTGTAGTTTCAAGGATTTTTAGTTGTCTGTAGGTCGAGAAATTTTTATTTACAGGCTTTTACATTTGAAAACACTTTTGATCGATTAGACTTCGATATGAACATTCATGGGGTTTCACTATTACCCTCGACATCCTAAGGCTCTAAGGATTCTTTTCATGGATATAAATCAAAGGTTTGGTTATTGTAATTGGTTTCACCATTAAATCTCAAGCTTTAATGGCGTTCCTATTGTTTTCTTTTGCTCTAGGGGTTTTTACACATAAAAATAGTCATGTTTCTAGTGTTCTGACTATATTAACTATGCAAAAAACTACTAGAGTTGAAAGAATTGAAATTAAAGCATAAAATGAGGAGTTACCTAAATTCAGAGAAAATTTGAACTTTGAGAACGAACTATGGGATGAGTCTCTAGTGTGTAAAATGTAGGGTATTTATACTACTTTGAGGGGAGAGTTGATTAGAGTACAAAAGAGGTGGATCTGAATTAGTTTAGGATGAGTTTTGAGTATGGTTCAAATGGGTGCACATGGGTTACTAAGGGTTACCATGTGTTATCGGGTGATTTGTTAACCTCTTTTCCTGATGTGGGGGTGTGTGTAGGCTAGGGTAAAACTACAGTTTGGATTTCGTTCTTTTATCTTTGATGTAATTGCATTTATGTCCATAAAAGTACATTTTTGTAAAGTTTAGGGGTATTTTTGTAATTTCAAAAAGTTTCTAGGGATGAAATTATAATTTCATGTTAGTTGAGGTTCAAAGGTTTAGTTTGACATAAGGTTGAAGTTTAGGGGCTCAATATATCTCAGGTTATCACATTTTGAAAGTTTCAGAGACTCTTTTGTCATTAATTAAAACTTCAAGGGTTTAAAGTTAATAAGCAAAATTGTAGAATTTTAAAGATAGATCATTTCTTCTTAGAAGATTTTTTAGTTTACTCATTTTATGGGGGTTTAATGGAGGACGTATGTTATATTAGGATTTGAAATTTCCCGATTATTACAACTTGCCTGCCCTATATGGCCATAACCCTCACAAATAAAACATTTATTTGACTAGTCCCTCTTAAGATCATTATTCCAATTTTTAGGGAGTTTCTCAACTTTGTTATACTTAGACTTCTCAAACTTGAAAGGGTACGCTCATCCGATGTCGAACACCATGGAATATTTGTGATTTCGTTAAAGAAACAAGGGTACACTAGTCTGAGCAGGCATTTGGTGTACCAAAATCTTCATTGATATGTGTTCTCCATCATTAGGACAAAGTTCAAAATAGATATATCCCCTCCAACTATCATCTTGCATTAGTTTCTCATCCATGAAACATCAAGTATTTACTTCTTTAGTTCTTCGTATTCTCAGAGCTGTCCATTCATTTCTATAAGTTCTTCTCATCTTCTCTTTGCCCTTATTCGATTGTTCTTCTACTGTTGCTAGAGTTTTTTTTTTATCATCTATGGTGCTTCTAGATAACAAAATGATAGCGGAATTTAGGAAATCTTACAACAATCCTTAGTGGGTAAAAATCGACTGTGCCCCCATCCCCAAAGATGTCCATGACATATAAGGGGGCACTGGATTCATACCCACTTGATCACGCAGGGGGGTTAAACTTTTCCCCCAAACCCCCTCTTTTTGAGATTCTTCAATTACTTTGAAGTTCTCCCTGCAATATGCACCCTAATGTTTAAAAATGTGTAAACGGGGTCCATAGAATAAAAGAACTGTATGGGACATATTTAGGACTTGAGGATCTCTATTACTGCAACATCTGGTGGCACATCAATAATGATATTTTGTACTTGAAGATAAGGAAAACTGATAGGGTTTTAGTTATGAATGTTCCTGACTTCCACAAATATTATTGGGGTCATGTATTCATTGCTAGAAATTAGAAACATCCTCCACTACCTGAGGGTAAGAGGTACCGAAGCCCTTGGATCCCTAACTGGGGGGAGGATCATATAGGTCGCTTTCTCTTTTCTTCTGTTTTCTTGTTGTTTCTTTTTTTTCTATTTACTTGCTAGCTACTTTTGTTTCCTATCCTCTGACTTAAATTTATTTCCTCTATTTTTACAGTTCGCGAAAAAAATTAAGAACATGACTTGAGTGAGGTGAAAGTTGTTGACCTCCTCAACCCCTGGAGACTTCAAGAGACACTTCCTAATGACGAGCACCCTTATTCTACAGCTTATCTACTAGAGTATAAGAATACCACTAGTAGTTTTATTGATCTTTTAGTTGATAAAGTCCCTGCCTTGGAAAGTATTAAAGTAGGTCCCTATGAACCTATTATGTTATAAGAATTAGAAGGAGGAGCAGGAGATGGCACCCCCTATGAAGAGGAAAGTGTCAAATGTTGATGATTATGATCAGTTTATATTATCTTATAGGATGAAATCATTAAAGAGATAAGAGAGGGATTCCCCCAAGGTTAGTGTCTCCAACTTGGGTTCCAAGGGGAAAGAGAGAGAATGATAAGAAGAAGAGAAAATAAGAGGAAAGGAGAAGATAGGGAGAGAGGAGAAGAAAGGGAGAGAGAAGAGGAGAGGAGAAGAGTGGAAGAGAGAGAAGAAGAAAGAAGAAGAGAGGAAGAAAGAGGTGACAAAGAAGAGATTGACCCTGAAGGCTCCGACCGAGCCTTTTTTCAGCATGGCTTCATAGGGATCCAGTGTGTCCAATACTACCATATTGGCTCTTGATTTGTTGAAAGGGTCCATTCTTGTGGATAACTGTGAGCGCTCCTCATCGCTGGGGTCATCCCAGCTAGCACTCAAATCTGCACAAGGACTTTCTCTAGTAATTTCCCTCTTTTTCATTCGTCATTTCTCTATGTTCGTCCTCTGTCCACTAATCTTTCCTTTCTTATTTTGTACAGTTTTTTTTACTTCACCACTCTTCTGGATGGTCATGCTGACCAATCCAAGAATAACCAGGAGATGAAAGATGACCTGTAGAATTCTAAAAAGAACTTAGTTAATGTTTGCGCTGCTCTGGAGAGGGAAAAGGAGAGTTTGGCAAAGGCCGACACCTTAGTGGTCTCCAAGAAGGATAAGCTTTCTTAAGAAAATTTGGTCTTGGTCGGTAATTTTCATAAGTTGGAGGAGTAGCTCTCGGATGAAGGACAACAGCTAAACAGAAGGTTGGGATGCATCATATGATAATGCTGAGCTCCAGATCATGTACATTAAAAACGTATCCTTTAAAAAAGGATGGGATAAAGCTATGGGAGTACGGGGAGTCCCTCTAGATACTAACGTGTTCCAACTCCACTCTCTTAGACCCAACCCTCTTACCGAAGAGCCTCTAGCTGGTTAGCCTGGCCACCACACTGAGAATAATTCAATTGAGGTCAAAATGGTTACCGACCAAGCGAGGAGGGGTACTGAGAAATGGAAGGCACCGAGAAGTTTCGAACAGGTAAAGGAATATAGTTATGTAGTTGTAGGAAATTTCATTTTTCTTTGCTTGTGCCTTATAATTTCTCTCTTCTGGTTGTACTAGCCTTTGGCCTCCCCTTTTTTAATTAGGAAAAAAGACTTTACTTTTATTAATGTGTTCTGTTTTTTCAATTTTGTTGATATTCTTTATAACTCTTATTTATTATGTTGTTTATAGCCCATTGTCCTAGAGGATAAAATCCCTTACTTCAAACTTGGGGAGGATTTTGGGATAGATATTAGCAACCAAGCTCTCAAGGTATTTATATAGCTTTACAAGCAGCTGAAAGCGAGGACTGAGTAGTAAAAGGACCAGTCCGAGATGGTATCCAAGATAAAGGATGATCTCCAAGTCATGGAGTACATCGGTTCCTCAGTATAAGAAAATATAAATGGTTTGAGGGACATGCTCCTGGAGAGCAACAATATGAGCCAGGTAGGCGAGGTGATCCAAGCAGAGAATGATGCTCCGAATAAGGAGGTTACCAACCTGAAAAAAGACATCCAAAGGGGATATTTGATCACAATCGGTCTTCAAAACTATGTTACAAGGTTGAGGTGCTTGTTCAGAATGGCCCTCGAGAAGCATGGGTGAGAGGTTAAGACAAAGCCTGGACTGATGCACTAGTAAGGCCGAAGGAGATCGAGGGTGTTTCATTCAAGCGTGGGTGGTTGAATGCATTCAGGGAGATCATGACCCTAAAGGAATTAGACCTAGGGATAAGTACCATAAAGATTGCACTGCGTATCGCTAGCCTCATTTATTAAAAAAAGATAAATGGATCCCCATTGATGTCATTACTACCCAGATTCTAAACCATTATCTTGAAGATGATGAGGAGGTGTTCGCTCCTAACCCAAATGATGGCCGAAGAGCACGCATGGATTTCTCGCCATCCATAGCTTGTCTAGATCCTTGTATGGTCTTTGGTTTATTTTGTGTTCTTGTAATCATACTCTCTCATTCTTGTCAATATGTATAAAGTTTAGTTATCAACTTGCTCCATATTTTGAGCATGTGCTAACTATATATGAGTTAATAATTACCTTTATATTTTGACTGCTGACCAAATATGAGTTAATATGTAAAGAAGAGTTGATATTTACCAACCATTTAGGACCTTTGCTGACCATGTAACACTGTTGATCATTTTGGGATTTTTTGACGATTAAATGAGTTAGAATATAAGGTTAATCATTTTGGGCTCTTACCCAACTAGATGAAACAAGAATAAGTGTTAATCATTTTGGGCCCCTGCCAACTAAATGAGTTTGCAAACTTTTGTTCGAACATTCTCCCAATCCCATATGCCTTATCTATATCATTCCATTTGCCTTATCTTTTAAGTCGTGTCGTCACACTCCCTTAGGACTAGGTGAGACGATGAAAAGAATATACCTGATTGATGGCCCATCCCTGTGATCAGGTTTTTAGCAACAAACCCAATTGGCGACCAACCTAGGTTGGATTTTTTTCCGAAGGATTTCCTGTAGGGCTTTTACTGTTGTCAGGGCAACTCATGAGGTCTATTGTGTTTATGACAAAGACCTAAAAGTTTTAGAAATTGAAATAAGTTTTAAATAAATTATTGTGATTGTTATGGACCTTTCTCGGCACATGACGAAGTCCCTTGGTTGGCATAAGTTGAGTAACTTATTATAACCCCCAGGGGTTTAGTTATGCACGAGGAAGTGTTCTGGCTAAGACAAGTTGGGCAGCTTACTGTAACTAAAGGGACTAACCCTTTATTTAAGGAATGCTATCAATTGAAAATGGTGCATAATGTTAAGATACGTTATAGTGAAGTGTCCAATGTGTAATTGGCCTGTATTTATTGAATAATAACTTGCAAGAAACATAAGTTTAAAATAAAAATTTGCATAAACTAAATGTGCTGATAAAAGATAAAGAAGACTAAAAGTAGAACTTCTTGAGATTGGATATGTTCCATGATCTTGGTATCTCTCTGCCCTTCAGTATTTCTAAGTGATATGCTCCTTAAAGATTGTACCTGATTACCTTAAAAGGTCCTTCCCAGTTCAGTCCCAATATGCTTTCTAACGCTCGTACGTCATTGTCGAGGAATTTCCTTAGGACATATTCCCCTACTTAGAATTTCCTTAAATTGAAATTTTTATCATACGGCTTGGTCAGATGCTGTTAATAGGAAGCCATCTTTATCATGGAATGTTCTCTTCGTTCGTCTACTAAGTCAAGTTCAGTGTGCAATGAATCTTCGTCCAGCCCTTGGTCGACCAAGTTTGTTCTCAGGGTAGGGAGACCATCTTTAAGAGGGATAATACCTTCCATTCCATAAATAAATGCTACGGGTGTTCCCCAGTTGATATCCTAGGAGTAGTACCGTAAGCCCATAGAACATGGGGGAGATGATCCACCTAGGCAATCTTTACTCTTTCCAACCCCATTTTTAGGCCATAGAGCATAGTTTTATTGCCATCTTCTGCCCAACCATTACTTTGGGTATATGCCACAAAACTGAAATGGTGTTTGATGCCATGCTTATCACAGAATCCTAAAAAAAATATGGTTTCAAACTGCGTGCCGTTATTGGTGATGATAGTTCTTGGTACGCTAAAGCGTGTTATGACGCCCTTCCAAATGAACATCGTCATATTGTCATCACATATGTTTTCCAGTGGTCCTGCCTCTACTCACTTGGTGAAGTAGTTTGTGCTGACCATTAGATATTTCCAATTTCCAGGTGCGGTAGGTAGTGGTCCCATAATATCTATTACCCACTGCGCAAATGGCCAAGGACTTGTTAATGATTTAAGGTCACTAATTGGCTAGTGGACCATAAGAGAGAATTTTTGGCACTCTTCACATATCTGAACATAGTTACTTGCGTCCTTTTGCATGTCAGTGCACAAGTAGACTTCTTTGATCGCTCAAAAGTCCAATGACCTCTCTCCTGCTTGACTCCCACAAATACCATCATGAAGTTCAATGAGAACTTACTAGATGTTGTGTGGTGGACACACTGTAAGTAATGACCTATTAATGATCTCTTGTATAGTTTCCCCTTAGGGAAAGGTAGAAGTGGGCTACTTTTACCCTTACTTGATGAGCCAATATCTTATCATCAAGTAGCGTGTCACTCCATAGATATGCAATGATGGGATACATCCAACTAGGGCCCCTTCCTGTGAGGAGGACCTGCTCGACAACCATCGTCTAGTCAATGTTGGGCTGGTTGAGGAACTCTATCTGAATACTTCTACTGAGATTAGAGTCCACTACTAATCAGAGGGTTGCTAAGGCATCAACGTGACTATTCTTCCCCGGGGGAACTGCTGAATATCAACCTTTTCAACTCCTGCTATAAGACCTCTTACTACGACAAGGTATATTTCCATCCTATCATCATTTACATTGAAATATCCACTTACATGCTTGGAGACTAGTTTGGAATCATCGAACACGTTGAGGTGACCTACCCCTAGCATTTGAGCCTTGCACAAGCTAGTGATCAGTGCTTCGTATTCAGCTTCATTGTTGGAGGCTTCAAATCCCAACCAGATTCCTTGTTTAATGGAAACTTCTTCTGGTATGATGAGGATAATTCCTACTCCTACCCACTTGGAATTAGAGGCTCAATTAACATATAGGGTCCAGTCCTTTGACTTTGCTTCCTTATTTATTAAGTGCTATATTTCCCATTGGTCGATATGTTGGTCCCCCATGAATTTGGCAATAAAATCATCCAGGACTTATCCCTTAACTATTTTTCTTATATAAAAGTGGATATCAAACCTCCCGAGCTCGACCGACCACTTTGAGAGTCGTTTGGAGAGGTTGGTTTTCCAAAGAACAACTTTGAGGGAATATGAGGTGATCACTTTTATTGAGTGAGCTTCGAAGTAGTGTTTTAACTTCCTTGATGCAACCATTAATGCGTAGGCTAGATTTTCTAAGGGCAAGTAGCATTGATCTGCATCTAGAAGTGTCTTTTCGATGTAATTGATGGTGTACTATCCACCTTTCTTCATGCATACCAGAGTTAAGCTAACAGCATAAACGGATACTGTAAAATAGAGATACAGAGGATCTCCATTGTCGATAATCACCAATAGGGGTGGTTTACTGAGGTAGGACTTGATATCCTCCAAAGCTATTAATCATTCATTGTATCATATAAGGCCTTTGTCTTTCTTTAGAAGCTGAAAGAATGATCGGCAATGTTTCGAGGACTTGGAGATTAAGCGGTTGAGTTCTTCGAGCATACCATTAAGGTTTTGAACATCTCACGAAGTCCGTGGGTACTGAACCTTTGTAATTATATCAATCTTATCTGGATTATCATGAATTCCTCTTTTGTTGACTAAATAGCCTAAAAATTTTCTTGATTGGTCACTGAATGAACACTTATTGGCATTAAGTTTCATCCGGTACTTCCTGAGGATTTTAAATGTTTTGTCTATGTCCATGGGGTGATCGTCTTTATTCTTTCTTTTGACTAACATGTCATCGATGTAGACCTCCATTGTGTCTCTCATCTTCTTCTTCAAGATCTTCATGACTAGCCTCTAATAAGTTTCCTCATTATTCTTTAAACCGAATGGCATGACCTTGTAATAGTATAAACTAATCAGGGTTGTGGAGGATGTTTTATCTATGTTAGGGCGAATCAAAATAATTTGATGTTACCCTGAATAGGGATCCAGAAAACTCATCCTCTCGTGTGCTTCCATAACGTCAACCAGGTGATCAATCTTAGGCAATGGGAAATTATCGTTGTGGTAGGCACTATTGAGGTCTGTGAAGTCAATGTAGACTGTCTATTTGTCTTTGCTCTTTCTCCCTATAAATGGGTCACATTTGGGGAACTGAACTTCCCTAATGGATCATGTATCCAGAAGCTTCTTTACTTCGTTATCCACCATTTTATCCTTCTTAGGGCTCTTTCATCACACCTTCTAAGTGATCGGCTTGAAGGTAGAGTCAACATGAAGATAATGGTAGGCTACGTGGGGAATAATCCCAGGAAAATCATACGTCTCCTAACTAAAAACATCCAGATTACTTCTCAAGAAGGCAATCAATTCTTTCTTTTTGTGATCGGTGAAGGCATTTTTTATTAGAAACTTTCTCTCTGGAAATCTGTCATTAGCTCCGACTTCCTCTACGTTTTCAACGAACCTTTTAGCAAGGTGGATCTTAGTCTCCTCCACCCCTTGTCGGTCGTACCATAATTGCTATTTAGAGGGTGTAACACCACTATGGGCTTCCTCTAGAATTTCTTTTGGTTCCCTCTTCTTCCCCTTCTGGGATCAGAATGATAAAGAACTTCCTTATAGTGGATTGGTTGCCATGAATCTTGACCACGCCCTGGTTGATGTCACACTTCATACTTTGGTGATAAATGGATGGTACAGCTCTCACGGCATGCAACCAACCGCTTCCTAGAATGGCATGATATGGGGAATCTATGTCCACCACCAAGAACTCAATCATCTTTGACATTGTGCTTGCCCTGACTAGTAAGACTATTTTTGCCAATAGTATTGTAATTTTCCCTGTAAAGCCGACCAACAGAACTATGGCCTCCCTCAGGTCGGCTAGGTTGAGCTTCATCTTGTGGAATAACTCTAGGTACATCACCTCTGATGATCTTACCTAGTTTACTAGCTGCTTGTTGACGTATTAATTACAATTCTAAGAGTTATCACGAGTGCATCATGATGTGGAGTCCTTACTCCGATCAGATGTTCTTCTGTGAAGACGATGTGTTTAGTGTAGGCAACATCCTCTAGTCACCAATGCTTTCAAGCTTAGCTCTTTTCAGGGTCAATCTGAAATGCCTCCATGATAGCAATGACCTTGTTCATCTCCATCCGAACATCGTTCCCTTGGATTCACTACACCAAATTGACTATTTTATAACTAATTGAGAAAATGATTTATAAGCATTGAGGACACTTACAAAATTTGTAATAGTTTAAATCACTTACAAACAATAGATAACATAAAACACGTGAATGTCACTTGTATACCCTTCTAAGAGTCCAAAGTGTTAAAAAAATTCCATTCACTCTATTGAATTTTCATCTTCTCGCTAGAAAGAACCTCAAAAGTGTTCTCACGTCGCGCATCACCATCTGTGTTCCATATGTTTTCTCATGCTCGTCACCATCACATCTTCCATCTTTTTCCTTGGTTCAGACATAGGTACAAAATAATATAGTGGTTCATGCCTTTTATCATATTTCTTTACAGTGTTTTTTTTAGAAGATCTATCTCCTTATTTGTCTTATTTTTTAACTTCCTTATTTGTATCTAAGAATACCCTTAATTTCAGATATAGGTACAAACCCATATTAATAAAACTAGTAACACATCAGTATAAAACCCATATTATGCAAACCCTTAATTTTAGATATAAGTTTTATATATTTCAGATCGATTACTAAATTTCAGATATAGGGGTTATGTCGATCTCTCTGTTCTATCTCTTTGTCCTACTAGTCTTTCTGCCTAATAGAATTGACTTAAATTGAGCATTTGTTTCTTTTCTTCATTTTAGTGGTAATGGGGTGAGCGAGATTACTTTCTCCTACAAAAGGGAGGCTTCATTTGCTTGAAATTCAATTGTTTGTACTTGATTTACCTTTTTGGTTATTTTAACATAATTTTAATTTCATATATATGCTCTCTTTTGAATGTACATACCTATATGTTCAATGATTATGTGTTTAGTTTTTTTATCATGTTATCATCAAATGAATGACCCACTTACTCCAATGTTATAAGGTTTTAGTTTATGTGTTCATCTATTTTTTATGTGGTCTTTGTTATCTTTTGTACATAATATTATTTGTTTTCCCTATTTCCTACCTAATAGTAATTTTTTGTTGTTACTCATATTTGCCATTGCTGAAGAAGGATTTGTAGGGGTATAGAACATAAAAAAATACAAATAATTAGATGTTTAACCATGCATCATATATATTTTAATAATTATTTTGCAGTTATTTTGAACTTTGTTATCTTTTTATTCATGTTTAGAAAACGAATTACTCTATTAAAGTTTTAATGAGAGCAGAACAATGAGCATGATGAAAAATGCTTTTTCGTATATAATCTCCATTTCTAGTTACATTTGGTTTAGATTTTCATCCCACCGAGGCTCGATTAGCGTGTGGTAGGGGAAATATTACCCCTAAAGATTGAAGTGACTATTTAATCCGATGGGTGAGGGATCCACGATCTTATTTTAGAAATACTAGTTGATCCTTTTTAGTTTGCCTTTCTAACTTAACTTTTGTAGGTGTTGTGGTAAGGATACTGGTTTTGTGAGAGGCCTAGCTCTTGGTGGTATAAAAACTTAGGTATGTTATTTCACAGTTCTGGCCTTATTTGTCTTTAGTTATACTTCTGCTACTTTTGGTGATATTGTTTGGGATCGATTGCCTACATTTTTAACCCACTGTACTCCTATGTGGATTATGTCCCTTTTTAATGTAGGAATATGTGGGTCTTGTACAAATATAATTGCCCAGTTCTAGTTCAAATGTATCAATAGTTAATTTTCAGTCAGATGCTCATTGGATGTGTTGATTCAGATTAATCAGATTAATTTCTCGGCTCAATCGAAATAATGTCCAAAATTTTCGCCGATTGATCCGACATAAATGACATATCAAAAAAATAAATAAGTTTTGCCCTCATGAATTTGGGATCTATGGGTTGTGTGTTACAAATTCCAATTTTGACTCAAATGATCTGATCTTTATCATTTGCTCACTGGATGGGCTCATTCAGCTTAATCAGATTAATCTGTGGATGCTAACATAGAAATGGCCATTTTTTTGTTAAAATGACCTGAGCTAGAATATCTATCGAAGTTTTATCTCCTTGTGAGTTTGGGATCTATGGATTGTAAGGTACAAATCCCAAATTTAGGTAAAATTTATAAATGTTAATCAGATTACTCTGTTCAAGTCGTGCTATAAAAAGACCCAACTTTATTATCTAGTGAGATTGTACAGTCTAATTAGTTTCCCCACCTTGTTTTATGATATTTTATAATTGTGTATTTAATGAATTTTCAGGTTTTCCCCCATTCTATCACGACCCAGGCAGAAAATAACACTCGGGTTAGCCCTTTTCCTTTACAACTACTCCACCCGCCAACTCCATGGAGTTTTTGAGGTTTGTATTCCTTCTTGAAAGAGAGTGCGCTTGAGTTCAAATAGGAATTTATATAATTAAACAATGTTTAACCTGATTAAACCCTAAACATACAACTAGGTGTGATTGAATAATATGTAGATCATGCTAGTACACTCAAACACACACAATTGAGGAAAAATCCCCCAAAAGGGCAAAACCATTTATTTTCATTATAATATTGTAACATATAATTTCGGATTACAATGAAAAGTACAGTGACACAGAATTACCCGCAGGTGTCGGATCTGTAGTCGGCGGCTGGAAGTTTCCCTTTCCAGGAGGGTAGCAATGAAGAAGAAGACCGGTCTTCTCCACAAGGGTATGAACAGCAAAAGTGTTTATGTTATAGGGTTTCAAAACGATTCACAAATGATTTGGAAATTTGTGTGAATCAAATCATGAGTTTTGTAACTCACAAAGATGAAGACTTTGAGTTTATGAACTCTGAAAATCGTGTGTAGAAGTCTGACCAAACCAACTTCCCGTAGTGGGTTTAAATAGAAATCCTTCAGCCTAAAAAATCTCTGCACGATCTGGCTGAGTTTATCCCAGGTGAATCGGTCCGGGTCTGAGGTGGATCGGTCCGAGGGGGCGGATCGGTTAGTTTTAATTTTGGCTTTATCGGTTCTCTACCGGTCCGGGGTCTACTGGATATTCAGCAAGCGGATCGGTTCGGTAGAGGGGCGGACCGGTCCGGGGGCGGATCAGTTCTTTTTCTTTGGGCGAATCGGTCTGGCTGTGCAGAATTCTGATTCCTCCTCTTCTTTGATATTCGGATCTATTGATGATGATATGAATCTTGAATTTCTTCAACGATGTAACGGTTTATGACATACAAATTGATAATGGATAAAAATGTCCTTACAAATATCCCCCTATGTCTATGCCGGAACATATATAAAAACAAACATCCGAATTATCAAATATCAAAAATCCTATACAAATCAACCCTTCCATGAACCCAAAACTGAAAAGATACAAATGAATAAGACTTCATCGTTTGTTCTTCAAATCTGCAGGAATCTCAATGCTTCTCTCATCAGGGTGTGTAACTTATGATCATCGATCGATACCTACACACATGAGATAAAGCAAAATACCAAGTGACGTATCGAGTTTGAAATGAGATAAAGCAACCACCAATTTATATGAGAAAAACTCAAAATTTTAAAACTCCCCCATAATAAGATAATTCATTCTCCCCATTTTTATGATGTCCCCAAATAGAAAAATGAGAGAAATAAATCAACCAAGCAAGTGCGGGGTGTCACTAGGACTAAATCACACCATGAATGAACACAAAACAACCAAGTCGGTGATAGCGTTAATGAAGGGGTGTGATCAAACTCGATAGGAAAATCAATGAATACAAACATGACATATGTGCACGATGAATATTGGATATTCCTAACGAATGAACTCAAATGCTTCCTTTGGTGTAAAAGAATGGCATTATAAGACATTGACTTAATCAAATCAACAAAACAAAGCTCAAAGTGATTTTCACACCAATATCGTCCAAAACAATTTCATGCTTTTTCAAGACTTTCAAGGTAGTGCAAACCCATTTAAACATTCTCCAACCAAACTCCCTCAGATATATATGTTGAATAGAGGTATGCTAAATTCTCAAACTTTGGAGAATTGATGGTGAAACCTAAATGGCCCATGATTGGCATGTATTGCTTTTTATTGCCTTTAAATTTTTCGGTCTCTTTTAACCTCATTGGACCTCGGATAATAAATTTCCTCAAATTTTTAGGTCCTTTTTAACGGTAGTTGTTGCGCAAAGGTTAGATGATTACCTTTCGCATCCCCTCCCTGTTATCAATTTAAACACACAGTCTCACCAAACGGTTTTCACATGCAATCCAATCTTGTCAAGTTTTATCGCATATTATTCGTTGTATAAACAGAATTGAGATGGAAACACTCAAACCAATATGAGATAGACAATCAAATATAGCCGTGCATGTGTGCAATAAAGGATATAGGAGTCAAACATGTAGGAAGATATCACTAATCACATCTCAAAGACTCCAAACAATGTAAAGCACATGGATGAAATGATGTAGCGTCTCAAATCTCTATCAAGCAGTCACATGGATAAAATGGAATGAAATTGTGACTCGACTATCTTAAATGTCCATCCATAAACGGTGCAAAAAAAATCTTTTTGGATTTTTCAAAAATTTTATTAAAATAAAATCTTTTTGGATTTTTTGCTTGTAATGAAATAATAAATAAACAAAAGTAAAACAAACTAATGATACAATCTAGCAAAAGGAATCAGAAGATATGATAATGAAAATGTATCCTATGCTAGGCATGGACCAACCCTTCAGTCAACTCTGCAAATCCCCAAAGACTTCCTAAGACTCTCAAATCTAAGGGAATCTAAAGGGTTCGTGAAAATATCGGCTAACTGACGATCAGTAGGAAAGAAACTCAGGAATACGACTTTCTCCTCAACGAACTGTCGTATAAAGTGCTCACGTATCCTGATGTGCTTTGTGCACGAATGTTGGACTGGGTTGGGGGATATGTGTATCGCGCTCGTGTTATCACAGGAAATGGTCATGGTGTCCTGTGAAATCCCATAATCCTCTAGCATTTGCTTCATCCACAAGAGTTGCGTGCAACAACTCCCCACGGCTATGTACTCAGCCTCCGCAGTGGACAAAGAGATGGAATTTTGCTTCTTACTCAGCCAGGAGACAAGAGCAGAACTAAAATAGAAACACCCACCAGAAGTGCTCCTACAACCATCTACATCCCCGGCCCAATCGGCATCTGAATAGGCGGACAAACGGTCATCAGTATTAAAGGAATACCAAATACTGTAAGAGAGAGTACCACGCACGTATTTAATAATACGTTTTAGAGCAAGTAAATGTGAATCTTTCGGGGATGCCTGATATCACGCACAGACTCCAACACTAAAGGCTATATCGGGACGACTGACAGTCAAGTAGAGAAGACTACCTATCATACTCCGATATAAGGTTTGCTCTATGTCCTTGCCTGAAGTGTCCTTACTAAGCTTGGTAGTGGTACTAATAGGTGTACGTGCATGCTTAGCGGAGTCGAAATCAAATTTCTTCACGAGGTCTTTAGCATACTTGGATTGGGAGATGAACATCCCATCCTCTAGATGACGAACTTGGAGACCAAGGAAGAAAGTAAGCTCACCAACCATGCTCATCTCAAACTCACTTTTCATCTCCTCCTCAAAGTGGTGAGCATGTTGGGAGCACATGGATCCAAAGACTATGTCATCCACATAGACTTGGGCAACCAAAATAGCACCGTCATCTCTCCTGACGAACAACGTCATATCAACTCCCCCTCTCTTGAAGCCACGGGCTAAGAGATAGGAAGTAAGCCTCTCGTACCAAGCACGGGGTGCTTGCTTCAATACATACAAGGATTTCCTCATATATTAGATGTGTTCAGGGTGCTTAGGGTCTTCAAACCCTTTTGGTTGTTCCACGTAAACCTCGTCCTATAGAATGACATTTAATAAGTCACTCTTAACATCCATCTGATATAACTTAAAGCGCAGATGACATGCGATGGCGAGTAGTAAGCGGACGGACTCAAGCCTCGGAACAGGAGCAAATGTCTCCCCAAAGTCTACACCCTCTATCTGTGTGTAGCCTTGAGTGACCAACCTAGCCTTATTTCAAACGATGGTACCATTTTCATCCATTTTATTTTTGAAAATCCATCTGGTAACTATCACATTTGTCTCACTAGGTCAGGGAACAAGTTCCCAGACATTGTTCTTTTTAAACTGAAGCAACTCATCCTGCATAGCAGATATCCAGTGTTCATCCTTGAGTGCTTCTTTGTGATTCTTGGGCTCGAATTTGGACGTGTAGTAAAAGTGACCAACAACGTTCTCTAGCTGAGCACGAGTCTTGACCCCTAGAGTGGGATCACAAACAATGGAAGAAGGGTCATGACTCTTGCGAACCCAAGCGGGAGTGTCCCCTAACACAGGAGTAGGGTCCACAGAGTGTGGGTGAGGTACAAGTGAATCATTGTCAGAAGAGTCCTCATCCTCACACTAAATGTTAGGATCAATAACCGTCGTAGGTTCGTCATCTTGTATAGTGACGTTTATTGATTCCATAACCTTAGAGCTCTTCAGGTTAAAAACTTGGTACACTCTGCTATTCGATGAATATCCTAGCAATATTCCCTCGTCGCTCCGGGAGTCAAACTTTCCTAATTGCTCTCTATCCCGTAGGATGTAGAATTTACTCCCAAAACACAAAAATATGAAAGGTTGGGCTTCTTGCCAGTCCACAACTCATAAGGAGTCTGAAGTGTGTGTGGACGCAGATAGACCCTATTCACCGTGTGGCATGCAGTAGACACTACCGCTGCCCAAAATCTCCTAGAAACTTTATGACCTAGAAGTATAGATCTAGCCATTTCTTGGATCGTTCTATTCAATAATCCCATTTTGCTGAGGAGTCTTCACAGCAGAAAACTCATGTTTGATCCCAAGGCTATCACAGTAAAGATCTACCTTTGCTTCCTTAAATTCAGTACCGTTGTCACTACGTATCCTGTTAATAGTGACTCCGTGTTGATTTTGTAGGACACGACACTTGGTCGTTATAAACTCAATATCATCGGATTTCTCCCTCAGAAAACCTACAATGGAGTATCTGGAGAAATCATCCATCATCACGAGGATATACCTCTTACCACCCAGACTCTCGGTACGAGTGGGACCCATAAGATCCATGTGTATAAGTTCAAGAACACGAGAGGTGGTAATGGAATGCAACTTCCTATGGGGACTACGAATTTTTTTTCCCAACTGACAGGGTTCACAAACCGTTGAAGTTGGCCTTCCAAGAGATGGTAAGCCAGTACTAAGTCCTTTTTAGCTAGGCGAATTAGATCTCTAATATTTACGTGACCTAGACGTTGGTGCCACAGATGCATAGGAGTGATCGTGGCGCTATTGCAGACAAGAGAGGATGTGGGCTCAGTCCCATAGCAATTATCCTTTGTCCTTACCCCTTGCACTAAAAGTTTATCGGCTTGATTATAGACCTTACAAGCATCCCAGTCAAACTTTACGGCAAAGTCAGCGTCGCACAGCTGGCTAATGCTGAGTAGGTTTTCTTTCAAACCTTTGACGTACAAAACATTTTCTAGCTTAGGAAATCCAGGTAACTCGATAGTACCACGTCCTATAATGCTAGACTTGCTACCATCTCCAAAGGTGACTCTTCCATCCTGATAATCCTCAAGATATGTAAAAAATGAGGCATCACATGTCATATGTCTGGAGCTCCCACTGTCAAAATACCACTGTGAGGTATTATGTGCTTTGAGAGAGACATGAACAACAAAGGCCTTTTTATCTTTCTTAGGTACCCAAGAAGTGGTGACCTTTTGTTTGCCTTTGTTATTGTTTGTGTTAGCTGAAATGTGAGAAGCATTCACTGACGGCAAAGACATCCGTCGGAATTCCTCCATCAAACTCTGAGACGTGGAAGCTAAGAACTCAACTCGCTCTCTCAGACTGGTAAAATCATTAGTATGCTGAGGTGGAGCATTAGTACGTCGTGTCCAACCCATGCTATAGCAAAACTCTCTGAGGTGGCCTTTTCTTTTGTAGTAAGTACAAAAGAACACAATCAAAGGCGGACCTTGGTTTGCTTATCTGGGTCGAACTCTCCTTTGAGGTTTTTGACGATGGACATAAGGAGTCATAGTAAACTCAGGAACAGGTCCAGGTGCAATTTGGGATGTGGAGGCACCATCATAACCTATTCCCTGCCTATCACCAAAACCTAAAGCGGGGCCGAGGAGCATCTTTCCCATTTTTCCAGATCTGTCCTCGATTTGTACCTCGACTTCCCGTGCTCTCTCCAGATCATGAGTAAGCTGGGCAACAAGGGCTTCAAGTTTCTTTCAAGTCTCCATTGAGGAATGAAGCTCACTCGTAAGACTAGCCACTTGTTTAGTCAAGTCCCCTCTCTCTTTCTCAAAACAACTCTCTCTCTCTCTCTAAACAGACTCTCTTTCTCAACACAAGCAGACTCTCTCTCTCTCGCTTTTCTTAAATCTTCCTATAAGACGGCGATCTTAAGAACTAACGCTTTGTTATGCTTTTTAGTTTTAAATGACTCAGAATATAACGTAGCGTAGGCGGGTTGAATATCACTCTCGCTCTCACTTGTGTCATCCTCCCCCTCACACACATCGCTCTCACTGTCGAGGTGTCCCTGTGAAGCATCATCCTCATCGTCGTGAGGCTAACTAGAAGTGCTCACATGACTTGCCATGAATGCGGTGAAGTTACAATCATGCGGTGACTCGTCTCCAGAATCCACCGTCTCGACCTCACTATTGTCTCTAAGGGTGATCAGTTCCTACGAGTCACATTGGTCCCGTGCGAGCTGATCGTGACTCTTATGGGACCGTTTTGGGTTTGTTTTACGTTTTCACCCTTCGATGGCATGTTTTTATGCTTAAGTTTATTTTTTTGCAAATTTACGTCGTACCCTCCAACCGGGAGCCTCGGGACTACGCCGTCTGTTCTTACGAGTCACATTGGTCCCGTGCGAGGTGTTCGTGGCTCTTACGGGACCGTTTTAAGGCTGTTTTATGTTTTCACCATTCGATGGCATGTTTTTATGCTTAAGGCTAATTTTTTGCAACTTTACGTCGTACACTCAAACCGGGAGTCCCGTGCCTACGCGATCGGTTCATATGAGTCACAGTGGTCCAATGCGAGGTGTTCGTGACTCTTACGGGACCGTTTTATGGCTATTTTACGATTTCACCCTTGGATGGCTTGTTTTTATGCTAAAGTTTATATTTTTGCAAATTTACGTCGTACACTCCAACCGGGAGCCTCGGGACAACGCCGTCGGTTCTTACGAGTCACATTGGTCCCGTTCGAGGTGTTCGTGGCTCTTACGGGATCGTTTTAAGGCTGTTTTACATTTTCACCATTCGATGACATGTTTTTAAGCTCAAGGCTAATTTTTTGCAACTTTACGTCGTACACTCAAATCGGGAGTCCCGTGCTTATGCGGTCGGTTCCTACGAGTCACATTGGTCCCGTCCGAGGTGTTCGTGACTCTTACGGGAGCGTTTTGGGTTTGTTTTACATTTTAACCCTTCGATGACATGTTTTTATGCTGTAAGTCTATTTTTTGAAAATTTACATCGTACACTCAAACCGAGAGTCCCGTGCCTACGCGATCGGTTCCAACGAGTCACATTGGTCCCGTGCGAGGTGTTCATGACTCTTACGGGACCGTTTTATGGCTGTTTAACGTTTTCACCATTCGATGGCATGTTTTTATGCTTAAGGCTAATTTTTTGCAACTTTACGTCGTACAGTCAAACCGGGAGTCCTGTGCCTACGTGATCGGTTCCTACGAGTCACATTGGTCCCGTGCGAGGTGTTCGTGACTCTTACGGAACCCTTTTAAGGCTGTTTTACATTTTCACCCTTCGATGGCATGTTTTTATGCATAATTTTATTTTTTTGCAATTTTACGTCGTACACTCCAACCGGGAGCCTCGGGACTACGCCGTTTGTTCTTACGAGTCACATTGGTCCCGTGCGAGGTGTTTGTGGCTGTTACGGGACCGTTTTAAGGCTGTTTTACGTTTTCACCATTCGATGGCATGTTTTTAAGCTTAAGGCTAATTTTTTTCAACTTTACGTCGTACACTCAAATCGGGAGTCCCGTGCCTAAGCGGTCGGTTCCTACGAGTCACATTGGTCCCGTCCGAGGTGTTCGTGACTCTTACGGGAGAATTTTGGGTTTGTTTTAGGTTTTAACCCTTCGATGACATGTTTTTATGTTGTAAGTCTATTTTTTGCAAATTTACGTCGTACACTCAAACCGGGAGTCCCGTGCCTACGCGATCGGTTCCTACGAGTCACATTGGTCCCGTGCGAGGTGTTCGTGACTCTTACGGGACTGTTTTACGGCTGTTTTACGTTTTCACCATTCGATGGCATGTTTTTGATTCTTAAGATTATTTTTTTGCAAATTTACGTCGTACACTCCAATCGGGAGCCTGGGGACTGCGCCGTTTGTTCTTACGATTCACATTGGTCCCGTGCGAGGTGTTCGTGACTCTTACGAGAACGATTTAAGGCTGTTTTATATTTTCACCATTCGATGGCAGGTTTTTATCCTCAAGTCTAATTTTTTGCAACTTTACGTCGTACACTCAAACCGGGAGCATCGGGACTACGCTGTCTGTTCTTACGAGTCACATTGGTCCCGTGCGAGGTGTTCGTGACTCTTACGGGACCGTTTTAAGGCTGTTTTACGTTTTCACCATTCGATGGCATGTTTTTGTGCTTAAGGCTAATTTTTTGCAACTTTACGTCGTACACTCAAATTGGGAGTCCCGTGGCTACGCGGTCGGTTCCTACGAGTCACATTGGTCCCGTCCGAGGTGTTTGTGACTCTTATGGGACTGTTTTGGATTTCTTTTACATTTTAACCATTCGATGACATGTTTTTATGCTTTAAGTCTATTTTTCACAAATTTACGTCGTACACTCAAACCGGGAGTCCCGTCCGTACGCGATCGGTTCCGACGAGTCGCATTGGTCCCGTGCGAGGTGTTCGTGACTCATACGGAACCGTTTTAAGGCTGTTTTACGTTTTCACCGTTCAATGGCATGTTTTTATGCTAAAGTTTATTGTTTTGCAAATTTACGTCATACACTCCAACCGGGAGCCTCGGGACTACGCCGTCTGTTCTTACGAGTCACATTGGTCCCGTGCGAGGTGTTCATGGCTCTTACGGGCCCGTCTTAAGGATGGTTTACGTTTTAACCATTCGATGGCATGTTTTTATGCTTAAGGCTAATTTTTTGCATATTTACGTCGTACACTCAAACCGAGAGTCCCGTGCCTACGCGGTCGGTTCCTACGAGTCACATTGGTCCCGTGCGAGGTGATCGTGACTCTTACGGTACCGTTTTGGGTTTGTTTTACGTTTTCACCCTTCGATGGCATGTTTTTATGCTTAAGTTTTTTTTTTTGCAAATTAACGTCGTACACTCCAACCCGGAGCCTCGGGACTACGCCGTCTATTCTTACGAGTCACATTGGTCCCGTGCGAGGTGTTCGTGGCTCTTACGAGAACGTTTTAAGGCTGTTTTATGATTTCACCATTCGATGGCATGTTTTTATGCTTGAGGCTAATTTTTTGCAACTTTACGTCGTACACTAAAACCGGGAGTCCCGTGCCTACGCGATCGGTTCATACGAGTCACATTGGTCGAGTGCGAGGTGTTCGTGACTCTTACGGGACCGTTTTATGGCTGTTTTACGATTTCACCCTTCGATGGCATGTTTTTATGCTAAAGTTTATTTTTTTGCAAATTTATGTCGTACACTCAAACCGGGAGTCCCGTACCTACTCGATCGGTTCCTACGAGTCACATTGTTCCCGTGCGAGGTGTTCGTGACTCTTACGAAACCGTTTTAAGGCTGTTTTACATTTTCACCCTTCGATGGCATGTTTTTATGCATAAGTTTATTTTTTGGCAAATTTACGTCGTACACTCCAACCGGGAGCCTCGGGACTACGCCGTCTGTTCTTACGAGTCACATTGGTCCCGTACGAGGTGTTCGTGACTCTTACGGGACCGTTTTAAGGCTGTTTTACATTTTCACCATTCGATGGCATGTTTTTATGCTCAAGGCTAATTTTTTGCAACTTTACGTTGTACACTCAAACCGGGAGTCCCGTGCCTATGCGATCGGTTCCTACGAGTCACATTGGTCCCGTCTGAGGTGTTTGTGACTCTTACGGGACCGTTTTGGGTTTGTTTTACGTTTTAACCCTTCGATGACATGTTTTTATGTTTTAAGTTTATTTTTCGCAAATTTACGTCGTACACTCAAACCGGGAGTCCCGTGCCTACGCGATCGGTTCCTACGAGTCACATTGGTCCCGTGCGAGGTGTTCGTGACTCTTACGGGACCGTTTCAAGGCTGTTTTACGTTCTAACCATTCGATGGCATGTTTTTATACTTAAGTTTATTTTTTTGCAAATTTACATCGTACACTCCAATCGGGAGCCTCGAGACTACGCCGTCTGTTCTTACGAGTCACATTGGTCCCGTGCGAGGTGTTCGTGACTCTTACGGGACCGTTTTAAGGCTGTTTTACGTTTTCACCATCCGATGGCATGTTTTTATGCTCATGTCTAATTTTTTGCAACTTTACATCGTACACTCAAACCGGGAGTCCCGTTCCTACGCCGTCTGTTCTTACGAGTCACATTGGTCCCGTGCGAGGTGTTCGTGGCTCTTACGGGATCGTTTTAAGGCTGTTTTACGTTTTCACCATTCGATGGCATCTTTTTATGCTTAAGGCTAATTTTTTGCAACTTTACGTCGTACACTAAAACCGGGCGTCCCGTGCCTACGCGATCGGTTCATACGGGTCACATTGGTCTAGTGCGAGGTGTACATGACTCTTACGGGACCGTTTTAAGGTTGTTTTACGTTTTCACCATTCGATGGCATGTTTTTATGCTCAAGTCTAATTTTTTACAACTTTACATCGTTCACTCAAATCGGGAGCCTCGGGACAACGCCGTCTGTTCTTTCGAGTCACCTTGGTCCCGTGCTAGGTGTTCGTGGCTCTTACGGGACCGTTTCAAGGCTGTTTTACGTTTTCACCATTCGATGGCATGTTTTTATGTTTAAGGGTAATTTTATGCAACTTTACGTCGTACACTCAAACCGAGAATCCCGTGCCTACGCGGTCGGTTCCTTCGAGTCACATTGGTCCCGTCCGAGGTGTTCGTGACTGTTACAGGACCGTTTTGGGTTTGTTTTATGTTTTAACCCATCGATGACATGTTTTTATGCTTTAAGTCTATTTTTTGCAAATTTACGTCGTACACTCAAACAGGGAGTCCCGTGCCTACGCGATCGGTTTCGACGAGTCACATTGGTCCCGTGCGAGGTGTTCGTGACTCTTTCGGAACCATTTTAAGGCTGTTTTACATTTTCACCCTTCAATGGCATGTTTTTATGCTTAAGGCTAATTTTTGCAACTTTACGTCGTACACTCAAACCAGGAGTCCCGTACCTACTCGATCGGTTCCTACGAGTCACATTGGTCCCGTGCGAGGTGATCATGACTCTTACGGGACCGTTTTGGGTTTGTTTTATGTTTTCACCCTTCGATGGCATGTTTTTATGCTTAAGTTTATTTTTTTACAAAATTTACGTCGTACACTCCAACCGGGAGCCTCGGGACTACGCCGTCTGTTCTTACGAGTCACATTGGTCCCGTGCGAGGTGTTCGTGGCTCTTACGGGACCGTTTTAAGGCTGTTTTACGTTTTCACCATTCGATGGCTTGTTTTTATGCTTAAGGCTAATTTTTTACAACTTTACGTCGTACACTCAAACCGGGAGTCCCGTGCCTACACGATCGGTTCATACGAGTCACATTGGTCCCGTCCGAGGTGTTCGTGACTGTTACAGGACCGTTTTGGGTTTGTTTTATGTTTTAACCCTTCGATGACATGTTTTTATGCTTTAAGTCTATTTTTTGCAAATTTACGTCGTACACTCAAACCGGGAGTCCCGTGCCTACGCGATCGGTTTCGACGAGTCACATTTTCCCCGTGAGAGGTGTTCGTGACTCTTACGGAACCATTTTAAGGTTGTTTTACGTTTTCACCCTACAATGGCATGTTTTTATGCTTATGTTTATTTTTTTGCAAATTTATGTCGTACACTCCAACCGGGAGCCTCGGGATTACGCCGTCTGTTCTTACGAGTCACATTGGTCCCGTGCGAGGTGTTCGAGGCTCTTACGGGACCGTTTTAAGGCTGTTTTACGTTTTCACCATTCGATGGCATGTTTTTATGCTTAAGGCTAATTTTTTGCAACTTTACGTCGTACACTCAAACCGGGAGTCCCGTACCTACGCGGTCGGTTCCTACGAGTCACATTGGTCCCGTGCGAGGTGATAGTGACTCTTACGGGACCGTTTTGGGTTTGTTTTACGTTTTCACCCTTCAATGGCATGTTTTTATGCTTAATTTTTTTTTTGCAAATTTACGTCGTACACTCCAACCGGGAGCCTCGGGACTACGCCGTATATTCTTACGAGTCACATTGGTCCCGTGCGAGGTGTTCGTGACTCTTACGGGAACGATTTAAGGCTGTTTTAAAATTTCACCATTCGATGGCATGTTTTTATGCTTGAGGCTAATTTTTTGCAACTTTAGGTCGTACACTAAAACCGGGAGTCCCGTGCCTACGCGATCGGTTCATACGAGTCACATTGGTCCAGTGCGAGGTGTTCGTGACTCTTACGGGACCGTTTTATGGATGTTTTACGATTTCACCCTTCGATGGCATGTTTTTATGCTAAAGTTTATTTTTTTGCAAATTTATGTCGTACACTCAAACCGGGAGTCCCGTACCTACTCGATCGGTTCCTACGAGTCACATTGTTCCCGTGCGAGGTGTTCGTGACTCTTACGGAACCGTTTTAAGGCTGTTTTACATTTTCACCCTTCGATGGCATGTTTTTATGCATAAGTTTATTTTTTGGCAAATTTACGTCGTACACTCCAATCGGGAGCCTCGGGACTACGCCGTCTGTTCTTACGAGTCACATTGGTCCCGTGCGAGGTGTTCGGGCCTCTTACGGGACCGTTTTAAGGCTGTTTTACATTTTCACCATTCGATGGCATGTTTTTATGCTCAAGGCTAATTTTTTGCAACTTTACGTTGTACACTCAAATCGGGAGTCCCGTGCCTACGAGGTCGGTTCCTACGAGTCACATTGGTCCCGTCCGAGGTGTTCGTGAATCTTACTGGACCGTTTTGGGTTTGTTTTACGTTTTAACCCTTCGATGACATGTTTTTATGTTTTAAGTTTATTTTTCGCAAATTTACGTCGTACACTCAAACCGGGAGTCCCGTGCCTACGCGATCAGTTCCTACGAGTCACATTGGTCCCGTGCGAGGTGTTCGTGACTCTTACGGGACCGTTTTAAGGCTGTTTTACGTTCTAACGATTCGATGGCATGTTTTTATGCTTAAGTTTATTTTTTTGCAAATTTACATCGTACACTCCAATCGGGAGCCTCGAGACTACGCCGTCTGTTCTTACGAGTCACATTGGTCCCGTGCGAGGTGTTCGTGACTCTTACGGGACCGTTTTAAGGCTGTTTTACGTTTTCACCATCCGATGGCATGTTTTTATGCTCATGTCTAATTTTTTGCAACTTTACATCGTACACTCAAACCGGGAGTCCCGTTCCTACGCCGTCTGTTCTTACGAGTCACATTGGTCCCGTGCGAGGTGTTCGTGGCTCTTACGGGATCGTTTTAAGGCTGTTTTACGTTTTCACCATTCGATGGCATGTTTTTATGCTCAAGTCTAATTTTTTACAACTTTACATCGTACACTCAAACCGGGAGCCTCGGGACAACGCCGTTTGTTCTTTCGAGTCACCTTGGTCCCGTGCGAGGTGTTCGAGGCTCTTACGGGACCGTTTTAAGGCTGTTTTACGTTTTCACCATTCGATGGCATGTTTTTATGCTTAAGGCTAATTTTTTGCAACTTTACGTCGTACACTCAAACCGGGAGTCCCGTGCCTACGCGGTCGGTTCCTACGAGTCACATTGGTCCCGTGCGAGGTGATCGTGACTCTTACGGGACCGTTTTGGGTTTGTTTTACGTTTTCACCCTTCGATGGCATGTTTTTATGCTTAAGTTTTTTTTTGCAAATTTACGTCGTACACTCCAACCGGGAGCCTCGGGACTACGCCGTATATTCTTACGAGTCACATTGGTCCCGTGCGAGGTGTTCGTGACTCTTACGGGAAGGATTTAAGGCTGTTTTAAAATTTCACCATTCGATGGCATGTTTTTATGCTTGAGGCTAATTTTTTGCAACTTTAGGTCGTACACTAAAACCGGGAGTCCCGTGCCTACGCGATCGGTTCATACGAGTCACATTGGTCCAGTGCGAGGTGTTCGTGACTCTTACGGGACCGTTTTATGGATGTTTTACGATTTCACCCTTCGATGGCATGTTTTTATGCTAAAGTTTATTTTTTTGCAAATTTATGTCGTACACTCAAACCGCGAGTCCCGTACCTACTCGATGGGTTCCTACGAGTCACATTGTTCCCGTGCGAGGTGTTCGTGACTCTTACGGAACCGTTTTAAGGCTGTTTTACATTTTCACCCTTCGATGGCATGTTTTTATGCATAAGTTTATTTTTTGGCAAATTTACGTCGTACACTCCAATCGGGAGCCTCGGGACTACGCCGTCTGTTCTTACGAGTCACATTGGTCCCGTGCGAGGTGTTCGTGACTCTTACGGGACCGTTTTAAGGCTGTTTTACATTTTCACCATTCGATGGCATGTTTTTATGCTCAAGGCTAATTTTTTGCAACTTTACGTTGTACACTCAAACCGGGAGTCCCGTGCCTACGAGGTCGGTTCCTACGAGTCACATTGGTCCCGTCCGAGGTGCTCGTGAATCTTACTGGACCGTTTTGGGTTTGTTTTACGTTTTAACCCTTCGATGACATGTTTTTATGTTTTAAGTTTATTTTTCGCAAATTTACGTCGTACACTCAAACCGGGAGTCCCGTGCCTACGCGATCGGTTCCTACGAGTCACATTGGTCCCGTGCGAGGTGTTCGTGACTCTTACGGGACCGTTTTAAGGCTGTTTTACGTTCTAACCATTCGATGGCATGTTTTTATGCTTAATTTTATTTTTTTGCAACTTTACGTCGTACACTCAAACCGGGAGTCCCGTACCTACTCGATCGGTTCCTACGAGTCACATTGGTCCCGTGCGAGGTGATCATGACTCTTACGGGACCGTTATGGGTTTGTTTTATGTTTTCACCCTTCGATGGCATGTTTCTATGCTTAAGTTTATTTTTTTACAAAATTTACGTCGTACACTCCAACCGGGAGCCTCGGGACTACGCCGTCTGTTCTTATGAGTCACATTGGTCCCGTGCGAGGTGTTCGTGGCTCTTACGGGATCGTTTTAAGGCTGTTTTACGTTTTCACCATTCGATGGCATGTTTTTATGCTTAAGGCTAATTTTTTGCAACTTTACGTCGTACACTAAAACCGGGCGTCCCGTGCCTACGCGATCGGTTCATACGAGTCACATTGGTCTAGTGCGAGGTGTTCGTGACTCTTACGGGACCGTTTTAAGGTTGTTTTACGTTTTCACCATTCGATGGCATGTTTTTATGCTCAAGTCTAATTTTTTACAACTTTACATCGTACACTCAAACCGGGAGCCTCGGGACAACGCCGTCTGTTCTTTCGAGTCACCTTGGTCCCGTGCGAGGTGTTCGTGGCTCTTACGGGACCGTTTCAAGGCTGTTTTACGTTTTCACCATTCGATGGCATGTTTTTATGCTTAAGGCTAATTTTTTGCATCTTTACGTTGTACACTCAAACCGGGAATCCCGTGCCTACGCGGTCGGTTCCTTCGAGTCACATTGGTCCCGTCCGAGGTGTTCGTGACTGTTACAGGACCGTTTTGGGTTTGTTTTACGTTTTAAACCTTCAATGACATGTTTTTATGCTTTAAATCTATTTTTTGCAAATTTACGTCCTACACTCAAACAGGGAGTCCCGTGCCTACGCGATCGGTTTCGACGAGTCACATTGGTCCCGTGCGAGGTGTTCGTGACTCTTACGGAACCATTTTATGGCTGTTTTACATTTTCACCCTTCAATGGCATGTTTTTATGCTTAAGGCTAATTTTTTGCAACTTTACGTCGTACACTCAAACCGGGAGTCCCGTACCTACTCGATCGGTTCCTACGAGTCACATTGGTCCCGTGCGAGGTGATCATGACTCTTACGGGACCGTTATGGGTTTGTTTTATGTTTTCACCCTTCGATGGCATGTTTTTATGCTTAAGGTTATTTTTTTACAAAATTTACATCGTACACTCCAACCGGGAGCCTCGGGACTACGCCGTCTGTTCTTACGAGTCACATTGGTCCCGTGCGAGGTGTTCGTGACTCTTACGGGACCGTTTTAAGGCTGTTTTACATTTTCACCATTCGATGGCATGTTTTTATGCTCAAGGCAAATTTTTTGCAACTTTACGTTGTACACTCAAACCGGGAGTACCGTGCCTATGCGGTCGGTTCCTACGAGTCACATTGGTCCCGTCTGAGGCGTTCGTGACTCTTACGGGACCGTTTTGGGTTTGTTTTACGTTTTAAACCTTCGATGACATGTTTTTATGTTTTAAGTCTATTTTTAGCAAATTTACGTCGTACACTCAAACCGGGAGTCCCGTGCCTACGCGATCGGTTCCTACGATTCACATTGGTCCCGTGCGAGGTGTTCGTGACTCTTACGGGACCGTTTTAAGGCTGTTTTACGTTCTAACCATTCGATGGCATGTTTTTATGCTTAAGTTTATTTTTTTGCAAATTTACATCGTACACTCCAATCGGGAGCCTCGAGACTACGCCGTCTGTTCTTACGAGTCACATTGGTCCCATGCGAGGTGTTCGTGACTCTTACGGGACCGTTTTAAGGCTGTTTTACGTTTTCACCATCCTATGGCATGTTTTTATGCTCATGTCTAATTTTTTGCAACTTTACATCGTACATTCAAACCGGGAGTCCTGTTCCTACGCCGTCTGTTCTTACGAGTCACATTGGTCCCGTGCGAGTTGTTCGTGGCTCTTACGGGATCGTTTTAAGGCTGTTTTACGTTTTCACCATTCGATGGCATGTTTTTATGCTTAAGGCTAATTTTTTGCAACTTTACGTCGTACACTAAAACCGGGCGTCCCGTGCCTACGCGATCGGTTCATACCGGTCACATTGGTCTAGTGCGAGGTGTTCGTGACTCTTACGGGACCATTTTAAGGCTGTTTTACATTTTCACCCTTCAATGGCATGTTTTTATTCTTAAGGCTAATTTTTTGCAACTTTACGTCGTACACTCAAACCGGGAGTCCCGTACCTACTCGATCGGTTCCTACGAGTCACATTGGTCCCATGCGAGGTGATCATGACTCTTACGGGACCGTTATGGGTTTGTTTTATGTTTTCACCCTTCGATGGCATGTTTCTATGCTTAAGTTTATTTTTTTACAAAATTTACGTCGTACACTCCAACCGGGAGCCTCGGGACTACGCCGTCTGTTCTTACGAGTCTCTTTGGTCCCGTGCGAGGTGTTCGCGACTCTTACGGGACCGTTTTAAGGCTGTTTTACATTTTCACCATTCGATGGCATGTTTTTATGCTCAAGGCTAATTTTTTGCAACTTTACGTTGTACACTCAAACCGGGAGTCCCGTGCCTATGCGGTCGGTTCCTACGAGTCACATTGGTCCCGTCTGAGGTGTTCGTGACTCTTACGGGACCGTTTTGGGTTTGTTTTATGTTTTCACCCTTCGATGGCATGTTTTTATGCTTAAGTTTATTTTTTTATAAAATTTACGTCGTACACTCCAACCGGGAGCCTCGGGACTACGCCGTCTGTTCTTACGAGTCACATTGGTCCCGTTCGAGGTGTTCGTGGCTCTTACGGGACCGTTTTAAGGCTGTTTTACGTTTTCACCATTCGATGGCATGTTTTTATGCTTAAGGCTAATTTTTTGGAACTTTACGTCGTACACTCAAACCCGGAGTCCCGTACCTACTCGATCGGTTCCTACGAGTCACATTGGTCCCGTGCGAGGTGATCATGACTCTTACGGGACCGTTATGGGTTTGTTTTATGTTTTCACCCTTCGATGGCATGTTTCTATGCTTAAGTTTATTTTTTTACAAAATTTACGTCGTACACTCCAACCGGGAGCCTCGGGACTACGCCGTCTGTTCTTACGAGTCACATTGGTCCCGTGCGAGGTGTTCGTGACTCTTACGGGACCGTTTTAAGGTTGTTTTACATTTTCACCATTCAATGGCATGTTTTTATGCTCAAGGCTAATTTTTTGCAACTTTACATTGTACACTCAAACCGGGAGCCCCGTGCCTATGCGGTCGGTTCCTACGAGTCACATTTGTCCCGTCTGAGGTGTTCGTGACTCTTACGGGACCGTTTTCGGTTTTTTTTATGTTTTCACCCTTCGATGGCATGTTTTTATGCTTAAGTTTAGTTTTTTACAAAATTTACGTCGTACACTCCAACCGGGAGCCTCGGGACTACGCCGTCTGTTCTTACGAGTCACATTGGTCCCGTTCGAGGTGTTCGTGGCTCTTACGGGACCGTTTTAAGGCTGTTTTACGTTTTCACCATTCGATGGCATGTTTTTATGCTTAAGGCTAATTTTTTGCAACTTTACGTCGTACACTAAAACCGGGAGTCCCGTGCCTACGCGATCGGTTCATACGGGTCACATTGGTCTAGTGCGAGGTGTTCGTGACTCTTACGGGACCGTTTTAAGGTTGTTTTACGTTTTTACCATTCGATGGCATATTTTTATGCTCAAGTCTAATTTTTTACAACTTTACATCGTACACTCAAACCGGGAGCCTCGGGACAACGCCGTCTGTTCTTTCGAGTCACCTTGGTCCCGTGCGAGGTGTTCGTGGCTCTTACGGGACCGTTTCAAGGCTGTTTTACGTTTTCACCATTCGATGGCATGTTTTTATGCTTAAGGCTAATTTTTTGCAACTTTACGTCGTACACTCAAACCGGGAATCCCGTGCCTACGCGGTCGGTTCCTTCGAGTCACATTGGTCCCGTCCGAGGTGTTCGTGACTGTTACAGGACCGTTTTGGGTTTGTTTTACGTTTTAACCCTTCGATGACATGTTTTTATGCTTTAAGTCTATTTTTTGCAAATTTACGTCGTACACTCAAACAGGGAGTCCCGTGCCTACGCGATCGGTTTCGACGAGTCACATTGGTCCCGTGCGAGGTGTTCGTGACTCTTACGGAACCATTTTAAGGCTGTTTTAGATTTTCACCCTTCAATGGCATGTTTTTATGCTTAAGGCTAATTTTTTGCAACTTTACGTCGTACACTCAAACCGGGAGTCCCGTACCTACTCGATCGGTTGCTACGAGTCACATTTGTCCCGTGCGAGGTGATCATGACTCTTTCGGGACCGTTATGGGTTTGTTTTATGTTTTCACCCTTCGATGGCATTATTCTATGTTTAAGTTTATTTTTTTACAAAATTTACGTCGTACACTCCAACCGGGAGCCTCGGGACTACACCGTCTGTTCTTACGAGTCAGATTGGTCCCGTGCGAGGTGTTCGTGACTCTTACGGGACCGTTTTAAGGCTGTTTTACTTTTTCACCATTCGATGGCATGTTTTTATGCTCAAGGCTAATTTTTTGCAACTTTACGTTGTACACTCAAACCGGGAGTCCCGTGCCTATGCGGTCGGTTCCTACGAGTCACATTGGTCCCGTCTGAGGTGTTCGTGACTCTTACGGGACCGTTTTGGGTTTGTTTTATGTTTTCACCCTTCGATGGCATGTTTTTATGCTTAAGTTTATTTTTTTACAAAATTTACGTCATACACTCCAACCGGGAGCCTCGGGACTACGCCGTCTGTTCTTACGAGTCACATTGGTCCCGTTCGTGGTGTTCGTGGCTCTTACGGGACCGTTTTAAAGCTGTTTTACATTTTCACCATTCGATGGCATGTTTTTATGCTCAAGGCTAATTTTTTGCAACTTTACGTTGTACACTCAAACCGGGAGTCCCGTGCCTATGCGGTCGGTTCCTACGAGTCACATTGGTCCCGTCTGAGGCGTTCGTGACTCTTACGGGACCGTTTTGGGTTTGTTTTACGTTTTAACCCTTCGATGACATGTTTTTATGTTTTAAGTCTATTTTTAGCAAATTTACGTCGTACACTCAAACCGGGAGTCCCGTGCCTACGCGATCGGTTCCTACGATTCACATTGGTCCCGTGCGAGGTGTTCGTGACTCTTACGGGACCGTTTTAAGGCTGTTTTACGTTCTAACCATTCGATGGCATGTTTTTATGCTTAAGTTTATTTTTTTGCAAATTTACATCGTACACTCCAATCGGGAGCCTCGAGACTACGCCGTTTGTTCTTACGAGTCACATTGGTCCCATGCGAGGTGTTCGTGACTCTTACGGGACCGTTTTAAGGCTGTTTTACGTTTTCACCATCCGATGGCATGTTTTTATGCTCATGTCTAATTTTTGGCAACTTTACATCGTACACTCAAACCGGGAGTCCCGTTCCTACGCCGTCTGTTCTTACGAGTCACATCGGTCCCGTGCGAGTTGTTCGTGGCTCTTACGGGATCGTTTTAAGGCTGTTTTACGTTTTCACCATTCGATGGCATGTTTTTATGCTTAAGGCTAATTTTTTGCAACTTTACGTCGTACACTAAAACCGGGCGTCCCGTGCCTACGCGATCGGTTCATACGGGTCACATTGGTCTAGTGCGAGGTGTTCGTGACTCTTACGGGACCATTTTAAGGCTGTTTTACATTTTCACCCTTCAATTGCATGTTTTTATTCTTAAGGCTAATTTTTTGCAAATTTACGTCGCACACTCAAACCGGGAGTCCCGTACCTACTCGATCGGTTCCTACGAGTCCCATTGGTCCCGTGCGAGGTGATCATGACTCTTACGGGACCGTTATGGGTTTGTTTTATGTTTTCACCCTTCGATGGCATGTTTCTATGCTTAAGTTTATTTTTTTACAAAATTTACGTCGTACACTCCAACCGGGAGCCTCGGGACTACGCCGTCTGTTCTTACGAGTCTCTTTGGTCCCGTGCGAGGTGTTCGTGACTCTTACGGGACCGTTTTAAGGCTGTTTTACATTTTCACCATTCGATGGCATGTTTTTATGCTCAAGGCTAATTTTTTGCAACTTTACGTTGTACACTCAAACCGGGAGTCCCGTGCCTATGCGGTCGGTTCCTACGAGTCACATTGGTCCCGTCTGAGGTGTTCGTGACTCTTACGGGACCGTTTTGGGTTTGTTTTATGTTTTCACCCTTCGATGGCATGTTTTTATGCTTAAGTTTATTTTTTTACAAAATTTACGTCGTACACTCCAACCGGGAGCCTCGGGACTACGCCGTCTGTTCTTACGAGTCACATTGGTCCCGTTCGAGGTGTTCGTGGCTCTTACGGGACCGTTTTAAGGCTGTTTTACGTTTTCACCATTCGATGGCATGTTTTTATGCTTAAGGCTAATTTTTTGCAACTTTACGTCGTACACTCAAACCGGGAGTCCCGTACCTACTCGATCGGTTCCTACGAGTCACATTGGTCCCGTGCGAGGTGATCATGACTCTTACGGGACCGTTATGGGTTTGTTTTATGTTTTCACCCTTCGATGGCATGTTTATATGCTTAAGTTTATTTTTTTACAAAATTTACATCGTACACTCCAACCGGGAGCCTCGGGACTACGCCGTCTGTTCTTATGAGTCACATTGGTCCCGTGCGAGGTGTTCGTGACTCTTACGGGACCGTTTTAAGGCTGTTTTACATTTTCACCATTCGATGGCATGTTTTTATGCTCAAGGCTAATTTTTTGCAACTTTACGTTGTACACTCAAACCGGGAGTCCCGTGCCTATGCGGTCGGTTCCTACGAGTCACATTGGTCCCGTCTGAGGTGTTCGTGACTCTTACGGGACCGTTTTGGGTTTGTTTTATGTTTTCACCCTTCGATGGCATGTTTTTATGCTTAAGTTTATTTTTTTACAAAATTTACGTCGTACACTCCAACCGGGAGCCTCGGGACTACGCCGTCTGTTCTTACGAGTCACATTGGTCCCGTTCGAGGTGTTCGTGGCTCTTACGGGACCGTTTTAAGGCTGTTTTACGTTTTCACCATTCGATGGCATGTTTTTATGCTTAAGGCTAATTTTTTGCAACTTTACGTCGTACACTAAAACCGGGAGTCCCGTGCCTACGCGATCGGTTCATACGGGTCACATCGGTCTAGTGCGAGGTGTTCGTGACTCTTACGGGACCGTTTTAAGGTTGTTTTACGTTTTCACCATTCGATGGCATGTTTTTATGCTCAAGTCTAATTTTTTACAACTTTACATCGTACACTCAAACCGGGAGCCTCGGGACAACGCCGTCTGTTCTTTCGAGTCACCTTGGTCCCGTGCGAGGTGTTCGTGGCTCTTACGGGACCGTTTCAAGGCTGTTTTACGTTTTGACCATTCGATGGCATGTTTTTATGCTTGAGGCTAATTTTTTGCAACTTTACGTCGTACACTCAAACCGGGAATCCCGTGCCTACGCGGTCGGTTCCTTCGAGTCACATTGGTCCCGTCCGAGGTGTTCGTGACTGTTACAGGACCGTTTTGGGTTTGTTTTACGTTTTAACCCATCGATGACATGTTTTTATGCTTTAAGTCTATTTTTTGCAAATTTACGTCGTACACTCAAGCAGGGAGTCCCGTGCCTACGCGATCGGTTTCGACGAGTCACATTGGTCCCGTGCGAGGTGTTCGTGACTCTTACGAAACATTTTAAGGCTGTTTTACATTTTCACCCTTCAATGGCATGTTTTTATGCTTAAGGCTAATTTTTTGCAACTTTACGTCGTACACTCAAACCGGGAGTCCCGTACCTACTCGATCGGTTGCTACGAGTCACATTTGTCCCGTGCGAGGTGATCATGACTCTTACGGGACCGTTATGGGTTTGTTTTATGTTTTCATCCTTCGATGGCATGTTTCTATGCTTAAGTTTATTTTTTTACAAAATTTACGTCGTACACTCCAACCGGGAGCCTCGGGACTACGCCGTCTGTTCTTACGAGTCAGATTGGTCCCGTGCGAGGTGTTCGTGACTCTTACGGGACCGTTTTAAGGCTGTTTTACATTTTCACCATTCGATGGCATGTTTTTATGCTCAAGGCTAATTTTTTGCAACTTTACGTTGTACACTCAAACTGGGAGTCCCGTGCCTATGCGGTCGGTTCCTACGAGTCACATTGGTCCCGTCTGAGGTGTTCGTGACTCTTACGGGACCGTTTTGGGTTTGTTTTATATTTTCACCCTTGGATGGCATGTTTTTATGCTTAAGTTTATTTTTTTACAAAATTTACGTCGTACACTCCAACCGGGAGCCTCGGGACTACGCCGTCTGTTCTTACGAGTCACATTGGTCCCGTTCGTGGTGTTCGTGGCTCTTACGGGACCGTTTTAAGGCTGTTTTACGTTTTCACCATTCGATGGCATGTTTTTATGCTTAAGGCTAATTTTTTGCAACTTTACGTCGTACACTAAAACCGGGAGTCCCGTGCCTACGCGATCGGTTCATACGAGTCACATTGGTCCCATGCGAGGTGATCATGACTCTTACGGGACCGTTATGGGTTTGTTTTATGTTTTCACCCTTCGATGGCATGTTTCTATGCTTAAGTTTATTTTTTTACAAAATTTACGTCGTACACTCCAACCGGGAGCCTCGGGACTACGCCGTCTGTTCTTACGAGTCTCTTTGGTCCCGTGCGAGGTGTTCGTGACTCTTACGGGACCGTTTTAAGGCTGTTTTACATTTTCACCATTCGATGGCATGTTTTTATGCTCAAGGCTAATTTTTTGCAACTTTACGTTGTACACTCAAACCGGGAGTCCCGTGCCTATGCGGTCGGTTCCTACGAGTCACATTGGTCCCGTCTGAGGTGTTCGTGACTCTTACGGGACCGTTTTGGGTTTGTTTTATGTTTTCACCCTTCGATGGCATGTTTTTATGCTTAAGTTTATTTTTTTACAAAATTTACGTCGTACACTCCAACCGGGAGCCTCGGGACTACGCCGTCTGTTCTTACGAGTCACATTGGTCCCGTTCAAGGTGTTCGTGGCTCTTACGGGACCGTTTTAAGGCTGTTTTACGTTTTCACCATTCGATGGCATGTTTTTATGCTTAAGGCTAATTTTTTGCAACTTTACGTCGTACACTCAAACCGGGAGTCCCGTACCTACTCGATCGGTTCCTACTAGTCCCATTGGTCCCGTGCGAGGTGATCATGACTCTTACGGGACCGTTATGGGTTTGTTTTATGTTTTCACCCTTCGATGGCATGTTTCTATGCTTAAGTTTATTTTTTTACAAAATTTACGTCGTACACTCCAACCGGGAGCCTCGGGACTACGCCGTCTGTTCTTATGAGTCACATTGGTCCCGTGCGAGGTGTTCGTGACTCTTACGGGACCGTTTTAAGGCTGTTTTACATTTTCACCATTCGATGGCATGTTTTTATGCTCAAGGCTAATTTTTTGCAACTTTACGTTGTACACTCAAACCGGGAGTCCCGTGCCTATGCGGTCGGTTCCTACGAGTCACATTGGTCCCGTCTGAGGTGTTCGTGACTCTTACGGGACCGTTTTGGGTTTGTTTTATGTTTTCACCCTTCGATGGCATGTTTTTATGCTTAAGTTTATTTTTTTACACAATTTACGTCGTACACTCCAACCGGGAGCCTCGGGACTACGCCGTCTGTTCATACGAGTCACATTGGTCCCGTTCGAGGTGTTCGTGGCTCTTACGGGACCGTTTTAAGGCTGTTTTACGTTTTCACCATTCGATGGCATGTTTTTATGCTTAAGGCTAATTTTTTGCAACTTTACGTCGTACACTCAAACCGGGAGTCCCGTACCTACTCGATCGGTTCCTACGAGTCACATTGGTCCCGTGCGAGGTGATCATGACTCTTACGGGACCGTTATGGGTTTGTTTTATGTTTTCACCCTTCGATGGCATGTTTCTATGCTTAAGTTTATTTTTTTACAAAATTTACGTCGTACACTCCAACCGGGAGCCTCGGGACTACGCCGTCTGTTCTTATGAGTCACATTGGTCCCGTGCGAGGTGTTCGTGACTCTTACGGGACCGTTTTAAGGCTGTTTTACATTTTCACCATTCGATGGCATGTTTTTATGCTCAAGGCTAATTTTTTGCAACTTTACGTTGTACACTCAAACCGGGAGTCCCGTGCCTATGCGGTCGGTTCCTACGAGTCACATTGGTCCCGTCTGAGGTGTTCGTGACTCTTACGGGACCGTTTTGGGTTTGTTTTATGTTTTCACCCTTCGATGGCATGTTTTTATGCTTAAGTTTATTTTTTTACACAATTTACGTCGTACACTCCAACCGGGAGCCTCGGGACTACGCCGTCTGTTCTTACGAGTCACATTGGTCCCGTTCGAGGTGTTCGTGGCTCTTACGGGACCGTTTTAAGGCTGTTTTACGTTTTCACCATTCGATGGCATGTTTTTATGCTTAAGTCTAATTTTTTGCAACTTTACGTCGTACACTCAAACCGGGAGTCCCGTACCTACTCGATCGGTTCCTACGAGTCACATTGGTCCCGTGCGAGGTGATCATGACTCTTACGGGACCGTTATGGGTTTGTTTTATGTTTTCACCCTTCGATGGCATGTTTCTATGCTTAAGTTTATTTTTTTACAAAATTTACGTCATACACTCCAACCGGGAGCCTCGGGACTACGCCGTCTGTTCTTATGAGTCACATTGGTCCCGTGCGAGGTGTTCGTGACTCTTACGGGACCGTTTTAAGGCTGTTTTACATTTTCACCATTCGATGGCATGTTTTTATGCTCAAGGCTAATTTTTTGCAACTTTACGTTGTACACTCAAACCGGGAGTCCCGTGCCTATGCGGTCGTTTCCTACGAGTCACATTGGTCCCGTCTGAGGTGTTCGTGACTCTTACGGGACCGTTTTGGGTTTGTTTTATGTTTTCACCCTTCGATGGCATGTTTTTATGCTTAAGTTTATTTTTTTACAAAATTTACGTCGTACACTCCAACCGGGAGCCTCGGGACTACGCCGTCTGTTCTTACGAGTCACATTGGTCCCGTTCGAGGTGTTCGTGGCTCTTACGGGACCGTTTTAAGGCTGTTTTACGTTTTCACCATTCGATGGCATGTTTTTATGCTTAAGGCTAATTTTTTGCAACTTTACGTCGTACACTAAAACCGGGAGTCCCGTGCCTACGCGATCGGTTCATACGGGTCACATTGGTCTAGTGCGAGGTGTTCGTGACTCTTACGGGACCGTTTTAAGGTTGTTTTACGTTTTCACCATTCGATGGCATGTTTTTATGCTCAAGTCTAATTTTTTACAACTTTACATCGTACACTCAAACCGGGAGCCTCGGGACAACGCCGTCTGTTCTTTCGAGTCACCTTGGTCCCGTGCGAGGTGTTCGTGGCTCTTACGGGACCGTTTCAAGGCTGTTTTACGTTTTCACCATTCGATGGCATGTTTTTATGCTTAAGGCTAATTTTTTGCAACTTTACGTCGTACACTCAAACCGGGAATCCCGTGCCTACGCGGTCGGTTCCTTCGAGTCACATTGGTCGCGTCCGAGGTGTTCGTGACTGTTACAGGACCGTTTTGGGTTTGTTTTACGTTTTAACCCTTCAATGACATGTTTTTATGCTTTAAGTCTATTTTTTGCAAATTTACGTCGTACACTCAAACAGGGAGTCACGTGCCTACGCGATCGGTTTCGACGAGTCACATTGGTCCCGTGCGAGGTGTTCGTGACTCTTACGGAACCATTTTAAGGCTGTTTTACATTTTCACCCTTCAATGGCATGTTTTTATGCTTAAGGCTAATTTTTTGCAACTTTACGTCGTACACTCAAACCGGGAGTCCCGTACCTACTCGATCGGTTGCTACGAGTCACATTTGTCCCGTGCGAGGTGATCATGACTCTTACGGGACCGTTATGGGTTTGTTTTATGTTTTCATCCTTCGATGGCATGTTTCTATGCTTAAGTTTATTTTTTTACAAAATTTACGTCGTACACTCCAACCGGGAGCCTCGGGACTACGCCGTCTGTTCTTACGAGTCAGATTGGTCCCGTGCGAGGTGTTCGTGACTCTTACGGGACCGTTTTAAGGCTGTTTTACATTTTCACCATTCGATGGCATGTTTTTATGCTCAAGGCTAATTTTTTGCAACTTTACGTTGTACACTCAAACCGGGAGTCCCGTGCCTATGCGGTCGGTTCCTACGAGTCACATTGGTCCCGTCTGAGGTGTTCGTGACTCTTACGGGACCGTTTTGGGTTTGTTTTATGTTTTCACCCTTCGATGGCATGTTTTTATGCTTAAGTTTATTTTTTTACAAAATTTACGTCGTACACTCCAACCGGGAGCCTCGGGACTACGCCGTCTGTTCTTACGAGTCACATTGGTCCCGTTCGAGGTGTTCGTGGCTCTTACGGGACCGTTTTAAGGCTGTTTTACGTTTTCACCATTCGATGGCATGTTTTTATGCTTAAGGCTAATTTTTTGCAACTTTACGTCGTACACTAAAACCGGGAGTCCCGTGCCTACGCGATCGGTTCATACGGGTCACATCGGTCTAGTGCGAGGTGTTCGTGACTCTTACGGGACCGTTTTAAGGTTGTTTTACGTTTTCACCATTCGATGGCATGTTTTTATGCTCAAGTCTAATTTTTTACAACTTTACATCGTACACTCAAACCGGGAGCCTCGGGACAACGCCGTCTGTTCTTTCGAGTCACCTTGGTCCCGTGCGAGGTGTTCGTGGCTCTTACGGGACCGTTTCAAGGCTGTTTTACGTTTTGACCATTCGATGGCATGTTTTTATGCTTGAGGCTAATTTTTTGCAACTTTACGTCGTACACTCAAACCGGGAATCCCGTGCCTACGCGGTCGGTTCCTTCGAGTCACATTGGTCCCGTCCGAGGTGTTCGTGACTGTTACAGGACCGTTTTGGGTTTGTTTTACGTTTTAACCCATCGATGACATGTTTTTATGCTTTAAGTCTATTTTTTGCAAATTTACGTCGTACACTCAAGCAGGGAGTCCCGTGCCTACGCGATCGGTTTCGACGAGTCACATTGGTCCCGTGCGAGGTGTTCGTGACTCTTACGAAACATTTTAAGGCTGTTTTACATTTTCACCCTTCAATGGCATGTTTTTATGCTTAAGGCTAATTTTTTGCAACTTTACGTCGTACACTCAAACCGGGAGTCCCGTACCTACTCGATCGGTTGCTACGAGTCACATTTGTCCCGTGCGAGGTGATCATGACTCTTACGGGACCGTTATGGGTTTGTTTTGTGTTTTCATCCTTCGATGGCATGTTTCTATGCTTAAGTTTATTTTTTTACAAAATTTACGTCGTACACTCCAACCGGGAGCCTCGGGACTACGCCGTCTGTTCTTACGAGTCAGATTGGTCCCGTGCGAGGTGTTCGTGACTCTTACGGGACCGTTTTAAGGCTGTTTTACATTTTCACCATTCGATGGCATGTTTTTATGCTCAAGGCTAATTTTTTGCAACTTTACGTTGTACACTCAAACTGGGAGTCCCGTGCCTATGCGGTCGGTTCCTACGAGTCACATTGGTCCCGTCTGAGGTGTTCGTGACTCTTACGGGACCGTTTTGGGTTTGTTTTATATTTTCACCCTTGGATGGCATGTTTTTATGCTTAAGTTTATTTTTTTACAAAATTTACGTCGTACACTCCAACCGGGAGCCTCGGGACTACGCCGTCTGTTCTTACGAGTCACATTGGTCCCGTTCGTGGTGTTCGTGGCTCTTACGGGACCGTTTTAAGGCTGTTTTACGTTTTCACCATTCGATGGCATGTTTTTATGCTTAAGGCTAATTTTTTGCAACTTTACGTCGTACACTAAAACCGGGAGTCCCGTGCCTACGCGATCGGTTCATACGAGTCACATTGGTCCCATGCGAGGTGATCATGACTCTTACGGGACCGTTATGGGTTTGTTTTATGTTTTCACCCTTCGATGGCATGTTTCTATGCTTAAGTTTATTTTTTTACAAAATTTACGTCGTACACTCCAACCGGGAGCCTCGGGACTACGCCGTCTGTTCTTACGAGTCTCTTTGGTCCCGTGCGAGGTGTTCGTGACTCTTACGGGACCGTTTTAAGGCTGTTTTACATTTTCACCATTCGATGGCATGTTTTTATGCTCAAGGCTAATTTTTTGCAACTTTACGTTGTACACTCAAACCGGGAGTCCCGTGCCTATGCGGTCGGTTCCTACGAGTCACATTGGTCCCGTCTGAGGTGTTCGTGACTCTTACGGGACCGTTTTGGGTTTGTTTTATGTTTTCACCCTTCGATGGCATGTTTTTATGCTTAAGTTTATTTTTTTACAAAATTTACGTCGTACACTCCAACCGGGAGCCTCGGGACTACGCCGTCTGTTCTTACGAGTCACATTGGTCCCGTTCAAGGTGTTCGTGGCTCTTACGGGACCGTTTTAAGGCTGTTTTACGTTTTTACCATTCGATGGCATGTTTTTATGCTTAAGGCTAATTTTTTGCAACTTTACGTCGTACACTCAAACCGGGAGTCCCGTACCTACTCGATCGGTTCCTACGAGTCCCATTGGTCCCGTGCGAGGTGATCATGACTCTTACGGGACCGTTATGGGTTTGTTTTATGTTTTCACCCTTCGATGGCATGTTTCTATGCTTAAGTTTATTTTTTTACAAAATTTACGTCGTACACTCCAACCGGGAGCCTCGGGACTACGCCGTCTGTTCTTATGAGTCACATTGGTCCCGTGCGAGGTGTTCGTGACTCTTACGGGACCGTTTTAAGGCTGTTTTACATTTTCACCATTCGATGGCATGTTTTTATGCTCAAGGCTAATTTTTTGCAACTTTACGTTGTACACTCAAACCGGGAGTCCCGTGCCTATGCGGTCGGTTCCTACGAGTCACATTGGTCCCGTCTGAGGTGTTCGTGACTCTTACGGGACCGTTTTGGGTTTGTTTTATGTTTTCACCCTTCGATGGCATGTTTTTATGCTTAAGTTTATTTTTTTACACAATTTACGTCGTACACTCCAACCGGGAGCCTCGGGACTACGCCGTCTGTTCATACGAGTCACATTGGTCCCGTTCGAGGTGTTCGTGGCTCTTACGGGACCGTTTTAAGGCTGTTTTACGTTTTCACCATTCGATGGCATGTTTTTATGCTTAAGGCTAATTTTTTGCAACTTTACGTCGTACACTCAAACCGGGAGTCCCGTTACCTACTCGATCGGTTCCTACGAGTCACATTGGTCCCGTGCGAGGTGATCATGACTCTTACGGGACCGTTATGGGTTTGTTTTATGTTTTCACCCTTCGATGGCATGTTTCTATGCTTAAGTTTATTTTTTTACAAAATTTACGTCGTACACTCCAACCGGGAGCCTCGGGACTACGCCGTCTGTTCTTATGAGTCACATTGGTCCCGTGCGAGGTGTTCGTGATTCTTACGGGACCGTTTTAAGGCTGTTTTACATTTTCACCATTCGATGGCATGTTTTTATGCTCAAGGCTAATTTTTTGCAACTTTACGTTGTACACTCAAACCGGGAGTCCCGTGCCTATGCGGTCGGTTCCTACGAGTCACATTGGTCCCGTCTGAGGTGTTCGTGACTCTTACGGGGACCGTTTTGGGTTTGTTTTATGTTTTCACCCTTCGATGGCATGTTTTTATGCTTAAGTTTATTTTTTTACAAAATTTACGTCGTACACTCCAACCGGGAGCCTCGGGACTACGCCGTCTGTTCTTACGAGTCACATTGGTCCCGTTCGAGGTGTTCGTGGCTCTTACGGGACCGTTTTAAGGCTGTTTTACGTTTTCACCATTCGATGGCATGTTTTTATGCTTAAGTCTAATTTTTTGCAACTTTACGTCGTACACTCAAACCGGGAGTCCCGTACCTACTCGATCGGTTCCTACGAGTCACATTGGTCCCGTGCGAGGTGATCATGACTCTTACGGGGACCGTTATGGGTTTGTTTTATGTTTTCACCCTTCGATGGCATGTTTCTATGCTTAAGTTTATTTTTTTACAAAATTTACGTCATACACTCCAACCGGGAGCCTCGGGACTACGCCGTCTGTTCTTATGAGTCACATTGGTCCCGTGCGAGGTGTTCGTGACTCTTACGGGACCGTTTTAAGGCTGTTTTACATTTTCACCATTCGATGGCATGTTTTTATGCTCAAGGCTAATTTTTTGCAACTTTACGTTGTACACTCAAACCGGGAGTCCCGTGCCTATGCGGTCGTTTCCTACGAGTCACATTGGTCCCGTCTGAGGTGTTCGTGACTCTTACGGGACCGTTTTGGGTTTGTTTTATGTTTTCACCCTTCGATGGCATGTTTTTATGCTTAAGTTTATTTTTTTACAAAATTTACGTCGTACACTCCAACCGGGAGCCTCGGGACTACGCCGTCTGTTCTTACGAGTCACATTGGTCCCGTTCGAGGTGTTCGTGGCTCTTACGGGACCGTTTTAAGGCTGTTTTACGTTTTCACCATTCGATGGCATGTTTTTATGCTTAAGGCTAATTTTTTGCAACTTTACGTCGTACACTAAAACCGGGAGTCCCGTGCCTACGCGATCGGTTCATACGGGTCACATTGGTCTAGTGCGAGGTGTTCGTGACTCTTACGGGACCGTTTTAAGGTTGTTTTACGTTTTCACCATTCGATGGCATGTTTTTATGCTCAAGTCTAATTTTTTACAACTTTACATCGTACACTCAAACCGGGAGCCTCGGGACAACGCCGTCTGTTCTTTCGAGTCACCTTGGTCCCGTGCGAGGTGTTCGTGGCTCTTACGGGACCGTTTCAAGGCTGTTTTACGTTTTCACCATTCGATGGCATGTTTTTATGCTTAAGGCTAATTTTTTGCAACTTTACGTCGTACACTCAAACCGGGAATCCCGTGCCTACGCGGTCGGTTCCTTCGAGTCACATTGGTCGCGTCCGAGGTGTTCGTGACTGTTACAGGACCGTTTTGGGTTTGTTTTACGTTTTAACCCTTCAATGACATGTTTTTATGCTTTAAGTCTATTTTTTGCAAATTTACGTCGTACACTCAAACAGGGAGTCACGTGCCTACGCGATCGGTTTCGACGAGTCACATTGGTCCCGTGCGAGGTGTTCGTGACTCTTACGGAACCATTTTAAGGCTGTTTTACATTTTCACCCTTCAATGGCATGTTTTTATGCTTAAGGCTAATTTTTTGCAACTTTACGTCGTACACTCAAACCGGGAGTCCCGTACCTACTCGATCGGTTGCTACGAGTCACATTTGTCCCGTGCGAGGTGATCATGACTCTTACGGGACCGTTATGGGTTTGTTTTATGTTTTCATCCTTCGATGGCATGTTTCTATGCTTAAGTTTATTTTTTTACAAAATTTACGTCGTACACTCCAACCGGGAGCCTCGGGACTACGCCGTCTGTTCTTACGAGTCAGATTGGTCCCGTGCGAGGTGTTCGTGACTCTTACGGGACCGTTTTAAGGCTGTTTTACATTTTCACCATTCGATGGCATGTTTTTATGCTCAAGGCTAATTTTTTGCAACTTTACGTTGTACACTCAAACCGGGAGTCCCGTGCCTATGCGGTCGGTTCCTACGAGTCACATTGGTCCCGTCTGAGGTGTTCGTGACTCTTACGGGACCGTTTTGGGTTTGTTTTATGTTTTCACCCTTCGATGGCATGTTTTTATGCTTAAGTTTATTTTTTTACAAAATTTACGTCGTACACTCCAACCGGGAGCCTCGGGACTACGCCGTCTGTTCTTACGAGTCACATTGGTCCCGTTCGTGGTGTTCGTGGCTCTTACGGGACCGTTTTAAGGCTGTTTTACGTTTTCACCATTCGATGGCATGTTTTTATGCTTAAGGCTAATTTTTTGCAACTTTACGTCGTACACTAAAACCGGGAGTCCCGTGCCTACGCGATCGGTTCATACGGGTCACATCGGTCTAGTGCGAGGTGTTCGTGACTCTTACGGGACCGTTTTAAGGTTGTTTTACGTTTTCACCATTCGATGGCATGTTTTTATGCTCAAGTCTAATTTTTTACAACTTTACATCGTACACTCAAACCGGGAGCCTCGGGACAACGCCGTCTGTTCTTTCGAGTCACCTTGGTCCCGTGCGAGGTGTTCGTGGCTCTTACGGGACCGTTTCAAGTATGTTTTACGTTTTCACCATTCGATGGCATGTTTTTATGCTTGAGGCTAATTTTATGCAACTTTACGTCGTACACTCAAACCGGGAATCCCGTGCCTACGCGGTCGGTTCCTTCGAGTCACATTGGTCCCGTCCGAGGTGTTCGTGACTGTTACAGGACCGTTTTGGGTTTGTTTTACGTTTTAACCCATCGATGACATGTTTTTATGCTTTAAGTCTATTTTTTGCAAATTTACGTCGTACACTCAAGCAGGGAGTCCCGTGCCTACGCGATCGGTTTCGACGAGTCACATTGGTCCCGTGCGAGGTGTTCGTGACTCTTACGGAACCATTTTAAGGCTGTTTTACATTTTCACCCTTCAATGGCATGTTTTTATGCTTAAGGCTAATTTTTTACAACTTTACGTCGTACACTCAAACCGGGAGTCCCGTACCTACTCGATCGGTTCCTACGAGTCACATTGGTCCCGTGCGAGGTGATCATGACTCTTACGGGACCGTTATGGGTTTGTTTTATGTTTTCATCCTTCGATGGCATGTTTCTATGCTTAAGTTTATTTTTTTACAAAATTTACGTCGTACACTCCAACCGGGAGCCTCGGGACTACGCCGTCTGTTCTTACGAGTCAGATTGGTCCCGTGCGAGGTGTTCGTGACTCTTACGGGACCGTTTTAAGGCTGTTTTACATTTTCACCATTCGATGGCATGTTTTTATGCTCAAGGCTAATTTTTTTCAACTTTACGTTGTACACTCAAACCGGGAGTCCCGTGCCTATGCGGTCGGTTCCTACGAGTCACATTGGTCCCGTCTGAGGTGTTCGTGACTCTTACGGGACCGTTTTGGGTTTGTTTTATATTTTCACCCTTGGATGGCATGTTTTTATGCTTAAGTTTATTTTTTTACAAAATTTACGTCGTACACTCCAACCGGGAGCCTCGGGACTACGCCGTCTGTTCTTACGAGTCACATTGGTCCCGTTCGTGGTGTTCGTGGCTCTTACGGGACCGTTTTAAGGCTGTTTTACGTTTTCACCATTCGATGGCATGTTTTTATGCTTAAGGCTAATTTTTTGCAACTTTACGTCGTACACTAAAACCGGGAGTCCCGTGCCTACGCGATCGGTTCATACGAGTCACATTGGTCCCATGCGAGGTGATCATGACTCTTACGGGACCGTTATGGGTTTGTTTTATGTTTTCACCCTTCGATGGAATGTTTCTATGCTTAAGTTTATTTTTTTACAAAATTTACGTCGTACACTCCAACCGGGAGCCTCGGGACTACGCCGTCTGTTCTTACGAGTCTCTTTGGTCCCGTGCGAGGTGTTCGTGACTCTTACGGGACCGTTTTAAGGCTGTTTTACATTTTCACCATTCGATGGCATGTTTTTATGCTCAAGGCTAATTTTTTGCAACTTTACGTTGTACACTCAAACCGGGAGTCCCGTGCCTATGCGGTCGGTTCCTACGAGTCACATTGGTCCCGTCTGAGGTGTTCGTGACTCTTACGGGACCGTTTTGGGTTTGTTTTATGTTTTCACCCTTCGATGGCATGTTTTTATGCTTAAGTTTATTTTTTTACAAAATTTACGTCGTACACTCCAACCGGGAGCCTCGGGACTACGCCGTCTGTTCTTACGAGTCACATTGGTCCCGTTCAAGGTGTTCGTGGCTCTTACGGGACCGTTTTAAGGCTGTTTTACGTTTTTACCATTCGATGGCATGTTTTTATGCTTAAGGCTAATTTTTTGCAACTTTACGTCGTACACTCAAACCGGGAGTCCCGTACCTACTCGATCGGTTCCTACGAGTCCCATTGGTCCCGTGCGAGGTGATCATGACTCTTACGGGACCGTTATGGGTTTGTTTTATGTTTTCACCCTTCGATGGCATGTTTCTATGCTTAAGTTTATTTTTTTACAAAATTTACGTCGTACACTCCAACCGGGAGCCTCGGGACTACGCCGTCTGTTCTTATGAGTCACATTGGTCCCGTGCGAGGTGTTCGTGACTCTTACGGGACCGTTTTAAGGCTGTTTTACATTTTCACCATTCGATGGCATGTTTTTATGCTCAAGGCTAATTTTTTGCAACTTTACGTTGTACACTCAAACCGGGAGTCCCGTGCCTATGCGGTCGGTTCCTACGAGTCACATTGGTCCCGTCTGAGGTGTTCGTGACTCTTACGGGACCGTTTTGGGTTTGTTTTATGTTTTCACCCTTCGATGGCATGTTTTTATGCTTAAGTTTATTTTTTTACACAATTTACGTCGTACACTCCAACCGGGAGCCTCGGGACTACGCCGTCTGTTCATACGAGTCACATTGGTCCCGTTCGAGGTGTTCGTGGCTCTTACGGGACCGTTTTAAGGCTGTTTTACGTTTTCACCATTCGATGGCATGTTTTTATGCTTAAGGCTAATTTTTTGCAACTTTACGTCGTACACTCAAACCGGGAGTCCCGTACCTACTCGATCGGTTCCTACGAGTCACATTGGTCCCGTGCGAGGTGATCATGACTCTTACGGGACCGTTATGGGTTTGTTTTATGTTTTCACCCTTCGATGGCATGTTTCTATGCTTAAGTTTATTTTTTTACAAAATTTACGTCGTACACTCCAACCGGGAGCCTCGGGACTACGCCGTCTGTTCTTATGAGTCACATTGGTCCCGTGCGAGGTGTTCGTGACTCTTACGGGACCGTTTTAAGGCTGTTTTACATTTTCACCATTCGATGGCATGTTTTTATGCTCAAGGCTAATTTTTTGCAACTTTACGTTGTACACTCAAACCGGGAGTCCCGTGCCTATGCGGTCGGTTCCTACGAGTCACATTGGTCCCGTCTGAGGTGTTCGTGACTCTTACGGGACCGTTTTGGGTTTGTTTTATGTTTTCACCCTTCGATGGCATGTTTTTATGCTTAAGTTTATTTTTTTACAAAATTTACGTCGTACACTCCAACCGGGAGCCTCGGGACTACGCCGTCTGTTCTTACGAGTCACATTGGTCCCGTTCGAGGTGTTCGTGGCTCTTACGGGACCGTTTTAAGGCTGTTTTACGTTTTCACCATTCGATGGCATGTTTTTATGCTTAAGTCTAATTTTTTGCAACTTTACGTCATACACTCAAACCGGGAGTCCCGTACCTACTCGATCGGTTCCTACGAGTCACATTGGTCCCGTGCGAGGTGATCATGACTCTTACGGGACCGTTATGGGTTTGTTTTATGTTTTCACCCTTCGATGGCATGTTTCTATGCTTAAGTTTATTTTTTTACAAAATTTACGTCATACACTCCAACCGGGAGCCTCGGGACTACGCCGTCTGTTCTTATGAGTCACATTGGTCCCGTGCGAGGTGTTCGTGACTCTTACGGGACCGTTTTAAGGCTGTTTTACATTTTCACCATTCGATGGCATGTTTTTATGCTCAAGGCTAATTTTTTGCAACTTTACGTTGTACACTCAAACCGGGAGTCCCGTGCCTATGCGGTCGTTTCCTACGAGTCACATTGGTCCCGTCTGAGGTGTTCGTGACTCTTACGGGACCGTTTTGGGTTTGTTTTATGTTTTCACCCTTCGATGGCATGTTTTTATGCTTAAGTTTATTTTTTTACAAAATTTACGTCGTACACTCCAACCGGGAGCCTCGGGACTACGCCGTCTGTTCTTACGAGTCACATTGGTCCCGTTCGAGGTGTTCGTGGCTCTTACGGGACCGTTTTAAGGCTGTTTTACGTTTTCACCATTCGATGGCATGTTTTTATGCTTAAGGCTAATTTTTTGCAACTTTACGTCGTACACTAAAACCGGGAGTCCCGTGCCTACGCGATCGGTTCATACGGGTCACATTGGTCTAGTGCGAGGTGTTCGTGACTCTTACGGGACCGTTTTAAGGTTGTTTTACGTTTTCACCATTCGATGGCATGTTTTTATGCTCAAGTCTAATTTTTTACAACTTTACATCGTACACTCAAACCGGGAGCCTCGGGACAACGCCGTCTGTTCTTTCGAGTCACCTTGGTCCCGTGCGAGGTGTTCGTGGCTCTTACGGGACCGTTTCAAGGCTGTTTTACGTTTTCACCATTCGATGGCATGTTTTTATGCTTAAGGCTAATTTTTTGCAACTTTACGTCGTACACTCAAACCGGGAATCCCGTGCCTACGCGGTCGGTTCCTTCGAGTCACATTGGTCGCGTCCGAGGTGTTCGTGACTGTTACAGGACCGTTTTGGGTTTGTTTTACGTTTTAACCCTTCAATGACATGTTTTTATGCTTTAAGTCTATTTTTTGCAAATTTACGTCGTACACTCAAACAGGGAGTCACGTGCCTACGCGATCGGTTTCGACGAGTCACATTGGTCCCGTGCGAGGTGTTCGTGACTCTTACGGAACCATTTTAAGGCTGTTTTACATTTTCACCCTTCAATGGCATGTTTTTATGCTTAAGGCTAATTTTTTGCAACTTTACGTCGTACACTCAAACCGGGAGTCCCGTACCTACTCGATCGGTTGCTACGAGTCACATTTGTCCCGTGCGAGGTGATCATGACTCTTACGGGACCGTTATGGGTTTGTTTTATGTTTTCATCCTTCGATGGCATGTTTCTATGCTTAAGTTTATTTTTTTACAAAATTTACGTCGTACACTCCAACCGGGAGCCTCGGGACTACGCCGTCTGTTCTTACGAGTCAGATTGGTCCCGTGCGAGGTGTTCGTGACTCTTACGGGACCGTTTTAAGGCTGTTTTACATTTTCACCATTCGATGGCATGTTTTTATGCTCAAGGCTAATTTTTTGCAACTTTACGTTGTACACTCAAACTGGGAGTCCCGTGCCTATGCGGTCGGTTCCTACGAGTCACATTGGTCCCGTCTGAGGTGATCGTGACTCTTACGGGACCATTTTGGGTTTGTTTTATGTTTTCACCCTTCGATGGCATGTTTTTATGCTTAAGTTTATTTTTTTACAAAATTTACGTCGTACACTCCAACCGGGAGCCTCGGGACTACGCCGTCTGTTCTTACGAGTCACATTGGTCCCGTTCGTGGTGTTCGTGGCTCTTACGGGACCGTTTTAAGGTTGTTTTACGTTTTCACCATTCGATGGCATGTTTTTATGCTTAAGGCTAATTTTTTGCAACTTTACGTCGTACACTAAAACCGGGAGTCCCGTGCCTACGCGATCGGTTCATACGAGTCACATTGGTCTAGTGCGAGGTGTTCGTGACTCTTACGGGACCGTTTTAAGGTTGTTTTACGTTTTCACCATTCGATGGCATGTTTTTATGCTCAAGTCTAATTTTTTACAACTTTACATCGTACACTCAAACCGGGAGCCTCGGGACAACGCCGTCTGTTCTTTCGAGTCACCTTGGTCCCGTGCGAGGTGTTCGTGGCTCTTACGGGACCGTTTCAAGTATGTTTTACGTTTTCACCATTCGATGGCATGTTTTTATGCTTAAGGCTAATTTTTTGCAACTTTACGTCGTACACTCAAACCGGGAATCCCGTGCCTACACGGTCGGTTCCTTCGAGTCACATTGGTCCCGTCCGAGGTGTTCGTGACTGTTACAGGACCATTTTGGGTTTGTTTTACGTTTTAACCCTTCGATGACATGTTTTTATGCTTTAAGTCTATTGTTTGCGAATTTACGTCGTACACTCAAACAGGGAGTCCCGTGCCTACAAAATCGCTTTCGACGAGTCACATTGGTCCCGTGCGAGGTGTTCGTGACTCTTACGGAACCATTTTAAGGCTGTTTTACATTTTCACCCTTCAATGGCATGTTTTTATGCTTAAGGCTAATTTTTTACAACTTTACGTCGTACACTCAAACCGGGAGTCCCGTACCTACTCGATCGGTTCCTACGAGTCACATTGGTCCCGTGCGAGGTGATCATGACTCTTACGGGACCGTTATGGGTTTGTTTTATGTTTTCACCCTTCGATGGCATGTTTTTATGCTTAAGTTTATTTTTTTACAAAATTTACGTCGTACACTCCAACCGGGAGCCTCGGGACTACGCCGTCTGTTCTTACGAGTCACATTGGTCCCGTGCGAGGTGTTCGTGACTCTTACGGGACCGTTTTAAGGCTGTTTTACATTTTCACCATTCGATGGCATGTTTTTATGCTCAAGGCTAATTTTTTTCAACTTTACGTTGTACACTCAAACCGGGAGTCCCGTGCCTATGCGGTCGGTTCCTACGAGTCACATTGGTCCCGTCTGAGGTGTTCGTGACTCTTACGGGACCGTTGTGTTTTACGTTTTAACCCTTCGATGACATGTTTTTATGTTTTAAGTTTATTTTTCGCAAATTTACGTCGTACACTCAAACCGGGAGTCCCGTGCCTACGCGATCGGTTCCTACGAGTCACATCGGTCCCGTGCGAGGTGTTCGTGACTCTTACGGGACCGTTTTAAGGCTGTTTTACGTTCTAACCATTCGATGACATGTTTTTATGCTTAAGTTTATTTTTTTGTAAATTTACATCGTACACTCCAATCGGGAGCCTCGAGACTACGCCGTCTGTTCTTACGAGTCACATTGGTCCCGTGCGAGGTGTTCGTGACTCTTACGGGACCGTTTTAAGGCTGTTTTACGTTTTCACCATCCGATGGCATGTTTTTATGCTCATGTCTAATTTTTTGCAACTTTACATCGTACACTCAAACCGGGAGTCCCGTTCCTACGCCGTCTGTTCTTACGAGTCATATTGGTCCCGTGCGAGGTGTTCGTGCCTCTTACGGGATCGTTTTAAGGCTATTTTACGTTTTCACCATTCGATGGCATCTTTTTATGCTTAAGGCTAATTTTTTGCAACTTTACGTCGTACACTAAAACCGGGCGTCCCGTGCCTACGCGATCGGTTCATACGAGTCACATTGGTCTAGTGCGAGGTGTTCGTGACTCTTACGGGACCGTTTTAAGGTTGTTTTACGTTTTCACCATTCGATGGCATGTTTTTATGCTCAAGTCTAATTTTTTACAACTTTACATCGTACACTCAAACCGGGAGCCTCGGGACAACGCCGTCTGTTCTTTCGAGTCACCTTGGTCCCGTGCGAGGTGTTCGTGGCTCTTACGGGACCGTTTCAAGGCTGTTTTACGTTTTCACCATTCGATGGTATGTTTTTATGCTTAAGGATAATTTATTGCAACTTTACGTCGTACATTCAAACCGGGAATCCCGTGCCCACGCGGTCGGTTCCTTCGAGTCACATTGGTCCCGTCCGAGGTGTTCGTGACTGTTACAGGACCGTTTTGGGTTTGTTTTACGTTTTAACCCTTCGATGACATGTTTTTATGCTTTAAGACTATTTTTTGCAAATTTACGTCGTACACTCAAACAGGGAGTCCCGTGCCTACGCGATCGGTTTTGACGAGTCACATTGGTCCCGTGCGAGGTGTTCGTGACTCTTACGGAACCATTTTAAGGCTGTTTTACATTTTCACCCTTCAATGGCATGTTTTTATGCTTAAGGCTAATTTTTTGCAACTTTACGTCGTACACTAAAACCGGGCGTCCCGTGCCTACGCGATCGGTTCATACGAGTCACATTGGTCTAGTGCGAGGTGTTCGTGACTCTTACGGGACCGTTTTAAGGTTGTTTTACGTTTTCACCATTCGATGGCATGTTTTTATGCTCAAGTCTAATTTTTTACAACTTTACATCGTATACTCAAACCGGGAGCCTCGGGACAACGCCGTCTGTTCTTTCGAGTCACCTTGGTCCCGTGCGAGGTGTTCGTGGCTCTTACGGGACCGTTTCAAGGCTGTTTTACATTTTCACCATTCGATGGCATGTTTTTATGTTTAAGGCTAAGTTTTTGCAACTTTACGTCGTACACTCAAACCGGGAATCCCGTGCCTACGCGGTCGGTTCCTTCGAGTCACATTGGTCCCGTCCGAGGTGTTCGTGACTGTTACAGGACCGTTTTGGGTTTGTTTTACGTTTTAACCCTTCGATGACATGTTTTTATGCTTTAAGTCTATTTTTTGCAAATTTACGTCGTACACTCAAACAGGGAGTCCCGTGCCTACGCGATCGGTTTCGACGAGTCACATTGGTCCCGTGCGAGGTGTTCGTGACTCTTACGGAACCATTTTAAGGCTGTTTTACATTTTCACCCTTCAATGGCATGTTTTTATGCTTAAGGCCAATTTTTTGCAACTTTACGTCATACACTCAAACCGGGAGTCCCGTACCTACTCGATCGGTTGCTACGAGTCACATTTGTCCCGTGCGAGGTGATCATGACTCTTACGGGACCGTTATGGGTTTGTTTTATGTTTTCACCCTTCGATGGCATGTTTCTATGCTTAAGTTTATTTTTTTACAAAATTTACGTCGTACACTCCAACCGGGAGCCTCGGGACTACGCCGTCTGTTCTTATGAGTCACATTGGTCCCGTTCGAGGTGTTCGTGGCTCTTACGGGACCGTTTTAAGGCTGTTTTACGTTTTCACCATTCGATGGCATGTTTTTATGCTTAAGTCTAATTTTTTGCAACTTTACGTCGTACACTCAAACCGGGAGTCCCGTACCTACTCGATCGGTTGCTACGAGTCACATTTGTCCCGTGCGAGGTGATCATGACTCTTACGGGACCGTTATGGGTTTGTTTTATGTTTTCACCCTTCGATGGCATGTTTCTATGCTTAAGTTTATTTTTTTACAAAATTTACGTCGTACACTCCAACCGGGAGCCTCGGGACTACGCCGTCTGTTCTTATGAGTCACATTGGTCCCGTGCGAGGTGTTCGTGACTCTTACGGGACCGTTTTAAGGCTGTTTTACATTTTCACCATTCGATGGCATGTTTTTATGCTCATGGCTAATTTTTTGCAACTTTACGTTGTACACTCAAACCGGGAGTCCCGTGCCTATGCGGTCGTTTCCTACGAGTCACATTGGTCCCGTCTGAGGTGTTCGTGACTCTTACGGGACCGTTTTGGGTTTGTTTTATGTTTTCACCCTTCGATGGCATGTTTTTATGCTTAAGTTTATTTTTTTACAAAATTTACGTCGTACACTCCAACCGGGAGCCTCGGGACTACGCCGTCTGTTCTTACGAGTCACATTGGTCCCGTTCGAGGTGTTCGTGGCTCTTACGGGACCGTTTTAAGGCTGTTTTACGTTTTCACCATTCGATGGCATGTTTTTATGCTTAAGGCTAATTTTTTGCAACTTTACGTCGTACACTAAAACCGGGAGTCCCGTGCCTACGCGATCGGTTCATACGGGTCACATTGGTCTAGTGCGAGGTGTTCGTGACTCTTACGGGACCGTTTTAAGGTTGTTTTACGTTTTCACCATTCGATGGCATGTTTTTATGCTCAAGTCTAATTTTTTACAACTTTACATCGTACACTCAAACCGGGAGCCTCGGGACAACGCCGTCTGTTCTTTCGAGTCACCTTGGTCCCGTGCGAGGTGTTCGTGGCTCTTACGGGACCGTTTCAAGGCTGTTTTACGTTTTCACCATTCGATGGCATGTTTTTATGCTTAAGGCTAATTTTTTGCAACTTTACGTCGTACACTCAAACCGGGAATCCCGTGCCTACGCGGTCGGTTCCTTCGAGTCACATTGGTCCCGTCCGAGGTGTTCGTGACTGTTACAGGACCGTTTTGGGTTTGATTTACGTTTTAACCCTTCGATGACATGTTTTTATGCTTTAAGTCTATTTTTTGCAAATTTACGTCGTACACTCAAACAGGGAGTCACGTGCCTACGCGATCGGTTTCGACGAGTCACATTGGTCCCGTGCGAGGTGTTCGTGACTCTTACGGAACCATTTTAAGGCTGTTTTACATTTTCACCCTTCAATGGCATGTTTTTATGCTTAAGGCTAATTTTTTGCAACTTTACGTCGTACACTCAAACCGGGAGTCCCGTACCTACTCGATCGGTTGCTACGAGTCACATTTGTCCCGTGCGAGGTGATCATGACTCTTACGGGACCGTTATGGGTTTGTTTTATGTTTTCATCCTTCGATGGCATGTTTCTATGCTTAAGTTTATTTTTTTACAAAATTTACGTCGTACACTCCAACCGGGAGCCTCGGGACTACGCCGTCTGTTCTTACGAGTCAGATTGGTCCCGTGCGAGGTGTTCGTGACTCTTACGGGACCGTTTTAAGGCTGTTTTACATTTTCACCATTCGATGGCATGTTTTTATGCTCAAGGCTAATTTTTTGCAACTTTACGTTGTACACTCAAACTGGGAGTCCCGTGCCTATGCGGTCGGTTCCTACGAGTCACATTGGTCCCGTCTGAGGTGATCGTGACTCTTACGGGACCATTTTGGGTTTGTTTTATGTTTTCACCCTTCGATGGCATGTTTTTATGCTTAAGTTTATTTTTTTACAAAATTTACGTCGTACACTCCAACCGGGAGCCTCGGGACTACGCCGTCTGTTCTTACGAGTCACATTGGTCCCGTTCGTGGTGTTCGTGGCTCTTACGGGACCGTTTTAAGGTTGTTTTACGTTTTCACCATTCGATGGCATGTTTTTATGCTTAAGGCTAATTTTTTGCAACTTTACGTCGTACACTAAAACCGGGAGTCCCGTGCCTACGCGATCGGTTCATACGAGTCACATTGGTCTAGTGCGAGGTGTTCGTGACTCTTACGGGACCGTTTTAAGGTTGTTTTACGTTTTCACCATTCGATGGCATGTTTTTATGCTCAAGTCTAATTTTTTACAACTTTACATCGTACACTCAAACCGGGAGCCTCGGGACAACGCCGTCTGTTCTTTCGAGTCACCTTGGTCCCGTGCGAGGTGTTCGTGGCTCTTACGGGACCTTTTCAAGTATGTTTTACGTTTTCACCATTCGATGGCATGTTTTTATGCTTAAGGCTAATTTTTTGCAACTTTACGTCGTACACTCAAACCGGGAATCCCGTGCCTACACGGTCGGTTCCTTCGAGTCACATTGGTCCCGTCCGAGGTGTTCGTGACTGTTACAGGACCATTTTGGGTTTGTTTTACGTTTTAACCCTTCGATGACATGTTTTTATGCTTTAAGTCTATTGTTTGCGAATTTACGTCGTACACTCAAACAGGGAGTCCCGTCCCTACAAAATCGCTTTCGACGAGTCACATTGGTCCCGTGCGAGGTGTTCGTGACTCTTACGGAACCATTTTAAGGCTGTTTTACATTTTCACCCTTCAATGGCATGTTTTTATGCTTAAGGCTAATTTTTTACAACTTTACGTCGTACACTCAAACCGGGAGTCCCGTACCTACTCGATCGGTTCCTACGAGTCACATTGGTCCCGTGCGAGGTGATCATGACTCTTACGGGACCGTTATGGGTTTGTTTTATGTTTTCACCCTTCGATGGCATGTTTTTATGCTTAAGTTTATTTTTTTACAAAATTTACGTCGTACACTCCAACCGGGAGCCTCGGGACTACGCCGTCTGTTCTTACGAGTCACATTGGTCCCGTGCGAGGTGTTCGTGACTCTTACGGGACCGTTTTAAGGCTGTTTTACATTTTCACCATTCGATGGCATGTTTTTATGCTCAAGGCTAATTTTTTGCAACTTTACGTTGTACACTCAAACCGGGAGTCCCGTGCCTATGCGGTCGGTTCCTACGAGTCACATTGGTCCCGTCTGAGGTGTTCGTGACTCTTACGGGACCGTTGTGTTTTACGTTTTAACCCTTCGATGACATGTTTTTATGTTTTAAGTTTATTTTTCGCAAATTTACGTCGTACACTCAAACCGGGAGTCCCGTGCCTACGCGATCGGTTCCTACGAGTCACATCGGTCCCGTGCGAGGTGTTCGTGACTCTTACGGGACCGTTTTAAGGCTGTTTTACGTTCTAACCATTCGATGGCATGTTTTTATGCTTAAGTTTATTTTTTTGTAAATTTACATCGTACACTCCAATCGGGAGCCTCGAGACTACGCCGTCTGTTCTTACGAGTCACATTGGTCCCGTGCGAGGTGTTCGTGACTCTTACGGGACCGTTTTAAGGCTGTTTTACGTTTTCACCATCCGATGGCATGTTTTTATGCTCATGTCTAATTTTTTGCAACTTTACATCGTACACTCAAACCGGGAGTCCCGTTCCTACGCCGTCTGTTCTAACGAGTCATATTGGTCCCGTGCGAGGTGTTCGTGGCTCTTACGGGATCGTTTTAAGGCTATTTTACGTTTTCACCATTCGATGGCATCTTTTTATGCTTAAGGCTAATTTTTTGCAACTTTACGTCGTACACTAAAACCGGGCGTCCCGTGCCTACGCGATCGGTTCATACGAGTCACATTGGTCTAGTGCGAGGTGTTCGTGACTCTTACGGGGACCGTTTTAAGGTTGTTTTACGTTTTCACCATTCGATGGCATGTTTTTATGCTCAAGTCTAATTTTTTACAACTTTACATCGTACACTCAAACCGGGAGCCTCGGGACAACGCCGTCTGTTCTTTCGAGTCACCTTGGTCCCGTGCGAGATGTTCGTGGCTCTTACGGGACCGTTTCAAGGCTGTTTTACGTTTTCACCATTCGATGGTATGTTTTTATGCTTAAGGCTAATTTATTGCAACTTTACGTCGTACATTCAAACCGGGAATCCCGTGCCCACGCGGTCGGTTCCTTCGAGTCACATTGGTCCCGTCCGAGGTGTTCGTGACTGTTACAGGACCGTTTTGGGTTTGTTTTACGTTTTAACCCTTCGATGACATGTTTTTATGCTTTAAGACTATTTTTTGCAAATTTACGTCGTACACTCAAACAGGGAGTCCCGTGCCTACGCGATCGGTTTCGACGAGTCACATTGGTCCCGTGCGAGGTGTTCGTGACTCTTACGGAACCATTTTAAGGCTGTTTTACATTTTCACCCTTCAATGGCATGTTTTTATGCTTAAGGCTAATTTTTTGCAACTTTACGTCGTACACTAAAACCGGGCGTCCCGTGCCTACGCGATCGGTTCATACGAGTCACATTGGTCTAGTGCGAGGTGTTCGTGACTCTTACGGGACCGTTTTAAGGTTGTTTTACGTTTTCACCATTCGATGGCATGTTTTTATGCTCAAGTCTAATTTTTTATAACTTTACATCGTATACTCAAACCGGGAGCCTCGGGACAACGCCGTCTGTTCTTTCGAGTCACCTTGGTCCCGTGCGAGGTGTTCGTGGCTCTTACGGGACCGTTTCAAGGCTGTTTTACGTTTTCACCATTCGATGGCATGTTTTTATGCTTAAGGCTAATTTTTTGCAACTTTACGTCGTACACTCAAACCGGGAATCCCGTGCCTACGCGGTCGGTTCCTTCGAGTCACATTGGTCCCGTCTGAGGTGTTCGTGACTGTTACAGGACCGTTTTGGGTTTGTTTTACGTTTTAACCCTTCGATGACATGTTTTTATGCTTTAAGTCTATTTTTTGCAAATTTACGTCGTACACTCAAACAGGGAGTCCCGTGCCTACGCGATCGGTTTCGACGAGTCACATTGGTCCCGTGCGAGGTGTTCGTGACTCTTACGGAACCATTTTAAGGCTGTTTTACATTTTCACCCTTCAATGGCATGTTTTTATGCTTAAGGCTAATTTTTTGCAACTTTACGTCGTACACTCAAACCGGGAGTCCCGTACCTACTCGATCGGTTGCTACGAGTCACATTTGTCCCGTGCGAGGTGATCATGACTCTTACGGGACCGTCATGGGTTTGTTTTATGTTTTCACCCTTCGATGGCATGTTTCTATGCTTAAGTTTATTTTTTTACAAAATTTACGTCGTACACTCCAACCGGGAGCCTCGGGACTACGCCGTCTGTTCTTACGAGTCAGATTGGTCCCGTGCGAGGTGTTCGTGACTCTTACGGGACCGTTTTAAGGCTGTTTTACATTTTCACGATTCGATGGCATGTTTTTATGCTCAAGGCTAATTTTTTGCAACTTTACGTTGTACACTCAAACCGGGAGTCCCGTGCCTATGCGGTCGGTTCCTACGAGTCACATTGGTCCCGTCTAAGGTGTTCGTGACTCTTACGGGACCGTTTTGGGTTTGTTTTATGTTTTCACCCTTCGATGGCATGTTTTTATGCTTAAGTTTATTTTTTTACAAAATTTACGTCGTACACTCCAACCGGGAGCCTCGGGACTACGCCGTCTGTTCTTACGAGTCACATTGGTCCCGTTCGTGGTGTTCGTGGCTCTTACGGGACCGTTTTAAGGCTGTTTTACATTTTCACCATTCGATGGCATGTTTTTATGCTTAAGGCTAATTTTTTGCAACTTTACGTCGTACACTAAAACCGGGAGTCCCGTGCCTACGCGATCGGTTCATACGAGTCACATTGGTCTAGTGCGAGGTGTTCGTGACTCTTACGGGACCGTTTTAAGGTTGTTTTACATTTTCACCATTCGATGGCATGTTTTTATGCTCAAGTCTAATTTTTTACAACTTTACATCGTACACTCAAATCGGGAGCCTCGGGACAACGCCGTCAGTTCTTTCGAGTCACCTTGGTCCCGTGCGAGGTGTTCGTGGCTCTTACGGGACCGTTTCAAGTATGTTTTACGTTTTCACCATTCGATGGCATGTTTTTATGCTTAAGGCTAATTTTTTGCAACTTTACGTCGTACACTCAAACCGGGAATCCCGTGCCTACGCGGTCGGTTCCTTCGAGTCACATTGGTCCCGTCCGAGGTGTTCGTGACTGTTACAGGACCGTTTTGGGTTTGTTTTACGTTTTAACCCTTCGATGACATGTTTTTATGCTTTAAGTCTATTTTTTGCGAATTTACGTCGTACACTCAAACAGGGAGTCCCGTGCCCACGCGATCGCTTTCGACGAGTCACATTGGTCCCGTGCGAGGTGTTCGTGACTCTTACGGAACCATTTTAAGGCTGTTTTACATTTTCACCCTTCAATGGCATGTTTTTATGCTTAAGGCTAATTTTTTACAACTTTACGTCGTACACTCAAACCGGGAGTCCCGTACCTACTCGATCGGTTCCTACGAGTCACATTGGTCCCGTGCGAGGTGATCATGACTCTTACGGGACCGTTATGGGTTTGTTTTATGTTTTCACCCTTCGATGGCATGTTTTTATGCTTAAGTTTATTTTTTTACAAAATTTACGTCGTACACTCCAACCGGGAGCCTCGGGACTATGCCGTCTGTTCTTACGAGTCACATTGGTCCCGTGCGAGGTGTTCGTGACTCTTACGGGACCGCTTTAAGGCTGTTTTACATTTTCACCATTCGATGGCATGTTTTTATGCTCAAGGCTAATTTTTTGCAACTTTACGTTGTACACTCAAACCGGGAGTCCCGTGCCTATGCGGTCGGTTCCTACGAGTCACATTGGTCCCGTCTGAGGTGTTCGTGACTCTTACGGAACCGTTGTGTTTTACGTTTTAACCCTTCGATGACATGTTTTTATGTTTTAAGTTAATTTTTCGCAAATTTACGTCGTACACTCAAACCGGGAGTCCCGTGCCTACGCGATCGGTTCCTACGAGTCACATCGGTCCCGTGCGAGGTGTTCGTGACTCTTACGGGACCGTTTTAAGGCTGTTTTACGTTCTAACCATTCGATGGCATGTTTTTATGCTTAAGTTTATTTTTTTGTAAATTTACATCGTACACTCCAATCGGGAGCCTCGAGACTACGCCGTCTGTTCTTACGAGTCACATTGGTCCCGTGCGAGGTGTTCGTGACTCTTACGGGACCGTTTTAAGGCTGTTTTACGTTTTCACCATCCGATGGCATGTTTTTATGCTCATGTCTAATTTTTTGCAACTTTACATCGTACACTCAAACCGGGAGTCCCGTTCCTACGCCGTCTGTACTTACGAGTCATATTGGTCCCGTGCGAGGTGTTCGTGGCTCTTACGGGATCGTTTTAAGGCTATTTTACGTTTTCACCATTCGATGGCATCTTTTTATGCTTAAGGCTAATTTTTTGCAACTTTACGTCGTACACTAAAACCGGGCGTCCCGTGCCTACGCGATCGGTTCATACGAGTCACATTGGTCTAGTGCGAGGTGTTCGTGACTCTTACGGGACCGTTTTAAGGTTGTTTTACGTTTTCACCATTCGATGGCATGTTTTTATGCTCAAGTCTAATTTTTTACAACTTTACATCGTACACTCAAACCGGGAGCCTCGGGACAACGCCGTCTGTTCTTTCGAGTCACCTTGGTCCCGTGCGAGGTGTTCGTGGCTCTTACGGGACCGTTTCAAGGCTGTTTTACGTTTTCACCATTCGATGGTATGTTTTTATGCTTAAGGCTAATTTATTGCAACTTTACGTCGTACATTCAAACCGGGAATCCCGTGCCCACGCGGTCGGTTCCTTCGAGTCACATTGGTCCCGTCCGAGGTGTTCGTGACTGTTATAGGACCGTTTTGGGTTTGTTTTACGTTTTAACCCTTCGATGACATGTTTTTATGCTTTAAGACTATTTTTTGCAAATTTACGTCGTACACTCAAGCAGGGAGTCCCGTGCCTACGCGATCGGTTTCGACGAGTCACATTGGTCCCGTGCGAGGTGTTCGTGACTCTTACGGAACCATTTTAAGGCTGTTTTACATTTTCACCCTTCAATGGCATGTTTTTATGCTTAAGGCTAATTTTTTGCAACTTTACGTCGTACACTAAAACCGGGCGTCCCGTGCCTACGCGATCGGTTCATACGAGTCACATTGGTCTAGTGCGAGGTGTTCGTGACTCTTACGGGACCGTTTTAAGGTTGTTTTACGTTTTCACCATTCGATGGCATGTTTTTATGCTCAAGTCTAATTTTTTACAACTTTACATCGTATACTCAAACCGGGAGCCTCGGGACAACGCCGTCTGTTCTTTCGAGTCACCTTGGTCCCGTGCGAGGTGTTCGTGGCTCTTACGGGACCGTTTCAAGGCTGCTTTACGTTTTCACCATTCGATGGCATGTTTTTATGCTTAAGGCTAATTTTTTGCAACTTTACGTCGTACACTCAAACCGGGAATCCCGTGCCTACGCGGTCGGTTCCTTCCAGTCACATTGGTCCCGTCTGAGGTGTTCGTGACTGTTACAGGACCGTTTTGGGTTTGTTTTACGTTTTAACCCTTCGATGACATGTTTTTATGCTTTAAGTCTATTTTTTGCAAATTTACGTCGTACACTCAAACAGGGAGTCCCGTGCCTACGCGATCGGTTTCGACGAGTCACATTGGTCCCGTGCGAGGTGTTCGTGACTCTTACGGAACCATTTTAAGGCTGTTTTACATTTTCACCCTTCAATGGCATGTTTTTATGCTTAAGGCTAATTTTTTGCAACTTTACGTCGTACACTCAAACCGGGAGTCCCGTACCTACTCGATCGGTTGCTACGAGTCACATTTGTCCCGTGCGAGGTGATCATGACTCTTACGGGACCGTCATGGGTTTGTTTTATGTTTTCACCCTTCGATGGCATGTTTCTATGCTTAAGTTTATTTTTTTACAAAATTTACGTCGTACACTCCAACCAGGAGCCTCGGGACTACGCCGTCTGTTCTTACGAGTCAGATTGGTCCCGTGCGAGGTGTTCGTGACTCTTACGGGACCGTTTTAAGGCTGTTTTACATTTTCACGATTCGATGGCATGTTTTTATGCTCAAGGCTAATTTTTTGCAACTTTACGTTGTACACTCAAACCGGGAGTCCCGTGCCTATGCGGTCGGTTCCTACGAGTCACATTGGTCCCGTCTGAGGTGTTCGTGACTCTTACGGGATCGTTTTGGGTTTGTTTTATGTTTTCACCCTTCGATGGCATGTTTTTATGCTTAAGTTTATTTTTTTACAAAATTTACGTCGTACACTCCAACCGGGAGCCTCGGGACTACGCCGTCTGTTCTTACGAGTCACATTGGTCCCGTTCGTGGTGTTCGTGGCTCTTACGGGACCGTTTTAAGGCTGTTTTACATTTTCACCATTCGATGGCATGTTTTTATGCTTAAGGCTAATTTTTTGCAACTTTACGTCGTACACTAAAACCGGGAGTCCCGTGCCTACGCGATCGGTTCATACGAGTCACATTGGTCTAGTGCGAGGTGTTCGTGACTCTTACGGGACCGTTTTAAGGTTGTTTTACGTTTTCACCATTCGATGGCATGTTTTTATGCTCAAGTCTAATTTTTTACAACTTTACATCGTACACTCAAACCGGGAGCCTCGGGACAACGCCGTCAGTTCTTTCGAGTCACCTTGGTCCCGTGCGAGGTGTTCGTGGCTCTTACGGGACCGTTTCAAGTATGTTTTACGTTTTCACCATTCGATGGCATGTTTTTATGCTTAAGGCTAATTTTTTGCAACTTTACGTCGTACACTCAAACCGGGAATCCCGTGCCTACGCGGTCGGTTCCTTCGAGTCACATTGGTCCCGTCCGAGGTGTTCGTGACTGTTACAGGACCGTTTTGGGTTTGTTTTACGTTTTAACCCTTCGATGACATGTTTTTATGCTTTAAGTCTATTTTTTGCGAATTTACGTCGTACACTCAAACAGGGAGTCCCGTGCCCACGCGATCGCTTTCGACGAGTCACATTGGTCCCGTGCGAGGTGTTCGTGACTCTTACGGAACCATTTTAAGGCTGTTTTACATTTTCACCCTTCAATGGCATGTTTTTATGCTTAAGGCTAATTTTTTACAACTTTACGTCGTACACTCAAACCGGGAGTCCCGTACCTACTCGATCGGTTCCTACGAGTCACATTGGTCCCGTGCGAGGTGATCATGACTCTTACGGGACCGTTATGGGTTAGTTTTATGTTTTCACCCTTCGATGGCATGTTTTTATGCTTAAGTTTATTTTTTTACAAAATTTACGTCGTACACTCCAACCGGGAGCCTCGGGACTACGCCGTCTGTTCTTACGAGTCACATTGGTCCCGTGCGAGGTGTTCGTGACTCTTACGGGACCGCTTTAAGGCTGTTTTACATTTTCACCATTCGATGGCATGTTTTTATGCTCAAGGCTAATTTTTTGCAACTTTACGTTGTACACTCAAACCGGGAGTCCCGTGCCTATGCGGTCGGTTCCTACGAGTCACATTGGTCCCGTCTGAGGTGTTCGTGACTCTTACGGAACCGTTGTGTTTTACGTTTTAACCCTTCGATGACATGTTTTTATGTTTTAAGTTTATTTTTCACAAATTTACGTCGTACACTCAAACCGGGAGTCCCGTGCCTACGCGATCGGTTCCTACGAGTCACATCGGTCCCGTGCGAGGTGTTCGTGACTCTTACGGGACCGTTTTAAGGCTGTTTTACGTTCTAACCATTCGATGGCATGTTTTTATGCTTAAGTTTATTTTTTTGTAAATTTACATCGTACACTCCAATCGGGAGCCTCGAGACTACGCCGTCTGTTCTTACGAGTCACATTGGTCCCGTGCGAGGTGTTCGTGACTCTTACGGGACCGTTTTAAGGCTGTTTTACGTTTTCACCATCCGATGGCATGTTTTTATGCTCATGTCTAATTTTTTGCAACTTTACATCGTACACTCAAACCGGGAGTCCCGTTCCTACGCCGTCTGTTCTTACGAGTCATATTGGTCCCGTGCGAGGTGTTCGTGGCTCTTACGGGATCGTTTTAAGGCTATTTTACGTTTTCACCATTCGATGGCATGTTTTTATGCTTAAGGCTAATTTTTTGCAACTTTACGTCGTACACTAAAACCGGGCGTCCCGTGCCTACGCGATCGGTTCATACGAGTCACATTGGTCTAGTGCGAGGTGTTCGTGACTCTTACGGGACCGTTTTAAGGTTGTTTTACGTTTTCACCATTCGATGGCATGTTTTTATGATCAAGTCTAATTTTTTACAACTTTACATCGTACACTCAAACCGGGAGCCTCGGGACAACGCCGTCTGTTCTTTCGAGTCACCTTGGTCCCGTGCGAGGTGTTCGTGGCTCTTACGGGACCGTTTTAAGGCTGTTTTACGTTTTCACCATTCGATGGTATGTTTTTATGCTTAAGGCTAATTTATTGCAACTTTACGTCGTACATTCAAACCGGGAATCCCGTGCCCACGCGGTCGGTTCCTTCGAGTCACATTGGTCCCGTCCGAGGTGTTCGTGACTGTTACAGGACCGTTTTGGGTTTGTTTTACGTTTTAACCCTTCGATGACATGTTTTTATGCTTTAAGTCTATTTTTTGCAAATTTACGTCGTACACTCAAACAGGGAGTCCCGTGCCTACGCGATCGGTTTCGACGAGTCACATTGGTCCCGTGCGAGGTGTTCGTGACTCTTACGGAACCATTTTAAGGCTGTTTTACATTTTCACCCTTCAATGGCATGTTTTTATGCTTAAGGCTAATTTTTTGCAACTTTACGTCGTACACTAAAAACGGGCGTCCCGTGCCTACGCGATCGGTTCATACGAGTCACATTGGTCTAGTGCGAGGTGTTCGTGACTCTTACGGGACCGTTTTAAGGTTGTTTTACGTTTTCACCATTCGATGGCGTGTTTTTATGCTCAAGTCTAATTTTTTACAACTTTACATCGTATACTCAAACCGGGAGCCTCGGGACAACGCCGTCTGTTCTTTCGAGTCACCTTGGTCCCGTGCGAGGTGTTCGTGGCTCTTACGGGACCGTTTCAAGGCTGTTTTACGTTTTCAGCATTCGATGACATGTTTTTATGCTTAAGGCTAATTTTTTGCAACTTTACGTCGTACACTCAAACCGGGAATCCCGTGCCTACGCGGTCGGTTCCTTCCAGTCACATTGGTCCCGTCTGAGGTGTTCGTGACTGTTACAGGACCGTTTTGGGTTTGTTTTACGTTTTAACCCTTCGATGACATGTTTTTATGCTTTAAGTCTTTTTTTTGCAAATTTACGTCGTACACTCAAACAGGGAGTCCCGTGCCTACGCGATCGGTTTCGACGAGTCACATTGGTCCCGTGCGAGGTGTTCGTGACTCTTCCGGAACCATTTTAAGGCTGTTTTACATTTTCACCCTTCAATGGCATGTTTTTATGCTTAAGGCTAATTTTTTGCAACTTTACATCGTACACTCAAACCGGGAGTCCCGTACCTACTTGATCGGTTGCTACGAGTCACATTTGTCCCGTGCGAGGTGATCATGACTCTTACGGGACCGTCATGGGTTTGTTTTATGTTTTCACCCTTCGATGGCATGTTTCTATGCTTAAGTTTATTTTTTTACAAAATTTACGTCGTACACTCCAACCGGGAGCCTCGGGACTACGCCGTCTGTTCTTACGAGTCAGATTGGTCCCGTGCGAGGTGTTCGTGACTCTTACGGGACCGTTTTAAGGCTGTTTTACATTTTCACCATTCGATGGCATGTTTTTATGCTCAAGGCTAATTTTTTGCAACTTTACGTTGTACACTCAAACCGGGAGTCCCGTGCCTATGCGGTCGGTTTCGACGAGTCACATCGGTCCCGTGCGAGGTGTTCGTGACTCTTACGGGACCGTTTTAAGGCTGTTTTACGTTCTAACCATTCGATGGCATGTTTTTATGCTTAAGTTTATTTTTTTGTAAATTTACGTCGTACACTCCAACCGGGAGCCTCGGGACTACGCCGTCTGTTCTTACGAGTCACATTGGTCCCGTTCGTGGTGTTCGTGGCTCTTACGGGACCGTTTTAAGGCTGTTTTACATTTTCACCATTCGATGGCATGTTTTTATGCTTAAGGCTAATTTTTTGCAACTTTACGTCGTACACTAAAACCGGGAGTCCCGTGCCTACGCGATCGGTTCATACGAGTCACATTGGTCTAGTGCGAGGTGTTCGTGACTCTTACGGGACCGTTTTAAGGTTGTTTTACGTTTTCACCATTCGATGGCATGTTTTTATGCTCAAGTCTAATTTTTTACAACTTTACATCGTACACTCAAACCGGGAGCCTCGGGACAACGCCGTCTGTTCTTTCGAGTCACCTTGGTCCCGTGCGAGGTGTTCGTGGCTCTTACGGGACCGTTTCAAGTATGTTTTACGTTTTCACCATTCGATGGCATGTTTTTATGCTTAAGGCTAATTTTTTGCAACTTTACGTCGTACAGTCAAACCGGGAATCCCGTGCCTACGCGGTCGGTTCCTTCGAGTCACATTGGTCCCGTCCGAGGTGTTCGTGACTGTTACAGGACCGTTTTGGGTTTGTTTTACGTTTTAACCCTTCGATGACATGTTTTTATGCTTTAAGTCTATTTTTTGCGAATTTACGTCGTACACTCAAACAGGGAGTCCCGTGCCCACGCGATCGCTTTCGACGAGTCACATTGGTCCCGTGCGAGGTGTTCGTGACTCTTACGGAACCATTTTAAGGCTGTTTTACATTTTCACCCTTCAATGGCATGTTTTTATGCTTAAGGCTAATTTTTTGCAACTTTACGTCGTACACTCAAACCGGGAGTCCCGTACCTACTCGATCGGTTCCTACGAGTCACATTGGTCCCGTGCGAGGTGATCATGACTCTTACGGGACCGTTATGGGTTTGTTTTTTGTTTTCACCCTTCGATGGCATGTTTTTATGCTTAAGTTTATTTTTTTACAAAATTTACGTCGTACACTCCAACCGGGAGCCTCGGGACTACGCCGTCTGTTCTTACGAGTCACATTGGTCCCGTGCGAGGTGTTCGTGACTCTTACGGGACCGTTTTAAGGCTGTTTTACATTTTCACCATTCGATGGCATGTTTTTATGCTCAAGGCTAATTTTTTGAAACTTTACGTTGTACACTCAAACCGGGAGTCCCGTGCCTATGCGGTCGGTTCCTACGAGTCACATTGGTCCCGTCTGAGGCATTCGTGACTCTTACGGGACTGTTTTGGGTTTGTTTTACGTTTTAACCCTTCGATGACAGGTTTTTATGTTTTAAGTCTATTTTTCACAAATTTACGTCGCACACTCAAACCGGGAGTCCCGTGCCTACGTGATCGGTTCCTACGAGTCACATTGGTCCCGTGCGAGGTGTTCGTGACTCTTACGGGACCGTTTTAAGGCTGTTTTACGTTCTAACGATTCGATGGCATGTTTTTATGCTTAAGTTTATTTTTTTGCAAATTTACATCGTACACTCCAATCAGGAGCCTCGAGACTACGCCGTCTGTTCTTACGAGTCACATTGGTCCCGTGCGAGGTGTTCGTGACTCTTACGGGACCGTTTTAAGGCTGTTTTACGTTTTCACCATCCGATGGCATGTTTTTATGCTCATGTCTAATTTTTTGCAACTTTACATCGTACACTCAAACCGGGAGTCCCGTTCCTACGCCGTCTGTTCTTACGAGTCACATTGGTCCCGTGCGAGGTGTTCGTGGCTCTTACGGGATCGTTTTAAGGCTGTTTTACATTTTCACCATTCGATGGCATGTTTTTATGCTTAAGGCTAATTTTTTGCAACTTTACGTCGTACTCTAAAACCGGGCGTCCCGTGCCTATTTGATCGGTTCATACGGGTCACATTGGTATAGTGCGAGGTGTTCGTGACTCTTACAGGACCGTTTTAAGGTTGTTTTACATTTTCACCATTCGATGGCATGTTTTTATGCTCAAGTCTAATTTTTTACAACTTTACATTGTTCACTCAAACCGGGAGCTTCGGGACAACGCCGTCTGTTCTTTCGAGTCACCTTGGTCCCGTGCGAGGTGTTCGTGGCTCTTACGGGACCGTTTCAAGGCTGTTTTACGTTTTCACCATTCGATGGCATGTTGTTATGCTTAAGGCTAATTTTTTGCAACTTTACATCGTACACTCAAACCGAGAATCTCGTGCCTACGCGGTCGGTTCCTTCGAGTCACATTGGTCCCGTCCGAGGTGTTCGTGACTGTTACTGGACCGTGTTGGGTTTGTTTTACGTTTTAACCCATCGATGACATGTTTTTATGCTTTAAGTCTATTTTTTGCAAATTTACGTCGTACACTCAAACAGGGAGTCCCGTGCCTACGCGATCGGTTTCGACGAGTCACATTGGTCCCGTGCGAGGTGTTCGTGACTCTTGCGGAACCATTTTAATGCTGTTTTACATTTTCACCCTTCAATGGCATGTTTTTATGCTTAAGGCTAATTTTTTGCAACTTTACGTCGTACACTCAAACCGGGAGTCCCGTGCCTACACGATCGGTTCATACGAGTCACATTGGTCCCGTCCGAGGTGTTCGTGACTGGTACAGGACCGTTTTGGGTTTGTTTTATGTTTTAACCCTTCGATGACATGTTTTTATGCTTTAAGTCTATTTTTTGCAAATTTACGTCGTACACTCAAACCGGGAGTTCCGTGCCTACGCGATCGGTTTCGACGAGTCACATCGGTCCCGTGCGAGGTGTTCGTGACTCTTACGGGACCGTTTTAAGGCTGTTTTACGTTCTAACCATTCGATGGCATGTTTTTATGCTTAAGTTTATTTTTTTGTAAATTTACATCGTACACTCCAATCGGGAGCCTCGAGACTACGCCGTCTGTTCTTACGAGTCACATTGGTCCCGTGCGAGGTGTTCGTGACTCTTACGGGACCGTTTTAAGGCTGTTTTACGTTTTCACCATTCGATGGCATGTTTTTATGCTTAAGGCTAATTTTTTGCAACTTTACGTCGTACACTAAAACCGGGCGTCCCGTGCCTACGCGATCGGTTCATACGAGTCACATTGGTCTAGTGCGAGGTGTTCGTGACTCTTACGGGACCGTTTTAAGATTTTTTTACGTTTTCACCATTTGATGGCATGTTTTTATGATCAAGTCTAATTTTTTACAACTTTACATCGTACACTCAAACCGGGAGCCTCGGGACAACGCCGTCTGTTCTTTCGAGTCACCTTGGTCCCGTGCGAGGTGTTCGTGGCTCTTACGGGACCGTTTCAAGGCTGTTTTACGTTTTCACCATTCGATGGAATGTTTTTATACTTAAGGCTAATTTATTGCAACTTTACGTCGTACACTCAAACCGGGAATCCCGTGCCTACGCGGTCGGTTCCTTCGAGTCACATTGGTCCCGTCCGAGGTGTTCGTGACTGTTACAGGACCGTTTTGGGTTTGTTTTACGTTTTAACCCTTCGATGACATGTTTTTATGCTTTAAGTCTATTTTTTGCAAATTTACATCGTACACTCAAACAGGGAGTCCCGTGCCTACGCGATCTGTTTCGACGAGTCACATTGGTCCCGTGCGAGGTGTTCGTGACTCTTACGGAACCATTTTAAGGCTGTTTTACATTTTCACCCTTCAATGGCATGTTTTTATGCTTAAGGCTAATTTTTTGCAACTTTACGTCGTACACTAAAACCGGGCGTCCCGTGCCTACGCGATCGGTTCATACGAGTCACATTGGTCTAGTGCGAGGTGTTCGTGACTCTTACGGGACCGTTTTAAGGTTGTTTTACGTTTTCACCATTTGATGGCATGTTTTTATGATCAAGTCTAATTTTTTACAACTTTACATCGTACACTCAAACCGGGAGCCTCGGGACAACGCCGTCTGTTCTTTCGAGTCACCTTGGTCCCGTGCGAGGTGTTCGTGGCTCTTACGGGACCGTTTCAAGGCTGTTTTACGTTTTCACCATTCGATGGAATGTTTTTATACTTAAGGCTAATTTATTGCAACTTTACGTCGTACACTCAAACCGGGAATCCCGTGCCTACGCGGTCGGTTCCTTCGAGTCACATTGGTCCCGTCCGAGGTGTTCGTGACTGTTACAGGACCGTTTTGGGTTTGTTTTACGTTTTAACCCTTCGATGACATGTTTTTATGCTTTAAGTCTATTTTTTGCAAATTTACATCGTACACTCAAACAGGGAGTCCCGTGCCTACGCGATCTGTTTCGACGAGTCACATTGGTCCCGTGCGAGGTGTTCGTGACTCTTACGGAACCATTTTAAGGCTGTTTTACGTTTTCACCCTTCAATGGCATGTTTTTATGCTTAAGGCTAATTTTTTGCAACTTTACGTCGTACACTAAAACCGGGCGTCCCGTGCCTACGCGATCGGTTCATACGAGTCACATTGGTCTAGTGCGAGGTGTTCGTGACTCTTACGGGACCGTTTTAAGGTTGTTTTACGTTTTCACCATTCGATGGCATGTTTTTATGCTCAAGTCTAATTTTTTACAACTTTACATCGTATACTCAAACCGGGAGCCTCGGGACAACGCCGTCAGTTCTTTCGAGTCACCTTGGTCCCGTGCGAGGTGTTCGTGGCTCTTACTGGACCGTTTCAAGGCTGTTTTACGTTTTCACCATTCGATGGCATGTTGTTATGCTTAAGGCTAATTTTTTGCAACTTTACATCGTACACTCAAACCGAGAATCTCGTGCCTACGCGGTCGGTTCCTTCGAGTCACATTGGTCCCGTCCGAGGTGTTCGTGACTGTTACTGGACCGTGTTGGGTTTGTTTTACGTTTTAACCCATCGATGACATGTTTTTATGCTTTAAGTCTATTTTTTGCAAATTTACGTCGTACACTCAAACAGGGAGTCCCGTGCCTACGCGATCGGTTTCGACGAGTCACATTGGTCCCGTGCGAGGTGTTCGTGACTCTTGCGGAACCATTTTAATGCTGTTTTACATTTTCACCCTTCAATGGCATGTTTTTATGCTTAAGGCTAATTTTTTGCAACTTTACGTCGTACACTCAAACCGGGAGTCCCGTGCCTACACGATCGGTTCATACGAGTCACATTGGTCCCGTCCGAGGTGTTCGTGACTGGTACAGGACCGTTTTGGGTTTGTTTTATGTTTTAACCCTTCGATGACATGTTTTTATGCTTTAAGTCTATTTTTTGCAAATTTACGTCGTACACTCAAACCGGGAGTTCCGTGCCTACGCGATCGGTTTCGACGAGTCACATTTTCCCCGTGAGAGGTGTTCGTGACTCTTACGGAAACATTTTAAGGTTGTTTTACGTTTTCACCCTTCAATGGCATGTTTTTAGGCTTATGTTTATTTTTTTGCAAATTTATGTCGTACACTGCAACCGGGAGCCTCGATACTACGCCGTCTGTTCTTACGAGTCACATTGGCCCCGTGCGAGGTGTTCGTGGCTCTTACGGGACCGTTTTAAGGCTGTTTTACGTTTTCACCATTCGATGGCATGTTTTTATGCTTAAGGCTAATTTTTTGCAACATTACGTCGTACACTCAAACCGGGAGTCCCGTGCCTACGCGGTCGGTTCCTACGAGTCACATTGGTCCTGTGCGAGGTGATCGTGACTCTTACGGGACCATTTTGGGTTTGTTTTACGTTTTCACCCTTCGATGGCATGTTTTTATGCTTAAGTTTTTTTTTTGCAAATTTACGTCGTACACTCCAACCGGGAGCCTCGGGACTACGCCGTCTATTCTTACGAGTCACATTGGTCCCGTGCGAGGTGTTCGTGGCTCTTACGGGAACGTTTTATGGCTGTTTTACGATTTCACCCTTCGATGGCATGTTTTTATGCTAAAGTTTATTTTTTTGCAGATTTATGTCGTACACTCAAACCGGGAGTCCCGTACCTACTCGATCGGTTCCTACGAGTCACATTGTTCCCGTGCGAGGTGTTCGTGACTCTTACGGAACCGTTTTAAGGCTGTTTTACATTTTCACCCTTCGATGGCATGTTTTTATGCATAAGTTTATTTTTTGGCAAATTTACGTCGTACACTCCAATCGGGAGCCTCGGGACTACGCCGTCTGTTCTTACGAGTCACATTGGTCCCGTGCGAGGTGTTCGTGACTCTTACGGGACCGTTTTAAGGCTGTTTTACATTTTCACCATTCGATGGCATGTTTTTATGCTCAAGGCTAATTTTTTGCAACTTTACGTTGTACACTCAAACCGGGAGTCCCGTGCCTATGCGGTCGGTTCCTACGAGTCACATTGGTCCCGTCTGAGGTATTTGTGACTCTTACGGGACCGTTTTGGGTTTGTTTTATGTTTTAACCCTTCGATGACATATTTTTATGTTTTAAGTTTATTTTTCGCAAATTTACGTCGTACACTCAAACCGGGAGTCCCGTGCCTACGCGATCGGTTCCTACGAGTCACATTGGTCCCGTGCGAGGTGTTCGAGACTCTTACGGGACCGTTTTAAGGCTGTTTTACGTTCTAACCATTCGATGGCATGTTTTTATGCTTAAGTTTATTTTTTTGCAAATTTACATCGTACACTCCAATCGGGAGCCTCGAGACTACGCCGTCTGTTCTTACGAGTCACATTGGTCCCGTGCGAGGTGTTCGTGACTCTTACGGGACCGTTTTAAGGCTGTTTTACGTTTTCACCATCCGATGGCATGTTTTTATGCTCATGTCTAATTTTTTGCAACTTTACATCGTACACTCAAACCGGGAGTCCCGTTCCTACGCCGTCTGTTCTTACGAGTCATATTGGTCCCGTGCGAGGTGTTCGTGGCTCTTACGGGATCGTTTTAAGGCTATTTTACGTTTTCACCATTCGATGGCATGTTTTTATGCTTAAGGCTAATTTTTTGCAACTTTACGTCGTACACTAAAACCGGGCGTCCCGTGCCGACGCGATCGGTTCATACGAGTCCCATTGGTCTAGTGCGAGGTGTTCGTGACTCTTACGGGACCGTTTTAAGGTTGTTTTACGTTTTCACCATTCGATGGCATGTTTTTATGCTCAAGTCTAATTTTTTACAACTTTACATTGTACACTAAAACCGGGAGCCTCGGGACAACGTCGTCTGTTCTTTGGAGTCACCTTGGTCCCGTGCGAGGTGTTCGTGGCTCTTACGGGACCGTTTCAAGGCTGTTTTACGTTTTCACCATTCGATGGCATGTTTTTATGTTTAAGGCTAATTTTTTGCAACTTTACGTCGTACACTCAAACCGGGAATCCCGTGCCTACGCGGTCGGTTCCTTCGAGTCACATTGGTCCCGTCCGAGGTGTTCGTGACTGTTACAGGACCGTTTTGGGTTTGTTTTGCGTTTTAACCCTTTGATGACATGTTTTTATGCTTTAAGTCTATTTTTTTGCAAATTTACGTCGTACACTCAAACAGGGAGTCCCGTGCCTACGCGATCGGTTTCGACGAGTCACATTGGTCCCGTGCGAGGTGTTCGTGACTCTTACGGGAACGTTTTAAGGCTGTTTTATGATTTCACCATTCGATGGCATGTTTTTATGCTTGAGGCTAATTTTTTGCAACTTTACGTCGTACACTAAAACTGGGAGGCCCGTGCCTACGCGATCGGTTCATACGAGTCACATTGGTCCAGTGCGAGGTGTTCGTGACTCTTACAGGACCGTTTTATGGCTGTTTTACGATTTCACCCTTCGATGGCATGTTTTTATGATAAAGTTTATTTTTTTGCAAATTTATGTCGTACACTCAAACCGGGAGTCCCGTACCTACTCGATCGGTTCCTACGAGTCACATTGTTCCAGTGCGAGGTGTTCGTGACTCTTACGGAACCGTTTTAAGGCAGTTTTACATTTTCACCCTTCGATGGCATGTTTTTATGCATAAGTTTATTTTTTGGCAAATTTACGTCGTACACTCCAATCGGGAGCCTCGGGACTATGCCGTCTGTTCTTACGAGTCACATTGGTCCCGTGCGAGGTGTTCGTGACTCTTACGGGACCGTTTTAAGGCTGTTTTACATTTTCACCATTCGATGGCATGTTTTTATGCTCAAGGCTAATTTTTTGCAACTTTACGTTGTACACTCAAATCGGGAGTCCCGTGCCTATGCGGTCGGTTCCTACGAGTCACATTGGTCCCGTCTGAGGTGTTTGTGACTCTTACGGGACCGTTTTGGGTTTGTTTTACGTTTTAACCCTTCGATGACATGTTTTTATGTTTTAAGTTTATTTTTCGCAAATTTACGTCGTACACTCAAACCGGGAGTCCCGTGCCTACGCGATCGGTTCCTACGAGTCACATTGGTCCCGTGCGAGGTGTTCGTGACTCTTACGGGACCGTTTTAAGGCTGTTTTACGTTCTAACCATTCGATGGCATGTTTTTACGCTTAAGTTTATTTTTTGCAAATTTACATCGTACACTCCAATCGGGAGCCTCGAGACTACGCCGTCTGTTCTTACGAGTCACATTGGTCCCGTGCGAGGTGTTCGTGACTCTTACGGGACCGTTTTAAGGCTGTTTTACGTTTTCACCATCCGATGGCATGTTTTTATGCTCATGTCTAATTTTTTGCAACTTTACATCGTGCACTCAAACCGGGAGTCCCGTTCCTACACCGTCTGTTCTTACGAGTCATATTGGTCCCGTGCGAGGTGTTCGTGGCTCTTACAGGATCGTTTTAAGGCTATTTTACGTTTTCACCATTCGATGGCATGTTTTTATGCTTAAGGCTAATTTTTTGCAACTTTACGTCGTACACTAAAACCGGGCGTCCCGTGCCTACGCGATCGGTTCATACGAGTCACATTGGTCTAGTGCGAGGTGTTCGTGACTCTTACGGGACCGTTTTAAGGTTGTTTTACGTTTTCACCATTCGATGGCATGTTTTTATGCTCAAGTCTAATTTTTTACAACTTTACATCGTACACTCAACCCGGGAGCCTCGGGACAACGCCGTCTGTTCTTTGGAGTCACCTTGGTCCCGTGCGAGGTGTTCGTGGCTCTTACGGGACCGTTTCAAGGCTGTTTTACGTTTTCACCATTCGATGGCATGTTTTTATGTTTAAGGCTAATTTTTTGCAACTTTACGTCGTAGACTCAAACCGGGAATCCCGTGCCTACGCGGTCGGTTCCTTCGAGTCACATTGGTCCCGTCCGAGGTGTTCGTGACTGTTACAGGACCGTTTTGGGTTTGTTTTACGTTTTAACCCTTCGATGACATGTTTTTATGCTTTAAGTCTATTTTTTTGCAAATTTACGTCGTACACTCAAACAGGGAGTCCCGTGCCTACGCGATCGGTTTCGACGAGTCACATTGGTCCCGTGCGAGGTGTTCGTGACTCTTACGGAACCATTTTTAGGCTGTTTTACATTTTCACCCTTCAATGGCATGTTTTTATGCTTAAGGCTAATTTTTTGCAACTTTACGTCGTACACTCAAACCGGGAGTCCCGTACCTACTCGATCGGTTCCTACGAGTCACATTGGTCTAGTGCGAGGTGTTCGTGACTCTTACGGGACCGTTTTAAGGTTGTTTTATGTTTTCACCATTCGATGGCATGTTTTTATGCTCAAGTCTAATTTTTTACAACTTTACATCGTATACTCAAACCGGGAGCCTCGGGACAACGCCGTCTGTTCTTTCGAGTCACCTTGGTCCCGTGCGAGGTGTTCGTGGCTCTTACGGGACCGTTTCAAGGCTGTTTTACGTTTTCACCATTCGATGGCATGTTTTTATGCTTAAGGCTAATTTTTTGCAACTTTACGTCGTACACTCAAACCGGGAATCCCGTGCCTACGCGGTCGGTTCCTTCGAGTCACATTGGTCCCGTCCGAGGTGTTCGTGACTGTTGCAGGACCGTTTTGGGTTTGTTTTACGTTTTAACCCTTCGATGACATGTTTTTATGCTTTAAGTCTATTTTTTGCAAATTTACGTCGTACACTCAAACAGGGAGTCCCGTGCCTACGCGATCGGTTTCGAAGAGTCACATTTTCCCTGTGAGAGGTGTTCGTGACTCTTACGGAACCATTTTAAGGTTGTTTTACGTTTTCAGCCTTCAATGGCATGTTTTTATGCTTATGTTTATTTTTTTGCAAATTTATGTCGTACACTCCAACCGGGAGCCTCGATACTACGCCGTCTGTTCTTACGAGTCACATTGGTCCCGTGCGAGGTGTTCGTGGCTCTTACGGGACCGTTTTAAGGTTGTTTTACGTTTTCACCATTCGATGGCATGTTTTTATGCTTAAGGCTAATTTTTTGCAACATTACGTCGTACACTCAAACCGGGAGTCCCGTGCCTACGCGGTCGGTTCCTACGAGTCACATTGGTCCCGTGCGAGGTGATCGTGACTCTTACGGGACCGTTTTGAGTTTGTTTTATGTTTTCACCCTTCGATGGCATGTTTTTATGCTTAAGTTTTTTTTTTGCAAATTTACGTCGTACACTCCAACTGGGAGCCTCGGGACTACGCCGTCTATTCTTACGAGTCACATTGGTCCCGTGCGAGGTGTTCGTGGCTCTTACAGGAACGTTTTATGGCTGTTTTACGATTTCACCCTTCGATGGCATGTTTTTATGCTAAAGTTTATTTTTTTTCAAATTTATGTCGTACACTCAAACCGGGAGTCCCGTACCTACTCGATCGGTTCCTACGAGTCACATTGTTCCCGTGCGAGGTGTTCGTGACTCTTCCAGAACCGTTTTAAGGCTGTTTTACATTTTCACCCTTCGATGGCATGTTTTTATGCATAAGTTTATTTTTTGGCAAATTTACGTCGTACACTCCAATCGGGAGCCTCGGGACTACGCCGTCTGTTCTTACGAGTCACATTGGTCCCGTGCGAGGTGTTCATGACTCTTACGGGACCGTTTTAAGGCTGTTTTACAATTTCACCATTCGATGGCATGTTTTTATGCTCAAGGCTAATTTTTTGCAACTTTACGTTGTACACTCAAACCGGGAGTCCCGTGCCTATACGGTCGGTTCCTACGAGTCACATTGGTCCCGTCTGAGGTGTTTGTGACTCTTACGGGACCGTTTTGGGTTTGTTTTACGTTTTAACCCTTCGATGACATGTTTTTATGTTTAAAGTTTATTTTTCGCAAATTTACGTCGTACACTTAAACCGGGAGTCCCGTGCCTACGCGATCGGTTCCTACGGGTCACATTGGTCCCGTGCGAGGTGTTCGTGACTCTTACGGGACCGTTTTAAGGCTGTTTTACGTTCTAACCATTCGATGGCATGTTTTTATGCTTAAGTTTATTTTTTTGCAAATTTACATCGTACACTCCAATCGGGAGCCTTGAGACTACGCCGTCTGTTCTTACGAGTCACATTGGTCCCGTGCGAGGTGTTCGTGACTCTTACGGGACCGTTTTAAGGCTGTTTTACATTTTCACCATCCGATGGCATGTTTTTATGCTCATGTCTAATTTTTTGCAACTTTACATCGTACACTCAAACCGGGAGTCCCGTTCCTACGCCGTCTGTTCTTACGAGTCATATTGGTCCCGTGCGAGGTGTTCGTGGCTCTTACGGGATCGTTTTAAGGCTATTTTACGTTTTCACCATTCGATGGCATGTTTTTATGCTTAAGGCTAATTTTTTGCAACTTTACGTCGTACACTAAAACCGGGCGTCCCGTGCCTACGCGATCGGTTCATACGAGTCACATTGGTCTAGTGCGAGGTGTTCGTGACTCTTACGGGACCGTTTTAAGGTTGTTTTACGTTTTCACTATTCGATGGCATGTTTTTATGCTCAAGTCTAATTTTTTACAACTTTACATCGTACACTCAAACCGGGAGCCTCGGGACAACGCCGTCTGTTCTTTGGAGTCACCTTGGTCCCGTGCGAGGTGTTCGTGGCTCTTATGGGACCGTTTCAAGGCTGTTTTACATTTTCACCATTCGATGGCATGTTTTTATGTTTAAGGCTAAGTTTTTGCAACTTTACGTCGTACACTCAAACCGGGAATCCCGTGCCTACGCGGTCGGTTCCTTCGAGTCACATTGGTCCCGTCCGAGGTGTTCGTGACTGTTACAGGACCGTTTTGGGTTTGTTTTACGTTTTAACCCTTCGATGACATGTTTTTATGCTTTAAGTCTATTTTTTTGCAAATTTACGTCGTACACTCAAACAGGGAGTCCCGTGCCTGCGCGATCGGTTTCGACGAGTCACATTGGTCCCGTGCGAGGTGTTCGTGACTCTTACGGGAACGTTTTAAGGCTGTTTTATGATTTCACCATTCGATGGCATGTTTTTATGCTTGAGGCTAATTTTTTGCAACTTTACGTCGTACACTAAAACTGGGAGTCCCGTGCCTACGCGATCGGTTCATACGAGTCACATTGGTCCAGTGCGAGGTGTTCGTGACTCTTACGGGACCGTTTTATGGCTGTTTTACGATTTCACCCTTCGATGGAATGTTTTTATGCTAAAGTTTATTTTTTTGCAAATTTATGTCGTACACTCAAACCGGGAGTCCCGTACCTACTCGATCGGTTCCTACGAGTCACATTGTTCCCGTGCGAGGTGTTCGTGACTCTTACGGAACCGTTTTAAGGCTGTTTACATTTTCACCCTTCGATGGCATGTTTTTATGCATAAGTTTATTTTTTGGCAAATTTACGACGTACACTCCAATCGGGAGCCTCGGGACTACGCCGTCTGTTCTTACGAGTCACATTGGTCCCGTGCGAGGTGTTCGTGACTCTTACGGGACCGTTTTAAGGCTGTTTTACATTTTCACCATTCGATGGCATGTTTTTATGCTCAAGGCTAATTTTTTGCAACTTTACGTTGTACACTCAAACCGGGAGTCCCGTGCCTATGCGGTCGGTTCCTACGAGTCACATTGGTCCCGTCTGAGGTGTTTGTGACTCTTACGGGACCGTTTTGGGTTTGTTTTATGTTTTAACCCTTCGATGACATGTTTTTATGTTTTAAGTTTATTTTTCGCAAATTTACGTCGTACACTCAAACCGGGAGTCCCGTGCCTACGCGATCGGTTCCTACGAGTCACATTGGTCCCGTGCGAGGTGTTCGTGACTCTTACGGGACCGTTTTAAGGCTGGTTTACGTTCTAACCATTCGATGGCATGTTTTTATGCTTAAGTTTATTTTTTTGCAAATTTACATCGTACACTCCAATCGGGAGCCTAGAGACTACGCCGTCTGTTCTTACGAGTCACATTGGTCCCGTACGAGGTGTTCGTGACTCTTACGGGACCGTTTTAAGGCTGTTTTACGTTTTCACCATCCGATGGCATGTTTTTATACTCATGTCTAATTTTTTGCAACTTTACATCGTACACTCAAACCAGGAGTCCCGTTCCTACGCCGTCTGTTCTTACGAGTCATATTGGTCCCGTGCGAGGTGTTCGTGGCTCTTACGAGATCGTTTTAAGGCTATTTTACGTTTTCACCATTCGATGGCATGTTTTTATGCTTAAGGCTAATTTTTTGCAACTTTACGTCGTACACTAAAACCGGGCGTCCCGTGCCTACGCGATCGGTTCATACGAGTCACATTGGTCTAGTGCGAGGTGTTCGTGACTCTTACGGGACCGTTTTAAGGTTGTTTTACGTTTTCACTATTCGATGGCATGTTTTTATGCTCAAGTCTAATTTTTTACAACTTTACATCGTACACTCAAACCGGGAGCCTCGGGACAACGCCGTCTGTTCTTTGGAGTCACCTTGGTCCCGTGCGAGGTGTTCGTGGCTCTTACGGGACCGTTTCAAGGCTGTTTTACATTTTCACCATTCGATGGCATGTTTTTATGTTTAAGGCTAAGTTTTTGCAACTTTACGTCGTACACTCAAACCGGGAATCCCGTACCTACTCGATCGGTTCCTACGAGTCACATTGGTCTAGTGCGAGGTGTTCGTGACTCTTACGGGACCGTTTTAAGGTTGTTTTATGTTTTCACCATTCGATGGCATGTTTTTATGCTCAAGTCTAATTTTTTACAACTTTACATCGTATACTCAAACCGGGAGCCTCGGGACAACGCCGTCTGTTCTTTCGAGTCACCTTGGTCCCGTGCGAGGTGTTCGTGGCTCTTACGGGACCGTTTCAAGGCTGTTTTACGTTTTCACCATTCGATGGCATGTTTTTATGCTTAAGGCTAATTTTTTGCAACTTTACGTCGTACACTCAAACCGGGAATCCCGTGCCTACGCGGTCGGTTCCTTCGAGTCACATTGGTCCCGTCCGAGGTGTTCGTGACTGTTGCAGGACCGTTTTGGGTTTGTTTTACGTTTTAACCCTTCGATGACATGTTTTTATGCTTTAAGTCTATTTTTTGCAAATTTACGTCGTACACTCAAACAGGGAGTCCCGTGCCTACGCGATCGGTTTCGACGAGTCACATTTTCCCTGTGAGAGGTGTTCGTGACTCTTACGGAACCATTTTAAGGTTGTTTTACGTTTTCAGCCTTCAATGGCATGTTTTTATGCTTATGTTTATTTTTTTGCAAATTTATGTCGTACACTCCAACCGGGAGCCTCGATACTACGCCGTCTGTTCTTACGAGTCACATTGGTCCCGTGCGAGGTGTTCGTGGCTCTTACGGGACCGTTTTAAGGTTGTTTTACGTTTTCACCATTCGATGGCATGTTTTTATGCTTAAGGCTAATTTTTTGCAACATTACGTCGTACACTCAAACCGGGAGTCCCGTGCCTACGCGGTCGGTTCCTACGAGTCACATTGGTCCCGTGCGAGGTGTTCGTGACTCTTACGGGACCGTTTTAAGGCTGGTTTACGTTCTAACCATTCGATGGCATGTTTTTATGCTTAAGTTTATTTTTTTGCAAATTTACATCGTACACTCCAATCGGGAGCCTAGAGACTACGCCGTCTGTTCTTACGAGTCACATTGGTCCCGTACGAGGTGTTCGTGACTCTTACGGGACCGTTTTAAGGCTGTTTTACGTTTTCACCATCCGATGGCATGTTTTTATACTCATGTCTAATTTTTTGCAACTTTACATCGTACACTCAAACCAGGAGTCCCGTTCCTACGCCGTCTGTTCTTACGAGTCATATTGGTCCCGTGCGAGGTGTTCGTGGCTCTTACGAGATCGTTTTAAGGCTATTTTACGTTTTCACCATTCGATGGCATGTTTTTATGCTTAAGGCTAATTTTTTGCAACTTTACGTCGTACACTAAAACCGGGCGTCCCGTGCCTACGCGATCGGTTCATACGAGTCACATTGGTCTAGTGCGAGGTGTTCGTGACTCTTACGGGACCGTTTTAAGGTTGTTTTACGTTTTCACTATTCGATGGCATGTTTTTATGCTCAAGTCTAATTTTTTACAACTTTACATCGTACACTCAAACCGGGAGCCTCGGGACAACGCCGTCTGTTCTTTGGAGTCACCTTGGTCCCGTGCGAGGTGTTCGTGGCTCTTACGGGACCGTTTCAAGGCTGTTTTACATTTTCACCATTCGATGGCATGTTTTTATGTTTAAGGCTAAGTTTTTGCAACTTTACGTCGTACACTCAAACCGGGAATCCCGTACCTACTCGATCGGTTCCTACGAGTCACATTGGTCTAGTGCGAGGTGTTCGTGACTCTTACGGGACCGTTTTAAGGTTGTTTTATGTTTTCACCATTCGATGGCATGTTTTTATGCTCAAGTCTAATTTTTTACAACTTTACATCGTATACTCAAACCGGGAGCCTCGGGACAACGCCGTCTGTTCTTTCGAGTCACCTTGGTCCCGTGCGAGGTGTTCGTGGCTCTTACGGGACCGTTTCAAGGCTGTTTTACGTTTTCACCATTCGATGGCATGTTTTTATGCTTAAGGCTAATTTTTTGCAACTTTACGTCGTACACTCAAACCGGGAATCCCGTGCCTACGCGGTCGGTTCCTTCGAGTCACATTGGTCCCGTCCGAGGTGTTCGTGACTGTTGCAGGACCGTTTTGGGTTTGTTTTACGTTTTAACCCTTCGATGACATGTTTTTATGCTTTAAGTCTATTTTTTGCAAATTTACGTCGTACACTCAAACAGGGAGTCCCGTGCCTACGCGATCGGTTTCGACGAGTCACATTTTCCCTGTGAGAGGTGTTCGTGACTCTTACGGAACCATTTTAAGGTTGTTTTACGTTTTCAGCCTTCAATGGCATGTTTTTATGCTTATGTTTATTTTTTTGCAAATTTATGTCGTACACTCCAACCGGGAGCCTCGATACTACGCCGTCTGTTCTTACGAGTCACATTGGTCCCGTGCGAGGTGTTCGTGGCTCTTACGGGACCGTTTTAAGGTTGTTTTACGTTTTCACCATTCGATGGCATGTTTTTATGCTTAAGGCTAATTTTTTGCAACATTACGTCGTACACTCAAACCGGGAGTCCCGTGCCTACGCGGTCGGTTCCTACGAGTCACATTGGTCCCGTGCGAGGTGATCGTGACTCTTACGGGACCGTTTTGAGTTTGTTTTATGTTTTCACCCTTCGATGGCATGTTTTTATGCTTAAGTTTTTTTTTTTGCAAATTTACGTCGTACACTCCAACCGGGAGCCTCGGGACTACGCCGTCTATTCTTACGAGTCACATTGGTCCCGTGCGAGGTGTTCGTGGCTCTTACAGGAACGTTTTATGGCTGTTTTACGATTTCACGCTTCGATGGCATGTTTTTATTCTAAAGTTTATTTTTTTTCAAATTTATGTCGTACACTCAAACCGGGAGTCCCGTACCTACTCGATCGGTTCCTACGAGTCACATTGTTCCCGTGCGAGGTGTTCGTGACTCTTCCGGAACCGTTTTAAGGCTGTTTTACATTTTCACCCTTCGATGGCATGTTTTTATGCATAAGTTTATTTTTTGGCAAATTTACGTCGTACACTCCAATCGGGAGCCTCGGGACTACGCCGTCTGTTCTTACGAGTCACATTGGTCCCGTGCGAGGTGTTCGTGACTCTTACGGGACCGTTTTAAGGCTGTTTTACAATTTCACCATTCGATGGCATGTTTTTATGCTCAAGGCTAATTTTTTGCAACTTTACGTTGTACACTCAAACCGGGAGTCCCGTGCCTATACGGTCGGTTCCTACGAGTCACATTGGTCCCGTCTGAGGTGTTTGTGACTCTTACGGGACCGTTTTGGGTTTGTTTTATGTTTTAACCCTTCGATGACATGTTTTTATGTTTAAAGTTTATTTTTCGCAAATTTACGTCGTACACTTAAACCGGGAGTCCCGTGCCTACGCGATCGGTTCCTACGAGTCACATTGGTCCCGTGCGAGGTGTTCGTGACTCTTACGGGACCGTTTTAAGGCTGTTTTACGTTCTAACCATTCGATGGCATGTTTTTATGCTTAAGTTTATTTTTTTGCAAATTTACATCGTACACTCCAATCGGGAGCCTTGAGACTACGCCGTCTGTTCTTACGAGTCACATTGGTCCCGTGCGAGGTGTTCGTGACTCTTACGGGACCGTTTTAAGGCTGTTTTACATTTTCACCATCCGATGGCATGTTTTTATGCTCATGTCTAATTTTTTGCAACTTTACATCGTACACTCAAACCGGGAGTCCCGTTCCTACGCCGTCTGTTCTTACGAGTCATATTGGTCCCGTGCGAGGTGTTCGTGGCTCTTACGGGATCGTTTTAAGGCTATTTTACGTTTTCACCATTCGATGGCATGTTTTTATGCTTAAGGCTAATTTTTTGCAACTTTACGTCGTACACTAAAACCGGGCGTCCCGTGCCTACGCGATCGGTTCATACGAGTCACATTGGTCTAGTGCGAGGTGTTCGTGACTCTTACGGGACCGTTTTAAGGTTGTTTTACGTTTTCACTATTCGATGGCATGTTTTTATGCTCAAGTCTAATTTTTTACAACTTTACATCGTACACTCAAACCGGGAGCCTCGGGACAACGCCGTCTGTTCTTTGGAGTCACCTTGGTCCCGTGCGAGGTGTTCGTGGCTCTTACGGGACCGTTTCAAGGCTGTTTTACATTTTCACCATTCGATGGCATGTTTTTATGTTTAAGGCTAAGTTTTTGCAACTTTACGTCGTACACTCAAACCGGGAATCCCGTGCCTACGCGGTCGGTTCCTTCGAGTCACATTGGTCCCGTCCGAGGTGTTCGTGACTGTTACAGGACCGTTTTGGGTTTGTTTTACGTTTTAACCCTTCGATGACATGTTTTTATGCTTTAAGTCTATTTTTTTGCAAATTTACGTCGTACACTCAAACAGGGAGTCCCGTGCCTGCGCGATCGGTTTCGACGAGTCACATTGGTCCCGTGCGAGGTGTTCGTGACTCTTACGGGAACGTTTTAAGGCTGTTTTATGATTTCACCATTCGATGGCATGTTTTTATGCTTGAGGCTAATTTTTTGCAACTTTACGTCGTACACTAAAACTGGGAGTCCCGTGCCTACGCGATCGGTTCATACGAGTCACATTGGTCCAGTGCGAGGTGTTCGTGACTCTTACGGGACCGTTTTATGGCTGTTTTACGATTTCACCCTTCGATGGAATGTTTTTATGCTAAAGTTTATTTTTTTGCAAATTTATGTCGTACACTCAAACCGGGAGTCCCGTACCTACTCGATCGGTTCTTACGAGTCACATTGTTCCCGTGCGAGGTGTTCGTGACTCTTACGGAACCGTTTTAAGGCTGTTTACATTTTCACCCTTCGATGGCATGTTTTTATGCATAAGTTTATTTTTTGGCAAATTTACGACGTACACTCCAATCGGGAGCCTCGGGACTACGCCGTCTGTTCTTACGAGTCACATTGGTCCCGTGCGAGGTGTTCGTGACTCTTACGGGACCGTTTTAAGGCTGTTTTACATTTTCACCATTCGATGGCATGTTTTTATGCTCAAGGCTAATTTTTTGCAACTTTACGTTGTACACTCAAACCGGGAGTCCCGTGCCTATGCGGTCGGTTCCTACGAGTCACATTGGTCCCGTCTGAGGTGTTTGTGACTCTTACGGGACCGTTTTGGGTTTGTTTTATGTTTTAACCCTTCGATGACATGTTTTTATGTTTTAAGTTTATTTTTCGCAAATTTACGTCGTACACTCAAACCGGGAGTCCCGTGCCTACGCGATCGGTTCCTACGAGTCACATTGGTCCCGTGCGAGGTGTTCGTGACTCTTACGGGACCGTTTTAAGGCTGTTTTACGTTCTAACCATTCGATGGCATGTTTTTATGCTTAAGTTTATTTTTTTGCAAATTTACATCGTACACTCCAATCGGGAGCCTAGAGACTACGCCGTCTGTTCTTACGAGTCACATTGGTCCCGTACGAGGTGTTCGTGACTCTTACGGGACCGTTTTAAGGCTGTTTTACGTTTTCACCATCCGATGGCATGTTTTTATACTCATGTCTAATTTTTTGCAACTTTACATCGTACACTCAAACCAGGAGTCCCGTTCCTACGCCGTCTGTTCTTACGAGTCATATTGGTCCCGTGCGAGGTGTTCGTGGCTCTTACGAGATCGTTTTAAGGCTATTTTACGTTTTCACCATTCGATGGCATGTTTTTATGCTTAAGGCTAATTTTTTGCAACTTTACGTCGTACACTAAAACCGGGCGTCCCGTGCCTACGCGATCGGTTCATACGAGTCACATTGGTCTAGTGCGAGGTGTTCGTGACTCTTACGGGACCGTTTTAAGGTTGTTTTACGTTTTCACCATTCGATGGCATGTTTTTATGCTCAAGTCTAATTTTTTACAACTTTACATCGTACACTCAAACCGGGAGCCTCGGGAAAACGCCGTCTGTTCTTTGGAGTCACCTTGGTCCCGTGCGAGGTGTTCGTGGCTCTTACGGGACCGTTTCAAGGCTGTTTTACGTTTTCACCATTCGATGGCATGTTTTTATGTTTAAGGCTAAGTTTTTGCAACTTTACGTCGTACACTCAAACCGGGAATCCCGTGCCTACGCGGTCGGTTCCTTCGAGTCACATTGGTCCCGTCCAAGGTGTTCGTGACTGTTACAGGACCGTTTTGGGTTTGTTTTACGTTTTAACCCTTCGATGACATGTTTTTATGCTTTAAGTCTATTTTTTTAAAAATTTACGTCGTACACTCAAACAGGGAGTCCCGTGCCTACGCGATCGGTTTCGACGAGTCACATTGGTCCCGTGCGAGGTGTTCGTGACTCTTACGGGAACGTTTTAAGGCTATTTTATGATTTCACCATTCGATGGCATGTTTTTATGCTTGAGGCTAATTTTTTGCAACTTTACGTCGTACACTAAAACTGGGAGTCCCGTGCCTACGCGATCGGTTCATACGAGTCACATTGGTCCAGTGCGAGGTGTTCGTGACTCTTACGGGACCGTTTTATGGCTGTTTTACGATTTCACCCTTCGATGGCATGTTTTTATGCTAAAGTTTATTTTTTTGCAAATTTATGTCGTACACTCAAACCGGGAGTCCCGTACCTACTCGATCGGTTCCTACGAGTCACATTGTTCCCGTGCGAGGTGTTCGTGACTCTTACGGAACCGTTTTAAGGCTGTTTTACATTTTCACCCTTCGATGGCATGTTTTTATGCATAAGTTTATTTTTTGGCAAATTTACGTCGTACACTCCAATCGGGAGCCTCGGGACTACGCCGTCTGCTCTTACGAGTCACATTGGTCCCGTGCGAGGTGTTCGTGACTCTTACGGGACCGTTTTAAGGCTGTTTTACATTTTCACCATTCGATGGCATGTTTTTATGCTCAAGGCTAATTTTTTGCAACTTTACGTTGTACACTCAAACCGGGAGTCCCGTGCCTATGCGGTCGGTTCCTACGAGTCACATTGGTCCCGTCTGAGGTGTTTGTGACTCTTACGGGACCGTTTTGGGTTTGTTTTACATTTTAACCCTTCGAAGACATGTTTTTATGTTTTAAGTTTATTTTTCGCAAATTTACGTCGTACACTCAAACCGGGAGTCCCGTGCCTACGCGATCGGTTCCTACGAGTCACATTGGTCCCGTGCGAGGTGTTCGTGACTCTTACGGGACCGTTTTAAGGCTGTTTTACGTTCTAACCGTTCGATGGCATGTTTTTATGCTTAAGTTTATTTTTATGCAAATTTACATCGTACACTCCAATCGGGAGCCTAGAGACTACGCCGTCTGTTCTTACGAGTCACATTGGTCCCGTGCGAGGTGTTCGTGACTCTTACGGGACCGTTTTAAGGCTGTTTTACGTTTTCACCATCCGATGGCATGTTTTTATGCTCATGACTAATTTTTTGCAACTTTACATCGTACACTCAAACCGGGAGTCCCGTTCCTACGCCGTCTGTTCTTACGAGTCATATTGGTCCCGTGCGAGGTGTTCGTGGCTCTTACAGGATCGTTTTAAGGCTATTTTACGTTTTCACCATTCGATGGCATGTTTTTATGTTTAAGGCTAATTTTTTGCAACTTTACGTCGTACACTAAAACCGGGCGTCCCGTGCCTACGCGATCGGTTCATACGAGTCACATTGGTCTAGTGCGAGGTGTTCGTGACTCTTACGGGACCGTTTTAAGGTTGTTTTACGTTTTCACCATTCGATGGCATGTTTTTATGCTCAAGTCTAATTTTTTACAACTTTACATCGTACACTCAAACCGGGAGCCTCGGGACAACGCCGTCTGTTCTTTGGAGTCACCTTGGTCCCGTGCGAGGTGTTCGTGGCTCTTACGGGACCGTTTCAAGGCTGTTTTACATTTTCACCATTCGATGGCATGTTTTTATGTTTAAGGCTAAGTTTTTGCAACTTTACGTCGTACACTCAAACCGGGAATCCCGTGCCTACGCGGTCGGTTCCTTCGAGTCACATTGGTCCCGTCCAAGGTGTTCGTGACTGTTACAGGACCGTTTTGGGTTTGTTTTACGTTTTAACCCTTCGATGACATGTTTTTATGCTTTAAGTCTATTTTTTTAAAAATTTACGTCGTACACTCAAACAGGGAGTCCCGTGCCTACGCGATCGGTTTCGACGAGTCACATTGGTCCCGTGCGAGGTGTTCGTGACTCTTACGGGAACGTTTTAAGGCTGTTTTATGATTTCACCATTCGATGGCATGTTTTTATGCTTGAGGCTAATTTTTTGCAACTTTACGTCGTACACTAAAACTGGGAGTCCCGTGCCTACGCGATCGGTTCATACGAGTCACATTGGTCCAGTGCGAGGTGTTCGTGACTCTTACGGGACCGTTTTATGGCTGTTTTACGATTTCACCCTTCGATGGCATGTTTTTATGCTAAAGTTTATTTTTTTGCAAATTTATGTCGTACACTCAAACCGGGAGTCCCGTACCTACTCGATCGGTTCCTACGAGTCACATTGTTCCCGTGCGAGGTGTTCGTGACTCTTACGGAACCGTTTTAAGGCTGTTTTACATTTTCACCCTTCGATGGCATGTTTTTATGCATAAGTTTATTTTTTGGCAAATTTACGTCGTACACTCCAATCGGGAGCCTCGGGACTACGCCGTCTGCTCTTACGAGTCACATTGGTCCCGTGCGAGGTGTTCGTGACTCTTACGGGACCGTTTTAAGGCTGTTTTACATTTTCACCATTCGATGGCATGTTTTTATGCTCAAGGCTAATTTTTTGCAACTTTACGTTGTACACTCAAACCGGGAGTCCCGTGCCTATGCGGTCGGTTCCTACGAGTCACATTGGTCCCGTCTGAGGTGTTTGTGACTCTTACGGGACCGTTTTGGGTTTGTTTTACATTTTAACCCTTCGAAGACATGTTTTTATGTTTTAAGTTTATTTTTCGCAAATTTACGTCGTACACTCAAACCGGGAGTCCCGTGCCTACGCGATCGGTTCCTACGAGTCACATTGGTCCCGTGCGAGGTGTTCGTGACTCTTACGGGACCGTTTTAAGGCTGTTTTACGTTCTAACCGTTCGATGGCATGTTTTTATGCTTAAGTTTATTTTTATGCAAATTTACATCGTACACTCCAATCGGGAGCCTAGAGACTACGCCGTCTGTTCTTACGAGTCACATTGGTCCCGTGCGAGGTGTTCGTGACTCTTACGGGACCGTTTTAAGGCTGTTTTACGTTTTCACCATCCGATGGCATGTTTTTATGCTCATGACTAATTTTTTGCAACTTTACATCGTACACTCAAACCGGGAGTCCCGTTCCTACGCCGTCTGTTCTTACGAGTCATATTGGTCCCGTGCGAGGTGTTCGTGGCTCTTACAGGATCGTTTTAAGGCTATTTTACGTTTTCACCATTCGATGGCATGTTTTTATGTTTAAGGCTAATTTTTTGCAACTTTACGTCGTACACTAAAACCGGGCGTCCCGTGCCTACGCGATCGGTTCATACGAGTCACATTGGTCTAGTGCGAGGTGTTCGTGACTCTTACGGGACCGTTTTAAGGTTGTTTTACGTTTTCACCATTCGATGGCATGTTTTTATGCTCAAGTCTAATTTTTTACAACTTTACATCGTACACTCAAACCGGGAGCCTCGGGACAACGCCGTCTGTTCTTTGGAGTCACCTTGGTCCCGTGCGAGGTGTTCGTGGCTCTTACGGGACCGTTTCAAGGCTGTTTTACATTTTCACCATTCGATGGCATGTTTTTATGTTTAAGGCTAAGTTTTTGCAACTTTACGTCGTACACTCAAACCGGGAATCCCGTGCCTACGCGGTCGGTTCCTTCGAGTCACATTGGTCCCGTCCGAGGTGTTCGTGACTGTTACAGGACCGTTTTGGGTTTGTTTTACATTTTAACCCTTCGATGACATGTTTTTATGCTTTAAGTCTATTTTTTTGCAAATTTACGTCGTACACTCAAACAGGGAGTCCCGTGCCTACGCGATCGGTTTCGACGAGTCACATTGGTCCCGTGCGAGGTGTTCGTGACTCTTACGGGAACGTTTTAAGGCTGCTTTATGATTTCACCATTCGATGGCATGTTTTTATGCTTGAGACTAATTTTTTGCAACTTTACGTCGTACACTAAAACTGGGAGTCCCCTTCCTACGCGATCGGTTCATACGAGTCACATTGGTCCAGTGCGAGGTGTTCGTGACTCTTACGGGACCGTTTTATGGCTGTTTTACGATTTCACCCTTCGATGGCATGTTTTTATGCTAAAGTTTATTTTTTTGCAAATTTATGTCCTACACTAAAACCGGGAGTCCCGTACCTACTCGATCGGTTCCTACGAGTCACATTGTTCCCGTGCGAGGTGTTCGTGACTCTTACGGAACCGTTTTAAGGCTGTTTTACATTTTCACCCTTCGATGGCATGTTTTTATGCATAAGTTTATTTTTTGGCAAATTTACGTCGTACACTCCAATCGGGAGCCTCGGGACTACGCCGTCTGTTCTTACGAGTCACATTGGTCCCGTGCGAGGTGTTCGTGACTCTTACGGGACCGTTTTAAGGCTGTTTTACATTTTCACCATTCGATGGCATGTTTTTATGCTCAAGGCTAATTTTTTGCAACTTTACGTTGTACACTCAAACCGGGAGTCCCGTGCCTATGCGGTCGGTTCCTACGAGTCACATTGGTCCCGTCTGAGGTGTTTGTGACTCTTACGGGACCGTTTTGGGTTTGTTTTACATTTTAACCCTTCGATGACATGTTTTTATGTTTTAAGTTTATTTTTCGCAAATTTACGTCGTACACTCAAACCGGGAGTCCCGTGCCTACGCGATCGGTTCCTACGAGTCACATTGGTCCCGTGCGAGGTGTTCGTGACTCTTACGGGACCGTTTTAAGGCTGTTTTACGTTCTAACCATTCGATGGCATGTTTTTATGCTTAAGTTTATTTTTTTGCAAATTTACATCGTACACTCCAATCGGGAGCCTAGAGACTACGCCGTCTGTTCTTACGAGTCACATTGGTCCCGTGCGAGGTGTTCGTGACTCTTACGGGACAGTTTTAAGTCTGTTTTACGTTTTCACCATCCGATGGCATGTTTTTATGCTCATGTCTAATTTTTTGCAACTTTACATCGTACACTCAAACCGGGAGTCCCGTTCCTACGCCGTCTGTTCTTACGAGTCATATTGGTCCCGTGCGAGGTGTTCGTGGCTCTTACGGGATCGTTTTAAGGCTATTTTACGTTTTCACCCTTCGATGGCATGTTTTTATGCTTAAGGCTAATTTTTTGCAACTTTACGTCGTACACTAAAACCGGGCGTCCCGTGCCTACGCGATCGGTTCATACGAGTCACATTGGTCTAGTGCGAGGTGTTCGTGACTCTTACGGGACCGTTTTAAGGTTGTTTTACGTTTTCACCATTCGATGGCATGTTTTTATGCTCAAGTCTAATTTTTTACAACTTTACATCGTACACTCAAACCGGGAGCCTCGGGACAACGCCGTCTGTTCTTTGGAGTCACCTTGGTCCCGTGCGAGGTGTTCGTGGCTCTTACGGGACCGTTTCAAGGCTGTTTTACATTTTCACCATTCGATGGCATGTTTTTATGTTTAAGGCTAAGTTTTTGCAACTTTACGTCGTACACTCAAACCGGGAATCCCGTGCCTACGCGGTCGGTTCCTTCGAGTCACATTGGTCCCGTCCGAGGTGTTCGTGACTGTTACAGGACCGTTTTGGGTTTGTTTTACGTTTTAACCCTTCGATGACATGTTTTTATGCTTTAAGTCTATTTTTTTGCAAATTTACATCGTACACTCAAACAGGGAGTCCCGTGCCTACGCGATCGGTTTCGACGAGTCACATTGGTCCCGTGCGAGGTGTTCGTGACTCTTACGGGAACGTTTTAAGGCTGTTTTATGATTTCACCATTCGATGGCATGTTTTTATGCTTGAGGCTAATTTTTTGCAACTTTACGTCGTACACTAAAACTGGGAGTCCCGTGCCTACGCGATCGGTTCATACGAGTCACATTGGTCCAGTGCGAGGTGTTCGTGACTCTTACGGGACCGTTTTATGGCTGTTTTACGATTTCACCCTTCGATGGCATGTTTTTATGCTAAAGTTTATTTTTTTGCAAATTTATGTCGTACACTCAAACCGGGAGTCCCGTACCTACTCGATCGGTTCCTACGAGTCACATTGTTCCCGTGCGAGGTGTTCGTGACTCTTACGGAACCGTTTTAAGGCTGTTTTACATTTTCACCCTTCGATGGCATGTTTTTATGCATAAGTTTATTTTTTGGCAAATTTACGTCGTACACTCCAATCGGGAGCCTCGGGACTACGCCGTCTGTTCTTACGAGTCACATTGGTCCCGTGCGAGGTGTTCGTGACTCTTACGGGACCGTTTTAAGGCTGTTTTACATTTTCACCATTCGATGGCATGTTTTTATGCTCAAGGCTAATTTTTTGCAACTTTACGTTTTACACTCAAACAGGGAGTCCCGTGCCTATGCGGTCGGTTCCTACGAGTCACATTGGTCCCGTCTGAGGTGTTTGTGACTCTTACGGGACCGTTTTGGGTTTGTTTTACGTTTTAACCCTTCGATGACATGTTTTTATGTTTTAAGTTTATTTTTTGCAAATTTACGTCGTACACTCAAACCGGGAGTCCCGTGCCTACGCGATCGGTTCCTACGAGTCACATTGGTCCCGTGCGAGGTGTTCGTGACTCTTACGGGACCGTTTTAAGGCTGTTTTACGTTCTAACCATTCGATGGCATGTTTTTATGATTATGTTTATTTTTTTGCAAATTTACATCGTACACTCCAATCGGGAGCCTAGAGACTACGCCGTCTGTTCTTACGAGTCACATTGGTCCCGTGCGAGGTGTTCGTGACTCTTACGGGACAGTTTTAAGTCTGTTTTACGTTTTCACCATCCGATGGCATGTTTTTATGCTCATGTCTAATTTTTTGCAACTTTACATCGTACACTGAAACCGGGAGTCCCGTTCCTACCCCGTCTGTTCTTACGAGTCATATTGGTCCCGTGCGAGGTGTTCGTGGCTCTTACGGGATCGTTTTAAGGCTATTTTACGTTTTCACCATTCGATGGCATGTTTTTATGCTTAAGGCTAATTTTTTGCAACTTTACGTCGTACACTAAAACCGGGCGTCCCGTGCCTACGCGATCGGTTCATACGAGTCACATTGGTCTAGTGCGAGGTGTTCGTGACTCTTACGGGACCGTTTTAAGGTTGTTTTACGTTTTCACCATTCGATGGCATGTTTTTATGCTCAAGTCTAATTTTTTACAACTTTACATCGTACACTCAAACCGGGAGCCTCGGGACAACGCCGTCTGTTCTTTGGAGTCACCTTGGTCCCGTGCGAGGTGTTCGTGGCTCTTACGGGACCGTTTCAAGGCTGTTTTACGTTTTCACCATTCGATGGCATGTTTTTATGTTTAAGGCTAATTTTTTGCAACTTTACGTCGTACACTCAAACCGGGAATCCCGTGCCTACGCGGTCGGTTCCTTCGAGTCACATTGGTCCCGTCCGAGGTGTTCGTGACTGTTACAGGACCGTTTTGGGTTTGTTTTACATTTTAACCCTTCGATGACATGTTTTTATGCTTTAAGTCTATTTTTTTGCAAATTTACGTCGTACACTCAAACAGGGAGTCCCGTGCCTACGCGATCGGTTTCGACGAGTCACATTGGTCCCGTGCGAGGTGTTCGTGACTCTTACGGAACCATTTTAAGGCTGTTTTACATTTTCACCCTTCAATGGAATGTTTTTATGCTTAAGGCTAATTTTTTGCAACTTTACGTCGTACACTAAAACCGGGCGTCCCGTGCCTACGCGATCGGTTCATACGAGTCACATTGGTCGAGTGCGAGGTGTTCGTGACTCTTACGGGACCGTTTTAAGGTTGTTTTACGTTTTCACCATTCGATGGCATGTTTTTATGCTCAAGTCTAATTTTTTACAACTTTACATCGTACACTCAAACCGGGAGCCTCGGGACAACGCCGTCTGTTCTTTCGAGTCACCTTGGTCCCGTGCGAGGTGTTCGTGGCTCTTACGGGACCGTTTCAAGGCTGTTTTACGTTTTCACCATTCGATGGCATGTTTTTATGTTTAAGGCTAATTTTTTGCAACTTTACGTCGTACACTCAAACCGGGAATCCCGTGCCTACGCGGTCGGTTCCTTCGAGTCACATTGGTCCCGTCCGAGGTGTTCGTGACTGTTACAGGACCGTTTTGGGTTTGTTTTACATTTTAACCCTTCGATGACATGTTTTTATGCTTTAAGTCTATTTTTTTGCAAATTTACGTCGTACACTCAAACAGGGAGTCCCGTGCCTACGCGATCGGTTTCGACGAGTCACATTGGTCCCGTGCGAGGTGTTCGGGACTCTTACGGAACCATTTTAAGGCAGTTTTACGTTTTCACCCTTCAATGGCATGTTTTTATGCTTAAGGCTAATTTTTTGCAACTTTACGTCGTACACTAAAACCGGGCGTCCCGTGCCTACGCGATCGGTTCATACGAGTCACATTGGTCTAGTGCGAGGTGTTCGTGACTCTTACGGGACCGTTTTAAGGTTGTTTTACGTTTTCACCATTCGATGGCATGTTTTTATGCTCAAGTCTAATTTTTTACAACTTTACATCGTACGCTCAAACCGGGAGCCTCGGGACAACGCCGTCTGTTCTTTGGAGTCACCTTGGTCCCGTGCGAGGTGTTCGTGGCTCTTACGGGACCGTTTCATGGCTGTTTTACATTTTCACCATTCGATGGCATGTTTTTATGTTTAAGGCTAAGTTTTTGCAACTTTACGTCGTACACTCAAACCGGGAATCCCGTGCCTACGCGGTCGGTTCCTTCGAGTCACATTGGTCCCGTCCGAGGTGTTCGTGACTGTTACAGGACCGTTTTGGGTTTGTTTTACGTTTTAACCCTTCGATGACATGTTTTTATGCTTTAAGTCTATTTTTTTGCAAATTTACATCGTACACTCAAACAGGGAGTCCCGTGCCTACGCGATCGGTTTCGACGAGTCACATTGGTCCCGTGCGAGGTGTTCGTGACTCTTACGGGAACGTTTTAAGGCTGTTTTATGATTTCACCATTCGATGGCATGTTTTTATGCTTGAGGCTAATTTTTTGCAACTTTACGTCGTACACTAAAACTGGGAGTCCCGTGCCTACGCGATCGGTTCATACGAGTCACATTGGTCCAGTGCGAGGTGTTCGTGACTCTTACGGGACCGTTTTATGGCTGTTTTACGATTTCACCCTTCGATGGCATGTTTTTATGCTAAAGTTTATTTTTTTGCAAATTTATGTCGTACACTCAAACCGGGAGTCCCGTACCTACTCGATCGGTTCCTACGAGTCACATTGTTCCCGTGCGAGGTGTTCGTGACTCTTACGGAACCGTTTTAAGGCTGTTTTACATTTTCACCCTTCGATGGCATGTTTTTATGCATAAGTTTATTTTTTGGCAAATTTACGTCGTACACTCCAATCGGGAGCCTCGGGACTACGCCGTCTGTTCTTACGAGTCACATTGGTCCCGTGCGAGGTGTTCGTGACTCTTACGGGACCGTTTTAAGGCTGTTTTACATTTTCACCATTCGATGGCATGTTTTTATGCTCAAGGCTAATTTTTTGCAACTTTACGTTTTACACTCAAACCGGGAGTCCCGTGCCTATGCGGTCGGTTCCTACGAGTCACATTGGTCCCGTCTGAGGTGTTTGTGACTCTTACGGGACCGTTTTGGGTTTGTTTTACGTTTTAACCCTTCGATGACATGTTTTTATGTTTTAAGTTTATTTTTTGCAAATTTACGTCGTACACTCAAACCGGGAGTCCCGTGCCTACGCGATCGGTTCCTACGAGTCACATTGGTCCCGTGCGAGGTGTTCGTGACTCTTACGGGACCGTTTTAAGGCTGTTTTACGTTCTAACCATTCGATGGCATGTTTTTATGATTATGTTTATTTTTTTGCAAATTTACATCGTACACTCCAATCGGGAGCCTAGAGACTACGCCGTCTGTTCTTACGAGTCACATTGGTCCCGTGCGAGGTGTTCGTGACTCTTACGGGACAGTTTTAAGTCTGTTTTACGTTTTCACCATCCGATGGCATGTTTTTATGCTCATGTCTAATTTTTTGCAACTTTACATCGTACACTGAAACCGGGAGTCCCGTTCCTACCCTGTCTGTTCTTACGAGTCATATTGGTCCCGTGCGAGGTGTTCGTGGCTCTTACGGGATCGTTTTAAGGCTATTTTACGTTTTCACCATTCGATGGCATGTTTTTATGCTTAAGGCTAATTTTTTGCAACTTTACGTCGTACACTAAAACCGGGCGTCCCGTGCCTACGCGATCGGTTCATACGAGTCACATTGGTCTATTGCGAGGTGTTCGTGACTATTACGGGACCGTTTTAAGGTTGTTTTACGTTTTCACCATTCGATGGCATGTTTTTATGCTCAAGTCTAATTTTTTACAACTTTACATCGTACACTCAAACCGGGAGCCTCGGGACAACGCCGTCTGTTCTTTGGAGTCACCTTGGTCCCGTGCGAGGTGTTCGTGGCTCTTACGGGACCGTTTCAAGGCTGTTTTACGTTTTCACCATTCGATGGCATGTTTTTATGTTTAAGGCTAATTTTTTGCAACTTTACGTCGTACACTCAAACCGGGAATCCCGTGCCTACGCGGTCGGTTCCTTCGAGTCACATTGGTCCCGTCCGAGGTGTTCGTGACTGTTACAGGACCGTTTTGGGTTTGTTTTACATTTTAACCCTTCGATGACATGTTTTTATGCTTTAAGTCTATTTTTTTGCAAATTTACGTCGTACACTCAAACAGGGAGTCCCGTGCCTACGCGATCGGTTTCGACGAGTCACATTGGTCCCGTGCGAGGTGTTCGTGACTCTTACGGAACCATTTTAAGGCTGTTTTACATTTTCACCCTTCAATGGCATGTTTTTATGCTTAAGGCTAATTTTTTGCAACTTTACGTCGTACACTAAAACCGGGCGTCCCGTGCCTACGCGATCGGTTCATACGAGTCACATTGGTCTAGTGCGAGGTGTTCGTGACTCTTACGGGACCGTTTTAAGGTTGTTTTACGTTTTCACCATTCGATGGCATGTTTTTATGCTCAAGTCTAATTTTTTACAACTTTACATCGTATACTCAAACCGGGAGCCTCGGGACAACGCCGTCTATTCTTTCGAGTCACCTTGGTCCCGTGCGAGGTGTTCGTGGCTCTTACGGGACCGTTTCAAGGCTGTTTTACGTTTTCACCATTCGATGGCATGTTTTTATGCTTAAGGCTAATTTTTTGCAACTTTACGTCGTACACTCAAACCGGGAATCCCGTGCCTACGCGGTCGGTTCCTTCGAGTCACATTGGTCCCGTCCGAGGTGTTCGTGACTGTTACAGGACCGTTTTGGGTTTGTTTTACATTTTAACCCTTCGATGACATGTTTTTATGCTTTAAGTCTATTTTTTTGCAAATTTACGTCGTACACTCAAACAGGGAGTCCCGTGCCTACGCGATCGGTTTCGACGAGTCACATTGGTCCCGTGCGAGGTGTTCGTGACTCTTACGGAACCATTTTAAGGCTGTTTTACATTTTCACCCTTCAATGGCATGTTTTTATGCTTAAGGCTAATTTTTTGCAACTTTACGTCGTACACTCAAACCGGGAGTCCCGTACCTACTCGATCGGTTCCTACGAGTCACATTGGTCCCGTGCGAGGTGTTCGTGACTCTTACGGAACCGTTTTAAGGATGTTTTACATTTTCACCCTTCGATGGCATGTTTTTATGCATAAGTTTATTTTTTTGCAATTTTACGTCGTACACTCCAACCGTAAACCTCGGGACTAAGCGTTTGTTCTTACGAGTCACATTGGTCCCGTGCGAGGTGTTCGTGGCTCTTACGGGACCATTTTAAGGCTGTTTTACGTTTTCACCATTCGATGGCATGTTTTTATGCTTAAGGCTAATTTTTTGCAACTTTACGTCGTACACTCAAACCGGGAGTCCCGTGCCTACACGATCGGTTCATACGAGTCACATTGGTCCCGTCCGAGGTGTTCGTGACTGTTACAGGACCGTTTTGGGTTTGTTTTATGTTTTAACCCTTCGATGACATGTTTTTATGCTTTAAGTCTATTTTTTGCAAATTTACGTCGTACACTCAAACCGGGAGTCCCGTGCCTACGCGATCGGTTTCGACGAGTCACATTGGTCCCGTGAGAGGTGTTCGTGACTCTTACGGAACCATTTTAAGGCTGTTTTACGTTTTCACCCTTCAATGGCATGTTTTTATGCTTATGTTTATTTTTTTGCAAATTTATGTCGAACACTCCAACCGGGAGCCTCGGGACTACGCCGTCTGTTCTTACGAGTCACATTGGTCCCGTGCGAGGTGTTCGTGGCTCTTACGGGACCGTTTTAAGGCTGTTTTACGTTTTCACCATTCGATGGCATGTTTTTATGCTTAAGGCTAATTTTTTTCAATTTTACGTCGTACACTCAAACGGGGAGTCCCGTGCCTATGCGGTCGATTCCTACGAGTCACATTGGTCCCGTGCGAGGTGATCGTGACTCTTACGGGACCGTTTTGGGTTTGTTTTACGTTTTCACCCTTCGATGGCATGTTTTTATGCTTAAGTTTATTTTTTTGCAAATTTACGCCGTACGCTCCAACCGGGAGCCTCGGGACTACGCCGTCTGTTCTTACGAGTCACATTGGTCCCGTGCGAGGTGTTCGTGGCTCTTACGGGATTGTTTTAAGGCTGTTTTACGTTTTCACCATTCGATCGCATGTTTTTATGCTAAAGGCTAATTTTTTGCAACTTTACGTCGTACACTAAAACCGGGCGTCCCGTGCCTACGCGATCGGTTCATACGAGTCACATTGGTCTAGTGCGAGGTGTTCGTGACTCTTACGGGACCGTTTTATGGCTGTTTTACGATTTCACCCTTCGATGGCATGTTTTTATGCTAAAGTTTAGTTTTTTGCAAATTTACGTCGTACACTCAAACCGGGAGTCTCATACCTACTCGATCGGTTCCTACGAGTCACATTGGTCCCGTGCGAGATGTTCGTGACTCTTACGGAACCGTTTTAAGGTTGTTTTACATTTTCACCCTTCGATGGCATGTTTTTATGCATAATTTTATTTTTTTGCAAATTTACGTCGTACACTCCAACCGGGAGCCTCGGGACTACGCCGTCTGTTCTTACGAGTCACATTGGTCCCGTGAGAGGTGTTCGTGGCTCTTACGGGACCGTTTTAAGGCTGTTTTACGTTTTCACAATTCGATGGCATGTTTTTATGCTTAAGGCTAATTTTTTGCAACTTTACGTCGTACACTTAAACCGGGAGTCCCGTGCCTATGCGGTCGGTTCCTACGAGTCACATTGGTCCCGTCCGAGGTGTTCGTGACTCTTACGGGACCGTTTTGGGTTTGTTTTACTTTTTAACCCTTCGATGACATGTTTTTATGCTTTAAGTCTATTTTTTGCAAATTTACATCGTACACTCATACCGGGAGTCCCGTGCCTACGCGATCGGTTCCTACGAGTCACATTGGTCCCGTGCGAGGTGTTCGTGACTCTTACGGGACCTTTTTAAGGCTGTTTTATGTTTTCACCTTTCGATGACATGTTTCAATGCTTAAGTTTATTTTTTTGCAAATTTACGTCGTACACTCCAACCGGGAGCCTCGGGACTACTCCGTTTGTTCTTACGAGTCACATTGGTCCCGTGCGAGGTGTTCGTGACTCTTACGGGACCGTTTTAAGGTTGTTTTACGTTTTCACCATTCGATGGCATGTTTTTATGCTCAAGTCTAATTTTTTACAACTTTACATCGTACACTCAAACCGGGAGCCTCGGGATAACGCTGTCTGTTCTTTCGAGTCACCTTGGTCGCGTGCGAGGTGTTCGTGGCTCTTACGGGACCGTTTCAAGGCTGTTTTACGTTTTCACCTTTCGATGGCATGTTTTTATGCTTAAGGCTAATTTTTTGCAACTTTACGTCGTACACTCAAACCGGGAATCCCGTGCCTATGCGGTCGGTTCCTTCGAGTCACATTGGTCCCGTCCGAGGTGTTCGTGACTGTTACAGGACCGTTTTGGGTTTGTTTTACGTTTTAACCCTTCGATGACATCTTTTTATGCTTTAAGTCTATTTTTTTCAAATTTACGTCGTACACTCAAACAGGGAGTCCCGTGCTTACGCGATCGGTTTCGACGAGTCACATTGGTCCCGTGCGAGGTGTTCGTGACTCTTACGGAACCATTTTAAGGCTGTTTTATGTTTTCACCCTTCTATGGCATGTTTTTATGCTTAAGGATAATTTTTTGCAACTTTACGTCGTACACTCAAACCGGGAGTCCCGTACCTACTCGATCGGTTCCTACGAGTCACATTGGTCCCGTGCGAGGTGATCATGACTCTTACGGGACCGTTTTGGGTTTGTTTTATGTTTTCACCCTTCGATGGCATGTTTTTATGCTTAAGTTTATTTTTTTGCAACTTTACGTCGTACAGTCAAACCGGGAGCCTTGGGACTACGCCGTCTGTTCTTACGAGTCACATTGGTCCCGTGCGAGGTGTTCGTGGCTCTTACGGGACCGTTTTAAGGCTGTTTTACGTTTTCACCATTCGATGGCATATTTTTATGCTTAAGGCTAATTTTTTGCAAATTTACGTCGTACACTCCAACCGGGAGCCTTGGGACTACGCCGTCGGTTCTTACGAGTCACGTTGGTCCCGTGCGAGGTGTTCGTGACTCTTACGGGACCGTTTTAAGGCTGTTTTAGGATTTCACCCTTCGATGGCATTTTTTTACGCTAAAGTTTATTTTTTTGCAAATTTACGTCGTACACTCAAACCGAGAGTCCCGTACCTACTCGATCGGTTCCTACGAGTCACATTGGTCCCGTGCGAGGTGTTCGTGACTCTTATGGAACCGTTTTAAGGCTGTTTTACATTTTCACCCTTCGCTGGCATATTTTTATGCATAAGTTTATTTTTTGGCAAATTTACGTCGTACACTCCAACCGGGAGCCTCGGGACTACGCGGTCTGTTCTTACGAGTCACATTGGTCCCGTGCGAGGTGTTCGTGACTCTTACGGGACCGTTTTAAGGCTGTTTTACGTTTTCACCATTCGATGGCATGTTTTTATGCTCAAGGCTAATTTTTTGCAACTTTACGTCGTACACTCAAACCGGGAGTCCCGTGCCTACGAGGTCGGTTCCTACGAGTCACATTGGTCCCGTCCGAGGTGTTCGTGAATCTTACTGGACCGTTTTGGGTTTGTTTTACGCTTTAACCCTTCAATGACATGTTTTTATGCTTTAAGTCTATTTTGGCAAATTTACGTCGTACACTAAAACCGGGAGTCCCGTGCCTACGCGATCGGTTCCTACGAGTCACATTGGTCTCGTACGAGGTGTTCATGACTCTTACGGGACCGTTTTAAGGCTGTTTTACGTTTTAACCATTCGATGGCATGTTTTTATGCTTAACTTTATTTTTTTGCAAATTTACATCTTACACTCCAACCGGGAGCCTCGGGACTACGCCGTCTGTTCTTACGAGTCACATTGGTCCCGTGCGAGGTGTTCGTGACTCTTACAGGACCGTTTTAAGGATGTTTCACATTTTCACCATTCGATGGCATGTTTTTATGCTCAAGTCTAATTTTTTGCAACTTTACGTCGTACACTCCAACCGGGAGCCTCGGGACTACGCCGTCTGTTCTTACGAGTCACATTGGTCCCGTGCGAGGTGTTCATGACTCTTACAGGACCTTTTTAAGGCTGTTTTACGTTTTCACCATTCGATGGCATGTTTTTATGCTTAAGGCTAATTTTTTGCAACTTTACGTCGTACACTCAAACCGGGAGTCCCGTACCTACTCGATCGGTTCCTACGAGTCACATTGGTCCCGTGCGAGGTGTTCGTCACTCTTACGGAACCGTTTTAAGGCTATTTTACATTTTCACCCTTCGATGGCATGTTTTTATGCATAATTTTATTTTTTTGCAAATTTACGTCGTACACTCCAACCGGGAGCCTCGGGACTACGCCGTCTGTTCTTACGAGTCACATTGGTCCCGTGAGAGGTGTTCGTGGCTCTTACGGGACCGTTTTAAGGCTGTTTTACGTTTTCACAATTCGATGGCATGTTTTTATGCTTAAGGCTAATTTTTTGCAACTTTACGTCGTACACTTAAACCGGGAGTCCCGTGCCTATGCGGTCGGTTCCTACGAGTCACATTGGTCCCGTCCGAGGTGTTCGTGACTCTTACGGGACCGTTTTGGGTTTGTTTTACTTTTTAACCCTTCGATGACATGTTTTTATGCTTTAAGTCTATTTTTTGCAAATTTACATCGTACACTCATACCGGGAGTCCCGTGCCTACGCGATCGGTTCCTACGAGTCACATTGGTCCCGTGCGAGGTGTTCGTGACTCTTACGGGACCTTTTTAAGGATGTTTTATGTTTTCACCTTTCGATGACATGTTTCAATGCTTAAGTTTATTTTTTTGCAAATTTACGTCGTACACTCCAACCGGGAGCCTCGGGACTACTCCGTTTGTTCTTACGAGTCACATTGGTCCCGTGCGAGGTGTTCGTGACTCTTACGGGACCGTTTTAAGGTTGTTTTACGTTTTCACCATTCGATGGCATGTTTTTATGCTCAAGTCTAATTTTTTACAACTTTACATCGTACACTCAAACCGGGAGCCTCGGGATAACGCTGTCTGTTCTTTCGAGTCACCTTGGTCGCGTGCGAGGTGTTCGTGGCTCTTACGGGACCGTTTCATGGCTGTTTTACGTTTTTACCTTTCGATGGCATGTTTTTATGCTTAAGGCTAATTTTTTGCAACTTTACGTCGTACACTCAAACCGGGAATCCCGTGCCTATGCGGTCGGTTCCTTCGAGTCACATTGGTCCCGTCCGAGGTGTTCGTGACTGTTACAGGACCGTTTTGGGTTTGTTTTACGTTTTAACCCTTCGATGACATCTTTTTATGCTTTAAGTCTATTTTTTTCAAATTTACGTCGTACACTCAAACAGGGAGTCCCGTGCTTACGCGATCGGTTTCGACGAGTCACATTGGTCCCGTGCGAGGTGTTCGTGACTCTTACGGAACCATTTTAAGGCTGTTTTATGTTTTCACCCTTCTATGGCATGTTTTTATGCTTAAGGATAATTTTTTGCAACTTTACGTCGTACACTCAAACCGGGAGTCCCGTACCTACTCGATCGGTTCCTACGAGTCACATTGGTCCCGTGCGAGGTGATCATGACTCTTACGGGACCGTTTTGGGTTTGTTTTATGTTTTCACCCTTCGATGGCATGTTTTTATGCTTAAGTTTATTTTTTTGCAACTTTACGTCGTACAGTCAAACCGGGAGCCTTGGGACTACGCCGTCTGTTCTTACGAGTCACATTGGTCCCGTGCGAGGTGTTCGTGGCTCTTACGGGACCGTTTTAAGGCTGTTTTACGTTTTCACCATTCGATGGCATATTTTTATGCTTAAGGCTAATTTTTTGCAAATTTACGTCGTACACTCCAACCGGGAGCCTTGGGACTACGCCGTCGGTTCTTACGAGTCACGTTGGTCCCGTGCGAGGTGTTCGTGACTCTTACGGGACCGTTTTAAGGTTGTTTTAGGATTTCACCCTTCGATGGCATTTTTTTACGCTAAAGTTTATTTTTTTGCAAATTTACGTCGTACACTCAAACCGAGAGTCCCGTACCTACTCGATCGGTTCCTACGAGTCACATTGGTCCCGTGCGAGGTGTTCGTGACTCTTATGGAACCGTTTTAAGGCTGTTTTACATTTTCACCCTTCGCTGGCATATTTTTATGCATAAGTTTATTTTTTGGCAAATTTACGTCGTACACTCCAACCGGGAGCCTCGGGACTACGCGGTCTGTTCTTACGAGTCACATTGGTCCCGTGCGAGGTGTTCGTGACTCTTACGGGACCGTTTTAAGGCTGTTTTACGTTTTCACCATTCGATGGCATGTTTTTATGCTCAAGGCTAATTTTTTGCAACTTTACGTCGTACACTCAAACCGGGAGTCCCGTGCCTACGAGGTCGGTTCCTACGAGTCACATTGGTCCCGTCCGAGGTGTTCGTGAATCTTACTGGACCGTTTTGGGTTTGTTTTACGCTTTAACCCTTCAATGACATGTTTTTATGCTTTAAGTCTATTTTGGCAAATTTACGTCGTACACTAAAACCGGGAGTCCCGTGCCTACGCGATCGGTTCCTACGAGTCACATTGGTCTCGTACGAGGTGTTCATGACTCTTACGGGACCGTTTTAAGGCTGTTTTACGTTTTAACCATTCGATGGCATGTTTTTATGCTTAACTTTATTTTTTTGCAAATTTACATCTTACACTCCAACCGGGAGCCTCGGGACTACGCCGTCTGTTCTTACGAGTCACATTGGTCCCGTGCGAGGTGTTCGTGACTCTTACAGGACCGTTTTAAGGATGTTTCACATTTTCACCATTCGATGGCATGTTTTTATGCTCAAGTCTAATTTTTTGCAACTTTACGTCGTACACTCCAACCGGGAGCCTCGGGACTACGCCGTCTGTTCTTACGAGTCACATTGGTCCCGTGCGAGGTGTTCATGACTCTTACAGGACCTTTTTAAGGCTGTTTTACGTTTTCACCATTCGATGGCATGTTTTTATGCTTAAGGCTAATTTTTTGCAACTTTACGTCGTACACTCAAACCGGGAGTCCCGTACCTACTCGATCGGTTCCTACGAGTCACATTGGTCCCGTGCGAGGTGTTCGTCACTCTTACGGAACCGTTTTAAGGCTTTTTTACATTTTCACCCTTCGATGGCATGTTTTTATGCATAATTTTATTTTTTTGTAATTTTACGTCGTACACTCCAACCGGGAGCCTCAGGACTACGCCGTCTGTTCTTACGAGTCACATTGGTCCCGTGCGAGGTGTTCCTGGCTCTTACGGGACCGTTTTAAGGTTGTTTTACATTTTCACAATTCGATGGCATGTTTTTATGTTTAAGGCTAATTTTTTGCAACTTTACGTCGTACACTCAAACCGGGAGTCCCGTGCATACGCGGTCGGTTCCTACATGTCACATTGGTCCCGTCCGAGGTGTTCGTGACTCTTACAGGACCGTTTTGGGTTTGTTTTACGTTTTAACCCTTCGATGACATGTTTTTATGCTTTAAGTCAATTTTTTGCAAATTTACATCGTACACTCAAACCGGGAGTCCCGTGCCTACGCGATCGGTTTCGACGAGTCACATTGGTCCCGTGAGAGGTGTTCGTGACTCTTACGGAATCATTTTAAGGTTGTTTTACGTTTTCACCCTTCAATGGCATGTTTTTATGCTTATGTTTATTTTTTTGCAAATTTATGTCGTACACTCCAACCGGGAGCCTCGGGACTACGCCGTCTGTTCTTACGAGTCACATTGGTCCCGTGCGAGGTGTTCGTGACTCTTACGGGACCGTTTCAGGGCTGTTTTACGATTTTACCCTTCGATTGCATGTTTTTATGCTTAAGTCTATTTTTTTGAAAATTTACGTCGTACACTCTAACTGGGAGCCTTGGGACTACACCGTCGAGTCTTACGAGTCACGTTGGTCCCGTGCGAGGTGTTCGTGACTATTACGGGGCCGTTTTAAGGCTGTTTTACGTTTTCACCATTCGATGGCTTGTTTTTATGCTTAAGGCTAATTTTTTACAACTTTACGTCGTACACTCAAACCGGGAGTCCCGTACATACTCGATCGGTTCCTAGGAGTCATATTGGTCCCGTGCGAGGTGTTCGTGCCTCTTACGGAACCGTTTTAAGGCTGTTTTACAATTTCACCCTTCGATGGCATGTTTTTATGCATAATTTTATTTTTTTGCAATTTTACGTCGTACACTCCAACCGGGAGCCTCGGGACTACGCCGTCTGTTCTTACGAGTCACATTGGTCCCGTGCGAGGTGTTCGTGGCTCTTACGGGACCGTTTCAAGGCTGTTTTACGTTTTCATAATTCGATGGCATGTTTTTATGTGTAAGGCTAATTTTTTTCAACTTTACGTCGTACAATCAAACCGGGAGTCCCGTGGCTACGCGGTCTGTTCCTACGAGTCACATTGGTCTCGTCCGAGGTGTTCGTGACTCTTACGGGACCGTTTTGGGTTTGTTTTACGTTTTAACCCTTCGATGACATGTTTTTATCCTTTAAGTCTATTTTTTGCAAATTTACGTCGTACACTCAAACCGGGAGTCCCGTGCCTACGCGATCGGTTCCTACGAGTCACATTGGTCCTGTGCGAGGTATTTGTGACTCTTACGGGACCGTTTTAAGGCTGTTTTACGTTTTCCCCATTCGATGGCATGTTTTTATGCTTAAGTTTATTTTTTTGCAAATTTATGTCGTACACTCCAACCGGGAGCCTCGGGACTACGTCGTCTGTACTTACGAGTCACATTGGTCCCGTGCGAGGTGTTCGTGACTCTTACGGGACCGTTTTCAGGTTGTTTTACGTTTTCACCATTCGATTGCATGTTTTTATGCTCAAGTCTAATTTTTTGCAACTTTACGTCGTACACTCCAATCGGGAGCCTCGGGACTACGCCGTTTGTTCTTACGAGTCACATTGGTCCCGTGCGAGGTGTTCGTGACTCTTACGGGATCGTTTTAAGGCTTTTTTACGTTTTCACCATTCGAAGGCATGTTTTTATGCTTAAGGCTAATTTTTTGCAACTTTACGTCGTACAGTCAAACCGGGAGTCCCGTGCCTACGCGATCGGTTCCTACGAGTCACATTGGTCCCGTGCGAGGTGTTCGTGACTCTTACGGGACCGTTTCATGGCTGTTTTACGATTTCACCCTTCGATGGCATGTTTTTATGCTTAAGTCTATTTTTTTGCAAATTTACGTCGTACACTCCAACTGGGAGCCTTGGGACTACGCCGTCGGTTCTTACGAGTCACGTTGGTCCCGTGCGATGTGTTCGTGACTCTTACGGGACCGTTTTAAGGCTGTTTTACGTTTTCACAATTCGATGGCATGTTTTTATGCTTAAGGCTAATTTTTTGCAACTTTACGTCGTACACTCAAACCGGGAGTCCCGTACCTACTCGATCGGTTCCTACGAGTCACATTGGTCCCGTGCGAGGTGTTCGTCACTCTTACGGAACCGTTTTAAGGCTATTTTACATTTTCACCCTTCGATGGCATGTTTTTATGCATAATTTTATTTTTTTGCAATTTTACGTCGTACACTCCAACCGGGAGCCTCGGGACTACGCCGTCTGTTCTTACGAGTCACATTGGTCCCGTGCGAGGTGTTCGTGGCTCTTACGGGACCGTTTTAAGGTTGTTTTACATTTTCACAATTCGATGGCATGTTTTTATGTTTAAGGCTAATTTTTTGCAACTTTACGTCGTACACTCAAACCGGGAGTCCCGTGCATACACGGTCGGTTCCTACGTGTCACATTGGTCCCGTTCGAGGTGTTCGTGACTCTTACAGGACCGTTTTGGGTTTGTTTTACGTTTTAACCCTTCGATGACATGTTTTTATGCTTTAAGTCAATTTTTTGCAAATTTACATCGTACACTCAAACCGGGAGTCCCGTGCCTACGCGATCGGTTTCGACGAGTCACATTGGTCCCGTGAGAGGTGTTCGTGACTCTTACGGAATCATTTTAAGGTTGTTTTACGTTTTCACCCTTCAATGGCATGTTTTTATGCTTATGTTTATTTTTTTGCAAATTTATGTCGTACACTCCAACCGGGAGCCTCGGGACTACGCCGTCTGTTCTTACGAGTCACATTGGTCCCGTGCGAGGTGTTCGTGACTCTTACGGGACCGTTTTAAGGCTCTTTTACGTTTTCACGATTCGATGGCATGTTTTTATGCTTAAATTTCTTTTTTTTGCAAATTTACGTCGTACACTCCAACCGGGAGCCTCGGGACTACGCCGTCTGTTCTTACGAGTCACATTGGTCCCGTGCGAGGTGTTCGTGGCTCTTACGGGATCGTTTTAAGGCTGTTTTACATTTTCACCATTCGATGGCATGTTTTTATGTTTAAGGCTAATTTTTTGCAACTTTACGTCGTACACTCAAACCGGGAGTCCCGTGCCTACGCGGTCGGTTCCTACGAGTCACATTGGTCCCGTGCGAGGTGATCGTGACTCTTACTGGACCGTTTTGGGTTTGTTTTATGTTTTCACCCTTCGATGGCATGTTTTTATGCTTAAGTTTATTTTTTTACAAATTTACGTCGTACACTCCAACTGGGAGCCTCGGGACTACGCCGTCTGTTCTTACGAGTCACATTGGTCCCGTGCGAGGTGTTCGTGACTCTTACGGGACCGTTTTAAGGCTGTTTTACGTTTTCACCATTCGATGGCATGTTTTTATGCTTAAGGCTAATTTTTTGCAACTTTACGTCGTACAGTCAAACCCGGAGTCCCGTGCCTACGCGATCGGTTCCTACAAGTCACATTGGTCCCGTGCGAGGTGTTCGTGACTCTTACGGGACCATTTCAGGGCTGTTTTACGATTTCACCCTTCGATGGCATGTTTTTATGCTTAAGTCTATTTTTTTGCAAATTTACGTCGTAAACTCCAACCGGGAGCCTCTGGACTACGCCGTCTGTTCTTACGAGTTACATTGGTCCCGTGCGAGGTGTTCGTGACTCTTACGGGACCGTTTTAAGGATGTTTTACGTTTTCACCATTCGATGGCATCTTTTTATGCTTAAGTCTAATTTTTTGCAACTTTACGACGTACACTCAAACCGGGAGCCCCGTGACTACGCCGTTTGTTCTTACGAGTCACATTGGTCCCCTGCGAGGTGTTCGTGACTCTTACGGGACCGTTTTAAGGCTGTTTTACATTTTAACCCTTCGATGCCATGTTTTTATACTTTAAGTCTATTTTGTTGCAAATTTACGTCGTACACTCAAACCGGGAGCCCCGTGACTACGCGTTCGGTTCCTACGAGTCACATTTGTCCCGTGCAAGTTGTTCGTGACTCTTACGGGACCGTTTTGTGGTTGTTTTACATATTCACCCATCGATGGTATGTTTTTATGCTTATGTACTACCCCCCCCCCCCCCACCACACACACACACATGAAGTGACAAGAAACAAATGTGCCAATTGTCTTTGTACAATTTAGTATTCCTATCCAAAATAATTTCTTTCTGATAATTGGATAACGATGAGAAATGAGGATACCTGTTCCCTACAACTAAACATTGGAAGTACTCGGGTAATCATCTGGTGGTATTTGGAATCTAGCATTTTGTATTATATGAAATAATTTGTTGGTGGTCTCTTTCAACTCTTGAATCTCTTCACGATGACGAGTCTCTCCCTACTCAATCCTCTTTTGCAACCTTTCGATCTCGCTCTCGTAAAAGTGAGAAGGCATGGACCTTACCGATGGCGGTCGAATACCAACTCCCCTACATAATGCACGTCCATGTCCGTCACCACCATCCTCAAAGATTTTATCTCTCACTTTCGGGTCATTCTATTGTTCTTCTTCTATCGCATTCAACTCTCTTTGTATACTTTCCTACAAATTAAGAAAAGAGTTTTAAAGAGTGTGCAATAACATAAAACATTTATTGCAATATTTTTTACATTAGGTAACAAGGATGGACATTAAAATATAATACCTCTATACCAGCCGCTCCATCCTCCATATTATACATCTTATCCTGCCAAAAATAAATGAAAATGACCATAAAATCAGAAGCTAAAATATAAACAAACCGATTAATAAATAATTAAACTGAATCTGTTTTGCATCAATAAAAAGTGAACCGAAAGCTAAAATTGAAACCAATCAAAACGAATGCTAAAATTGCGCCAATAATGGAACGCACCAATCAGGTATCAAACAACTAAACAGGTATCAACTAAAGCTAAAATCAGAAACTAAAGATACTAAAACTTAACTGAAAGATAATTTCATACATACTAACCAAACAGGTGTTATTGTCATTAGGTCTAAAACTCCCTAAAGAACATGTGTTATTCTCTATAGCCTGTAATGTAAAAGGAATTGAGTGAATAAAAAAGTAGAAATATTAACTGATTTTTCATATGAAAACGATACCACAATGAAGGTTGGTCACTACTCAAACAATATCCATGAATATCAAAACACATAACCAGACTTCATGAATGAAGATGAGGTATCAAAAGTCAAAACTCAAAACCGGAATACCTGTTTATGCCCAACGAAGATGTGGTATTAAAAATTAATACACATTGGAATGCCTGAATGGAAATTCAATACACACAACAAATATAGCATAAATCAGTACACACCACAAACTAGTACACAATCTAATGCACACCCAAATATTCAAGTTTAGACATCCTACTCCCACACCTGAATAAGTACCAACTATCAAAATCAAAATCGGTACCAAATATTAAAATAATCAACCCATATAACCTCGCACAAAAAATGATGCACAATCATTTCAATACCAACACAAAAATTTAAACTTCGATAACACGACGAAAAATTGAAACAAAAATTTTAATACCAACACACAGATTTTCCTAAAAAAATACAAACGTACATTTGTTAAAATTCTTAATTTGTTTCAATACAAAAATAAACGAACGAACATCCGTGAAAACAGAACCAACGAACAACTGAGAAAAACACATATATACAAACATCTGTACACTGTGTTAAAGAAAAAAATCCATATCATCTAAAAAACCATATCATATGTATACTGTGTCAATTCCATCCAAATCATCTATACGAACGAACACCAAAAGAACACCTGTACACTGAAAATCGTTTAAATACAAAAAGGATATATACAAATGAACATATGTATACTGTGAAAATCGTTTAAATACAGAAACCTCCATTAGTGGGAGAGATTACCAGTGAGATGGGGGTGTCTGATAAGGGCGGCAGCATCGAGGCAGGTGGAGAGATGGGTCGGCGGGTGGAGAAGCAAGGTGAAGGCGACAAGTGATGGTAGCAAGCGGCGGCGCAGGGGTGGGGAGGTTTAGGTGGGTGTTGAGGCTCAGGGGGAGGGAGAGACCGCACGAGAGAGAGGGAGAGACAGATCTGCTGCTAAGAGGGAGAGAGAGCGTCGTCACGTACGAGAGAGAGAGAGAGAGAAAGTGAGAGGGAAGTTTGGAAAAGATTGGGAAACTTTGTGAAAAAAGTGAGGGAAATACCAGAAGGGTCGGAAAAAATCGTCCCCTTTGGGATATCAAATGGGACGGATTTTAAAAACCGTCTCTTTTGATATATCAAAAGGGACGGTTTTTAAAAACTGCCCCATTTAATATACCAAAAGGGACGGTTTTTAAAATCCATCCCTTAAATTAGTCCGAGAAAAAAAGTGCTAAAAAATCTCACATACTTTAAGAACGGTTTTTAATAATCGTCCCTTTCGATATTGCAAATAGAACGAATTTTAAAAACCGTCCCTAATGTAACTTAGCAAAAGGGACGGATTTTTAAAATTTGTCCCTTTTGGTATAGTTAAAGAGACGGTTTAAAAATCCGTCCCTTATATTAGCCCGTAAAAAATCAGACCAAAAAGATCGCATATACTATAAGGGACGGTTTTAATTACCGTCCTTTTTGATACATATCAAAAAGGACGGTTTTTAAAAACCTTCCCTTTTGCTACTATAAAAAAGGACGATAATTAAAACCGTCCCTTTTGATATAGCATAAGGGATAAAATGACACGGCCGTCCCTAATACACCCGTCCCTAATATTCATTTTTCTTGTAGTGGTTGCTACATACTCCCCCCCTTATGAGGGAATTTTGCCCCCAAAATTCACAAGTACCTTGGATGAAGGGATGCGGATATTTTTCCCGCATATCATCCTCCCGTTCCCATGTCGATTCCTCGACGCTATGATGACTCCATTGTACTCTAACCAAGGGCACCACTCGAGACCTCACCCTACGCTCCCCATGATCTAGAATAGGAACGGGTTGTTCTTCATACGAAACATCAGGCAGCAACTCAATATCCTCAAAAGGAATATGCCAAAGGGCACCTTCACATCTCTTGTACTTATTCAAAGAGGAGACATGGAAGACATCGTGAACTTGTTGCAAAGGTTCTGATAGAGCAAGTTGATACGCCACTGGACCCACCTTAGCAATCGCGGGAAAAGGTCCAACGAAAAGCGACACAAGCTTCCCTTTCTTACCAAAATGCTTGATACCTTTCATAGGTGACACTCGCACCAACACTTGGTCTCCGACCTCCAACTCCACATGCCTTCTACCCGCATCGGCATAGCTCTTCTGTCTATCTTGGGCTATCCGAATGTAATTCTGAATGAGCTCAATTTTTGAAGAAGTATCCCGGATCATTTCAGGTCTGAGAAACTTATTATCTCCCACTTCCAACCAACACGTGGGAGATCTACAGGGCCTACCATATAAGGCTTCATAGGGAGCCATCCCAATAGTGAATTGGTATGAATTATTGTAAGTAAACTCGACCAATGGGAGATATTGTTCCCAACTACCTTTAAAATCAAGAATACACATACGGAGAATATCCTCCAACATTTGGTTAACCCGTTCGGTCTGGCCATCTGTTTGAGGATTATAGGAAATACTTAACCTCAATTCAGTTCCCAGGGCCTCTTGGAAACTTTACCAAAAGTCGAAAAAGAAGATCTTGTCTCTGTCGGAAATAATATTTAAAGGCACCCCATGCAGTCTAACAACCTCTTCAATGAACTATCAGGCGTAACGAGCGGTGTCGTAATCGGTACGGACCGGAAGAAAGTGCGCCGACTTCGTTAAGCGATCAACGATAACCCATATAGAATCGTGACCCTTTTGTGAGGTTGGTAAGCCGGTGATAAAGTCCATAGATATACTCTCCCATTTCCATACCGAAATCTCCAACAGTTGCAACAAACCTGTCGATCGCTGATGATCAATCTTGACCAACTGACAAGTAGTGCATTGCGATACAAACTCAAAAATATCTCGCTTTATGTCTGGCCACCAATACTGACGGCTGATTAGGCACATATTCTTCACATTTATCCCCTTAATTTCGGTATTTTTATGATCCCGTGCAGTGTAAATAGCTTGGATTTGTCTCGTATTTATGATACTAACCTCTTTTGGTAAGTATTTCGTGTTTTGTGTATTTCTCATGTATTTTACATGTATTTCATGCAAATTGGTGCGAAAGAGAATGCAAAACAGTGAAAGAAACTAATAAATGGGGAGTTCAAGGGTATTTTCATAATTTTGCAGACTTAGTCCGGAGGTGGGTCCAATTGGAAAGTTGAAAATCTCTAAATTACAAGAATATTGGAAAAATCGGCACCCCAATCTGAGCTACGGTGAAGAAGTTATGCCCATTTAAAGTTGGAGACAGAAAGTCAAAAGTTGAAATTAATTATGGAAGCTGAAGAGACAACTCTTGAAATTTCTTGTTTAATTCATTTTTACTAGTTGTAAAACGTGGAGATCCATGGGAAGAGTCTCATTTAGGTATATTAAAAGGGTAAAACGTGTAGAGGCATGGGAAAAGTCATTTTTGAGATCTATAAAAGGCCAAGCCCTACATCCTTCCAAGGGAGTCGAATTCTAGAGAGTAGAATAGAATTTTAGAGAGAGAAAGTCAGATTTTAGAGAGTCTTTTTGGTTTTCTTTGCTAGAAATTTTCATAAACCCTAGTTTTTGAAGTTTGTCTACTATTCAAGATTCAAAGGTCTATTCAAGATTCATCATTCATCCATTGCAAGTAATTTTAAAATATTGTTTTTACTGCTTTCCTAGTTAGTTTAATTAATTGTTGGTTTCTAGTTTTCCATTCCCAATTCAAGTCATGTTCTCAATTTTCTAGAGTTAGTTATTAATTCCTACACTTTAATTTGTAAGTTTTATTTCATCATGTTAAGCTAAGTTTTTAAGGGTTGGGATGCATGAACCCATCCCAATGTAAATTACTTATGTAGAAAATAGAATTTAAATTAAAAATTTGAAAGAGTTGTGCGAGACAATTTTACAACCATTGTAGATCTTTTAATCTCTCTTGCCCTAGGTACTTGGGATGTTTAAGAATATGATGTGCGTAAAATTATGTATCACCGCTTTATATTTACCTTTGATTTCATATGGTGCGGGCTTAATCCTCATATATGTAATGCTTAGGATCTATAAAGACTGGATTCATTCAAATTTATAATTTACAATTCTAGGTTTCTATACGATAAATTACTAGGGTTAGGGGGATTGTATTCGAACCTACTTTCTCATTCATCTTAATTAATTTAATTTCTATATTTACCTATTTTTTCCCTTTTCAACCATCATCATCTTTTTCATTTTTCCTTTACAAGTAATAAATCAATTAAATTCTATCAATCATTCCCTGTGGACTCAATATCCAGACTCGCCACTATACTCCTTAAGAAGTGTAGTTACAAGTTTAGGTTTTTTTGTATTGAGGTTGGAAGCCGATAACAACGACTAGCGTATTACACGGACGCTCGATTTTTTCCCTCGATCAAAATGGCGCCGTTGCCGGGGAGTGTTTGTTATAGATTATAATTGACTTACTACTTCGTAAAAAAAAAGTAAATAAATAAATAAATAAATAAAAAAGAAAAAAGAAAAATGTGTGTCACGTTTTTTAATTGCCCACTTTGAAATGTCTTATTTTAACTCTTTTGGTGGCTTTAATTGTTATGCTAATAGTGAGGAGGAGAATGAACTCACGATTTATGAACATTGGATCAATATCGCTAAAGATGAGTCTCATAAATACAAGCCTAGTGCTAAGGCAATCCAAATTTATCAAAATCAATTGCTTGAAGAAGAAAGACTTGAAAAAGAATATCGAGAAAAAAATCGTTATTGGGAGCAAGAGTTAGATGCATTATTTGAACCCAATGAGGATTTTTCTTCTGATAGTTTTGAAGATGAAGTAAGTTTTTAACCAAATGAGGAATTCGAGGTGCTAGAACCAAGGAAGCCTACTTTGGAAGAACTCTTGCTTGATATAAAAAAGCAATCTGATGACCTTGCTGCTACCGAGTTGAAAATTACAGCAACTTGCAAGGATTTGAATGATTATTTGGACAACTTAGAGAAGGTCGAGACTTGCGCTTCACCTAATACTTTTGAGAATGAAATCATTGAGAGTGATCCAAGTTCTTTTGAATATTAACCTCTTATAAATATTTCAAAACCTATTGAGGTTGAAGATCATTTGTCTCCTTATGTCCCCACTATTATCGAACCATTAAATTCATCACAAGAACTGGATGAATGTCTTGAGGATGTTGATCCGATTCTTATATGGGAATGTTTTTTTTAGATGCTTCATCTTACGGTACATACACTTAGACGTGTCACTCCACCAGATCCAATTGAAAATTTTGAGGGAGAAGATTTTGAGGACAAGAACTCTATACTTCAATTATTTTCCAAGATGGACTCTTTCTGTTTGTGTGATCCGCTTCCCATACTACTTGAAAAATCTTTGGGAAGTGATTCTATTTTTCTTGGATCAATTTGCACATGCCTTCCATTTTTCAAACGAAATTCTTATTTTTCGGGAGGCATGCATCCTAATGAGGGTACACTATTAATCCCTCAAAGTCAGATTGTATTTTGGGTGGACCCACAACTTTTTCGACTTCTAGTGTATAACTTATTAGAAGTTCAAATCGTAGGTTGTACATAATTAGCTTTTTATTTTTATTTTTCTTTCTTTTATAATTTAGAGTAATTAGTTAGAGTTTTTGTTATTCTTTTTGTTATGCTTGGTTCTAACAAGTTTTGTAGATTCAATGGACTCGCACTCATCGGGGATCGCTCCATTTGGGTAATATCTTTCATTTCCTCTCTTTATGTTGTGTTCTTGATTTGCATTGAGGACAATGCAACATTTAAGTTAGGGGGTGTGGGATATTCTTCCCGTTTATTGTTTAGATTCATTGATTCAATCACATGTTCTTTCCAAGTGTGTTTTTTAGAAAATTTTAAAAAAAAAATTTAGAAAAAGTCAAAAATATTTTTGTTCAAAATAAATAAAAATTAGAATTTAAATTTTTCAAAAATATCACCTTTATTCTATTTAAAGTCTCAAATTGTTAACAATCAATTGCACTAAGCCAAAAATTGACCGAAGATGGAAATTGAAAGAAAATTGACAACTTAACGAATAAGTGTGGAGATTGATCAAACCCGGTGATATTTCGAGCCTTTCAATATTTTATGAGTTTTTAAATCAATCCGAGTTTATGATTAACTGAAAGTCCTTTTCAGCGTTTTAATAAGTCGTTGATGATCTCAATCCTTTGTTTTGATCGGTTATGGGAAATGTGTGAAATGTTGTCTCAAAATTCGTGCTAAATATATCTCTAAACTTAATTAATCTCTAGATGCATATGGTAATGTGATTAGCAATTTGGACAATGAAGTAGGCCCTCGTTTGTTTAACCCAAAAATATTAGCCATAAAAAAAAACATTGTGAAAAAATTATCCCTTTGCAACCCACTTTGATCCTAATATAATATTTCCCTTTCGTTTGATAACCAGAAAAACCCAAATAGCCCGGAATTGTGAAAATTGAGAAAATTCATCAAGTAAGTCCAAATTGTGCAACAAAAAGGGGCAAGAAAAAAAAAATATGCTCAACAAATATAGCAAGAAAAGAAAAAAGAAAAGAAAAAATGAAAATAGAAAAAGAAAGAGAAAAATGAGCAAATGCTCGAAAAAGCACTAATGGACGTCATAAGGACATTTTCCAATTTCGAACATTCCGTCCATTCCCATTTTTACCCTTTAGACCTTTTAACCCAAAAAGTCCTAACTGAGTCCAAATGGCGAAATTAATTACTGCATGGAGAGATAAGACATGAAAAGATAATAAAAGAGATTAAAAGGGTGTGATTAAGAGATGATGTTTCCCGTTTCCTAATAACTGTATTCCGATGATGAGATCTTTTCACCATATATTTCCTTCTTTTCAATTTTGTATGCATGAATTTGAGTCCATTATATTTACTGTTTATATCATGCATACCGAGAGAAAATAACCACAATCCGAGTGATTCATTTGTGAGTGCATCCGTAAGAACTGGAATCAAAACAAATTTTCGGAAAATATTGTAATGCTCAATCGGTGAAAATTTGAGGTTTAATTTCTGGCTTTGCACACACACACTATGGTTTGAGACATTTGAATACGAATTTATGGTGATTATTTTTCGAAAAGTTTAAATCGTACAATTTTAAGTATTTTGATATTTATTTGAGTCAACAAAGAATTTTGTGGGTATATTCAATGCAAACCCTCGTGAGACAAAACTCGTCCTACTAGGGTAACCTAGGGGTTTAAAGGCTTGTTGCATACGCTAAATGCAATCGCTTGCCCGCGAAAAAGGTATTCTATCCCAATAAAATGATTTTTAAGAGTTGAGCCTTGATAGGATTCATTTACATTGCTCGGGATGATCAAAGTTCTAAGTTAGGGGGTGTGATTAGGCACATATTCTTCACATTTATCCCCTTAATTTCGGTATTTTTATGATCCCGTGTAGTGTAAATAGCTTGGATTTATCTCGTATTTATGCTACTAACCTCTTTTGGCAAGTATTTCGTGTTTTGTGTATTTCTCATGTGTTTTACAAGTATTTCATGCAAATTGGTGCGAAAGAGAATGCAAAACAGTGAAAGAAACTAATAAATGGGGAGTTCAAGGGTATTTTCATAATTTTGCAGACTTAGTCCGGAGGTGGGTCCAATTGGAAAGTTGAAAATCTCTAAATTACAAGAATATTGGAAAAATCGGCACCCCAATCTGAGCTACGGTGAAGAAGTTATGCCCATTTAAAGTTGGAGACAGAAAGTCAAAAGTTGAAATTAATTATGGAAGCTGAAGAGACAACTCTTGAAATTTTTTGTTTAATTCATTTTTATTAGTTGTAAAACGTGGAGATCCATGGGAAGAGTCTCATTTAAGTATATCAAAAGGGTAAAACTTGTAGAGGCATGGGAAAAGTCATTTTTGAGATCTATAAAAGGCCAAGCCCTACATCCTTCCATGGGAGTCGAATTCTAGAGAGTAGAATTGAATTTTAGAGAGAGAAAGTCAGATTTTAGAGAGTCTTTTTAGTTTTCTTTGGTAGAAATTTTCATAAACCCTAGTTTTTGAAGTTTGTCTACTATTCAAGATTCAAAGGTCTATTCAAGATTCATCATTCATCCATTGCAAGTAATTTTAATATATTATTTTTACTTCTTTCCTAGTTAGTTTAATTAATTGTTGATTTCTAGTTTTCCATTCTCAATTCAAGTCATGTTCTCAATTTTCTAGAGTTAGTTATGAATTCCTAAACTTTAATTTGTAAGTTTTATTTCATCATGTTAAGCTAATTTTTTAAGGGTTGGGATGCATGAAGCCATCCCAATGTAAATTACTTATGTAGAAAATAGAATTTAAATTAAAAATTTGAAAGAGTCGTGCGAGACAATTTTACAACCATTGTAGATCTTTTAATCTCTCTCGCCCTAGGTACTTGGGATGTTTAAGAATATGATGTGCGTAAAATTATGTATCACCACTTTATATTTACCTTTGATTTCATATGGTGCGGGCTTGATCCTCATATATGTAATGCTTAGGATCTATGAAGACTGGATTCATTCAAATTTATAATTTACAATTCTAGGTTTCTATACGGTAAATTACTAGGGTTAGGGGGATTGTATTTCAACCTACTTTCTCATTCATCTTAATTAATTTAATTTCTTTATTTACCTATTTTTTTCCTTTTCAACCATCATCATCTTTTTCATTTTTTCTTTAGAAGTAATAAATCAATTAAATTCTATCAACCATTCCCTGTGGATTCGATACCCAGACTCGCCACTATACTCCTTAAGGAGTGTAGTTACAAGTTTAGTTTTTTTTTGTATTGAGGTTGGAAGACGATAACAACGACTAGCGTATTACACGAACACTCGGTTTTTCTCCTCGATCAACGTCTCATGTCTTGATACATTTTATCATTACCCGGCTGCACTAAAAATTTAGAATCGTGATATTCTGCCATCACCGCCCGTCTCAAATCCCCCTCCTCCGGGACAATGAGTCTTCCATGGAAGCGTAATCCACCCTCCGAACTTATCGAGTAGGATTCTGCTCCCTCAGACAGTAATCGACGTATGTGATCTTGACAACCTTTATCCCTTCCTTGGGCCTCTACGACCTTTGCCAAAATTGTAGGAGTAACGGTCATCACAGACATGAACGCCCTAGCAACCACATCCTCGTGACTGAGTTCTTTCCATTTAGTTTTCCATACATCATCTAATTCTCCCTCGGGCTTTCTACTCAAGGCATCTGCCACCACATTCGCCTTGCCCCGATGATAATGGATATTAACTTGATAATCTTTCACGAACTCCAAACATCGGCGCTGACGCATATTTAAATCTTTCTGAGAAAATAAATATTGCAGCGATTTATGGTCCGTGAAAAGACTAAACTTCTCCCCTAGGAGGTAATGCCTCCAAATCTTCAAGGAAAATACAACTGCGGCTAATTCTAAGTCATGCAACGGATAGTTTCTTTCATGGGTCTTGAGCTTTTGGGAAGCATAATTGATAGCCCGTTGCTCTTTCTGAAGCATACCTCCTAAACCTTGTAGAGATGCATCGGTGAAGACTAGATATTCCAACCCCGGCTTTGGTAGAGCGAGGACTGGAGCCGAAGTCAATCTATCTTTGAGCTCATCGAATGCTGATTGACAAGAGTCATCCCAAACAAATCTCACCCCTTTCCGGGTCAAATTTATCAAAAGGGCTAGCGATCTTAGAAAAACCCTTAATAAATCGACGGTAATAACCTGCCAAACCCAAAAAACTGCGAATTTCGGTAGGTGTCGTGGGCCGACCCCACTCCCTCACCACAGCTACCTTACTCGGATCCACTGATATGCCATGCGAAGTCACAATATGACCCAAAAATTGCACTTCCCGTAACCAAGAACCACATTTCTCAAACTTAGCATACAATTAGTGATCCCTCAATCTTTGCAGGACCAACCTCAAATGAATAGCATGGTCAACTTCTGTTTGAGAATACACAAGGATGTCATCGATAAATACAATAACAAACTAGTCCAGGAAGTCCCGAAATACCCTATTCATGAGATCCATAAATACGGCAGGAGCATTGGTTAGTCCAAAGGGCATAACCAAAAATTCATAAGACCTATACCTCGTCAGAAAAGCAATCTTGGATACATCCTGCTCCCGTATCCTCAACTAGTGATACCCCATTCTCAAGTCTATCTTAGAGAAGTATGTCACTCCCCTAAGTTGATCAAACAACTAATCAATACGAGGCAAAGGGTATTTATTCCGTATGGTGACCTTATTAAATTCTCTATAGTCAACGCACAACCGGAGAGAACCATCTCTTTTCTTCACAAACAACACAGGAGAACCCCATGGCGATGTACTACGCCTAATAAATCCATGCTCCAACAACTACTGAATTTGATCCCTTAACTCCCTCATTTCAACAGGATCCATACGATAAGGAGCTCTCGCGATCGGTCGAGTTCCCGGCACTAAATCAATCACAAACTCAATCTCCCGACTCGGAGGTAAACTTGGTATTTCATGGAATACATCCTCAAAATCTCGAACAACCGGAATAGAATCCAAAGGAACAACTACATCCCGAGAAGTCTCTTTCACAATGCAATACAAATAAATACTAGTATCTCCTTCCAAACGAGGCATAACCACCAAGAACATATCTTGTCCCGGAACGGTGAAGACTATACTCTTACTGTAACAATTTACTATAGCATGATACCTAACAAGCCAATCCATGCCCAAAATCACATCATACCCGACCATATCTAGGACGAGTAAATCGGCCTCAAAGCGTAAATTACCAAGTGTAATTCCTATATGTTTGTAAACAAAGAAAATGAGCGAACCATCACCCATAGAGGACTCAACACTAGTAAAAGTGCTCTCTGCAGATTTTATCAACTCTGTAGACTGAGCAAAACTTCTAGAAATGAATGAATGTGTCGCACCGTATCAAATAAAATGCGACCCATGTGTCCCTAAATAAGGAACTTACCCTCAATCGCAGGCGGTGCTGGCTGAACAGGAGGAAGCATAGCATCCTAAATGTGATAAACTCTCTAATACTGTAGTTGACCCTGTTGCGTAGGAACAACCAGATTTGGTGCCTGTGGCGGAAACTGAACATAAGGCTGCTGAGGGGCTCTAGGAGGTTATCCCCCAATCACTAGAGGACAAACCTTCTTGTAATGACCCGCTTCCCCACATTGAAAGAACTTCCCCATAATATTCTCCTGGCCTCGACCCTTATTATTTCTAAACTGCCCGAGACCCTGGCCCAGATGACCTCTACCTCCATGACCACCCCGACCCGCTTGCTGTTGCGAGGCACCCTGACCTTGCCTATTATTACCACCAAAATTAAACCCACCAAAGCGTTGTCTTTTCGATAAGTCCCCTTGCTGGGGATTTCTTTCACGTTGCTTACTACCCGAAGATTGGAACGAAGGAAAAGCTTCTCCTCCATTCCCACTTACTCCAAGCTTCCCTACTTGCCCCATACCTGTAGATTTCTTGCTACCCTGCATATACAACCGATGCTCTTGGCAATGGAGCAATGCATCATTCATCACCTCGCCAAAAGTTTGTAAAGCTGGATTACCCAGCAAATGTTGCCGAATTATCCAGTTTAGACCTCCCATAAACATTGAAACTTTTTTTCTTCTGGAGTCACCTCATCCGGTACAAAACTTGCCAACCGGGTAAACTCATCTTCGTATTCTACAACAAATCTCTCTCCCTGAACTAGATCCTAAAGTCTCCTTCTAATCTCCCTTTGAACTGCGGGAGGAAAATACTTTTGGTCATATAAGACCTAGAAATCAGCGATCGACATAGTGTCCCGCTATTCCTAATGTAATGCGGCCCCAACGAGCTTGAAAGTAGCAAGAACTTGTTTCCTTTCCTCACTACAATCCACCATTCGTAAATGGAGTTGCATATCTTTCTTCAATTGATTTACTCAAACAACATCAGAACCTCCAGCAAACTCCGGGGGATTCCCCTTCAAAAAGGACTCCCTAACTCTTTCCCACGGAGAAGGTCCCGTAGGAGCATGGGCATCCTACGCCCACTTTTGAGCTTGTGGCATTTGATGAGCTACTGCGGTCATGTCCGCATTGATCGCTTGAGCCACAATGTTGGCTACGTCAGCAGCATTAAAAGTTCCTTGGGGCGGCGGCGGCGGAGGACAAACATCCTCTTCTACAACTCTATTGCGTCTCACAGGGCGACCTCTCTTAGACGGCATCTGAGATGAAGGAACAATAGAGTTAGAATACCATTCAGAATAATCTGCATTGCAGAAAATTGCAAATATAAGCAACAAAGCAGTCCTAACATTAGGCTCTATATCAAAGTACGCTGTGGTAAAACGTGACAAGTCCACATAGATCCTAGTACTCTAGAACCTAATACTCTGATACCATCTGTGACAAACCGCATTCCGAAATAAGGGGTGGCCAGCCCGATACTTCAATAATTAAGAAAATCATGGATGGAAATCATTCTCAGCATCACAAATATCACACAAGTATACGGGAAAATCACCCATTAATTCAGAAAAACGGGTTGCCAATAATATTTAATTTGATTAGAAGATTAAGTTAAGAAAATAATTTAAACAACCCATTCTAAAAGATAGTGGAATTCCAAGAGAACATATATAATACTTTGATAACGAATATACAAGAAGAGGACCGAATATGCTCTCGGTCCATGTAACCCCCCGTATTTTTGGCTATTTATTTTTGGGATTAATTAATTAAATGCGTATTAATTGGAAATTAATCCGGGTTAAAAATACTAACGAGATGCGAGTTGGTATTTGATTATGTGCATACATGTTTTTATATGAATATTGAATTATGAAAAATTTGTCGTGAGATTGATATACGGCATTTTAGAAATTTTGTTGAGACGCGTGTGACCGCCGCGTCATGGTGTATTATTTTAATTATAAAAGTGAATTTAAATTATATAAACCGTATGGTCGTTTTGAGTGTGCCAACGCGTCCGGAAGGGTCGAGATAGTCAGAAAACACTAGCCGGGGGTGTAGTTTGGGTTCCGGGGTATTTTTAGGCCATACCGGCAATATAAAGGGTATTTTGGTAATTTCGTATTTTTAGGAATTAAAAATGACGAAAATTAGAGAAGTAAATCTGATTGGGAATAGACCCACTAAACCCACTAACCAACCCTTAATGACCCAATAAGCTACGGGAGTTATCAAATCAGGTTTTCCAACTTTCCCAAAGAAAACCTTAGCCATCATAGCCACCTTTGGAGAAGAAAGCTTGGAGAGGGAGAGAAAGAGAAGGAATTCTGCAGAAATCTTCACCAAACCAACACGAAATTCAGAGAAAATAGAGGCAAGTGATTTAATTACATTTAAATTCAGAGAATGTTCTTCCCATGTTAGAAAATTGAAGAATTCCAATTGTTCTTGAAAGATGAATGAAAACCCATGTTAATTGGATGTAGGAATTGAATATTGAGGACAAATTGCATGTAGAACCATATAGAGATGATTGTTCTGGTGTTAGTATACGTAGGATGTAACAAAAACGGATCTAGAATGGACTAATTGATGATTACAAATTCTAGGGTTTATGTTCTTGAATAATTGGGGAAAAAGTGTAGAGATTTGTATATTGATTGATGTTAGGGTGATTTAATCCTTTAAAACGTGTTAGGAGGTGACTATAATATGTTTAAGATTGATTAGAGACCTTAAAACAATGGTTGGGACTAAGTTTGGAGGAGATTTGAGGAGTAAAGATGGTGAAAAACGAGATTAAGATAAATCTGGGACGAAACTGGTAGGTCGTTAGAAGCCCCTCCCCAGGTCGTTCGAACGACCTCGTTCGAACGAGCTTCTAACGAATTGACCAGTCGCTTCTAACGAAAGGGAACTTCATTCGATAACTTTGTTCGAACGAGATCTCGTTAGAAGGTATAGTTCGTTCGAACGAACTAGATCTCGTTCGAATAGCCTCGTTCGAACGAGACTTCGAACGAGCTGACAGTTTGATCTCGTTCGAACAGCCTCGTTCGAACGAGACTTCTAAGGAGCTGGCAGTTTGGACCTTTTTGGCCTGTTTTGATTTTTGGAGTCCCGTAAACTTGTTCGAGGGTAGAGTTAACATTCCTTTGATGATGTATTGATAGATTTGGGACTTGTGGGTTATTATGAGCAGTAAATTATATACGAGTGATTTAAATCAATGAACCGTTTGGGTTGAGACGTGAGTGTCTACTACGACGTGAGAATAAATTTAGGGCGCGTATGATTATAAACCGGAATCGTATAAAGTGCGTAAATTATATATTGGTACTAGCATGAGAATAGTACTACAATTAAACTACGGGATTACTAAGACGTGTGTTTACTTAGTATTGGTATATGAATTGTGTGTATGACATACCTACCATACATGCTATCACGGGAGGTTTGCGTTCGCTTAGGGCCCTCTAATCCTTGTGTTGCCCGGATTTAGACTGGTTACCTTGATGAACATAGGTCATAGAAAGACTTATTGGGATATTAATAAGTCCGCTGATCGTGGTAGCGTAGGTATGTTCGTGACCCATGTGATGTGACTGTGTTCGCCTCCATTATTTGTGATGTTGTTATTTGTGAACTATTCCTGAGAGATTCGGAATATATAATCCTTATGTACGTGATGTACCGGGATGGATAGCAAAGTATGTGTGCACCGCAGCTTAGTTCTCGGGGTGCTTGTATTGTATATTTATGATGTGAATAATATACACTTAATTAATGGGAACCTTCATGTTAATGTTGTGAAAATATAATTACGGTATTGTTTCGAGAAACATAACGAGTTAGCTGATAGTGAAATATATTGCATATTGAGTATCTGAGTTTACGTTAAACCCCTATTTAATTATGAGCGTTATAATGTTAATAGAACCGAGTAATAAGGGTAGGACCTATGACAGTCTAGCTAGATATGATGTCACTTAGCTAGTGGTTTGTGTCGTTGTAGATGGGTACTTATGTTAGGAGTGCACACTTAGACGAGAGGTGAGAATATCATGTGAGCGCACGTCCTAACATGTACTTTGCATTTAATATTTTAAATGATTTTAAAGAACTTGCAGGTTTTTAAAATATCTCCACATTCGGGCTCTGACCCGTTTGCTTTCAAATCTGTTTTTCTTTGTAAAACCATTTTAGGTGCCCAGCCACAAGGATACCATGCATAGGATACTCATTCTGGTGACGAGCTGTAGCTGTTTGTGGAAGCTACAGGGATTTGCTTGTAGACGATTCTATCACTTGGATTCTAGATTCAGTATTTATCAGTTATAGGGCATGTTGCCCATTTCTTTTAGAGACATCTTTCCATTACAGATTTCAGACTTTAGCATGTATTGTTTTAGTATTTGGTTTACTTATTTCAGTTGTGGGATTGTAGTGAGGAGTTTTTCCTCCAGATTTTATTTACATTATGTGATGGTTACTCTATTTACTTCGTTATGGTGAATGGTGTTATTATTCTTCATTACACTTGTTGCATGGTAATCAGACTTAAATTAAAATTTTGGCATCTTACTTCTTAAATACTAGGTGGTTAGTAATCATTAAAATGTTTTCGACAGTTATGCTATTAACTAGACCAACTTGGCATTTTGAATTAATTTAATAAAGGAGTAGCTACCCGGTATTTAATTAGTTGGGGTTTCACAGGTGGTATCAGAGCATTAGGTTCTAGTGTCCTTTAGGATCTGACGGCTTATTATGTTTCCGCTAAGTTTCTTTGATATAGAGCGCTATATTTTAGGACTGTTGTACTCTTTTTGTGTATGCTTCATTCTTCAGCTATTTTAAGTTTATAAACAGTGAACTTATAAACTTTGTTCTTATTTCAGATGCCTCCACGACGTGCACGACGAGTTCCCAGGGATGCAACGCCCGAACCCCAGCCCGCTCCAGTTCAGGGTATGATGAACGCCGCTGAGGTTGTAGCTATAGTAGCCCAAGCGGTAAATGCCACAATTGCCGTTTTTCAACAGGCACCACCTCAGGCGCCGGTTGCCGCGCCAGTACGGGCAAATGCATTCCCGTTTGCTTGGGAGCGTGTACGTGACGCTTTTCAGAAAGCGCATCCGCCAGAGTTTATAGGTAGCTCAGATGTGGTAGTCTTGAGCCAGTGGAGGAAGGATATGCAGAGGCACTTAAGGATGTATGAGTGCATGGACGTCCAGAAGCAGGTGCTAGCTACTTTCAAGCTAGTTGCAGTGGTGGGAGTCTATTACCACCATGGAGGAGAGGGATACTCTCACTATTCAGGACTTCTGGGTGCGGTTTGACCGCAAGTACTTTCCGTCGGCTGTTCACATGGAAATGAGGAGGAAACTGATGAATCTGAGGCAAGAGGGTAAGACCATGGCTGAGTATGAGGCCGAGTTCACGAATCTATTGAATATCGTTCCAGATGAGATACCAACAGAGAAGAAGAAGATTGAGAAGTTCACGGACGGGTTGACATGGAGGATCCGTCAGCATCTGTTAGGGAACCTTTCATTGGCCACGTATTCTGATGTGGTTAACGCTGCTTTGTTACACTGCCAGGACCACCGCTTTCATACGGCTGAGGGCAAGAGGTCAGGAGAGTCTAGCCATCAGGGCAGGACAGGAGGACATGGTGCCGGTGGGGCACAATCTGTCTAGGGGCAGAGACAGGGTGAGCAGGGTTCGCAGCAGGGGGATCAGAAGAGGTTCCGATCACGGAACTACAGACAGGGACAAGGAGGTTTCCGTTAGGGCCATCAGGGTCCAAACGGCCATCAGGGCCAACAGGGGCAGAATGGGCAGCAGTTTCACCAGGGCCAGCAAGGCCAAGGGAGGAACGGTAACGACCACCAGGGCCGGGGACAGCAGGGGCAGAGAGGAGGGAACTTCCCAGGGAAGTGTTTTGTTTGTGACAGGACTGGCCATAAGCGACAGGATTGTCCTGATAGGGGCAGGGCCCCACAACAGCAGCAGCAGGGTGCTCGCCAGGAGCCACATAGACCTATGTTTCCCGCCGCTCTCCTCGCACCGCCACAGATGGCAGCATTGCCACCCATTCCAGCAGTCCCAGCTCAGCAGGGGCAGCTACAGTATGGACGTGTCTATAACGTCCACCAGGCTGCAGTTCCACAGGCACCGCCTGCGATTGAGGGTACGTTTCCTATCCATGGCACTATGGGTCGGGTATTGTTTGCTACGGGGGCTACACATTGTTTTATAGCTACACACTTCGCGAAAGATTTAGGATTGTTAGCTACGGCAGAGAGCACAGTGACGTGTGTCGACTCACCATTGGGGAGTGGGTCACTTATTTTCTTTATATGCCGGGGAGTGGGGGTAGAGATTGGTGGTTTGGTATTACCTGCAGACATGTTGGTATTAGATATGCATGTTCACGATGTGATTATCGGTATGGATTGGCTCGTAGCTTATAGGGCTATGATTGATTGCTTCAGCGGGAACATTATTTTTGCCATTCCGGGGCAAGCGATGTTTCTAGTGGCGATGCCTCGCCCAGAGGGAGGATCGACCTCTCATCTGTATTACATTGAGGAGGATACCTCTAAGGAGGTAGTGATTCCTTTAGATTCTATCCCAGTAGTCAGGGAGTATTCGGATGTGTTTCAGGAGATACCAGGCTTACCCCCCAGTCGAGAGATAGACTTTGTTATATATTTTCTACCGGGTACGAGACCTATAGCACGCGCATCGTACCGTATGGCTCCAGCTGAGATGAGGGAGTTACGGGATCAGATAGAGCAGCTGTCAGGTCAGGGCTTTATTCGCAGGAGTACCTCACCATGGGGCGCTCCAGTTTTGTTTGTGAAGAAGAGGGATGGTTCACTGAGATTGTGTGTGGACTACCGAGAGTTGAATAAAGTCACGATACGGAATAAGTATCCGTTACCTCGAATCGATGACTTATTCGACCAGTTGAGAGGAGCTTATTTCTTCTCGAAGATTTATTTGAGATCGGGATACCATTAGTTACGTATCCGGTAGGAGGATGTCTCGAAGACCGCATTCTTATCGAGATATGGTTCTTACGAGTTTCGGGTTATGCCTTTCGGTTTGACCAACGCTCCAGCAGTGTTTATGGACTTGATGAACAGAGTGTTCAGGGATTTCCTAGACCAGTTTGTCATTGTCTTCATTGATGATATTCTGGTTTACTCCCAGACAGAGGAGGAGCACACCGAGCATTTTAGGCAAGTTTTGCAGACACTTCGTCAGAACGAGTTGTATGCAAAATATGAGAAATGCGGGTTTTGGCTGAAGGAGGTCCAGTTTTTGGGACACATTATTTCCGACCGGGGGATATCTGTAGATCCGGGGAAGGTATCCGCGGTGAGGGAGTGGGGACAGCCCACGACATCGACTGAGATTCGTAGTTTCTTGGGCCTAGCAGGATACTACAAGAGGTTCATTCGGGGATTTTCGAAGATAGCGGGCCCTTTGACACATCTGACTCGTAAGGGTGTGCTATTCATTTGGAGTGATGCCTGTTAAATGTCATTTGATGAGTTAAAGGACAAATTGACCTCAGCACCTGTGTTAGCATTGCCGAGACCGGGAGTTGAGTATTTGGTTTACACCGACGCGTCTTTGCAAGGACTTTGAGGTGTATTGCAGCAGGAGAGACAGGCCATAGCTTATGCTTCCCGTAAGCTTAAGACTCATGAGAAGAATTACCCCACGCATGATTTGGAGTTGGCGGCAGTGGTATTTGCCCTACGGATTTGGAGGCACTATCTTTTGGGGGAGAAGTTCCAACTATTCACGGACCACAAGTCCCTACAGTACCTGTTCACGCAGAAGGAGTTAAATATATGGCAGCGTAGGTGGCTTGAGTTTGTGAAAGACTACCAGTTCGATATCCAGTATCACCTAGGCAAGGCTAACGTGGTAGCAGACGCGTTGAGCCGTAGACCAGCAGATGAGGTGGCAGAGGTGTGGAAGGCAAAGTGGAAGGAATTGGGACACCAGGATGCAGTGGCCCGATCTTTCATGTCTGTGATGACTGTTACACCGCAGATTGTCACGAAGGTAGTACGGGCACAGGCTAATGACTCATTCTGTCAGGAGCAGATAGTTCGATTACTAGTAGAGGGAGCCAAGTCCTATACCATTAGCTCAGACGGGGGATTACGCTTCAATGGGAGACTGGTAGTTCCGGAAGGGGAGATGTTGCGACACGAGGTGATGGCAGAGTCGCACGGCTCACGGTTCGTGGTGCATCCCGGAGGGGACAAAATGTACCAAGACATGAGACGCCAGTATTGGTGGAGCGGTATGAAGAGAGATATCGCTGAGTTCGTTTCGAAATGCGCCACTTGTTAACTCGTAAAAGTGGATCATTAGAGACCGGCCGGACTGCTACAGCCGTTGGAGGTCCCGGTGTGGATGTGGGAGAGCATATCCATGGACTTTATCACGGGGTTGCCTACGTCGCAGAGGGGTCACGACTCCGTTTGGGTAATTGTGGACAGGTTGTCCAAAGTCGCTCACTTTTTACCCGTAAGGACTGATTACACTACGGGACAGTATGCCCAGCTCTTCCTTTCAGAGGTTGTGAGACTTCACGGTGTGCCCCTAAATATCGTGTCTGACAGAGACAAGATATTTGTTTCGAGGTTTTGGGAGAGTTTCCAGGAGGCCATGGGCACGGAATTGCGGTTGAGTACGACTTATGATCCGCAGACCGATGGGCAGACCGAGCGCACAAATCAGATGTTGGAGGACATGCTACGCATGTGCATTATTGACTTTGGGGGTGGATGGGAGCAGTACCTACCACTGGTGGAGTTTGCTTATAACAACTCCTATCAGGTCACTATTGGCATGGCTCCGTTTGAGGCATTGTACGGTAGGCCTTGTCGTTCCCCAGCATGTTGGTTAGAGGTGGGGGACAACAAACTACTTGGGCCGGAAGTGATTCAGGATACTTCGGCAAGGATTGAGTTGATTCGGAGTCGCATTCGGGTAGCTCAAGACAGGCAGAAGAGTTATGCTGATGCGAAGAGATTTTTCAGGGAGTTCCAAGTAGGGGACCAGGTTTTGCTCAGGGTATCTCCTATGAAGGGGATTATGCGTTTTGGGAAGAAGGGGAAGTTGGCACCAAGGTATGTGGGGCCGTTTCCTATTATTGAGCGGATCGGACCGGTTGCGTATAGAGTTGGGTTACCGGAGCATTTGCATCGGATTCACGATGTGTTCCATATTTCCTCGCTGAGGAAATACCTTAGAGATAATTTGGCTCATTCTCACATTGCTGTGGAGGACATCGATCTCCAACCGGATAGCTCCTACGAGGAGGGGCCGATTGCTATTTTGGACCGAAGCGAGAGGAAACTGCGGTCAAAGATAGTTCCGTTAGTGAGTGTTCAGTGGCGACATCACAATGTCGAGGAGTCCACATGGGAGCGCGAGGATGAGATGCGCGAACATTATCCAGAGTTATTTTCAGCAGGTACTTTCTAGTTTCGAATTTCGGGACGAAATTCAGTTATTAGGGGGGAAGTATGTAATACCCCGTATTTTTGGCTATTTATTTTTGGGATTAATTAATTAAATGAGTATTAATTGGAAACTAATACGGGTTAAAAATACTAACGAGATGCGAGTTGGTATTTGATTGTGTGCATACATGTTTTTATATGAATATTGAATTATGAAAAAATTGTCGTGAGATTGATATACGGCATTTTAGAAATTTTGTTGAGACGCGTGTGACCGCCGCGTCATGGTGTATTATTTTAATTATAAAAGTGAATTTAAATTCTATAAACCGTATGGTCGTTTTGAGTGCGGCAACGCATCCGGAAGGGTTGAGATAGTCAGAAAACACTAGTCGGGGGTGTAGTTTGGGTTCCGGGGTATTTTTAGGCCATGCCGGCAATATAAAGGGTATTTTGGTAATTTCGTATTTTTAGGAATTAAAAATGGAGAAAATTAGAGAAGTAAATCTGATTGGGAATAGACCCACTAAACCCACTAACCAACCCTTAATGACCCAATAAGCTACGGGAGTTATCAAATTAGGTTTTCCAACTTTCCCAAAGAAAACCCTAGCCACCATAACCACCTTTGGAGAAGAAAGCTTGGAGAGTGAGAGAAAGAGAAGGAATTCTACTGAAATCTTCACCAAACCAACACCAAGTTCAGAGACAATAGAGGAAAGTGATTTAATTACATTTAAATTCAGAGAATGTTCTTCCCATGTTAAAAAATTGAAGAATTCCAATTGTTCTTGAAAGATGAATGAAAACCCATGTTAATTGGATGTAGAAATTGAATATTGAGGACAAATTGCATGTAGAACCATATATAGATGATTGTTCTGGTGTTAGTATACGTAGGATGTAACAAAAATGGATCTAGAATGGACTAATTGATGATTACAAATTCTAGGGTTTATGTTCTTGAATAATTGGGGAAAAAGTGTAGAGATTTGTATATTGATTGATGTTAGGGTGATTTAATCCTTTAAAACGTGTTAGGAGGTGACTATAATATGTTTAAGATTGATTAGAGACCTTCAAAAAATGTTTGGGACTAAGTTTGGTGGAGATTTGAGGAGTAAAGATGATGAAAAATGAGATTAAGATAAATTTGGGACGAAACTGGTAGGTCGTTAGAAGCCCCTCCCCAGGTCGTTCGAACGAGCTTCTAACGAATTGACCAGTCCCTTCTAACGAAAGGGAACTTCGTTTGATAACTTCGTTCGAACGAGATCTCGTTACAAGGTACAGTTCGTTCGAACGAACTGGATCTCGTTCGAACAGCCTCGTTCGAACGAGACTTCTAACGAGCTGACGGTTTGATCTCGTTCGAACAGCCTCGTTCGAACGAGACTTCTAACGAGCTGGCATTTTGGGCCTTTTTGGCCTGTTTTGATTTTTGGAGTCCCGTAAACTTGTTTGAGGGTAGAGTTAACATTCCTTTGACTATGTATTGATAGATTTGGGACTTGTGGGTTATTATGAGGAGTAAATTATATACGAGTGATTTAAATCAATGAACCGTTTGGGTTGAGACGTGAGTGTCTACTACGACGTGAGAATAAATTTAGGGCGCGTATGATTATAAACCGGAATCGTATAAAGTGCGTAAATTATATATTGGTACTAGCATGAGAATAGTACTACAATTAAACTACGGGATTACTAAGACGTGTGTTTACTTAGTATTGGTATATGAATTGTGTGTATGACATACCTACCATACTTGCTATCACGGGAGGTTTGCGTTCACTTAGGGCCCTCTAATCCTTGTGTTGCCCGGATTTAGGCTGGTTACCTTGATGAACATAGGTCATAGAAAGACTTATTGGGATATTAATAAGTCCGCTGATCGTGGGAGCGTAGGTATGTGTGTGACCCATGTGATGTGACTGTGTTCGCCTCCATTATTTGTGATGTTGTTATTTGTGAACTATTCCTAAGAGATTCGGAATATGTAATCCTTATGTACGTGATGTACCGGGATGGATAGCAGAGTATGTGTGCACCGCAGCTTAGTTCTCGGGGTGCTTGTATTGTATATTTATGATGTGAATAATATACACTTAATTAATGGGAACCTTCATGTTAATGTTGTGAAAATATAATTACGGTATTGTTTCGAGAAACATAACGAGTTAGCTGATAGTGAAATATATTGCATATTGAGTATCTGAGTTTACATTAAACCCCTATTTAATTACGAGCGTTATAATGTTAATAGAACCGAGTAATAAGGGTAGGACCTATGACAGTCTAGCTAGATATGATGTCACTTAGCTAGTGGTTTGTGTCGTTGTAGATGGGTACTTGCGTTAGGAGTGCACAGTTAGACGAGAGGTGAGAATATCATGTGAGCGCACGTCCTAACATGTACTTTGCATTTAATATTTTAAATGATTTTAAAGCACTTGCAGGTTTTTAAAATATCTCCACATTCGGGATCTGACCCGTTTGCTTTCAAATCTATTTTTCTTTGTAAAACCATTTTAGGTGCCCAGCCACAAGGACACCATGCATAGGATACTCATTCTGGTGACGGGTTGTAGCTGTTTGTGGAAGCTACAGGGATTTGCTTGTAGACGCTTCTATCACTTGGATTCCAGATTCAGTATTTATCAGTTGTAGGGCATGTTGCCCATTTCTTTTAGTGACATCTTTCCATTACAGATTTCAGACTTTAGCATGTATTGTTTTAGTATTCGGTTTACTTATTTCAGTTGTGGGATTGTAGTGAGGAGTTTTTCCTCCAGATTTTATTTACATTATGTGATGGTGACTCTATTTACTTCGTTATGGTGAATGGTGTTATTATTCTTCATTACACTTGTTGCGTGTTAATCTGACTTAAATTAAAATTTTGGCATCTTACTTTTTAAATACTAGGTGGTTAGTAATCATTAAAATATTTTCGAAAGTGATGCTATTAACTGGACCAACTTGGCATTTTGAATTAATTTAATAAAGGAGTAGCTACCCGGTATTTAATTAGTCGGGGTGTCACAGTCCACAACTACACAAAATGAATCACAACATTTTAATACAATACATATTACATTAAACAAGTACAAAGTTGGGCCACACGCCCGAATGACAGACCCGATCATAACTAGAACACAAAAATGAGGGCATCTAACAAAACATCATGTAATATCCGCAAATCTTACAGCTCCTCGAAAACATAAGAGTGGGAATATCAACACGGGCGTCCTTGCGGAGGAGCACCTGGGAGGATACAAAAACATGCACAACATAGAAGAAAGAACGGGTAAGGGCCCGATTTATATATGATTCCCAGATGAACAACAAGCATGATAGATATGAAAAGTTAATCATGAATGATGAAGATGAAAATCTAACATCCTAATCATGATGCATAAATGAGACAGTTTAAAATGATATGTCTTAAATTAAATTATGCACGAGAATTAAATTATGCATTATTAAATTAAAAGTTTCCATCATCAAATACCATATTATTCCAATTTCCATTCCTTAACAGGAATATAATATCATCATTATTCTCATTTCTTTTCGATTCTCATTCCTTAGCAGGAATATAATTACCATCATACATTTGGTGGCAATAAACATATATCAAGTCCCACTTGAGTTTAGAAAGGTTATATACTTATACATATAACGATTCTAACACCGCCCCTCCGAGTTTCCCCACTGGGCGCGCCCCTAAATGACTATCATCTTCCAGGGGCCTATCAATCAAGGCAGCCTGGGCACCTAACGCACATCGGGAAGTGGCCATATGCCTGCGAGTGAGTCATAACCACACCCAGAATTACCTCACTAGCACAGAATATAACGTATAACAACCCTGCATATGGCCGAGGACTATAGTCTCCCTGCATTCACTAGTCAGGGGACATCACCTCATGCGCGAGCTTCCCTTATGATAGCATTTAGAGAGGTGTGTTTAAGTAAATTATCATTTACTATAAAAATCAAAATTTTCATTTCCATTAACATTTACGTGTTTCATTTTATCTGAAACCATGATCATAAAATATTTCATTAATATTCATCATAGGGTATGCCTCGAATAATTCTCCAAGGGATCACAATCATTCCCAAATCTTAAGGTCTTATATACCTCAATTTAAGCCCCTAAAGTCTCCAAGCATGTGCCTACAACCCCTATCCTCCTATTAAGATGTAAAAAGAGAAGTGATGCATGAATATCACTTTAAACACCCCCAGACTTAACCCCAAGTGAACCCCTTCAACTCTAGGGTGACAACTAAACTCAACTAGGACTCTAAAAACCAAAGTTTACTTCATTCAAGAAGGTTCCTAAGTCCCTATGAAAAGAAAAGATTTAAAAGAGAAAATAAGATTTGAGGAAGAAAAACAGGGGACCGGTCGACCGGTCCTAAGACCGCGGTCGACCGCATCTCAAGTTTTTGCCTAATAAGAAAAGCAGAAAGCTCACTTCGGCAGGGACGTTTGACCGGTAAGGGAGCCGCGGTCGACCGCGCCTCAAAATTGATGCCTTTGAAAGTAAGTAGTGTGCCCTCTCCCGAAGGCCCGATCAACCGGTCTGATAACCGCGGTCGACCGGTCATTGCAGACCTAGACCTAATCTCCTTATTTCCAAGCTAAACCAAAAGCCAAATTTCAATCCAAGAAAACCAACCTCATTTAATGATACCAAATGATCATAAATCCTTTCAACAACATTGTTCTACACCAATCCATAATCAAATCTCTTCCAAAGATATCAAAACCCATTAATCTAACAAAGAAACCTAACTCTATTAAACCATAACCATTATATAACTATCAACACTAATCATTCACCTTAAACCATATAATATCAAGTAGAAAACTTGCCTTGGGGCTTCAATCTTAGATTTTGATGAAGAAGAATGCAATATAATTCCACAAATCTTCAATCTCTCTCTTTCTCCACAAGTTCTCTTCCTCTCCCACTCTCACTCTAGGGCTAGAAATACACTTAGGGGAAAAATGAAAGACTTAAGAAGACTAAATCGTGGCCTTAAGAAAAAGTCTCCAACCTTTAAATGTCAATACCGCAATAAAAATGATTTCTAATATTCGATATACCAAAACCAGTCAAAAGTGCCCAAATCATCAAAGTACAATATGGCACCCATTTTGACTATCTCACACCTCCCGGAACTAACTGTACCCTCTAAATTATCATTTGGAAATTTTATAACACATTTTAAGTTCCAGTCTCATATTAAACCATAATGTCATTTTAGTTCTCATGACACAATATAACAACACATGGTAATATTCACCCACACATAAGGTAAATATGCAACATTTTAGTAAATATTAACTTATCTTATGAAATTAATATTTACTCCATAAACCAATCATTTTATATATAAATACACCATGTGGTAGATAAATATAAAATAGGCTCCCAAAAGTGAGGGTTGTTACAGGAGTAAAAAGTAAGCAGAGCATAGAATAGGAAATGAAAAGGATGCTGACCTAAGTCACGTCCTTCCTAATGGAGACGTGGCCCATTATATTGTGCACCCTTAAGAAGAGGGGCATACTACCAATTATTAACTACAATGCCATAATCCCAATAATCTTTATTAAAATTTAGCAAAATTCACTACCAATGCTCTCGCAGAATATCTTGTCTTCAGATGATAAATTGTGGCACCGCTAGTTCCCCAACTATGATAATACATTAACTCTGCTATTCATAAATGGGTTCCAAACAACTCATTAATGCCATTGACCCCATTTACTATTCTCCATGTTTTGGGGGCCACTTTAATAGGGACCACATCAAAATATTGACAAAACTCAAGAAATAAATGATTAGGCGAGAAATTTACTCCACACTCAGCTATAAATATGGTTAGAGCCAATGAACCTAATCCAAAGTACATAAATCACATAGGCCAGTAACCAATTTACTTATTACCCAATTAGGGATCCTACGTTTTTCCATAAACTCCTCCAAGGAACTTTCATTGATATTATATACCATCTTAAAACCCCATAAAGGAAACAAGGAAAGATAGAAGTTTCTTACAGTGAAAGAAAACACGATGATGAGTTTTTTTCCTTAATAGTGAAGTAAAATCTCTAAAATGAAAGAGAGAATTTGAAATTCAAGGTGAAATGAGATTGAGGGGAAAGAGACGTGTTATAAGTGGACTGATGACTGTTAAATTTTGAAATTTGAAATAATTAAATGTATAAAACATTTTAGATATCAACAGCATCCCATATCCCCCAGGTGTCCAAAAGGCCAGCGTACCCTTAGAAGGTATGCATTTTTTTCAAATTATTTATAAACTTGCCATCGCCTTAGAATGAGGGATTGAAAAATTAAAAGTCCTTGAAGTCGGTTGCTAATCATCACCTTCCCACGGCGACGAGCATCTTTAAATATGAATACTCCATCGTTTCACTAACTCATAAACTATGAAGTATTGGGGACTTTTATTGTGGCCTAAAATAATTAGGCCAAATGGAGTAATAAAATAATGACGCTTGTCAACACTATCGTGAACCCTTAAATAGCGGATAAACCCGATCGACTGAGATATCTCGTGGTTTTCCGTTTAGTCGACCACACCTCGGAAGGTGAACAATCAGTAATATGAATAGATGCACGTGGGATATTAAAAAACCACCATGCACATGCACGTGAACAAATATCCAGCTGCATATTATCATGTAAAGATGTAAATGCATAATATATGAGGTCATTTCATCTCTTTAACTTCCATCCACTTTAAATACACTACTACTTCACTTAGAAGGGGACATAACCAATTTTTTTTAACCCTAGATACTGCCACTAAGATACTTTTACTAAACCTTAAACCTATAGTGACATTATCCCCATGGACGTAGACAACATTCCTGGCTAAACCACATAAAAAACTATTGTGTATCTTTACATTTCATTCCTTTATTTATCATTCCATATTTATCGGCAATTATAAGTTTGGGTAACTTGATCAAAGATCATTCCTTTAACTTATATTCCCAAATTTAGACATCAACAGTGAGTAACATGATCACCGAGACATTACGATGAGAGAGTTATAAATCATACGAAATCCTCTTTAGTGAAATTAATATGATTAGTGTGATCAAGTTTTTCTGGTTGATCATTATTTCTATTAATTGGGTTTTAGGATTCTATGTGAATCCTTCCATGACTATTATGACTTTCTTTATATCATTTGTGAGGGGATTAATCTTATTTTGACTTAATCTATATTCCCCATGAATATCTCTAAATATATGTATGACATCTAAATTATCTATTATATTATCAAGTTTCTCTGCCACCACACTCTACTTTTTCCTCCTTCTCCTCCATGTATCATCTAGGTGACCACCTTGCACCAAGTCTTGAAGTTGGTACATAAAAGTTTTATAGTTCTCTATTTTATATCCATGATCCTTATGGTATGAACATATATGTCAAATTACATTTGATCGAATGCCATACATTTTCCTTGACCGTTTGAAATCTTCTTGTCACACCCCGCAAAATTCGACATACGGGGTAGCCAGCCACCGCCGCCGAACTATGCTGGGTGTGAGCTAACTAAATACCATTATTAGCATGAGACAAATATGAAACATAAATAAATCATTTAGAAGATAAAAAATTGAATAAATCCCAACTGATAATAACAAAGGAATGATAAAGATCCATCACATGCTAAAACTTCCGATAAATCCAATCTCCAATAATTGATTAAATAAAATCTGAATAATAAAGATCTGTATAATCCAACTGAAAACCACTAAGAACTTTGGAACCGAATGGCCCAATAAAACTCAAAAGGTGTCTCATAAAAGAAATACGACTGAAAAGAAAGTCGAACTAAAATAAAGCAATAAAACAAATAACTCCAGTTGCACCTCCAAATAATAACTCCTATGATCCTATGCAGCATCTCCAAAAACTTAACCTGAAAAAGTTAGTCAATGAACGAGGTCAGATCCCCGAGTATGAATACACACTAATCCCCTCAAATACGATCCTTGAATCCAGATAGTAGCATTATACGCAATAAATATCACAATAGAATATTTTAATTTTAACGGAATAATTAAACACGATAAATATAAATCCTTAACTACCCGCAGAAATTCCCATTTAAAAAATCACAACAATATGATTTTAAATTCCCAAGTCCCACGATTGTTAATTTAATTAAATTAACCAACTTTTCTCATATACTCAATTTTTATTATGGTGGTCCTCCCTCCTCGGGTGATTTCTCCACCAAAATACACATCACCTCGTCAAAACGCCGACTAGCCCGTTTAAACTGTCGCCCTCGCTGATTCACGAAGTTCCACACACGACACGATATAAAACGTCGACTGGCCCATTAAACTGTCAACCCTCGCTGATTATGTGGCCAATATATTTTAATACCAGTCTTATTATCTTAGGTATTAATTCTCAATTTCTCAATTCACAATTTCAAATTACCCCACCCTTTAATTTATGTGAGATCCTCAAAATACCCATTAGTCCCATACCTAAGGGTCCTCAAGTTATAAGATGAATTTCTGACATAAACCTTGACCTAGTATCATGCCTTGGCTAGCGTAACGATGATAAAGTGACAAAAATCAGCCCACCCCCGACATAATGAAGTCGTAATAATCTACCCTCACTAGTCTCATACCTAGAAGGAGTAAATCATAAAAAGGCCTACCCACTAGTCCCATACCTAGAAGGCATCCTAAAATATAGGGAGAGCAAAACTACCCAGCTACCCGTCATCACCAAAGCAATTGAATAATACCAACATGTCACAAAAAATTACGATAATCAATCAACGTACCAAACTACGCATGATAGTACAATTCAATTAAATCGTAATTTAATTATCTCCTCGTCATAAACACCCAAATTAATCTCATATAATTATTTTAAATTAAATACACCGAGGTTTCATCATTAATACAACAAAATTCCAATTTCATTAAATTACGTGAATCATACTCTCCCAAATTCATTTATTTCAAAATTAGGGTTTTTCTACATGCAAACTACACCAATAAATCCCAAAATCCACTCATGAATCCTACGTACCCAAGGGTTATGAATATTATTCATATTAAGAGATTTCATAAAAATAGCCCCAAGTTTTATGTGTCCACTATTTCTAATTAGATTGCTAATTGGGTTTTAATAAAAAAACATTACATTAAGGTTTAGGCAACACTTAAAACGCATAATAATAAAGGAAAAGAATAGAGTATTCATTCCTGATATTAGTTTGATGAAAAGTTGAACTCCTCTTGAGAGAACACCAATTAAATCTTCAAAACTTGTGAAAAGTATTGGCTAGGGGTTAAAGATGAGAGAAATATATTTTGGAAAAGCTTTCTAGAGAATGTTTGAGAGAAAAGTAATTTTCGAAGTCCCATCCCCATATTAGTTTAATATATAAAGGGTCTAAGAGTTAAAACCAGATTAGGAGTCTCCCATCTATCCACCGCCCCTGTCGTTCGAACAAGAGCACCTGTCGTTCGAACGACATATGACGTCGCTCGAACGACATGGGCTTTCGTTCGAACGAGATCCTAAATCTTGAAATCAAATCTTTTTAAAAATCCAACTTTTATTGTCTGATAAAAATACCTACAAGTTAAATATTTAAATATAAACCTTATAATCTTTTATAAAAGACCCGAATGAATTCCTGATTGAAAAATTTACTGATAAAACCAAGTCAAATAAATAAAGACCATTAAATCCATTTTTTTCTCCAAACTAATTAAAAAATCAATTAATTAAAGCATGGGGTGTTACATTTCTCTCTTTGATCTTTGGGAGAATCATGTAAATAAGTTCCTCAAAAATATTGTTAATGCCTCAAAAATACATCGTGGGATCTGCGGCAGTTATATTCTTACAATCTTCGATCTACCAATTGTTACTCTTTTTACCATTGTACCCCTTTCCCCAATTATTATCTGCCTTATTTTGATAATTGTTATGGTTGCATTTGAGAACCTTATTATAATTTGTTTTTGTACTTTTAGATTATTTAAATCACAAAAAAATTACGGCTACCTCATTCTTAGTAAGAGACTAATACAATAACTAATCACTAATCAACTTTCTCTTTAGTTTCCTATTGAGGTATACCATATGGAGGAAGTCATATTTGTAAGTGACTAATATGTTTCTTTGTAAATATAACTAGTAGCTTCCTATTACGTAAATTAATAGTTGAAACTACACTCAAAGGAAAGGAATTTCCCATTTTATATAAAGTTTTAGGTAGGACGATCTTGAAGGAGGCGAGCATCAAATGCTTTGAGAAATCCTCCACTTAATTTTACATTTCCCATATCTTCGAGCATTCTCTCGAAAGCTTTCCCGTGATTTAATCTTGAAAATGAGTGAATCTATATTATTTAGGTAGAAGTTTTCCATGATAAATTTTATTATCTTTAAGGAAAAATTTCACATTGAGTAAATTTGTATTGTTTATTGGATTTATTTCGTTTGGACAAGACTATTTGAGTTAAAGGTAAGGATTTGATTTCTAATTGTCCTTCAAGCCTATGATGCTCATTAGAGACCGTAATGGAAAATTAAAGTGATATTAACATCATTTCGAATTTCATCTTCGTTCCATGGGATCTCGATAATATATAAATGCATATTATGTTTTATGCCTAAATAGGTTTTGGGTGTTTGGTTTTAAAAATGTTTTATTAAGGCGATTTTTCGAAAAGTATTTTATGAAAAAAATATTTGTTTTGAATTGTTGTCCAAACAAGATTCGCATTCTCATTCAAATGAGATCATTATTCTTGATAGAAAGTTCTCGCGCTTAGGTCGCTCGATCATTATTCAAACGGTATTAACATTGTCATTCTAGTAACTTTTGTTTAGTTCATTGTCGTTTGAATGACTTTGGTTTTTATTCAAACAACTTGTCTCGAAGTGCGTGCCTATGTTTGCTAATGTTTTCTTATAAATAAAATATTTGGAACATCACTTTAAAAGTGAGGTGATGCGGAAAAAAAATTATACCAAAACTAGACAATACTAAACCCTAGTTTGAGATCTACGTTTCTACATATATATGTTTGTCTGAGATCTCGTGTGTCTGGGTCAAAAAATTTGTACTCTTCATTAAATGATGTTTCAAGAGGTGGATTCCTTGTTTGCATTAGGTGACAAATGGATATCGATATGTGGAAGGTGCTTGTGTTGTGATTGCCATTAGAAGGCATCTAGTTGTGGCCGTGAAGAAGGCAACAAGGAAAGAAGAAGTGCATCAAGGCTTAAAGGCATCGAGTCTGTGACTAAGTCTAATTCATCTCTGTATTGATACATATATCATAGTTCACTTGTGTGGATGGGTTTTTCGAGATCTTTTTTGTGTAGGTTTTCCTTGTACATCTCCGTGTTGTGGTTTTCCTTATTTTATTCTCGCGTACTCACCGGGATGCATGTTTTAAGGAAACATAAATTTACTTAAGTTTATACAACTCATGTTTAAATTATTCTTAATTAAACTTGGATATAACATTTGGTGTGTTTAATATATTATTAGAACTTGGGCTTCTCAAACTGGTAATAGAGAGGGTTACACTATCTTATCGTGTTAGATTCCTATTTTGTGATTTTAGATATTTAAATGGATTGTAATCGAGAGGGAAATTCCATTACCCGATCTCCAATGTTTTATGGGTCAAGTTATCCCTACTGGAAGGCACGAATGCAATTTTTCTTAAAATATATTGATGATAATGTTTGCAACTCTTCTATGAAAGCTTGGTATCCTCCCACCAAGAATGGTTTAATGAAAGCATATTCCACTTGGACAAAGGCTGCAAAATATTCATCCACTTTTAATGACAAGGGATTGAATGTCATTTTTTGTGTTATGACCATTGAAGAGTTTAGGATAATTATGACATGCGAGAGCGCGGGAGATTTTAAAATCCACACACGATGGTATTGATATGGTTAGGGTCTCTAAGCTACAAAATTGGACAACTAAACTTGAAACAATAAAAATTGTGGAGCATGAGTCATTTTATAATAAGTTGTCGGGTACTGTTAAATTTTCATTTAACTTAAGAGATCCTGTCCCCAAGCCTAGAGTGGTTAGAAAAATCTTAAGGTTATTGCCTGAAAGATTTAATGCCAAGGTCACAGTCCTAGATTCTCTTAGTGGTGTCAATACTATGCGAGTCCTAGAACTTCTAGGTGATTTCCAAACTTATGAGATGAATATGTTTCCTCCTAGTGAGAAAAAAAAAATGAAAATGGTGTTGCATTGAAAATTCACAAGGATGTGTCGGATTCCTATATCAAGGGTGAGTTAGATCCCAAAGAGATACCTAGTTTTGCTAGGAAGTTCATAAAGTTTCATAAGATTAAAAAGACAAGAAGAAATTAAATAACTTTACGAAGGAAGGAAAGAAGCCTAAAGTGTACAACACTACCCTTAGTGATAGTGAGTCGGAATAATAGTGTGATTCCCCCATGGAAGTAACTTCACCGCATTCATTGCTAATCATGTGAGTTCAAATTAAAAGTCTTGCGACATTGAAGAGAATCATATGCATGACACTTTTGAAGTCTTGTCTTATGATTCCCATGCTATTGAGGAAGAATGCGAGAGTTGTGATAAGGAGGACAGTGATATTCAAGTTACTTGTGTGAGTTATACATTCATTCGTTAAAGTTAAAAAAAACTGAAGTTAGAGACGAAGTTGCAAGATCATGACATAAGAAATGACGGTTTGAAATTGACTACGGATTTGAGAACATGTGAGAAGACTATTAAGGATAAGCTCAAGTACATTAAAGAGAGGAGAGATAACCTTTTTTTTATTCGATGAAGGAGCCCCTAAAATTTGATTAGTTAAGTCTAGGATTGCGGAGTTAGAAAAGAAATTGTGAGACTGGAGTTATGTCAAATTTAATTTGGAATTTAGGCCAGAGAAGTTGGATATGATTTTAGGCACCGTCCAAATCTAAGATGACTAATTTGGAATTGGATTCGATGTTTCTGATGCTTCTTGTCCTAAAGACAAGACAAAAGTTTTTAATAAATCAACCATAGAGAAGGGCATTAGAAAAGGTCAACCTAAAGGTAATATTCCTCATAATGTCGACACTTGAAACATTGTGGCAGGAAATGTCACCTTAGGAATCTTTGTTATGATATTAGAAAAGGTTCTAAAAAGTCTAAGTCTAGTTTCACCTAGGTTCCTAAGAACCAAGATTTCCATGTTACACCTATGTGGATTAGGAAATCGGATTTGACGGCATTGGATGTTAGACATATTAATTCTCACATGCTTGCACATGATTTATCCCATGCTATATCTTAAGAGTGATTATGCTTGAATTTTTATCATACACTAGTTTTGCGATTTATATTATATGTTTGGGTAGTGTTATGATCTTTCTGTCCTTTGTATTTTAATTCTTCATTTTTGGAGTCTAATTGTAAAAATACAAAAAATATTTTGTTTTTTTATTTTTTATTTTAAATTTTGAAAACCCAAAAAAGATTTTGGTTTATTTTGTGCAGTCGATTTTACATATTCTATGTGTCATATCGGTTTGTTTGAATCCTATTCCTTCCATATTTACCATGTGTCTAGAACATTACAGTATGGTTTACATTGCTTTGGACTATTTCTTAATCATTCTTGCATATAGTTGTTCGAATTTAGTTTCCTAAATGGATTCGTCTAAGTATATGCCCCCACACACCGCACACACACACACACACACACACACACACACACACACACACACACACACACACACTTTCATGACCTATTTTGTATTTTAACTACTTGTGTTGTAAAAGCTAAGTGAGGCGTTCTCCTTATAATCTTATCACACACACACACACACACACACACATATATATATATATACATATATATATATACATATATATATATATATATATATATATATATATATATATATATATATATATAAATGAGGTATTTGTGCATGTAAGAACCATTGCCGTGAGAATGTTTATAGGTTAAAAAAATATGAGTGTGCAATGGAAATGACTATGGAAGGAGTAAATCTCCTTTGCATTAAAGTCCACCATTGATGAGAGCCTTAAAAAAGAAAATGAGGGATGAAAGAAAAAGAAGATAATTTCCAAGGCCAAGTTTAGTGTTGATCATCAAAGGGGGTATCTTCAAAAGGAAAAGAAAAAAGAAATTGAATATACTTATCATTAGATTGTTAAGTTAAAGATCAACGTTTTTACACAATGATTCCTATTTCATCATTAATGTTTAACAATATTGATTTGTAAATCATTAATATTTTCTAGACTAGTATGCATTATGTATGTTTGTCCATTATGAGTTCACATTTGACACATGAGGCTAAATCTATGTTTGATAAATTAATGCAATCAAATAGCTCTCCTTAGACTATCTTGAGTGGTTGGTATATATTTGTTTTTTTTCGAGTTCACATCACTTCACTCCATACCACATTTTGTTTAAACCCATTTATGTCATACGAATGTGGAAAGCTTATTGTCTTTGTGACTTTCATGGTGTGTTATACCTATATATGCTTATGTGTTAGTGTTATATGTGCGTTTATATACTTGGTATGATTGTTTGAGTCCTTGCATTGCATTTAATACATGTTTATCATAAACTTCAAATATATTTAAAATTGGTATCATATATGATTAAATTGGCATGAAGTTTTTCATATTACTCACATTGGCATAATTTGTTTCACCGTTTGGATTATTTGTGCTTGTATTGCCAATTTAGTTTATCTTCATCATTTCACTTCACATCATATGATAGGATTGCTTCATTTATGTCCATATGTGTCACACTAAGGTGAGCCATTAATTTTATATTATGCACCTTACCTGCCATTAATTTTATATTATGCCCCTTATCTTTGTTTATTCTCGAATAAAAAAGGAGATAAATTTTACCTTAGGGGGAAACGTCTTGCCGTAATGGTATTGTTTAACAAAGGGGGATGATTGTTTTTCATGTGAAGTTTATATATGTAATATTCTCTTTGAATTGTGTTAAGTGTGCAGAATTAGCGACGATGCGATAAATTTCACAAGAACAAAGCTGCTCATCTGTTTTGGTCTGTTAAATGTTTGTACTTTTTCCTCTTGGGGTTGGGGTTGAGTCTTCGAGAGCTTCATGGACCAATATATTTTTATTTTCTCTTTTTTCCCGAAATAGCCAAAGGGAGAGATTTGTAAGGACAAATTTCACATCAAGTCAATTTTTATATTTTATTAGCTTTATTCCATTTGGATAAAAATGTTTGAGTAATAGGTCTGGATTTGAGTTTAATTTGTCCTTCAAACCTATGATGTCATTGAAGACCATAACAGCCAAGTAGACAGACATCAACATCGTTCCATGTTTCATATCGAGTTTCGTCTTCATTTCATGTGATCTCAATGATATATGAAGGCATATTATGTTTGATCTCTAGATACATTTTGGTTAGTTATTTTTTAAAATATTTTATCAAGTAGAGTTTTCAAAAATAATTTCTCAGATTTTTTTTAGTTTTGAACCATTTTTTAAATAGTTTTTAACTCGTTCAAATGAGATAGAAATTTTCTTTCAAACGATACTCGAAGGAAATCATTCTTCTTGATAAAATGTTCTCACACAAAGGTCACCCGATCCTCGTTCAAAGGAGATTAGAATTTTCGTTTGAATAACTTTGGCTTGGTTCTAACAAATGTATAATGTCATTCAAACAAGTATATGGTTTTCATTTGAACGATTTGTCTAAAAGTGCGTGCCACTATTTTTTACTATTTTTTTATAAATATAAGGTTTGGCACATCCATTTTTAGTAGAGGTTTTGTGAAAATGTTTTTCGATACAAAAACTAGAGCCTGCTAAACCCTAGTTCAAACCCTTAGTTTGAGATCCATGTTTCTTCATACATATGATTATTTGAGATATCATGTGTCTTACACCAAGGCTGTGTACTCTTCATTGAGTGCTATTTTGAGAAGTGGATTTTTTGTTTGTGTTCGGTGATAATGGGAACCATATAAGAAGTAAGTGAGATAGGTGAATAGCAAGACATTTGAGGTATCTGTGTTATGATTTCCATTAGAAGGCACCGAGTGATGGTTGGGAAGAAGCTAACAAGAAGTGAAGAAAATAATCAAGGCTTAAAGGCATAAAGTCTATGAGTAAGTCTAAATCATCCTTGTATTGAGACCTATGTCATAGAGGACTTTTGTGTCTAGGTCGTCTGAGGCTTTTCTCAGTGTGTATTTTCCTCGTATATAGTCGTGTTTGGTTTGGTTTATTTTATTCTTCCTTATTCACTAAGATCCATGTTTTAAGGAAAGTTAAAATTGGTCCAGCGTACACAATGCTTGCTTAAGTTAAATTGGATTAATTTATTATTCGATACAATCAATTGAGAATTAAAATTTGGTGTGTTTGATACATCCCTATAACTTGGGATTATCATTGGTAAAAAACTCCACCAACAGCTCAAAGATCTTCATATAACATGATGGACATTTTTTTTAAAACACTTTTAAGATATACAGCCTCAAATAAAAGAGAAAATATAACATTTGAGTGCATCATTATTGCTCTATCAATCCATCGATTGGTTGTAATAGAGAAAATATTTAGTTGGAACTATTATATTATCATAAATCTTGAATTTGGGTTATGCAAACTTCTTGGGAGATTTGATTCCGATAGTGCCGTAACAAAAGGTGATTTCATTTGGTTGACTACCACCATCTCACTCAAATCCTTGATTGAAAAGATCTTATATTCTTTATTTTTCCATCCATCTCTTTTTGTATGAAAATATGGGTCTCCTATCTTGATGAAGTATCTTATTTCCAAGTGACCCGGGCTTCTTCCATATTTTAGAGTATGAAATAGAGGTACATTTCGTATGATGGCCTTTTTTACGATTTTTACTTGCCTTAATTCGAAGTCATGACAATATCCCAATTTTTACATTTTTCTCTCTTAATCAGTTATCTCGAGGTCCCATTGGCAAAACTCATTCTCCTTATAATAATGTTGAGCACCTTTTTCCTTCACATACAAGATATATTCATAGGAATCAATTATGAGAAATACCTTGCTAGGGTGATGTTTTTTGTGATTCTTGTTGGAAGTATCCCAAAGGGCCTATAATTCACCGTCTTAGAAGCAAAATTATTCAATTCTTATGAATATTTTATGCGTCATGGTTAGATTGTGAATGCTTGCCATGGATTAAAAGCTGCATCTATAATGTGGTTTGTGATAAGGGAATAACTCATTACTATAGGCGACACCAATTGTATATAGATAAATCCATTAATAAATGTTACAATATAACCACCCATATAATAAAAAAATGAAACTCACATATGGAACACTACGATGTGCCTAACGGAAACTATTTTTGTGACAACCCGGTATCCGAAATAAGGGGTGGCCAGCCTGATACTCCGATAATACAGGAATCATGGATAGATATCATTCTCAGCATCGTGACAACAAAAAGAGTATACGAGAAAACCACACAATATCTCAGAAAACGGGTTGTCAAAAATTTTCGTTTTGTAATTTAAAGAAAGCATTGAAAACAACCCATAACAGAAAAGAAGGTGGAAACCCAAAAGCATATATGTAATAACGACAACAAACGTACAACATAAAGGACCGAGTATAATATCGATCAACATAATTCTTACAGTGTACAACAAATTCAATAATTTACATATGACATTCATTATACAATTACAAAAGGTTGGGACACATGCCCGATTACAAGGACTGATCATATCTAGAATACAAAGAGGAATGCGTCTACACAAAGTATCCCGTGATATCCGCAATATGTCACGGCTCGTCAAAAGACACTGGAACGGGGAGGTCATTACGGGCGACCATGCGGTGGAACACCTGAGTGAATATAATATATATATATATATATATATATATATATATATATATATATATATATATATATATATATATGCACAGCAAGAAAGAAGAACCGGCCAAGGCTCGGTTTTATGTCATCACCAGATAAATGACAAGTATGACAATTATGAACAGTTAATCATGGAGTAAAGATGATATTCTAGCATGATAAAATCATAAAATGAACTAAGACAATTGAATAATTATAAAGTAAAACTCAGTTATATATGAGAATAAGAATAATCATAAGCCTTTTCCCATTTTTCATCCTTTTCATATTATCTTTTCATTCCTAATCGGGAATACAAATTATCATGTGCTCTTTGTGGCACGTATCTCAACTATATGCTCTTTGTGGCGTATACTATGCTCTCTATGGCATTTCATTTTTTCTCTTTATGGCTTTAATATCCATCAATTCCAACTTGATGTAAGAATAGTTATAAGTATACATACATAACGATTCTAGGACCGCCCTTTCGGGTTTCCCACTGTGCGCGCCCCTAAATAACCATCATCTTCCAATGCCAACCATAAGACAACTTCGGATCCTATTGAAACGTCAGGAAGTTGCCATATGCCTATGGGGTAGTCATAACCACACCCAAAATTACCTACCCATCGCAGAAAAATATAAAACAAGTGCTCATATGGCTTAGGACTATATCCGCCCTACATTCATTAGCCAGGGGCTTCACCTCACGCGCAGACTTCCCTTAAGATGGTATTTAGAAAGGTGTGTATCATCCATTTTATTAATTTCCATAACATGATTTAGTAAATTATTATTTACTTTATCCATTTACATTTTATCAAATGCATTATGGCTATCCGGAACTACACATGCCCCACATCATTAAAATAATCTCGAAGAATATTCAAACTTCCAAGTTATTTTCACAAGGCTCCTTTTTGGATTTCATATAATCCATCATACCTCAAATAAATTTCTAAAGTCTCCAAATATGACTTAGAAATATCCTAGATTCCTATAATCTATACGATGGAACTAATGCCTGAAAATTACTTTAAACACCCCTGGACTAAACCCTAGATGAACCCACTCTAGTCTAGGGCATCGACCAAACTCAACTAATAATCTAGGACCCTATATTTACTTCATTCAAGAAGGTTCCTAAGTACTAATCCTAAGGAAAAGGGTTAAAATTGAAAAAGAAAAGAATTTTAAAAAGTGCAGGGTTTCCGAATCGATTCGTCCAGAAAATATGGGATTCTGCATAATTGCCCAATCGATTCGGACCAGGACGAATCAATTCAGTCAGGAAGACTGGGTTTCTGCATAAATGCTGAATTGGTTCGGAGATAACCAAATCGATTCGGTTAACCTAAACCTGGACTCTGTCCCTGGGCGAATCGATTCGGACCAGGCCGAATCGATTCGGCCCTGCGATTTTTGCCAATTTTGGCTATGGAGTCTTGGACTCCAAATACATCCTCAACTCAAATATCTTCAATCCAAACTCATTTATTGCCAACAACACATCATAAATGCTACTAACAACTACCATAAACCTCATCAAACACCCAAATCATTCTTGAATGGATCAAAACCCACAAATACACAAAAACCCTAAAATAGTTAAACCATGATTAATACACCATTATCATAACAAATCATTTATCTTAAACCACATATAGCAAGTAGAAAACTTGCCTCAATCTAGAAAATGCAGATTTTCCTTGTGTAGTAGCAAGAATTTCTCATGAATCTTCAATTTCTTCTCCTTTCTCTACTCTTCCTCTTCCTCTCTCTATTCTCTCTAGGTTTTGGAAGACAATTAGGGGAATAGTGACTTAACTCAAGACATAATCGTGCCTTTAGTCAACAATTATTAACTTAAGAGGTAAATATCACATTAAATGGTTCGCAACTACACATATATGTTAAAACCAGTCAAAGCTGCCCAAAATATGAAAATACAATATGGCACACATTTTGACTATCTCGCACATTCCGGAACTAACTACGTCCTCCAAATTATCATTTGGACATTTTATAATTCATTTTAGGTTCCGATCCCATTTTCAAACCATCAATGTCATTTAAATTTTATGACACTATATAACTCAACACGAGGATATTTACATTCATATACAGTAAATATACGACAAGGTAGTAAATATTAACCTTTAACTCATTCAATTAATATTTACTCTACATTCCGGCATTTCATATAATTACTTCATATAGTAAATTAATATAAAAATTAAATCTCAAGAGCGAGGGTTGTTACATACTCCCCTCCTTAAGAGGGAATTTTGCCCTCAAAATTCAAGCGTACCTTGTACAAAGAGATGCAGATACTTTTCCCGCACGTTATCCTCACATTCCCACGTAGATTCTATAGCATTGTGATGACTCCATTGGACTCTCACCAAGGGCACCACACGAGACCTCAACTTATGCTCCCCATGCTCTAGAATAGCAACCGGTTGTTCTTCATATGAAACGTCGGGTTGCAAGTCAATATCCTCGAAAGGGATATGCCAAAGGGCACCTTCGCATCTCTTATACTTCTTCAGAGAGGAAACATGAAATACATTGTGAATTTGTTGCAAAGGTTCCGGTAATGCAAGTTGGTATGCCACTGGATCGAATTTTGCAATAACTCGAAAAGGTCCAACAAAATATGGCGCAAGCTTACCCTTTTTCCCGAAACACTTAATGCCTTTCATTGGTGACACTCGCACCAAGACTTGGTCTCCAATCTCTAACTCCATGTGTCTTCTACCCGCATCGGCATAGCTCTTTTGCCTTTCTTGGGCTATCCGAATGCGATTCTGAATGAGCTCAATTTTAGAATAAGTATCTTGGATCATTTCAGGTCCAAGAAATTTGTTATCACCCACTTCCAACCAACAAGCAGGCGATCTACATGGTCGGCCATAGAGAGCCTCATAGGGCACCATTACAATAGTCAATTGGTATGAGTTATTGTAAGTGAACTCAACCAGTGGGAGGTATTGTTCCCAACCGTCCTTGAAATCAAGAATGCACATACAAAGCATATCCTCCAACATTTGGTTTACTCTTTCGGTCTGACCATCTGTTTGAGGATGATAAGAAGTGCTTAACTTTAGTTCGGTTCCCATGGCCTCTTAGAAACTTTGCCAAAAGTGGGAAACAAAGATCTTATCTTTGTCGAAAACTATATTCAAAGGTACCCCATGAAGTCTAACGACCTCTTCGATGAACAACTGGCATAGCGAGCGGTATCAAAATTCGTACGAACAGGTAAGAAGTGTGCCGACTTAGTCAAGCGGTCGACAATCACCCCAATCGAATCATGTCCCTTCGGTGATCTTGGTAAGCCTGTAATAAAGTCCATCGATATGCTCTCCCATTTCCAAACAGGAATCTCCAACGGTTATAGCAAACCTATCGGTCGTTGATGATCGATCTTGACCAATTGACAAGTAGTGCATTGGGATACAAACTCAGAAATATTCTGCTTCATGCTAGGCCACTAATACTGGCGGACCATGTCTTGATACATTTTGTCCCCACCAGGACGTACCATAAATTTCGATCCGTGAGATTCTGCCATCACCGCCCATCTCAAATCTCCCTATTCCGGAACAATAAGTCTTCCATGGAAGCGTAATCCACCCTCTGAACTTATCGAGTAGGATTCCGCTCCCTTAGACAGCAATCGGTTAATGTGATCCTGGCAGTCCTTATCCATTCCTTGGGCTTCTACAACCCTAGACATAATGGTAGGAGTAACGGTCATCACAGACATAAACGCTCTCACTACCGTATCCTCCTGACTGAGCTCTTTCCACTTATCCTTCCATACTTCAGCTAACTCTCCCTCGGGCATCCGCCACTACGTTCGCCTTGCCCGGATGATAATGGATGTCAAATTGATAATCCTTCATGAACTCCAACCATCGGTGCTGTCGCATATTCAAATCTTTTTGGGAGAATAAATATTGTAGTGATTTATGGTCCGTGAAAAGACTGAATTTCTCCCCTAAGAGATAATGCCTCCAAATCTTCAAGGCAAAGACAACCATGGCAAGTTCTAGGTCATGCACTGGATAGTTCCTTTCATGAGGATTTAGCTTGCGGGAAGCACAAGCAATAGCCCGTCTTTCTTGTTGAAGCACACCTCCCAATCCTTGAAGAGATGCATCGGTGAAGACTAGATATTCTAATCCCAGTTTTGGCAACGCAAGGACTGGTGCCGAAGTTAATCTATCTTTGATCTCATTAAAAGGAACCTGGCAAGAGTTATCCCAAACAATTCGAACCCCTTTCCGGGTCAAATTTATCAAAGGGCTTGCAATTTTAGAGAAACCCTTGATAAACCGGTGGTAGTAACCCGCCAAACCCAGAAAACTACGAACTTCGATAGGTGTCGTGGGCTGACCCCACTCCCTCACCGCAACCACCTTGCTTCGATCCACCGATATACCTTGGGATGACACCACATGACCCAAAAACTGAACTTCCTTCAACCAAAAGCCACACTTCTCGAACTTTGTATACAATTGGTGATCCCTCAATCTTTGTAGGACCAACTGTAGGTGAGTAGCATGGTCGGATTCTGTCTGAGAATAGACTAAGATGTCATCGATGAATACAATAACAAATTGGTCAAGGAAGTCTCGAAACACCCAGTTCATGAGATCCATAAATACAGCGGGTGCATTGGTTAATCCAAAAGGCATAACCAAGAATTCATAGGATCCATATCTTGTCAGAAAGGCGGTCTTGGACACATCTTGCTCCCGTATCCACAACTAATGATACCTCGCCCTTAAATTGATCTTAGATAAGTACGACGCTCCCCTAAGTTGATCAAATAAATTGTCAATACGAGGTAAAGGGTATTTATTCCGGATGGTGACTTTGTTCAAATCTCTATGGTCTACACATAACCGGAGAGAACCGTCTCTTTTCTTAAAAAACAACACCGGAGCACCCTATGGCGAAGTACTACGCCTAATAAATCCCTGATCCAACAACTGCTAAATTTGATCCCTTAACTCCCTCATTACCACAGGAGCCATGCGATATGGAGCTCTAGCAATTGGTCGAGTTCTCGACACTAAATCGATCACAAACACAATCTCCCGACTCGAAGGTAGTCCCGGTATTTCCCGAAAAACATCTTCAAAATCTTTAACAATTGAAAGAGAATCTAGATGAACAACTACATCCCTATAAGTCTCCTCCGTAATACAATATAAATAGGTACTCGTACCTCCTTCCAAACTAGGCATAACTACCAAGAACATTTCTTTTCCCAGAATGGCGAAGACTATACTCTTCCCATAACAATTCACTATCGCGTGATATTTCATTAACCAATCCATGCCCAAAATCACGTCATACCCGACCATGTCAAGGACGAGAAAATTGGACTCAAAATACAAATTACCAAGATTAATTCCGCTGTTTTTACAAACAAAGAAAATAAATGAACCATCACCTATAGATGATTCAACGCTAGTGAAAGTACTCTCAGCAGACTTTATTAAATTTGTGGTTTGAGCAAAACTCCTAGAAATGAAAGAGTGTGTCGCACCCGTATAAAATAATATCCGACCCATATGCCCTTGGATTAGAAACTTACCCTCAATTACTGGCGGTGCTGGAGGGGATGGAGGAAGCATAACATCCTGAATATGATAGACCTATCCATACTGTAGTTGCCCCTGCTATGAAAGAACAACCGGATTCGGTGCCTAAGGCGAAAAATGTACATATGCTTCTACGGAGCCCTAGGAAGCTTCCCTCCCATCAACTAAGGACACGACCTCTTATAATGACCCAACTCTCCGCACTGAAAACATTTGTTCATCACATTCTCTTGGTTCCACCCTTGATTATTTATGAACTACCCAAAACCTCGACCCTGCTGGCCTCTACCCCCATTCCTACCTCTACCTGCTGGTTATTGTGGCGGTCCACCTTAACCTTGCCTATTATTATTAGCACCCGCATTAAAGCCACCAAAGCGTTAGCATTTAGAGAAATCCCCTTGCTGGGGATCCCTCTCCGTTTTCTTATTCCCCGAAGATTGGGATGAAGAAGATGCTCCTCCCCCAATCCCATTACCTCCAGGTTTACTCACCTGCCCCATCGCTGTAGCCTTTTTATTATTTTGCACAAACAATCTATGTTCTTGACAATGAAGTAGGGTTGCATTCATCATGACCCCAAAGGTTTGTGAAGCCGGATTTCCCAACAAATGTTGTTTTATCCGCCAATGTAAACCTCCCACAAACTTGGAGATTCTCCTCTCTTCTGGGGTCACTTCATCCGGTACAAACATTGACAACTGGGTGAACTCCTCTTCATACTCTGCAACAGATCTATCACCCTATACTACATCTTGAAGCTTCCCTCGCATCTCCCTTTGAACAGCGGGAGGGAATTACTTTCGGTCAAACAAGGCCCAAAAATCAGTGATTGTCATCGTATCCCTCTATTCTGGTGTAGTCATCGACTCCCACCAATTTAATGCTGATCCGACAAGCTTGAAAGTAACAAGGACTTGCTTTTTCTCCTCGTTACATTCCACCATTCTAAGGTGACGTTGCATGTATTTCTTCCACTTATTTGCCCTTATCACATCTGAACCTCTATCAAACTCCGGGGGATGGCCCTTCAGAAAAGACTCTCTAACTCTTTCCCACGGTGAAGGTCCCGTAGGAGCTTGTGCCTCCTGCGCCCGTGGTTGAGCTTATGGCATCTGCAGTACCATAGCATTCATTGCTGCATTGACCACTTGGGCCACAATGTTTGCCACATCTGCAACACTTATACTCCTCAGTGGTGGCGGCGGAGGACCAACATCCTCTTCCACAACTCTATTTCGTTGAGCAGGACGTCCTCTCTTAGGTGGCATCTGAAGAGAAGAAGCAATAGTGTTAAAATACTATGTAAAACAATCTATCTTGCAGAAGATCGCAAACATAAGCAACAAAGCAGTCCTAACATTAGGCCCTATATCAAAGAACGCTACGGTAGAACGTGACAAGTCCACATAGATCCTAGTACTCTAGAACCTGATGCTCTGATACAATCTATGACAACCCGGTATTCGAAATAATGGGTGGCCAGCCCGATACTCCGATAATACAGGAATCATGGATAGATATCATTCTCTGCATCGTGACAACATAAAGAGTATACGGGATAACCATAAAATATTTCAGAAAATGGGTTGTCAAAAATTTTCATTTTGTAATTTAAAGAAAGCATTAACAACAATCCATAACAGAAAAGAAGGTGGAAACCCAAAAGCATATATGTAATAACGACAACAAACGTACAATATAAAGGACTTAGTATAATTTCGGTCAACGTAATTCATACAGTGTACAACAAATTCAATAATTTACATATGACATTCATTATACAATTACAAAAGGTTGGGCCACACGCCTGATTATAAAGACTGATCTTATCTAGAATACAAAGAGGAATGTGTCTACACAAAGTATCCCGTGTCCGCAATATGTCACAGCTCGTCAAAAGACACTGGAACGGGGAGGTCATTACGGGCGACCATGCGGTGGAACACCTGAGAGGATATAATATATATATATATATATATATATATATATATATATGCACAACAAGAAAGAAGAATCGGCCAGGGCCCAGTTTTATGTGATCACCAGATAAATGACAAGTATGACAATGATGAACAGTTAATTATGGAGTAACGATGATATTCTAGCATGATAACATCATAAAATGGACTAAGACAATTGAATAAGTATAAAGTAAAACTCAGTTATATATGAGAATAAGAATAATCATAAGCCTTTTCCCATTTTCCTCCTTTTCATATTATCGTTTCATTCCTTATCAGGAATACAAATTATCATGTGCTCTTTATGGCACGTATCTCAACTGTATGCTCTTTGTGGCATATACTATTCTCTCTATGGAATTTTGTTTGATCTCTTTATGGCTTTAATATCCATCAAGTCCAACTTGATGTAAGAATAGTTATAAGTATTCATATATAACGATTCTAGGACCGCCCTTCCGGGTTTCCCCACTATGCGCGCCCCTAAATAACCATCATCTTCCAGGGCCAACCATAAGACAACCTGGGATCCTATCAAAACGCCGAAAATAGGCCATATGCCTGTGGGGTAGTCATAACCACACCCAAAATTACCTACCCATCGCAGAAAAATATAAAACAAGCGCTCATATGGCCTAGGACTATATCCGCCCTACATTCATTAGCCAGGTGGCTTCACCTCACGCGCGGACTTCCCTTAAGATGGTATTTAGAGAGGTGTATCATCCATTTTATTAATTTCCATAACATGATTTAGTAAATTATTATTTACTTTATCCATTTACATTTTATCAAATGCATTATGGCTATCCGAAACTATACATGCCCTACATCATTAAAATAACCTCGAAGAATATTCAAACTTCCAAGTTATTTTCACAAGCCTCCTTTTTGGATTTCATATAATCCATCATACCTCAAATCAATTTCTAAAGTCTCAAATATGACTTAGAAATATCCTAGATTCCTATAATCTATACGAGGGAAGTAATGCCTGAAAATTACTTTAAACACCCCTGGACTGAACCCTAGATGAACCCACTCTAGTCTAGGGCATCGACCAAACTCAACTAATACTCTAGGACCCTATATTTACTTCATTCAATAAGGTTCCTAAGTACTAATCCTAAGGAAAAGGGTTACAATTGAAAAAGAATAGAAACTGAAAAAGTGCAGGGTTTCCGAATCGATTCAGCCAAAAAATATGGGATTCTGCATAATTGCCGAATCGATTCGGACCAGGCCGAATCGATTCGGTCAGGAAGACTGGATTTCTGCATAAATGTGAAATCGGTTTGGAGATAACCGAATCGATTAGGTTAACCTAAACCTGGAAACTATCCCTGGGCGAATCGATTCGGACTAGGCCGAATCGATTCGGCCCTGCGATTTTTGCCAATTTTGGCTGTGGAGTCTTGGACTCCAAATACCTCCCCAACTCAAATATCTTCAATCCAAACTCATTTATTGCCAACAACACATCATAAATGTTACTAACAACTACCATAAACCTCATCAAACACCCAAATCATATTTGAATGGATCAAAACCCACAAATACACAAAAACCCTAAAATAGTTAAACCATGATTAATACACCATTATCATAACAAATCATTTATCTTAAACCACATATAGCAAGTACAAAACTTGCCTCAATCTAGAAAATGCAGATTTTCCTTGTGTAGTAGCAATAATTTCTCCTCAATCTTCAATTTCTTCTCATTTCTCTACTCTTTCTCTTCCTCTCTCTATTCTCTCTAGGTTTAGGAAGACAATTAGGGGAATAGTGACTTAACTCAAGACATAATCGTGCCTTTAGTCAACAATTATTAACTTAAGTGGTAAATATCACATTAAATGGTTCTCAACTACACATATATGTTAAAACCAGTCAAAAGTGCCCAAAATATGAAAATACAATATGGCACACATTTTGACTATCTCGCACATTCTAGAACTAACTACGGCCTCCAAATTATCATTTGGACATTTTATAATTCATTTTAGGTTCCGGTCCCATTTTCAAACCATCAATGTCATTTAAATTTTATGACACTATATAACTCAACACGAGGATATTTACATTCATATACAGTAAATATACCACAAGGTAGTAAATATTAACCTTTAACTCATTCAATTAATATTTACTCTACATTTCGGCATTTCATATAATACTTCATATAGTAAATTAATATAAAAATTGAATCTCAAGAGCGAGGGTTGTTACAATTTTATGTCCACGTGGTTGATGTAGTTCAAATTAATATTGAGGTTACGATTTCGCAGAGTTTCAATACATGAGATACTGAATATGCCTATTCAGGGAGGTGTAATACTATTTATTAAATAAAAATCCACGAATAGTAAAACTCCTCCATCACATATGAATGGGAATCTATCTTCCACACTTATTGCTTTGTGATTTCATATCCATTTCAACTGTGCTTATTTGATGACCCCATGTGAGGATATCTCTACCACCATCATTTGAGCGACTAATTATGTTAGGTCCTTGAATATGACCGCCTAGTAATGTGATTAATCAGGATCACAATACTATAAATTGTTAAACTGCTGAAATTAAAGTGTAACATATTGTATCATATTAACCTATTGCTTGAGACGATATTTAAGACAGAGAGAGTGGGGGTAATGATGGAACTAAAAATTCTAGAGAAAATGATGTAGTACCTTAACTATCCAAATTAAAATAATTACCATCATTGTGGTGATATTTTCACGATGATTCATTTTTTTTCAAATAAACAATCTTATGTCTATGTAACAAAGTTTTTCAAAATGATTCAATCTAATTTTATCTTGTAAGATAGAATGATGAATAAAAATGAGTAAAACATAAAAACCACAGAATATAAGGATGTACGATGAAAAAACCACAACAAAAAAAAAACTAAGGATGCACAAATGATAAATGAACTTTAGTAAATACCTATAGAGAGGAGATACATCTTCAACAGACTTTCACAAAACTTTCACCAACAGTATTTAACACTATATCTCCATAATCTTGAATAGGCATAATGATTAGGTAAATAGACTCAATCTTGTAAGGAATGACATCATAGATAACTACGTAGTCCTTATCCACTCTAGCAAGTCACTAGCCAATCCATTTTAGATATGGATGGAAAAGTTCTTTAGAATAAAATCTACACATTTTTCAAAGAAATCAAATCACTCTAGATCTTCAAAACCCCAAACTTCCTTGCCAAGTTCACCAGTAGTTGCTACCACAAAAATAATTTTTCCTGGAGGAAGATTCTAATGAGTAAGGTCACAAAGTCATCAAGGGATTTTTTACAAGTAACCAATTCAATTCGTGAGCATGAAATATGTATTTCACTAAATCCAATCAACTTTAGTTGTAATAAAACACAAGTGGAAAAAGGTTGAGAGATTTAAAATATATTTTGTCCAATAATGCACATAGGCGACATGCCTTAGGACTGAAATACGTATTATACATAAAAATATATAGAATATGAAAATGATAAATATCTAAAAAAACACATACAAAATGATTTTTTCAAGAGAGTTCAAATAAATTTAAAGGATAGTGAGGTGTCTTACCTAAAGATTGTGTTATAAAATTAAATTTTGTGGGGGAGACTAGACGTTACAGTAAAGCAATTAGATTCTCAGGTTGTCATGGAATCTTGGAGCTCTTTAGAAGAGTAATGTTTTTCGGTCTTGGTCCATAAATACCATCAACTTTCACGTTTTCTCACGACGCAGTTTTGCAAAAATCTCAAACTTTTTATATTTTATTCTCAATTAATTATACTCTTGCTAACTATGTCTTGATCATCTATTTTTAAGGATCCTAATAAGTCTTCCTTGAAGGTCTTCAATCCCCTCCCTTTGTTGATGGTTGACCCTACCACTAGGGAAGTTACGCACTTATCCAGAGGGGAAAAAATATCTCTCCTTTCTTATGTTGAAGTTCGACCATTACTGATACTTTATGACATTATGGTCATGAATTACCAAAGTCCTCAACATCCTAAGTTAGTGCATGATTCTGGATTCATTTGATTCAATGATCCCTTTCTAGGGTATATAGTTCATCTTCCTTTCCCTTTTATGTGATAAATGTCTTCATTATTAGGTGGTTGCACCTAGCCTAACTAGTGGACAAATATTGGAGGAACCTGATGGTTTAAGTTCTTAATTTAAGGGATTTGGGCATGGGGATTGTGATATGACCCAACCTAATTTATCCACCTATAATTATTTCAAGAAGAAAAGAAAAAGGATGATTCATGGATGAAATACTTGTCTCCAAAGCAGTGTGTTCAAGGCTTTATTAAAAATAGGCACAATGACCTGAAAAATTAGTAAAAGAGGTTTTTCTTCATTTAGGGTAACTAGGAAATAAGAAGAGGATCTAATGTGAAGATCCCAATACCCTAGAATGAACCTCCTATAATCATGGACTTTTAAATCTTTGTTTATGAGATCTTCATAATTTAGGAGGTTGTGAAGTTGGTAGAAACCACCTTTATGGTTAATTTTATACTCCAACAAGGCTTATTAAAGACGGGTTGGGGACGTATCCCAAGTTGCAATTGGTGATGATAATGTCTATGAATTTTCTCGGATCAAACGTGGACTTTATGGCTCTATTACTTATGAGTGAGTTATCTCAACTGATGAATCCTTAAAGGCTAGAGAAAGGGAGGATGAGGATGATAAAGGTGATATAATCCATACTATATATTGATCATGTGATAAATAACTTAACTAATTACTTGGTATCCTCTATGGAGGCATTAGAGCCCAATTCGAGTAAATCCCTTTGAATTGACTATTATTTTTATTTGAATATAATGTCATCTTGACTAACCATATTTTATTTCTCTATAGAGCCTTTAGTGGATCTCAAAGTTCAAAAGAAGATTATGAAATAATTTCTTGGACATGACTTAATCTCTGCATCATAGATAAAGGGGAAACGGACCAGGATGGTAAAGCATGTGAAGCTGTCACATTCCCCATACGTCAAACCTAATGGAATGATTGGGGATGAAGTAGCTCACATAGTTTTTGTACCATCCTACTGAATCCTTGGAGGGATATAATTCCTTATAGGATATGCTCGTCGATGTGTCTATTGAACCAATTTGATCAGACTCTAATTAAAATCCAACCCCCACTATAAGTGGTTAAGAAGTTTGGACTAGTCTTTTGAATCAGTTCAAGGTGTGGGAGGGATTTCAACTATTGTTCTCAAATTAAAAAGGTGATAAAGAAACTATCCCTCCCCTTAAAACCTTAGAGAATACAACACTAATATTGGATGTGTTAGGATTGACATAAATTATTTTTTGCCCTTAGACCTTTGATTCATCATGTTGTAGAAAGAAAACAACATAAACTAGATCTGTGTAAATAAATCTGCGGTTAAGATCACCATACCTTTGAGAATCTTGTAGATAATTAAACATATGAAAAAATAATGATGTAGATGAATTAACACCGTCGTTAATCTTTCTGCAGATGAGAAAAACATCTTTTATCTTATATTACATGATCCACCTAAAGTAAGCTATGTGTGTGGTTAGTCTTGGAGATGAAAAATTTGTAAAATAGGAGAATATTATTTTATCTCACCTCATTGAACACCTAATATCGCATAATTCATCCTAACCCCCTTTCACAGGCCTATATATAGGTACATGAAGTAGGGCTAGTTCAATTAAGGTTTTCATAGGGTTATAGGGTTGATACTTGGAGTATGTACTATATAGGGGACCCAAGGAAGATAATTAAATTGGATTCCATGCAGAAATATGAAAATATCAATTCACCCTTCATAATTTATTTCCTTTTCTCATTCATTGTAATTAATTCCACTGAATAATTAAAACTGCGGTCTAATTTAATTATCTTAAAAATCATTTGAATAGAGAGGAATTTTTTGCAAAGTTAAATGTCACAAAATATGATTCCTAACGGTGAGTATTAAATCCCCGCTTTGTGAAATTAAATTTTCCATGAATCGATTTTCACCAATGTCTTAATTAATCCTTGATCTCAAAGTTAATTTATCTTATGCTATACTACATGATAGCGCACTAGCTATATTTACAAATAGAATCAAAACTAATAAGTTTATTAAGGGGTTACCACAATCCATAATTTATCTTCAGGAAATGAATTCCTCTTAAATATGATTTTAGGCATATTTACATAATGATTTCCAATCTTATAAGGCTCATAAACCTAATAAATTAAATCGCATCGATCATCAAATCAAAGAAGAAATAATATGAATATTTTGATCCTCATATTCCTTGAGATTAATAATATATGTACCATTTTCAAACCATGATATTATGCAAGTCTTATCGAGTTAGCACCAAGACTTGAATCTCACCATTGATTATAATCATTATATCCTGAATGTATCGGTACAATCTTCCTTGAACTATCATACAAGTTCCTGATCCATCAAACATGTTTTTGTATTCAAAATAAACTACTAGGACTGTATATATATAGATTTATCAATAGAATGTTAAATACTTATCTTGTCTATTAATTGTTCAATCATACTATAACTAAAAGTATGATCTTCCATGATCAAGATGATCTGATCTCACTAGAATTCTAACTGATTATAATTCATCGGCACATACAATATATTTATAAAAATATATATGTAATTCCCACAAACATTATTAATATTTCTAAATTATCCAAGACAATCTTTATTAATAAATAATAAATGTCATAAAACATTATTTTAAGAATAAAACCTTGACCTTCTGACACTTAGTCATAAACTTATATGCCTATGAATCTAACACCCATTATCTCCACATTACTCTCAAAAGTCTTCGCTAATAATATCTTCATAAAATGATCTTCTAGGTTATCTTAAGATGCAATCTTGGTCATGATGAGGTCACCTCTTTGCACGATCTCACATATTAGGATTATCCATTGAGTAAATGGAGTATTTGTACCTAATGGTAAAAGACTATCCATTGAGTAAACCATCATATAATATCCAGTCTTTCTAAGTACATGAGAAGGTCATTTACTGCAGTTCAATGCTCATCTCCTGTGCTAGACTGAAATATGTTGACCATGCCAACGAAAAATTAAATATCTCATATTTTACACATCATAGCATATATGGGGTTACCCACTGCCGAAGCATAATGACTACTCCACATACTCTCTATCCAATCAGGTGTTTTAAGACTCTGTTAGAGAGACTACATCCATAATTGAAAAGAAGAAATCCTTTCTTAGAATCCAACATGCTAAACTTTGTGATCACATAATTAATATAAGTAAAATGGGATGAGAACAACATCCTACTTTTTATCATAAAAAGATTGATCCAATGGATGTGATTGGATTCTCTTAACTTCTTTATATATATCTGATTGGAAAATCACACTCTTGTGTTGGAAAAAAAAACCACATTGTTCCTGATTAGGAGAATATTGTGGTTTTGATTAATGTTCGGATTATGAGAATTTGTTTTGAATGAGGAGAATATCAACTTCATAAAACGACATACACCAGAATGAACAAATTCCAACACATCTCTATCTTTATAGCCTCTTGGTAGTTTTACATTCTAAATAAAATTCATAGACTAAAACTTCCTCCACTCCTAATGAACTTAATTGAAAATTTAAATCCAATCTTTTTAGATAAATATGACCAAGGAGTAAGTGTAAGAGATACATTTGGTTCAACTTTGAATAATATTTTCATTTGAGCTATTCATTTTAGTATTTACCAATAATGGTGAGACATACTTTATAATATACATACCATTTTCTAATGTATTAAAACACATTAAATATTTTCCATTTTTTATTAAAAAAAATCTTTATTAATAGACTGAATCTCCATTCATCACTAATCTAGAAATTAAAATTCTATTTCTTCTAATGGTGGTTACAGATAAGCAATTCTCTAAGATAATCGTTTTGTCACCTTTCACCACCAAAATCTAAAGCTATATTTCCTACTTCTAACACTATTGTGTTTCTTTGATCACCTAAGAAGATAAACAATTCTCACTCATTGATCTTCCTGGATGCCTACCACCCATGCCAATATTTTCAAATACAATTAGTGGCCCCCAAATAGACTTACCATGTCCCACTAAATTATAACACAAAACATGTCTCATTGATAGATGAGAAATTATCGTTTCCATTGCTTCTTCCAACGTCTTGACCATTTGACGATGTAACACTTTCCTTTTATATGTTTTCCTAAAACTTGAGGTTTATCAATTGTTTTAATAAGGGCATATTGTACCTGAGCCTTCCCTTTCGTCTTCTTCTTCTTCTTCTTCTTCTTCTTCTTATTCTTCTTCTTCTTCTTCTTCTTCTTCTTCGTCGTCGTCGTCGTCGTCGTCGTCGTCTTATTATTATTATTATTATTATTATTATTATTATTATTATTATTATTATTATTATTATTATTATTATTATTATTATTATTATCATCATCATCATCATCATCATCATCATCATCATCATCATCATCATCGTTATTATTAATGATATTCTTTGTATGTTGGAGTTATTTAAATAGTTTCATCAATGGGTAATCAAATCTTTTCACTGAATAATGACGTGAAACAACTTAAATTACCATGGGAGTGATCAAAGCGCAAAATTGATTTGGGTTTCTCCGTAGATTTTAAATCGTAGGACTTTCATCTCCCTTAAGATGGACATCATATCTAGAACAATGTCCCTAGCTAGAGTACCATAAACCATTTGTGTGTTGAATTTCAATGTCACAGCATCTAGTCTTGCAAAATGATTTAATCCTCAAACATGTCATTAATTTTTCGAATCACATCGTAAGCACTTGACATATTCTAATGTCGGTGTTACAGTACCTTGGTCATATAAACTACTATAATACAACGATCTATATTATCCTCTTTCTACCACTTCTTGTAAGAATGGAGACCTGACTCGGATAACTCATTACCAAGCTTGGTAGGGGATGGTTCACTTAAAAAACTTGTAATCCTCAGCATTGAGGACAATATTCAAGTTTCTTTTTGAGTTTATAAAATTCATTTCACTTAACTTGTTTTACTTTAAGATTGATGAAAGTTGTTTGAAAGTTGATCCCATTTTCTAAAAATCATCATCGAAAATAATTCTTCAATTAATTGTGTAAGAAATAAACTTTTGATCAAATTTAAATCAGGTTGCCTCTAGAATTAATTAGAATTAGTCTCGTCGATTATCCCAATTCGTTGTGAAATGAATTTTCTCGATGGGACATTAAATCATTGAAATTGAATTAAACACATTTTTTGTCTTTCAATTTTATTATCTAGATAGTCCAGGAAACATCAATTTAACATAACTAAATATTCGACACCTTTTCGTCCCACACTTAATGCTAGTGACTTAGTTAGGGGATATCATTAATTGTGTTTAAATGTACACCATTGGTTCATTATTGAAAATTAATTTATCTCGTATGGAAACTTCTTGTTAGGGAATCTAACATAGTCACATTCAATTTTAAATAACTATCACTTAAGAATCTTAAAATCCCATAATACAAATTTAATTCCCTTGGTTAGGGAGAAAAGTCAAGATAGCACACATAATTAATTACATCACCATTTAAAACACCGATGTAAAACCATTTTCTCACTTAATATTTTAAACTTGAGGGTATTATTGCAAAAAAAAAATTGGATTCAAATTATTTTGAATTAAATTAATGATAGTATTCCAATTTCGTATACAAATTAATTACCGGTTCTCAATTTTTTTTTTTACAAATATAACAAAATATTTTAATTAAAATTAAACAAAGAGACCAAATTTAACTTGTAATCTAAATAGATTACCCAATTTAATTGAATTTAGAAATGAATAAGTTGTTTTCATTTTTTAGGAAAATCGTGATCTAGGGCGGTCACATAATAAATTCATCTTTTCCATAAGAATGTGGGTTCCTAATTAACACACAGTAATTATTATCATTAGTATAGATTATACAATCATAATAAAATACAAAAAAATGAAATTATAATTAATATACGAAGCAAATTTCCATTTTCAGAATTGCGTATAGTTCTTCTCAAAGTAGACATCTTTGAGAACTGAAGATCTTCATGATTATAATTTACAAAAACATTCCTCTGCATCTCATGTGATCATCAAACTGAATAACGAAAGCAAAAACCATCAAAATAGTTAATCACATCCACTAAAGGGACCCGACTGATTGGCCTTTGTCAATTCCAATCGATATGGGTACCTGATCGATCGGCCTTCGTAGATCTTTGAAAATCAATAAAATAACCTCCAAACTTGATTAGCAAGTCACCAAAATGCATAAAACTCCTACCATTATCAAGCACCATGTAAATAACGAATTTTAACAAATAAAAACTATAACATCCCCCCACAAACTCCTCTAAATATAGTATTAATATAAACAACATTGATGAGACCATGGTGGAAGGGATATATCATTAAAATCGTAGAAATCCATGTTACTACAATTCCATATACAAACAAACATTTAAAACTAGGGTTTCATGGTGGACAACATGGATGTTCTATAGCATGATAAATCCTTTTCCATAGTGCTTTGATACCTATTTATTAGAGTGGTATAATTTTTTTATCCCAAGGACCTTTGATTCATCATCTTTGTGGGAAAAAGTAAACTAGTTCTATTCCAATAGATCTAGTGTTTAGATCACCATGACTTTGCAGGTCTTGTAGGTGGTTACATAAACGAGACAAGGACTTTGATGTAGATGATGAAACATCACCTTTTATCCTTATGTAGATGGTCAAAACCTGTTTGATATTCCAGTATGTGAGCCACCCAAAGAAATTTATGTGTGGGAAGTACTGGAGATGAACATCTGGTGAAATAAGAGAATAAATATTTTCTCTCATCACCCTCAGAAAAATTTGAATTTTTTTTTATCTTAGACTCTCTAAAGCTTGATTCAACTATACCCCTTTCCTAGTCCTATATACATAGAGGCACATGGATTGGACTTAGGCCAACTGGTTTTTTTTTTAAATATTTATGGATTTGTAACTTGGAATATGAACTATATCGGGGGCCCACATAAAATAATTAGATTAGCCACTGATGATGCTAAGATTCAGCACCACTAGATAAGTGATGATGAGCTCAAACTATAATAACCATGGCAGCCATAGAGATGTATGCGCATAAGTGTGTAAGTGTGTAGAAGGAGATGAGTATAAGAGGAATAAGACAATGATGTATAGTGGTTCAGCCAATTAGGACTACATCCACTATGAGTGTGTGATCCACTAAGTATGGGCACTAATGGCCTTAGATACAATGCACATAAGCTCCCTTTCTCTCTCTCTCTTTCTACTATGTGTACAAGCAGAGTTTTCCTTAGGGTTCAAATCCTTTTTTTTTCCTGTAGGGTTGTAGGTGACAAGTATATATAGGTCTTGGGCGGTGTAGTGTACCCCCTAAGTATGCATGGTGCATGTGAATGATGATCTAGCCAATATCCTGTTGACACCTGTAGATGCCAAATGATGACGTAATATTCCCTCATGTGAGGGGTGATATTATTATAACGGTCTTCCACGTGCCATGTGAGCCTCATGCGCACCGTTCCACGCGTCTCCCAAACCACGCACTGCGATGCTGTCACCCTCGGCCTATGATATATGGCCGAGGGCAAAGTTCCCTCTGGCAGTGAGTCAAGCCTAATTTAGGCCTCGTACTGTCGTACCTTCGAAGGGTCGTCTGGGCTTGATGAGGGTCGGCCCCTCGAAGGGTCGTCTGGGCTTGATGGAGGGTCAGCCCCTTGGAGGGTTGTCTGTGCCTGATGAGGGTCAACCCCTCGAAGGTTTGTTTGGGCCTGATATAGGGTCGGCCCCTTGGAGGGTCGTCTGGGCCTGATGAGGGGTCGGCCCTTCGAAGGGTCGGGCCCTTGGAGGGTCGTCTGGGCCTGATGAGGGATTATCCTGACCACATCCATGTGCAGGGCGTCCTCGGCCTAGCGGAAGGTATATATGGGCATATCAGCCTCCAAACAGAAATATAGAAATATTAAATTAGCTTTCATAACTTATTTTGTTTTTTGTGTGATTGTAATTAATTCTACAAAATAATTACAACTGCAGTCCAATTTAATTATCTCAAACTCATTTGAATATATAAGACTTATTTGCAAAGTTAGATAACACTTAATATGATTCCTCGCCTTAAGTATTCAATACCCGCTTGGTAAAATTTAATTTTTTGTGAATTGATTTTCATTCATTTCTTATTTATTGCTTAATCTCAAACTTAATTTATATGATACTCCAGCAAGAGATAATTCACTTTCCATGTTTATTTGTATAATCAAAACTTATAAGTGTATCAAAGACATATCATAATCAATAATATCTATCACGGACGTAGATTCATCCATAACATGATCTCAAAAATATTCACATAATGACTCTCCTAACATTGAAGACTTATTGACCTAATAAAATAAGCCTCACCCATCAGAAAATAAAAGAAGTATTCATATGAATATTACAGATCTCATATCCTTTGAGATTAAGAATATATGCACCATTTGCAATATGTGAGATTGTGCAAGTCTAATATATTCAGCACCTAGACTCGAATCTTACCATTGGTCCTAATCAATGCATTCCCAATGTACTGGTACAATCTTCTTTGAGCTATTAAATAAGTTGTTGATCTATAAGACTTATTTTTGTAGTCAAGATAAACTACTAAGATTGTATATGAAATATTAACGATAAGATGTCAAATCCCGACTTTAGTTGTGAACTGTTCAATCATACTCAAAGTGGAATTCTAATCTTCTGGGATCGAGCTGAACCCAACTCACTAATGTACTTTAACATTGAAATCCCTATTTAACAAAGTACATGCATATTTATAAAGTGCATGCACATTAAAGATGATTTGTATTGACTACATTGTGTGTGCACTTTATGAAATATGCGTTTACTTTAATATTCAAATGTGTAACATGACTTTTCCTCACCAATAATGGTATGGTGCATCCACTAGTTGTGTTGGGCTTAGATTCGGTCGTTTTATCGAGAGAGTTAATAAGAAATTTTTGGACGGAAGAAGCCCAATCATATATAATCATGTCATTAATATTATCAATGAAAGGTGTGAAAACTTCTCCTTACGTGAAGTTTGAGTTGGAGAAAAGAAACGTTGTCATGAAGGGGAGAGAAATAGGTTTTAAAAAATATTTCCTGCCTTCATCAGTATCAAGCTCAACCGACATCTTCAATTCCTTTATAATATCTGATTTTCCAATCTTTTTATGGGCATGGAAGTAATGGCTGCGAAATTCAGATCTCGGTGAAGATTGATTCATTCTCTTCTTCAGTTCATTTTCCTTTTTCCCCTTTGTTATTGGGATCCCAAAAATTTGACTTATAACGTTGGTTCTTATTTGGGCATCGCTAATCATATTAAAATAATTTATCTTTTTTTGTAGAGCTTGATAATGGTGAGAATATTTTTATGACTCTTTTTATGATCTCTCTCTTCTACTTCACCACTGTAGTAGGCATTGCATAAGTTTTAGAAATGTGTCTTCTTAAGAAGCTCAATATGCTTCTTGTTAATTTTTTTGTGAATATCATGAAAATCATGATAGAAGCTTAAGACATTCGACCTATATTGGTCGATTTTATGAACTACCCTTGTTGACTTCTTTGGAATCTTTTTATCTCCTTTCTGTTAGCCTCTTCAGACCACTCTTATCATCAATTTCCCTTTTCAGGATTCTTTCCCTTCTACGCCTTTGTCTTCAAAGTCAATTCTATAAAGTAAATGAATAAAATTTAAAGTAAAATCATATAGATAAATTAGACGCCTAAAGAAATAAAGTACACGCATAAAACATCAAGTACATAGATTTTGTATTGAATAAGAAATATTTGTGAATAAAGTATATGAATGTTTAACAAAAGTACATGTAATATTCCCTTGACACTTCATACAAATCTCAACAAAATACAACAAATACGTAATGCAATATTTAAAAAAACCAATTCCCTATCATTCATTACTGTAACACCCCGTATTTCTATGCATTCAATATTTAGTTAATTCGGGAAAATTTTAAATTACTTGTGTGTCGTAATTTAATTTAATTAGGTATGTTAATATTGATTTAAATATCAATCGTAGAGAAAATGGTTAATATTTATGGAAATTAAATTACTAAGTGAATAGTAATAAATTATTTACATCATAACTTGTATAAGTGACGTGACATTTATTTATCTCAATCGAAAGTCAGATATAGACTAAGTTAGGGGTGAGATAGGGACTTTTTATAAATTAATTCGGATGTCAATTATGAGTGCACGGTTGAGTCCGTATGGGCCGGGATAGTCGGAAAAGTCTACCTGGGGTGGTAAATGGGCCACGGAATATTTTTGGGCATAACCGAGCCCACTCGGGGGTATTTGGGTAATTTTAATTAGGCCCATATGATTAAAAACGGGATTTGGAGATAAAAACCGAAGTTTTGGAGTTTTGGGCAACCATAACTCATTTGGGAGAAATTTGAGAACATAAGGGACAAAGAGGGAGGACTCTTGAGAGCCAAAGAGGAAGACCAAGGAAGGTGTTCTTCATCACACAACGATCTCTACACCAAAGGATAATCAGACACTACGAATTTATAACGCAAGTGGTTAAACTTCTTCAATGTAAATTGGTGATATTCAATTCATATCATAATAGGTGTTATACAAATGATTTTTGGATTGGGTTAATACAAATTGGGTTTTGATTTGTGGAAGTTACGAATCAAGTTATTAGTATTGGTTTTGATTCATAAGGATTTTAGTTGATAATTCCGGGTAAAAAGCATTACAAAAGATGTTAATGGCGATTCTGTTCGCATAGTCCTGTAGAAAATGGCTTTTTTTAACTTTCGTTCTCTAATACGCTTTTTCCAAAACGGCCCCAAAATGCCGCAAAACGGCATTTTAAAAATCTGGGCAGATTGAGTAAATTAAAAACCTCAGATTTGGGGATATTGTATTATCGACCAAGGGGGTGTCCGGATATTTTTGTTAGTGATGCCATGATAATAGATTAATTAATGGGGTATTAATTAATTAAAGCTTATAGCTGGAATAATTTATTATATGATGATATAATAAATTGTTAAATATTATTTAATTAGGAGCATTCTCTTTATAATGGAATTTTGAGGAGTACGTTCTAAAAGATGGAAATTTGGGCCAGGTGAGCAAGTCCGGGTACATTGGTTGTGTGACACCAGGGAGATATTAAAGTAATTAATGAGTATATTAATTAAATTAGAGTTGGACCACAGACTCGGGGAGATAATAAGTTAACTAATGAGCATATTAATTAAATTAGAGTCGGATCATAGACTCGGGGATTTATTAAGTTAATTAATGGGAATATTAATTAAATTAGAGTCGGACCATAGACTCGGGGAGATATTAACTTAATTAATGGTTAAATTATTTAAATTAGAGTCTGACCATGGACTCGAAAATATGTTTGCTAGTGTTATGGACTTTGTACATGGTAAAGCCAAGATTAAATTTTATTTATATTTATATATATGGTAGTGTGATAGTATATATATTGTGTGTGCTCATAAATACCGGTGGTTAGGTATTTATTTAGAAATATATGCTCTAGTGCTATCGGGGGAGGTTGCGCGATGTGGGTGAATCCCCTAACTTGAGGAGTAGTGCGAGTATATCCCCATGCCATAGCGTCCAAATAGAGGTGGGCATTGAGATGATTATCTTCACACTCGGGGGAATATGACCACCTCCAATACATTTATATTTCTATGTTCTGATTCGGCGGTGGCTAGCTGTCTCAGAAATCCTGGTGGGAGTGAGTAGACTTGGGAAGATAGCACTTTAGAGAATGCATCCGATGAGATATTACTCGAAAGGATGGTTTTAATTATATTCAACATATGTGTGATTGTGCAATATAGTTCTACGTATATAATGGAGTGGATAATTATATACGGGGAATTAAATACATGAAGAGAATTTTTTTTACTTATATAACTAGTGAATGTTATATGACTTTTAAGAAATGATTAATTAAGTTAATGTGATAAATAACTTATGAAGTAAAGATATAAATTACTCGGGTTAGAGTAGAGTTCAAGGAATTTCATGACAAGGCTAGTTAGACGGGGTGGTGTAACTAGGAGGGTCAAGAAGAAAGCGTTAGGTGTGCACTTTAGAGGAGGGGTGAGATGTATCTCAAGGGAGTGCGACACTAACTTAAATATGAAGAGCATTCATATATTTTAATTGTTGCATTTTAATTCACTTGCAAAATATTTTTAAAAGAACTTTGGTCTTTGAACCATACTTGAAAAATATTTTCAAAACCTTTTAGGTATCCGGGAACAGGGGTGCCAAACTTGAAGATCTGTTCAATGGATGCATAGCTGCAATAGGTGTGGATATTTTAGGATTTGAACATAGAAGCTTCAGTCATTTCATTTCTAGATTAGGATGCAGCTTGGTATTTCTTTCGGGCATGTTACCCCAGCTATTTTCATTTCAGTCGAACATTGTACTGGTTACTATTCTTTGCAGGATTATATTAGTGAATGTTGGTTTTCTGCCGATAGTTTATTCGGTCGATCATTTATTGATTTATTCAGTATTGCTTTAGATTCATGGTTTGTATAATGGTTCATATTGATATTTTTTATGGTTGTTGTTTTTAAATAAAAAGATTAATATTTTGACACCAGCTTTTGAATACTAGGTGGTTAGTAAGTTTTAAAAAGTTTTTGACAGTGATGCTAAGAATGAAGCAGATGAGATTCATGTTTTAATTTGATATAGGACTAATCACTCGGTATTTCATTGAGTGGGGTGTCACAGTTACATGGTAATACCTAAGACCTATTGTTTGACAAGTTGAAAAAAACATTCTCTATTCATAACATATTCAGAAAAGAAGTGATACAATAGATCCATGCTAGACACGCTAGCCTTTTCAAAATCTCTTAAGCAATACAACTCAATTCGTTCTGCCAAATCCTTCACTTTCAATTCAGCTACTTGAAGCTTTTTATGACACCCTGCCTAATAAAATTTCGGCTGATCAGTCCTTTATTAAATTAAATCAGAATATCCAGTTGGTTCAAAATATTCATCACTGTCAAAAACTTATTATTACCACTAACAACCTAATATTTAAAAAGGTTGATGTCAAAATTTTATCTTTCATTTAACATAAAATCGAATCAATAAATTATTAACATACACCATCCAACTAATATCATAAGAAATAAAATGATTGAAATAATAAATATGACTGGAGTAAACACTTCCAACCTAAATACCGAATACAATAATCCAACAAAATAAACCAACAACTGAAAGGAGTAAATAAATAAATCCACAATCTCTGACTGTCTGAAAACGTAAAAGGGGCGACATGCCCTAACTGAAGTAAATAACTCAAGATGAAGAAACGAAATTCATAGAAATGTCTACTACCAACTCTTGCAACTTCCACAGCAGCTACAACTCGTCAAATGAATGGAACTCCTATACTTGGTGTCCATGTGGATGGGCACCTAAAATAATTTGACAAATTAAAAGAGATTTGCAATAAACGGGTCAGAGTCTGAGTTGAAAACTGTTTAAAAATCAGCAAGTGCTTAAATAAAAATAATAGCATATATTGTGTACATGTTAAGTTGTCATACTCTCACTTGAGATACTCACCTCTCATCTAATGTGCACATCTAAGATGTATATATAACCCATCCTAGTCATGCTACCCCACCTAACTAGCCTGAAGATGACTATTACCACACTAATAATATCATGCGTTTGCCCATATCACCCATATCCCTTATTACCATATGTTAAGGATATTTACTCATATACACAACCGTTATCCTAGGTATTCCTTTTTGTACTAAGAATATTGTTAAATATCGTTAATTCTGTATCTACTAAACATGCACAGAATAATAAGCAACAGGTATACATATATTTATCTCTTTATATATATATATATACTAGGGTGTACCCGTGCCGATGGCACATCGATAAATTTGTTCCTGTTAAATTTTATACCCGTGCCGATGGCACGACGATAAATTTGTTCCCGTAATAAATTTGTTCTCGTGTGTCAAATAGTGCAAATATAAATACTATTGGCCATCCCATTATAACATTTTTAACTTTACTGAACCAAATTTTATAAACTTTACCATGTACTATGATAATATAGTCGTGTCACCCTTTCTCAAGCCTTGTAAAAGCTACGAAAATATGAATAAACACAATATATACCCGTGCCGATGACACGGAAAAATATTTTAATGACTTATAATTGACAATTCTAAAGACAATTTTAATGATTCAAAATTGACAATTCTAAAGACGTATTTATAGTGGTATTTAATTACATGAACGTGTCATGTTCGTTTTAAAATTTTAACTCGTGTGAGTGGTGTATAAAAGTTAGTATTTTAAGTAGATTAACATGAGAACGTAAAAAAATTTAGAATTATTATTTTTTTAAATAACACTTCTAATAAAAAAATACCATTGATTTGATATTTCTCTAATATATATGTATCAACGGTTATATAAGTACATATAAATTTAGACATGACACAACATGAAAGCCATCAAACTCATCTAAATTTACATATTGGTATAACTTTCATTAATTTTTTTTCTTTACATGTTCAATTGTGAGAAAAATATTAATTACCTAATACGCGTTTAATTGGCAAAAAACAAAATAGTTTTATTCATATATATATGTTGTATACTTAAAGTCTCGCCAAAACAAAAAATTTCGTAACTACTTTGTTTTTTACACTTTTACTTGGATCATGTTCAAGATAGGTAAAAAAAAAATATTTCATGACGTGTCGTTTTTTTTCTGTTGTGTCACTTTTTTTGGTTTATAATATTTTTTTTCTGTTGTGTCACTTTTACATGTATAGTATTCATAATTGGTAAAACCAATATTATTACACATCGTGTTGAATTGTGTCAACACGTGTTTATTTTTGTCAGGTTTGCTTTGTTAAAAAAATATGTACTTTTTTTTCGCTTTTACTTCGATTGTGTTGGAAATTGATAAAAAAATAGTATTTCATGTTTGTTTAATTATATGAGATACTGTGATGGAAGCAAAACAAAAGAAAATATGAAAATTAATATACTGTGATGGAAGAATTAGATAGATAAAGAGTGAGAGCACTTGATGTGTGAGGAATACTTTCCACAATTTATGCAGATTGTCAACCCCTTATGGGCCACCAACTCTCTGAAATGAAGAAATCTCTGGTTGGCTAAACTACCAATAAAAAAACTCCGAAATATATTTTCCATGCACTGTATGTAGAGATTTATATTAACCCATCACTTCCCAGATTTTAAATTAATATCATTCATAAAACTATAACTATAACTTTTCAAAAAAAAAGAAGAAAAAAACTAAAACTATTAGAATAAATCAAAGCCCAAAATTGACTAATTTAACACCAATCAAACCCACAAACCCATCTTTCTTCCTTCCAAAATCGGATATTAAACTCAATACTAAGTTCTTGTTGCACATCAAACGGGATCATCCCTGCAAAATACACATCTAAATGTAAACATTATAGTAGATCTGAATAAAACAAAGAAGTTAGCAGACAACGGCATTTGCAAGGTGAGCAAATCTATAAAAAATAAAAAGGTTAAAGGTTTAATATGGATCATGAGCAAGTTAGCAAACATTGTAGTAGATCTGAAAAAAATAAAAACTGAGTAAATTCATGGTAAAAGACCTAATCAACAACGTTCGCAAGGTAAGTTGGGACTGAGAACCTGAGTAAAATCAAAGAAGTACCTGAGTAAATAGATGTGGCGGATTTGCTGAAGAGAGAGAGAGAGAGAGAGAGAGAGAGAGAGAGAGACATGGGTTTTGAGCTTTCTTTCTGGCCGATTTTGAGAGAGAAATAGGCGTGTACCAAGTGAACCATTATATGTCTTTGTCTTGAGAGTCTTATCAATTGAATCAATAACCGTACCAACTGTGCTTTAATTTCAACAGATCGTAACTGTGCTTGAACCAAAGACAAAAAGGGAGAAGGGGTTATGAACCCATAAATCAAAGCAACTGTGCTTCTACTCTCACTTAAAAAAACACAAAAATATATATAAGGGAGGGAAGTAAAGTAACTGTGCTTGAACTAATCGACGATTGAAATGAAGTCTGGATAAACCCAGCAGCGGTGGAAGCTGGAAATTGGCAGCGGTGGAAGAAGTGGAAATCAACAGAGGTGGAAATCGCCAGAGATGAAACACCAGTAGCGGTGCAGGAGATTAAGCACCAGCTGTAGTGGAAGTCGACGGTCAGACCAACCCCAAATCCAGGACCTAACTTTGGGATAATTTCTTGATCGAAAATTATGGAAATAAAGTTGATCCAAACTGAGAAATAGCTAACCTTGACAGAAAAAACATCGACGGTCGGAGCGTGAGCATACCTATTTTTAAAGAAAAAACGCAAGAAATGATTAAAGATAATCCAGATCTGGAGTTTATTCTTCTTATTCCTCTTAAAGGTTTCAAAAAACACGCAAAAATGATTAATACAGCAGGAACAATTATAGATTATAAACAGATCGAAACTAACCATGGAGTATCTCTTGATGAAGATAATACTCTCTCTTGATCGAAACTAACCTTCAACTGCGGAAGATAATACTCTCACTTGATGGCTAAATCAACATAATACATGATAACAGTAAAATAGGTGAAAAGAGTGGAAATTTTTAAATGGGACTCCATGGAGTCTGTTTTAGAAGTATGGAGTGGCGCGCTAGTTTGAAAACTTCCAACTGATGGTCGTCAGGAGTGGGGGTTTCATACGGATTGATTGTAGTAGGTAGAGAGACTTTCACTGAATGAGTTTGTAGGAGTGGTTGTGTAAGGGTGAGAGATGGGACAACGGGTACAAATTTAGAGGCTCGAGGTTGTGTAAGTTCACGATACACTGTATTTACTGTAGTTGTACTGGTAAGGAGATGGCCTCATGGACAAATGATTTTGGAGGAATCTCAATCGTTCATGAGAGATAAACGTAAGATGAAATCTCAACCCTCAGTTGATAAAGACCAAACCAAACAACTTTTCATCTCAGCCGTCAGTTGGAGGAGACAAAAAAAGCCCTCCTCCTTTATTTTATATATATATATATATATATATATATATATATACTATTCCAGCACCCCTAGGTTAGGGCACCCTTGGTGAAATGCATACTCTACTATCATGTCAAGGTGCATCACTCATTGCATGAAGGACTATAGGTTCAATCTCTCGCGAACCATCAAAACAAACACACATATTGGAGGCGAACATAGTTCTAAGCCCATGGGTTACGCACATACCTACGTACCCATATGACCATCAACACTATCATTCTCATTGATAGACCGTACCTAGGTTCTATGTTCTAGTGATACGAATCAAAACCCCCTTGAAGGCTCCTCAAGATATGATTGTCCACAACGCGCAACCTTCAGCCGATAGCAAGCAGCTTAGGTAGTTATACACACAATATTTCAATCAATAGGTACATACACATAACCTATAATAATCATTAGTTATTGACAGAAGCCAAGTCCCCAAATTTTTATGTAGCATTATTATCTCTACTACTTGCGTTACTCTATTTGTACGATTAATCTCTCTATCGTATATATTCAATAAGGTCGTTTTATTCCAACATATTCCCTTAGTAGTTACAAAATCATCTCGTCGCTCCACTATGTAATGAAGTCACTCAAGTATAGCTTGGGTCATTCTCTGTAACACCCCGCTCAATAAAATAATGGATGATCAGTCCTATACCTAATTAAAATAGAATTTACAGTTGGTTCATTCTTAGCATCACTGCCGAAAATTTTTTTTGTGACAACCCAAATATAATTATGATAAATTATGTTTAAATCATGCTTAGCTTATGTGATATGGATAATATGTTATTAGTATATAAAATTTTAAGTTATTATGTTTAGTCTAACCCTACCTTCATAAACAATGAAATATTGAATTAGTTACAAATATAAAATTTTGAAGTTTTCGGTAGGAATGTTCATGTTTAAGATTATTTTTGACCTTTATACCATAACAATTGACTAGAGGAGGAAACTATATAGTTGTATATATATGAGTTAGGTTTGTAACACGAAAAACGGTGTGTTAAACGGAGGTCCGAGCGAGAAGTTATGATGGAATTACAAAGCAGGGACAAATTTGTCCATTCATTAAATGATATTTCGTCTTATTAGGCTAACAAATGGTGGAATTTGATTGGTTAAAGAAGGAGGTTGGTTTTGGCCGACTTGAAAGGCTTGAAACAAGCCCCTCCTTCATCATAACTCATCCATTAAAGAGTTTGGCTTGAGAGGAAGAGAGAATTGGAAAGTTTAGGAAGAAAGTGAGGAGAAAATTTGGGGAAAAATCCGTGGAAATTACGTAAAAGTCCCGAAGGTAATCCTAGCCCCAAAACTTGTTGTTTTTCTTATATTACTGATTTAGATGATATAAATCATCATTTTTTTACTAAAATTTCAAACCTTTATGTATATGTATGGTTAGATGCAAGTTTTAGTTAAGTCGAATGTACAAACCCTTAAAATTGCTTCGTTTAGTAACCTTGTTTGTTCAACCTTCCATATATTTTTGTATAATTACTGGAATTGATTGATTCCAATTGGATATTAAAATATACTCATATATGTTTGACATATCGTAAAATAATGTGAAAATACCAAGAAATGAATCTTTGGTGAGAGTTTGAAGTTCGGGTGTAAAATCTGCCCCAAGGGTGAAAGTATGCACGCCATGTGTTCGATGTTTTGATTGACATAGCAAATGGACCTTAAAAATTATGAAACTTTAATTTTGTATTTTTCAATATGTTTAATTATGTTGGGTGAAATATCATTAAAAGTTATATTGTAAAAAAATTATGAAAATTTTTGGAAGTTGAATGAACGATAAAAGTGCCTATATGGAAGATTTGCTATGTAGTAAATAAATGGGCCTATCTTGGTTTAGGAAACCTGAAATGATGTGATGTCTTTTGAATTGGAATACTAATATGATAAGGATTGAATTATGAAGAATAAATGAATATATGTTTGATCTATGATTTGGATATGACAAATTTATTAACATGAATTTGGATGGAATTTCACTTGTAATAAATGATTTGAATAGAATCATATAATGCTTATGAATTGAGTTATGTTTGAGATATTACCTGGACTGTTGATATTCTTATGGTGAAACTAATAGTGTAAGAATGATAGTAAGGGGAGAAGAACCGATTGAACAAGTGCCGGACAAAAGAAAAGGAAAATCCTGATAAGGTGCCAAGGTGAGTGAACTTGTTATTTGTTTCATATATAAATATGGATATAGCTCTAAGAGCAGATTTGTTTGAATACTTCGGTATTCAGGATTTGTTTGGATATTAAAATATCTAGGATTTGTTTGGGTCTTATGATCGAGGATTGGTTTGAATACTTCGCTATTCAGGATTTGTTTGGAGCTTAAAATATCCAGGATTTATTTGGGTCTTATGATCTGGGATTGATTTGAATACTTAGGTATTCATGATTTTTTTGGATATTAAAATATCCAGGATTTGTTTGGGTCTTATGATCCAGGATTGATTTGAATACTTCGGTATTCAGGATTTATTTGGATATTAATATATCCATGATTTATTTGGATCTTATGATCCAGGATTGGAATTGGATAGAGATCCAATAATTTGATTTTTCTTATGATAAGGATTTGTTAGAACTTATGTTCCACGATTTGTTATTGCCAACGGGTAGGATTGTTTGGATTTCATATCCACAGATTTGATATAAAACTGTTATTTCGTAGCAGGGCAGGATTGTTTGGATTTGATATCCACTGATTTGATATAAAACTATTATTGATGGGATTATATATCCACAGATTTGATATAGAATTGTCATTTCATTATTGGGAAGGATTGTTTGGATTTTATATCTAGATATTTGATATAATATTGCTATTTCATAGCAGGGCAGGATTATTTGGATTTTATATCCACATATCTGATAAAGAACAGTTATTTCATTTTAGGGAATGAGTACCTCGCTAAGCTTAATGCTTACTATTTATATTTTATCATTTTCAGGTCAGTACACGGCCAGTTAGGATATCATATGATCGGTGATGTGAGAGTTGCACCGTTATAAGGATCTAAGGATTAGACGTGGGGATTTTGTCATTGTTACACTGAGGTTTTACTACACTCGCACATCTTATATGTTGAGTTAGAATGCGTTGATTTGATGATTGTAATATTTAATCATAGTCAATCGTAGTATAACATGTTCGTTTAATTATGGCTCTAATGTTAATTACGTTATGGTACAAAGAACATGATTATGATTATTATACATGAAAAAAATATTGATAAATGAATTATATTTCGAATGGATGGAAGATTATGATTTAATCATAATATAAATGACAAGATTAGAATAAATTTGGGTTTGGGGTGTGACAATTTTATTTTTATTAATCAACTAATATCCAAGTAAGCAGGTGTTAAAAAAACTTTTCCAAAATTTTAATATAATTAAAATTTCCACTTTAAAAACATAAACCATTTAACACAATCCATTCACACAATGAATAACAACTGAGTAATATCAAAACTGAATTAAATGCAACTGGAAGAAAACTATCCTGTTTAAATGTCTCAATACAATAAAATCCAATAAAACCAAATGTATCAAAAACTGATGCAATGCATTAACTGACTGAGATAGAATGGAAATACTTAAATCCTCGTGGGCGACATGACCTAAATGAAAGATCAACTACGAAGTATGAATCGATGAATATGAAAGTGTCTAAACAAAGTCCAAAACTCCATAGCATCCATTGCTCATAAAAAATCTTAATCCTCTATGGTTAGCGTCCCTGTGGCTGGACACCTAATATAGGAGATAGGAGATAAATGATAATATGCAACAAAACGGGTCAGAGCCCGATGTAAAAATATTTTAGAAAATAACAAGTGAATAAATGCTATATTCAACAATTATTATATACATGTTAGATTATCGGACTCTCTCTTGAGATTTTCACATCTCAAGTGCACACCTAACATACCTCTAAATCATACTAGTTACAATTCCCATGCTAACTAGTTCATATCAGTGCCAACTAACCATATCCCATATCTTCCCCACGTACTTCTCTCGAAATACAGGTAATACATATATATATCAAAATTTTCTTTAACTTGGATAAGCCCTTTTTCAATTCAATATAGTTAAATATTCACTTACTTAATTCATTTCATATTTCATTATCTTTCATGTATACTTAATTGACACAGTAAACACTATCACAAGTATATATACACATTCACTCTATTATATATATACAATGCCGCACCTTGAGGCTCAACTGCAGTGCACGGACTACTCTTCTATCATATCCGGGTATATCTTGTCACTGTACAAAGGACTGATGGTTCAATGTATCCCTCAAACCATAAATATCAAAATACACATATTAGAGGTGAACACAGTCCTCAGCCTTTGGGCAATGCACATACCTACGCACCCAAATGACCAGTCACACCCTTATTCCTAAAAGTGGTGCTCAATCCCTAAGTTCTATGTCCCGAGGTAACAAGTCAAAAATCCCCTATAAGGTTCATGAGGATATTTATGTCCTGTACACGCAAACCTCCCATGGATAGCAAGTAGGCTAGGTATGTCATAGACATAAATCAACAATCAATAGGTATACACATCAACCTATATAAGATTTGGTACGCACTCGACCAATATCATATTAGGTTTTCATCCTACCCAAAGCACCTGTCATATTTAACGAATACCGCCCATACTTGTTAATCACGATTATCATCGTATATTTATTATGTAGTTACCACTCACATAATCCCAAGTACCCATATACATATATCACCAATATTAACCCATACTTGACCATGACGATTATTCATCTCTTAATTCTATTATTATTATGTTGATATCTCTCAAATAATTTTATTTCTCAATTCCATATAATTTTCCAACATTAACCCAAGTCCCTCGCTCCTTGTTGATGTACCAAAATTATTCAGAACCTACTGTGGCCTAAAATATAATTCTCCAAACTTTTACGGGCTAAAACAGAATTTTTGGAATCTCGTCAAAAACCCAAAATTCTCGTTCAAATGAAATGGCATCTCGTTCGAACGACAGTATGTCTCATTCGAACGAGATCAGCGTCATTCCAGTTCGTCTTTAACCCCAGTGTTCTGCATTTTTCTTCATGTTCTTACACCCAAACCCCCATGGATTATATTCTACCCAAAATCCTAGATATTCTAACATTGTTCTAACATGTTTAGGGTGATTTTCACATAACAGTAACATCAAATCCCTATGTTCATAAGGGTGTCATCATCAAACCCGTTAAATCCTTAAAATTTCAATTTATCTGAATTCTCCATTTTTATACCTCTTAAAAACCGAGAATTTAAAACAATCATTTCATATCTAAATCATCAAAGTTCCATATTCAATAATGACTAGGATTCATCTACAAGCAATACCTAACAACATTTTCATATCTTCAATATATATATATATATATATATATATATATATATATATCCTCTACATGTAAAACCTATCCATTTTCATGTTCATTGTCTCTAATTGTATAAATCTCTAAATACATGAATTTCCCTATCCATTAAACTTGATTTATCAATCATTTTATTCCCAAATTCATAAGTCCATCAATCCAAAAGAAATCCTAATCTAATATGGATAATAGAAGCACCAAAATAGAGCAAGAATTACACTTGCTTATGTGTAGGTCTGAACCTTTGAAGAAGACAAGTGTTTGACACCACCTCTTCCTTTTTTCTACGACTATTCGATAGTGGTGCAAGGTGTAGAGATGGTGGTTGTCCCCTTAAGTTTCCCTAGGTGACTCCCCTTTCCAAGCAACTCTTCCTCTCCCCCTAGATAACCTTTCACTTTCTCTCTAAGTCTTTTCACTCTCTCTCGAAAGACCTCACTTTGTGCTTTGATGAAATGAAACTTACGTACAATCTAAAATCACATATATAACAAGTCTCCAAGTTTATCTAAAAGACAAAAAAATTAGGTATTATTCATCTCCCATGAAAAATGAATAAAATGCCCCTTCGGGGTGTCCTTTCATATTTCAATTTGATCCGAGACCCAAATCAAACCCCCGAATAAACTTCTCTACATATTTGGACCCTTCCGGACTCAACGGCGCACTTGAAATGATCATACGAATGACTGAAAAATAAATCTCATTTTATTTCCCAACTTTAGTCCCAACATGACTCATAAGCGCGTCCCGACTTAATTTCCATTATTGTCCTATTTGTAGCTCCCGACAATAATTATTATATTCACATATTAATTTTATATCACTATCTAATATTCAAAATCACATATTCAAAATCATATATTACTTTAATCTCTAGTAATATTCAATCCGGATTAATCCCAATTAATTTTTTTCACATAATTAATTCCAATTAATCCTATTAATTTGGCCCATTAACTTTTAATTTATCTCATATTCAAAGTCATTAAAATTATGGGGTATTACATACTTCCCCGCTTATAATGGAATTTCAACCTAAAATTCAAAAAATAAGGCATACCTGGTAAAAGTAACTCCGAGTATCTATCGAGCATCTAATCCTCGCGCTCCGAAGTAGACTCCTCATGATTATGGTGCTCCCACTGGACACTCACCAGCGTTCTGTCTGCTCTGGGCTACCCGAATACAACTACGAATCATCTCAATCCTGGAAGACGCGTCCTATATCACCTCTAGCCCAAGTATCTTGTTGTCCCCTACCTCTAACCAACATGCACGAGAATGATAAAGTCTTCCATATAATGCCTCAAATGGAGCCGTACCGATAGTAAACTAGTAGCAGTTATTATACGCGAACTCCACTAGTGGAAGGTATTACTCCCAACCACTCCCGAAATCTAGGATACACATGTATAACATATCCTCTAACATCTGGTTAGTACGCTTCATCGACCCATCAGTATGCGGGTGATAGGCCATACTCAATCGCACCTTAGTACCCAAGGCCTCGTGAAAACTCTCCCAAAATCGGGATACATAGATCTTATCCTGATCTAACATAATATTAAGAGGTACCCCACGTAACCTTACTATCTCGGCTATAAAAGTTTGGGCGCACTATCCCGTAGAGTAATCAATCCGAACTGGCAAAAAGTGAGCTACCTTAGTCAATTGGTTCATAAACACTCATATGGAATCGTGATCCATCTAAGAAGTAGGTAACCCCGTGATGAAGTCCATTGAAATGGTCTCCCATTTCCACATCGGGGCCTCTAGTGGTGCACCCGGAGATAAATTCACCATATAACGTCTCACATTTGGTGGTACTTTATACTTCCCTTCTTCCCTTGGGGTATGCCAAAAGTCTCTCCCCGTGCACTTTTTATCATAACATACACTTCTCATCACTTTTTACCTTAAAGGTGACAACATTCTATTTATGCGCAAGACACTCTCAATATATAACTGAGTAGGACTCCGTTACATTTTCCCATAATAGTTTAATTTTCCTCTTCTCTAGAGATATCCTTACAATTGTCTTCACATTGTCTTTCAACCCACCTCTGGTATATTACTCTCATCACACACATAAACATGGATTATCGTCTTTTTTAAACGACGTTCAATCCATCCTACCATTCCATCTTTGTTTATAACTTCCTCACATGAATATATTCAACACATTCATTATCATGTCCTTCTATCTCAGACGATATGAAATCAAACTAACAAGGGAACCCATACACCCTCCAATCGTTGCATCACTGTACAAATGATGACCGTCTCCACTAGCCTCAAGTGGTACACTCAAGGAATTTTCCCCTCTCATAAAATGAGGAACAACTAAAGTTCTAGATATTTCCCTGTCTCCCAACATATCTCTCAACCCCCGACATTCGGTGGGTTTCATGCCTGGGATGTCTCGCAAGCGAAATCTAAATAAGGAACCCCCCGATACACTACTACCTAACATTTTCGGTCATCGAGATTTTTAGACTCGAGGTACATAACCTAGACACTCAAAATCCTGATCCCTGGACATATAAATATAAATCTCAACTCTCAGGTCTCTAAAGGAGAGATATAACAATGCGCTCTACATATCACCAAGTCTTCAACGCTAAATATAAAAAGGAGATAAGCCTCTATGCTCGATAATAAATCCCAAATACTCTGAATCATATCAGTAAAGTTCTTATGCACTGGGATTGAATATCCCGAGACGAATATAATCTTAGAAGTCTCTCATCATTACTAAATATCACATAAATGCGAGCTCAAGCCTCTAAGTATCGCCAAAACAACATATCATGTCCTGGAATAACAACCATGATAGCCTTGTAATAACAACCCACTATCATTATTAACTATCAATAACCACATCCAAGATTATATCGTACTCATATAACACATCACTAAAATGAGTAATCTCAATAAATATATTCTTACTATCCACACCCACTACCCTGTGGACGAGACCAAAAATTAATCTCGTTAAACCACAAAAAATACAAATACCCATAATGGTATCGATATAGGCACTAAACTTGTCTCACACGTGAATCTAATGATAATAAAAACACCGTGACTCGCTCGTGTGACATAAAGCATACATCATTCTACCGAGGATAACCCATATCTCCTTCCTTTCCAATGACCCTGCCGCTCAAATGGTTCTTGGATACAACACGCTTCTCCGAACTGAATCAAAACTATCTTAATCATTTCCCTTGATAGGCACCAGACTCTCGTCCCTTTTACTTGCTTTGGCCAAAATTCAATGCATGTGGTCTTACTCTCCATAGATAATACCTCTTCATATTATTCTTTATTCTAGGCAATATAGAACATATACTAGGGTTGTCCTTCTCTCAGACCCTGGTAGCTTCAACTCTGATGGGTCTCCCCCAGTGATGCTTCACTAACACGGTTACGTATAATCTTATTCCTTAGCTAGATCATTTAACTCTTTGCTCCTTTCACATAGAAGAATTTATATTTTCATTGTCAAAACACGACATTGTCGCCATCAACATTGAGCTTCCAAACATAAACTCCCCTAAGTATTAGCGACTCCTCTTGTGAGTCCATTGCCCAGTCAAGGGCTCTTTTCTTTATTGTAACTACCTCTTCATGTACAAAGTTTAAAATGTCGTTCACATTACCATCTGAACAACAGATGAAGGAACTTGCGGTTAAACCATACTTAAGATCCTTACATTGGCATAATATTTTACTTTTCAAACATGGTGATTTACTTTCACCATTACAACAATGCTCCTGCGAGCCAAGAAAAGTTTTACCCCAATTTTCACTTTAAGTATTCAACACTGTATTATATGCCAATGCCTATGGATATTCTTTATCCATTGGTTAACACACAAAATCTTCGAATTTTTAACATTTCTACAGATGGTTTACTTTAAAGGCTCGTCTGACTCGCTCCCATTCCAGCTATGCTGGTGAGTCTGGAACGACACAAACGTCATTTATGACGGTTCTTGGGAAATTATAACTCCTGAACATCTTCTTTATTGTCCTCATCCTGAACAATAATTATTGTGGGTTCTATCTCAATCACCATTTCAAAAATCTTCTAAGTCTTCGTCTGCGTCCTCCTCCTATTGTCCTGCTAACGACTCTCGCAGGAGAACATAAGTCGCAATACGAAGAGGAATAAAACAATCCCTATGATATGGCTCCATGTAAAAAAATGTTACACTAAAATGTAATAAGCCATACAAATTCTAAAAGAATCTAGAACCTAATGCTCTGATACCACCTGTAACACCCCGCTCAATTAAATACCGGGTGATCAGTCATATACCCAATTAACACATAATTTATAGTTGGTTAATTCTTAGCATCACTGTCGAAAAACATTTTCTTTTCAATAATCACCTAATATCCAAATAAGCAGATGCTTAAAGACTTTTCCAAAATTTTAATATAATTCAAATTTCCACTTTTAATCCATAAACCATTTAACATAATTCATTCACACAATGAATAACAACTTAGTAATATCAAAATTGAATTAAATGCAATTGGAATAAAACTCTACAGTTTAAATGTCTCAATACAATAAACTCTAATAAAACCAAATGTATCAAAAACTGACATAATACATTAACTGACTGGGATAGAATGGAAATAATTAAATCCTCTTGGGCGCTATGCCCTAAATAAAAGATCAACTACTGAGTATGAATCAATGAATATGAAAGCGTCTAAAAAAAGTCAAAAACTCCATAGCTCGTAAAAAATATTAATCCTTTAGGCTGGCGTTTCTATGTCTGGACACCTGATATAGGAGATACAAGAGAAAAGAGAATATGCAAGAAAACGGGTCAGAGCCCGATGTAAAAATAGTTTATAAAATAACAAGTGAATAAATGCTATATGGAACAATTATTATATACATGTTAGATTATCGGACTCTCTCTTGAGATTTTCACCTCTCATCTAGAGTGCACACCTAACGTACCTCTAAGTCATACAAGTTACAATTCCTATGCAAACTAGTTCATATCAGTGCCAACTAACCATAGCCCATATATTTCCCATGTATTTCTCTCGCAATATAGGTAATACATATATATCCAATTTCTCTTTAACATGGATAAGCCATTTTTTCAATTCCATATAATCAAGTATTCACTTACTTAATTCATTTCAGATTTCATTATGTTTCATGTCTACTTAATTCACATATTATACACTATCACAAGTATATATACACATTCACTTTATTATATATATATAATACTACACCCTAGGCTCAGCTGTGGTGAACGCACTACTCAATTATCATGTCTGGGTACATCTCTTCACTATACAATGGACTAGTGGTTCAGTGTATCCCTCGAACCATAAATATCCAAATACAAATATTGGAGGTGAATATAGTCCTAAGCCTATGGGCTACACACATACCTACGCACCCAAATGACCGGTCACACCCTTATTCATAAAAGTGGTGCTCAATCCCTAAGTTTTATGTCCCTAGGTAATAAGTCAAAAATCCACTATAAAGCCCATCAGGATATGACTGTCCTCAATGTGCAAACCTCCCGTCGATAGCAAGTAAGCTAGGTATGTCATATGCATAAATCAACAATCAATAGGTGTACACATTAACCTATATAAAATTTGGTACGCACTCAACCAATATCATATTAGGATTTAATCCTACCCCAAGTACCCGTCATATTTCTCTAATACAACTTGTACTTGTTAATCACGATTATCATCGTATATTTATTATGTATTTATCACTCACATAATCCCAAGTGCCCGTATATATATATCATTCATCTCTTAATCATATTATTATTATGTAGATATCTCTCACATAATTTTATTCCTCAAATCCATATAATTTTTCAACATTAACCGAAGTCCCTCGCTCCTTGTTAATTTACATAAATTATTCAGAACCTATTGTGGGCTAAAATATAATTCTCCAAACTTTTACGAGATAAAACAGAATTTTTGGAATCTCGTCAGAAACCCGGAATTCTTTTTCAAATGAGATGGCCTCTCGTTTGAACAACAATATGTCGCGTTCGATCGAGATCAACGTCATTACAGTTTGTCTTCAACCCTAGTTTTCTGCATTTTTCTTCGTGTTCTTACACCCAATCCCTCATGGATTATATTCTACCCAGAATCCCAAATATTCTAACATTGTTCTAATATGTTCAAGGGTGATTTTCACATAAGAGCAACATCAAATCCATATGTTCATAAGGGTATCATCATCAAACCCATTAAATCCTTAAAATTTCAATTTATCTAAATTCTCTATGTTTATACCTCTTAAAAACCCACAATTTGAACTATCATTTCATATATAAATCATCAAATTTCCATATTCAATCATGAGTATGATTCATCTACAAGCAATACCTATCACCATTTTCATATCTTCAATAAACATATATATATATATATATATATATATATATATATATATATATCCTCTACATGTAAAACCTATCCATTTTCATGTTCATAGTCTCTACATGTATAAATCTCCAACTACATTAATTTGACTATCCATTATACTTGATTTATCAACCATTTTAATCCCAAATTGATTAGTTCATCAATCCAAAAGAAATCCTATTCTAACATGGATAATATAAGCACCAAAATAGAGCAAGAATTACACTCCCCTAATGTGCAGGGCAGAACCTTTGGAGAAGACAAATGTTTGGCACCTCCTCTTCCTTTTTTCGACAACTATTCAATGATGGTGCAAGGTGCAGAGATGTTGGTTATCCCCTTAATTTTCCCTAGGTTACTCTTCCTTTCCAAGCAACTTTTCCTCTCCTCTAGATAACCTATCACTTTCTCTCTAAGTCTTTTCACTCTCTCTCAAAAGACCTCAGTTTGTGTTTTGATGAAATGAAACTTATGTACAATCAAAACTCACATATATAACAAGTCTCCAAGATTAGCTAAAACACAAAAAACGTAGGTATTATTCATCTCCCAAGAAAAATGACTACAATGGCCCTTCCAGGTGACCTTTCATCTTCTAATTGACCCGAGAGTCAAATCAAACCCCCAGGTAGACTTTTTTGCCTGTTTCGACCCTTCCGGACTCAACGGAGAACTCGAAATGATCATCCAAATGATTTAAAAATAAATCTCATTTTATTTCCCAACTTTAGTCCCAACATGACTCATAAGCGCGTCCTGACTTTAATTCCATTATTGTCGTATTTGTAACTCCGGACAATAATTATTATATTCACATATTAATTTTATATGAATAAGTAATATTCAAAATCATATATTCAAAATCATATATTACTTTAATCTCTAGTAATATTCAATCCGGATTAATCCCAATTAATTTTTTTCACATAATTAATTCCAATTAATCTCATTAATTTGGCCCATTAACTTTTAATTTATCTTTTATCAAAAGTCATTAAAATTAAGGGGTATTATATTCCTTCTCACTCGAATCAACTTTATATGGTTTTAACTTGTCCATGCAAAAATTTGAACTTCTGAAATCTCTTTAGAAGCTGGGGAAAATCTCGCTCGAACGAATTTAGGACTAAATTTTCGTTGGAATCTCGTTCGAACGAGGTCATTTGAACGAACGACTCTCTGAATTCTCGTTGGATAGGTCATTGGAATTCTCGTTCAAACGAGGTCGTTCGAATGACACATGTCGTTCGAACGAGAATATCGCAGTTCGTCCTTGTCCTCTAAAAATTGCATTTTTTAACTTTTTCATCACCCAAAACTTATCCTAACTCAAATCCAATGATTCTAAACTATACTACCTAGTAAGATAATTCTTTCCAACACGTTTTTAACATAAATTCCTTCAAAGTTATAATATGAATTCAGATTAATTCCTGAAATCTTTAAAAAGCCCTAACTTCATATAATCACCATTAATCACGATCAATCCCAGATTTAAATTCTTGATTTCAAAATATAAAACCAAAATTTCTTATCCCCAATAGATGGTTATTTAACCACATGCAAAACCTATACCAAAATCATGGATTAATACCCAATTTCGGTCCCAAATTTCATAATATCATGAATAAATCATCAACTAATCTAACATGGACATCATATGCTCTAAATGAAGCAGGATAAACACTTGCCTTTTCACGAAGGTCTGATTTGTCACTTGAAATTGGTATAGATGTGTTCTTCTCTTCCCAATCTACACGATGATGATGTTTTTGGTGAAAGGTGATTGGGTTGGGCCTTGGAACTCCAAGGAACCTCTTCTCCTTCATCCTCTTAGACTCTCCACGTACATAAAGATATAGTTCTCCAATTTCCGTCCATTAATTAATCCTAATTTTTCAAAAGACCAAAATACCCCTTTGGGGTGTCAAGTTGGCCTAAAGTTATCCCGGACTCCAAACTAAACCCCTGAGTAGAATTTTCTGACTATCTAAACCTTTTCGAACACACTGATGTACTCAAACCAACCATCTGGATAACTAAAATTAAAAGTTCATTTTAATTCCCCATTTAAGTCCCGACACGACTCACACGCGCGTCCTAACTAAGTGTACTATAAATGTCGTATTTTTCACTTACGTTAATTATAATATATTCATAATCATATATTAATTTACTCACTAAGTAATATTCAACATAATTATCACCAATAAATACTATATGTCATCACGCTCGTAATTATTGACTTAAATCCGAATTAATTATGAAGAATTTCCCATTTAAATTAATTAATCCCATAATTAAAATAAAATCTTTCAAAAATATGGGGTATTACATACTTCCCCTCTAATAACGGAATTTTGTCCTCAAATTAAAAAAAGAGTAAAAATAATGGTATACCTATTAGGAACAACTTTGGGTGATTGTTGCGCATCTCATCCTCATGCTCCCAGGTAAACTCCTCGACATCATGATGTCGGCACTTAACACACACTAACGACACTACCTTTGACCTTAATTTTCTCTTGCTATGGTCTAGGATAGGAACCAGCTCCTCCTCATAGGAACTATCGGGCTGTAAGTCAATCTCCTCTAAAGTAATATGAGTGTGGGCAATGTCATCCCGAAGATATCTCCTCAGTGAAGAAATATGGAGCACGTCATGAATTCTATGCAAGTGCTCCATAAACCTGAGTCTGTAAGCTACTGGCCCAATCCTCTTAATAATAGGGAATGGCCCTACGTACCTCGACGCCAATTTCCCTTTCTTCCCAAATCGCAATACTCCCTTTAAAGGAGATCCTCGTAATAACACATGGTCCCCACATTGAACTCCCTGAAGAATGTCTTGGCATCGACGTAGCTCTTTTATCTATCATGAGCAACCCGGATGTGGCTCTGAATCATCTAATCCTGATCGAGGTATCCTGAATAACCTCTATCCCAAATAGCTTGTTATACCCCACCTCTAGTCAACATACTGGAGAACGACAAGGCCTACCATGTAACACATCAAATCGAGCCATGCCAATAGTAAACTGGTAGGAGTTATTATAAGAAAACTCCACCAGTGGAAGATATTGATCCCATCCCTTGCCAAAATCAAGGATACACATTCGCAACATATCCTTTAACATCTGATTCGTTCCTTCGATCTTCCCATCAGTCTACAAGTGTTAGGCCAAACTCAATCGTAACTTTGTACCCATGGACTCCTAGAAGCTCTCCCAAAATTTGGACATAAAAATCTTGTCCCGATCGGACACAATATCAAGGGGAAACCCTTGGAGTCTCATGACCTTTGCAATGAACATCTGAGCATAATGCCCCATAGTGTAATCGGTTCGGACTGAAAAAAAGTGAGATACCTTGGTTAACCGATCAATAATTACTTGTATGGAATCGTGACCCTTTTGTGATGTAGGCAGCCCTATGATGAAATCCATGGAAATGCTCTCACATTTCCACATAGTTATCTTTATCGGCTGTAGGAGCCATGACGGTATCTGGTGGTCCATTTTTACCAGATAACAAGTGGCACATTTCGAAACAAACACGACGATGTCCTTTTTCATTCCACTCCACCAGTACTATCCCCTCATATCCTGGTACATCTTATTCCTTTCGGGATGTACCACAAATCGTGAACCATGTGACTCTTCCATCACTGCATGTTGTAAATCCTCCCTTTATGGAACTACTAGTTTGACATTGAAGTGTAAGCTCCCATCCGAGCTCATAAAATACGACTCTTCCCACTCGGCTTGAAACTATAAAATTTGATCCTAATAAAACGAGTCTACTACTTGAGCCTATATCACCCTAGTAACGATATTGGGTTTAACCATGAGCGGGTAACCGCATCCTGATATCCCAATTCCTTCCATTTTTCCTTCCACACCTCGGCCACCTCACCTAAGGGCCTACGACTCAATTCATATGCTACCACGTTAGCCTTCCTCGGGTGGTAATGGATATCAAATTGATAGTCCTTCATGATTCGGCATAAATTCTTCATAGTTATCCCCTTAATTTTTGTATTTTTATGTTCCCATGCATTGTAATTTATATGAATTTATCTCATATTTATGCTGCTAACCCTTTTTGGCAATTATTTCATATTTTTTGTACCTCTTATGTGTTTTACAGGTATGCCACACAAGAAAGTGCAAAAGAGAACTCGAAATAGTGAAAGAAATAAAGAAATGGGGAGTTCAAGGGAATTTTGGTAATTCTTAAGTCTGAGTCCGACCGTGGGGCCCACTTTAATGTTAAAGATCTAAAAATTTCAAGAACACTGAAAAAACGGCACCCAAATTGGAACTGTGGTGAAAGAGTTATGCCAGTTTGATGAATGAGCGAAAAATCATAAAAGAAGAAATAAAACATGCCAGCAGAACCAAACCGATCCGGTAGGGGATCATTCTGATGTTATCAAATTTCCTGCATAAATTTGGAGACAGAACCGATCCGATAAAGTGGAAAAAATAACCCGTTCAGTCATTAGTCACGCTCCAGAACCGTTGTAAAATTAGTCACACTTTCTAAGTGTGACAAAATTGCCTGATACATGATTTTTATTTTGTCCTTATCATTTAGCCAAAAGAGTTATATTTTGGGGAATCTTACAAACGACTTGTAACCTTTATATTTATTCATTAGGGTTATTTTAATAATATTTTCTTCATATAAAAACTCCTAATCAAGTAGGAACATCTAGGAGAAGAATTTGTATATTTAGCACCTTTAATTCAAGTGTTTTTTCGGATTTTCTTCAAGCTTTGTTTAATTCAATCGTAGTAACCTTTATTTTCATCACTTATATTATTATTTCTCATGTTTAATCTCACTTTTCACATAATTATGATTTCATGGAACATGGATTCCTTGTTTATTCATAGTTTAATCATGTCTAGCTAGGTTTCTAAGGGTTGGGGTGCATGAACCCAATGCCATGTGGTTTGCATGTATAAAATATTAATATTTGAATTAAATAAGGATTGAATTGTGTTATGTAGTTATCACAATCATCGTATTACTTTTAACCTCGTTGGCCCTAGGTAACCGGGGTGTTTAAGGGTGCGACGCACGTGTTAGCTACTTCAACACCGCTTTATTCTTTCTCTTCATTATGTGGGCTAGTACCCTCATATATGTAATGTTTGGGATTAATAAATACCATATTTAATCAATTATCTAATTCAAGCTAGTTTTATATCCGGTAAACATACTAGGTTTTGGTGGATTGTATCCTACCCTGTCTTTCTCTTATTCATAGTTACTTAATTGCAATAGTTTTATCTCCGTGCACGTAGCTTAGTCCGTATTTTAACTTTCATTTTCATTTAGACAGTTGAAATCAGTTCACAATTAATCATCTTTTTAATTTCTTTTCTAGAATCAATTTAGGGTTAGTCCTCTATTCCTACGCCATTAAAAGCTTCCGTCCTAGTTCCCTGTGGAGACAATTACGACTTACTGGGTTTATTACTAACGCTACAGGCTTGCACTTGAGCCTATATTAACATGCACACTAGATACATATTTCTGGTCGTGTCACATTTTTGGCTCCATTTCTAAGGAATTAGGTAGACTTTAAGTTAGTATATTAAATCGCAAATTTGATTACAAAATTTAAAAAGCCAAAACAAAAATCCAAAAAAATTCAGGAAAAAAAAATCATCTCTTAAAAGACCTTTCATGCAAAATCAAGAACAAACTCCTTAATATACTCCAAAAGTAATTCACGAAAATCCCATCGTTGAGTACAATTCAGATAGCTCCCACACCCCTCGCATTCCATAATTATGGGCTCCACCTCCTACCCCTACAAACTCCATCATGAGTCACACGCTGAGTCACACATCAAGAAAACGGAGTGAGGATTCTGAGTCCATTGGAGAGAGAGCCATATCGGATATCGCTAGTTTCAGTATGGGAGAGGGAAACCTACCGTATCGTCCTATGAAAGAACTCCTATTTCTTGAGCGAACTGTCACCCCTGGTTGCATTTTACTCTCGTATAATGTCGTCCAATTCCACTTCCATAATGGGACGATACAAATTCTTCCAACATTTCACGACATGAATTCGGAGAAACCATATCTCCATTTCAGAGAGTTCGAAGAGGCATGCAAAACCTTTAGTGATCAATATTGCACACAAGATGTCGTTCGCGTAAAACATTTGTCTTTTTCCTTAAAGTATAAATCTAAGACCTGCCTTTGGTGTTTACCACCGAACTCGATCTTATCATGGAAGGATATGCAATCAAAGTTTTTTTCAAAGTTCTTTCCATCACATAAAACCAACTCCGTCAAGACTCAAATTCAAGACTTTATCCAATGAGATAATGAACCATTTAACAAGTGTTGGGAACGATTCCAAGAGTTGGTTAACGCTTGCCCACATCATGGATTTGAGAAACATCACCATATCTCTTTCTTCCATCACAGGTTTACGATAGCGTCTAAACAATTTGTTCAAATAATGTGTGAAAGACCATTTTGGGAATTAGACGAGACTGACATTGAGGCTCATATTAAGTATGTCGCTATCGTAGTGCCGAAAACTGACCTCGACAAGTGTCCAATACTCCTACTGCATTCGGTACATATCAATTGAATCATGATACCGTGGTAGACTGATGACTTGATCAATTTGAGAAAAGTATGAGGGACCTACCTGAGGTACGAGTGAGAAAAGCTACCAGATCCACCCATACTGTAAAAGAAAAAGTGTGCGCTATTTGTGAGGCGGTCCATTCAACAAAGGAATGTTCGACGATATCCTCCTACAAATCTATGCATACCGAGCAAGTGGAAGATATAAGCGGGTTTAAGGGAAATTTTAATGCTCCTCATGGGAACTCATATAACCCTTCTTAGAGAAACCACCCCGGTTTTAGCTACAGGCAATAACAAGATACGTTGAATCCACATTCACATGTTGCCCTACCTCCAACCCCTCCCCAATTTCAGCAAGCGCCACCTATGCAGCCACAAATGCAAGCACCACCTCCAAGCCCATACCTTACCCCCACTGTGAAGATCTCTTGAGTACAATTCAAACCAATTCATCCTATCACAAAACGCAACCAATGCTAGGTTTGAGCATATGCCCACTGAGATGAATACGAGTATCTCTAGGTTTCATGCATCTTTAAGGGTCCAAGAGAACTTAAAATTTCTGGCCCATGTCCAAAGATCGCCCCAAGGTCAATCAAGTGTTAGCGTGACATCCCATGAGCATCATGAGGAATGTAGTGAAATTACCACTCTACGTAGTGTGAGAGTGGTTGACTTGTCACCTATTCCATGCACTAAGAAAAATGAAAAGGAGATTTTTCCCAACACAAAAGAGGTTGAATATGTCCCAGTGAAAAAGAGTGGTGATGATGACATAAGCATGATAGAAGTGGGGGTGAAAACCCCCAGTGCAACCATATATCCTCAACGGCTGATCCATCAATCCAAAGAGACATCTCTGGATGATAACCTCAACGTTCTAAAGCAAGTAAAGATCAACTTACCTTTTCTCGAGACCATAAAGCAAAATTCCTGCATATGATAAGTTCCTTAAGGACTTACTCATGGTGAAACAAAGGTTAAAGGTAAAGAAAAATGTGTTCCTCACACAAAATGTCATCTCAGTACTGATGAGTGATCGTGCCTCATGGGGAAGAACCAAATTGAATGAGATTTAATAGATTTAGGGGCGAGTGTTAATATTATTCCCTATTCCATCTGCCAACAATTAGATTTAGGGGCCCTTAAGCCTACGACCACGACTCTCCAACTCGCAGATCACTCCGTGAAGATGCATCGTGGAATTGTTGAAGATGTAATCGTCTAAATTGACACTTTCTACTTCCTGATGGATTTTGTTATTTTGGATGAGGAGCCATCCATTCTCCCGAACAATCATGTTCCACTCATCCTTGGTCGCCCATTCTTAGCTATAGCTAATGCATTCATCAATACTCGGAGTGGGAAAATGCAATTAATGTTTGGGAACATGATCCTCGAGACAAATATCTTTAATAACATTAAGAATAAGGGAGAAGAAAGTGAAGGACGAGAAACGAATCTTATCGAGGAAGGACACGAGCATGAGAGGACTCACAAGAGAGAGCCGTTAGGGGTAGATCTTGATGCGCAAAGTTAGAGCGAAAATTATGATGTTAAGAAAGGAGTAGGAGAGGTGTGCTTAGTGACCGCAATTGAGAGTGAGAGTGGGAAAGTAAACGACATCGGGGTAAAGAGATTTGAGGAGATTAAGAGAGAGGACGTGAACATTAATCAAGAAAAAGAGTTAGGCGATATGAGTCTAGAGGACTTTTAGAAAGAATTCAGGTCGATGGACAAGAACCTCAATGTCGAAGTCCAACCTTTATTGGACTCATTTAGTCTCTTACAAAAAAGCGAATGGAAAGATAAGGTAGATAAACTCCTTCTTTGTGACCATCCACCCATACCACTTGAGTCCTCTAAGGCGATTGAGGAAAAGACTCAACTATCGTCCGATTTAGAGCCCAACCCATGTAATCCTGAAACTAAGAAAAATCGAGATGTCCCCTGCAAGTCGGTGCATGCAGGCAAAGATTCAGTTAGGCACCATGAGGATCCCATCCCAGCTAGTCATCCCAAGATCCAGGGTCTCTCCATTATATATGGGACTGAGCCTATCTTGTTCCGACTATTTACTTATGATAGGAAGACAGGGGAGACTAGGAGAGCAACAAACCCCGTACAAGGGGTCGGGTGACTTTGTGGAGAGATGAGAGTTCGTCACACCCCCGACACATATGCGGTGATTTTTGTTGAATTTTTGAGTCATGTGTTTAGTGTCATTTATAGTCTTTTTGCATTTTAAATATTTTCTTGTTTTCTTTGTCACACTTGTTATTTGGTCTTCTATAAGTTTTATTCATTTTAATGGAACACAATGCAAAAGTCTAAGTTGGGGGGGTGACAAGTGTGTCTTTCAAAAACTTCACATTTTTTTAAAATGCCCAAAAACAAAAAAAATAAAAATAAAAAATATTTGAAAAATTCTGAAAAAGCCAAAAATATTTTCTTCAAAGTAAATAAAAATTGGATTTTTTTTTAATATCACCAAAAATTTGTTCAAAGTCTTAAATTTGTAAATTTCAAATTGCATAAAGCCAAAATTGACCGAAGATGGAAATTGAAAGAAAATTGACGACTTAACGAATAAATGTGGAGGTTAATCAACCAGGTGAGATTTCGAGCCTTTCACTATTTCTAAGTTTTTATAATCAATCGGAGTTTATGATTAAGTCAAAGTTCAATTCAATGTTTAATAAGTCGTTGGGATCTCAATATTTTTTTTGATCAATTAAGGAATTGTGTGTGATGTTGCCTCGAAAAGCCCACTGAAATATCTCTAAACTAAAATTCATCTCGACACATAAATGGTAATATGATTAATAATTCGGATAAATGAAGTTACGCCCTCGTTTGTTACCCAAAAAGATTACCCATAAAAAGTTGTGAAAAATATCCATTTTGTAAACCAAGTTGAGCCAAAGAAAATGTTTTTCCTTTCGTTTGATAACCCGAAAAACCCATATAGTCCGGAATTGAGAAAACCAAAAAATTCAGCAATTAAGTTCAACTTGGGTGAAAATTAAAAGGGGCAATAAAAGGAAAATGCTCAAGAAAAATAGCAAGAAAAGAAAAATGCAAAAAAAATAGAAAATGGAAAAAGAAGAGAAAAATGAGCAAAAGCCCGAAAAAGAAATAATGGACACCATAGAAGATTTTCCAATTCCGAAGTTTCCCTTTTTACCCAATACACCTTATAACCGAAAAAGTCCTAATCGAGTCCAAAGTACGAAATTAATTACCGCTTGGAGAGTTAAAACATGAAAATATAATAGAAGAGATTATCCGGTGTGTATGGCAATGTTCCCGTTTTCCAATGACCGTAACCCGATGAAGAGATCATTTCACCCATAAATTTTCATCTTTCAATTTTGTGTGCTTGAATTCGTGTTCCAAAGCATTTACTCCTTATATCATGCATACCGAGCGAAATAGCCACATTCCGAGCGATTTGTTTGCGAGATTATCCCATGAGCATTTGAATCAAAATGAATTTTTGAAAAAGTAATGTAATCATCAATCGATGGAAATTTGCGATTAAATTTCTGGCTCCGCACAGACACATGACAAATTGAGACTCTTGAATACAAATTTATGGTGATCATTTTTCGAAACGTTTCAATTATACAATTTTTAGGTATTTTGAATTTTTTTTGAGTCAAAGCCGAATTTTGTGGGTATATTCACATCAAACCCTCACGAGACACCACTCGTCCTACTAGGATAACCTAGGGATTTAAAGGCGTGTTGCATAAACTAAATGTAATCGCATGCTCGCAAATTTTTTTTTCTATATTAATAAAGTTTTTTAAGAGTCCTTAACTCATTCTTTTATGCTTTTACATTTCTCGGGACATGCAAAGTTATAAGTTAGGGGCATTTTATTTGGCATAAATTTTTCACATTTATCCCCTTAATTTCAGTATTTTTATATTCTCGTGCATTGTAGTTTATATGAATTTATCTAATATTTATGATGCTAACCATTTTTGGCAAGTATTTCGTATTTTGTATATCTCTTATGTGTTTGACAGGTATGTCACGCAAGAAAGTGCAAAAGAGAACTTGAAGCAGTGAACGAAAGGCATTTTGGTAATTATGAAGCCTGATTATGGAGGTGAGACCTACTAGACAGTTGAAGATCTCAAAATTACATGAACACTAAAAAAATAGCACCCCAATCGGAGCTACGGTGAAAGAGTTATGTCATTTTGAAGTTTGAGCAAAAAATCATAAAAGAAGAAAGAAAAAATGCCAGCAGAACCAAACCGGTCCGGTGTCATCAAATTTCATTCATAAAATAGGAGACACGACCGATCCAATAAAGTGGGAAAAATAATCGGTCCGGTCATTAGTCACGCTCCACAACCGTTACAATATTAGTCACGCTTTCAAAGTATCACAAAATTGCTAGATACGGGATTTTTATTTTGTCCTTATCTTTTAGCCAAATGAGTTTTATGTTTTGGGGACTCTTCTAAATGACTTGTAACCAATATATTTAGTCATTAGGGTTCTTTTAATAGACATTTCATTAATAGAAAAGTTCCTAATCAAGTAGGAACATCTAGGAGAATAATTTGCATATTTAGCACCTTTAATTCAAGAGTTTTTTTTCGGATTTTCTTCAAGCTTTGTTTTGTTCTTGCATGTTATTGTTCTTCAATCCTAGTAACCTTTATTTCCAACACTTTTATTATTATTCCTCATGTTTAATCTCAATTTTCACGCAATTATGATTTCATGGAACATAGATTCCTTGTTTATTCATAGTTTAATCATGTCTAGTTAGGTTTCCGAGGGTTAGGGTGCATGAACCCAACCCGATGTTATTTGCACATATAAAAAATTAGTCTTATTATTAAATAATGATTGAATCGTGTTGTGTAGTGATCACAACCATCGTAGGATTTCTAACCTCGTTTTCCCTAGGTAATTGGGGTGTTTAAGAGTGCAACGCGCGTGTTAGCTATTTCAACACCACTTTATTCTTGCTCTTAATTATGTATGATGCGGGCTAGTATCATCATATATGTAATTCTTGAGATTAATAAATACCGGGTTTAATCAATTATCTAATTCAAGCTAGTTTTACATCCGCTAAGCATACTAGGGTTTGGGGGATTGTATCCTAACCTGTCTTTTTCTCATTCATAGTTACTTAATTGCAGTAGTTTTATTTCCGTGCATGTATCTTAGTCCGTAATTTAACTTTCATTTGCATTTATACTGTAGAATTATGTTCAAAATTAATTATCTTTTTAATTTCTTTTTGATAATCAATTTTGGGTTAGTCCTCTATTCCTATGTCGTTATGAGCATTCATCCTAGTTCCCTGTGGACACGATACCGACTTACTGAGTTTATTAGTAATATGATAGGCTTGCACTTAAGCCTATATTAGCACGTATACTAGATACACATTTTTCATCGCGTCACTTCGCAAACTCAAGCCACCTCCGTTGTCTCATATTCAACTCCCGCTGCTTGAATATGTATTGCAGTGACTTGTGATGTGTGAATACGCAAAATTTCTCCCCCAAGAGATAATGTATCCATACTCAAAGTGCAAACACGACTGCCGCTAACTCCAAGTTGTGGGTGGGGTAACTCCTCTCGTGAGGCTTAAGCTTACGGGAAGCACAAGTTATCTCCTTATCCTCTTGTTGAAGCACAACCCCAAGTCCTAGTAAGGAGGTATCAGTATAAACCAGGTCTTCCACCCCCGGCCTGGGTAGTGCTAGAACTGGTGCTGAAGTCAGCGTGCCCTTAAGCTCTTCAAAATCCATCTAGCAAGCATCATCCCATATAAATGGCACCACTTTGAAAGTCAAATTGGTCATCAGACCCGCTATCTTTGAGAATCCCCAAATAAATAGCCTATAGTATCCTGCTAGCCTCAAGAAAGTATGTATCTCTGTCGGCGTCATGGGTTGTCCCCAGTCCCTTACCACTAACACCTTCCTCGGATCTATGGATATCCCTTCTTCAGAAATAATGTGCCCCAAAATTGAACCTCTCTCAGCCAAAACCCACACTTCTCATATTTTTCATACAACTCATGCTCACGTAGTGTCTGCAAAACTAGCTTCAAATGCTCGGCATGCTCCTCCTTAGTCCGAGAATAGATCAGGATGTCATCAATGAAGACAATGACAAACTGATCTAAGAACTCTCTGGACACCCTGTTCATCAAGTCCATGAACATGAACGGTGCATTATTTAGTCCAAATGGCATAACCCTGAACTCATAAGATCCATATCGTGTCAAGAAGGCAGTCTTAGGCACGTCCTTCTCTCTGATACATAACTGATGGTATCCCAACCTCAAATCAATCTACGAGAAGTAGGAAGCACCCATCAAATGGTCAAATATGTCATTTATTCAAGGGAACGGATACTTATTTTGTATTTTAACCTTATTAAAATCTCGGTGGTCCACACATAATCGTAATAACTCATCTCTCTTCTTTACAAAAATTACAGTAACACCCTAGGGAGAGGTACATCTACGGATGAAGCCCTAACCCAACAACTACTCGATTTAATCCCATAGCTCCCTCATCTCTACTGGATCCATACGGTAAGGTGCACAGGCTATCAATCGAGTGCATGGCGCGTGCAAAACTAGTGGAAATGAAACTATTTGAAGCCCCCGTGTCAAATAATATTCGCCCTAAAGTCCCATGGATAGAAAATGTACCCTCAACCGCAGGTGAAGCTTGGGGAATTATGGCCTTGTGGACGTTGTAGACAAGCCCATATTGTAGTTGTCCCTGCTGGATTGGAGATGATGGAACGGCTGGCAAAGGTGGTATCAGTGGGTGTGTTGGGATGGCGCCTGAAAATATTGATCGACAGGGCTCCTAAAGAGCGCCCATCTATTGTGGGGATCTACCCTTCTTAGGGAAATCCTGAAGGTTATGGCCACTGTTTCCATAAGAGAAGAAACTCCCTAGAAAGTGTCCTCCCCTCTGCCCCTGATGGCCGTTACCACCCCTCCCTTAGCCCTGCTGAAAACACAGTTGGCCCTGCTGGACAGGCTGGCCCTGATGGCCCTATTTAAAAACTCCATATCCCTGCTTATAGTCACATGGCCTGAACCTCTTAGTAGCCCTGGTGGGAACTCTGCTCACCCAGTCTCTGCTGACCCTGAGCTGATTATGCCCCACTAGCACCATTACCTCCTATCCTGCCCTGTTGGACGGACTCCCCTACTCGTTTGCTTTCCTTCTGATGGAAGCGGTGATCCTGGCAGTGTAGTAGGGCAGCATTAAGAACATCAGTAAACGTACCCAACGAAAGATTGCACAAAAGGTGCTGAAGAATCCTCTACGTCAAGTCGTCCATAAGCATTTGAATTTTCTTCCCCTTAGTAGGTACCTCATCTAGTACCAAATTAATCAATATCGTAAACTCTTCCTCTTATTCTGCAATGGTTTTCCCTTCCTGGGTGAGATCTGGTAATTTTTGCCTCATCTCAGTCTGAAAGGTGTAAGGAAAATATTTGCGGCCGAACCTCACCCGAAGTCCTAGATAGTCTTATTGTCTCTCTCCTCAGCAGTGGTAATAGACTCCGACCACTACAGTGACACTCACACTATCTTAAATGTAGGTAATATCTACCTCTAAAGCTCAGTACACTCATACATCCTCAAGTGTCACTAAATGTCCTTTTTCTAGTGGCTCACTACCACAACATCGCAACTCCCTGTGAAATCCGAAGGGTGTTTCTTCTGGAAGGAGTATCTGACTCGCTACCAAGAAGAAGGTAATGTGTGAGATGATGTTGGGGCCACCACCGGTGCCTGTGGTGGGGGCTTTTGTACCACGACCAAAGCTGCATTTACCTCCTACGCTACAATAGCGGCAACCTCCACAGCATTCATCGTACCCTGGGCATGAGCTGACTTGTGCTCGGGCTGGGCATCCTTAGGAGCTCACTGTGCATGTCTGGGAGGCATCTGAAATGAGAGAGAAGATTTATAAGTCCACAATAATATCTCAAATAGCTGAAGACTTAAGATATGCAATTAATGAATATAACAGTCCTAAATATAGGGCTCTATATCAAAGAAAGATGTGATGGAAGCATAATAAGACGCACAGATCCTAAGAACTCTAGAACTTGATGCTCTCACACCACCTGTGACTCTCCGCGTAATTAAATATAGAGTGATCAGTCCTTTATTAAATTAAATCAAAATATCCAGTTGGTTCAGAATATGCATCACTATCGAAAACTTATTATTACCACTAACCACCTAATATTTAAAAAGGTTGATGTCAAAATTTTATCTTTTAATTAACATAAAATAGAATCAATAAATTATTAACATACACCATCCAACTAATCTCATAAGAAATAAAATGACAGAAATAATAAATGTGACTGGAGTAAACACTTCTAGCCTAAATATCGAATACAATAATCTAACAAAATAAACCAACAATTGAAAGGAGTAAAAAAAATAAATCCATAATCTCGGAATGTCTAAAAAAGTAAAAGGGGCAATATGCCCTAACTGAAGTAAATAACTTAAGATGAAGAAACGAAAGTCATGGAGGCGTCTACTACCAAGTCCTATAACTTCCATAGAATTTACAACTTGTTAAATGAATGGAACTCCCATACATGGTGTCCCTGTGGCTGGGCACCTAAAATAATTTGACAGAAGAAAAGAGATTTTCAATAAACGGGTCTGAGCCCGAGTTGAAAATAATTCAAAAATCAGTAAGCGCTTAAATGAAAGCAATAGCACATATTGTGTACATGTTAGGTTTTCATACTCTCACTTGAGATACTCACATCTCATCCAATGTGCACATCTAATGTGTATTATAGTCCTCCTAGTCATGCTACCCCGCCTAACTAGCCTGAAGATGCATATTACCACACTAATAATCTCATTTGTTTACCCATATTACTCGTATCCTGTATTACCATATGTTTAAGGATATTTACTCATATACACAACTGTTATCCTCATAGGTATTTCTTTTTCTTACTAGGAATATTTTTAAATATCGTGAATTTCATATCTACTAAACATGCACAGAAGAATAAGTAACATGTATACATATATTTATCTCTTTACACATATATATAAAGAGATGTTCCCCAGCTCTGAAGTTGATCTTTCATTTAGGGGATGTCGCCCAAGAGGATTTAAATATTTCCATTCTATCCCAGCCAGTTAATTTATTATATCAGTTTTTGATACATTTGGTTTTATTGGAGTTTATTGTATTCAGACATTTAAACTGGAGAGTTTTATTCCAGTTGCATTTAATTCAGTTTTGATATTACTCAGTTGTTATTCATTTTGTGAATGGAGTGTGTTAAATGGTTTATGTTTTAAAAGTGGAAATTTTAATTATATTAAAATTTTGGAAAAGTCTTTTTAACACCTGCTTAGTTGGATACTAGGTGATTCATAAAAAGAAAATGTTTTTCGACAGTGATGCTAAGAATAAATCAACTGAAAATTCTGTTTTAATTGGGTATAGGACTGATCACCTGGTATTTAATTCAGCGGGGTGTTACAGAGAATGACCGACGCTATACTTGAGTGACTTCATTACATAGTCTAGCGATGAGATGATTTTGTAACTACTAAGGGAATATGTTGGAATAAGAGGGCCTTATGGAATATATATGATAGAGAGATTAATCATATGGATAGATTAACGCGAGTAGTAGAGATAATCTCGTTAGAAGCTGGGGAAAAATTTGACTTGTCCGTGCAAAAATTTGAATTTCTGAAATGTAGTTAGAAGCTGGCGAAAATCTCGTTCGAACGAATTTATGACTGAATTTTCATTGGAATCTCATTTAAATGAGAGGTCGTTCGAACGAAACTTCAAATGAACTAATCTCTGAATTCTCATTTGATAGTTCATTGGAATTCTCATTCGAAAGAGGTCGTTCAAAAGACATAGGTCGTTCGAACGTCCATGTCATCTAAAACTGCGTTTTTCCAACTTTTTCGTCACCCAAATCACCCAAAACTTATCCTAACTCAATTCCAACGATTCTAAACTATACTCCCTAGTAATAGAATGCTTTCCAACACGTTTTTAACATAAATTCCTTGAATGTTATATCATGAATTTAGATTAATTTCGTGAAATCTTCAAAAAGCCCTAACTTCATATAATCACCATTAATCACAATTAAACCCAAATTTAAATTCATGATTTCAACATATATGTTGATACAAAAATTAGTCAGCTGACGTGGACCAATTATATGAAGACACGTGTCATCCAACATGGCATAAGTTCAATGTATCGAGCTACTCAGCATATATAGCAACTTCTTACGAAGACTAAACGACCAAGACATATTCAATATTCATTATATTACGACCATTCCTTATCATGTACGGATGTATATGCCTATTCGATAAAGGCCTATTATCTATTTGCACTGACAGCCCAAGGGTTATAAATACCTTGTAATACCCTCATGGCAAGGTAAGCAGCCATAAGCAAACATAATCGAGATCAAGGCAAGATACCCAGTAATACAAAACAGTGGATGTAGGCCATTTTCCTTAAGGTTAAACCACTTTAAAAATCTCTTGTCTTATTTCTTTATTCATATTTATTTGTGATTAATTAATTAGATCAAATCTAGTTTTTTACATCAACAATATAAAACCCAGATTTTTTATCCCCAATATATGGTTTTTAACTACATGCAAAACCTATACCACAATCATGGATTAATACCCAATTTCAGTCCCAAATTTCATAATATCATGAATAAATCATCAACTAATCTAACATGGACATTATATTCTCTAAGTGAAGAGAGATAAACACTTGCCTTTTCATGAAGGTCTGATTCGTTGCTTGAAATTGGTATAGATGCATTCTCCTCTTCCCAATCTACACGATGATGATGTTTTTGGTGAAAAGTGACAGGTTTGGCCATGGAACTCTTAGGAGAATCTTCTCCTACTTCCTCTTGGACTCTCTATTGGGTTTACTAGTTATTTACCCTAACTCTCCCATGTACATGCAAATATATTTCTCTAATTTCCGTCCATTAATTAATCCCATTTTTTCAAAAGATAAAAATACCCCTCCGAAGTGTCGGGTTGGCCTAAAGTTATCCCAAACTCCAAACTAAACCCCTGAGTAGACTTTTCAGAATATGTCAACCCTTCCAGACATACTGATGTACTCAAACAAGCCATCTGAATAACCAAAATTAAAATTCCATTTTAATTCCTCATTTAAGTCCCGACACGACTCATACGCGCATCCCAACTGAGTGTACTGTAACTATCGTATTGTTCACTCACGGTACATATAATATATTCATAATCATATATTACTTTACTTGCTAAGTAATCTTCAACATAATTCTAACCAATGAATACTAACTCTCATCACGCTAGTAATGATTTACTTAAATCCGGATTAATTATATAGAATTTCCCATTTAAATTAATTAATCCCATAATTAAAATAAAATCTTTCAAAAATATGGGGTATTACACTTTTGTGCATCAAAAGTGAAATTAATATCTTCAAACTAGTAGTGAAAACCATGTAACATTTTCGCTCTATCTTTAATGCGAAGCAAAAAATAAATTATGTCATCATAAGTAGTATTGACTATCAATGTGAAAGGTTTCGAATTGTAAAGATCTTCAAAGGTGCACCTAGCAGTTTTGTAGTTGAATATGCTTGATGGTATGATTCCTAAACAATAACGCATCCCAAATACTTCTTACAAATAGTGGAATATCATTCAAATTCCCCTGGCATGGACCACAATAACATAGGATCTATTAATATGGAGATGACATATATATTCCATAAAGTAGAAGCATAATAACATAAAGTACAAGCACTTTGGATTACAAAAAACCAATCTCAATCTACTTGTACTTTATGTAATTGGGTGTATTTTATGAAATTACACGCATAATACATAAAGTACAATCATAATTGAGTGAACAAAATCATTTGCTACATTCGTCAACTTTTTATATTACGCGTGTACTTTATAAAAGTGCACATAGAATACATAAAGTACACACACATTGAATTGGACCAAATCATTTTTAATTTGCGTGTACTTTATGTATTATGCATGTAATGCTATAAAGTACACATAAATTAATAAAGTACAAGCACATTATAACTGATTTTGTTCAATCCTATATTACCACAATAATATACGAACAATTAAATACTGCTGGCTAGGACCACAACTAAGATGGTATATAAAAGTACACAGAGTTTGAATATATTACCCAGTCCTTAATAAATTCTGCTAGCGCGGACCACAATTAATTTTGGAAATGCGATAATACACAAAGCATGTATATATTCGAATTCTTAAATAAATGCCACAATTAATATAGGACCTATACAAATTCAAAGAGTATGCACATATTGCAATCATGTATATGTTCATAGTCCTCAGTAAATGATGTATACAGGAGGAAATGTACAGTGATAAAATACCTAAATGTGTAGTACTTTTTGCATTTAAAATCAGGGAAACAAATGTACAAGTTAGATTCATATTATATTTTTTCATATCATCAACAAACAAAAAGTGTTTCATCAGTCCATGTATAATGTCTATAAATTTATACATATGAGAACATAAAGTACATAATAAAATAAGTAATAGGTTATATAAAGACTAAGGATGCAAAAATAGTACATGGAATACACATATGACACTCAAAAAGCAAGGACAAACATGTGATACCATAAATATAATGCTAAGAACACAACATATACAGAGTGTATGGTATAATCTTAAGAAGAGAATATTACATTTAGTTCACAATAAATTACATCAAATACATATACATGGGCATTTATATATACCTGTTAGTGTTGTTTGTAAGAATTTGATAGAGAATGTGAATTGTTTGTTGGAAATTCCACGATTAGGATTGTGATCGCTTGAATTTCTATAAAGTTTGTTTGTTTTGGAATTCAAGGGTATTTATAGGTTATTGTTGGACCAAAATTTGACTGATAATGAGAATTATTTTGGGATTTTTCTCGAAGAGACAATAAGTTTAAGGTTTTGATCGAAGAGACAATACACACTTTTTGGCGCCTTAATTTATGTGAAGTGTGTTTATTTTTCAATTCGGGGGTATTTATGTGTTGGACCTAATCGTTTAAAAAAATTTTGGACTGGGTTTAGAGTCAAAAATTGTTAGTCCAAGGACTCGACATTAAAATAACCCCAACTTAATTATCTCAACAACAGTCCAATTTAATTATCTTAAATTCACTTGAATATAGAGGTCTTATTTTCAAAGTTATATAACACTTAATACGATTCCTCGCATTAAGTATTCAATACCCGCTTGGTGAAGTTCAATTTTTCGTGAATCGATTTTCACTAATTTATTATTTGTTACTTAATCTCAAACTTAACTTATATGATACTCCATCGGAAGGTAATTCACTTTCGATGTTTATTGGTAGAATTAAAACTTATAAGTGTATCAAAGGCATATCAAAATCCATAATATCTATCCTAGACATAGATTCATCCATAACACGATCTTAGTCATATTCACATAATTACTCCCCTAACTTACAAGACTTATTGACCAAATAAAATAAGCCTCACCCATCAAAACATAAAAAAGTAATCATATGAATTTACAAATGTCATATCCTTTGAGATTAAGAATCTCTGCACCATTTGCAATTTATGAGATTGTGAAAGTCTAATATATTCAGCACCTAGTCATAAATTTTACCACCGTTCCTAATCAATGCATTCCCAATGTACTGTTACAATCGTCCTTAAGCTATTAAACAAGTTCTTGATCTATAACACTTATTTTGTAATAAAGATAAACCACTAAGATTGTACATGCAACATTAACGATAATATGTCAAATCCCTATTTTGGTTGTGAATTGTTCAATCATACTAAAAGTGTAATTATGAGATTCTATGATCGACTGAACTCAACTCAGTAGAATTACAATTGGTGCAAATAAATACATTCCCGATGTACTAGTAGAATCTTCCTTGAGCTATCGAACAAGCTCTTAATCTATAAGACGTATTTATGTAGTTAAGATAAACTAATAAGATTGTACACGTGACATTAATGAAGATGTTAAATCCCTATTTAGGTTGTGAACTGTTGAGTCGTACTAAAAGTGGAATTTTTATCTTCTGTAATCGAGCAAAACTTAACTCACTAAAATTACCTCCAAATATAATTGACCAACATATTTAATATATCTATAAATAAATATAAGACATTCTCACAAACATGATTCATAAATGAGATAAGATAATCCTTTATTAATAAATAATAAATATCACAAAATATGATTTTACGCAAAAAAAATGACAACAAGATACTGTCATCAAGTTTTAGGGGTGATGGGCTTGCACCTGAACCCTACACTCCTGAGAGGAGAGAACCCGTAAATAATAAAGCACCCAATAAACTTGGAAAAAGGGAAAATGGAAGGTTAAAAAGGAAGGCAAGACCTCTGTAGTCCTAAGGAGGTTTCCCTCCATTATATATACCTTTAGAACCTCTTTTCTTATGGACTTTGGGTGTTTGAATGCGTACGCCTATTCAGAGGATGCTCTAAAGGCCATGGTAAAGGCGAATTGCCTTCTCATGGTCGAAGTCCACCTTGCATTGCATGTATATATCTCACACCATATCTCTTTATTTATTTGGTTTATTTTTGTACTTTAATTTTCTTACACTTCGGTTTTTCTAATTGTTTCATGGGTTCAACATTTATCCCAGACCTTGATGGATTTTGCCTTGGAGGTACAGTAGGCTTGGCACAAGTATTTCTGGTAACTGGTGGTAAGAATTTTTTCAGATGGAATGAGAGAATGAATTTTATGACTAGATGATTGATATTGAGGCATTGGAGGCTGGGAACGCTCTGTTGAAGGCCCATGTGTCTTTAGGAGAGGAGGTCGTGGTGCTTAAGAGTAAATATGCTAAGGAGTGCCAATCTCATTTGGTTGATGCCTAGAAAGCCTCGCCTAACCTCTAAAATCTACTTTTGATATTTCAAAGAAAAAGAATAAGCCACATGAAAATATATATTCTATTCACGATGAGCCGAAATCAAGTTATGAGGTTCTTGAGACGAATTATGATATTCTAATAAATTCTTACCTCAAACTATATATGAAGAAGCAGAATCTAGATAAACTGGCTTCAAACTTGGTAACTATAGTTACTAATCTCCTGAATGTAGAAATGGATTAATACCTATATAGTACTAAGTATTTAAGACTTAAGGATAAGCTTGTCGAGGTCAGTTCTGAGTACGCTAAGCACGAAGGTCAAATATATGATATAATTAAGGCCTATATATAACAATACTTTAAGTTTAAGGTATACCAGACTTATATACATGGTCATTACGTCACTATTTTTGCTGATTGCAAGGCTTAAGTTACTGTTATGTACCATGATCTTGATATCTCTAGGCTTGCCTCAGTTGATTTTTCTTCTAATGAAGAGGAAGAATAAGATGAAGAGGTTGGATAAGAATTTGAGAAGGTAGTGTTAGATTAATTTCTATATTGTTATAACCATCATACAAACAAGAAACAAAAAAATATATTAAATTTGCAGAAGCGTACCTGAATCCATAACGAGAAAAGTAAAATATCTGAGTCTGAGGGCTTATGATCTTCGAGATCAACACGTTTATTTTATTCCCGAATTTCTCTCTGATAATGGGAATTATAAGAAGATATTTGTGTGATTTGGGGACCATGACCCCTATTTATAAGACAATCGTGTCTTTTCATATTTCGTATTTTTCTATTTTGACCCATCATAAAAATAAAAATTACTCTTATCTCTACACATTAAAACCCACACTTTAATATACATTATTAAGGCCTCAAAACTTATAATCACTTTAAATGGCCTAATCTTATTTGATAACCTATAATTCATATCCCATGTATATGATTCTACTCTAATAGTCTCCCACTAGGGCTATATATGCAGCTTTATAAACTTGAATTAGACTTTATGAGCTCCTGAGTTTTGCTATCAAAATTTCATGCATCTTAACAATCTTGTCGATTAATTACACCAATATAGAATCAAAGTGATAGTTCCGTAAGTAGAACTATTAATGATCACATATATCAATGTAACTAGTGATAAAGATCAAGTCTGGATGTGTAGTATGGAATTTAATGCAATGTGATCTTAACATGCATATTTCCAATTGGTCCTCCTCAAACCACAGTGAGATCAAATGATATAAAATCAGAGTGAATATAAGTTGAATACTTTACAGCAGTAAATAACCATAAAATCCATAACAAATGTGTCTATGAAAGCATATAAAATACAAACTCCCACTAAACTGACATATCTTGAAAAGAGACTATGCCCATATGAGTAGTGTGCACATAAATAACCTTGGGTGGTAATGCCTTAGTCACTGGATCCGCAATCATAGAGTTTGATATGATCTATATACATAAGTCAACTCTTAACTCTTTCTTTTATAACTAGGAACTTGATATTATATACTTTGACTTCATAGAACTCCTGTTGTTATTGGAATACAAACTGCTGATTTATTGTTACAAAATAACTTAAGTGGTCTTTCAATGCCATTCACAATATGAAGCCCCGCGATAAAACTTATCTACTATATTCCATGATTGGACGCCTAGCATCCAATAAAATCAGAGTCAGAATATCCGATGATCTCTAACTGATCTGACTTTCAATAGGGGAGCATGCAGTCTTTTATTCTCTATAAGTACCTCATGACTTGCTTAGTAGCTATCCAGTGATCCTTTCTAGGATTTCTTAATTATCTACCTAACATGCCAATAATGTAAGCAATATTTTGACGTGTACATACTTGAGCATACATAAGACTTCCTACTGCTAAAGAATAAGGAACCTTTTGCATCTTTCGAATCTCAAAATCATTCTTGGGACATTGACTGAGACTAAATTTATTTCCTTTAGACACAAGGGTGTCACCTGGTTTACAATCATGCATGCCAAACCTCTTGAGAACTTTCTCGATATAACTCTTTTATGATAAACAAAGTGTACCCCGAGAGCAATCTCGGTCTCTCAGTATACCCAACACAAAGAAGCGTCAACAAGATGTTTCATCTCAAATTTCTTTGAAAGAAATCTCTTGGTTTCTTGCAACATACATATATCGTTAGTTGCAATAAACATGTCACCAATATATAAAACCAAGTAAATATGCTTACTAGCGCTGAACTTGTGGTATATACAATCATCAACCAGATTCTTCTCAAAACCAAACGAGACGATAACTTGATGAAACTTGTAATACCATTGACGAGGATATTTCTTAAGCCCATAGATGGATTTCTTTAACTTGCAAGCCGTCTTTTTTACATCACCGGATATAAATTTTTCTAGTTTCACCATATAGATTGTTTCATTAATGTCACCATTGACAGACGCAGTCTTAACATTCATCTGATAAAGCTTAAGGTCAAAGTGCACCACAAGTTCCATTATTGTCCTAAAAGAGTCTTTCGATGAAACCGGAGAAAATGTCTCTTTATAATCTCTACCTTTTTGTGTAAATCCTTTAGTAACAAGATTTTCTTTATATCTCTCCACATCAGCTTTTGAATCCCTATTGGTTTTAAATATCCATTTGTAACACCTTCAGGTAATGGTATAAGATCCCAAACATCATTGTCCTTCATGGACTTTATCTCCTCATTCATGGAATCAATCCACTCTTGAGATTTATAACTTTTCATGGCTTGACGGAAGGTGATTGGATCATATTCCACCGCACCAATGTCAATCTCATGTTCTTGGAGAAATACAATATAATCATCTGACACAACACTTCTCACTTCTCTAGTGGACCTCCTTAATGGAATAGGTATTGTAGGTGTTAATGTTTCTTATTATAGAATGGGAGTTTATTGGATATTATTTTGATTAGGATCTGCTTCTTGAACAATTTCAGTAATAGGAGCCCGATTAATGTTAATCACAGTTGTGGAAATATAACCATATTCCTCTCCAAAACCAAAATCCCTAACCTTATCCCCCCCCCCCCCCGAAAAACTCAACATCCTCAAAGAACTGGCATTTTCTGTCTCAAAAATTGATTTAGTAGTCGGATCATAGAATGTGAAACCCCTAGATCTTTCAGAGTATCCAATAAAATAGCAACTAACCATTAGTAGTTGCTATATTTGGTAATATGTTAAGGATATACACTACAATCTTTAATGCTTTACCCTAGAGTAATTCTAGAAAGTTAGGGTTACTGATCATACTCCTTACCATGTCTTTAAGCATTCTGTTTCGTCTTTCAGCAACACCATTCATGCTTGGAGAACCTGGCATGGTGTACTGTGGGATGATACCGCATTCCTCTAGGAATTTAGAAAATGGTCCTAGGCATTATTCACCTGAACCGTCATACTTACAACAGTATTGACCGCCACGATCAGATATGACTCTTTTAATCCTTTTTTGAGTTAATTTTCATCTTCAGCCTTGAATGATTTGAACACGTCCAGAGATTAGGACTTTTCATGGATCAAATAAAGGTAGTCATGACGTGAAAAATCGTCTGTAAATGTTATAAAATATTGTTGACCATTCCATGAAACTGTTGGTAATGGCCCACAAATATCTACAAGTATCAGTTCTAAGACATTTGTAGCCCTTTTGGCACCAAATCTCCTTATGTATGTCTATTTTCCCTTATGCAATTTGTGCAAATTTCAAAATCTAAAAAATGAAGGAATCAAGAATCTCATCTAACACAAGTATTTCAATTCTCCTTTTGAAGACGTGACATGATCTCTTATGCCATAATGATGAGGAATTCTCATTAGTTAATTTCCGTTTGACACCTCGAGTACTTAATTGCAAATTTTCATGATATGAATCAACATATAAACATTATCCACATAAGATAAAGAACCAGTACCAACCAAATTTGAATTATGAAGAAGACTAAATTTATTATTTTCAAAAGAACAAGTATAACCAAATTTGTCCAATATGAAAATAGAAACCAAATTTCATCTAAATGACAATATAATAAATGTCTCTTTCAAATTCAAATAAGTAATAGACTTTAATAATAACCTAAATATCCCAATTTATTCAACTTCCACCTTCTTCCCATCATCCAAAAAAATGTATCTTTCACCATCATTTGGCTTTCGACAACTCAGGAAACCCTACATAGACACACTGATGTGAGTGGTTGCACTAGAATCTATCCACCAAGTGTGTTTAGGTACCGAAGTCAAATTAACCTCAAAACAAACTAGATGAAGAAGTGTACATTTCTTTACACGCCAAGAATTCTAGTTGGTACATTGCTTCTTAATATGTCCCGCAGCTCCACAAAAGACACAACCATCAACATTTTTTTTCTTTATATTGTTTCTTTTTATATGGAACCACTACAGCTTCTTTATGGTCTTTATTTTCCTCCCTTTATCCTTGGAAGTACTAACCAAATGACCATTTTATGTATTTTCATGCTTCAATCTATCCTCTTTTTGCACACATCGTGAGATAAGCTCATTAAGAGACCAAGTATCCTTTTGGTAATTATAGCAATCCTTAAATTGAGTTAATTGTGTGGGAAGAGATATCAAAACCAAACGCACAAGAAAATCCTCAGAGAGATCAAGTTTAAGTACTCTTAACTTTGAGACAATTCCATAATGTAGTCCCTAATGTTTCCATTACCTTTATATTTCATTGAGATGAGACCTCCCAAAAGTGTGTTTGTTTCAGTCTTTTTATTCTTGGAAAATATGTTCTTCACTTCTTCTAGGAACTCTTTGGCTGTCATTATCGTTTCTGATGTTGTGCCCCTGAATGCTTCTAGAATGGCCTACTTTATGATCATCAAACACATGTGATTTGACTTCTCCCACCTTTAAATGTCCTTTTTATTGTTAGAGGAACTCTTATCCGTAAGAGGCGCAGGAGAAGGAACCCTTAACGAAAGGTCCAGATCCATGACACCGAGAACTATATGGAAGTTCTCTTGACATGAATTAAAGTTTGTGCCATTAATTATAGGAATAGAATTAATAATGGAAGTAAGGTTATAAGCATAACTTATAGCTGAATAAGAGAACAACAACTAAATAAAACTATCTCATATAAGTCCTAAACCAAATATAAATTCAAATGAAGGAAAACTTAATTTTAAGATATCACACACTCTATCAATATTTTATTTTTGGAAAAAATATTAACTTGTAAGTGATATCTTGGTGCAGTAATCAAACACTGGTAATAAGAACATATAGTCCAATATTTCTTCCTTTGGGCCGATTTATTTTTCATATGTAAAAAACCCAAATAATATTAGGCACTTATTACAAAAGATGCACATGCAATTTTGTTAAAAAATAATCTTCCTTTGGGCCAATTAATATTCACATAAATTACATGAACATATTCTTTCTATATTTCGAAATAAAAATTATTTTTTTGAACAAAAGAAGTCACTTTGGTGACGTATTGTTTAAATTAATTTTTCTCAATATATATATATATATATATATATATATATATATATATATATATATATATGCACCAACATTTGAATTTAAATTTATATGTTATACAAGATGAAAGTAATATTTTGTAACTACTTTATAATTGGATACAACAGCATAATCATAGAGTTGGTTTAGCTTAGTGGTTGGTAGTTTAATTAAAGATCTGAGACTTGAAAGGTCATGGGTTGAAAATCCCTTAGTCTCCAGACTTGAAAGGTCGTGGATTCAAAACCCCTTGGGATCCAGACTTAAAAGGTCATTTTAAAGGCTTAAAAAATGAAACAACAAGAGTCAAACCCTTAACCTTTTGCTACCATCAAATCCAAACTTTGTTTTCTTAATCCTTAAAAAATCATATAAAATCAACGACTAGTTCAAATTTCATGAATTTTATTTCGTTAGAATCATAATAAAAACGAACAATATTTCAATACTAATTTTTTATAGAAATATTGAACTTTCCAAAAAATTATTTTATGCCCAAAATTAATATAAATGCCTTCCTAATATATTCTCAACAATTCAATATGAAATAGCTCCAACACCACATGCTGAATTAATTTCTATTTTGTTAAAATCATCACATAAATAGGAACATTCATATTGAATCATCAAGAAATAAAAAATATTGGATTTGCGGGAGCGTACCTGAATCCATAATGAGAAAAGTATAATATCTAAGTCTGAGGTCTTATGACCTTCCAGATCAACGCGTTTATTTTATGCCTGAATTTCTCCCTGACAATGGGAATCAGAAGAAGAGAGTTGTGTGATCTGGGGACCATGACCCCTATTTATAAGACAATCGTGTATTTTCATATTTCTATTTTAACCCATCATAAAAATAAAAATTACGCTTGTCTCTACACATTAAAACCCACACTTTAATAACACATTATTAAGGCCCCAAAACTAAAATTAATCACTTTAAATGGCCTAACTTTATTTGATAGCTTATAATTCAAATTTATTTCATATATAAGCCCATATATGTGATTTTACTCTAATAGGTGGGGCCTTTTATCTTTAAGGACGATGATCGACAAGAGCCTCCCTAAGCCTCTAATAAAGATAAATATGGTGGTGATAAGACTCTTCAAGTCTTTATGTAATTTTACATTTGTTTAACTTTGTGATTTATCTTTCATCAATGAAAATAGATATTTTCTTTTACCTTTGTGATGTACCTTTGGTACTTGTTTGGATGCTTGTCTATGGCAATTTTTGTTCTTCGTCAATAAGAATTCTTTAACTTTTGATGAAAAACTTATGAGTTTTTAGAGATTGGTAGTAGGTATAGCCCCCATCTCTCATTTATTTTTTCAAAATAGCTTCATCTTTTTCCCAAAGTATTATTATATTTAAAAATAATACTCTAAGGGTTATAGGACTTGAAATATCGGAGTGGAACTAATTTTATGTCATTATAATTCCTAAAAATTTAAAGCTAATGCTACTTGGACCTCAAGACTACTTAGGGCCACATGTTGGAGTTTTCTAGAAAAAATTTTAATCTTGGGTGATCAATCTCGAAGTATTTTTAGAGTTAGGGATGATTGTCCGTTAACTATCATTGCGTTTTTTAAAAGATTCATAGCACTTAAATCTTAGGACCAAAGATAGAGACTTTTCAATTCCCAAAAAATATTTAACTCAAGCATACTTGGACCTCAAGACTAGCTTTAATTCAGAGGTACTTAGACCTCAAGTGTTTTAAGTTAAGGGTACTTTAACCTCAAGACTGGTTTTAAGTTACGGATAATTGGACCCAAAGACTATAGATCCATGGTTCTTTACTTGCATACTCTTTAAATATAAGAAATTTAATCTCAATAAAGTAAGAATAAACACATTTCATTTTATTTTCATAACATCAAGTTGTGACACCCCATTGTTTTTCATAATTAGGTTGATCAAGTCAATAAACAATTTATATATCATCCTTACCATGAGGTAGAAAGAAATTAATGATGATAATAAAAAATAACAATGATATGATAAAATCTCAACTGATAATATAATATAAATAAAATCAATCACCACCATTAAGTAACAAGAGTACATACTAACAAAACTATTACATGCCAAACTATTGAAAATAATATTATCTCCAAAACCAAAATTGAGTTTTAATGCTAGGAAACAAATAACACCTCTCATCTCTCATAGATGAAATAAAATGATAAAACTAAGAGTAGCTCCAGTACCTACGTATCCAAAATCAGCAATGACTGAAAAAGGGACAATCGAGTACTCAAAACATAATGATAAGCCTGGTACCCTGGAGCACTTATAATAATACGATGGGTTAGTCCCAATACAATAAGATAATAAATATGCACTTGAGTACTATAACTATGAATCATCATATTGATCACAAAATCTATAGTTATTAGAATAAATGTTATCCATTTGAGTATACCTATATATATATATATATATATATACACACACACACTGGGGGCGCTCTCCTCTTAGATGTTTACATAGAGTATAACAAAATCATGTATCTAAATAGAGCCATGAAACATAACTTATTAATTCATATTAGGGCCATAATATCCTAGGAGTATTCAAATGATTTCTTTAATTCATTAATTACTATATAACCCTTTTATGCATAAGGTCAATAACACATGTACTATCCATGGAGCCAAAACACAAAATTTCATTTAGGTCTAAAAAGTTTACATTATTAATATTCATTGGAGGAATACTTGTCATCACAACTTCCATACACACGTCATAGTCTGAATCCTACACACTTATTCATCACCCTTACTAATTTTTTACGAAATTTTGATTATGAATTATGTATGGAAATTATTTATTCTATAACATGTGTAGGTTTTGAAGAGCATGGGGAAAATATAAAATTTTAATTTAATAACCAAATCTCAATTTTGTACTTCCTCAAGATTACTAATATTTATGAAAACTCTAATTTCCCATATTTACTTGGTGAGAATTAAACATGTAATTCCATGCCAATTTCTACATTATAATTAGGAAGGAGAAGTCCATTTTTTTTATAAGAAGGTAGTTCATAACATGTAAATTGCAAATGTATAGGAAATTTTAACAAAGATGTGCAAATCTTTAACTCAATCCAAATATACTAATATAAATAAAAAATAATTATAATGTTATGAATTGAGTTCCATACTTTATTTGAAAAAATCATAATTATTAAAGTGTGGGCATTATATGATAAACCCTATTTATTTCCACTAAAATTCATGATTTACAAAACTATTTAGGTAGATATTTGTATTTACATCATGAGACGAAATAGCATAATTATCTTGCTTGATTGAGAAAACATCCAAAACAGTATGGTAGAAAGTGTAAAAGATGACCCCTCCATATTAGCTCTCTAAACACTACTCAATTGATGAAAATTATCTCCCAATTAATGAAAAGAACCTATTTACAATTGGTGAATCTCTCTCCAATGAAAATCCAAAAGTCTTTTAGAATTCGACCAAATATTAGCTAAAAACTAATTCCGAAATTTTTTATAATTTCAATTGTGGAAGTGGTGTCAAATGATAACAATAGGTATGTTTTATGTTTCCTATTAAATAAAATTGGGACGAAAGAAAGTTGGCGTGGGCTATAAAAACAAAGGGAAAAAACCAAAGACGCACTTCACTTTAAATAAAACATAGTGTCGCCCCTTTACTGGCTGCTATAGAGGCATTAACACCCCTCTATCAGCTATGACCTCGCTATAGAGGATGGGTCTGACCACCGTAACGGTCTCCCCTGACCTGGTCACTAGTTTTCTTTTCTATCTAAAATCGTTTCCTCTTTTTTCTTCTAACCTTTTCCTTAATTAACCTTTAACCTTAAATTGTTCACCAATAAATGTTTTGATTACCCTTTTACCAGCATTCCTTCGGCTTATTAATTTCCTTAGTTTCCCAAAATGAAATTAAATACTTTATTTAAATTAAATCGTAATTAAGCACTTTAATTTAATTCTTTTGCCAATCAAAACCCATATTTCTAATTTATTTCCAAAGCAACTTCAAATTTCTTACAAGACTTTATTTTTCACTCAAATAATTATAAAATTCAAGTTTTCACTTAAAATAATTATTTAAAATTCTCCCCCAAATCCAACATAAATAATTATTTTAATTAATTAAACTTCTTTAAAATTACGGGTTATTAAAATTTATCCCCTAACAAAAAGAATTATGTTAACGGAACCTTATTTACTTGAGTCGAAATTTACATCACCTCATATAAATGAGTCAAAATATTAGCACCTCATTTAAAACGAGTCAAAGAAAAGTAACACCTCATCTGAAATGAGTAAAAGTTTCACACCTCATGTAAATGTGTCAAAATAATCCCCCTATATGAATGAGTCAAAATAATCACCTCATATAAATGAGTCAAATAAATTCCTCATATAAATGCATCAAAATAATCCCCTCATAAGAATAAGTCAAAATAATCCCCTCATATAAATGAGTCAAAATTAACTTCTCATATAAAATGATTTAATTTATCTCCTCATATACCATGTGTCAAAAATTAATTCCTCATATAAAGTGAGTACAAACAAATTACCAACACCTTATATACTTGAGTCAAAACAGATGGGGGTACTAGGCCTCATCGAATCCTCGCGCTCCCACATAGATTTCTTCTCATTATGTTGATTAAATTGCACTCGCACTAGCAGTATCTCCTTATAATGTAACAACCCTCACTTTTGAGAACCTATTTTATAATTATTCACTATGCGAAGTAATTATATAAAATGATGGATTATGGAACAAATATTAATTAAAGAGGATAAAAGTTAATATTTGTTAAGGTTGTTGTATATTTACTGTATGTGAAAGTAAATATCCTCTTGTTGCATTTAATAGTGTCATGTGCATAATGACATTTTGGTTTAAAATGAAACCAGAAATTGAACTGAGTTATAAAATATCCAAATGATAATTTGGAGGCCGTAGTTAGTTCCGGAATGTGCGAGACAATCAAAATGTGTGCCATATTGTATTTTTATGTTTTGGACAGTTTTGACTGGTTTTAACATAATTCTGTAGTTGCGAACCATTTTAATGCGGTATTTACCACTTAAGTCGATTATTTTGTCTAAAGGCACGATTTATGTCTTGATTAAGTCAATATTCCCTTAAGTGTATTTCTAAACCTAGAGAGAAAGAGAGAAGAAGAGAAATTGTAGAGAAAAGAGAGAAATTGAAGGTTGGAGATTGGTCTTGCATTCATCTTCCTCAAATATGAATTTCCAAGCTTGAGGAAAGTTTTCTACTTGCTATAATGTGTTTTAAGATGAATGATTAGTATTGATAGTTGTTTATTGATTTTGTTTTATCAAGTTAGGCTTTTATTGGGTTTAACGAGCTCTAAACTATTTGAGGTTGATTGGGATTATCATTGACATAAATGATGGTAGTTAGATGTATTTATGATATATTAGTTGTATTAAATGATCTTGGTTTGAAAGGATTTGATTTGGGGGAAAAATTAGGAGTTTAAAAAAACTCCATAGCCAAACTTGGCAATTCTGCAGGGGAGAATCATTTCGGCCTGTCACCTGGACATTGCCCCTATAGCGAATCGATTCGGCCTGTCCGAATCGATTCGCTATAGGGGCAATGTCCAGGTCTGAGTGGACCGAATCGATTTGGATTGTTCGAATAGATTCGAAAAATATGCAGAAAGTTGGGTGTTGATGTAAAAAATTAGATCATGTCTAATTATTCAATCACAGATAAATAAATGAGATAAAGAATTTTTAAAGTGGTTCAGCCTTATAAGAATGGACTACGTCCACTGTTATGGTATTGCTGATTGTATGGAATTCTCGATTACAAATTATCTCAAGAAATTCCGGTCCCCCTCAAATGAGGATTGTACAATGTATTTATAGCCCTGAGGCTGTAATGTGAAAGGGTAATGCATTAAATGATGTACATATGAAAGGGTAATACATTCAATGCCCTTTAAGCATGTGTGTCTGAATGATAATCATTTAATGAACAGTCAAACTGTTGGTTATCCTGCTATTAATGCTTTGTTCGAGGTGCAGCCCAGACCGCCTGAGTTGCTCGGACCGCCTAAGCTTCTCGGTACTCAAGAGTTCCTCGGAGAGTTCTTGTTCCTCGGAGTGTATAAGTTCCTCGGGGAAGTAGTGTCCCTCGTTGTATGGTTCCTTGGAGCGTGTGATTTCCTCGAAAGTGTTTGTTGTTGCCACGTAGATTGCCATGTATCTTCACTTTATTAAGCCATGTCAGCAGACTAAATTTGGTATCAACAGAAGCCCCCAATGTTTCGTAGTTCGAAATTTGAGGAGTAGGGAACATTCTTTCTCGGAATATGGTAGCTTTAAATGGCCTTCCTGATTTTTAGGAGTGTTTCCTTTGTATTTATTTCTCCTTCCAAATTCGTAGAATCAGGCTTTTTGAATTTTTATGTCCGCTTCGATTCCCGCGCCCTTTTTCGTCTTTTTAGCCGCCAGTAAAGTAACCGTCTCTTTTTGTAATCATTACTTTTCCTTTTCCCAAGGTAGAGTATTTAAACGCTGCAGAAAATCCCATCGTCTTCTACTTTTTCAAATTTGTATCTTCGAGTTTTTCGTCGTCTCTTTCTCTCATGTGTATTCATCTCTTCCATCGTTTATTGTCATCAGATCCACTCTTTTTCTGTAAGATTTTCTTCCATCTTCTTCATTTCTTTTATTCATCATGGTTTACCCTGTTGAATCTCTTGATAAGTTTCGCTCTGATTTTTCTATTCCCTCTTGGGTTGTTCTGGAAGAGCTTTCTGAGCCTTCTGATTATTTGTGTTTGGCTGAGGGACATTGGTTCCCCAGTCTCTTTATTGCTGAGTGTGGATTTTCTTTTCCACCCAATCCCTTATATCTGGAATTATGTCAATACTTTGACGTTGTTCCTACGAGAATAGCCCAAAATACATGGAGAATAGTTAATGGGGTTCATAGGTTAAATCAAATCCATGGAACTCGCATAAGAATTCCATAAATTATGTTTTGTTACAGATGGGCAGTTGGTGATAACACCTTTTATATAAAAACTAGATTTTTAAATAGGGCTTTAGTAGTCAATCTACCGGATGCCAATATGGACTATTTTGAGCACGGGGTTATCATAAAAAATTGGCAACATGCTCCTTTATCTGGAGATGAAGTTTATCAGGGTCCCTGATGCCCTCCCTATGGCAATGGGATAGGTTATTTTTATTTCATTTTACTTATTTTGAAATCATGCTTCTTTTGTGTTTGATAAAATGTGCCATTGATATTTTAATCTTGATTTATTTGCAGTTGATAGCAAAAGAAAGTGTCCAAAGGAAGCAGATGTTAATATAAGACATTTGAAACTTATCTGGAGTCTGCATCAGAGTGTTGCCGATGAGAACATTAGGTCAGCCTCATATCTGCTACAGTACAAGAGCTACACCACCTCTTTTACTGCTCGTCCAGTAATAAGTGACGCAGAGCCAGTACCAGCTTCTACCAGCACTTCGCCTGAGTCACACGTTCCTTTAAGTGAAAGGATAAAGAAGAGAATACCTCCCACCCTATTCGAGAAGCCTGCCTCTGGTGCTGGAGAGGCTAAAAGAAGTAAAATTGATGTCCGAGAAGGGACAAAGAAAGTTGATGCACCTTCCTCGGTTGCTGTGGTGAAGGTTGCCGAGAAGCCTCCAGTGGCCCCGTGCAAGGCTGCTACTCCAGGTGAGGTGATTGTCATATCACCGACCAAGGTCTCCTCCTTGGTTGAATCAATCCCTGTTCCCCCGAGGAAGATGAAGAAAATCTCCTCCGTCAATTTGGCTGACACCATCACTCAGCCCCCAGCTACTGGAACTGGTGTTCCAACTTTTGTTCCCCTGAGCTCTACCATGAGCTCGGTAAAGTCTTCGATCATTCTCGAGGTCCAAGGTACTGAGGAAAACCATTCTCGGGACATGGTTACCTCATTATCTGCTCGCCACCTTGCTTCTGTTAGTCTTCTTACTTTGAACTTTTCATATTTCCCTTGTCATTTCTGTTTCTGACTTGCTTTCATTTTCTTTTCATAGTTGATGAGATGCTTCAATATAATTCTGAAAAAGGATGAAGCAATTAAAACTTCAAGCTCCTCATCTGGTGTGGAGGAAGCTCTGGCAGGCCTGACGAAGTCTTTGGGAGATTCTCGCCAAAAATATGCTACTGACAAGGCAATCTGGGAGAACAACCTTGCCTCCATCGAGCAGGAAAAAGGTCAGGTTGTTGAGGTCTCCAAGGAGTTGGAGAAGAGAATAAAGGACTTGGAGGGGAAAAATAAAGAGCTCGAAGGGAAGCTCAAGAATGCTGTGGAGCTTGAAAATAAACTCAAGGTTGCTGAGGAGGAGTTAAGTCGACTTCAGGAAGAAAGTCGTCAAAAGGAGGAGGTCGAGAATAAATTGAAAGCTGTTGATAACCTGCTGTCCGAGAAGCTTTCCTCGGAGAAGTTGAAGAGGAAAATGGCTGTGAAGAAGTCCTTCAGTGCTGGCTGGGATAAGGGGTTGAACAAGGGATTGGCTGCTATGGTGTCGCAAGTGGACTATGGAAGCCTCAAGTACTTTAGGGATGGATGGGTCGCTGCTCTACAGGAGATGAAAGTGGATGAAAATTCCAAAATCTTTCAGCGACACATCCCTGGTCCTCCTCCAACTCCTGAAGACTTAGAAGAGGACGAAGCTGCCTCCGAAGAGTCTTCTATGGTGATGGGAGATCATCCCCCAACCATCCAACCTACTAACGAGGAACCTCAGCAAATCATTACTTCTTCCGAGCAACTGCTGGCGCTCCCCGAGCAACTTTCTACTCCCTCCGAGAAACTTACTTCCTCGTCCCAGCCTCCTGAGAAGGTTTTGGGAGACAAGGAAAAGGTGTAGAGTTGTTCGGGTTTCTCTTTATATTTTTCTTTTGTCAATTGTAACCATGAATATGTAACTCTAATCTTGTACTTCTGACCTTTATGATATAATAAAACTTGAACTTGTGTTTATTCATACTGTTGTCTCTTCTTCATACTCTGTCTTGATTCTTATTGATTATTTCTTTTCTTCCTCTGCTAGTTTCTGGCCAGGTTGGAATTATTATCTGCTCACGATACCCAGCTTCTGAGGCAATGCAATGATTATTTTAAAGCTGGTCACACAGATTTGAGTGCAACACAAGTCATCTACATCCTCGGCCAAGATGCTTCTGAACAGGAAGTCGAAGCATACCAATATCTGAAGTGTCTACTTGATCGAGCAGTGGCCAATAATGTGCCTTATTATGATATGATCGAGGATATCCAAGGCACCCTCGAAGATCTTCAGCAACAATACAAAGAATCCACTGCCCTGTTGCATGAAGGTTACGAGAAGAAGTACCAGCAGATCATTGCCAACAAGGGCTACGAGAAACTCTTTGCTGGCTACGATGTGAGAGAGAGAACTCTGAAGGGTGAGGTCGAGGAGCGCAGATAAATAGCTGAATTATTAGAGCAAGAGAACAACAATCTTCAAAGAGAGTTGTCACAGTTGAAGTCTGTAGCTTCTACTTCAAAAGGCTTGATCCCAGTGACCCATAAGGGATTCTCATTCTTGGAAGTCGAGAACGCCAACTTGAGGGATGAGTTGGAAACTTTGGAGAGGTCTGGCCCTTCTACACCTTCTCGCGGTCGAGCAAGAGCTCCTCGGGGACGATCAAAAGCTCATCGAATTCCTATTGAGGAACAGCGGACTCAGTCTGCCTTAGAGAACCAGGCCTCTCAGTTAATGGCGAAAAACCAGGCGTTGGCTGAAATGTTAAAGAAGATCAGGGACCTGGAAGAACAGATCTCTGTGCAGAAGTCAGTCTTGGAGAATAAGGAATTCTTCATCAAGAATCTCCACGAGCAACTGGAAATACTGACATATCAATTCCACAAACAGCCCAGGGAGTTATGGATGGCTGGATACAACGAGGCTCTTTACCATTTGGACGATCGTATCTAGAATGCCAATAATGAGGGCTATACGCAAGGCTGGTTGAATGCCTTAGGTGTGCTACAACTCGAACAGGGTCATTACCCGTGGGACTACCACGATCCTGGGCTGCTCGACCTACCCATGCCTCCATTCAAACTGGATATGAGTTGGATCCATGCACGGGCCATTCCTCTATGCTTGATTTCAAAATATCTCGGCGACTACAATCTCCATTCAAATGTCGAGATATCTCGTCCCGAGCACCTCTTAGATCGACCATCCGTGATGAATATCAGGATGTTAAAGGATCTCAACTTCATAAATTCTCCTCTTGCTTTAAATGATCCACCTGATGGCGAGGAACCTGTGTCAAAAGCAGAGGGGAAAAGACCAGTAGAGTAGGAATATTAATGTAATAAATTTGTATACATTTCATTATCAATGTAATTTATTTTGGATTTAATGAAAGACTTTCATTTTTGTTCGCAATCTTAATTGCCATTGTCTCGTAATTATAAAACATTTTACATCTGTGCATGCATATCTGTTAAAAAGATAACAATATTGTGTAGTTTGTCGATCAACTTATTGTCGAATAACTTTAATTTGTGGTAGCCATTTGGCAAAAATAATATTTTGTTTCTCGACCAACTTAGTAATAATTAAAAAGTTACGAGTATCATTTATGTTTCTCGATCACTTAATAATAAAGTTTTGTTTCTCGACCAACTTCGTAAAAAGTTACGAATATAAAAAATGTTTAAAATGTTTTCGACCAACCAAGGTCGATAAATTTTCCTTGTCGACTAACTATAGTTAGTGGGTTTTTATCCACGACCAGCCATAGTTAGTGGATTTTTACTCTACGAGGAGCTTTGGCACGTTTTCAAGAATATATTTACTTCCTAAACAACATAAGTTGGCATTTTTAGGAATACTCTTATTTCTCGAGGAACATATAGTTTTACTTCCCATAGGAATACAAGTTTTACTTCCTGGAGGAATAAAAGTTTTACTTCCCGGAGGAATATAGGTAGCTTTACTTCCCGGAGGAATACATGTAGCTTTACTTCCCGGAGGAATATAGGTAGTTTTACTTCCCGGAGGAATATAGGTAGCTTTACTTCCCGGAGGAATATAGGTAGCTTTACTTCCCGGAGGAATATTGGTAGCTTTACTTCCCGGAGGAATATTGGTAGCTTTACTTCCCGGAGGAATCTAGGTAGCTTTACTTCTCGGAGGAATATAGGTTTCTCGATCAACTTTAGTTGGCATTTTCGAGAAAAACTTTGAGTAGCCCGAGCTTTGCCGAGTAGTGTGTAGCACTAGTATTCCCCAAAAAAATTTCAATAAAAGGAGAAAATTTACATCACTGATAATACTTGCACAGTTGCTCTACGTTTCATGCATTCTTAAACTCCTCCCCTTCTAAAGTTGTTATTCGGTAAGTTCCTGGTCAAACAACTTCTGTAACTCGGTATGGCCCATGCCAGTTTGCCTCTAGTTTATTGTGCTTTTGAATTACTTTCTTCAGCACATAGTCTCCTTCTTTCAGGTCGCACTTCTTCACCCTCTTATTGTAGAATAGAGCTGTTCGTTGTTGGTATGCAGAATTTCTGATGGCTGCTTCTTCTCTAACTTACTCGAGCATGTCTAAATCCAATCTTCTCATTAAGTCGCTGATAGGGGAATTGAAATTCAGTACCCTGTGTGTTGGGAGGCCCAACTCGGCAGGTATAACAGCTTCACTTCCAAACTCTAGCATATATGGAGATTCTCCAGTTGCTACTCGGGGAGTAGTTCGGTAAGCCTACAGTACTGACTATAACTCGTTGATCCAGTTTGCTTTTGCATCATCCAGTCTTTATTCAAGCCATTTAGCAGCGTTCTGTTTGTCACTTCAGTTTGTCCATTGCTTTGAGGATGGCCTGGTGCTGAGTGGATCTTCATCACATTTGATTGATGACAATAGGCAGCGAACTCCTCGTTATCGAATTGTGTTCCATGGTCTATGATGAAAGCACGAGGAAGGCCATATCGACAAATGATGTTCTTCCAAATAAATTGGTACACCTTCTCGTACGTCATATCAATGAGAGGCTCAGCTTCTACCCACTTAGTAAAATAATCCACTGTGACGATGAGGTATTTGAACCTTCCTCTAGTCGTTGGCAGTGGTCCAACCAAATCTATTCCCCACATGGAAAATGGCCAAGGGGAAGTGATGGGTGTCAACAATGCCTGTGGAGTTCTTCGGATGGAGGAAAAGCGCTGGCACTTGTCACATTTCTTGGCATAGGCTACACAATCAGCCCTCATCGTCGGCCAGTAATATCCCTGCGTCATCTTCCTTTGCAAAAGCATCCGACCTTCTACATGGGCTCCACAGGACCTTCATGGATCGCTTCAATCAATTCTTTCACCTCGAAGGGATGTACACATATCTACAAACCTGCCATAATTCCCCGTCTATATAAAATATCGTTAGTTAATATATACCGAGCAACTTTAAACTTCAAGTTCTTGGCTACGAGCTTGTCAATTGGTAATTCTCCCTCCTTAATATATGCCCTGATGGGATCCATCCAAGATGGTCCTAAATCAAGGGTGATAAAGTTCATTGACAAATCTTCATCTATACTCCGACCAGCTAAAACCTCAATTGGGATTGTTCTTCGTAGCTCGGTACGAGTAGCTGATGCTAATCGAGCTAAGGCATCTGCTCTTGCATTCTCCATTCTTGGAATTCTGACCAGCTGAATTGCAGTAAATTTTGATACCAACTCCATCACCTTTGCATGGTATTTGATCATTAATTATCCTTTGGCTGCATATATTCCCAAAATTTGATTTACAATTAATTAAGAATCACTGAAGACAATAATTCACTGTGCCCCCATAATTTTTGCCAATTTAAGGCCTGTAATCATGGCCTCATACTCAGCTTCATTATTGGAAGCTTTGAATTGTAAACGTAGGGCGTACTCTATGTCGACCTCGTCCGGAGTGCTCAAAACTATCCCTACCCCACTGCCTGTTGTGCAAGATGAGCCATCTACATGTAGCCTCCATATAAGTAACTCATCTTCAAACTTCTGATCTGACAGAGTTCCTCGGTGAAATATTTGTTGCTTCCTTTCATCTTCCCCTGATATTTCTCGCTCTTTGTCGACCATCTTTTCTTGCCCTTTTACCAATTGGAGTTAGTCTGAGCTCGAATTTGATGATCCTGTAACATCCACTTGCCCTTTTACCAACCAGAGTTGGTCTGAGCTTGTGTTTGTTGATCCTGTAACATCCACAGGTTGATCAGCGAGTAACTTTTGCTCCTCGGGGGTATCAGGATAGGTTAACTCTGCTATAAAATCCGCTACATCTTGCCCTTTAAGCGATGATCTAGGTTCATAGACTATATCGTATTCACCGAGCTCTATTGCCCAGTACATCAATCTCCCTGATTTTTCTGGTTTATGAAGGGCTTGTCTCAACGGCATGTCAGTATATACGACTATAGTATGGACCTGGAAGTATGACCTCATTCTCCTACTCGCCTCAATCAGCTCCAGTGCTCACTTTTCTAGCCTTGGATATCTGATCTATGTTCCTCATAAGGCCTTACTTGTGTAATAGATTGGTTTTTGTACTCCATTCTCCATTCTTATCAACGCCGAGCTAACTGCATTCTCCGATACTGCTGGGTACAAGTACAATTTTTCTCCCATCACTGGCCTGGATAACAGTGGAGGTGCTCCCAAGTACTTCTTCAAGTCTTAAAAATCATTCTCACATTCATCATTCCACTCAGAAGTCTTTTGAAGTATCTTGAAGAATGGGAGGCATCGATCAGTTTCTCGTGATACAAATCTGTTGAGTGCTGCTACTCGTCCTGTAAGACTTTGTACCTCTTTCTTCGTCGTCGGAGATCACAACCCTAATAGAGCTTTGATATTTTCAGGATTTGCTTCAATGCCTCATTGGTTGACAATGTATCTGAGAAACATGCCTTCTCGTACTCCAAATATGCACTTCATCGGGTTCAACTTCATTTGATATTTATCTAGTTGATCAAAAGTCTGACTTAAGTCAACTAGATGATCAGGAACTTTTTTGCTCTTCGTCAGCATATCGTCAACATAGACTTCCATATTGCAACTGATTTGTTCAGCAAAGACTTTGTTCATCAGCCTCTGATATGTCGCACCTACATTTTTCAAACTAAAAGGCATAACATTATAGCAATAAGTTCCCCTAGGGGTAATGAAAGAAGTAATCTCCCTGTCTTCAGGTTTCATTTTAATCTGATTGTAGCCAGAATAAGCATCCATGAAGCTCAGCAGCTCATGTCCCGAGGTAGCATCGACTAGTTGATCAATTCGGGGCAATGGAAAGTGATCCTTTGGACATGCTTTGTTGAGGTCGGTGAAATCTACACACATCCTCCATTTGTTGTTCTTCTTCTTTACCATCACCACATTGGCTAACCAGTCTGGATATTTAACATCTTCAATGAAGCAAGCTTTCTGGAGCTTCTCGACTTCCTCCTATATAGCTTGATTCTTCTCGGGGCTGAACACTCTTCTTCTCTGCTTCACTGGATTGATTTCCTTATCCACATTGAGTTCGTGACATAAGAAATTTGGATCTATCCCTGGCATATCTTCATGACTCCACGCAAAAGTTTACTTTCTGCTTCTAAGGAAAGTTATCAATTCCTGCTTTAGTGAGGCTTCCAATGACGAACCTACTTGAGTAGTTCGTTCAGGGTGCTCGTCGTCCAGAATGATGTTTTCAGTAGCTTCCACCACTTTAGCCTTCACGAGTTGTGACTCATCTCTAGGATCCAATGTTTCAATTTCTGCCCTTCTTCCAATTGATAAGTAGTAGTCTTTTTCCTTGATTCCTCTAGTTCCTCTTGCTCGGCGGATGAATAATAACATTCTCGAGCTACTTTCTGGTCACCTTTCACAATTCCTACTCCAAAATTTATTGGAAACTTTAGGCATTGATGCACTGTAGATGGTACAACCTCAAACTTCTTCAATCATACTCTTCGCATGATGATATTGTATGATGATTGAACATTCTTATCCATCACGAAGAAACTTATTCTTTCTGTTCGACAAGCAAGCCACGTGCCAATGAATATATCCAACTTGATCGTCCCATGTGGAAATACTTTCTCGCCAGCAAAACCGAGGAGGGGTCTATGATAAGGCTCCAGTTCAGATAGCTTTAGATTTAAACTATAGAAGCACGAGTAGAACATGATGTATGCTGAGCTACCATTATCTACCAATACTCTTGAAATCATTACCTCCTTCATTCTCATCTTGATCACCAATGGGTCATCATGAGGATATAGAACACCTGCAAGGTCATTCTTTGAGAACCCAATAACCAACTTCTCTTTGTTCACCTTTCTCGGGCGATCCTCCTCAGCGAGATTTATTCGTTGAATGTACGAGCAAGCTTGAGACTCACAGAGGTAAGGTTTTCTCTCTGCAGTAAGGTCTCCTCCTCCTGCATCTCCACATGTAATAACATTAAAGTCAAATGACCCAAAGCGTATTGAAAATACCTCACGTTCTGGCTGCCTTGGTCTCTTGGGAAGATCGGGGTCGTCTTTGGGATTAACTTCATGGTTTCTTTTCTTGTTCTCCTCTGCTCGACGAGGAGATCTAGACCTCTCTTTCGTTCGGTCGTTGTTTCTTCTTTCGTTTCCACGATCAACATACTTTTATAGCTTTCCTCGTCTGATGAGTGTTTCAATCTCATTCTGAAGAGCTATGCAATTTTTGGTCATATGGCCATGATCTTTATGAAACTCGCAATACTTCGCCTTATTCCTCTTGTCAGGATCTGCCTTCATTTTCTCTGGTCAGTTTAGTTCCTCGTTGTTCTTGATTTCCTCTAGAACATGGTTAATATCCTTCTTCAAAGGAGTATAATTATCATATTTCTTCATCACGTCCCACACTGACCTGTTTTTTGAATGTTTGTCATTACCATTATTCTTACGCTCTTTCTTCTTAGCTTTATCTCCTTCCACCTTGGTTTCTTTGGCATCCATATTCTTCTTCGCAGCCATAGCCTCCTCGGTATTCATAATCTTGGACGATTTTCCCATCAGGTTCGACATGGTTCTAGGTGGATCTTTGGCCAAAGTGTAATACAACTTGTTTGGCAGTAGCCCACTCATCAAGGCAGTAATTGATGTCTTCTCCTCATAATCAATGACTTCGAGTTTCTTATTATTAAAACGAGTTATATAATCTCTGGTGCTCTCACCAGCTTTTTGTCTAACACTTAACAAATGTGCTACTCGTTTAACAAGCTTTGCCCCAAAATAGAAATTCCCAATGAATAACTCGGCCAGTTGAAGAAAAGTTGAGATCTTACCCCGAGGAAGATTATTATACCATATTTGAGCAGATCCGATAAGAGTTCCCGAGAATTCCCTGCATCTCATCTCATCTGGAACAGCATAGATGTCGGCTGCAGCTTGATATTGTTCTATATGAAGGACAGGGTCAGTCTTTCCATCATATTTGGGGGTCACAACAGGTGCCTTGAATTTTGATGGTGTTGGAAAATCTACAATGGTCTGGACAAAAAGTGTTCCTCAAACAAAGGTTCATTGTAGGGGGTTCTTAGCTTTAACCATTTCCCCCAATCTATCCTCCAGCCTTTGAATAGAGCCTTTCCATGCATCATTCCCTTCCTCGGGCCTATTGGTTCGAGCAACTGATCGCGTTGATGTGGCTTCCTGGGATCTCTCTTGACGAGCAGCTGGTCGCGACTGGGCAGATCCTTCCCTTAAGTCTGATGGTCATTGAAAACTCCTCGATGGGGCTCTAGGAGGACTTTTTCTCCTCCTAGGATCTAATCGATCGAAAGGAGATACTCTTCTTAATATTTCTAGTGCACTGGTCCTTTCTGGGGAGAGAGTGATACGTTGTTCAGTATCTGTGACTCGCACTGACGAAGTTCATCCAGGTTGATAAGAAAAATCTTCAAACTCCTCATTGCGATATGAATTGGCACGCCTATTAAGTGAAGAAGATGCACGTGTATTTCTTTGAATACTTCGTGGTCTTGAATGTGTTGGTTCACTGCCATGGAGGGTTTGTATGAGTTAACGCATAGTTTCTTACATGACGGTCTGGCCTTGAGCTAGATTTGTCATTATTCCAGCCAGATCTGGAATATTTGGCGGAGTAGATGGATTGGGAGGACTTCCAGCATTTCGATTGCTTGATTCTGGAATATCAGCCATTTGTGATGGATTGTTTTTGATGGAAAAACGATATTACCAGTCGATTCCCACAGACGGCGCCAATCTGTTGATGTAAAAAATTAGATCATGTCTAATTATTCAATCACATATAAATAAATGAGACAAAGAATTTTTAAAGTGGTTCAGCCTTATAAGAATGGCCTACGTCCACTGTTATGGTATTCCCGATTGTATGGAATTCTCGATTACAAATTATCTCAAGAAATTCCGTTCCCCCTCAAATGAGGATTGTACAATGTATTTATAGCCCTGAGGCTATAATGTGAAAGGGTAATGCATTAAATGATGTACATATGAAAGGGTAATACATTCAATGCCCTTTAAGCATGGGCGTCTGAATGATAAGCATTTAATGAACAGTCAAACTGTTAGTTATCCTTCTATTAATGCTTTGTTCGAGGTGCAGCTCGGATCGCCTGAGTTGCTCAGACCGCCTATGCTTCTCGGTACTCAAGAGTTCCTCGGAGAGTTCTCGTTCCTCGGAGTGTATAAGTTCCTCGGGGAAGTAGTGTTCCTCGTTGTACGGTTCCTCGGAGCGTGTGAGTTCCTCGAAAGTGTTTATCATTGTCACGTAGATTGCCACGTGTCTTCACTTTATTGAGCCATGTCAGCAGACTAAATTTGGTATCAACATTGGGTTTTCATGTCCGAATCGATTCGCTTTCTCACCGAATCGATTCGGCCAGGCCAAATCGATTCGGAAATCCTGCACTTTTAGGTAGTTTTTCCTAGCTCAATTCTTACCCCCTTCTTCAGACTTAGGCCCTAAGAACCTTCATTAATGAAGTAAATATAGGGTCCTAGAGTATTAGTTGAGTTTGGTCGCCACCCTAGACTAGAATGGGTTCATTTGGGGTTCATTCCGGGGGTGCTTAAAGTGATGTTAAGGGATTACTTCTCTTGTTCAAATTTTTAGGAGTTAGGAGTTTAAATGCCCATGCTTGGAGACTTTAGGGGATTATTTGGAGTTATATAATCATTGGGACTTGGAGAATTATTGTGATCCATTGGAGACTAATTCGGGACTTAAATTATGAGAATATTTAATGGTGATGGGTTCGAATAAAAATGAACCAAACATATGGATAATGGAAATGAAAATCGAGAATGAAAATTGGAAATGAAAATGAGATTTGAAATGTAAATGCTAATTTACTTAAACACACCTCTCTAAATTCCATCTTAAGGGAAGTTCGTGCGTGTGGTGAATCCCCCTGGCTAGTGAATGCAGGGTGCATATAGTCATAGGCCATATAAGCGCTTGTTGTATATTTTCTGCGATGGGTAGGTAATTCCGGGTGTGGTTATGACTACCCCGCAGGCATATGGTCGCTTCCCAACGTTTCGATAGGATCCCAGGTTGTCTTGATGATAGGCCCTAAAAGATGATGGGCATTTAGGGGCGCGCACAGTGGGGAAACCCGGACGGGCGGTCCTAGAATCGTTATATATGTATATTTATGACTATTCTAACATCAAGTGGGACTTGATGGATATTAATGACATAAATAGCATAACGAAATGCCATAAAGAGCATTATTACATGCCACAAAGAGCATACAATTGAGATACGTGCCACAAAGAGCACATGATAGAATTTATATTCTTGATGAGGAATGGAAAGATAAAAATGAAGGTGAAACATGATAACGACTTTTTATTAATGATGATTATACATATCCTCTTGCATAACTGAATTTAAATATATAATCATTAAATTGTCCAAGTTATTATATGAATTTAGCATGCTAGAATGTCATCTTAATCATCCATGTTTAACCAGGCATAACTATTATACTTTTCATTTGTCTGGTGATCACATTAAAACCGGGCCCTGACCTATTCTTCTTTCTTGTTGTGCATAAATATTTTAACAGCTCAGGTGCTCCACCGCAAGGACGCCCGTATTGACCTCCTTATTTCAGTATCTTTTGACGAGCCGTGACATTTTGCGGATATCATGGGATATCTTGTATAGACGCATTCCTTTTTGTTTTCTAGATATGATCGGATCTTGTAATCGGGCGAGTGGAGCAACCTTTTGTAATTGTATAAGGAATGTGATATGTAACTTATCGACCTTGTTGTACATAATATAAATTCTGTTGACCGACATCATATTCGGTCCTCTCATTGTTTGATTGTCGTTGTTGTAACATATACTTTTGGGGTTTCCACTTTCTTTTTCAATTATGGGTTGTTTAAAACTCTTTCTTTAAATTAGAAAACAAATGTTTTGACAACCCATTTTCTGAATTGTTGAGTTATTATCCGGTATACTCTTTATATTGTCACGATGCTGAGAATGATTCCATCCATGATTCCTGTATTATTGGAGTATCGGGCTGGCCACCCCTTATTTTGGTGAGCGAATTGTCACAGATGGTATCAGAGCATCAGGTTCTAGATTCTTTAGGAGCTATGCGAACTTATCACGTTCTACCGTAGCGTTCTTTGATATAGAGCCTAATGTTAGGACTGGCTTGTTGCTTATGTTTGCAATCTTCTGCAAGATAGATTATTTTATATAGTATTCTAACTCTATGATTTCTCCATCTCAGATGCCGCCTAAGAGAGGTCGTCCAGCGAGGCATAATAGAGTTGTGGAAGAGGATGTAGGTCCTCCATCGCCGCCTTCGGGGAGTATAAATGCTGTTGATGTAGCAAACATAGTGGCCCAAGCGATCAATGCAGCGATGAGTGCCGTGGTATAATAAATACCACAAGCTCAACCACGGGCACAAGAGGCATAAGCTCCTACGGGAACTTCTCCGTGGGAAAGAGTTAGAGAGTCTTTTCTAAAGTGCCATCCCCCGGAGTTTGATGGAGGTTCGGATGTGATAAGGGCAAATCAGTGGAAGAAAGACATGCAACGCCATCTTCGAATGGTGGAATGTAGCGAGGAGAAAAAACAAATCCTTGTTACCTTCAAGCTTGTCGGATCCGCATTGCACTGGTGGGAGTCGATGACTACACCTGAATAGAGGGTTACGATGTTAATCACGGATTTTTGGGCCTTGTTTGACAGGAAGTACTTCCCTCCCTCAGTTCAAAGGGAGATGCGAAGGAAGATTCAGGATGTAGTATAAGGAGAAAGATCTGTTGCAGAGTATGAAGATGAGTTCACCCAATTGGCGAGTTTTGTACCGGATGAGGTGACTCCAGAAGAGAGGAGAATCTCCAAGTTTATGGGAGGTTTACATTGGCGGATAAGACAACATTTGTTAGGTAATCCGGCTTTACAAACCTTTTGGGGATGTGTTGAATGCCGCATTTCTTCACTGACAGGAACATCAATTGTTTGTGCAGAATAACAAGAGGGCTTCAGTAATGGGGCAAGCGGGAAAGCCGACAGGTAATGGGATTGAAGGAGGAACATCTCCTTCATCCTAATCTTCGAGGAGTAAGCATAGAGAGAGGGACCCCCAGCAAAGTGTATTTATCTAAACGCCAACGTTTTGGTGGATTTAATGCGGGTGGTAACAATAATAGGCATGGTCAAGGTGGACCGCCACAACAATAAGCAGGTAGAGGTGGGAACGGAGGTAGAGGCCAGTAGGGCCGAGGTTTTGGGCAGTTTCAAAATAATCAAGGGCGAAACCAAGAGAATGTGATGAACAAATTTTTTCAGTGCGGAGAGCTAGGTCATTATAAGAGGTCGTATCCTCAATTTATTGGAGGACAGCTTCCTAGGGCTCTACAGCAGCCATATGTTCAGTTTCCGCCCCAGACACCTAATCCGGTTGTTCCTCCCTAGCAGGGCCAACTATAGTATGGATGGGTCTATCACATTCAGGAGGCTATGCTTCTTCCATCCCCTCCAGCACCGCTAGTAATTGAGGGTAAGTTTCTCATTCAAGGGCATATGAGTCGAGTATTGTTTGATACGGGTGCGACACATTCATTCATTTCGAGAAGTTTTGCTCAAACCACATAGTTGATAAAATCTGCTGAGAGCACCTTCACTAGTGTCGAGTCCTCTATGGGTGATGGTTCACTTATTTTCCTTATTTGTAAACAAATAGGAATTTCTCTTGGTAATTTGTGCTTTGAGGGCGATTTACTCGTCCTTGACATGGTCGGGTATGATGTGATTTTTGGTATGGATTGGCTAGTGAAATATCATGCGGTAGTTAATTATTATGGTTAGAGTATAGTCTTCGCCGTTCCGGGACATGAAATGTTCTTGGTGGTTATGCCTCGTTTAGAAGGAGGTACTAGTACTTATTTGTATTGTATTGTGGAGGAGACTTCTCCAGATGTAGTTGTTCCCTTGGATTCTATTTCGGTTGTTAGAGATTTTGAGGATGTTTTCCGGGAAATACCAGGTTTGCCTCCGAGCCGGGAGATTGAGTTTGTTATTGATTTAGCGTCGGGAACTCGACCGATTGTGAGAGATCCGTATCATATGTCTCCTGTGGAAATGAGGGACCTAAGGGACCAAATCCAGCAGTTGTTGGATCAGGGATTTATTGGGCGTAGTACTTCGCCATGGGGTGCTCCGATGTTATTTGTGAAGAAAAGGGACGGTTCTCTCCGATTATGTGTTGACTATAGAGAGTTGAATAAAGTTACCATCCGGAATAAATACCCTCTGCTTCATATTGATGATTTGTTTGATCAACTAAGGGGAGCGTTGTACTTCTCTAAGATAGACTTGAGGGCTGGGTATCACCAGTTGAGGATACGGGAGCAAGATGTATCCAAGACTGCTTTTCTGATGAGGTACGGGTCCTATGAATTTTTGGTTATGCCTTTCGCACTAACCAACGTCCCCGCCGTGTTTATGGATCTCATGAATAGGGTGTTTCGAGACTTCCAAGACCAATTTGTTATTGTGTTTATCGATGGCATCCTAGTTTACTCTCAGACGGAATCTGACCATGCTACTCAATGGAGGTTGGTCCTACAAAGATTGAGGGATCACCAATTTTATGCCAAGTTCAAGAAGTGTGGCTTTTGGTTGTTGGAAGTTCAGTTTCTGGGCCATGTGGTGTCACCCCAGGGTATTTCGGTGGATTCGATCAAGGTGGTTGCGGTGAAGGAGTGGGGTCAGCCCATGACACCTATCGAGATTCGTAGTTTTTTTGGGTTTGGCGAGTTATTACCATCGGGTTATCAAGGGTTTCTCCAAAATTACTAGCCCTTTGATCAATCTAACCCGGAAAGGGGTGCGGTTTGTATGGGATGACTCTTTCCAAGATGCTTTCGATGAGCTTAAAGGCAGGTTGACTTCGGCCCCAGTCCTTGCATTGCCAAAGCCGGTATTGGAATATCTAGTCTTCACCGATGCATCTCTTCAAGGTTTGGGAGGTGTGATTCAACAAGAACGACGGGCTATTGCTTATGCCTCTCGCAAGTTAAAGTCTCACGAAAGGAACTATCCGGTGCATGACTTGGAGCTCTCCGTGGTTGTCTTTGCCTTAAAGATTTGGAGGCATTATCTCATAGGGGAGAGGTTTAGTGTTTTCACTGACCATAAGTCGTTGTAGTATTTATTTTCACAAAAGGATTTAAATATGCGCCAACGTCGATGGTTGGAGTTCATAAAAGATTATCAATTCGACATTCACTACCACCCGGGTAAGGCAAACATGGTAGCGGATGCTTTGAGCAGAAGACCCGAAAGGGAGTTGGCAAAAGTTTGGAAAGAGAAGTGGAAGGCGCTTGGCCAACAAGATGAAGCCACTAGGGCATATATGTCTGTAATGACTGTGATGCCTACTATTGTGACGAGGGTGGTTGAAGCCCAAAGGAGGTATATACAGCTCATTCTGTTACCTCCTAACTCTCCTTAGGTCCCTAGTACATCCACTCATCATCGTAAACCCAGGGCATGTCCCGAGCACTCACCTGGAAGCCATCGGGCACTCCCCGGCTCGATTTGACCCAAAAGTCAAACTCTTCATCTCAAACGAGACTCAATGAATCTTCTTAGGGCACTGAATACCCTTTCCAACGGTCCATCATGTGTGTGATTCCGACTTTCCATGCGGACGAACAATCCGTTTGACTCCAAGAGGTCACCAAATGCTTCTCGGGCCCGATTGACCAAAGTCAACTCCCCGAACCCGGTCAAACTCTTTGGAATGTTGAAGTATATCTCCTAACCTTTCTAACGGTCTGTCCTGTGCGCGGATCAAACTTACCATGCCGACAAACAATCCATTTGTGTCCGTACGATTCCCCGTCCAACGGACCGATAAACGCTTCCGAGCCACATTTGACCCAAAGTCAACTCCCGAAATCGGGAGCGGTCCAAAGGACTTTTGAAGGACTCTGAAATACCTTTCCAACGGTATGCCCCGTGTGAGATTCTGACCAATGTTTTGTCCTCGGCGGCCAATTTTCTGAAAAAGCCTGAAGCGCAGTGCCAAATGGCAGGTCCCAGACCCTGCCTATCGGCACCTGCCGATAGGTAGTTCCATGGCAATGACAATCGACAGACCCCTGGGCTTATAAAAAGGAGGCCTTGGCCTCATTTGCAAGAGGAGCTCAGATCATAAGGAAATCACTCTCAACAAGTCCCAGAAACCTCTCTCGAAGGCAACGTGATTTCAACTTGCCAATCCCTTTTTCACTTCCACTTTTCATCATACCTTTCATCAAACTTGATGAATTAACCACTCTCCATCATCATCCAAGTGCAAGGGCTGTTTTTTTTACACTCAAGATCAAGCTCAAAGTCTTCAAGAAGGTCCATCTTTCTCACCTTTCTTTTCAAATCTTCTTAAATTTGCAATAACTTGTTTTATTACTTAAGCACGTTTATTCTCTTATTTCACATATCCTAACATACATTTTATCTAGTATTATTGCACATCTCCTATTTTCATATAAATAAACCCAAAAAAACAAGAAAAAGAGGGTTTGCTCATAAATTCCAAATATGCATTCTTACACTTTTTCCACACTTCTCTCACAACTAAAAAACACTTTTTCTACACACACACACACACACACGTACAAATAAGATATTTCTCCATTTGGATTTATGGGATAAACCCCACCCCTCGTTTTGTATGTGAACTACGTGGACTTTGATGCCTTTATAGGCTACGTAGGCGTCTAGGGGTAAAACCCGAGACTCGAGTCCTTTTCTCACTTTTTCTTATTTTCTATTTTCTCTTTGTCCCATTTTCTATTATATTCTATACATTCGTTCTTAGTGGCGTATTATTTCACATGTGTTATTGTTCCCTTATAACAATCAACGCAAGGGTAATCGCGTAAATCCTATTTTCTACATTAATCTCACATTCCTACGGATGACTCGCTTTATCTTTTCCATGATACATGTCGAGGATTCCTACCTCCATTCTATATATACACATGCACACATATCACGAGGGGAAATATAAAGGAAAATAGCAAATATTCATGAGAGACCGAAAGGGAAGAATGGGTGCCTAACACCTTCCCATTTCGTAACTAAGCCTCTGAACCCTTCTCGAATCATTTTGGTTTCGCACGCACCAGCGTGTCTTTGGATGCCATCCTTCAGGGTGGCTCCTCCTTTCTTTTGTCTGTTTTGAGTAAAATAGACTGGTGACTCTGAATCTCTCTACATTTTCACCTCACAAATTGGCGCCGGCCAAAGCGCTCTCCCGAGAGGGGACGCGCGGGACCCTAAGGATCCTTTTCTCTCCACGGTGGGGATCGGGGATGGCCACAGTGGCGACTCTGCTGGGGAATGATATTTATTTTGAGGGATTGACTCTATTTGCATGGATGCTATATTTGTTTATGTTTCCCCCCATATCCGCATGTTCCCCTTTTCCATGTGTATCCAATGTCTATGCTTATATTCACACACTTGTAGAAAATTCTCCATGTACACTTCACACCACCTGCACCTAGGATCAGATGTATATCCCCATGTTGCACGCATCACCCATCCAAACTTGGTGTACCTTTTGGGTACTCGTACTTTGCTCCCTGTTTGGCATAATCAAGAAAGGCATTCTCATCATAAGATACTAATAAGAGAATCATGCATGATTCACACAACGTCACCAAAAAGTATTGATATTGATCGAATTTTACCCAGAAACTGGAGGGTCACTTCGTGATGGGCGCTAGTTCGGCAGGTCATAGTTAGCGTAAGCGATATGCCTCTCACCTTACATTGGCCAAGTACCTTCGACGTATATCGAACGGTTCCCCCGCATCGTACCACTTGACCGAAGTCATGACGGGAGGTATATCACTGGGAATTCGTTCACGTACGCCGAGTATATCGAATTCTCTCTCACACATACCGTCCCCATGAGGTATATGGTGAGGCAATTCACGTACACTCAGGTATATCAAATGGATTGTCCACACGTACCGATTGCTCGCAAGAGCAAGACGTATATCGTGGAAGCCACGCCAACGGGGGGAACCCATGCCGATTCACCCAACCAACTGCATACCTGCATATATGTGTCAAACCTAGGACATGCACTTTAGATTGCCGGTTTCATCCCAAAAATCTGCCGAAATTTCGGGTCGATCTGCCGCCCAATTTTTGCACTTTTTTAAAACAAGCCTGGTTACAAGTCCAAACCGTAGCTTTGCATATATTAAAAACCCCACTTTTCCAGGCTCGTGTCCTATCTGGCATTGCATTTAGGAGTATTAAATCAAGTGAGAACATAATAATAATAATCATGCTGAGTTCCGTCTCCAAAAACATTTCTCCCTTATTTATCAAAAATCCAAAAACATTTCTCCCTTTTTATCAAAAATCCAAAAATATTTTCTTCCCTTTTTCTCAAAAATAAATCTCATCCTACGCCTTCTCAGGTCAATCGTACGCCCTTGCCCTGGATCCTTATTGGCTTCGATCTTCAGTCAAATCACCCCAAAGTTTCATCCGCTCCTCTACTACTTCTTTCGAGTCCAAAATCCATCCACTTCCCATGGAGAATACAGATCAAGCACCTGTCATATAGTCGGATCTGCCGATAGTCTTAGCTCAGCTCATGGCCAAGATTGACAACCTCCAAACTGAAGTCCGAGAAATTCAACGAAACCAGGTTCCTATTCCTCAAGAGCCCGAGGCCCTATTACCTCGTGTTATGGGTCCACCCGAGCCTATCTGGGTTCCCGAAGAATATCCGCACACTCTACGTGCCCCTCCTTCCAATAGGTCGCCGCCTGCCCAACTTCCAATGCAAAACATTGCCCAACCTGTGGCTAACCTGCATGTGGTCACTGATCCAAAAGAGGAGGAGTTGAATAAAGTCAAGGAGGATCTCAAGATGCTCACCAAGAAGTTTGACCAAGTCATTATATCTGGGAATTACATGGACTACACCCACATGTCTCCTTATCCTAAAGCAAGGTTGCTCGAGAAGTTCAAGTAGCCAAATATCGAGAAGTTCGGAGGGAGTGGACCCCCAATTGTTCATCTTCGCAGTTATCATCGCTCCATGAATCTACTAGGGGATTCTGAAGAAGTGATGGCCCAATTATTTCAGCAAACTTTGAAGGATAGTGCCCTCCGATGGTTTTTATCTATTGAGGAATCTAGAATCCGTAGCTGGGAGGACGTAGCCCGAGAATTCATGTCGCAGTACAAATACAAGGAAGAGCTCGAGGTTACCCACTGTGATTTAGAGATGCTTAAACAAAACTCTGGAGAATCAGTGAGTAACTTCATAGCCCGATGGAGGGAAAAAGAAGCTACCATGACCAATCGGCCATCTGAGGAAGAACAGGTCAACATAGTGAAGAAGAATTTCCTGCCCCATGTTCGAGAAACTATGGGAGGACAGTACTACCCCCACTTTCGAGCTCTTAGAGAAGAAGGAGTAGAAATCGAGGAAGGGCTTGCCAAAATAGAAGTTGAACCGAAGATGGTGTCCGGACAGTTCACCCCTAGAAAATATGACAATCCTACCAATGCTACAGTCTCAACAACATCTCTCAACCAACCACATCATGGGCACCAGAAAGCCGCCCTGCTCCCGTCCGAAGGGAAGACACTGAGCTTCATGCTCCCCTATCCAAAGTTTACCAAGCCCTGTTAAGCCGAAACCTTATAAAGCCCCTGGATCCACGTCCATTACCCAATCCACTTCCCAAAAATTTCAAGACTGATGCTCATTAAGCCTTTCACCAAACAGCTGGCCATACCACTGACCAGTTCTTCCACCTTGGAAACATAATCCAAGATCTCATCGATCGGGGTACCATCACCCCACCAGTCGATCCTAAGCCAAACACTACTCACAATCCACTCCCAAATCACACTAAAGCTATCTTCTTGGAATAAAACCCAGATTTCGATCCATAAACCCAAATCACACCCCTATACCCTCCTAAACCTCTTTAAATTTGCCCATATTTCCTCCTACACCCTACTACCCCCGCTGATCAGGCACTGTCACTCCTTACTAGAGCGTGCATCGCTGTCCGGACTCGTTCTGAAAGTGGAAGTATGGATTTTTTAGAAGTCTTAAACCAACTCCTAGAGTTCGGGATGAAATTGACCTCAAGGATGAATATCAACTGCCAGAGGTTCAGTACGTTGTTTTTGGAAGCACGAAAATGGGCTCGCGAATCAGATAGTTGGGTGATACCAACCGATGAAGTCAGATTAGATGATGTTGTCCAGACTATGGCAGAAGCATTCAAGCAAACCAACAACATTTGTAGTATCATCGAGTGATTTGGTTCTTTGAAGCTACAAGGGCACCTGATCCCTTCACCCTTACACATACCCACAAAATGGGAATACCTATATGAAGAAGCCATTGAAGTTGTGGAATGCATCGACTTTACATGGAAAGATAAAATTATTTCCACCAGATGGGGGGAAGAATTTGAAGATTCAAGCTAAGAAAAGGCTTCAGGAAGAACTGGCCCAGTAACTGACTTATGTGGGATGATATCATTTAAAGAACTCCTCGGAGAAATAAATAGGGTGGCAGAGCAGCCTGAGATGGATGAAGAAATGGGATTCATGTTTTTCTCTTCTTCGATAAATAACATGACCAGATCAGGGAGACATTACCAGGTTCCAAGCTCACTACCAGTAAATGATAAGGGGAAGGGCGTTGAAAACCTTCTTATGCCAGAAATGACCATTGAGGAGAGTAAGATCCTCGATCAACTGAAGAAAACTCAAGCTAACATCACTCTATGGGGGCTTTTCATGTCTTCCCAGCTGCATAGAAAATGCTTTAATCAAGTTATTCACTGAACCTATAGTTCCTCCCTCTACCACACCAGAAGAAGCGGTAAGCCTGGTCGGATCCTTGACCTCTACCTGAATGCTATCATTTTCTGAAGAAGAAATCCCCAAAACTGGGCTAAATCACAATCATGCACTCAACATCTCCATCAAAGTTATGGGGAAGGTTGTACCACTTTCTCTCATTGATAAAGGATCCGCTTTGAATGTCTGCCCACTGAGAACCTTCAAATGTTTAGGTCTGACAGAAAGTGACCTCGCTCCAACCTCCGCTGCCGTGCGTGCCTACGATAATACCCGTCAGGAGGTGATGGGATCCATAAAACATGCAATAGGGGTTGGCCCTATAAACCCTATCGTCGAATTCAAAGTCATTGATATCCTGGACTATTTCAACCTGTTGCTCAGACGACCCTGGCTGCACAGTACAAAGGGTGTCTCTTCCTCATTCCATCAAAAATTGAAGTTCTTTGCCGATGGGCGAGTCATCACCATTTTAGGCGACAGCGAAGATGTCGAGGGTGCAGGCACTAGCAATCTAATCCTTGAGATACAGCACGGGTCAAATGATATGCTCCTATCAGGATTCCTGGTTAAGCCACTCCTACTCCCGGCAGGGGACGGTTTCAAAGAAAGGGTTTGTCCAGAATATGACCCTCATGGCAATGTCAATGTGATTCAGATGTTCAGAAACATGCACTTCATGACCTGACTGGGGCTAGGACAAAGGCAGCAGGGGATACTTGAGCCCATCGAAGTGAAGAAATCTTTCCCTTCTTGCTGCTTGGGGTATCAACAATCAGAATAAGAGCTCAGAATGATCCACCAAGTGCGATCGAATAAAAGATTAGACTACATCCCGACCATCTCGGGAGATTCCTTAAATGGACGATTCATCAAAGAGGGAAAGGACTTCCCCTTTTGTGATTTTCCAGAACCATGGTATGACCACACAGACAAGAAGATGAAGCCTGGAATGGAGATCTTTTTCCAAGACAACTACCCGTGTACAATCACTCATCAAAGATACCGAAAAAATTGAGGAAAGTAATTCCGAATATTCCTTCAACTTACAGACACTGGGGCTGGCACTCTGCATGGTTCATTCAGGCACCATATCACTAGACCCCTCTCATCTGATCAAGGCCACGGATGCACATATCCTCAACTGGCATGCTGCGCCAGTTCTACCTCTTGAAATCTCCCCTAACCCCAATGTTTACCCTATTTTATCTACTGTTGTCTGTCCTTGCTCAAATGTCATCAAGACCTCTTTTGATGAGGTTCTCAATGTTGTTTTTCCTATCAATGAAATAAACGAAGATTTTGAGTATCTTGTTGTGCCTTACATTAACTGCTTGGATTCTAATCAAACTTTTGATGATGATGATTTTGCAAATGAACAATTCTTAACTGATCTAGATAAGGTTAATAATAAACAACATAACCGCGTTCAAGTTAAAGAAGAAGATACTGTTGTTATTAATCTCGTTCTAGTAGCCAACTATGCGAGATTAGGATAGGGTCCACCCTTGACGAGCATGAGCGCGCACAACTCGAAGAATTGCCAAAGAAGTTCATGGATGTTTTTGCATGGTCCTACGACAATATGCTCGATATTGATCCTGAAATAGCGCATCACGAGATCCTAACTCTCCCAGATTACCAGTCGGTTAAACAAAAAATGAGAAAACTCCGCACCGAATGGTCGCTCAAGGTCAAAGAGGAGGTGGTCAAACAGTTGAACATGGGTTTCATTCGAGTGATCGAATATCCCACATGGCTAGCTAACATTGTACCTCTACCGAAATCAGGAGGGAAGGTTCGAATGTGTGTGGATTATCGAGATTTAAAAAAAGCTTCTCCGAAGGATGATTATCCACGGCCCAACATTGATATGATCGTGGATAACACAACCAATCATGCCCTCAATTCATTCGTCAACGGGTTTGACGGATACAACCAAATTAAGATGCACCTCGACCACCAAGAAAAAAACCACATTCATCACCCCATGGGGAACCTTTTGCTACACCGTTATGCCATTCGGTCTCAAGAATGCTGGGGCTACCTACCAAAGGGCTGCCATAGCAATCCTGCATGACCTGATTCACAAGGAGGTCGAGGTTTACGTGGATGATATGATTATCAAGTCTAAAACTAGACAAGGTCATGCTCCCGCTCTCCGGAAGTTCTTCGAACGACTGCGGCAGTATCAGATGCGACTTAATCCACAGAAGTGTGTCTTCGGCGTTACAAAGGGAAAACACTTAGGATTCATGGTCAGTGAGAAGGGGATAGAAGTAGATCCCTCCAAGCTGAAGGCCATACTTGAGATGCCACCTCCCCGAACAGAGAAGGAAGTTCAAGGTTTCCTTGGGAAATTACAATATATCAGTCGGTTCATCATCCAGCTAACCTTCATCTGTGAACCAATCTTCAAGCTCCTCCGAAAGGATTCAACCAAGGTTTGGAACGAGGCCTGCCAATAAGCTTTTGACCGAATCAAACAATATCTGACCCAACCTCCAGTTCTCATACCACCACAGCCTGGTCTCCCTTTGCTCCTATACCTAACCAAAATCGAAACTGCAACCGGGGCTTTGCTAGCCCAATACCTTGAAGACTCCCACAAAGAAAGATCCATCTATTATGCCAGTCGTATATTGGGTGGGTACGAAGTCAACTACACTGCTTTGGAAAAAGCATGTGCTACGCTTGTCTAGGTCACCCAAAAGTTGCGACATTACATGCTCGTCTTCCCCATCAAACTTGTATCCCGAATGGATCCCATTAAATACCTGCTTGAGAAACCCGCCTTATCCAATCGAATGGCTCGATGGTTGAGGCTCCTAACCGAGTTCGATATCCTATATGTCACACGAAAAGCTATTAAAGGAAGAGGCATCTCTAACTACCTCGCTGACTACCCCGTAGAAGAAGCTAATGTCTGGATCTCCGAATTCCTAGATGAGAATATCTTTTGCAATGCCCAAGGAAACCTCCGATGTCAAATGTTCTTTGATGGCGCTACCAACAAAAAGGGATATGGCATTGGGATACTCCTGGTTGCCCCAGATGACTCTCATACTCCGTGTGCCATCAAGTTGAATTTCCACTGCACCAATAACATGACAGAATACAAGGCATTCATAGTGGGCCTCAAGGTCTCTCTCAGGAAGGGTATTAAATACCTTGATGTATATGGGGATTCTTCCCTCATAATCGGTCAGGTGCTCAGAAAGTGGAAAGTCAAGGATGAAAAGCTCCAACCCTTTCACGCCCAATTATAAGAGTTGGCCTCCCAATTTCGAGATATCACCTTCCATTAGCTACCCCGAGTAAAGAATAACCTAGCCGATGCTCTCGCTACCTTGGCCTCCATGGTCGACATGCCCGAGGGAACAACAATGACCCCCTTCCTAGTTCAAAAGCAAGACAAACCAACCCATTTCTACCACATTGAGCTCGTCAGCACAGAAGATCCTGAGCTAGTCAACTACTCGTACTATGATATTTGGTGGATCCTCAAATATGGTAGGTATCCTGAGGGCTCCAACAAGAAGGATCGAATAACCCTCCGAATATTGGTCGCCCAGTACATCATCTGTCATAAAGCACTACTCAAGAGGAATTTTGATGGAACTCACTTGCACTGTATTGCAGGGGCTGACATTGAAAAGAGAATGCAAAAAATCCACAGCAGGGAATGCGAGCCCCACATGAACGGTCACATGATTTCCAAGAAGATAGTCCGACAGGGCTACTACTTGACCACCATGGCCCAGGATTGCACCGCCTATGTTCGGAGATGCCCTAAATGCCAACAATTCTCCAATCTTCAACACTTGCCTCCACGAGAGTTATAAAACATGACCTCTCCCTGGACGTTCTCCACCTGGGGTATCGACATCATAGGGAAGGTTACGCCAAAGGCGTCAAATGGACATGAGTTCATCCTGATCGCCATCGATTACTTCACCAAATGGGTCGAAGCTGAGTCATACGCAGTATTAAATGCCAAGAAGGTGGCAAAATTCATCAAGAAAATTATCATCTGCCGATATGGGGTCCCGCATGAGCTAGTGTCGGATAATAATTTACACTTCGAGGAAGAAGTCACAGAAATAATCAACGAGTATGGGATTCAGAGACACAAATCTTCTCCCTACCGACCTCAGACCAATGGTGAAGTTTAGGTCGCCAACCAAAACCTCAAGGCCATCATCAATAAGATGATTGAAAGTTGTAGTGATTGGGCCGACCGGATTCCATACGCCCTCTGGGGCTATCGAACCTCAACCCGAACCTCTATTGGGATACCCCTTACTCCCTGGTCTACGACATGGAAGTCGTCCTACCTGTGGAGCTAGAAATACCTTCGCTACTTATCATGCTCGAAAGCAAGGTTAGTGAAGAAGACTGGTGCCAAAGTCGTCTTGATGAGCTAGCCCTCCTAGATCAAAGAAGATTAAAAGCCCTTTATCACATACAGGGGTACCATCGCCGAATAGCGCGATCATTCAACAAGAGAGTCAAGGACTGAGGTGTTCGGGAGGGGAATTTAGCCCTCAAAGAGATAATAGAACCCATCTGGGACCCCAGAGGAAAATTCAAGCCCAATTGGAGCGGCCTTTACATTGTGAAGAAAATCTTGTGTGGCGGTGCCGCCATGCTCACTGACCTGGATGGGGAAGAGATGGCTCGTCCAGTTATTCTGGACCGTCTCAAGAAGTTCTACCCCTAGTCCAAAATCTCGGCGCGCTACGACTCTTCTCATCCCCCTTCTATTCTAAAAAAAAAAAAAAGAACTCTTCATTTCCCTCTACCCAGAACCACGTGGGCCTGATCCCCTGTAAAAAACAACAACCACTTTTAAACAATTTTTTTTTTCAAAAACCCCAGAGTTACGTAGGTAGCTCATACATCTCACATGAGCACTGCCCCTTCATTTTCACAAAAATATATTCTTTTCTTACCTCCGAGAACGGCGATTCATTCTAAACATCTATTTGAACAAGAGGATTATGTATGCCTTATCTATCGTTATAGATAATTCAAAATACAAAATTCATCGAAAGGCACAGCTGGATGATCAGAAACTTGTTTATTTCATTAATAAGAAATTACAGTACGGATTACATAAGAAAAAGGGACGGATAATTCCCTTCCCCTATTGCCATAAAAAGCCAGATAAAATCCCCACATCTGTTACACAAAATAAACTCCCCAAAAGTCCTACCCACAGCTACCAGAAGAGCCTGTGCCCTCATCATCCACGTCCTGAGGACCCCAAGTCTCCCCTGTCTGAATAGAGTGTTGCAAACATTCCATGGATCAATGAGCCTTGACCATCTTCAAAAAGACCACAACACCCCCTTTCATGGAGTTAGATAAAATAAACCACCTTTGACCAGTCTCTACTGCCAACATTTTGCTGACTACTTTCCTCCACAACCACTTAATATAATCTTTGGGTACATGGAAAACCTTACCAACAGACTGAGAGGGACGGGTCGACGGACATCGATTTTCCCACAGAGACCCATGCAACAGACACAGGCATTCAGTCAAATTCTCTACCGGAAAGAAATTTGAGATCCGAGGTGGCACGACCTGTGCCCAGCTGAATTGGCGCAAAAATCGCCAAGTGAAGTAAAAGGAGGTCTACTTGAGACCAACCAGTCGCACATATGAATATTCTCCTAGATCCAGGACAGGATGCAACTGTCCCCACTAAGGCACTGACCAATACAACCCATAAGCCCCGTGCTCCACAAGACAATTCTCCCAGTTCTCAACATACAAGCCCACGCGGATGAAGTAGCGTGAAAAGAAGTTAGGTACGGCCGACAAGGGATATTCTGGAGGAGTCGACAAGCGGAATCTTTCAGACAACCACATGAACAGCATCACAGGTCTACCCCTTAAAAAGTCAGAACGACCTTCTCTCCAGGCATCCAGGCCATTCAGAGTCTTCGCTAATATCACCGTCGCAGGATTGCGAGGGTATGACATCCATGATGTAATGGTTACAAGTTGAGGGTTCACTTGCACCTCCCCAGTCACCAACATCAATTTCGAAACCAGACCTAGAACCACGGCTCTAGCATAACCGACATCACCTACTTCCTGTAAAGACACGGACTGCAGCACCTCCAGGAGGGAGATCATTCCTCCAGCAACAAATGACCTGGCCACCGAAGGCGAGATATGAAGAAGCCCGGCCAAAAAATCCCTAGGAGAGAGGGAAAATTCGGGTAAAGTCGCGACAACACTAGGATTCACACCCAGTATGGAAGAAAATTCCTCGTAGGTAGGACAAACTTCTTCCAACCCAAAGAGGAATACATCGTCTTCGGGGTACCAGTATTGTACCGCTGCCATCAACATATTCCACTCAATAGGCCGATTGCACCACAAGGAGACTCGACGCATGTTGAAAGCATCATAGTCAACATTATAAGAGCACATAGCTTCCAAGGCTTCGAGGTAATTGACAAACTCAATGCTACCAGGGAGAGTCATCTTGCAAGACTAAAAGATAATGGGTAGGCAGATGAGGATGCAAAGATGTGAGGAAAACACTCCACCCTTCTCCCTTTTTATACTTAAAAATCCTCACAAGGGACATAGTCCCTATAGAAATCGGAAGGAATCCTACCCCACAAAGTACTAAAGGCTGAAGAGGGTACCAATCAAAGCTTTCAATTGATGGGGATGGACTGAACTACTGATAGGCAAGTCAGGGTGCTTACCGATCGGCAACCCCCCTCCCCCCCTTTGGAAAATTTCCATTTTTCCTCTTTTGTCAAATCAGAAAACTCAAATAAAAATTGATATTCTCAACAGAATTTCAAAATTCCTTTTCCTCCTTATATAATTTCCCTTTTTATATTAAAAACTTTCCTTCACAAATTTCCAAAAATATTCCTTTTTTACGGTCTCAGCAAAAAATTAAAAGCGCATGCATTCATTCATCATTAAAATAAAAGGTAGTCAAAAAACTACACTGCATTACATATATTTGTTTTCTGTGTTACATCATTTTGCAAGAAATAGAAAGAAAATCCAAAAACAATGGGACTCATCCCGAACCCACATTCTCTCTCTCTCTCTCTCTCAAGAGCTTCCACCCCTACGACGCGCTCTCTTCCCCCTACGGCGAGATGACGCGCCCCCACTACCCGAGCCAGAGTCTTCCCCGGACGACGCTGATGACACCAAGCAAGAACAAACAGGGACAACATCCCGAATGTGGGCAGTCGCTGATGATATCCAGTCTCTGATATCTCTCAGCCAAGTGGTCGACACCCGGATTTGCTGTAAGGAAAAGGCAGATGCAGTATAAAGCAAAAGAAATCAAAAATCGGAAAAGGACCGAAAGGTTTACCGCAGGACGAAGGACCTCCTCTGTCAAACCCAACTCCTCCGGATCCATCGCCAGAGGACGGTGCAGCATCAGCACTATCCCTCCATCGGCCCGTTGGATGTTGTACAAAGGAGTGTGCAACCGCACGAAAGGGACCTCCGAGGTCGCCGCTGCCGCAGGTGCCGACGGACCACCACCACTGTGGGAAGACCCCATCACCCGACTCGAACCCGCAGGAGGGAAAGGCAAGGTGTCATGTATGCTGGGCGCCATCAACCAGCTCGTCACAAAGTCCATATAGTCATACGACGCATCCGTATCAGTGTACAATGCATATGACTCGTTGATCATCGTCGCGATCCTCTCATCCTCCAACAGCTGTCGCTCCCGCCTCATGGACGTAGGAGGCTACGCAGGTGGAACCACCACCTCCTCCCCGACAATCTGGCGAACCACCCTCTCCCCAAGATACCAAGAATGGCCGAACTCATGCGCCAACAAACGCCTTATCTGCGCATTCACCCCAGTCATCCCCGTATCCTGAATGGCTGTCCACCAAGGATAAAAGGTCACCTGAAAATCCCCAAGCAGGCATAAGTCAATACAAAATTAGAAGGTGCAAAAACTAAGACTGAAAAGGAAAGGACCTTACCTGACCACTGGTCAGGTCATTCAAGACCTGACGCACCGCCTCTAGGGAGAGAGATACCTTCGACTGCCGGTTGGCCTTATGCCATTGATACAGTCGGCGAAAGTCCCCAACAGTGTCATCCTTCAGAGAAATCAACGGGGTGTTGCACCCGATTAACTCATAGAACCACGTCTGAATTCACAAGCAAAAAGAGACGCATAAGGAAAATGCGAATGCATGAGATAAAAATGCGCAAAGTAAAGAATACCTCAAGGAGAAAGGTGGCTCCAGTAAAAGTCTGCCGACAGCACCGACTGAATGCATCCAAAGAAGAGTAAAGGGTCGCCAAGGTCAGACGCCCCCAATCATAGAAAGGGATGTTTGAAAACATCCTCAGGTACAACAGAAACCATAAATGGATGACGTCGCCGCTCGAAACCACCATGAAACCTCCCAGCACCAACAAGATGAATAACCGAGCCATCTGCCTCACTTGCAGCCCATCCTCCACATCAACTACCCTGCTCAGCAAAACATCCTTCAACAAGGACAGCCGGATGGAATCTCCAGAAACTATCCTCCTCACATCATCAAGTGCCGAATGCACGGCCTCCGGCCTCACCCGCAAGGAGCGATCCTCCTCTATCTGCTCCCCGTCACAATCCAGCCCCAACAGTTGTTGAACATCTATGGGAGTCACCGTCATCTCCCCGAAGCCAAAATGGAAAGTGTGGGTAGTATCCCACCACCTCTCCCCCAAAGCGCACAGGACCGCTGTCGAACGAGGCGTCTCATCTAGCGCAGTCGCGAACCTCCCAAAACTCGCTGATGATACCATCCAGCACACCACGGGTGGAAGATTCTCCCAAACATCCTTAAGCCCCGTCGTCCCGCGGGCACGCATGTTCTTCAAACAAATATGAGACTAGCAAAAGGAAAAATCTCATCAAGAGTCAAGAAAGAAGGAAAAATCACCCAAAAAGAAAGAAATGCCAAAGGTTAGGTTACTTACATAACTTTCGAGAATCACTCTCGAAGAACGATGACGTGATGGCTCCCGCAGCAGGGTCCGCTCATCCGTAATAGGCTCGAATGCATCAAAGGCATTCTCGTTCCCCAAAGCAAGGGGCACCCTATCCCTCCAATCCACATTTGCCCAGTCATCAACGGTCAACCACTCCCGATGGACAGCGGTGCTCACAAAGGCGACCATTTCTTGAAGATCATAATATTAGAACAATTTGCAGAGAGAAATCGTAGAAAGAGAGAATGGAACCCCTCAGTCTATGCCGGTCGGCACCCCCCTTAACATTTCGTATAGAAATTCCTGGAAAATGCTAGAAAACCCTGAAAAATCCTCAGAAAATTCTTAAAAATATCAGGAGGGATTCAGAACATTTTCATCAAGAAAATTTTGCACTCCTTCAGGAGAAACCTCTTTTTTCCCAACGGAACCCTCAAAATCCAAGCGAATGACCTCACGAGCAATTCACCTGGACCACTAAATCACCTCCTCAGCGGACTTTACAACCTCAAACCAGTTATATCTCGAACAATCAACTCCGCCGCTCAAATCGAAGACACAATGCCTCCCCAGCCATCGGCTACCCAGTGCGAAACCATATCACATGGTATTCTCCCCAGCGAAATTCAGAAGAATCACTCGCCCCAGGAAATCTCTCCCAAAGGACGATCCGAATCTTCCCCAGCTCATCCATCATTCCCCAACGGAATCTTAGATCCAAATTCTTATCCCCAATGGAATCTCAAATCAAATTCCTACCACCAGTGGAACTCTTTTCTTTTCCTAAGGAAATGCAACCACACTTGGGTCAGAATTGGCCCTGGTCTTGGATGGTCACCTAAGTTAGGTCAGAATTGACCTCGGTCCTCGGTTGTCACCACTCTTGGGTCATAATTGACCCCGATCTTGGATCATCACCTAAGTTAGGTCAGAATTGACCTCGGTCCTCAGTCCTCACCACTCTTGGGTCAGAATTGGCCCCGATCTTGGATCGTCACCTGAATTAGGTCACAATTGACCTCGGACCTCGATCGTCACCACTCTTGGGTCAGAATTGACCCCGGTCTTGTATCGTCACCTGAATTTGGTCAGAATTGACCTCGGCCCTCGGTCGTCACCACTCTTGGGTTAGAATTGGCCCCGATCTTGGATCGTCACCTGAATTAGGTTAGAATTGAACTCGGTCCTCGGTCGTCACCACTGTTGGGTCAGAATTGGCCCCGGTCTTGGATCGTCACCTGAGTTAGGTCAGAATTGACCTCGATCCTCGGTCGTCACCACTCTTGGGTCAGAATTGGCCCTGGTCTTGGATCGTCACTTGAATTAGGTCAGAATTGACCTCGATCCTCGATTGTCACCACTCTTGGGTAAGAATTGGCCACAGTTTGGGATCATCACCTGAATTAGGTCAAAATTGACCTCGATCCTCAGTCCTCACCACTCTTTGGTCATAATTGGCCCCAATCTTGGATCGTCACCTGAGTTAGGTCAAAATGACCTTGGTCCTCGTTCGTAACCACTCTTGGGTCACAATTGACCCCGATCTTGGTTCATCACCAAAATTAGGTCAAAATTGACCTCGATCCTCGGTCATCACCACTGTTGGGTCAGAATTGACCCTGGTCTTGGATCTTCACCTAAATTAGGTAAAAATTGACCTCGGTCCTCGGTCGTGATGACTCTTGGGTCAGAATTGACCCCGATCTTGGATCGTCACATGAGTCAGGTCAGAATTGACCTCGGTCCTCAGCTGTCACCACTCTTAGGTCAGAATTGACCCCAATCTTAGATCATCACCTGAGTTAGGTCAGAATGAACCTCGGTCCTCGGTCGTCACCACTTTTGGGTCCGAATTGACCCCGATCTTGGATCGTCACCAATGTTAGGTCAGAATTGACCTCGGTCCTCGGTTGTCACCACTCTTGGGTCAAAATTGGCCTCAGTCTTGCATCGTCACTTGAATTAGGTCAGAATTGCCCTCGGTCCTCGGTCGCCACCACTCTTAGGTTAGAACTGACCTCGACCCTCTGAATTGATCATCCTCGTTTCATTAGGTCCTCAGAACTGACCTCGACCCTCTAATTTGGTCACCCTCGCTTCCTTAGGTCCTCAAAACTGAGCTCGACCCTCTGAATTGGTCACCCTCGCTTCCTTAGGTCCTCAGAATCGAACTCGACCCTCTGATTTGGTCATCCCCAACAGGCTTCTTAAGGTCCTCAGAATTGACCTCGACCCTCTGAATCGGTCATCCTCGATTCCTTAGGTCCTCACAATCGGCTTCTAAATCGGTCATACTCTCTCAGAAGCATCATGCGGTGTTTAATCGATGGCTATCATTTATTCCAAACTCACCCATCGAGGGGCTCTATAGACACCTCATTCTGTTACCCCTAACTCTCCTTAGGTCCCTAGTACCTCCACTCATCATCGCAAACCCAGGGCATGTCCCGAGCACTGACCTGGAAGCCATCGGGCACTCCTCATCTCGGTTTGACTCGAAAGTCAAACTCTCCGTCTCAACCGAGACTCAATGAATCTTCTAAGGGCACTGAATACCCATTCCAACGGTCCATTCTGTGCACGATTCTGACTTACAATGCGGACGAACGTTCAGTTTGCGTCCGAAACCTGACCTAGAGGCCACCGGGCGCTCCCGAACTCTGTTTGACCTAAGTCAACTATTTAGCTCTACTGAGGCTAAATGAATCTCTGAAGGGCACTGAATACCCTTTCCAATGGTCCATCCCGTGCGGGATTCCGACTTTCCATGCGAACAAACGATTCGTTTGACTCCGAGAGGTCACCAAATGCTTCTCAGGCCCGGTTGACCAAAGTCAATTCCCCAAACTAGGTCAAACTCTTTGGAATGTCGAAGTACATCTCCTAACCTTTCTAACGGTTTGTCCCATGCACGGTTCAGACTTACCATGCGGACGAACGATCCATTTGCGTCCGAACGATTCCTCATCCAGCGGACCGACAAACGCTTTCGAGCCACATTTCACCCAAAGTCAACTCTGAAAATCAAGATCAATCCAAAGTACTTTTGAAGGTATCTGAAATACCTTTCCAACGGTATTCCCCGTGCACGATTCTGACCAACGGTTTGGCCTCGGCGGCCAATTTTTCGAAAAAGCCTGAAGCGCACTGCCAAATGGCAGGTTCCTAACCCTGCCTATCAGCACCTTCTGATAGGTAGTGCCATGGCAATGCCGATCGACAGACCCCTCGGCCTATAAAAAGGAGGCCTTGGCCTCATTTGCAGGAGGAGCTCAGATCAGAAGGAAACCACTCTCATCAAGTCCCAAAAACCTCTCTCGAAGGCAGCGTAATTTCAACTTCCAAATCCCTTTTTTACTTCCACTTTTCATCATCCCTTTCATCAAACTTGATGAATTAACCACTCTCCATCATCATCCGAGTGCAAGGGCTATTTTTATACACTCAAGATCAAGCTCAAAGTCTCCAAGAAGGTTCATCTTTCTCACCTTTCTTTTCAAATCTTCTTAAATTTGCAATAACTTGTTTGATTTCTTAAGCACTTTTATTATATTATTTCACATATCCTAAGATACTTTTTATCTAGTATTATTGCACATATCCTATTTTCATATAAGTAAACCCCAAAAAACAAGAAAAAGAGGGTTTGCTCATAAATTCCAAATAGGGATTCTCACACTTTTTCCACACTTCTCTCACAACTAAAAAACACTTTTTCTACACACACACACACTTACAAATAAGACATTTCTCCATTTAGATTTATGGGATAAACCCCACCCCTCGTTTGTATGAGAACTACATGGACTTTGATGCTTCGGGTCCCGCGCGTACCCTCTCGGGAGAGCGCTTCGGACTTTGTATGAGAACGACCTTTGTCCTCGATGACCACAGAAGGGACAAAGGTCGTCAAGACCATATACACCGATTGCTGTCCGAGGGTGGGTTGCGCTTCCACGGGAGACTCATTGTCCTCGATGAAGGGGACTTGAGAAGGGCTGTAATGGAAAAATCTCACGGTTCCAAATTTATGGTGCATCCGGGTAATGACAAAATGTATCTGTGGCCATCCACGATCCCCGCCGCGGAGGGAAAAGGATCCTTTGGGTCCCGCGCATCCCCTCTCGAGAGAGCGCTTCGGCCGGCGTCGACTTATGAGGTGTGAAAATGTAGAGAGATTCAGAGTCTCCAGTCTATTATACTCAAAACAGATAAAAGAAATGGGGAGCCACCCCGAAGGATGGCATCCAAAGACATACTGGTGCGTTCGAAACCAAAATAATTCGAGAAGGGTTCGGAGCCTTAGTTACGAAATAAGAAGGTGTTAGGCACCCATTCCGCCCTTTCGGTCTCTCATGAATATTTGTTATTTTTCGTTATATTTCCCCCCATGATATGTGTACATGCGTATATATAGAATGGAGGTAGGAATCCTTGACATGTATCATGGAAAAGATAAAGCAAGTCATCCGTAGGAATGTGAGATTAATGTAGAAAATAGGATTTGTGCGATTACCCTTGCGTTGATTGTTATAAGGGAACAATAACGCATGTGAGATAATACGCGACTAATAACGAATGTATTGAATAAAATAAAAAATGGGACAAAGAGAAGATATAAAATAATAAAAAGTGAGAAAAGGACTCGAGTCTCGGGTTTTACCCCGAGACGCCTACATAGCCTATAAAGGCATCAAAGTCCATGTAGTTCGCATACAAAATGAGGGGTGGGGTTTATCCCATAAATCCAAATGGAGAAATCTCTTATTTGTAAGTGTGTGTGTGTGTGTGTAGAAAAAGTGTTTTAGTTGTGAGAGAAGTGTGGAAAAAGTGTGAGAATCCCTATTTGGAATTTATGAGCAAACCCTTTTTTTCTTGTTTTTTTGGGTTTATTTATATGAAAATAGGAGATGTGCAATAATACAAGATAAAACGTATGTTAGGATATGTGAAACAAGATAATAACAGTGCTTAAGTAATGAAACAAGTTATTGTAAATTTAAGAAGATTTAAAAAGAAAAGGTGAGAAAGATGGACCTTCTTGGAGACTTTGAGCTTGATCTTGAGTGTAGAAAAATTGCCCTTGCACTTGGATGATGATGGAGAGTGGTTAATTCATCAAGTTTGATGAAAGGTATGATGGAAAGTGGAAGTGAAAAAGGGATTTGGAAGTTGAAATCACGCTGCCTTCGAGAGAGGTTTCTGGGACTTGGTGAGAGTGGTTTCCTTATGATCTGAGCTCTCTTTGCAAATGAGGCCAAGTCCCCCTTTTTATAGGCCCAGGGGTCTGCTGATCGGCATTGCCATGGCACTACCTATCGGCAGGTGCTGATAGGCAGGGTCTGGGACCTGCCATTTGGCAGTGCGCTTTAGGCCTTTTTGGAAAATTTGCTACCGAGGGCAAACCGTTAGTTAGAATCGTGAACGGGGCATACCGTTGGAAAGGTATTTTAGATACCTTCGACATTCTTTTGGACCGCTCCTGAGTTCTGGAGTTGACTTTGGGTGAAATATGGCTCGAAAGCATTTGTCGGTCCGCTAGACGGGGAATCGTTCGGACGCAAATGGATCGTTCGTCCACATGGTAAGTCTGAACCGCACATGAGACGGACCGTTAGAAAGGTTAGGAGATGTACTTTGACATTCCAAAGAGTTTGACCCAGTGCGGGTAGTTGACTTTGGTCAACTGGGCCCGAGAAGCATTCGGTGACCTCTCGGAGTCAAACGGATCGTTCGTCCGCATGGAAAGTCGGAATCGCGCACAGGATGGACCATTGGAAAGAGTATTCAATTGCCTTAGAAGATTCATTCAGCCTCAGTTGAGATGAAGAGTTGACTTAGGTCAAATAGAGTCCGGGAGCGCCCAGTGGCCTCTAGGTCAAGTTTCGAACGCAAATGGATCGTTCGTCCGCATGGTAAGTCAGAAGCGCGCACGGGACGGACAGCTAGAAAGGGTATTCAGTGCCCTTAGAAGATTCATTGAGTCTCAGTCGCGATGAAGAGTTTGACTTTTGAGTCAAACCGAGTCGGGGAGTGCCCGATGGCTTCCAGGTCAGTGCTCGGGATATGACCTGGGTTTCCGATGATGAGTGGAGGTACTAGGGACCTAAGGAGAGTTAGGGGGTAACAGAATGAGGTGTCTATAGAGCCCATCGACGGGTGAGTTTGGAACAAATGATAGCCGTCGATTAGACACCGCATGATGCTTCTAAGAGAGTATGACCGATTTAGAGGATCGAAGCCGATTATGAGGACCTAAGGAAGTGAGGATGACCGATTCAGAGGGTTGAGGTCGATTATGAGGACCTTATGGAGCGTTCTAGGGATAACAAAATTTGAGGGTCGAGGTTAGTTCTGAGGACCTAAGGAAATGAGGATGACCAATTCAGAGGGTCGAGGTCAGTTCTGACCTAAGAGTGGTGACGACCGAGGACCGAGGTTAATTCTGACCTAATTTAGGTGACGAGGGAAAGGCAAGGTGTCATGTATGCTGGGCGCCATCAACCAGCTCGTCACAAAGTCCATATAGTCATACGACGCAGCCGTATCAGTGTACAATGCATAGGACTCGTTGATCATCGTCGCGATCCTCTCATCCTCCAACAGCTGTCGCTCCCGCCTCATGGACGTAGGAGGCTACGCAGGTGGAACCACCACCTCCTCCCCGACAATCTGGCGAACCACCCTCTCCCCAAGATACCAAGAATGGCCGAACTCATGCGCCAACAAACGCCTTATCTGCGCATTCACCCCAGTCATCCCCGTATCCTGAATGGCTGTCCACCAATGATAAAAGGTCACCTGAAAATCCCTAAGAAGGCATAAGTCAATACAAAATTAGAAGGTGCAAAAACTAAGACTGAAAAGGAAAGGACCTTACCTGACCACTGGTCAGGTCATTCAAGACCTGACGCACCGCCTCTAGGGAGAGAGATACCTTCGACTGCCGGTTGGCCTTATGCCATTGATACAGTCGGCGAAAGTCCCCAACAGTGTCATCCTTCAGAGAAATCAACGGGGTGTTGCACCCGATTACCTCATAGAACCACGTCTGAATTCACAAGCAAAAAGAGACGCATAAGGAAAATGCGAATGCAGGAGATAAAAATGCGCAAAGTAAAGAATACCTCAAGGAGAAAGGTGGCTCCAGTAAAAGTCTGCCGACAGCACCGACTGAATGCATCTAAAGAAGAGTAAAGGGTCGCCAAGGTCAGACTCCCCCAATCATAGAAAGGGATGTTTGAAAACATCTTCAGGTACAACAGAAACCATAAATGGATGACGTCGCCGCTCGAAACCACCATGAAACCTCCCAGCACCAACAAGATGAATAACCGAGCCATCTGCCTCACTTGCAGCCCATCCTCCACATCAACCACCCTGCTCAGCAAAACATCCTTCAACAAGGACAGCCGGATGGAATCTCCAAAAACTATCCTCCTCACATCATCAAGTGCCGAATGCACTGCCTCCGGCCTCACCCGCAAGGAGCGATCCTCCTCTATCTGCTCCCCATCACAATCCAGCCCCAACAGTTGTTGAACATCTATGGGAGTCACCGTCATCTCCCCGAAGCCAAAATGGAAAGTGTGGGTAGTATCCCACCACCTCTCCCCCAAAGCGCACAGGACCGCTGTCGAACGAGGCGTCTCATCTAGCGCAGTCGCGAACCTCCCAAAACTCGCTGATGATACCATCCAGCACACCACGGGTGGAAGATTCTCCCAAACATCCTTAAGCCCCGTCGTCCCGCGGGCACGCATGTTCTTCAAACAAATATGAGACTAGCAAAAGGAAAAATCTCATCAAGAGTCAAGAAAGAAGGAAAAATCACCCAAAAAGAAAGAAATACCAAAGGTTAGGTTACTTACATAACTTTCGGGAATCACTCTCGAAGAACGATGACGTGATGGCTCCCGCAGCAGGGTCCGCTCATCCGTAATAGGCTCGAATGCATCAAAGGCATTCTCGTTCCCCAAAGCAAGGGGCACCCTATCCCTCCAATCCACATTTGCCCAGTCATCAACGGTCAACCACTCCCGATGGACAGCGGTGCTCACAAAGGCCACCATTTCTTGAAGATCATAATATTAGAACAATTTGCAGAGAGAAATCGCAGAAAGAGAGAATGGAACCCCTCAGTCTATGCCGGTCGGCACCCCCCTTAACATTTCGTATAGAAATTCCTGGAAAATGCTAGAAAACCCTGAAAAATCCTCAGAAAATTCTTAAAAATATCAGGAGGGATTCAGAACATTTTCATCAAGAAAATTTTGCACTCCTTCAGGAGAAACCTCTTTTTTCCCAACGGAACCCTCAAAATCCAAGCGAATGACCTCACGAGCAATTCACCTGGACCACTAAATCACCTCCTCAGCGGAGTTCACAACCTCAAACCAGTTATATCTCGAACAATCAACTCCACCGCTCAAATCGAAGACACAATGCCTCCCCAGCCATCGGCTACCCAGTGCGAAACCATATCACATGGTATTCTCCCCAGCGAAATTCAGAAGAATCACTCGCCCCAGGAAATCTCTCCCAAAGGACGATCCGAATCTTCCCCAGCTCATCCATCATTCCCCAACAGAATCTTAGATCCAAATTCTTATCCCCAATGGAATCTCAAATCAAATTCCTACCCCCAGTGGAACTCTTTTCTTTTCCTAAGGAAATGCAACCACACTTGGGTCAGAATTGGCCCTGGTCTTGGATGGTCACCTAAGTTAGGTCAGAATTGACCTCGGTCCTCGGTTGTCACCACTCTTGGGTCATAATTGACCCCGATCTTGGATCATCACCTAAGTTAGGTCAGAATTGACCTCGGTCCTCAGTCCTCACCACTCTTGGGTCAGAATTGGCCCCGATCTTGGATCGTCACCTGAATTAGGTCAGAATTGACCTCGGTCCTCGGTCGTCACCACTCTTGGGTCAGAATTGACCCCGGTCTTGTATCGTCACCTGAATTTGGTCAGAATTGACCTCGGCCCTCGGTCGTCACCACTCTTGGGTTAGAATTGGCCCCGATCTTGGATCGTCACCTAAATTAGGTTAGAATTGACCTCGGTCCTCGGTCGTCACCACTGTTGGGTCAGAATTGGCCCCGGTCTTGGATCGTCACCTGAGTTAGGTCAGAATTGACCTCGATCCTCGGTCGTCACCACTCTTGGGTCAGAATTGGCCCGGGTCTTGGATCGTCACTTGAATTAGGTCAGAATTGACCTCGATCCTCGATTGTCACCACTCTTGGGTAAGAATTGGCCACAGTTTGGGATCATCACCTGAATTAGGTCAAAATTGACCTCAATCCTCAGTCCTCACCACTCTTTGGTCATAATTGGCCCCAATCTTGGATCGTCACCTGAGTTAGGTCAAAATTAACCTTGGTCCTCATTCGTAACCACTCTTGGGTCACAATTGACCCCGATCTTGGTTCATCACCAAAATTAGATCAAAATTGACCTCGATCCTCGGTCATCAACACTTTTGGGTCAGAATTGACCCTGGTCTTGGATCTTCACCTAAATTAGGTAAAAATTGACCTCGGTCCTCGGTCGTGATGACTCTTGGGTCAGAATTGACCCCGATCTTGGATCGTCACATGAGTCAGGTCAGAATTGACCTCGGTCCTCGGTTGTCACCACTCTTAGGTCAGAATTGACCCCAATCTTAGATCATCACCTGAGTTAGGTTAGAATTAACCTCGGTCCTCGGTCGTCACCACTTTTGGGTCCGAATTGACCCCGATCTTGGATCGTCACCAATGTTAGGTCAGAATTGACCTCGGTCCTCGGTTGTCACCACTCTTGGGTCAAAATTGGCCTCAGTCTTGCATCGTCACTTGAATTAGGTCAGAATTGCCCTCGGTCCTCGGTCGCCACCACTCTTAGGTTAGAACTGACCTCGACCCTTTGAATTGATCATCCTCGTTTCCTTAGGTCCTCAGAACTGACCTCGACCCTCTAATTTGGTCACCCTCGCTTCCTTAGGTCCTCAAAACTGAGCTCGACCCTCTGAATTGGTCACCCTCGCTTCCTTAGGTCCTCAGAATCGACCTCGACCCTCTGATTTGGTCATCCCCAACAGTCTTCTTAAGGTCCTCATAATTGACCTCGACCCTCTGAATCGGTCATCCTCGATTCCTTAGGTCCTCACAATCGGCTTCTAAATCGGTCATACTCTCTCAGAAGCATCATGCGGTGTTTAATCGATGGCTATCATTTATTCCAAACTCACCCATCGAGGGGCTCTATAGACACCTCATTCTGTTACCCCTAACTCTCCTTAGGTCCCTAGTACCTCCACTCATCATCGCAAACCCAGGGCATGTCCCGAGCACTGACCTGGAAGCCATCGGGCACTCCTCATCTCGGTTTGACTCGAAAGTCAAACTCTCTGTCTCAACCGAGACTCAATGAATCTTCTAAGGGCACTGAATACCCATTCCAACGGTCCATTCTGTGCACGATTCTGACTTACAAAGCGGACGAACGTTCAGTTTGCGTCCGAAACCTGACCTAGAGGCCACCGGGCGCTCCCGAACTCTGTTTGACCTAAGTCAACTATTTAGCTCTACTGAGGCTAAATGAATCTCTGAAGGGCACTGAATACCCTTTCCAATGGTCCATCCCGTGCGGGATTCTGACTTTCCATGCGAACAAACGATTCGTTTGACTCCGAGAGGTCACCAAATGCTTCTCAGGCCCGGTTGACCAAAGTCAATTCCCCAAACTAGGTCAAACTCTTTGGAATGTCGAAGTACATCTCCTAACCTTTCTAACGGTTTGTCCCATGCGCGGTTCAGACTTACCATGCGGACGAACGATCCATTTGCGTCCGAACGATTCCTCGTCCAGCGGACCGACAAACGCTTTCGAGCCACATTTCACCCAAAGTCAACTCCGAAAATCAAGATCAATCCAAAGTACTTTTGAAGGTATCTGAAATACCTTTCCAACGGTATTCCCCGTGCACGATTCTGACCAACGGTTTGGCCTCGGCGGCCAATGTTTCGAAAAAGCCTGAAGCGCACTGCCAAATGGCAGGTTCCTAACCCTGCCTATCAGCACCTTCTGATAGGTAGTTCCATGGCAATGCCGATCGACAGACCCCTCGGCCTATAAAAAGGAGGCCTTGGCCTCATTTGCAGGAGGAGCTCAGATCAGAAGGAAACCACTCTCATCAAGTCCCAAAAACCTCTCTCGAAGGCAGCGTAATTTCAACTTCCAAATCCCTTTTTTACTTCCACTTTTCATCATACCTTTCATCAAACTTGATGAATTAACCACTCTCCATCATCATCCGAGTGCAAGGGCTATTTTTATACACTCAAGATCAAGCTCAAAGTCTCTAAGAAGGTTCATCTTTCTCACCTTTCTTTTCAAATCTTCTTAAATTTGCAATAACTTGTTTGATTTCTTAAGCACTTTTATTATATTATTTCACATATCCTAAGATACTTTTTATCTAGTATTATTGCACATATCCTATTTTCATATAAGTAAACCCCAAAAAACAAGAAAAAGAGGGTTTGCTCATAAATTCCAAATAGGGATTCTCACACTTTTTCCACACTTCTCTCACAACTAAAAAACACTTTTTCTACACACACACACACTTACAAATAAGACATTTATCCATTTAGATTTATGGGATAAACCCCACCCCTCGTTTGTATGAGAACTACATGGACTTTGATGCTTCGGGTCCCGCGCGTACCCTCTCGGGAGAGCGCTTCGGACTTTGTATGAGAACGACCTTTGTCCTCGATGACCACAGAAGGGACAAAGGTCGTCAAGACCATATACACCGATTGCTGTCCGAGGGTGGGTTGCGCTTCCACGGGAGACTCATTGTCCTCGATGAAGGGGACTTGAGAAGGGCTGTAATGGAAAAATCTCACGGTTCCAAATTTATGGTGCATCCGGGTAATGACAAAATGTATCTGTGGCCATCCACGATCCCCGCCGCGGAGGGAAAAGGATCCTTTGGGTCCCGCGCATCCCCTCTCGAGAGAGCGCTTCGGCCGGCGTCGACTTATGAGGTGTGAAAATGTAGAGAGATTCAGAGTCTCCAGTCTATTATACTCAAAACAGATAAAAGAAATGGGGAGCCACCCCGAAGGATGGCATCCAAAGACATACTGGTGCGTTCGAAACCAAAATAATTCGAGAAGGGTTCGGAGCCTTAGTTACGAAATAAGAAGGTGTTAGGCACCCATTCCGCCCTTTCGGTCTCTCATGAATATTTGTTATTTTTCGTTATATTTCCCCCCATGATATGTGTACATGCGTATATATAGAATGGAGGTAGGAATCCTTGACATGTATCATGGAAAAGATAAAGCAAGTCATCCGTAGGAATGTGAGATTAATGTAGAAAATAGGATTTGTGCGATTACCCTTGCGTTGATTGTTATAAGGGAACAATAACGCATGTGAGATAATACGCGACTAATAACGAATGTATTGAATAAAATAAAAAATGGGACAAAGAGAAGATATAAAATAATAAAAAGTGAGAAAAGGACTCGAGTCTCGGGTTTTACCCCGAGACGCCTACATAGCCTATAAAGGCATCAAAGTCCATGTAGTTCGCATACAAAATGAGGGGTGGGGTTTATCCCATAAATCCAAATGGAGAAATCTCTTATTTGTAAGTGTGTGTGTGTGTGTGTAGAAAAAGTGTTTTAGTTGTGAGAGAAGTGTGGAAAAAGTGTGAGAATCCCTATTTGGAATTTATGAGCAAACCCTTTTTTCTTGTTTTTTTGGGTTTATTTATATGAAAATAGGAGATGTGCAATAATACAAGATAAAACGTATGTTAGGATATGTGAAACAAGATAATAACAGTGCTTAAGTAATGAAACAAGTTATTGTAAATTTAAGAAGATTTAAAAAGAAAAGGTGAGAAAGATGGACCTTCTTGGAGACTTTGAGCTTGATCTTGAGTGTAGAAAAATTGCCCTTGCACTTGGATGATGATGGAGAGTGGTTAATTCATCAAGTTTGATGAAAGGTATGATGGAAAGTTGAAGTGAAAAAGGGATTTGGAAGTTGAAATCACGCTGCCTTCGAGAGAGGTTTCTGGGACTTGGTGAGAGTGATTTCCTTATGATCTGAGCTCTCTTTGCAAATGAGGCCAAGTCCCCCTTTTTATAGGCCCAGGGGTCTGCTGATCGGCATTGCCATGGCACTACCTATCGGCAGGTGCTGATAGGCAGGGTCTGGGACCTGCCATTTGGCAGTGCGCTTTAAGCCTTTTTGGAAAATTTGCTACCGAGGGCAAACCGTTAGTTAGAATCGTGAACGGGGCATACCGTTGAAAAGGTATTTTAGATACCTTCGACAGTCCTTTGGACCGCTCCTGAGTTCGGGAGTTGACTTTGGGTGAAATATGGCTCGAAAGCATTTGTCGGTCCGCTAGACGGGGAATCGTTCGGACGCAAATGGATCGTTCGTCCACATGGTAAGTCTGAACCGCACATGAGACGGACCGTTAGAAAGGTTAGGAGATGTACTTCGACATTCCAAAGAGTTTGACCCAGTGCGGGTAGTTGACTTTGGTCAACCGTGCCCGAGAAGCATTCGGTGACCTCTCGGAGTCAAACGGATCGTTCGTCCGCATGGAAAGTCAGAATTGCGCACAGCATGGACCATTGGAAAGCGTATTCAATTGCCTTAGAAGATTCATTCAGCCTCAGTTGAGATGAAGAGTTGACTTAGGTCAAACAGAGTCCGGGAGCGCCCAGTGGCCTCTAGGTCAAGTTTCGAACGCAAACGGATCGTTCATCCGCATGGTAAGTCAGAAGCACGCACGGGACGGACAGCTAGAAAGGGTATTCAGTGCCCTTAGAATATTCATTGAGTCTCAGTCGCGATGAAGAGTTTGACTTTTGAGTCAAACCGAGTCGGGGAGTGCTCGATGGCTTCCAGGTCAGTGCTCGGGATATGACCTGGGTTTGCGATGATGAGTGGAGGTACTAGGGACCTAAGGAGAGTTAGGGGGTAACAGAATGAGGTGTCTATAGAACCCCTCGACGGGTGAGTTTGGAACAAATGATAGCCGTCGATTAGACACCGCATGATGCTTCTAAGAGAGTATGACCGATTTAGAGGATCGAAGTCGATTCTGAGGACCTAAGGAAGTGAGGATGACCGATTCAGAGGGTTGAGGTCGATTATGAGGACCTTAAGGAGCGTTCTAGGGATAACAAAATTTGAGGGTCGAGGTCAGTTCTGAGGACCTAAGGAAATGAGGATGACCAATTCAGAGGGTCGAGGTCAGTTCTGACCTAAGAGTGGTGAAGACCGAGGACCGAGGTTAATTCTGACCTAATTTAGGTGACGATCCAAAACCGGGGTCAATTCTGACCCAAAAGTGGTGACGACCGAGGACCGAGGTCAATTCTGACCTAATTCAGGTGACGATCTAAGACCGGGGTCAATTCTGACCCAAGAGTGGTGATGACCAAGGATCGAGGTTAATTTTGAGCTAATTTAGGTGATAATCCAAGACCAGGGCCAATTATGACCCAAGAGTGGTGACGACTGAGGACCAAGGTCAATTCTGACCTAATTTGGTGACGATCCAAGACCGGGGTCAATTCTGAACCAAGAGTGATGACGACCGAGGACTGAGGTCAATTCTGACCTAATTCGGGTAACGATCTAAGACCGAGGCCAATTCTGACCCAGGAGTGGTGACGAACGAGGACCGAGGTCAATTCTGACCTAATTCATGTGACGATCCAAGACCGGGGCCAATTCTTACCCAAGAGTGGTGACGATCGAGGACTGAGGTCCATTCTGACCTAATTCAGGTCACGATCCAAGATCAGGGTCAATTCTGACCCAAGAGTGGTGACGACAGAGGACCGAGGTCAATTCTGACCTAATTCAGGTGACGATCCAAGATCGGGGTCAAATCTGACCCAAGAGTGGTGACGACCAAAGACCGAGGTCAATTCTAAACTAACTCAGGTGACGATCCAAGATCGGGGCCAATTTTGTCCCAAGAGTGGTGAGGACCGAGGACCGAGGTCAATTCTGACCTAACTTAGGTGACGATCCAAGATGGGGTCAATTCTAACCCAAGAGTAGTGACGACCGGGGACCGAAGTCAATTCTGACCTAACTTAGGTGACGATCCAAGAACGGGGCCAATTCTGACCCAAGTGTGGTTGCATTTCCTTTTAAAAAGATAAGAGTTCCACTGGGGGTAGGAATTTGATTTGAGGTTCCATTGGGGATAAGAATTTGGATCTGAGATTCCGTTGGGGAACAATGGATGAGCTGGGGAAGATTCAGATCGTCCTTTGGGAGAGATTGCCTGGGGTGAGTGATTCTTCTGAATTTCGCTGGGGAGAATAGCATGTGATATTTTTTCGCACTGGGTAGCCGATGGTCGGGGAGGCATTGTGTTTTCGATTTGAGCGGAGGAGTTGATTGTTTTGGAGATAACTGGTTTGAGGTTGTAAACTCTACTGAGGAGGTGATTAAGTGGTCCAAGCGCTTTGCTCGAGAGGTCATTCACTTGGATTTTGAGGGTTTCATTGGGAAAAAAGAGGTTTCGCCAGAAGGAGTGCGAAATTTTCTTGATGAAAACGTTCTGAATCCCTCCTGAGATTTTAAAGAATTTTCTGAGGATTTTTCAGGGTTTTCAGGCATTTTCCAGGAATTTCTATACGAAATTTTTAGGGGGGTGCCGACCGACATAGACTGAGGGGTGTCATTCGGCAATGGCATGGACTTTTGGGCTGCCTTGGGAAGGTGAGGGGTCAGTGCCGATCGGTATGAAATGGTGAGGTGCCGATCGGTATGACGCTTGGCATCCTATATAAAAGGGGTGAATCCCCTTCATTTTTCACAGCTTCTTGCCTTCTCTCTTTCTGCGATTTCTCTCGGCAAATTGTTCTAACGTTTCGATCTCCAAGAAATGGCCGCCTTTGTGAGCACCGTTGTCCACCAGGAGTGGTTGACCATTGATGACTGGGCGAATGTGGATTGGAGGGACAGGGTGCCCCATGCTTTGGGGAACGAGAATGCCTTTGATGCATTCGAGCCTGTTGCGGATGAGCGGACCCTACTGCAGGAGCCATCGCATCATCGCTCTTCGAGAGTGATTCCCGGCAGTTATGTAAGTAACCTGACCTTTGGCATTCCTTTCTTTTTAGGTGATTTTTCCTTCTTTCTTGACTCTTGATGAGATTTTTCCTTTTGCCAGTCTGATATTTCTTTGAAGAATATGCGTACCCGGGGAACGGCGGGGCTTAAGGATGTTTGGGAGCATCTTCCACCCGTGGTGTGCTGGATGGTATCATCAACAGGTTTTGGGAGGTTGGCAGCTGCGCTGGATGAGATGCCTCATTCGACAGCGGTCTTGTGTGATTTGGGGGAGAGGTGGTGGGACACTACCCACACTTTCCATTTTGGCTTCGGGGAGATGACGGTGACTCCCATATATGCGCAATAACTATTGGGGCTGGATTGTGATGGGGAGCAAATGGAGCTGGATCGCTCCTTGTGGGTGAGGCCAGAGGCGGTTCATGCGGCTCTTGGTGATGTGAGGAGGATAATTTCTGGAGATTCCATTCGGCTGTCCTTGCTGAAGGATGTTTTGCTGAGCAGGGTGGTTGATGTGGAGGACGGGCTGCAAGTGAGGCAGATGGCTCGGTTATTCATCTTGTTGGTGCTGGGAGGTTTCATGGTGGCGCCGAGCAGCGACGTCATCCATTTGTGGTTTCTGCTGTACCTAAGGATGTTTTCGAACGTCCCTTTCTATGATTTGGGGAGTCTGACCTTGGCGACCTTTTACTCTTCTTTGGATGCATTCAGCCGGTGCTACCGGTAGACTTTTACTAGATCCATGTATCTCCTTGAGGTATTCTTTACTTTGCGCCTTTTTATCTCATGCATTCACATTTTCCTTTCATGCATTCGCATTTTACTTATGCGTCTCTTTTTGCTTGTGAATTCAGATGTGGTTCTATGAGGTAATCGGGTGAAACACCCCGCTGATTGCTCTGAAGGATGACACTGTTGGGAACTTTTGCCGACTGTATCGATGGCATAAGGACAACCGACAGTCGAAGGGATCTCTCTCCCTATGGTGCCCAACATACATGACTATACGGGTTCGAGTCGTTCGGTGGGGTCTTCCCACAGTGGTGGTGGTCCGTCGGCACCTGCAGCGGCGGCGACCTCGAAGGTTCCTTTCGTACGGTTGCACACTCCTTCGTACAACATCCGACGGGACGATGGAGGGATAGTGGCGATGATGCACCGTTCTCTTGCGATGGATCCGGAGGAGTTAGGTTTGACAGAGTAGGTCCTTCGTCCTGCGGTAAACCTTTCGGTTCTTTTACTCTTTTTGATTTCTTTTGCTTGATACTGATTCTGCCTTTTCCTTGCAGCAAATTCGGGCGTTGACCACTTGGCTGAGAGACATCAGAGATTGGATATCATCAGCGACTGCCCACATTTGGGATGTTGTCCATGTTCCTTCTTGCTTGGTTCCATCAGCGTTGTCCGGGGAAGACTCTGGCTCGGGTAGTGGGGGGGCGTCGTCTCGCCGTAGGGGGAAGAGAGCACATCGCAGGGGTGGAAGCTCTTGAGAGAGAGAGGGAGAATGTGGGTTCGGGTTGGGTCCCATTGTTTTTGGCTTTTCTTTCTATTTCTTGCAAAATGATGTACACAAAAAATAGATATATGTAATGCAGTGTAGTTTTTTTACTACCTTTTATTTTAATGATGAATGAATGCATGCGCTTTTTAATTTGCTGCTGAGACCGTAAAAAAGGAATATTTTTGGAAATTTGTGAAGGAAAGTTTTTAATTTAAAAATGGAAATTATATAAGGAGGAAAAGGGATTTTGAAATTCTTGTTGAGAATATCAATTTTTATTTGAGTTTTATGATTTGACAGAAGAGGAAAAAGGGAAATTTCCTAAAAGGGGGGGGGGGGGGTTGCCGATCGACAAGCACCCTGACCTGCCTATCGGTAGTTCAGTCCAGTCCCATCAATTGAAAGCTTTGAATGGTACCCTCCTCAACCTTTGGTACCTTGTGGGGGTAGGATTCCCTTCGATTTCTGCAGGGATTATGTCCCTTGTGAGAGTTTTCAAGTATAAAAGGGGTAAGGGTGGAGTGTTTTCATCACACCTATGCATTCTTCCCTGCCTACCCATTATCTTTTAGTCTTGCAAGATGGCTCTCCCTGGTAGCATTGAGTTTATCAATTACCTCGAAGCCTTGGAAGCTATGTGCTCTTATAATGTTGACTACGATGCTTTCGACATGCGTCGAGTCTCCTTGTGGCGCAATCGGTCTATTGAGTGGAATATGCTGATGGATGCGGTACAATTCTGGTACCCCAAAGACCAGTTATTCCGCTTTGGGTTGGAAGAAGTTTGTCCTACCTACGAGGAATTTTTTCCATACTGGGTGTGAATCCCAGTGTTTTTGCGGCTTTACCCGAGTTTTCGTGCTCTCCTAGGGATTTGTTGGCCGAACTTCTTCATATCTCGCCTTCGGCGGCCAGGTCACTCGTCGCTGGTGGAATGATCTCCCTCCCGGCGGTGCTGCAATCCGTCCATTTACTGGAAGTATGTGATGCCGGTTATGCTGGAGTCATGGTTCTTGGCCTGGTTTCGAAATTGATGTTGGTGACTGGGGAGGTGCAAGTGGACCCTCAACTTGTAGCCATTACATCGTGGATGTCATACCATCGCAATCCTACGACGGTGATATTGGCGGAGACTCTGAATGGCTTGGATGCTTGGAGAGAAGGTCGTTCTAACTTTTTAAGGGGTAGACCTGTGATGCTGTTCATGTGGTTGTCTGAAAGATTCCGCTTGTTGACTCCTCCAGAATATCCCTTGTCGGTCGTACCTAACTTCTTTTCACGCTACTTCATCCGCGTGGGCTTGTATGTTGAGAACTGGGAGAATTAGCTTGTGGAGCACGGGGCTTATGGGTTGTATTGGTCAGTGCCTTAGTGGGGACAGTTGCATCCTGTCCTGGATCTAGGAGAGTATTCATATGTGCGACTGGTTGGTCTCAAGTAGACCTCCTTTTACTTCACTTGGCGATTTTTGCGCCAATTGAGCTGGGCACAAGTCGTGCCACCTCGGATTTCAAATTTCTTTCCGGTAGAGAATTGACTGAACGCCTGTGTCTGTTGCATGGGTCTCTGTGGGAAAATCGGCGTCCGTCGACCCGTCCCTCTCAGTCTTTTGGGAAGGTTTTCCATGTCCCCAAAGATTATATGAAGTGGTTGTGGAGGAAAGTAGTCAGCAAAATGTTGGCAGTAGAAACTGGTCAAAGGTGGTTTATTTTATTTGACTCCATGAAAGGGGGTGTTGTGGTCTTTTTGAAGATGGTCAAGGCTCATCGATCCATGGAATGTTTGCGACACTCTATTCAGACAGGGGAGACTTGGGGTCCTCAGGACGTGGATGATGAGGGCGCAGGCTCTTCTGGTAGCTGTGGTTAGGACTCTTGGGGAGTTTATTTTGTGTAACAGATGTGGGGATTTTATCTGGCTTTTTATGGCAATAGGGGAAGGGAGTTATCCGTTCCTTTTTCTTATGTAATCCGTACTATAATTTCTTATTAATGAAATAAACAAGTTTCTAATCATCCAGCTGTGCCTTTCAATGAATTTTTTATTTTGAATTATCTATACCGATCGTTAAGGCATACATAATCCTCTTGTTCAAGTAGATGTTTAAAATGAACCGCCGTTCTCGGAGGTAAGAAAAGAATATATTTTGGTGAAAACGAAGGGGCCGTGCTCTTGTGAGATGTATGAGTTGCCTACGTAGCTCTGGGGTTTTTGAATTTTTTTTGTTTCTTTAAAAGTGTTTTTTTTTGTAGAGGATCAGGCCCACGTAGTTATGGGTAGAGGGAAATGAAGAGTTTTTTTTTTTTTTTAGAATAGAAGGGGGATGAGAAGAGTCGTACTGCGCCGAGATTTCGGACTAGGGGTAGAACTTCTTGAGACGGTCCAGATTGACTGGACGAGCCATCTCTTCCCCACCAGGACAGTGAGCATGGCGGCCCGCCAGACAAGATTTTCTTCACAATGTAAGGGCCACTCCAATTGGGCTTGAATTTTCCTCTGGGGTCCCAGATGGGTTCTATTATCTCCTTGAGGGCTAAATCCCCCTCTTGGATAGCACGTTCCTTGACTCTCTTGTTGAATGATCGCGCTATTCGATGATGGTATCCCTGTATGTGATAAAGGGCTTTTAATCTTCTTTGATCTAGGAGGGCTAGCTCATCAAGATGGCTTTGGCACCAGTTTTTCTTCACTAACCTTCCTTTCAAGCATGACTTGTAGCGAAGGTATTTCTAGCTCCACAGGTAGGACTGCTTCCATTCTGTAGACCAGGGAGTAAGGGGTAGCCCCAGTAAAGGTTCGGATTGAGGTCCGATAGCCCCAGAGGGCGTATGGGATCCGGTCGGGCCAATCCCTACAACTTTCGATCATCTTAATGATGATGGCCTTGAGGTTTTTATTGGCGGCCTCAACTGCACTATTGGTCTGAGGTTGGTAGGGAGAAGATTTGTGTTTCTGATGTTACTTCTGCCTCGAAGTGCAAACCATTATCTGACACTAGCTCGTGCGGGATCCCATATCGACAGATGATATTCTTCTTGATGAATTTGGCCACCTTCTTGGCATTTAATACTGCGTATGACTCAGCTTTGACCCATTTGGTGAAGTAATCGATGGCGACCAGGATGAACTCATGTTAATTTGACGCCTTTGGCGTAACCTTCCCTAAGATGTCTATAACCCAGGTGGAGAACGCCCAGGGAGAGGTCATGTTGTATAACTCTCGCGGAGGCAAGTGTTGAAGATTGGAGAACTGTTGGCATTTAGGGCATCTACGAACATAGGCGGTGAAATCCTGGGACATGGTGGTCCAGTAGTAGCCCTGTCAGATGATCTTCTTTGCAAGCATGTGAGTGTTCATGTGGGGCCCACATTCCCCGCTGTGGATTTTTTGCATTATCTTTTCAATGTCAGACCCTGCGATACAGTGCAAGTGAGTTCCATCGAAATTCCTCTTGACTAGTGCTTTGTGAAAGATGATGTACTGGGCGGCCAGTCTTCGGAGGGTTGTTTGATCCTTCTTATTGGAGCCCTCAGGATACCTACCATGTTTGAAGAGGCACCAGATATCATAGTACCAGCAATCAGCTAGCTCAGGATCTTCTGTGGTGACGAGCTCAGTGTGGTACCAATGGGTTGGTTTGCCTCGCTTCTGAACTAGGAAGGGGGTCATTGTTGTTCCCTCGGGCATGTCGACCATGGAGGCCAAGGTAGCGAGAGCATCGTCTAGGCTATTCTTTGCTCGGGGTTGGTAATGGAAGGTGATATCTCGGAATTAGGAGGCCAACTCTTTTTATTAGGCATGAAAGGGTTGGAGGTTTTCGTCCTTGACTTTCCACTTTTTGAGCACCTGGCCGATGATGAGGGCAGAATCCCCATATACATCAAGGTATTGAATACCCTTCTTGAGAGAGACCTTGAGGCACACTGTGCATGCCTCATATTCTGTCATGTTATTGGTGCAGGGGAAATTCAACTTGATGGAGAAGGGAGTATGAGAGTCATCCGGGGCAACCAAGAGTATCTCAATGCCATATCCCTTTTTTTTGGCAGCGCCGTCAAAGAACATTTGCCATCGAAGGTTGCCTTGGGCAGTGCAAAGGATATTCTCATCTGGAAATTCGGAGATCGAGACATTAGCTTCTTGTACGGGGTAATTAGCATGGTAGTAATAGATGGCTCTTCCTTTAACAACTTTTTGTGTGATGTACACGATATCGAACTCGGTTAGGAGCATCAACCATCGGGCCATTCGGCTAGATAAGGCGGGTTTCTTAAGAAGGTATTTGATGGGATCCATTCGGAATACAAGTTTAATGGGGAAGGTGAGCATGTAATATCGTAACTTTTGGGTGACCCAGACAAGTCCGACACATGCTTTTTCCAAAGCAATGTAGTTGACCTCGTACCCAACCAATTTACGACTGGCATAATAAATGGATCTTTCTTTGCAGGAGTTTCAAGGTATTGGGCTAGCAAAGCCCCGGCTGCAGTGTCGGTTATGGTTAGGTATAGGAGCAAAGGGAGACCAGGCTGTGGTGGCATGAGAACTGGAGGTTGGGTCAGATATTGTTTGATTCAGTCAAAAGCTTCTTGGTAGGCCTCGTTCCAAACCTTGGTTGAATCCTTACAGAGGATCTTGAACATTGGTTCACAGATGGAGGTTAGCTGGCTGATGAATCGGCTGATATATTTTAATTTCCCAAGGAAACCTCGGAATTCCTTCTCTGTTCGGGGAGGTGGCATCTCAAGTATGGCCTTCAGCTTGGCGGGATCTGCTTCTATCCCCTTCTCACTGACCATGAATCCTAAGAGTTTTCCCTTTGTAACGCCGAAGACACATTTCGGTGGATTAAGTCGTATCTGATACTGTCGTAGTCTATCAAAGAACTTCCGGAGAGCAAAAACATGACCTTCTCTAGTTTTGGACATGATAATCATATCATCCACATAAACCTCAACCACCTTGTGAATCAAGTCGTGCAGGATGGTTGTGGCAGCCCTTTGGTAGGTAGCCCCAACATTCTTGTGACCGAATGGCATAACGGTGTAGCAAAAGGTTCCCCATAGGGTGATGAATGCGGTTTTTTCTTGGTGGTCGGGGTGCATCTTGATTTGGTTGTATCCGGCAAACCTGTCTACGAATGACTTGAGAGCATGACTGGCTGTGTTGTCCATGATCATATTTATGTTGCGTAACGGATAATAATCCTTCGGAAAAGCTTTGTTTAAATCTCAGTAATCCACACACATTCGAACCTTTCCTACAGATTTTGGCACAGGTACAATGTTAGCTAGCCATGTGGGATATTCGATCACTCGAATGAAACCCATGTTCAACTGTTTGACCACCTCCTCTTTGACCTTGAGCGACCATTTGGTGCGGAGTTTTCTCAATTTTTTTTAACCGCATTGTAATCTGGGAGAGTGGGAATCTCGTGCTGAGCTATTTCAGGGTCGATGTCGGGCATATCATCATAGGACCATGTAAAGATATCCACGAACTCCTTTAGCAGTTCTTTGAGTTATGCGCGCTCATGCTCGTCAAGGTTAGACCCTATCCTAATCTCGCACAGTTGGCTACTAGAACCGAGATTAATAACAACAGTCTCTTCTTCATTAACTTGAACGCATTTATGTTGTTTATTATTAACCTTATTTAGATCAGTTAAGAATTGTTCATTTGCAAAATCATGTCAATTTGGAGAAATCTCTTATTTGTAAGTGTGTGTGTGTGTGTAGAAAAAGTGTTTTAGTTGTGAGAGAAGTGTGGAAAAAGTGTGAGAATCCCTATTTGGAATTTATGACCAAACCCTCTTTTTCTTGTTTTTTTGGGTTTATTTATATGAAAATAGGAGATGTGCAATAATACAAGATAAAAAGTATGTTAGGATATGTGAAACAAGATAATAACAGTGCTTAAGTAATAAAACAAGTTATTGTAAATTTAAGAAGATTTGAAAAGAAAGGTGAGAAGGATGGACCTTCTTGGAGACTTTGAGCTTGATCTTGAGTGTAGAAAAATAGACCTTGCACTTGGATGATGATGGAGAGTGGTTAATTCATCAAGTTTGATGAAAGGTATGATGAAAAGTGGAAGTGAAAAAGGGATTTGGAAGTTGAAATCACGCTGCCTTCGAGAGAGGTTTCTGGGACTTGTTGAGAGTGATTTCCTTCTGATCTGAGCTCTCTTTGGAAATGAGGCCAAGCCCTCCTTTTTATAGGCCCAGGTGTCTGTCGATCGGCATTGCCATGGCACTACCTATCGGCAGGTGCCGATAGGCAGGGTCTGGGACCTGCCATTTCGCAATGCGCTTCAGGGTTTTTCAGAAAATTGGCCGCCGAGGACAAACCGTTGGCCAGAATCGTACACGGGGTATACCATTGGAAAGGTATTTCAGAGTCCTTAAAAATTACTTTGTACCGGTCCCGAGTTCGGGAGTTGTCTTTGGGTCAAATGTGGCTCGGAAGCGTTTGTCGGTCCGTTGGACGGGGAATCGTTAGGACGCAAATAGATCGTTCGTCTGCATGGTAAGTCTGAACCATGCACGTGATGGACCGTTAGAAAGGTTAGGAGATTTAATTAGACATTCCAAAGAGTTTGACCGATTTCGAGGAGTTAACTTTGGTCAACCGGGCCTGAGAAGCATTCGCTGACCTCTCAGAGTCAAACGGATTGTTCGTCCGCATGGAAAGTCGAAATCACGCACGGGATGGACCGTTGGAAAGGGTATTAAGTGCCCTTAAAAGATTCATTCAGCCTCAGTTGAGCTGAAGAGCTAACTTAGGTCAAACAGAGTCCGAGAGCTCCCGGTGGGCTCTGGGTCGGGTTTCGGACGCAAACAGATCGTTCGTCCGCATGGTAAGTCAGAAGCGCGCACGGGATGGACCGTTGGAAAGGGTATTCAGTGCCCTTAGAAGATTCATTGAGTCTCGGTCGCGATGAAGAGTTTGACTTTTGAGTCAAACCGAGTCGGGGAGTGCCCGATGGCTTCCAGGTCAGTGCTCGGGACATGACCTGGGTTTGCGATGATGAGTGGAGGTACTAGGGACCTAAGGAGAGTTAGGGGTAACATAATGAGGGGTAGACAATATCAAGACATGAGCAAGTATTGGTGTCCGGGCATGAAGAGGGATATTTAAGAGTTTGTGTACCAATGCACCACTTGCCTATTGGTTAAGATTGATCATCAACGACCGACCAATTTATTACAGCCATTGGAGATCCCGTTATGGAAATGGGAGAGCATATCAATGGACTTTATTACTGGCTTACCAACGTCACAAAAGGGTCACGATTCTATATGGGTTATCGTTGCTCGCTTGACGAAGTCGGCACACTTCTTATCGGTCCGCTCTGATTACAACACCGTTCGTTATGCCCGGTTGTTTATTGAAGAGGTTGTTAGACTGCATGGGGTGCCCTTGAATATCGTTTCCGACCGAGACAAGATTTTTATTTCCCACTTTTGGAAAAGTTTCCAAGAGGCCATGCGAACCGAATTGAGGTTGAGCACTTCCTATCATCCTCAAACAGATGGCTAGACCGAATGGGTAAACCAAATGTTGGAGGATATGCTCCATTTGTGTATGCTTTACTTCAAGGGTAGTTGGGAACAATATCTCCCGTTAGTTGAATTTGCTTATAATAATTCATATCAATTCACTATTGGGATGGAGCCCTATGAAGCCTTGTATGGTAGGCCTTGTAGATCTCCCACTTGTTGGTTGGAAGTGGGGGATAATAAGTTTCTCGGACCTGAAATGATCCGGGATACTTCTTCTAAAATTGAGCTCATTTGGAATCGTATTCGAATAGCCCAAGATCGATAGGAGAGTTATGCCAATGCGGGTAGAAGGCTCGTGGAGCAGGAGGTCGAGGACCAAGTGTTGGTGCGAGTGTCGCCTATGAAGGGCATTAAACGTTTTGGGAAGAAGGGGAAACTTGCACTGCGTTACCCTGGACCTTTCCCTATCATTACTAAGGTGGGTCCGATAGCTTATCAACTTGCTTTACCGGAACACTTGCAGCAAGTTCATGACGTGTTCCATATCTCTTCCTTGAAGAAGTACAAGAGATGTGATGGTGCCATTTGGCACATTCCTTTTGAAGATATTGAGTTGCAACCCAACGTTTCTTATGAGGAACAATCGGTTGCTATTTTAGAGCATGGGGAACGTAGGTTGAGATCGCGAGTAGTACCCTTGGTTAGAGTGCAATGGAGTCATCACAGCGTCGAGGAATCGACATGGGAGCGCGAGGATGACATGCGGGAAAAGTATCCGTGTCTCTTCTTGCAAGGTACGCCTAAATTTTGGGGGCAAAATTCCCTCATAAGGGGGGAGGGGAGTTTGTAACAACCCTCAGTTTTGAGAACCTATTTTGTAATTATTCACTATGCGAAGTAATTATATAAAATGCTGGATTATGGAACAAATATTAATTAAAGATGATAAAAGTTAATAATTGTTAAGGTTGTTGTATATTTTCTGTATGTGAAAGTAAATATTCTCTTGATGCAATTTATAGTGTCATGTGCATAATGACATTTTGGTTTAAAATAAAACCAGAAATTGAAATGAGTTATAAAATATCCAAATGATAATTTGGAGGTCGTAGTTAATTCTGAAACGTGCGAGACAATCAAAATGTGTGCAATATTGTATTTTTATGTTTTGGGCACTTTTGACTGGTTTTAACATAATTGTGTAGTTGCGAACCATTTTAATGCAGTATTTACCACTGAAGTCGATTATTTTGTTTGAAGGCACGATTTATGTCTTGATTAAGTCACTATTCCCTTAAGTGTATTTCTAAACCTAGAGAGAAAGAGAGAAGAAGAGAAATTATAGATAAAAGAGAGAAATTGATGGTTGGAGATTGGTCTTGCATTCATCTTCCTCAAATATAAATTTCCAAGCTTGAGGCAAGTTTTCTACTTGCTATAATGTGTTTTAAGATGAATGATTAGTATCGATAGTTGTGTATTGATTTTGGTTTATCAAGTTAGGGTTTTATTGGTTTTAATGAGCTCTAAACTATTTGAGGTTGATTTGGATTATCATTGACATAAATGATGGAAGTTAGATGTATTTATGATATATTAGTTGTATTAAATGATCTTGGTTTGAAAGGATTTGAGTTGGGGGAAAAATTAGGAGTTTAAAGAAACTCCATAGCCAAACTTGGCAATTCTGCAGGGGCAAATTGATCATCCGAATCTATTCTCTATAGGGGCAGTGTCCAGGTCTGAGTGGACCGAATCGATTCGTCTTGTCCGAATCGATTCGGCAATTATGCAGAAAGTTGGGTTTTCATGTCCTAATCGATTCACTTTCTCACCGAATCGATTCGGCCAGGCCGAATCGATTCGGAAATCCTGCACTTTTAGGTAGTTTTTCCTAGCTCAATTCTTACCCCTTTCTTCAGACATAGGCCCTAGGAACCTTTATTTATGAAGTAAATATAGGGTCCTAGAGTATTAGTTGAGTTTGGTCGCCACCCTAGACTAGAATGGGTTCATCTGGGGTTCATTCCGGGGGTGCTTAAAGTGATGTTAAGGCATTACTTCTCTTGTTCAAATTTTTAGGAGTTAGGATTTTAAATGCCCATGCTTGGAGACTTTAGGGGCTTATTTGGAGTTATATAATCATTGGGACTTGAAGAATTATTGTAATCCCTTGGATATTAATTTGGGACTTAAATTATGAGAATATTTAATGGTGATGGGTTCGAATAAAAATGAACCGAAAATATGGATAATGGAAATGAAAATCGGGAGTGAAAATTGGAAATGAAAATCAGATTTAAAATGTAAATGCTAATTTACTTAAACACACCTCTCTAAATTCCATCTTAAGGGAAGTTCGCGCGTGAGGTGAAGCCCCCTGGCTAGTGAATGCAGGGTGGATATAGTCCTAGGCCATATGAGCGCTTGTTGTATATTTTCTGTGATGGGTAGGTAATTCTGGGTGTGTTTATGACTACCCCGCAGGCATATGGCCGCTTCCCGAAGCTTCGATAGGATCCCAGGTTGTCTTCATGATAGGCCCTGGAAGATGATGGACATTTAGGGGCACGCACAGTGGGGAAACCCGAACGGGCGGTCCTAAAACTGTTATATATGTTTATTTATGACTATTCTAACATCAAGTGGTACTTGATGGATATTAATTCCATAAAGAGCATAACGAAATGCCATAAAGAGCATTATTACATGACACAAAGAGAATAAAATTGAGATACATGCCACAAAGAGCACATGATAGAATTTATATTCCTGATAGGGAATGGAAATATAAAAATGAAGGTGAAACATGATAATGGCTTTTGATTAATGATGATTATACATATCCTCTTGCATAACTGAATTTAAATCTATAATCATTAAATTGTCCTAGTTATTATATGAATTTAGCATGCTAGAATGTCATATTCATCATCCATGTTTAACAATGCATAACTATTATACTTTTCATTTGTCTGGTGATCACATTAAAATCGGGCCCTGATCCGTTCTTCTTTCTTGTTGTGCATAAATATTGTAACTGCTCAGGTGCTCCACCACAAGGATGCCCATATTGACCTACCCATTTCAGTATCTTTTGACGAGCCATGACATTTTGCGGATATCACGGGATATCTTGCATAGACGCATTCCTTTTTGTTTTCTAGATATGATCGTATCTTGTAATCGGGCGAGTAACCCAACCTTTTGTAATTGTATAAGGAATGTGATATGTAACTTATTGAACTTGTTGTACATTATATGAATTCTGTTGACTGACATCATATTCGGTCCTCTCATTGTTTGATTGTCATTGTTGTAACGTATACTTTTGGGGTTTCCACTTTCTTTTTCAATTATGGGTTGTTTAAAATGCTTTCTTTAAATTATAAAACAAAAGTTTTGATAACCCGTTTTCTGAATTATTGAGTGGTTGTGCCGTATACTCTTTATATTGTCACGATGCTGAGAATGATTCCATCCATGATTCCTATATTATTAGGGTATCAGGTTGGCCACCCTTTATTTTTGTGAGCGGGTTGTCACATATAATGTAACTTTTGGATTCGTCAATCCAAAATACTCACTGACTGCTCACTGTATGATGCATGTGAGTCTAACTTAATCTCACTCAAATTAGTATACTGATATACAACCTTGGGATGGAAAAATAGATTGAGTATAAAAACATGAATCACATTATGCACTCGATCTAGGTGGTCTGGAAGTGCTAGATGGTAGGCAACCTTCTCCACCTTTTTTGGAATCATGAATGACACAATATAATGAGGGGATAACTTTCCTATCTTTTCGAACCTCATGACCACTTTCATAAGGGAAACCCATAGTAAAGTCTACTCTCCCACCTGTAATTTCACCGAATTTTGATTCTTATCTGCATAACTCTTATGCCTATCCTAAGAAATTTGTATCATCTCTCTGATCAACTTGATTTTTTTTGTTGTAGCTTTGACAAACTCTGATCCCAAATGTTTAACCTCTTCTGTGACCAACCAACATATCGAGATGTACATAATCTCCCATAAAGTGCCTCATAAGGAGAAGTAGAAATGGAATTCTAATAACTGTTGTCATACGCAAACTCCTTGAGTGTCAAATGGGCCTCTAACTTCCTTTGAAGCCCATTACACACAACCACAACATATCCTTAAATGATTGATAGACCCTCTCAGTCTGTCCATCCATTTATGGATGGTATGTCATGCTAAGGTGCATCTTAGTCCCCTTCGCATGATAAAAACTCTCCCAAAACTGTGCTACAAATGTAGGACATTGATTTAAAATGATCGATGATCGATGATCGAAACCCACGTAAATGTAAGATCTCTTCCATATATAGTTATGCAAGCTGCTCGGTCGAATAATCTGAGCACTAACTAAAAAGTGTGTTAACTTTGTATGGCGGTCAACAGTCATAATCAACCAAATGCAATCATATTGTCGAGGCATTAAGAGTAGCCCCGTGATAAAATACATCGACATGTTATCCCACTTACACTTGACAATGGGTAGACCATAAATCATACGACATGACTTCTGATGGTCCACCTTTATCATCTCATAAGTAGTGAATCTTGATATGAACTCAACCAAATCCTTCTTCATATCATACCACCAATATTATTACTTTATGTAGTTGTACATTTTATCCCGTCCTGGGTGTACCACAAAATGTGAACCATACATTACCTCCATAACGTAACTCACCATCAAAATCCACAAAAAATAAAGCCGACCTGGAACCATACATCAAATTCCAGATCTACCACTTTCCCCTTACACATCTTGATATGAAAAGTACAACCCCATCTCAGAGATGGATTAACTCTGCTAAAGCCGACCTGGACCAATCAGTCCCTACTAATGATTTATGCCTCAGCTAGGGACTCAGCCCGAGTTGACTCTTCCTCAATCTTATTACCCCTCGTAGGCGATCTTGACCTCAGCCTCCACAATCAGTTAATGTGCCTCACATCTTTAATCCTAAGAATTACAAACCCTCATCATTGGCCTGCCTCAGGACGAGAACGATGGGATGAGATCACCTAGAATGACGAATGTTACTTCCACAATGGATCATAGATTGATGACTCAGCCTCGGCCAGGCCAGATAGCCGACAGTGGACATTTGGCAGAGCACGTGGTTTGGGGAATGCGTGAGAGTGTGCACGTGGGAAAAAAATCCCATGTGTGTCAAAATCGTTACAACAACATCTCCTTCACATGTGAGGGAATATTTGATCAACGTGACCTACATGTGATAGAGGCAGCTAGCTCCACCTTATTGGCTAGGAACATTCAATACATGCTTATTACATGCTTGGGGGGTACATTACACCCCCCATGCATTATAAATACTCGTCTTCTACATATTTTTATGGGATGGCTTATTATAAACCCTACTGAAACTCTTCTAAATTTCTTTCTTAGAGAGAGATAGGTTGAGTGCTTATATCCCAGTGCCATCAGAGCCCATACTTAGTGGATTTCACACACTCACACAGTGGATGTAGGCCCCTCAAAGGCTAAACCATTTACATTTGGTATTATCTTCCTCCTTGATCATCTCTTTTGTGCTTACATATGTCTGTCATACTCCATTATGGTGATGGTTAGAGTTTTCTTATCACTTTGATTTGGTGATACCATTCCTAGTATCATCAATTTGGTGTCGTCTACGGGAATGAGATAATCATTTTCTTCTATTTTATTCTTAGCTACTCAACCGAATTCTCTGGTTGTTGTTCAACCTCACACTTGGTTGATCTTGAACCACCACTAAAAGAGCTCTGGTTTGAGTTCAAGCTCAATTTCAGTTCATCCATCTCACTTCTAGTACATCACTTGGTTTTTTTATCACTAAAACTCTTCAATGGCATTAGATCCTCCTAGTAAAGGTGGACCCAGTACTAGACAAGACCCAACTCAGTCAGAAATGTTTGAGGTGGAGGCAGCCCTACACTCCTTAATGGACAACTAACGATAGTTGCAGGCGAATCTTGCAGTGTTTGGTTAGAACATGGGGGTTAGACCTACCGGTTCTATAGATAAGGTTATAACTCTGTCCTCCAGGGAGGGTGTTCAAAATCCAGCGGATAGTGGACCACCCAAGTCCCCACTTAATGATCTTCCTCCTTAGAAAAGTCACAAAGGCGTGGCCGGCCGTAGGCATTTACGCCTAGGGAGTCCGTGTCAGGAATTCCCTGATAATGAATATGGACAATATGATGATGAGGACGACAGAGAATGTTAGGATCCTTATCAGATTTCTAGGGGCACTGTGCGATCGATTATACCCAGTCGAGGATATAGTGGCAGGATAAGTCGAGAATGTAAACCAAGGGCATCAACTTTGGATAGACTAAGCAGAGGGTCGGCCTTTGATAAGCTAGGCCGAATGGCAGATGACTTGCGAAAACGCCTATCCAAATCTTGAAGTATCATTAGTTCTAGAAGGAATGACAAAGGTGATGCTTGTCGACTTCCTAGAGGCCAAGGCGAGGAGCAGCTAGAGGTGAATAGCTGCCAGAGGATAATTGACAGAGAGCCCTCAATTCGTCTAGCTAATAGAGAGGGGGGCTTAAGAGAATGTGGCCCAGGTCGAGGTTATAGATGTGGCCTAAAGGCCCTATAATGATTCCATTCAGTGATTGGAGGATAAAATAGGGGACATGCTAAAGAGACGAGACCTTTTGTAGAGGGGATACAGTGAAGGCTCCCCTTTTGTGTCCAAGATCATGAGTTATCCAACCCTAGCTAAATTCAAGATGCCGGTAGTCACACCCAAGTATGATAGGAGACCTAATCCAATCCACCACGTGGAGATGTATAAATCAACTGTTGATATCTACTTAATCTCAAATGAGATGAGGTGTCGAGACATCTCTAGCACACTTACTGGTGTTGCCCATGTGTGGTTCACCTCTCTCCTTAATAACTCAATAGAGAAAATTAAATAGCTAGAAGAGAGATTTATACACAACATTTTCTTTGGAGCTAGAAGAATACGATGCACCTGTTGTACATGAAGCAGGAAAAGAATGAAAGTCTGAGGGAGTACATTGCTAGATTCAACAAAGAGAAATTAGAGTTTACAGATTATAAATAAAGCATCGATGTGATAGCCCTGATGGGAGGATTACAGAAATAAAATCTCCTCAAGAAGCTATATGAGGATCCTTCTAAATCCATGGCTGAACTCTTGGCTACGATCGGGAAGGTTATAAATGCAGAGGATGCAATGGTTGCCAAGGGCGAAAATGAGAAGGGAACAAGCAATGAAGGCAGTTTTAGAAAAAAAATAAGGATGGAAAGAAGAGGTCGGTATATAATAGGTTCACTAACTACACCCGTCTAATAGTTAGTTATGTTCACATCCTAAAAGAGATAAATAATTATTAGTTTCTGAAACAGCCTAGAAAGTTATGAGTTCCTCCTTATAAGAGGAACAAGAATATGCGGTGTGAGTTTCACCAATATCATGGTCATATGACCGATAAATGTTTCGATATCAAGGACAAGATTGAGAAAATATTGAAAGTTGGCAAGTTAAGAATGTATGTTGACAAGAATAGTTTAAAGGTGGCCGAGATGACACCCAAAAGAGGAGGAATGACAAGTGTAAGCCTGATACTCTAGCCAATTGAGAGGAGGATGACTCGGACGATGATGATGATGTAGACCCTAACATTCCACCTCTAATCATCGATCCTAATGGTTGGCTCTACACAATTTCTCTCGGAGCTAAGATGATCTGTAGAGGATTTGCTGGAGGGGGGAAAGAGATTACTGATAGAAAAGCTCACCTAGCAAAGGCCAAAGCTCTTCCTCCTAAACCCAAGGAAGTACACTAAGCGGAGGTTGAACCAAAAAAGGTAAAAATAACTAAAGTTGATATTAATACTTTGATCGTTGGTTTCTCTAGGCTGGATTTTAAAGGGATCTTAGACCCGCATGATGACCCATTGGTAATCACCACCTTGGTGCACGGGTATGAGGTTCCAAGAATATTGGTTGATGGTGGAAACTTAGCCGATGTGGTGTTTTGGGACAACTACCGGGGTCTAAGGCTGAGAAAGAAGAGGTTGGTCTTGTATCACCAACCACTCATCGATTTTAGTGACGCGAAAGTGCATCCTATGGCCATTTATGAGATGGAAGTTAGGATGGGAAACAACTGGCCAAAATGCCTCATGAAGATAATTAATTTCTTTGTTATGGATGAAAATTTATATTCGGTCAATAATATAATTATAGGGAGTGTAGCCCTCAAGGATTTTGAGGTTGTCCCCTCAACAATTCACTAGATGATTAAATTCCCAACTACATACGGAGTAGGGGAAGTTCAGGGTGACCAAGTTGAGGCACACGAATGCTACTTTAACTCGATTAAGCAGAGGGAGGCATATAAAAGGGCCATGATAACTTACAACATTGATACTTTAGACCCCAGGGATGAGACTAAACTAAATAAGGGTAAGGCCGCTGAGGAGTTAGAATCTATCGTCCTCAATGAGGCTGAGTCGAAAAAGACCATCCAAATCAGTAAAGCCATAAAAAAGGAGATCAAAGAAGAGCTGGTCAAAATTTTGAAGAGGAGGCAGAGCATATTTTCTTAGAGCCATGAAGATATGCCCAACATCGATCCAAAGGTCCTATGCCATAAGCTTAATGTGGTTGAGGATGCAAGGTCGATCAAACAGAGAAGGAAAATCTGCTCCCGATGGAAATATGATGTCATTAGAGAAGAAGTAAAAAAGTTTAAAAAGTTTAACTCAATTAGGGAAGTCATTTACACTAATTAGTTAACAAATGCAGTTATCATCCCCAAGGCCAATGGCTAGTGGTGAATATGTGTTGATTTTATAGACTTGAACAAAGCCTGCTCCAAGGATAGATTTCCCCTATCGAGGATACACCAGATGGTTGACACCACTATCGTCCATGAATTAATGAGTTTTATGGATGCCTAGTATGGATATAACTAGATATTCATTGACTCAATCGATGCTGAGAAGACATCTTTTATAAGTGATAAGGGGACCTAATGTTACATGGTCATGCCCTTCATCTTGAAGAAAGCCATGGCAACATATCAAAGACTGGTCAATAAGATTTTTGAAGAGTAAATAAGGAAGATGATTGAGGTTTATATCGATAACATGTTGACAAAAATTCTCAAGGTCGACACTCATATGGCCAACCCTGAGTGAACCTCTGATACTATGGACGAGTTTATGATGAAATAGAACCCCGCTAAATATGTCTTAAACGTGGGGGCAGGTAATTTCTTGGGATTTATTATGAACTAGATAAGAATTGACACCAATCCCAAAAAGATCAAATCTTTGTTAGAAATCAAGACTCTCACGATAATAAAAGATGTGCAGAGATTAACTAGATGGGTGGTAGCGTTGAACAGGTTTGTGTACAAAGCTATCGATAAATGCCTTCCTTTCATCAAGGTGCTCAAAAAATATTTTAAGTGGAATGTGGAGTGAGACAAAGCCTTTCAATAATTGAAGACCTACCTCGGCTCTCCACTCATTCTATCAAGAACAGTTTAGGGAGAAAAGTTGTATATGTATCTAACAGTGTCAGAATTGGCCATTAGTGCTGCCATTGTCAAATATAGGGATTCAGTGCAAAAGCCAGTAGTCTTTAATAGTAAGGCCCTCTAAGGGGCCAAGTAGAGATATCCCAAAATAGAGAAGTTGTCCTATGCTCTAAGCCACGCCTCAAGGAAGATGAAGTCGTACTTTTAGGCTTATACCATGGTCGTCCTCACTGACTCTCTTCTCAGATAGGTCATCCATAAACTTGAAAAATTGGGTAGGTTGATGTCCTGGGCAATAGAGTTTTGAGAGTTTTATAACATCTACCATCCAAGAATGACCATCAAGGGGCATCCCTTAGATAATTTCGTAGTCGATTTCACATAGGACGAGGATGATGCAAAAGAGGTTGAAACTCCATGTTTTGATCAAGAAATAAGACTATGTCTCCCCCAAATGAAGCCAAGACGAGTAAAGCAAGGAGTACGGTGTTTGAAAATGAAGAAGAGAGACACCTCTTCAAGAATAGGACCCTGGAAGAGGGTAATTTTTCAAGAGATGGTACTTTATGGAACTTGTATATTGATGACTTTTTGTCTCAGCCTGGAAACATAGCAGGTTTGATTATGTCAGCCCAAGATGGGACTAAAATTGAATATGCACTGAGGTTTAATTTCAATGTTGTAACACCACGTGTTTTTAATAATTAATTTAATTAATAAATTGGAATTTTTGAGAAAAATAATTTTTTGGATTTTATTATTTTTAATAGTAAAAAATGTTGGTTATGATTTTAAAAGAATAGAACTTCAAGAGGAATTGAAATCGGATTTAAAACCAATTTTTAATGGAGTTTTTAATATTTGCCTTTGTAATTTTCGTGGGGGAACTGTCAGATTTTCTGTAGGGTCGATAGATTGACCATTTTAGTCTATCAATCAACTATGCCCAGGTTTTGCACGATTCAGTAAGATTTTAGAGTTGGATTGGGATTCGGACTCTTAATTGTTATATAAGACTTATAATCCGTAGGGTGACTTCTCATAAACACTTTTTCCCAAGTTTTTCATCAGAAAGATCTTCCAAAAGATTTTCCTCTCCACCATAATCATCAACCTTCAACAAGATCAAGTTTTTGTCATAATTTTTTACACAATATTTAAAGGTTTAATTTGGGGCTTAATCAAGATTGTTCAAGAACACTTCTTTGTTAATTTTTCGAGAGGAATCAAACCGTGCTATCAGATTTTCAACACGATCTTCACAGGCATGAATACTCTTTTCCTTTCCTTTAGTATTATGCATTTTAAATATTTGCCTAAACCTTAATTTCATGTTTTTCTTAAAATCAATTAGCAATCTAATTAGAGAAAGTGGATACTAAAACTTGGGAGTATTTTTATGAAATTTTTTTAATCTGAATAATATTCATAACCCTTGAGTACGTAGGATTGATGAGTGGATTTTGGGTTTTATTGGTGTAGGTTGCATGTAGAAAAACTTTAGTTTTGAAATAAATGAATTTGGGACCGTATAACTCACGTATTTTCTGTTAAGGTAATGAAATTGGAATATTATTATATTAATGATGAAACCTTGGCACATTTAATTTAAAATAATTATATGAGATTAATTTGGGTGTTTATCATGATGAGATAATTAAATTAAGATTTAATTCAATTGGACTATCAGGCATTGTTTGGTACTTTGATTAATTATGCTTATTTATGTGACTTGTAGGTTTTATTAAATTGCCATTGTGACGACGGGTGGTTGGGTATTTATGCTCTACCTTTATTTTAGGATTCCTTCTAGGTATGGGACTGGTGGTTAGGCCTCTTTATGATTTACGTCTTCTAGGTATGGGACTAGTGAGGATGGATTATTACGACTTTATAATGTCGAGAGTGGGCTAATTTTTATCGCTTTATCGCCGTTACGCTAGCCTAGGCATGAGACTAGGTTGAGGTTTTTGTTAGAAATCCATCTTATACATAGGGTAGGACGTATTGATAACTTGGGGACCCTTAGGTATGGAACTAAGGGGTATTTTGAGGATCTCACATCGATAAAGGGTGGGGTAATTTATAAATTGAGAAATTGTTATTAATGCATAAGATAAAAACGGGTATTAAAATTTGTGGCGACATAATGTGTCGGGGCCGACAGTTTAAACGGGTCAAAGGACGATTGACAAGGGGAAGTGTGACACTTTGTTGGAAATTACCACCCGGGATAGGAGGTCCATCATAATAAAAATTGATAACAATAATAAAATGGGCTAATTAAATAAAATTAGCATCATGGGACGTGGGAACTTAAAATTATATTGGTGTGCCTTTTAAATGGGGATCTCTACGGGTAGTTAGTGATTATATTTATACCGTTTAATCATCACATTTAATTTAAAATATTCCACTGTGATCTTTATTGCATATAATGCTATTGTCTGGATTTAAGGATCCTATTTGACGGGAGTAGTGTGTATTCATGCTCGGGGCTCTGACCTCGTGCGTTGACTAATATTTTTCAGGATTTATAGGGGATTACCTGCATAGGATTCATTGGAGATCTTTTGGAGGTGCAGCTGGAGATATTTTATTGCTTTAGTAGTTAGATTTCTCTTTCCATTTCGTCTTATTTATTATGAGACTACATTTGAGTTTTATTGGGCCTTTCGGTTCCAAAGTTGTCTTGAGATTTCAGTTGGATTTAATTATTTAATTATTGAGATATTAGGAGATCACATGTGATGGATTTTTAATCGTTCTTTGGTGTTTTATCAATTGGATGTCATTCATATTTGGGTTTGATTAAAATAATTTATCTTGTGGATTAAAATTTTTATGTCTCATATCTGTCACATGCTAAGGATGATATTTAATTTAGTTCGCACCCGGCTTAGTTTTGGTGGGGGCCGATGCCGAAATTTTGCGGGGTGTGACAGATGGTATCAGAGCATGATCTTAGGTCTCGTAGGCTGTGAGTCTGTTTAGCTTCCGTGTTATCGATCTTTGATTCCCTTTATTGACTCGTACTCCTTAAGGTAGAGGGTCTAGCGTACGTGTTAGATGTGTTTCTTGGAGATAGGGAGTTGTGTTTTTAAGGATGTTGTAGGCATTGAGGTAAGAGATAGAGATCTTGATGTGAGAATCCTTAGCATTTAATTTTGGAGATGAAAGTTTCAAAATTTAATTTTGGAGATGAGGATTTATTTTAGAGAAATCATTGGTACGAATTCTTGGTACCTCTAATATTGATGTAGCACTCTAATTTGAATTGAGGATTTAAGCGTCGTGATTATTGTGGGAGATAGGATCGAGTGACGATCCGAGTAGAGAGCGTGGGATGCCGTTACTTTCTTAGACACTTATATAAAGGAGTTATATATATATTTTTACCGTGGGATTATAAACGTGTTGGATTGGGTGTATGTCCAGTATCTGTAGTTAGACCCATCAAACATTAGGGTTTTAATACCATCAAATCCTCCAAAATTAATGCCTAACTACACGGGATCTAAACACAACAACATAGTTTTTAAAGTATGATACCAATTTGAAAATGCAGTCCCACTATGAAATGATGGTATGAACAAGAAAAAAGTTCTATTTTCTTTTTTCCAAATTTTAAATATTGAACCTTTAAACACATTTACTCCAATTTTAAAACCTTGGTTATGAAAAACTTATTTACCCAATTTTAGCTTTTTATCCTATAACATGAATCTAAGTGATAAGTAGATAAATTAAAGAAACCATCCATAACAAGTCGATATATGAGGAAAAACACAAGGAAAAAACCTCGGATGATCTAGTCAACGGATACTATGATACGGAATTTAAATAGCAGATAGTAGACTTACTTGATGACTCGATCCCCACAAGTCTTTACGCTATTCAATCTCTGATCGATCCTCCACAGTGCAACACAGGATCCCACCCAAGAAAGCTTCCATAACACTGGAGTCCATGTACGTCTCAATATCCACCGATAAGTCTCGATAACCATCTACGTATTGGAACACGAAATCAATCGTTTATTCATCGCAACACCACAAACACGGAGTCCACCATGCGTAAATACCAAATACGAAATCCACCGCATGACAAACTTTATCTTCACATGAAGATAATAAAAAATTGGTGCCCAAACTAAAGATCTCAAAACATATTAATATGAATAACTTGTATATTTAAACTAAAAGGATTAAAAAAGGGTTTTGGAAATTTGGTAAACAAACAGGATTTTTTTTTTGCCAAAAGTTCTTAAAAACAATATGAGTCCAATATGCCTTAAATAGTAAAAACATGAATTTTCAGGCGGGGATCTTGTTCTAACAAAAACACAAGGTCATTCGAATGAAAATACTAGTATCATTCTAACGATATTAAACCTCATTCAAATGATAACCCAGATTCCGTTGAATAGGCTTTTAATGAACTTCTAATGAGATTGGCCCTGCTTGACAGAGGATTCTCATTTGATGGCGTTTGAAGCTCATTCCAATGAGATTTTAATTTCATTCTAATGAGATCATAAGTCATTTGAATGAAACCTTAATTTTATTCTATCAAGTTTAATTCTCATTCTAACGAGATTAAATCCAAAACGGTAGTTTTCTTAAAAAAAATTAAAAATAGTTCCAAACGATTTTGAGTTAAAAAACAAACACTCTTAAAAAATATCCAAGGATCCATATTCATTGTGCATTCATGCCTATGAGATCCTCGGTAAGCGTGAAGATTAACGTGACACAATAAAATACGACATGATATATCCAACTTTGAAATATGGCATCTTCATCAAACACATCATAGGCTTATGGGATATATAACATAAATCCTAGCCTATGACTCAAATTTTTTCTCTAAAATTAAGCCAGTTGTATACAAATTGACTCGATTGGAAATTTATTCTTAAAGTAACGAATGAGCGAAATCCCCACATGCATGAAAATTTTATCTATCTAAAATTAAGTAACATGAAGTATATAATACTTAAAAGGTTTTAATCATAAATCAATATTTGAGGAATGAAAAAATGGTCGTTAATATTTTATCTTCTTGAAGGAAAAATAAGACTTTCTCTTTATTATAGAAGCCAAAACTTTCAAAAGTGAATTCAAACATTAATCTTGATTCTTGATTTATAGCTTAATGCTCACATTATTTACTTTCGTTTCACGAAGTTATATATTTGAATCATTCTATCTTTTATTGCTTTAATATAACCTTAGGCCTTTTAATGCTAAATCATATTCTTAGTGAAGATTATTTGACATAACTAAGAACGTTAATATGATATTTTGAAATCTTGTTTAATCATGTTAATGGTATTGTTTGTTAGGATTGAAATATACCTACTTATAAATTAGAATATTATTGAGTACATTTTAATATATATGATTTATCCTCGCAAATTCGCTGGCTTGTGCCGCGACCATGCACTGCTAGCACTTCACGATGGTGAGGTTTGCTATATCGAAGTTGCTGGGATATTTATGTTGCCCAAATTGGGATGTTGTAACTTCTTACCCTCATATTGTTTCAAAAACCTTGCACCTTATATCCTCCATACCTTTCTCCCATCATTGTACCTTGGAAGCTATTTATAAGAGTTTACAACCTCTTTCTAGTGGTCAACCATCATCTTGGTATGTTTATCCTTCCTAAATATCATGATTTATTCATTTTCTAGACATAGGGCGTGGTGATAGATTTTTTTCTTTATTTTTGATGATTTCTTATCTATGATTAATGAGTTTATTTGTCTCAAGATAAGATTCATTCTATTAGAGTAACATTTTCTTATGTAGATCTTTACTTTAATCATTTTTACATTTCCTACTCTTGTGTCTTATATGTGTTAGAGTTAATGAGTGTATGACCTATTGTCTATCCTGAATTTCTCGTATTTTTAGTACAAGATCCCTTTTTTATATTTTTATATTCCTTATTCTCCTAGGCTACATGTGTTTTATTGTCTTAGTTTGTGCGATTTTCAGGCTATTCCCAGGGAATCCAAGTCTTATGCTCATGTCTCGAATTCCTTTTATCATTTTGTATTCAATGAAATTTTCCTTTAGTGATGGATAAAAAACCAACTTAAAGTCCATGTAGAAGATGACCTCCACAATCCATATCCACATAAGGATGGTTTTTCATTTAAGCAAGCGGTCAAAAGTTTTTTGAGTGATAACCATTGTAGTATTGGACTCAAAAGCATTTTCCCTAAGAGCATCTTTCTAAGGATTTTTACATTCTAAATATGGTAATGTCCCCATGTATTTTTTCCACATACCACCCTTATAAACTATCTTTTCATCATGCAAAATTATCATACACTATTGGAATGAGTTATCATATATGTTTGTGTGACCAAATCTTGAATTTGATATTTGCTCACACTTTTGGAATTAAGAAGTTTGGTCATTTGATCATGTTCTTGCTTTTAGAGCTTAAGGATCCTATTATTCTAAATGAATTAGCAAAAAATCCAGAGCTTATATTGGCCATTCAATACTATTATCCGTTTATTACTCCGTTTGGTGAGTTTAGTGTGCTTCCCCTGAAATCGCATGCCATTCCTCAATCCGCACCTCATCCTTCCCTCACATCACAGGACATTAATTCACTCTACTTAACTGGAGATGATTTACATGATGTTGTTTTTCAATTGTCTACTCAGTTGCATTCGAGTTTCTTTCCCATATTTGAGGACTCTAGGAATTTTTATTCCTTCATGAGTTAAACGAGTTCTTCTTTATGCAATAGCTTCTTTGACACCTTTAACACTCATTTTAAGAATGTTAGGGATGCCTTGTAGGAAGCTCATACAAGGTTTGTTGGCATGTATGACTTGAATACCTTGAAGAAGAATAAGTTATGCATTTTAGTTTCTTTGTTTTTTGGCTTTGTTTGCTAGAGATTTTTGGATTTGGTAATGATTGATTATATCTCTTGTCGTCCTTTTAACTCTTCACTTTAGTGATATGATTATTATGTTTTAGCATTATTATTTTATGTATTTGTTAAATGATACATTTTATCTATCCTTGTGTAGCTGAGATTGATTATTTTGATGAATGTTATTCTGATATTGTGCTTCACTTAGACTTCATTTTAATTGTGCACTCATTATAAAATTCATTCTCTATTTATTCGTATGATTAACATGTTTTACTCTATTAAAATACTTAGTTAACTCTACCTCATTATGTTCTCAGTTCTTTCCTTTGTCTCCTTCCATGACAAAAAAGGAGACAATTTCATAGATATAGGACTATAGTAATTAAATCATGCTAGGTTGATTAAATTTGTTTGATTTATGTAAGTTTTATTGAGAATAATTGTATATTTAAGGGGGTGTGATTTTTAGATAGATATGATGGTCAAATGTCATTATTGCAATGTTCACATGTTCATATATATCATATGTTCCTTTACCTTTATTGCACATTGGTAATTTCATGAATTTGTTAGCGTGTGACAGGAAAGCATTTTTATCCATGAAGATGGTTGAGTATCTTCTTTTGATTGGTTACTTTCAACATATATAATTTTCTATTTTTTTTATTTTCCCTTGGTCAGGCGAGTCTTAGTATGGTAGATTTCTTCCATTTGCTTATTATTTTTCATTTTATGTTTTTTCTTGGAATTCGACAAAGGGAGAGATTGTAAGAGTACATGTGTACTCAAAGTGCCTTGTAGGATTACATTGTCTAAATTGCTTCCAAAAACATTCCGAGTCTTTGTCTTAGAGGTCCTTGAAAAGTTTCATCAACTTCAACCCACATCATTCATGTCTAACATCAAATGCACCACTTAGAATAGGTATAAGACTTAGCGACATAGATTCATACGTTGTTTAATTTGTTTTCGTGATTGAAAAATAATTTTAATTAACCTTTTTAATTAAATTTTCATATAAACAATGCAAATATACTCTTTATGTCGACAAATCCATTTTCTTAGGAATTACATAGTTTTCGTGTGTTTTAAGCATGGGCATTCTTGGTTGGAACAAACATGCTAATCGTCTTTCAAAAATATTTTTGAGGCAAAAATTCCTAAATAACAACATGGGTTTCTTGCCGCAGTGACGATTTTCTTCGCTAATACTTTGTTCTTCGTGCTTTTTCCCTAGTTCTTTGCATGACCTGTTTTTCTTTATGTTCACTCCAGTAAGGATTTTCTTCATTGTAGTAAAGCTATCACCGAAGATTCTGTTGGAGTACTGAAAACACATTTTTTTAAGATCTTTCCCTAGGCTTTCAATGCCTTTTTAGTTGATTCATCTCAAGATCTGACTACTTAAGACCTTAAGAGTTTGACACCTAAAATATTAACCTCTTAAATGTTTCCTACATTGTGCCTATATAGTTATGTTCTTTCCATGCTTCCAAACCAAGAGAGAGAGTAAAGAATTTTTTTTCTGATCAAACTCATTTTAATATTTGAGAGAAATTTTTTACCTTCCTCCCCTTTGAGTTATTCGAGGCATAGCTTTTATATTTTGTCATTGTGAAATGTGTGTGTGTGTATATATATATATATATATATATATATATATATATATATATATATATATATATATACTCATCTTTTTGTTCAGATAATTTTTAACTAAAACCATTGTTTATGAGTGTATGTTTTCTCTACTTTGGCTTGAAAAACTCGTGAAATTTAAAGCAGTATTCCTTTAATTACACCTACCGAACCTTTTAGGATCCCCTCAAAATCCTAGGTGTAGCTTTTGTTGTTTTTTATCCCCTATAGTCATATCCCTACTGACCTTAATGCTTATGTCTCTACTAATGGTCCTGATAATGATATCCGTAATGGCCCTAGAAGCGTAGATCGTCTGAACCATTGAATCCCTCATGGAGCTTCTCCCCATATGTCAGTTCACTCTAGTAGTATGAGCCTCCCTGAGCTGAGGATGACTCACCACTCTTCCCCATCTTAAGACCCTAGTTGGTCCCTATTTTCTCCTTATTAGGAGTCCCGTATGGCTGAAAATAATGGTGATCCTAGTAATGTAGTGGAGTAGCATTCACTACCTTAGTGTAAGTAATGAATGACATATTTCCTAAAAGCACTTGTCTAATCCTCTATGTAAGGCCTTTAATAAACTAGTCCATTTTCTCAGCTTCCATGTCAGTATCCTAGGGGAAAAATTATGATAGTTAAGTGGATGATCAAGCATAAATTCTTCAGAATTTAGCCCCTTAATTTAGTGATTTTAATATATCAAACAATGTAATTGAGCTATTTTTATGCCATATCACTCCATTGTCTATTCCTAACAATATTCCCTAGGTTTTGTATAATTTGGATGAAGTTTTCAGGAATGGAATGCAAGAAATAATCCAAAAGAAAAGAAAATATGCAAGCAAGAAATGTCTAAGGGTAAAAGTGTAATTCCATTCAGAACTCGAAAGTGACACCAAAAGGGAAGATGAAGAGCATGAGTTCACAAGAGCATAGGAAGAAACGGCATCCAAATCGGAGGTCTAGATATGAAGATATGGCCAGTCAAAACAGCAAGGAAAAAGTCAAAGAAGAAGATATTCGGACCGATCCGGGTAAGAGTCGGACCGATCTGATCTGGCCAAGTCCAATGAACCCCGGATGGATGACAAATCGATGGAAGCAATAACCGAACCGATTCGAGCAAATTGGACCGATCCGGAAGAAAATAAAAGAACCGATCCGATGGATATCAGACCAATCCGATTAAGACCCGGACCGATCCGATCATGCGAAATCCTAGCATTAATTTTCCATTTATTGTGCAGATTTGATGAATGCGTAGCTGTGAAACTTGTTCCACAAGCAGGGTTGGATGTCGACTTTCGATGATTTGTGCTATAAAAATCCAAGCTCTACATCATTTGAGGGAGGCTAGGGTTGAGAGTTCTAGAGAGAGTTTTAGGTCAGATTTCTAGGTCAAATTTCCATTTTCTTCGAGATTTGCATGAACCCTAGTTTATATTCTGAATCCCAATTCCGTTTTTGTGCTGAATTCAAGTAATATCATTTTATTCTCTTGTGCTTTAATTTTTGCAAATTTCTTACAATGTTCTGCAGTTTCATAATTTCATATGTGAATTTGTTTTTAAACCAAATCATGAGTAGCTAAATTCCCAAGGGTTGGGGTACATGAACTCAATCCTAATACAAATTATTTGTATGGAAAATAGAAAATAAATGAAAATATTGATTGAATGGTGAATGAAAATCATATATACATTGTCAAATCTTTTAATCTCTCTTGCCCTAGGTACTTGAGATGTTTAAGAATGCTTCGTATGTATAATTTGTCGTTCACCGCTTTATATTTATCTTTGATTTCATATGATGCGGGCTTGAACCTCATATATGTAATGCTTAGAGTTTATAAGGACTGGATTTAATCAAGAATTTTGATTTATAATTCTAGTATTCCCAAGTCTTGTTGTTAATTTCTAATTGTTTTTCATAAATAAATTTTTAGAAATTTTCCCACAAATTAATCATCTTTTTATTTCTTTTAAGAAATCATTTCAAGGTTTAGTAATTGTTCTTGTTACTGTTTGGCAATCTCGATCCCTGTAGAGACGATCCCGACTTACCGGGTTATTACTTGGGCGACAAGGCTTGCACTTGAGCCTAGATAAATACGCACTTTTAAGACAAATATTAAGTCGCGTCAAGTTTTTGGCGCCGTTGCCGGGGATCCGAAATTGTTAAATTTTCAAGAAAGTTATTTTTATCTACAAGTGATTTCATAAAAAAAAAAAAAAAAACATTTTTTCTCTTGTGTACTTATATGTAGAATTCATCTCCCACCCAAATTCACGAAAATCCTATTGCCGAAGCCGGTTCTGAAAATTCTGAGTCTCCTCATTTTTGGGTTCCACCTCCTTCGCCTAATAATTCCATCACAAGTCGTTCATTGAGTCAAATCGAGAGTGAGAATTCTGAACCTTTCGGTAGCGATATGTCGGATCATGGTAGTGTCGGTGTTGGTGCTGGAGAGGATGAGATACCCTATCTTCCCATGAAAGATCTTTTATTTTCGGAGAGAACTGTTACCCCTGGTTGCATTTTACTCTCGTATAATGCCGGTCAGTTCCACTTTCGGAATGGAATGATCCAAGTTCTTCCTACATTTCATGGGATGGATTCGGAAAAACCATATCTCCATATTCAAGAATTCGAAGATACGTGTGAGACATTTGGAGACCAAGCTTGTCCACAAGATGTAATCCGGTTGAAGCTCTTTCCTTTTTCCTTAAAGGATAAAGCTAAAACTTGGTTATGGTCCCTGCCCCCAAATTCTGTGTTATCCTGGAGAGATATGCAAAACAAGTTTATATCAAAAAAATTTCCACAACACAAAACTAATTATGTAAAAAGCCCAAATTCAAGCTTTTCGTCAAAATGAGAATGAGGCTTTTGACAAGTGTTGGGAGAGATTTCAGGAATTGGTTAGTGTGTGCCCACATCATGGATTTGAAAAGCATCATTTGATTTCATTTTTTCATCAAGGCCTTACTTTAGCATCTAAACAACTTGTTCAAACCATGTGTGAGAGACCTTTTTGGGAGCTAAGTTCGAGCGATGCTGAGGCTCATTTGAAATATGTGGCAGAAACTACCCAAGCATGGGATACTTTTGATCCCAATAGTCAAAATAGAAATCGACAAGTGTCCAACTTGCCTGCTGCGTCCGGTATTTATCACTTGGACAAGGACACTTTATTGGATCGAAAATTTGACCAATTGGAGAAGAATTTCAGAGATATGCTAGGTATCCGATTGAGAGATGTGTCTGGACCCGTACAAGCCGGAAAGGAGAAGGTATGTGCCATTTGTAATGCAAGCCATTCTACCGAAGGATGTCCTACCATTGCTGCATACAAGGCAATGTACACTGAACAGGTTGATGCAATAAGAGATTTTCGAGGAAATTATAATGCTCAGATATAATCAATCGTGGAGGAATCCTGGATTCAACTATGGACAACCCCAAGGTGGGATGGTTCCTAACCCACATATGACTCTACCACCACCTCCTCAATTTCAGCAAGTGGCTCCTCCAATGCCAAATCCTATGCAAGTACCGCCTCTCGTTCCGCATGTAGCTCCACTTAGGAGATCTCTTGAAGATAATCTCAATCAATTCATCCAATCCCAAAAAGAGAGAGATGCTAAATATGATCGAATGTTCACTAAAATGCAAACTAACATCTCTAGGTTGCAGTCTGCAGTGAATACTCAAGAGAAGGGTAAACTTCCATACCAAGGCCAAAGACCTCCTCTTCAAGATCAAACCACGGTTGGCTCCACATCATCGGATTTGCAAGAACAATGTCAAGCTGTTACTACTCTTCGTAGTGGCCGCGTAATTGATCTATCACCAAAGCTTCCAAAGGTGAACGATGATGGAGTTGAACCCGAAATTTCTAAGGAATCTGAAAATCCCGAGTATGTAGAACCTCCCTTAGAAAAGGAATTGAAAGATGCGGAAGATGAACCTAAAATTGAAGTCAAGTTGCCTACTGTTGCTCCATTTTTTCAACGCTTAGAGCCACCCACAAAAGGGGCTTCGCGTACAGAGGTGTTGGATGTGTTGAAACAAGTAAAATTGAACTTGCCGTTCCTTGATGCTATTCAACAAATTCCAGCATATGCTAAGGTTATTAAAGATCTTTTGACTGTCAAGAGACGTCTTAAGGTGAAGAAAAATGTTTTCTTGGCACAAAATGTGAGCTCAGTTATTCTCAATGATCTTCCACCAAAATTCAAAGATCCAGGTGCACCTACCATTTCGTGTATCATAGGAGAAAAAAGAGTGGAAAAAGCATTGCTCGATTTAGGTGCGAGTGTAAACATCCTCCCATACTCCATCTATAAGCAGCTTGATTTAGGTGATTTAAAACCTACCCGAATCACTCTACAGTAAGCGGATAGAACAGTGAAAGTGCCTCGTGGGATTGTAGAAGACATGATAGTTCAAGTGGACACGTTCTACTTTCCCGTTGATTTTGTCATTTGGGACACCGAGCCTGTTCCCCATACTAAAAATCATGTTCCAATTATATTGGGCCGACCGTTCTTAGCTACCGCTAATGCTTTGATCAATACACGGAATGGCCAAATGCAACTCACATTTGGAAACATGACTCTCGAGACTAATATTTTCAATGTCGCTAACCAAATGGGTGATGAGGACGAGATTCTTGAAGTGGATCTTATTGAGGAAGTTATGGATGAAAATATTGAGACAATCATAGGAGGAGATGCTCTGAAAGTGTGCTTAGTGCAAAGTGGTGCACAAATGAGTGCTTATACTGAGTTTGAGAGAGAGGTGGAAGAGTTGAAAATTTGGTTACAAGAGGAAGAGAGTTTTGAGAGTTTGAGAGCGGTTGACTGGATTTCTAGGTATGAAGAATTGCCTCCGAGGGAGACGCCCATGATCCCCTCTGAACATAGATTTCCTAGTGTTGAGTTGAAGAAACTACCCTCCCATGTCAAATATGCCTTTTTAGGTGAGAATGATACATTTCCTGTTGTTGTGTCTTCCCATCTAGAAAAAGGGCAAGAAGGTATGTTGTTAGATGTGTTGCGAAAGCATAGAAGTGCTTTTGGTTGGACCATAGCAGATTTGAAAGGTATAAGTCCTTTGATTTGTACCCATAAAATCCATCTTGAAGAAGAAGTCAAGCCCTCGCGTGAGATGCAAAGGCGATTAAACCCAACCATGAAAGATGTAGTAAGAGCGGAAATCATCAAATTGCTAGATGCTGGAATTATATATCCCATTTTGGATAGTAAATGGGTGAGCCCAATTTCGGTCATTCCAAAGAAATCAGGGATGACTTTGGTTGAAAATGCTAAGGGAGAATTAATACCTCAAAGCACCACCACCGGGTGGCGTGTTTGCATTGACTACCGAAAGCTCAATGCCGAAACTCGAAAGGATCATTTTCCCTTACCATTTATCGATCAAGTTATTGAACGAGTGGCGGGTCATCCTTACTATTGTTTCCTAGATGGGTATTCCAGTTATAATCAGATTGAAGTGGATGTACTTGATCAAGAAAAGACGACTTTTACATGTCCGTTTGGTACGTTTGCTTATGTATGCCATTTGGGTTATGTAATGCGCCAGCTACTTTTCAAAGGTGCATGTTGAGTCTCTTTAGCGATATGATTGAAAAAGGTCTTGAGGTGTTCATGGACGATTTCAGCGTTTTCGGTTCATCCTTTTACCATTGTTTAGCTAATATTGAGAGATTTCTATTCCGATGTGTGGAAAAAGACTTAGTCCTCAATTGGGAAAAATGCCATTTCATGGTTACTGAGGGTGTAGTCTTGGGCCACATAGTCTAATCTAGGGGGATTGAAGTTGATCGAGCAAAAATTGAAGTAATAGCTGAGTTACCCCCGCCAAAATCACTTATAGATGTGAGGTCCTTTCTAGGCCATGCTGGATTTTATAGGAGGTTTATCAAAGACTTTAGCGCCATCGCTAGACCTTTGAGTAATCTTCTCATGAAGGACACTCCATTTGAGTGGAATAAAGCATGTCAAGAAGCGTTTGATAAACTTAAAAGCATGCTTATTTCCGCACCTATCATGCAAGCTCCGGATTGGTCACTTCCCTTAGAGCTTATGTGTGATGCAAGTGATTACGCGATTGGGGCTGTTCTTGGACAGAGGAAAGACAAGAAAGCTCATGTTATTTACTATGCTAGCAGAACATTATCTGGCCCGCAGCTTAATTACTCTACTACAGAGAAAGAGTTACTAGCAGTCATTTTTGCTCTCGACAAATTTCGCTCCTACATTGTTGGGTCACCTATCCTTTGCTTCACTGATCATTCGGCACTTAAATATCTCTTGAGCAAGAAAGATTGCAAACCCCGTCTAATCAGGTGGATCCTACTCCTACAAGAGTTTAATCTCTCGATTCAAGATAAGAAAGGAGTAGAAAACGTCGTTGCTGACCATTTGTCACGACTCTCGTCGGACGTGCCTATTGATCCCATTCCCATAGACGATTATTTTTCGGATGAGAATCTATTTGCTACCTCTTCTCTCCCTTGGTTTGCAGATATAGTCAATTACCTTGTCACTGGAGTTGTTCCATTTAGTTGGAATCCGCAAGAGAGAAGGAGGTTCATTACTTGGTCACGCATGTTCTTTTATGATGATCCATATTTGTTCAAGTACTGTGCTGACCAAATTATCCGGAGATGTGTACCCGATGAAGAAATCCAAGGTGTAATTCGATTTTGTCATTCGGAAGCATGTGGCGGTCATTTTTCTAAAAATAAAACTGCTGCGAAAATCCTTCAAAGTGGTCTTTATTGGCCCACAATCTTCCGGAATGTGAATGCTTTTTGAAAATCTTGTGATAGATGCCAAAGAATGTGAGCTATTACTCGCCGTGATATGATGCCATTATCCCCTATTTTAGTCTTGGAGTTGTTTGATTGTTGGGGTATTGACTTCATGGGGCCTTTCCCCCTTCATTTGGTTTTCTATACATCCTCGTCGCTGTAGATTATGTCTCAAAATGGGTAGAGGCTATAGCTACAAGGACGAATGACAGCAAGGTGGTGATAAAATTCATTCAAGAAAATATACTTTCTCGCTTTGGTATGCCTAAGGCCATAATTAGTGATAATGGAACTCATTTTTGCAATAGGCCGATGGAGAAACTAATGCGGAAGTATGGAATTGTCCATAAGGTTGGCACCACCTATCACCCCCAATCGAATGGCCAAGCCGAGCTTGCTAATTGGGAAATCAAGAATATCTTGGAAAAGACAGTTGATCCTAATAGGAAAGACTGGTCTCTTAGATTGATTGATGCTCTCTGGGCTTATAGAACCGCATATAAGAATCCCCTTGGGATGTCCCCATTTCGATTTGTCTATGGAAAACCTTGTCATCTTCCGGTTGAAATCGAACACAAAGCGTATTGGGCTATCAAACGGGTGAACCTCAAAATGGATAAGGCCGGTGAAACACGTAAACTTCAGTTGAATGAGTTGGAAGAAATGCGCAATGATGCATATAAAAGTGCTAAAATCTCCAAGGACCGAATGAAACGAGCTCATGACGGAATCATTCGTAAGAAAGAGTTTCATTAGGGATAAAAAGTACTTCTCTACAACTCCAGGTTGCACTTGTTTCCTGAAAAATTGCGGTCACGATGGTCTGGTCCGTACATTGTGAAAGAGGTATTTCCCCATGGAGCTGTTGAACTAATAGATGAGAAAGGGGGAAACACTTTTAAAGTCAATGGGCATCGTCTCAAGCCCTATTTGGAAGCAATGGTTAAAGAAGACGACACAATCTGGCTGTCGGACCCCATTTATGGGGATTGATTGAACAAAGAGAGTGAGGTCGTCGCACCCCTGACATATATGGGGTGATTGTTTAAAATACGCATCGTAGGATGTAGAAGTCATAGGTTAGAGTCCGTTCTGAGGGTTGAGAATCCGAAAGGTGCGGTGTATTTCGTTATCAAAGAGTTGTGAGGATAGTTGGAAGTATGCAAGGTTGAAAAATCAACTTTGGAGTGGAGTTCGGGCATTTCTAGGAACAGAAGAAGAGAGAAGAAGAATTCTGGAAATTAGCAACCGGATCGGTCCGGTGTAATAAAAGAACCAATCTGGTCATCCGGATCGGTCCGGTGTAATAATAGAACCGATCCGGTAAGGCGGATCGGTCCGGTCCCAAAACCGGATCGGTCCAATTTTCTGCAGATTTCGTTTCCCAAGGGACACACCTCTTCAATACACCTCCTCAATCCACACCCTTTCACTTCACCCAATCCATCCCTTCCTTCAAAAATTCGTCCCCCCATTTCCCACCCCTTCATTCCCTCCATTTCCCCCACTCATACCTATAAATACATACCTCCCCTACCCATTTTCTTCACACCTACACCTATCTCCTCTCTTATATCTTCATAGATATCTCCTTCCTCCATACTAATGGCTGCTCCCCAGAAATATACCTCCATTGAAGTTCTTCCCAACGGAAATGGAGAGTATCGTTCCCGCCAAGAAGCAAATTGGTGCCGTAAGTTTTTCAGCCCTACACGAAAAATTCATATCGAACGTCAAGTGTTGTGGGACCAAATGCCCAATTCGGTCACAGCCCTTTTCCTGTCAAGAGGCTGGTGCCGTTTCTTCAATGAACCATATGAGGCTGTGTGGGAAAATGAAGTCCGTCAATTCTACGGATCTATCATCCGTACCGCTGAATTTGAATCCCAAGCCTTTGTGGATTCCATCCCTATCCCATTTTCACTTGATCTCATGGCACGAAAACTCGAATCATATGGTGTGATCACTCCAGCTCAGTTTGACTATCCGAGTCCCGATCCCGTTCTCACCAAAGAAGTTTATATCTCGCGAATCCAGCCCGGTGCGGTTTGGAACACCGAGACCTTTCCCGTCGGTCGCTTGTCCGACAAGGCACGCTTCACCTTTCATATCGTTTGTGCCAATATCTTGCAAACATCCAATGATTCGGCGATGAGACCTAGCCAAGCCACTATGATGTATCATCTATTCGACTCGGCGACCGTGATCAATTTGGCCCGAACATTTTACACCGATATCCTTTTTGTGGCTTATGATAAAAAGGGTCGCGCTCCTCTTCCGTATGGTCGACTCATCACCTCAATGCTTCGGGATGCAGGGATCGCACCACCTCAGGATCTTGTCAACCTTCCTAAACCTTTAGGACAAGAGTCCCGCACTCAAAGTGAGCGGCAAATTCAGCTAGTCCATGCGCGGCACGGCGGCAATTCGAGTGAGGAGGACGACGATGAAGAGGAAGCCGTCGCTGATGAGGACGTGGAAATGGCGGAGGGTGAAGAGGAGGAATATGATGAGACTGCTGATCCGGATTATGTTCCGATGGGTACGGGCTTGACTGAGCGCGTTCTCTCTCTTGAAACGCGTTTTGACGCACATGTGTCTTCCTACGAGAGGGACATGAGTTTGGTCCTGCGTATGCAGGCCGACTTGTATCGTCTCCAGGCGGGACCCGAGGCCCCTATTCCTCCTTATTATTATAATCCATATGACCCTACTGCTCCCAGTACTTCCCATCCACCACCCGCCCCTTAGGCTACCCTTCCCTTGTTAGGATTTTTATCCCTATGTTTGTAGTTTTTGCTTACACAGTTGTTTCCACAGTTTGTTTGTATTCTACAGTTTTAATATGATATTGGCTTGTTTTATTTATCGCACTCTTTATGTTGTCTTCTTTCTCTCTCTTATCTATTTGATTGAGGACAATGAAAATCATTGAGTTAGGGGGGATGGCAGGTGCGTATTCATAAAACTTCGCTTATATTCATATATATGTGTCTAAAAAAAAAATTGAAAAAAAAAAAACCAAAAATATTTTTGTTCAAAATAAATAAAAATTGGAATTTAAAATTTTCAAAAATATCACCTTTATTCTATTTAAAGTCTCAAATTGTTAAATCTCAATTGCACTAAGCCAAAATTGACCAAAGATGGAAATTAAAAGAAAATTGACAACTTTACGAATAAGTGTGGAGATTGATCAAACCCGGTGAGATTTCGAGCCTATCGATCTTTTTGAGTTTTTAAATCAATCCGAGTTTATGATTAACTCAAAGTTTTTTCAGCGTTTTAATTAGTCGTTGATGATCTCAATCCTTTGTTTTGATCGGTTATGGGAAATGTGTGAAATGTTGTCTCGAAATTCGTGCTAAATATATCTCTAAACTTAATTAATCTCGAGATGCATATGGTAATGTGATTAGAAATTTCGACAATGAAGTAGGCCATCGTTTGTTACCCAAAAATATTTGCCATAAAAAAAAGTGTGAAAAAATTATCCCTTTGCAACCCAATTTGAGCCTAATAAAATATTTTCCTTTCGTTTGATAACCCAAAAAACCAAATAGCCCGGAATTGGGAAAATAGAGAAAATCCATCAAGTAAGTCCAAAGTGTGCATAAAAAGGGGCAAGAGAAAAACAAAAAAAAAATGCTCAACAAAAAAAAAGAAAAAAAAATGAGCAAATGCCCGGAAAAGCACTAATGGACGTCATGAGAAAATTTTCCAATTCCGAACATTCCGTCCATTCCCATTTTTTCCCTTATACCTTAAACCCAAGAAAAGTCCTAACCGAGTCCAAATGGTGAAATTAATTACTGCGTGGAGAGCTAAGACATGAAAAGATAATATGAGAGATTAAATGGTGTGAATTAGAGGTGATGTTCCCATTTCCTAATAATTGTATTCCGATGATGAGATCTTTTCACCATATATTTCCTTCTTTTCAATTTTGTATGCATGAATTTATGTCCATTATATTTAATCTTTTTATCATGCATACTGAGAGAAAATAGCCACAATCCGAGTGATTCGTTTCTGAGTGCATGCGTAAGAATTTGAATCAAAACGAATTTTCAGAAAGTAACGTAATGCTCAATCGGTGCAAGTTTGAGGTTTAATTTTTGGCTTTGCACACACACACTATGGTTTGAGACATTTGAATATGAATTTGTGGTGATTATTTTTTGAAAAGTTTAAATTGTACAATTTTTAAGTATTTTGATATTTATTTGAGTCAATAAAGAATTTTGTGGGTATATTCACTGCAAACCCTCACGAGACAAAACTCGTCCTACTAGGGTAACCTAGGGGTTTAAAGGTTTGTTGCATACGCTAAATGCAATCGCGTGCCTGCGAAAGTGGAATACTATTTCAATAAAGAAGTTTTCAAGAGATGAATGTTGGTTAGATTCAGATACATTGCCCGGCACGTGCAAAGTCCTAAGTTAGGGGGATTTGACTAAGCATAAATTCTTCAGAATTTAGCCCCTTAATTTAGTGATTTTAATATCTCGAACAATGTAATTGAGCTATTTTTATGCCATATCACTCCATTGTCTATTCCTAACAATATTCCCTAGGTTTTGTATAATTTGGATGAAGTTTTCAGGAATGGAATGCAAGAAAGAATCCAAAAGAAAAGAAAAGATGCAAGCAAGAAATGTCTAAGGGTAAAAGTGTAATTCCATTCAGAACTCGAAAGTGACACCAAAAGGGAAGTTGAAGAGCATTAGTTCACAACAGCATAGGAAGAAACGACATCCAAATCGGAGGTCTAGATAAGAAGATAAGGACAGTCCAAACTGCAAGGAAAAAGTCAAAGAAGAAGATATTCGGACCGATCCGGGTAGGAGTCAGACCGATCCGATCTGGCCAAGTCCAGTGCACCCCGGATGGATGAAAAATCGATGGAATCAATAACCGAACCGATCCGAGCACAATCGGACCAATCTGGAAGAAAATAAAAGAACCGATCCGATGGATATCGGACCGATCCGATTAAGACCCGGACCAATCCGATGGATATCGGACCGATCCGATTAAGACCCGGACCGATCCGGTAATGCGAAATCCTGGCATTAATTTGCCATTTATTGTGCAGATTTGATGAATGCGTAGGTGTGAAACTTGTTCCACAAGCAGGGTTGGATGCCGACTTTCGATGATTTGTGCTATAAAAATCCAAGCTCTACATCATTTAAGGGAGGCTAGGGTTGAGAGTTCTAGAGAGAGTTTTAGGTCAGATTTCTAGGTCAAATTTCCATTTTCTTCGAGATTTGCATGAACCCTAGTTTATATTCTGAATCCCAATTCCGTTTTTGTGCTGAATTCAAGTAATATCATTTTATTCTCTTGTGCTTTAATTTTTGCAAATTTCTTACAATGTTCTGCAGTTTCATAATTTCATATGTGAATTTGTTTTTAAACCAAATCATGAGTAGCTAAATTCCCAAGGGTTGGGGTACATGAACTCAATCCTAATACAAATTATTTGTATGGAAAATAGAAAATAAATGAAAATATTGATTGAATGGTGAATGAAAATCATATATACATTGTCAAATCTTTTAATCTCTCTTGCCCTAGGTACTTGAGATGTTTAAGAATGCTTCGTATGTATAATTTGTCGTTCACCGCTTTATATTTATCTTTGATTTCATATGATGCGGGCTTGAACCTCATATATGTAATGCTTAGAGTTTATAAGGACTGGATTTAATCAAGAATTTTGATTTATAATTCTAGTATTCTAAAGGATAATTTGTTAAGGATTGAGGGATTGTACCCTACCCTAATTTTCTCTAAATTGTTAAACCCAAGTCTTGTTGTTAATTTCTAATTGTTTTTCATAACTAAATTTTTAGAAATTTTCCCACAAATTAATCATCTTTTTATTTCTTTTAAGAAATCATTTCAAGGTTTAGTAATTGTTCTTGTTACTGTTTGGCAATCTCGATCCCTGTGGAGACGATCCCGACTTAACGGGTTATTACTTGAGCGACAAGGCTTGCACTTGAGCCTAGATAAATACGCACATTTAAGACAAATATTAAGTTGCGTCGGTGGACTTCATTTCGTACTCCACCACGATTAGATCACCCTATAGTAATGTCCAAAAATTGGTAATCATTCTAGACCTAATATCTAATGGGAAATATTTTCCCTCAAACTTTAACTAGACCTATCTAATGGTCATTCTCGACCTCTCTGCATCGATAATGATTAACCCCTACCACAGTAACACATATCTTACTAGCATGCATCAAGCCAACATCTTCATATGCACGTCTGAGCACTATATTAGACGTTTGTGCCTCTCTAAGTCCCTCATTCACTATTGAGAGAATAATGGATCTATCGATCCATCAAACTAGAGTTGATTGCCCTTGATTTAGACACTTCTCGCCTTCTCTCAAGTTGAAGTAATATGTGGGGAAGATACAATCGTGAGTAGTGGTCATGGATGATTTTGGCTCATAGAGACCATAGTAGAAATAATAGTTTGCATGAAGATTGCATTCAAATCTGTCGGCACAAGGTATGTATCCTTCCTCCATGGCTTTGGTTGGGGTTGTGATGCCCATAACTTAACGATAACTATCTCTATTTTGAGAGGTCCTCCTCTCCTATTGTTCTCCATCTTAAAGGATATAAACAATAACATATTAGTAACATGCAACGAAAAGAATACAAAATCCTAAACAATTAGCTTTAAAGTAGTCAAAGAACCCAATATTGAAAAATGATAGGTGCACTCAAGACTCTAGGACACTAGAATCCTAAATGATTCGATACCAACTTTGACACCCCATAAAACACATAAATAGATTGATATGTTCTAAAAAGTAACTAATACGATAGTCAAAACAATTAATACCATTCTAAGCATGACTGAACTAAATAAACGATAAAGATTATAACAATGCTAAAATAGAATAATAAAATTATACACGATACATCTCTGATACCATTCCAAACCATATTAACTGTAAAATCCACACTATAATATAAACAACTCAAATAAATCAAGCGTATAAACTTGGAATAAATAAAATTGTCTCTTGCATCCTAAGAGTAGGAAACTATAATGGGAAGTGAAAACTAGATAGGGTTTCCATCTAAGAATGATCTGGTGTTGGGAAGTAGTGGCCTATAGCTTGTTGAAATAATATCACAAATAGAATTAAACCTAACAAGTCTACATTAGATAAGAATATAACAACATTGCATCCACAATAATAATAATTATAATACATCTTTGTTTGGTATTTTAGTTCTTAAGTTATCCCAACCCGTAAAAACAATATAAGCATGATGTTTTGATCTCAAACACAAATAAAACCCATATTACATAATTATATCATTTATGTAAGTGTCCATTCCTATTATAGTGCCAATGTTTTAATCATAACTGTACATCTCTAAAATAAACAAAATGTATAATAACAAGAATCTAATAGTACAATATCTAAGTGAGTATATTCCATTCACATCCAAAAGATATGGGTTATGCTGAATCTCGAAAATAAAGGTATGAAGGCCTATCGCTAATGCCTTTGGGGATCACTCATATACTACTAGGTATAGTTAGAGGACTCCCCAACCTTATAATATTAATGCAACATACAAGGGTAATCACTACTCCATAACAAAAATAAAGTGTGACCTCATACCAAAGGATATACGAGTGATTTTGGTCCCATTGTCCAAACTTCGTGGATGGGTACCTTAATATGTTGGGCCTGGGTAAATAGGACCAAGATAAACATCTCCTTAATCACCGAGGTATGAAGTTCAGTCATCATCATATGACCCTATGAAATCCCTCCTAGTAGGTTTCTCGAAAGTGCACACACCCCCTCGGTATGATTACGCACAAGTCAATTAAACAAACAATATATCCTATGTTAATGAAAATTAAACCAATCTTTTCAAATTTCGATTACTACATACATTAAATGTTAATTATTGTTTAAACTTGAAAACCTTGGGCTCCTAATGTATACATGATAATATCCCAAACCTACTAGTTATAAGTAATTATAATTAATAAAATAATCCTGAAATAACACCAGCTTTGATACCCCATGAAAACCCTAAACCTACGCTCACCCGGCTTGGCCCTAGAGCCGTATCGATCCGGACCCAGGTCAGATCGATATGAAAAGTCTAGATGGGGGGTCCTACTTCCATATTTATTATTTGATGACCATAGACAAAACCAACTTAAACCTACATTTACTACCTTAAATGAACAATTTTGCTTCTAATCTAACCCACATATTTTGATAAACTTTAGATGTTTAAAACACGTTTAAAGATCTAATTACATAAATAAAGAAATGAACCCTGTTTTTATGTGGTACATAAGATTCATCAAACTAACCTACTTTTTCAACATAATAACCAAACAAGATTTCGCCGCCTCAAATTTTTTGTTTGCCTATAAAAATCTGTTTCGTGAAGCTTTTTTATTAAGACTTTTAATTTACGCAAACTACTGAACTACTGCAAAATAGTCTTCACTTTTTAGGGCAAAACTTGTTTTTGATTCACATAAATCAATCCTAATTACTTTTGTGATTCATCTTTGAACCCAAACACTTTTATAATGAAGTTCATTCTTTTAAGTGTTGTCTCTACTGCTGATCTTGGGGATACTCGAGGGTATTCACTACTAAAGGAGGAACTACGATTCTTGTGATTCTCGAATTATTCATTGTTGACTGAAGGTTGCGGCCTTTGTGGGTTCTTATGGGAATTCATTGTAGTATTTCACTTCTGAGTTTGTAAGTTGCGATTTACATTTTATTAGTGAAATAAAAGGTTGTTGCACTGTCGAATGTTTTCTTGAAATTATTTGGTTGCATGTTTTATTTCTTTACCTTTTTAATCACATAGATGCATATTTAATTAAGATTGAAATTTGTGGTATTGATATCTAGTTAAATAAGTTTAATCTATTGAAATATTGTGCATTCAAAAATTGGTATCAGATCCCCATTTTCAAATTGGCATAAGATATTTTAGCTCCAAATTTTACCTTTCTTTATACACACACACACACACACACGAGAGAGAGAGAGAGAGAGAGAGAGAGAGAGAGAGAGAGAGAGAGAGAGAGAGAGAGAGGATCAAGTGAGCTCCTTAGTTTCCATACCGCTAGCACGAACCAATTTTGATAAAATAGTAAAAAAATATTTTTGGGTTAATTTTTTTTGGTTTTTAAACATTTCAGTAGGACCATAAAAAAATCAGATCAAAACGATTTTTTTTGCTATTTTAAAAAAATCGGTCAAACTTTGTCAGTTTATAAAAACTTAAAAACGGATAAAGTTTGAATGATTTTTTTAAAATAACAAAAAAAATCATTTTGGGGTGATTCTTTTAGTGGTCCTAATGAAATATATATATATATATATATATATACACTAGCGTATGCTTGTGCCTGAAGGCACGCTGAAATTTTTTCCACAATATGTAATCGCGAAACGGTAAATTTTTTCCATAATAGGTAATCGCAAGGCGTTTTTTTTTCAAAGTGCGTACTTACAAAATGGCAAAAATTTTATTTCCCAACAAAATAGTGTAATTTAAATAAACAATAGTCATAATCTCATTTGTTTATAGGACTATCCACCATGCTAAACAAATAATAAATAGTCCTGCAACATTCAAAATTATATGTCGTTGATAGGACATACGTCATATTTAGTTCACAACAAATAAACAATTTTTTTGAGTTATATGATGTCATGTGATGTTGTGTTCATAATTAGTGTTATATAAAAAGGCATGATGCCAATTTTTGAAAATTTACGTCGTTGATAGGACCATAAGTCGTATTTAGTTCGCAACAGACTAATGTTCTTCGAAATAACCTATATTACGAACCTATTACTTCAAAAGAATTGGGCCATTTTTAGAACACGTATAATTGAGTCAAAAAGTTTTTTACGACACAATTGTAACCAATTTTAAAAAATTAGGACAATAGTAATAGTCCATCGTGAACATCGTATAAACAAAAATAGTCCTCGTGATAGTCTTGTCTAAACAACATAATTTATTCCAAAACATAGCAATAGTCCATCTTGGACCTCGTATAAACATCATAATTTAAATCCAAAATGTTTACAACACAACTAATTGTATAGAATTTACAAAATTTGAGCAAACTTTCCTTTATTTATCGGACTCAAGCAATAATAATAAAATCCACATCATGCCATTTACATCATGTCTCTCATTGCTACAACAATAATCGTTTATATTAAAATTTCAACCAAATTGTAATCCAAATAAATAGACAATATGATCTTAATTGAGTATCCCATGTACATTCTTAACAACAATGCAAAGATGAAGAGAACAAAATGTGCGATCCTACTAAGACTATCGGTGTCCCGTATGCACGACCGACGTGAATGCATCTCATTACTTCATGAAGATTATATGATACGACTCTGCCGATGATAAATCAACAATATGCAATCCCTCCTTTCAATCCATAGTTCCCAAACCTGTAATAATGTATTTTATCATTAGATGAGCATAAGAGAAATGCAATTGCTTAAAAATACATCAAACAATATCCAGGAAAAATAAATAAAATTTCTAATCAAACATACACACGCCATAGAAAAATGATTAGAAAAAAGAAATTAAAAAAAAGTCAAATCAATTTTGTTCCAAAAAACATAGTTCTTTGTGTGTTTCAACTTCCAAATTATAAAATCGCTTCGGTTGACCTGGTCCATCCCACTTCAATACTGGCATCATCGGTCTGACCCACTTCAATACCGACATCACCGAGACTTGCCTAAATGTGGCCCAATGAATGACATATTATTGACTAAAAGGAAAATAAAAGATGAATAAACATCAATAGAAACAGACTGAATGTTGTCAATATGATGTCTATAACCACACACATTATAATAGGCCTAAGGAATGAGACAATAATTAGAGTTCGGTATTGAATCAAAGATAACAGTTCAAATGAAAGATTGGATTTGCATTTGAACTGTTCAAGCTGTTCAAAAGATAAGAGTTCAATGTGACAACCCGTGATCCGAAATAAGGGGTGACCAACCCGATACTCCAATATAACGAAATCATGGATGGAAATCATTCTCAGCATCACAACAATAAAATAAGTATACGGGAAAACCACCCAATAATTCAGAAAATGGGTTGTCAAAAATTTTTAAATTTAGTTTTATAACAAGTTAAGAAAATAATTTAAACAATCCAATCTGAAGAGATAGTGGAATTCTAAAAGAGTTTATATTACATCCATAACGAATATACAATAAGAGGACCGAATATGTTGTCGGTCAACAGTTACATACAACGTATTACATCAGTTTAATAACTTACATAATACATTCATTAATTAATTACAAAAGTTTGGGCCACACGCCCGAGTGAAAGACCCGATCATATCTAGAACACAAAAATTAAAGCGTCTAATACAGCATCCTGTAATATCCGTAAAATCTTACAGCTCCTCAAAATTATTTGAGTGGGAATATCAAAACGGGCGCCCTTGCGGTGGAGCACCTGAGCGGATACAATTTCATGCACAACAAGGAAAAATGAACGGGTCAAGGCACGGTTATATATGATTCCCATAAGAATAAGAAGCATGATAGGTATGAACAGTTAATCATGAATGATGAAGATGAAAATCTATCAACATAATTCTAAGCATATGAATACAATGTAAATGATTTTAACTTTCATTCAATTAAGCAAGAAAATACAATTAAACCTAATTAATTAAAAGCCCCCATCATTATTCATCAATTCCATTTCAGTTTTCATTCCTTAACAGGAATATAATTACCATCATATGCACTTATGGAATTTCACATATTTCAAGTCCCACTTGAATTTAGAAAGGTTATATTCTTATACATATAACGATTTTAAGATCGCCCCTCCGAGTTTCCCCACTGGGCGCACCCCTAAATGACTATCATCTTCCAGGGCCTATCAAACAAGACAACCTGGGCACCTAACGCACATCGGGAAGTGGCCATATACCTGTGAGTGAGTCATAACCACACCCGAAATTACCTCACTAGCACAGAATAAAACATATAACAATCCCGCATATGACCGAGGACTATAGTCTCCCTGCATTCATTAGTCATGGGACATCACCTCATGCGCGAGCTTCCCTTATGATAGAATTTAGAGAGGTGTGTTTAAGTAAATTAGCATTTACATTAAAATCTCATTTTCATTTCCATTATCCATATGTTTGGTTCATTTTTATTTGAACCCATCATCATTGAATATTCTCATTAATATTCCTCATATTTTAAGTCCCGAATTATTCTCCAAGTGATTACAATAATTCTACAAGTCCTAACAATCTTATATACCTCCCATGAGTCCCTAAAGTCTCCAAGTATGGACTTACAACTCCTATACTCCTAATAATACACTAAGTGAAAGAAATGCCCTAATATCAATTTTGTACACCTCAAGAATAAGTCCCATTTAACCCACTCCTTGCATAGGGTAATGACTCAACTCAACTAAAACTCTACGACTCTAAGTTTACTTCATGCAAGAAGGTTACTAGGTCCTAATCCTAAAGAAATAGGTTAAAAATTGAGTTATAAAATTAACTCAAAAACAACAAGAAATTGAATCGATTCGCCCAAAGGCTGAATCGATTCGCCCAAAAAGCGAATCGGTTCGGCCAAGAAAACTGGGTTTCTGTAAGCTACCGAATCGATTCGGTCCAAGTACACCTGGAAACTGGCCCTATGTGAATCGATTCGCCCAAACCTGCGAATTTGCCAAGTTTGGCTATGCAGTCTTGAACTCCTAAAATTTCACCCAACTCAAATCCAACCAAACCAAGATCATTTATTGCAACTAGTGCTTCATAAATGTATTTAACTACCATCATTTACGTCATTGATCATCCAAATCAACCTCCAAGGATTCAAAACCCTTTAATCCATAAAAACCCTAATATTGTTAAACCATAACAATCCGCAACTATCAATACTAATTATTCAACTTAAATCACATAGTAGCAAGTAGATAACTTGCCTCAAGCTTGCAATTTCAGATTTGAGGAAGATGAATGCATGATCAATCTCCAAATCTTCAATCTCTCTCTTTCTCCACAAGTTCTCTTCTTCTCTCTTTCTCTCTAGGTTAACAAATGTTCTTAAGGGAAATACATGAAAGGCAAGACATAAATCGTGCCTGAAGTCTAAAATGCCCAACTTAAATGATTAATACGGGATAAAATGACTCGCAACTACACATTTAAGCTATAACCAGTCAAAAGACCCCGAAACACAAAAATGCAATATGACACTTATTTTGACTGTCTCGCACCATTCGGGACTAACTACACCCTCCAAATTATCATTTGGAAATTTTATAACTCATTTCAGATTTCGATTCCTTTTAAAGCATAATGTCATTTTAAATCTTATAAGACAATAAAACACAACATGGTGATATTTACCTACTCATAAGGTAATTATACAACATTTTAGTAAATATTAACTTTTCTTCATCAAATTAATACTTACTCAGCATTCCAACATTTTAGATATAGTCACTTCACATAGTAAATAAGTATAAAATAGGTTCTCAAAAGTGAGGTTGTTACATTCAAATATAAACAACAATGTTCAATCTCAATTACGAACAATAAGCATATTAATAATTGTATTTCAGTGAACCTGCATATGGAATTAAACAACAAAAAAACATCCTTAATTTCAGTAGCAGTACCTATTCATTTTCGCAGCAGGAGTACCTATTCAAAATGTGTCATTGAATTGCATCGCATCAGAAGTACCTACTCACTCATTGTTGTCTCACTGCTATCTTCAAATCTTATCGCAGCAGCAACAGTACCAGTTATGATTCCAGTTGAGTCAAATCTAAAGGTTAGAATAATAACATATATGGATGTTCACACGTGCCGTATGCATAATCAGTCACAGTTAAACGTCATAGCATCTGTTAGACTGTGATTTACTGTGATTAACTACATCAAAAACAATTAGGATATAAATTCATTAAGATTGTTTAAAGGAAAAACTTTGCATAAAAATTCCACCTCTTTTTTTTATATATAACTTCATTAAGATATATCATTTATCATGCACTTGAAGATAAATTTTAAGTCTTAAAATTTGATTCTTCACAGTGCAGGTACCACTGTGAATCAGCAAATGGAAGGTACCTGCTACTACTACTTATATTCGAGATTTCAAGTTACATCTATCAAGATTTCAAGTTACATTTCCAGATTTCAAGTTACATTATCACTATGCTTGATAATGATCTTTAGAGCTTGAAATTCTTGGCCCATAATAAGAATTTAGAGAGTAGACAAATGACTCAAATTAGTAAAATAGAATGTATGCCCTGTACTTTAATGGGAAGTTGTAATTTGTCAACTAATGCTACGGTAGTAACAAAGTTCTAAAAAAATGGTAAAGTACCTGTTATTGTCTTCCAACTGTTGTAGGTAGCCTGCATGGGATCGTACCAATGGGTCGCTACACTTGGGAGGATGACAACAAACCAAGAGTAATCAAATACATCCACTAAAATGGAGATTAAAAAAATAGAAAACTTACCCGCACCTTCTCCTCCACCTATCGTTACCTGCTCACACAACTTACCTGCACCTTGTACTCCACCTAAACCCCACTACTCCACCTTCTACTGCCCCCCGCTAATTATCCAACATCCCACATTTCCCAAACCAAAAACCCACATACGTACCCCACAATACCCCCTTCCTCTTGCAACCCCTGCGCAAAGCACACACTCATAATATGACACCCTACCAACTGCTTAGAACACCAACCGCAATACACCATACCTGCTATGCCGCCTAAAATCGAGACCATCCAAACCCCAACGCTACCTGTACCCACAAACTCATGCCCCCCCCCCCCCAATTCGGGATCACACCATCCAACCACACAACGACCCCCACCCAAAAACCTCCCTACAATTAGCCCCGCTGCTCCGCCCTGCCTGCTACTCTATCTCTTTAAGTTTCGCTTCACATTCATCTTCATCGAAATTAGTTGTTGCACCGATGGGTGTTTAATGAGGTTGGTTAGATTAAAAACTTGCATTAAAACATGAAAAAGAGAAAAAAAAAACATTAATACAGGGAGATGGACAAATCAAACCTCATACCTATTGTACGAATTCACCAACACGAACAAATAAAGCCCATATTTCTACTGTGCTCTGACATTGCGAACATATGAACTTGAAATGAAAAGATCCCAGATAGAACTTAAAAATGAACATAGTGTTATAGGATATAAACACATAATTTTCATACCAAAAAATTTAAGTCCCAGTTTGATTGGTCTTGGATTAAAACCTGAAATGAAAAGAAAAATATCAGTTTGTTCGCAACAACATTGTATCTCAACAAATCAACTTTCAAGTGGACTGTGAGTACTCAGATACATCCCCAACCATAAAAATGTACCATAAATGTGAATACATATGGTGTACTTACTTCTATCAAACAAATACTTCCATGAATATAGATTGTGTACTTACTGCTATCAAACCTAAGATTCAAATATGAAATCAGTTATATGTTGAAATCAAAAGCCACTCCAATCCCAGCAGAGAAATCAAACTATTAGGAGAATGATGCATACAAATATGTTGGTATGGGCAAGGAATCCAATGGAGAAAATAGACCACTTAATTAAAAAAATAAATTGGCAAAAATACATTTTAAACAAAACTCCCTCCACTGAATGGAGAATTCTATCAAACACGTGGCAAGTAATCTGAAACTAACAAAATGGGAAGTAGTTTTACAACATGTATAAACCCTCATACTTAATCTTATAGATCCATGTAGAGATAAAAGATAACCAAATAAAAATCAATACTTGTTAACACAATATAGTACACAATCAAACCTAGAATTCGAAGCTCGGGCATAAGCTTCAGTGCTAAAATGAATAGGTGTTAAATTCAAGTGAAACTAAAATTTATTTCTCAACTAAAATTCAAGTGAAACTAAAGTTATGTAGAAAAAATACAACACCATGAATCCAAATCATCTTGTGTTTCTTAAAAATGAAAAAAAATACCTGGACCACCACCAAACATCAACAAAAATAGTAACTGGACAACCATCAAGCATCAAAATGAAAACAGAGTACTTGTGAGGAACACAAAACTTTTTAACTAAAAATTAACAAAAGTGTAAGGAACAACAAGTGATGTACTTAAATTCAAACTCATATTAATCATCATTGTCATAGCATTTTAGTATAAAGAAAAAAATACCACTCCATAAACCCAAATCATCATGTGTTTCTTCAAAATGGAATAAAAATAGATTACATGAAAAAAAAAGTACCTGAATAGCCATCACCAAAAAAGTAAGGAACACCAAGTGATGTGCTTAGATTCAAACTTATAATAGGGTTATATAAAATACTGTTGTGAATAAAAATAACCATGAAAGAAATGGAAAATACCCGGCAACGACCTTTGATATTCACGATACCTTCGTCCACTTCACCTTTGATTGATGTTACAAAAACCTGAGATAAATGGGTATACATCAAATTAATCACAAAAAAGTCATAAAAGATGTCAAAATGTGCTAAATAAAACCCTAAAATAAAATGCTTGTTTCGTATTACTCCCTGAATACGAAAACCCTAAAATAATTTTGGTAACTACCAAAATAATATGAACAATAACCATGTGAAAAGACGTGTTAAAGATGTTGAATAAGAGATGGAAAATGGTAGTGAAATGGAATTTGAGAGGTTACCTGATGATGTCTTGGGTTTTTGAGAAATGAGAATCAGAGAGAGAGAGAGAAAAAGAGAGAAATGGGGTTGCATGTGCGCGTGTAAAGGGGGAGTATGTTACCAAAATACCCTCATTTTTAAATTAAAAGGTAAGTTTCATGAGAAAGTTTGAAGAGTAAAAAAGAGGGGGAAACTAAATAATTGAGGGTTAGGCTTGTAAAACAGAAAGAGATGTGATCTGAACCATTAAAATGTGTAAAAATATGTAAGGAGGTGGCATCGGTATGCACCGTTAAAAATGTGTATATTTTCAAAAACCAAGCTAATATTATATACATATATATATATATATATATATATATATATATATATATATATATATATATATATATATATATATATATATATATATATATATATATATATATGTGTGTGTGTGTGTGTGTGTGTGTGTGTATATGCACACACGCACACACACACACTAATTACATATCGCATGTCATAAGAAAAGTATATAACCCGTAAATTATAATAAATTAAGAATTTAAATAAATTGAGGAAAAAAATTTGGTATTACACTCAAATTCATCTAGCCGAATTATCTATTGAATTGGTTCATATTCCTATGATGGGAATTTGGCTAAGAGATGTTCATAAAATTAGTTATTTATTCCCGAAAAATCTAAACACTAGAGATATTCACCAAAGAGAATGATAAACCACCTTGATTCCTCAACAATCACGATTGTTCGAGCCAACAAATACTTAAATGGGTCACATTTGGTAACTATCTAGTTGGTAATATAAAATTTATCATTCCTTAGATTTTATCCGAAAACACCAATTTCAAGCAGTGTTTACACATGAGTATGTTGATTCTTCAATATGAACGTATTTAGTTAACTGATATACATGTCTTTCTTATATTTTTACCTCTTTTACCAACAATGCTCCAATAAACCTTTGGGTGGAAGTGAGATATGGAAACATATAGACCCCAACATTTGGTTGAATAATGGCGTGAGGTGAAGTTAACAAATGTTTTGTTTTATCAAACACCTATTAATGAATCTCTCTTTATTTAATGGTGTGGCATGCCTCGATAGATGTATTAATGAGTGAGTGATCTGTAATAAGCTTGCGACGAATCTCATCTAGAGAGAAAGACCTTTACCAAGAAAATTACCAAAAACCTTTAGTTCTTTGGAAAAGCAATTTTCGGATATTCTTTTTCTTGTCACGATCCATATAATGCACCTCTTGAAGATTTACTATGAATACAAAGAATTTCCCACTAGTCAACCCAGAAGCATAATTGAGTGAATCTATCTTAAGATTGTATTTATCACACCTTTTTAACACCTTTCATATATTTTCAAAGTGTTCATCCCTGTTATTTTATTTTATGGCCAAGTCACCCAAATGTAATTCATGTATTTCATGGATATACCTTCGAAGAAAACTATTAGGGTTTATTTGTAAGCACCACATGAAAATTACTCAATGGTGTTCAAAATGTTTTATTTTCCACATCAACGGGATTTGTCTTTACTTAATTGTATCCCACATAACCTTTCATAAATCTATGTATTTCATGACCCATTGTTGAATCAATTAAGATGTGAAATCGATGGTAGTGGAAATACGTCTTCAGGATATAACCTATTGAGGTTTGAATAATTAACAGATAGACAGGTTTGGGCTTTATTGTTTCTTCCCACTAGATTAATGTTGTAATGACAAATTAGATGTTGAATCATCTTATTGAATCCGAGTTCTAGAAACCATTCCACCACTACTTTGTATGTTTTTATAGTTTTCTTTATGGTTGCTTTCTCTTTGGTTTAATGCTGACATCTTAGTGTATTTTCATGAAAAAGTATGTGTACTTCTATATGAGGTTGATTAGGTTCTACTTTATTTCTTCATTGAGATTATTTAAAATGAATATGTACCTAGCTTCATCAACTTCATTTGGGAGGTTGATATTTCCCAACTGCCACACATATTGATTGATGCTAAGAATCAGCACCACCAGATAAAGATGTTATGGACCTCAAACAAGCATAACAAGGGTAGCAATGGAAGCAATGGAGTAATATAAACATATGTAGAAGGAGGTGAGGAAAGGATGAGAAACACACCGATGTAAGTGGTTCAGCCTATCTAGGCCTACGTCCAATGTGCTTTGAGTGATCTTCACTATACAATAAGGGCAGTAATGGCCTTATGATACAATACACTCATTTTCTCTCTCTACTATATATTCGAATAGAGATTTAGTTAGGGTTACCATCCTGGATCCTTTACAAGGTTGAAGGAGACAAGTATATATAGGGCGTGGGGGTGTAGTGTACCCCCCAAGCATGCATTGAGCTGTGGATGATGGTTTAGCTAATCTCCTGGTAACACCTGGCTAGGCCATCTATAGATAATGATGACATAATATTTCCTCACGTGAGGGAATGATCTTATTATAATGGTTTAGTCCACGTGCTATATGAGTCACACGCGCACTACTCCACGCATCTTCCGAACCACGCGCCATGATGATGATGTCGCCCTCGGTCTATAATCATGGCCGAGGTCGAGGCTAGTCTTTTAAAAGCTCTCGTTCTCGAACTGTTGGGCACTTATGATGTCGGCTAATCAAGCGCTGGCTAATAGGAGAATAGGCTATCACACTTGCATGTGGAGCCGAGTTAGGTCCCCAATAGACTTACTTTGCTGATGGTTGGGTCAGCTTGGAGGACCCCTTTCCTCACAATATGACCCTCTTAATGGTTGTCGGGTAGGCTTGGCCGACCCCTATCTTTGGTATGTCCCCCTGGACAGGGTAAAAGCTGAGGTCACCCTCGTCCTAGTACGAGGGTATATTTTGGTATATTAATCACTCCTAGACCTTATCCATCGATGCTATTGAGGTGGCTGAGAGGTATTATTGTCTTTGAATGTGGAGCTGACGTGGGGCTATGTAATACCCCGTATTTTTATGCTATATTAATTTGGGGATTTATTGAATTTAATGTGAGTAATTTATTTAATAAAAATCCGGAAATTTATTATGTTATAATTATTAACGTGACGAGAGTTAGTAATTATGGGAAATTTGTTGAATATTACTAATGAGCAAAGTAATATATTATATTGGTTATATTGAATGTCATGAGTGAATTAAATGACAATTTTGGAAATTTAACTCGGGAGGTGCACGTGTCACATCGGGACTAATTTTGTTAAATAAAAAGTGAATATTTTATAAGGTGTTCGTATGGTCGTTTTGAGTGTGCCAACGCATCCGGAAGGGTCGAGATAGTCAGAAAATTGTACCCGGGGGTTTAGTTTGGGTCTCGGGGCGTTTTTAGGCCTAATTAGTACCCCGGGAGGGCAATTTAGTCATTTCACCTTTTTGGGTAATTAAACCCACGAAATTCAGCAACCTATATCAGCCATTTAAGTTAGTCTTTTAGGGTTAGAATATTCAGAACACAAGTGACGGCCATTAGAGAAGAGAGGAGAGAGCTCCAAGGCAATCCAAGGCCAAAAAGTCACCGGTTTGCACCGCCGCCACCACCAATGCGTAGATCGCGAGAAGAGGAACGCAACCACACCAAAATATCTGCAAACCAGACTTCTAAAAATCCCAGACAAGTATTTAACTTATGTATTTTCGTTAGTGCAATCTTCATATTAGTTTAGGATTGATTAGAGATGAAAACTATCGAAGAAAACCCAATTTGTGTTAGGAAAATGCATGTAGTATTGATTATAATGAAATTCTGGAATCCTTGCCATGTAGAGGAATATAACCCACGAAATTTTGATGATATATTAGAAGGAAATTCTGGTAAAAATAGATTAGAGCCTTGATTAAGAAAAACTCTAGGGTTCTTGATGATTAGATGAATTTTTGGTTAATTATCCATGTTTAATGTTAGATATACACATGCTTTACGTTGAAAACATCTGGTATATTGTTATAATGATAGTAGTAGGATTTTTGGTACAATTAGAATGGAAAAACATGGTTTTGGATGAAGAAATTTGGTAGAACCCGTAACTGCATTTCTGCAGAATTTCGCAGACCTGCTTGATCGATCGATCGAAGGTTCGATCGATCGAGCCCCAGACCTCGATCGATCGACCCCTCCTGGCAGACTCTTATTTCCCTTGTTTAATTAGTTAAATTAAATTCATCATGAAATAATTCTTGGGTATTCTTAATGAAATGTTTTAAGAGATAAGAAAGACCAGTAGGACATATGAATAAGTGTTGAGAACTTTATTATAAGACGAGAATCTTGTTTTTGGGATAATTATATAATGAACAATGAAATTACGTATTTCAAGTGAGAGAATGCGGCGAATAGATACGATAGTAAATAGAGGTATACCTACTGAATTTTCCTACTTGGACGGATAGAGTCAACGAATGTCACGTATTAAGTGAGAAAACCCTTCGAGTTAAGGTTAGAGATGAAACCTTATACATAATTCTAATAATGTGAAATTAAGAATAAATGGTATAATTATGGGTGACGAGAAGAACCTATATTAATATGATAAAGTGGTATATTTATATGATTTTGTGTACATATATTATACTTGTGAAAATCATGCCCACACTACGTGTTATCCCTGAGGTTACCGCGCTGGGACAAGTCTTATCTCGATGGGACCTTTATTGGGGATATTGACTTGTACCCTAGAAGATAGATATCCTTGGTACAGGCTATCGATGTGATAGTTCAGACGGTCCTAATAGACACCGGCATGTGCCATCCTCTTAGAGACTTGGAATCTATTCTTCGCCTCAATATTGATTGTGTATTTATGTTAATACAATTCGAGAGTGATTCCGATTGTATTCCCCTTTAAATGAGTGATATGGAGTTTTGGATAGTAGAGTATGCCCGTACCATAGTTTATTTGGGGTGATGTTATTATATATATATATATATATATATATATATATATATTATACGAGTAGTTAATATATATATGGAATTCTGAAATTTGGAACTTCCTACTGTGAATTGATATGTAGGATATGGTTGATGACTCAAATTATAAATACTTGTTTTGAGAAAAGATAATATGACACTGGAAAACTTTATTGACTAATAAAGTTAAGATGAGAACTTTGGTTATTAATTGAAATATTCTTTTCAAACAATTGTATCGTTAAATTTTGAATCCTACTAATTACCTAAGATAAGTTTAATCATTGGGGAAAGATAGCGTGTTATATGATGAGATAAACCATTAGGAGGGTAAGTGCGATAGGAGTGCACATTAGAAGAGAGGTGAGAATTTTCTCAAGAGAGTGTCGCACTAATATGTTGTTGCATTGGCCTGTATCAATTTAAAATACATGCTAAACGTATTCTAAATCAAACACACTTTCGGGCTCTGAACCGTTTCTTTCTCTCTCTCTCTCTCTCTAGTATATATATATATATGTATGTATTACAGGTGCCCAGCCACAGGGTCGTCTTGATTAGGATCTCTTGGAAGGAACGCGTTGCAGCTTAGGTGGGAGTTGCAGGTCTCTTGATTAGACGACTTCGTTCATTCGGATCCACTCTTAGTACTTTCATTTAGTTGGGCATGTGTAGCCCTTTCCATTATTTCTTTGTTATTGGGACATTTGTATTTCAGTTGTTTCCAGTATTGTTACTATGGGAGTTATTCGTATTGGATGTATGACTTTATATTTCACATGTTGTCATTCGATTTACGTATGTTTTAAATTAATTGGTTTGTGTTCCAGGTTTATTGTGGTGTGATTCTTAATTGTAGAAATGATGTTTTTAAATAAATAAATATTTTCCTTAAATAAAAGTTGTAAAGTTATGTATAAAAATGGTTTTGACACTTAGCTTAATTATTTAGGGTGTTAAATTGGAAAAAAAAATTATCGACAGTGATGCTGAGAATGAACCAACTGTTTACCTTGATTTAATTTAATAAAGGAGTGATCGCCTGGTATTTAATTAAGCGGGGTGTCACAGGTGGTATCAGAGCATCAGGTTCTAGAGTCCTTTAGGATCTGTGCGACCTATTATGTTTCAGCGTTGCTTTCTTTGATATAGAGCCCTAATACTAGGAATGTTGTGTCTATCTTTATACTTTGGAATTTCGTACTTCTGCGATTTGTTTATTTGAATGATGAACTCATCCAAATTTACTTGAATTTTCAGATGGATCGTCAAGAAGAACTAGCTAAGACAGTTAAGGGAGTCAACGAGCAAGATAGACTCACACCTCAGGTATCCCCAGGGAGAATATCAACCGCCGAGTTAGTGGGTATCGTGGCACAAGCAGTTACCACTGCAGTACTACAATACCAAGAACGCAGCCTACAACTTAAAGGAGGAAAAATACCTAGAGAGGTTAACCAAATGCATGTGACTAAAGTCGACAAATGTACGAAGACCTCAAAATTTCGACAACAAACTACCCAAGACCAAGTCAGTTTTGGTCAACAACGTGGTAAAATGAAGCAGTTTCGAAAGAGGAATAAAGTTCCAAATTAGCAAGGCCGACACCAACAGTAGCAGGGTCGAAGGGGGAGTAACTTCGAAGGTCGATGTTTTGGGTGTGGTAGGCACGACCATAGGCGACAGGATTGTCCGGAGGGAGATAGGGCCCCACAACAGCAGGGTGCCCGTAATGATCCACAGGGGCCACTTTTTCCAATCGCTCTCCCAGCACCAACTCAAGTACTAGGCCTGCCAACCTTTACGGTAGCTCCAGTGCAGCAGGGGCGGTTACAGTACAGACATATCTTTAATGTCCACCAGGCAGTCGCCCCACAGGCACCACCCGCGAATTGGGGTATGTTTTTCTATCCATGAAACTTTGGGTCGAATTTTGTTTGTTACTAGGACAACGCATTATTTTATAGCTACCTATTTTGCGAAAGCCTTAGGGTTATTAGCCACAGCAGAGAACACTGTGACATGTGTAGACTCACCACTGGGGTGTTGGTCGCTTATTTTCTGTATATGCCGGGGAGTGGGGGTAGAGATTGGTAGCTTGTTATTACCTGCAGACAAGTTAGTCTTAGACATGCACGAGCATGATGTGATTATTGGTATGGATTGGCTCGCAGCTTATAGAGCCATGATTGATTGCTTCGGTGGGAGCATTGCTTTTGCCATTCCGGGGCAAGAAATGTTTGTAGTGGCGATGCCTCGCCCAGAGGAAGGTTCGACCGCTCATTTGTATTACATAGAGGAGGATACCTCTAAGGAGGTTGTGATTCCCTTAGATTCGATCCCTATTGTCAGGGAGTATTCCGATGTGCTTCAGGAGATACCAGGCCTACCGCCCAGTCGTGAGATAGACTCCGTTATAGATTTATTTCCAGATACGAGACCTATAGCATGCGCACCGTACCGTATGGCTCCGGCAGAGATGCGAGAGCTACGAGATCAGATAGATCAGCTGTTAGGTCAGGCCTTCATTTGTAGGAGTACCTCACCTTGGGGGGCTCCAGTTTTGTTTATGAGGAAGAGAGATGGTTCACTAAGATTGTGTGTGGACTACCGGGAGCTGAGCAAGGCCACGATACCGAATAAGTATCTGTTGCCTCGAATCGATGACCTATTCGACCAGTTGAGGGGAGAAACTTTCTTTTCGAAGATAGATCTGAGGTCGGGGTACCATCAACTACGTATTAGGGAGCAGGATGTTTAGAAGACTGCTTTCTTGACGAGATATGGGTCTTATGAGTTCCGGGTGATGCCGTTCGGACTCACAAATGCTCCAGTCATTTTCATGGACTTGATGAACCGAGTATTTAGAGAGTTCTTGGATCAATTTGTCATCGTTTTCATAGATGACATTTTAATATATATTCACACTCCGAGGAGGAGCATGCCGAGCACTTGAGGCAGGTTCTTCAAACTCTACGAGAGCATCAGTTGTATGCTAAGTACGAGAAGTGCGGATTCTGGTTGCGAGAGGTACAATTCTTAGGGCATGTTGTTTCTGAGCAGGGGATAGCAGTTGACCCGATTAAAGTATCAGCGGTGAGGGAGTGGTGACAGCCCACGACACCGACGGAAGTGCATAGTTTCTTTGGGTTAGCCGGATACTACAGGAGATTCATTCGGGGATTCTAAAAAAATAGCGGGTCCACTGACGAATCTGACTCGCAAGGGAGTACCATATGTTTGGGATGACGCTTGTCAATTGGCTTTCGATGAGCTGAAAGACAAGCTTACTTCAGCGCCAGTCTTTGCGTTACCGAAGCCGGATGTGAAGTACCTGGTTTACACCGATGCCTCCTTACGGGGACTTGGGGGAGTACTTCAGCAGGAAGAGAAGGCTATAGCTTTTGCCTCCCACAAGCTTAAGCCGCATGAAAAGAATAACCCCGCCCATGACCTGGAGTTAGCAGCGGTCGTCTTTGCATTGAGGATATGGAGGCACTATTTGTTGGGAGAGAAATCCGTTTGTTCACAGACCACAAGTCATTATTGTACCTGTTCACTCAGTGAGAGCTTAATATGCGTCAGCGCAGATGGCTAGAGTTTGTGAAGGACTATCAATTCGAAATACAGTATCATCCGGGGAAGGCCAACGTAGTTGCTGATGAATTGAGCCGTAGACCGGTAGACGATGAAGCGGACGTATGGAAAGAAAAGTTGAAGGAGTTGGGTCACCAGGACGCAGTAGCACGTTCTTTCATATACGTGATGTCAGTCACACCCGAGATTGTTACGAGGGTGATACAGGCACAGACCACAGACCAGTTTTGCCAGGAGCAGATTGTGCAACTTCTAGCCGAGGGTGCTAAGTCCTATTCTGTTAGTTCTGATGGAGGTTTGCGGTTTAATGGGAGATTGGTGGTTCCAGAAGGAGCAGAGTTACATCATGAAGTGATGAATCATTCTCATGGGTCCTGATTTGTGGTACATTCGGGAGGCGATAAGATGTACCAGGACATGAGGCGACAGTACTGGTGGAGTGGGATGAAAAAGGACATTGCTGAGTTTGTGTCCAAGCGTTCCGCCTGCCCGCTGGTAAAGGTGGACCACCAGAAACCGTCAGGATTGCTTCAGCCATTGGAAGTAACCGCGTGGAAGTGGGAGAGTATTTCCATGGATTTTATTACAGGGTTGCCTACATCACAGCGGGGCCACGATTCTATCTGGGTGATTGTAGACCGTTTGACCAAGGTGGCTCATTTTCTGCCTATGTGAACAGATTATACCACGGGTCAGTATGCTCAGCTATTCATCGCTGAGATTGTCAGACTGCATGGGGTGCCCCTGAATATTGTGTCAGATAGAGACAAGATTTTTGTGTCACGTTTTTGGGAAAGCTTTCAGGAGGCTATGGGTGCGGAGTTGAGGTTGAGTTCAGCTTACCACCCACAGACAGATGGACAGACAACGTACTAATCAGATGTTAGAGGATTTGCTAAGCATGTGTTTTCTCGATTTTGGAGGAGGTTGGGAGCCACATCTTCCACTGGTAGAGTTTGCTTATAATAACTCTTGTCAGTTCACGATTGGCATGGCTCCATTTGAGGCTTTGTATGGCAAACCTTGTCGTTCCCTAGATTGTTGGCTCGAAGTGGGGGATAACAAGTTGCTAGGACCAGAGATGATTCAGGAGACCTCTGGGAGGATTTAGATGATCAGGAGTCGCATTCGGATAGCCCAGGACAGGCAAAAGAGCTACGCCGATACGAAACGGTTCTTCCGGGAGTTTAGCGTGGGGGAACAAGTGTTATTGCGTGTATCTCCTATGAAGGGAGTGATGAGATTCGGGAAGAAAGGGAAGTTGGCTCCGAGGTACGTGGGACCATTTCCCATCATCGAGAGGATTGGTCCGGTTGCACGCAGGTTGGGACTGCCAGAACATTTACATCGCATCCACGATGTATTCCACATCTCATCGTTGAGACGATATCTTCGGGATGATATGGCCTATACTCACATTGCGATAGATGATATCGACTTACAGCCTGATAGCTCTTACGAGGAGAGACCAGTGGCTATTCTAGACTAGAGTGAGAGGAGATTTAGGTCGTAGATAGTTCCACTTGTTCGAGTCCAATGGGAGCATCATAATGTGGAGGAATCCACTTGGGAGCGTGAGGCAGATATGCGCGGGAGATATCCAGAGTTGTTTTTACCAAGTATGCCTTATTTTCCGAATTTCGGGATGAAATTCCCTTATTAGGGGGGAAGTATGTAATACCCCGTATTTTTATGCTATATTAATTTGGAAATTTATTGAATTTAATGTGAGTAATTTATTTAATAAAAATCTGAAAATTTATTATGTTATAATTATTAACGTGACGAGAGTTAGTAATTATGGGAAATTTGTTGAATATTACTTATGAGCAAAGTAATATATTATATTGGTTATATTGATTGTCATGAGTGAATTAAATGACAATTTCGGAAATTTAACTCGGGACGTGCCCGTGTCACATCGTGACTAATTTTCTTAAATAAAAAGTGAATATTTTATAAGTTTTTCGTATGGTCATTTTGAGTGTGCCAACACGTCCGGAAGGGTTGAGATAGTCAGAAAAGTGTACTCGGGGGTTTAGTTTGGGTCTCGGGGCAATTTTAGGCCTAATTAGTACCCCGGGAGGGCAATTTAGTCATTTCACCTTTTTGGGTAATTAAACCCACGAAATTCAGCAACCTATATCAGCCATTTAGGTTAGTCTTTTAGGGTTAGAATATTCAGAACACAAGTGATGGCCATTAGAGAAGAGAGGAGAGAGCTCCAAGGCAATCCAAGGCCAAAAAGTCACCGGTATGCACCGCCGCCACCACCAACGCGTAGATCGCGAGAAGGGGAACGCAACCACACCAAAATCATCTACAAACCAGACTTCTAAAAATCCCAGGCAAGTATTTAACTTGTGTATTTTCGTTAGTGCAATCTTCATATTAGTTTAGGATTGATTAGAGATGAAAACTATGGAAGAAAACCCAATTTGTGTTAGGAAAATGCATGTAGTATTGATTATAATGAAAATATGGAATCCTTGCCCTGTAGAGGAATATAACCCACGAAATTTTGATGATATATTAGAAGGAAATTTTGGTAAAAACAGATTAGAGCCTTGATTAAGAAAAACTTTAGGGTTCTTGATGATTAGATGAATTTTGGGTTAATTATCCATGTTTAATGTTAGATATACACATGCTTTACGTTGAAAACATCTGGTATATTGTTATAATGATAGTAGGAGGATTTTTGGGACGATTAGAATGGAAAAACATGGTTTTGGATGAAGAAATTTGGTAGAACCCGTAACTGCATTTCTGCAGAATTTCGCAGACCTGCTTGATCGATCGATCGAGCCTAGAGCTTCGATCGATCGAAGGTTCGATCGATCGAGCCCCAGACCTCGATCGATCGACCCCTCCTGGCAGAGTCTTATTTCCCTTGTTTAATTAGTTAAATTAAATTCATCGTGAAATAATTCTTGGGTATTCTTAATGAAATGTTTTGGGAGATTGGAAAGACCAGTAGGACATATTAATAAGTGTTGAGAACTTTATTATAAGACGAGAATCTTATTTTTGGGATAATTATATAATGAACAATGAAATTACGTATTTCAAGTGAGAGAATGCGGCGAATAGATACGATAGTAAATAGAGGTATACCTACTGAATTTTCCTACTTGGACGGATAGAGTAAACGAATGTCACGTATTAAGTGAGAAAACCCTTCGAGTTAAGGTTAGAGATGAAACCTTATACATAATTCTAATAATGTGAAATTAAGAATAAATGGTATAATTATGGGTGACGAGAAGAACCTATATTAATATGATAAAGTGGTATATTTATATGATTGTGTGTACATATATTATACTTGTGAAAATCATGCCCACACTACTTGCTATCCCTGAGGTTACCGCGCTGGGACAAGTCTTATCTCGATGGGACCTTTATTGGGGATATTGACTTGTACCCTAGAAGATAGATATCCTTGGTACATGCTATCGATGTGATAGTTCAGACGGTCCTAATAGACGCCGGCATGTGCCATCCTCTTAGAGACTTGGAATCTATTCTTCGCCTCAATATTGATTGTGTATTTTTGTTAATACAATTCGAGAGTGATTCCGATTGTATTCCCCTTTAAATTAGTGATATGGGGTTTTGGATAGTAGAGTATGCCCGTACCATAGTTTATTTGGGGTGCTGTTATTATATATATATATATATATATATATATATATATATATATATATATATATATATATATATATATATATATATATATATATATATATATATATATTATACGAGTAGTTAATATATATATGGAATTCTGAAATTTGGAACTATCTACTGTGAATTGATATGTAGGATATAGTTGATGACTCAAATTGTAAATACTTGTTTTGAGAAAATATAATATGACACTGGAAAACTTTATTGACTAATAAAGTTAAGATGAGAACTTTGGTTATTAATTGAAATATTCTTTTCAAACAATTGTATCGTTAAATTTTGAATCCTACTAATTACCTAAGATAAGTTTAATCATTGGGGAAAGACAGCGTGTTATATGATGAGATAAACCATTAGGAGGGTTAGTGTGATAGGAGTGCGCATTAGAAGAGAGGTGATAATTTTCTCAAGAGAGTGTCGCACTAATATGTTGTTGCATTGGCCTGTATCAATTTAAAATACTTGCTAAACGTATTCTAAATCAAACACACTTTCGGGCTCTGACTCGTTTCTTTCTCTCTCTCTCTCTTGTATATATATATATATGTACATATTACAGGTGCCCAGCCACAGGGACGTCTTGATTAGGTTCTCTTGGAAGGAACGCGCTGCAGTTTAGGTGGGAGTTGCAGGTCTCTTGATTAGACGACTTCGTTCATTCGGATCCACTCTTAGTACTTTCATTTAGTTGGGCATGTGTAGCCCTTTCCATTATTTCTTTGTTATTGGGACATTTGTATTTCAGTTGTTTCCAGTATTGTTACTGATATACCCGTTTTATGTTCTAGGAGGATCGCCTCCACAACGGATGACCCTACGAGGGGCCGACCCTTCCCCAGGCCCCAACTGGCCTTCACCAGACCCAGACGACCCTACGAGGGGCCGACCCTTCACCAGGCTCCAGACGACCCTACGAGGGGCCGACCCTTCACCAGGCTCCAGACGACCCTGCGAGGGGCCGACCCCTCACCAGGCTCCGGCCGACCCTACGAGGGTACGACAGTACGAGGACAGAATCAAGCCAGACTCACTGCCGGAAGAAACTTTGCCCTCGGCCTCGGCTCATAGGCCGAGGGTGACATCATGACAGCGCGTGGTTTGGGAGACGCGTGGAACAGTGCGCGTGAGGCTCATATGACACGTGGAAGACCGTTACAACCGAATCACCCCCTCACGTGAGGGAATATTATGTCATCATTTGGCATCTACAGGTGTGAACAGGGGATTGGCTAGATCATTATTCACATGCACCATGCTTACTTGGGGGGTACACTACACCCCCCAAGACCTATATATACTTGTCACCCCCAACCCTACAGGGGATCCATGAACATTAGCCCTAGCTAAAACTCTGCTTGTACACACACAGTAGAGAGAGAGAGAGGGTTATGTGCATTGTATCCAAGGCCATTAGTGCCCATACTTACTGGATCACACACTCACAGTGGATGTAGGCCACATTGGCTGAACCACTATACATCATTGTCTTATTTCCTCTTATACTCATCCCCTTCTACACACTTACATTCCTATACACTTATACATCTCTATGGCTGCCATGGCTGCTACTGCTTGAGCTCACTAACACTTACCTGGTGGTGCTAAATCTTAGCATCATCAGTTACTATGGGAGTTATTCGGATTGGATGTATGACTTTATATTTCTCATGTTGTCATTCGATTTACGTATGTTTTAAATTAATTGGTTTGTGTTCCAGGTTTATTGCGGTGTGATTCTTAATTGTAGAAATGATGTTTCTAAATAAATAAATATTTTCATTAAATAAAATTTGTAAAGTTATGTATGAAAATGGTTTTGACACTTAGCTTAATTATTTAGGGTGTTAAATTGGAAATTTTTTTATCGACAGTGATGATGAGAATGAACCAATTGTTTACCTTGATTTAATTTAATAAAGGAGTGATCGCCCGGTATTTAATTAGGCGGGGTGTCACAGGCTAAGCTGATGAGTGACACTTATCAAGTTGATTGACGTTTATCAAGTGTCAATCATCGTGTTGTATTTCCCAAGAATGACGGTTGTATAATACACTTGGGACATTGTGCTGTAATGATGATTTACCTCGTGGGCAGTGCGCTGCTTTGGTTCTTGTGCTCAATGATGAAAAGGTATTTAAACATTTCAAAACAATAACTTTCTCTTTCCTCTGTTTCTTCATCACACGTATTCTCTCTCTATCTTTAGTTGTTCTCGCCATATCTTCCTTTTGCAAGAACTTAAATCTTTTACTACTTCAATCTTCATTCCCGGTAACATTCTTTGCCCTTCTCTCACACTTTCCTCTATTTTTCTCTGAGTTTTCATTGATTTAAATCATAGTTAGACATTTGTCTTTTTCTGGTGAGTTTTTAGTCACTTAGAGTTACATTTCCACCATCAATTGGTGGTTTTAGGGCTAGAGGTTGATAGCTAGGCTAGGTCGTGTCCTTTCTCCACCACTCTGTTGTGATTCTAGGTCAAATCTTAACCTTTTCAAATTTTTTGGTGATACTCCGATAACCCCTTTCGGTGTGTTGCATACTCATTGTTCTTTCTATTCTTGACTATTCTTCCACGAAACATTTCATTCTTTTGAGTTTGGTCTTATGGTCAACTTGGTCAGTTACTTGACTTGTTTATGATTTAAATAAAAAATCTTTTAAGTCTAGGGTCATCCTCATGATGCTCCAAAGGCTTTACAAATTGGCCGAGGAGTTTCCCACTTTGTGAGAGAGGTGCTTTGTAGATATTAGGAGGGTATAAGAGGAGAACGAGTCTAGATGTAGGGCTAACCCTGTTTGGGTACGATCCATTTTTCTAATTCCATTAGCCATAATTTTCCCTTCACCATCTGAGCCTTTTGGGTCATCTTATCATCAAACCAAGAGTCAGAGCCAATAGGAAGAAATGTATAAACAAACTAGATTGTCATCTTATTTAGGTGATGGGACCTCTGGAAGAGACGACCCATCAAACCTTAACCCAAATGAATAATCCGAGGGAACAGTTAACCCTGAAGTTTTCTGTGTGACTCCTATGTCCCCTTGAATTTAAAGCCCCTTTTCTAGATGGCCCCCCACCCTTTGACAACTATGAGGTAGACGGAGCTGAGGACGAGGGAAGTTGGGATGAGGGTAGTAGGGCTGAGGAGGAGAATGAGAGTTTAGATGTTGAGGAAGAGGCCGACACCTCATTCGCCTCGTCTTTCATCTCTTCTGTCAAGGATCGTGATATCTTACTATGAAGATACTCATTTAGTGTCAAACCCAATGTCACTATGAGGATCCTAGATGAGGATAAGAAATTCTTCCAAGGAGGAGAGGGAGAGATTTCTATGTATGAGTAGATGTTGAGGGTCGACGTCACGTTGACTCTTCATCCTTCCATTTTTTCGATACTCTCTGCTTTTGGGGTTTCTCCTACCCAACTTCCTCCTAACTCATGGAGGATCATCCTTGGCTACATTTCCCTATAGAAGAATACATTCACTGATGATCCCTCAGCTAGTCTATTCCTGGCCTGTTACAACATAACCTCCTCTTCCAAATAACCTGGGTACTTCCATCTATAGGCTAGGAGGACTGATAAGAAAGTTCTTCATGCTGTCCGAACTTCAAACCACGAATGGGAAAAGATATTTTTCTTTATCTCTGGGGATTGGGAATTCCCCGTCGAGGTTGAACCTTCAGAAGATAGCCCGAGGGTCCCTCGAGCATAGTCCAACCACTCCATGAATGCAAGTTCATACCCTGCACTCAACTTAGACGAGAGAGCTATAGAGTATCTAAGGCAGCAGGGGAAGGATGGTACACTTCCCCAATTTGAAGATTTAATCACCCCGAGGCTCCTTAGAGAATCTGGTATGAGGGTCGACCCCCTGACATAATTATGTGTGTTGTTTATTTTTTTCATTTTCTTTCAAATGTTCCCTCATTATCATTACTTATATCTGACATGTCGTTTTACTTTTGCATGTCAGCCTTCAAACGTATCTGACCAACTTTGGGAAATGACTCCCCCTAGCTTATTGGCTGGTCTTAGCAAGAAGAACTGCAAGCAGCCTCAGTAAAGCCTAAAGAAAATAATGGTCATGGGGCCGACCACTATGGGGCCCACCACTAGGACTTCTCAAAAAAGGAAGGATCCAGATGCTCCTATTGGCACTCATCCTGATGCTCGTACAAGGGCGAAGGTGGAGGTCCCAAAAACACACACTAAGGGAATGAGTTCTTCCTTATCCTTGGGTGCCTTCTTGTCAGCCAGTCTGACCATGATAAAGGCCGACTCCACCTCTCTCATTGCCAGTATAAAAGATGCCAAGGTTTCCATGTTCTCAGCTCCATCACCTTTAGACTATAGCTTCCTAGCCAAGATGCCCCCGACTAAAGTCTTTGATTTTAGGCTTCACACTCGGGCTCAGGTATTTCTCTCATCCCTTAAATTTTGTTTCACCAATATTTTATTAACTGTACCCTCGTCCTTTCATTATTAGCTTTACTCTCGTCTTTTGCATCATGTCTATGCCTTCGCCTCTGCCACTAAGTGGATGGAAGAGAATCAATAGAAGTTTTACGAGGTCGAGAGAGCTATTCAAAATGAGGCGAACATGAAGACTGAGCTGGAAAATTTGAGGATCATGCTGGAGAATGTGAAGGCCTAGCACTCGAGGGTTCTTAGTGAGCTTACAAAAGAGCATACTTAGAAGCTGAGGCTCAAGGACGACGTTCTCACAGCCAAGGATGAGGCTTTGACCAATCAGGGCACCCAGTTCCAGTCAGATCTTACTGCAGCTATTCGAAGTGCTAAGACTCATGTTATGTAGTCTTACAAACTATTCGATGAATTTCAAGGATTCGATCTTGAATACTTGGAGAGGGGAATCAAGACATCCTATCGATGGGTCATCTAGAAGTTTTCTGATGCAATGTCGTATATTCGTCCTTCTCTAGAGGCTGCATATTTGGACAACCCATTGATGGTCGAGGCTCTATCCTAAGTGGAGTCTTAATTGAATGTTGAGGTTACTGGGACGTCAGAAGCTTGACCTTCTATTGTTGTTGCTGATGATACTCTACCCAATGATGTTGGGGCTCTACCCTCTAATACATCTCTTTAGGGTGGCCGTCTGTGGCATATACCCTCTCCTTCTGCTTTTGTTTTTTACTTTCTTTTGAAAATGTTGTAATGTAACTCTTCATATTTTTGATGAAAATTATTTTCCTTTCCATTTGTGTTTTTATCTCCCATTTTTATAATGACTTGTAGTAACCATCTTTGTAAGGACACAAATTTCCAATTGAGCCCATATATAGTTTTGGCTCAATTTCGGACAAAAACATTTATTCATAGGATAGTATTTAATTGAAATATTCTCAAGCCTATGAAGTGTTTATTGAAGATGTAGCGGCAAAGAGTATAAAGCTTCATCAAATGTGCCGGTTTGCGTGCCTCGTTTCTATGTCATCAACAACTTCAATGCCCCCAAGGTATGAATGCAATTATATATATATATATATATATATATATATATAGGAGCTTGGAACAAAATTTATTGGGTGTTAGGTTTAATAAAAACTGTGTTTTATATTCAGAAAGAATTAATTAGAACTTTAAATTAAGTTTATAAAGTTTTCTGGGCTAAAAACGAATTTTTCAAACTTTCTGGTGGTTCGTTCGATAGGTCGTTCGAACGAGTTTTTTCGTTCGAACCATATGTCGTTCGAACGAGTTTTGCCAACGAGTTCCCACTAAGGCATACTGGTCCGTCGTTAGAAATGTCGTTCGAACGAGATTGTCGTTCTAACGAGATTTCCAACGAGATTCTAACGAGTCCATACTGGAGCGTCGTTAGAAGACTCGTTCGAACGAGATTTCGTTCGAACGAAATGTCGTCCGAACGAGATGCCAAGCGGGAACAGTTATTGGCATTTTTTGGCAGTTTTGCACCCACTTCCCCACTTGGTTTTTAACCAACTTTTACAAACTTTAATAGGTGAAGGAATGACATTTTCCAACTTAACATTTCCATAACTTTTCAACCTAGTTTATCTCTTAGAGAGAGTTTGAGAGCAAAAATTGTTTAAGAAAATGCTCATGTTTTGAGTGGTAATTTTCAAACAGAAATTCATTTAACACTCTAGACTTCACCCAAGTTTGTTTATTCCAAGTTCTTTTATACATATCAATTTCTTGGAGTTTGGCACCGATTTATCTCTTCCGTTTCAAAGAGAAGTTTTGGTTTGCTTCTACATCCATCAAAGAAGATGACATTTTGTTGTGATTCTACCCACTTGGAGAAAGGCTCCTTTCTCGGGTGACGGTGACCATAGAATGCCCTATCGGTGGATTCCGAGACCGCGGTGGTGTTCTGAGGTTATCCGCTAGGAAGAGGTGTCTACAAGAAGAAGCGTCGAGGCTTGAGAGGGATCGAGTCAGTCGTTGTAAGTCTATTTGTCTTGTAATTGTAATTCCGTATCTAGTGGATTTGTGGCTTGGGCCGCCCGAGGTTGTTTCTCGTCTTGGGTTTTTCCTCGTACATCGCGGCGTAGTGTGATTGGTTTATTTTATCTTTCTTAAATAATTTAGAACTCATGTTTATAATAATTCAAGATAAAATTCGGTTTAAATTATCACACTCATTTAATTTGGTGCTAAATTAAATATTGGCTCAATTTGCTTTATTCAAGTCCTTTGATAAAATTTGGTTTCGCCTAATTTGCTAATTTTGAAAAATATGACTTAGGCAAATTCTAGAACTTAGACTGAATTAATTGGTTTAAGTGAATATATTAATTGATTAATTTTTTACTTCACTTGGTGTAATTTAAATTTGTTTTCAAGAAATTAAAATTTGTTATTTGTTTGTTTTAGTTGAACCATCACCTTCCGCTTCCGCATTTATTTAAAAGATAATTATATTTTAATTGTGAGATTATCAAAATCCGGGGTTTTTCAAATTGGTATCAGAGCCAAAGTGATAAATTATTTCGTTAACGATCTTTTAAATAATTTTTGGCTAAAATGGACTTTTCCCCATTTTCAAAATTTCCTATTTTCGATGGTTCACACTACGCATATTGGAAAGTGCGTATGAGATCGGCACTAAAATCTATCGACGAGAGAGTTTGGATGTCTGTTGTTAACGGGTGGTCCCCACCAACTTATTTAGTCAAAAAATGAACGTGTTATCAAACCCGCCGATAGATGGACTGAAAATGAGTTTAAACTTGCTAATTTCAATTCCCCTGGTTCAAATGCCTTGTTTAGCGCTGTCACACAGGATGAATACCGACGTATTATGACGTGTGAAACCGCTAAAGAAGCTTGGGATATTTTACAATTAACTCATGGAGGAACTAGTGTCGTTAAAGCTTCAAAACTCCAAAACCTCACCACTTAATTTGAAACTATCAAAATGAATGAAAAAGAAACTTTTGATGAATTTTATGCTAGACTTTCTGATATTGTTAATTTATCTTTTAACTTGGGAGAGAAAATACCTGACGACCGTGTTGTAAAGAAAATTTTAAGGTCCCTAACCGATAGATTTATTCCAAAGGTGACCGTTTTAAATTCTTTACCCACTTTAGCCTCTACGAAATTAGAAGAGCTTGTAGGTGATTTACAAACCTATGAACTAGATATGTTTCCCTCTAAAACTGAAAAGAAAATCGAAAAGGGCGTTGCGTTAAAAGCCCGAAAAGAGGTCAAACAAGTAGTAGAGAGCGAGAGTGATAGTGACTCGGAAGACATGTCTTTATTTGCTTGTAAATTTAGAAAATTTCTTAAAATTAACAAAGATAAATTTAAAAATGATCTTAAGAAATTTGATACTTCTAAACATGATAAAAGCGAGAAGATTTCTAAAGCCGAGAAGATCCCTAAACCTAGTAATGAAAATTTAGATAGGGACGAGTCTAATAAGTGTTTTTGTTGTGAAGGTTATGGCCATACGGTTTATGAGTGCCCCACTAAACTAAGGAAAGAAGGTAAGCGACCCATTTCATATAATGCGACCCTTAGTGATAGTGATAAGGAAGAGAAGCCCGATTCCCCCACTAAGAAAAATTTTGTGGCTTTTATGGCTAGTCATGTGAGCGATAGTGAGAACTCATCGATTGATGAAACGATAGCACATGCCACTTCGAAGGTCATTGTAAATGATTCTCTTGTTTTTATGATAGTGAGAGTGGAGAAGAAAGTGATAGTGAAAATGAAGAAGAGGTTAATGTGAGTGAACTTCAAAATGCTTTTCAAGAGCTTTATAAAGAATCTATTAAATTGAAAAGAGCTAATTTGAAGTTAGAAGCTAGTTTAAGAGAGAGTGTCAAGGTCGTTGATGAAAATGCTTTAATAGAAGACCTTAGGACTCATGAGAGGACTCTTCAAGAGAAGCTTGAATATGTAGAAGGCGAGAGAGATAGCCTTAGGGGTTTAATGGAATCCTTGAAAAAGGAGCTTCTTGCTTTTGAAGAGCGAAATGTTTTATTAGAGTCTAACATTTTTGAATTGCAAAATAAATTAAAAGACTCTAGTAATGTCAAATTTGATTTGGAGTGTCGTTCGGAAAAACTAGATAAAATGTTAGGAACGGTCCAAATTAAAAACGACACTTGTGGTTTAGGCTTCAATAATGAATTTACTCATAATGCCCAAACCAATGTTTTAGGAGAATCTACTAGGAATGCATTTAAAGATCACTCCTTAAGTAAATCTTTTCGACATGTTTTTGCTTGTACACATTGTGGTCGAAAAGGTCATCTTAGGAAATTTTGTTTTGATCTTAAACGAATTCCTACAAAATTCCATAGTAAAGTAACCACGGTAGTTAACGCTCCAACACCACAAGATTATCATTCTTCATTAATTTGGGTTAGGAAATCCGACATGGTTGCCTTGCAAAATAGGGTTTATGATTCTCATTTACTTTCACATGCTTCCTCCCTTGCTAAATCTAAAGGATGAATGTGTTAGTGTTTGCATACTTTAGCGTTTGTACTTCATGCTATACTCACATGCTAAATGTATGCTTGTTTAATCATTTTTCTAGTCTTTGATCCATACTTATCCCATGCTAGAATTATGATTTTTGTTTATCTTTTGTATTATATTTCCCTCATTTTGTTTGCATTAAATGAAAAACACAAAAAGATTTTTGTTTATCATTTGGATTTTATCTCTTGGTAATTTAAGCTTAATAAAAGATTCAAATGGTTTGTGTTTGTCTTTTGAGTATATATTAGTTATTTTTGGTTCATATTTTTCAAAAACTCAAAGAGATTTTATTTTGTGTGTATCTTAGTTTGACACACTTTAAGTGGCATATACTTGTGTTTGAATCACATCGTTTATGCTCCCATGTGGCTAGAACTTTTGGTTTAGATTGTCAATCCTTAAAATGTTCTTTACCATATTTTATGGAGTAGTTGGATTTTGTGTTCTTTAAATGGATTCTATTTCTATATGCCTCTATTCACACATGCACGAGCTCTTTTGAAATCTTAATGTCACATGTTATATTTGAGCTTTTTGAGGTGTTCTCCTACCAATCTAGTCATCTACATATCTATGACCTAGGAGGACTAGTCCATGTCAAAATCCATTGCATGTGAGATTTGTGAATAAAATGAAAACATGATAAATATTAATGTGCACGGGGAAGGGCTCCGAAAGGACTAAGTGATCCTTTGCGATAGTAAGCCACCGTTTATTGGATCTAAAAGAAATACGTGGTCCAAAGGCCTAAAAACAGAAAATATGGCATTAAAAAGAAATACAATTGCCAAGGCCTATGTTTGTTTGATATATTCATTCAAAAGCAAAAGAATATATATGCTTATTGAGGGAGAATTGGATGGTATATCAACGGTTTGCACAATGTCCGTTTATCCTAGTTGTCTTTAATGTCATGACTCTATTTGGTATGTAGAATCATCATCATGCTAGGCTTGTATGCATTGTGTATGTTTCTTCATTGAGTTCAATCTATATTGTCACATGAGGTTATATGTAACTGTGATGAAGTTTGCAATAAAATGAGAACTCCGTGAACATTTCTTAAGTGTTTGGGTCTAAATTAAATTGTTGCTAGTTCACACCCCTACACTTCCGTTTCCATATGACACATTTTTGCCATTCGAGTGTGCAAACTTATTGTATTTTGTGTTATATGTGTGTTTATATCTATTTATATATATACAAGTGCTTCATTGGTATATTTCTAGTTTATATATATATATGATATTTGTTTTGTCTTTGCCTATGCTTTTATTGCCCATATGCTTTCACGTCTTATCACTTTAAGCTTCAACATGCTTTTATGTTTATTAGTTCTTTATCCTTTGTCTATTCCTGAACAAAAAGGGGGAGAATAATGATAGGGGGAGAAATGGTATCTAATCCTATTATTATCGTATCTTAGTTTGGGGGAGATTTATCTTATGGGGATACGTCTTTCTAAGTAGGTCATGTGTTTGATAAAGGGGAGAATTAATTTAAGGGGGAGTAATTAATTAAAATTGCATTTAATTCTTTGATATTCCCTATGCATTTGATGAGTTTGCTTAACTGTGCAGGATTTCTTCTAAAGCGGCATTGTTTAATGGAAAAGCGTTTGATCCTTGGGTTGAGTCAAGTTTAGGTGGGTTATGTTTTGATTCTAGTGAGCTTGACGGCCCTTTAGGATTTTTGTTTGGTTTTTGTCTCGGAATAGCCAAAGGGGGAGATTTGTAAGGACACAAATTTCCAATTGAGCCCATATACAGTTTTGGCTCAATTCCGGACAAAAACATATATTCATAGGATAGTATTTAATTGTAATATTCTCAATCCTATGAAGTGTTTATTGAAGATGTAGAGGCAAAGAGTATAAAGCTTCATCAAATGTGCCGGTTTGCGTGCCTAGTTTCTACGTCATCAACAACTTCCATGCTCCCAAGGTATGAATGCAATTATATATATATAGGAGCTTGGAACAAAGTTTATTGGGTGTTAGGTTTAATAAAAACTGTGTTTTATATTCAGAAAGAATTAATTAGAACTTTAAATTAAGTTTATAAAGTTTTCTGGGCTAAAAACACATTTTTCAAACTTTCTGGTGGTTCGTTCGATAGGTCGTTCGAACGAGTTTTTTCGTTCGAACCATATGTCGTTCGAACGAGTTTTGCCAACGAGTTCCCACTAAGGCATACTGGTCCGTCGTTAGAAATGTCGTTCGAACGAGATTGTCGTTCTAACGAGATTTCCAACGAGCTTCTAACGAGTCCATACTGGAGCGTCGTTAGAAGACTCGTTCGAACGAGATTTCGTTCGAACGAAATGTCGTTCGAACGAGATGCCAGGCGGGAACAGTTATTGGCAGTTTTTTGGCAGTTTTGCCCCCACTTCCCCACTTGTTTTTTAACCAACTTTTACAGACTTTAATAGGTGCGGGAATGACATTTTCCTACTTAAAATTTCCATAACTTTTCAACCTAGTTTATCTCTTAGAGAGAGTTTGAGAGCAAAAATTGTTTAGGAAAATGTTCATGTTTTGAGTGGTAATTTTCAAAGAGAAATTCATTTAACACTCTAGACTTCACCCAAGTTTGTTTATTCCAAGTTCTTTTATACATATCAATTGCTTGGAGTTTGGCACCGGTTTATCTCTTCCGTTTCAAAGAGAAGTTTTTGTTTGCTTCTACATCCATGAAAGAAGAAGACATTTTGTTATGATTCTACCCACTTGGAGAAAGGCTCCTTGCTCGGGTGACGGTGACCATAGAAAGCCCTATCGGTGGATTCTGAGACCGCGGTGGTGTTCCGAGGTTATCCGCTAGGAAGAGGTGTCTACAAGAAGAAGCGTCGAGGCTTGAGAGGGATTGAGTCAGTCGTTGTAAGTCTATCTGTCTTGTAATTGTAATTCCGTATCTAGTGGATTTGTGGCTTGGGCCGTCCGAGGTTGTTTCTCGTCTTGGGTTTTTCCTCGTACATCGCGGCGTAGTGTGATTGGTTTATTTTATCTTTCTTAAATAATTTAGAACGCATGTTTATAATAATTCAAGATAAAATTCGGTTTAAATTATCACACTCATTTAATTTGGTGCTAAATTAAATATTGGCTAAATTTGGTTTATTCAAGTCCTTTGCTAAAATTTGGTTTCGCCTAATTTGCTAATATTGAAAAATATGACTTAGGCAAATTCTAGGACTTGGATTGAATTAATTGTTTTAAGTGAATATATTAATTGATTAATTTTTTACTTCACTTGGTGTAATTTTAATTTGTTTTCAAGAAATTAAAATTTGTTATTTGTTTGTTTTAGTTGAACCATCACCTTCCGCTTCCGCATTTATTTAAAAGATAATTATATTTTAATTGTGAAATTATCAAAATCCGGGGTTTTTCAATCTTCCTAATTAATTGAAGTCATCTCTCATCTTTCTTGGGTGTGAATGGAGGGTCGTCCCTACCATTGACCCTCATTCTAGCCGAGGGAGAGAGTCCACAAAATTAACGGTGTTTTTAGTAAAATTCCTCCCTCATCTTTCTTGGGTGTGAATGGAGAGTCGTCCCTACCATTGACCCTCATCCTTGCTGAGTTGGAGAGTCCACCAAATTAATGATGTTTTTAGAAATAACCACCTCAAGTGATTTTAATATCTTGCACCCACCAAATTAATGATGATTTAGGCACAAGTCTTCCCTCCTCTTTTTTGGGAGTGAATGGAGGGTCGTGCCTACCATTCACCCTCATCCTAGCCGAGGGAGAGAGTCAAGCAAATTAATAGTGTTTTTAGCACAAGTCCTCCCTCGTCTTTCTTGGGAGTGAATAGAGGGTCGTCACTAACATTGACCCTCATCCTAGCTGAGGGATAGGATCCACCAAATTGATGGTGTTTTTCGAAATAACCACCTTAAGTTATTTTAATATCTTGCACCCACCAAATTAATGATGTTTTAGGTATAAGTTTCCCTCGTCTTTCTTGGGAGTGAATGGAGGGCCGTCCCAACCATTCACCCTCATCCTAGCCGAGAGAGAGAGAGTCCACCAAATTAATGGTGTTTTTAACACAAGTCCCCCCTCGTCTTTTTTGGGAGTGAGTGGAGGGTCATCCCTACCATTGACCCTTATCCTAGCCGAGGGAGAGAATCCACCAAATTAATGGTGTTTTAATAAATAACCACCTTAAATGATTTTATTATTTTGCACCTACCAAATTAATGATGTTTTAGCCCCAAGTCTTCCCTCATCTTTCTTAGGAGTGAATGGAGGGTCATCCCTACCATTGAACCTCATCCTAGCCGAGGGAGAGAGTCCACCAAATTAATGGTGTTTTTAGAGCAAGTCCTCCCCTGTATTTCTTGGGAGTGAATGGAGGGTCGTCCCTACCATTGACCCTCATCCTAGCTGAGGTAGAGGATCCACCAAATTAATGGTGTTTTTAGAAATAACCACCTCAAGTGATTTTAATATTTTGCACCCACTAAATTAATGATATTTCAGGCACAAGTCTTCCCTCATCTTTCTTGGGAGTGAATGGAGTGTCGTCCCAACCATTCACCCTCATCCTAGCTGAGGGAGAGAATCCCCCAAATTAATGGCTTTTTCCCCAATAAATGTCGCTCGATGTTATTGACAATATATGGATGAGTTATCCCCGTCCAGCCTGTCATATCACCCAAGAGCATTTAAGCCTACTTCACCACGAATGATGTTCTGTAGCTTAGCGTGAGTTATCACAACAAATATCTAAATTAATGAACAACAAGATAATGGATCAATAAGATATTCCCACTCATATTCCAATCATGTGCTTTGAAACACATACATTCATTGCAAATAGGAAACAAATAGGACATCATCTACAATTTCATTGCTAATATTTCTTCAAATGGTATGTGTTCCAGGGGTTTGAAAAGGGTTCTCCTTCAAGATTTTCTAGCCTATAGGTTCCTAGGACAACTTCATCGATGACTCTGTATGGGCAATGAGAGTTTGGATGAAGCTTGTTAGTTTTTTACACGTGTTTTTGAGGACTAGGTCCCCAACAACTATCGACCTTTGCTTTACCCTCTGATTGTAAAGCCTAGTTGTCCTCTAGTGGTAAGCTGCTTGTCTCATCTCAGCATCTTCCCTTCTCTCCACAATCAAGTCAATATCAAGCCTGCTTTCTTCCATATTTCTCTGAGGGTCATACATTTGAATTCAATGAGTAGGAAGCTAACACGACCACAAATTTGTCTAGTGTGCGTGCTATGTAGGGTCAAGTTGAAGACTGTCACTCAAGTAATAATCCTGATAAGTCGGGTATCGATCCCTAGGGAAACAGGATGACATAGTCGTGAAGATGTTGGAAAGATAAGGGTAACCTAGCTCTGACTCTAAAAACAAAGAAAGTATGATATGAAAATGTGTGAATGATTAACTGATGAAACTAAGAATGAATAAAATGAAACTACGTTAATTAAATGAAAAGCTGATGATAAATGGTTTTATGAGTTAAATATGAAATGAAAACAATAGGTCGGGTTACAATCCCCGACACCCTAGTAATTCACTTCGTAGGATACTAGATTCGGAATTAGAATTATAAATGAACCCAGTCTTTAGTATTCCCAAGTATTATACATATGAGGGATCGTAGCCCGCACAATATGTAAGCAAAGTACGAGTAAAGCGGTGTCGCATTAGCTACCACGCGCGTCGCATTCTTAAGTATCCTAGTTACCTAGGGAAAACGAGATCAAAAGTCCTACGACGGTTGCAATAGTTACGCAACGCGATTCCTGTAAGTCTTTAATTCAAAATTCTATTTCACATGTTGATGAATTACATCGGGTGGGGTTCATGCACCCCAAACCGTAGAAATTTAGCCAGACATAGTAAAACAAGAAGAAAATATGATTTTAATGAAACAAAACCTCTTAGCTATTAACATAGGATTGAGAAGAATGAAATTATCAACTAAACAATTAACTACAACAATTATGAAAACAAGAATTCAAACGAATTTACTTGAATTGCAGCAACTTGAATCAAAGCTAAATGAAAACTAGGGTTTATGTTATTCTTTCTTCAAAGCTAAGTACAAGGCTTCTTTAAAACGAATTAGAAGCTCCCCCATTATCTGCGAGGAGTTTGAAATATATACAGTACGAAAATTACAAGAGTTGGAGTCTTACAAGACTCTAACATGAAGAAGATAACCCCAAATATCGAACCCCGGATCGATTCAGTCAGGACATTTCAAATCGATAATGATCAGATCGATCCCTTTTGTACTTCACCCGGATCGATCCGGAAAATATGCCTTTATTTAGTAACTTTTGGGGGGCCGGATCGATCCTTTTTTATAAGGACCGGATTGATCCGGTAAATGCATCCTTTTACAGTGACTTCCAATACCCGGATCGATCCGGATATTCTTCACAATTTCTCTTCATTATCTCTTCAAATTCTCATGATTATCTCACATCTTTGAATCTTCATAACTTCTACTCCGAAACTCGGATTGGAACGCCGTTGCTTCCTACGCACTCGTAGACTCGAGATCTTCAACTTTTATTTTGGTTCCTTGACCAGATTCCTGGTGGAAATTACGCTTTTGGCCATTTGACTTTTCTTCTTTCTTCTCTCTTGTTTCTTTCGGTTTCTTTCTTTTTTTTTCTATATTAAATACCTGCAAAATCAATACGAAATATACAAAACTCGGGATACTTGTTGGACAAAGTAATTAGCAATGATATGAAATAAATCAACTCATTTTACGTTGTCCAAGGTAATAAAAGCCTATAAATTAAGGGGAAAATTCAGAAGAATTTATGCCAAATCAAACCCCCCTAACTTAGAACTTTGACCGTCCTGAGGAATGTAAAAGAATCACAACATGATCCAACTCTAAAATGAGATAGCATACCTCTTTCGCGGGCGAGCAATTGCATTTAGTGTATGCAACAATCCTCTAAACCTCTAGGTGACCCTAGTAGGACGAGTTGTTTCTCGTGAGGGTTTGCAGTAAATATAGACACAAAATTCGTTATTGACTCAAAGAAAAATCAAAATACTTAAACATTTTACAATTTAAACTCTCCAAAATCTGGTCACCATAAAATCATATTTACGAGTCTCAAGCCATAGTGTGTGTGTGCGAAGATAAAAATCGAATCGCTAATTTCCACCGATTGATCACTGTGTTACTTTTCGAAAATTCTCTTTGATTTCAAAATCTCACTGAATACAATCACAAACGAATCACTCGAAAGTGTGGCTATTATCTCGGTGTGTGTGATACAAGGAGTAAATATGATGGACACAAATTCACGCACACCATTTTGAAAGATGAAATTTTTATGGTAAAAAGATCTCTTCATTGGAATACGTTTATTGGGAAATGATAAATATCGCCTTTTATTCACATCATTTAATCTCTTTTATTATCTTTTTGTATCTTAGATATCCACGCGGTAAGCAACTTCGCAATTTGGGCTCGGTTAGGACTTTCTTGGGTTTAAGGTGTATTTGGGTAACATGGAAATGGTTGGGAAATCAAGAATTGGAAAGTATTCTTATGATGTTCGTTGGTGATTTTTCGAGCTTTTGCTCATTTTTACTTCTTTTTCTAGTTTTCACTCTTTTCTTTTCGTGCTATTTTTATTGTGCATTTTCCTACTATTTTTTCTTGCTCCTTTTTATGCACTTTTTCAGACTTTATTTGATGAGTATTCAATTTTCACAATTCCAGGCTAATTGGGTTTTTTTAGTGGGTTGTCAAACGAAAGGGAAAAACTTATTCGGCTCAAATTGGGTTGCAAAAAGAATAATTTTTTTCACGACTTTTTCTGGCCAAAATTTTTGGTTGACAAACGAGGGCCTACTTCATTGTCCAAATGCGAGTTGCCTTACAATATGCATTTCGAGATTAATTAAGTTTAGAGATATGTTAGCGCGTTTTTCGAGACAACACCTCACACGTCTCCCGTAACTGATCAAAACAATAAAATAGAGATCATCAATGACTTATTAACATGCTGAAAAGAACGTCGATTTAACCATTAACTCTAGAAAGAGTGATAGGCTCGAAATCTCTTCGGGTTGGTTAATCTCCACACTTATTTGTAAAGTCGTCAATTTTTGCTCAATTTTTGTCTTCTGTCAATTGCAACTTTGTGAAATTGGTTTTTAAAACTTGAGAACAAATATTTGTGACATTTTTGAATCTTTTAAATTCTAATTTTTATTTATTTTGAAGAAAAATATTTTTGGATTTTAAAAAAAAATCGTTTTTTTTTTTCAATTTCTGGGAATTTTTGAAAAATTTGAAGTTTTATACAGATGCAGCTGTGACCCCCCCCCCCCCCCCCCCCCAAACATAGAATTTTGCATTTCCCTCAAGTAAAAAGGACTAAAATCTAACTCAAAGAGAATTAAAAGTGCGAACAATTAAAACGAAAAAATATGGAAAATGCCGAATTTTATATAAACTGACCACATGAATTTCAAAGGAAAAGGAGAAAAACAACCAATAATGATAACAACCAACACTTTCAAAACCAAATTGTATAAATAACATCACTGGGATGGGGCATGGGATCCACTGGGCTCATTCGGGTCAATTGGGTCATAGAAATATGGCGGCGGTGGTGCACCCATAGTCATCCGATACATCTTCACTTGGAGACGGTGCATCATGCTGGTATCGCGCTGGTAAGCCCTTAGGTCGGCTACCCAGTCAGTGTTGTATTGGTTTATGAACCCATCAAGTCGTGATTCCACCGCCGAAAAACGCTGATTAATTTCTGCATTTGCTAGAAAAAAATCATAATCTGCATCACTATCGTAATTCGCGTCACCCTCGCCCATCACGATATCCTCTTCTTTTTCCTCGTTGGTTTCTTCATCACCACTCGAGTCCTCTTCTTCATCATCACTCTTGACCTCCTCTTTGTCACTACTCTCTTGTGCTAGTTATACTTATTTGTTTTCCCGTTGGCTCTCCCGTCGAGTCTGGGTGGTTTCCCCAAAGCGAGCTGGGAGGCGAGGGAAATCCTATGGGGGAAATTCCGGCGTCCGCTAGCAAGGGCGTTATGAGCCAGGCATAGGGGAGAGAAGTTTTACCCTTTTTATCTATGACGGTGAAGAAAATGTCCTTATATTTGGATGGAGCCAGGTTGATGGGGGTGATGTGGCCGAAGAGGTGATATTCGAGTGTGGCTTGATGCGGGGGCATTGCCGAGTTATTACTCGTTGGTAGAATGTTTGCGCATACAATTTTGAAAGTGAGTCTAATTTTCTCGCTGAGCTGGCCCATCGTGAATGTCTCGGTGATCCAGTTAGCGTTGGGGTCAATGAGGTACATGCACACGTCTTTGTCTAGTGGGGGAAGAGAGTTGGGGTATGTGAATGGATGCGGGCTTGGGACATCTTTAGCAGCCAACTTCTGGAGCAGAAGTTTTAAAGAGAATGGGACGCGGATGCCGCCTATGTATGCTTCAGCCTCGTTGTTCCCGGTGCGGACAAGAGATCCATAGAATGCTCGTACTTCGTTTGGCCATAACGCGTTATGAGGTTCGTTGAGGAAACGACACCAACCCCGGGTCATAAAAAGCGCAATGACAGAATTGGGAATGTCATTCCAAATGACTTGACGCTCCACCTGGATCTTGCGAGTTTGGCTGACGAAATGGTCACACCATCTTTGTTCATAAAGGGAATAGTAGACGGTGGCTCCATCTCTGAGAATGTGGGTGGATTCGTATTTTTTGGGAGGTGGTTAGTTGGCCATAGAAATTCAAGGTATGAGGATTTCTAGACAAAAATAGAGAAATAGAGTGAGTAGTGGTTGGGAAAATGGGACGGAGAAGGTGTGGTTTTATAGGAGGTGAGGGAAGAGGGAAAGGTAGATTTAGGAGGGAAAAGGGGGGGATGTATTTAGGAGGGAAAAGGTTATTGGGAAGGGTGGGGGATGAAATGGGAGGGAAGGAAATGGATTGGGGAAAAAGGGGGTGAACCTTGGGAATTTAAAGATTTACATAAACCTGTAAGGACATTTTTCACATGTCCGAAATGTTTCATTTATTTATGTCGTACGCCGCTACATTTGGCACGTCTCCTCACGATCTCACATGACGGCCTCTATCCAAATTTCGGGAATCAAGCATGCATTATCTCCACTAATATGTCCCACATCTTCCTCAATGACTTCACGTTCCAAGATTTTAGGGACTTAATGCAAGTGGTACACAAGGGAAGTCAAAACAGTGAAAAAAAAGGCACAATAGGAGAGTTCAAGGGCATTTTCGCAATTTCACATCCATAGTTCGGAGGTCTGGTCAACTAGAAAGTTGAAGAGATCGCCGCAACGAAGATACTGGAAAAAACGGCACCTCAATCCGAGCTACGGTGAAGGAGTTATGACCTTTTGAAGATAGAGAAAATTCTTTAAAGAATGCTGTTTTTTTTGTACGCTGGATAGAATTTTAGAGTTTTAAGAACGTGGGACTCTTCATATTTTTTCCTATAAATACCAACTTCGGGGGAGTTGTTTTGCAAGACTTTAGGAGACGAATTTGAGAGTCCAAATACATCTAGTCTTCATATTTTTGAGTCACAAGACTCATGTTTTGATTCACACATCATTGCCAAACCTTTGTGAATCCTTTTGCAACCCAAGAACACAATTTTGGTTTGTTCAACCCTTGTGGAGGAGACCGTTCTTCTTCTTCATTGCAGCCCTATTGGAAAGGGATAATTCCAGCCGCGACTACAGAATCCGATACCCGAGGGTAATTCTTAGTCAACTTGTATTTTCATTGTAATCCGATTGTAAGCCGTTTTCTTACAAATTATAGTGAAAATAAATGGTTTTGCCCCTGAGGGGGATTTTTCCTTAATTGCATGCGTTTGAATGTTCTTGCGTAGATTATCTATTTATTCAATCACATACTACTGCATGTTTAGGGTTTGTTTGTGTTAAAAGGGTTTTATATATGGTTTGATCATTTGAACGCGAGCACACACGTTTCTCAAATTTATATCAGAGCAGGTTACGCTAATCTATCGCGTATTCCTTTTTTTTTTCCGCAAAATTTTTCTAAAATATCAATTTTCTGAAAAAATTGATTTTTGAAAAAGTGCGTGTTCAAATGGAGAAGTCATATTATAAAATGCCTATTTTTTACGGGACAAATTATGCTTATTGGAAAGCCCGTATGAGGTCGGCTTTAAAAGCCATTGATGAACGTGTCTGGATTTTGTTTGAACGAGGGTGGACTCCTCCCACCGTGACTGTTGATAATGTGACCAACTTGAAACCTGACATTTCTTGGTCCGATGAAGAAATTAAATGGTCATCTTTTAATTCTAAGGGTCTAAGTGCTATTTCTGGGTCTATCACACCTGATGAGTTCAAACGCATAATGACGTGTACCACCTCAAAAGAGGCATGGGATGTTTTACAACTCACCCATGAAGGAACTAATGCAGTGAAAGAGTCTAAGTTGCAAAACTTGACAACTCAATTTGAAACAATCACCATGCATGATTCTGAATGCTTTGATGAATTTTATGCTAGACTTTCTGACATTGTGAATACTAGTTTTAATCTTGGTGAACATATTCCGAATGCTAGAGTTGTTAAAAAGATTCTTCGTTCTTTGCCTAAGCGTTTTATCCCTAAAGTCACTGTGCTAAATTCTATGGGTAATTTAAATACGCTAAAATTGGAAAAACTTCTAGGAGATTTGCAAACTTATGAAATTGATATGTTCCCTAAAAATTCTAAATCTAAAGATAAGGGAATTGCTCTTAAAGCCCAAGAGAGAAGGAGTGAGGGGTCAGCTAGAAAGAGGGTAGAGTCATCTAGAAAGAGAGAGATTGACATGTCAGATTCTGAGTGCGATTTTGACTTAGATGATTTGGCTCTTTTTGCAAAAAATTTCAAGAGGATTCTCAAATTTAAGAAAAATGGCAATTTTAAAGATAAAAAGAAATTTGAGAAAAATAAGTTTGAAAAGAAAAATGAAAAAGTTTCCAAAAATCCTCCTCTGAAAGAAAGTGAGAGATGTTTTGAGTGTGATGGTAGGGGTCATAGAGATTTTGAGTGTGCCAATCGTCTGAATAGAGAGAAAGGGAAAGTTGTTCTTAATGCTACCCTTAGTGACGACAGTGAGGTCGAGACGGTGGATTCTGGAGATGAGTCACCGCATGAGTGTAACTTCACCGCATTCATGGCCAGCCAAGTGAGCACTCCTAGTTCTCCTCATGACGTTGAGGATGATGCTTCACAGGGACACCTCGACAGTGAGAGCGATGTGAGTGAGGGGGAGGATGACACAAGTGAGAGCGAGAGTGATATACAACGCGCCTACGCTGAGTTATATTCTGAGTCTTTTAAAACTAAAAAGCGTAACAAAGCGTTAGTTCTGAAGATCACTTGCCTAGAGGAAGATTTAAAGAAAGCGAGAGAAAGAGAGTTCTCCACCTGCACCGCCCTGAGAGAGAGAGAGTCTACATGTGTCGATAATGAGAATTTGTTTAGAGAGAGAGAGAGTACTCTAGAGAAAGAGAGAGGGGACTTGATCAAGAAAGTGGCTAGTCTTACGAGTCAACTCCATTCCTCCGTGGAGACTCGGAAGAAACTTGAAGCCCTTGTTACCCAGCTGACTCGTGATCTTGAGAAAGCACGAGAAGTCAAGGTACAAATCGAGGACAGATCTGGGAAAATGGGAAAGATGCTCCTCGGCCCCGCTTTAGGTTTTGGTGATCGTAAAGGAATTGGATATGATGGTGCCTCCACGTCCCAAATTGCACCTGGACCAGTTCCTGAGTTTACTACAACTCCTTATGGTCACTGTAAAAAACCTCGCAGGAGAGTTCGACCTAGAAAAGCAAATCGAGGTCCTCCTTTGACAGTGCTCTTTTGTACTTATTGCAAAAGAAAAAGGCCACCTTAGGGAAACTTGCTATAGCATGGGTCGGACACGACGTACTACTGCTCCACCACGTCATACTGATGAGTTTTCTAGTCTGAGAGAGCGAGTTGAGTTCTCAGCTGCCACGACTCAGAGTTTAATGGAAGAATTCTGATGGATGTCTTTGCCGTTAGTGAATGCTTCTCACATTCCAGCTAAAATCAACAACAACAAAGGCAAACAAAAGGTCACCTCGACTTGGGTACCTAAGAAAGATAAAAAGGCTTTTGTTGTTCATGTTGCTCTCAAAGCACATAATACCTCTCAATGGTATTTTGATAGTGGGTGCTCCAGACACGTGACAGGTGATGCCTCATTTTTTACTACTCTTGAGGATTATCAAGATGGCAGAGTCACCTTTGGAGATCGGAGTAAGTCTAGCATTATAGGACGAGGTACTATCGAGTTACCTAGTTTTCCTAAGCTAGAAAATGTTTTGTACGTCAAAGGTTTGAAAGAAAACCTTCTCAGCATTAGCCAGCTGTGCGACACTAACTTTGCAGTAAAGTTTGACCGGGACGCGTGTAAAGTCTACAATCAAGCCGGTAAACTTTTGATGCAAGGGGTGAGGACCGAGGATAATTGCTATGGGACTGAGCCCACATCCTCACTTGTCTGCAACAGCGCCACGATCACTCCTATGGATCTGTGGCACCAACGTCTAGGTCACGTGAACGTTAGAGATCTCAATCGTTTATCTAAAAAGGACCTAGTACGTGGCTTACCATCTCTTGGAAAGTCAACTTCGACCGTTTGTGGACCATGTCAGTTAGGAAAACAAATTCATAGTCCTCATAGGAAGTTACATTCCATTACCACCTCTCGTGTTCTGGAGTTGATTCACATGGATCTTATGGGTCCCACTCGCACTGAGAGTCTAGGTGGTAAGAGGTACATCCTCATGATGGTAGATGATTTCTCCAGATACTCCATTGTAGGTTTTTTGAGAGAGAAATCCGATGCTGTAGATTTCTTAACGACCAAGTGCTGTGTCCTGCAAAATCAACACGGTGTCACTATTAACAGAATACGTAGTGACAACAGCACTGAATTCAAGGAAGCAAAGATTGATTTTTACTGTGATAGAATTGGGATCAAACATGAGTTTTCTACTGTGAGAACTCCTCAGCAAAATGGGATTGTTGAGAGAAAGAATAGAACGATCCAAGAGATGGCTAGATCTATGCTTCTAGGTCGTAAAGTTTCTAGGAGATTTTGGGCAGAGGCAGTGTCTACTGCATGCCACACGGTGAATAGGGTGTATCTGCGTCCACACACACTTCACACTCCTTATGAGTTGTGGACCGGCAAGAAGCCCAACCTGACGTATTTCCGTGTTTTTGGGAGTAAATGCTACATCCTACAGGATAGAGAGCAATTAGGAAAGTTCGACTCCCGGAGCGACGAGGGAATATTTCTAGGATATTCATCGAATAGTAGAGCATACCGAGTTTTTAACCTGAAGAGCTCTAGGGTTATGGAATCAATAAACGTTACCGTACAAGATGACGAACCTTTGACGGTTATTGATCCTAACCTTCAGTGTGAGGATGAGGATTGTTCTGACAGTGATTTACTTGTTCCTCTCTCACACTCTGTGGACCCTACTCCTGAGTTAGGGGACACACCTGCTTGGGTTCGCAAGAGTCATGGCCCTTCTGCCATTGTTGGTGATCCCACTCTAGGGGTCAAGACTCGTGCTCAGCTAGAGAACGTTGTTAGCCATCTTTGCTATACGTCCAAAGTCGAGCCCAAGAACCATAAAGAAGCACTCAAGGATGAACACTGGATATCTGCTATGCAGGATGAGTTGCTTCAGTTTAAAAAGAATAATGTCTGGGAATTAGTCCCCCGACCTAGTGAGACTAATGTGATAGGTACCCAGTGGATTTTCAAGAACAAGATGGATGAATATGGTACCATAATCATAAATAAGGCTAGGTTGGTCGCTCAAGGCTACACACAGATAGAGGGTGTAGACTTTGGGGAGACATTTGCTCCTATTGCGAGGCTTGAGTCCGTCCGTCTTCTGCTCGCCATCGCATGTCATCTGCGCTTCAAGGTGTATCAGATGGATGTCAAGAGTGCCTTTCTGAATGGCATTCTACAGGAGGAGGTTTATGTGGAACAACCAAAAGGGTTTGAAGACCCTCAGCACCCTGAGCACGTCTACTATCTGAGGAAAGCCTTGTATGGTTTGAAGCAAGCACCCCGTGCTTGGTACGAGAGGCTTACTTTTTATCTCTTAGCTCGTGGCTTCAAGAGAGGGGGAGTAGATATGACGTTGTTTGTCAGGAGAGATGACGGTGCTATTTTGGTTGCCCAGGTCTATGTGGACGACATAGTCTTTGGATCCACATGCTCCCAGCATGCTCACCACTTTGAAGAGGAGATGAAAAGTGAGTTTGAGATGAGCATGGTTGGTGAGCTTACATTCTTCCTTGGTCTCCAGGTTCGTCAGCTAGAGGATGGGATGTTCATCTCCCAATCCAAGTATGCTAGAGACCTAGTGAAGAAATTTGGTTTAGACTCCGCTAAGCATGCACGTACACCTATGAGTACCACTACCAAGCTTAGTAAGGACACTTCAGGCAAGGACGTAGAGCAAACCTTATATCGGAGTATGATAGGTAGTCTCCTCTACTTGACTTCCAGTCGTCCCGACATCGCCTTTAGTGTTGGAGTCTGTGCGCGTTATCAGGCATCCCCAAAAGAGTCACATTTACTTGCTCTAAAATGTATTATTAAATACGTAAGTGGGACTCTCTCATACGGGATTTGGTATTCCTTTGATACCGATGACCGTCTGTCCGCCTACTCGGATGCCGATTGGGCTGGGGATGTAGATGGATGTAGGAGCACTTCTGGTGGGTGTTTCTATTTTGGTTCTGCTCTTGTCTCCTGGATGAGCAAGAAGCAAAATTCCATCTCTTTGTCCACTGCGGAGGCTGAGTACATAGCCGCCGGGAGTTGTTGCACACAACTCTTGTGGATGAAGCAAATGCTGGAGGATTATGGGATATCATAGGACACCATGACCATTTCCTGTGATAACATGAGCGCGATACACATATCCCGCAATCCAGTTCAGCATTCGCGCACAAAACACATCAGGATACGTGAGCACTTTATTCGTCAGTTAGTTGAAGAGAAAGTCGTATCCCTGAGTTTTGTTCCTACCGACCGTCAGTTAGCCGATATTTTCACGAAACCTTTAGATGCCCTCAGATTTGAGAGTCTTAGGAAATCTTTAGGGATTTGCACAGTTGACTGAGGGGTTGGTCTATGTATAGAATAGGATGCTTCTTCATGTTCATATCATATGCTTCCTATTGCTAGTCTGTTTTATATGTACCATTACTTTGTTGTACAGCTTTGTTTTATTCTTTTTGCTTTTTATATTTCTTTTGAAAAAAAAATACAAAAAGATTTTCCTTTAAGAAAAATTTTGAGAAAAGCACAAAAAGATTTTATTTTTCCAAATTTTTGAAAAAATCCAAAAAGATTTTTGTATTTTGCTTCTTTTATGGATGAGCATGTAAGATAGCCAAGTCACAACTTCATTCCATTTATCCATGTGACTGTTTGATAGAGATTTGAGAGGCTACATCATTTCATCCATGTGCTTTACATTCATTGGAGTCTTTGAGATGTAATTAGTGATATCTTCCTACATGTTTGACTCCTATATCCTTTATTGCACACATGCACGGCTATATTTGATTATTGCACTTGTCTATCTCATGTTGGCTTGTGTGTTTTCATCTTAATCCTGTCTATACAATGTACAATATGCGATAAAACTTGACAAGATTGGAATGCATGTAAAAACCGTTTTGGTGAGACTGTGTGTTTTTGTGTAATGGGGAGGGGCTGCGAAAGGTAATCATCTATCATTTGCGCAAAAGCCACCGTTAAAAAGTACCTAAAAATGGAGGAATTTTAATATCCGAGGTCCAAAGAGGTTAAAAGAGCCCGAAAAAATTTAAAGGCAATAAAAAGCAATTCATGCCAAATATGGGCCACTTAGGTTTCACCATCAATTCTCCAAAGTTTGAGAATTTAGAATGCCTTTATTCAATACAATAACTGAGGGAGTTTGGTTGGAGAATCTAAACGGGTTTGCACTTCCTTGAAAGTCCTGAAAAAGCATAAAATCATTTTGGACGTTATTGGTGTGAAAATCATTTTGAGCTTTTATTTGTTGATTTGATTGAGTCAATATCTTATACTGTCACTCTTTTACACCAAAGGAAGCATTTGAGTTCATTCGCTAGGAATATCCAATATTCATCGTGCACATATGTCATGTTTGTATGCATTGATTTTCCTACCGAATTTGATCACACCACTTCATTTACGCTATCATTGACTTGGTTGCTTTCTGTTTATTCATGGTGTGTTTTTATCCTAGTGACACCCCGCACTTGCTTATTTGATTTATTTCTCTAATTTGTCCATTTGGGGACATCATAAAAAGAGGGAGAAAGAATTATCATATTATGGGGGAGTTTGAATTCTGGGGGAGTTTTTGAGATGTTGCTTATGTTTTTATCATATATTGATATCCATGTTATCACATTTCAAACTCGATATGTCACGTGGTATTTGCTTTGTCTCATGTGTGTAGGTATGAAGATTGCAGATCTATATGTTGCACACCCTGATGAGAAAAGTTTTGAGATTCCTGAAGAATTAAAGAACAAACGATGAAGACTATTCATTTGTACCTTTTCCAGTTTTGGGTTCATGGGAGGGTAGATTTGTATAGGCAATTTCATATTTGATAATTCGGATTTTTTATGTATGTACCGGCATAGACATAGGGGGAGATTTGTAAGGACATTTTTCACATGTCCGAAATGTTTCTTTTATTTATGTCGTACGCCGCTACATTTGGCACGTCTCCTCACGATCTCACATGACGGCCTCTATCCAAATTCCTGGAATCAAGCATGCATTATCTCCAGTAATATGTTCCACATCTGCCTCAATGACTTCACGTTCCAAGATTTTAGGGACTTAATGCAAGTGGTACACAAGGGAAGTCAAAACAGTGAAAAAAAAGACACAATAGGAGAGTTCAAGGGCATTTTCGTAATTTCACATCCATAGTTCGGAGGTCTGGTCAACTAGAAAGTTGAAGAGCTCGCCGCAACGAAGATACTGGAAAAAACGTCACCTCAATCCGAGCTACGGTGAAGGAGTTATGACCTTTTGAAGATAGAGAAAATTCAATGCTGTTTTTTTTGTACGCTGGATAGAATTTTAGAATTTTAAGAACGTGGGACTCTTCATATTTTTTCCTATAAATACCAACTTTGGGGGAGTTGTTTTGCAAGACTTTAGGAGACAAATTTGAGAGTCCAAATACATCTAGTCTTCATATTTTTGAGTCCCAAGACTCATGTTTTGATTCACACATCATTGCCAAACCTTTGTGAATCCTTTTGCAACCCAAGAACACAACTTTGGTTTGTTCAACCCTTGTGGAGGAGACCGTTCTTCTTCTTCATTGCAGCCCTACTGGAAAGGGATAATTCCAGCCGCGACTACAGAATCCGATACCCGAGGGTAATTCTTAGTCAACTTGTATTTTCCTTGTAATCCGATTGTAAGCCGTTTTCTTACAAATTATAGTGAAAATAAATGGTTTTTCCCCTGAGGGGGATTTTTCCTTAATTGCATGCGTTTGAATGTTCTTGCGTAGATTATCTATTTATTCAATCACATACTGCTGCATGTTTAGGGTTTGTTTGTGTTAAAAGGGTTTTATATATGGTTTGATCATTTGAACGCGAGCACACACGTTTCTCAAAACCGGATCGATCCGGGTTCCTAGGACTTGATCGATCCGAACCATTTTTTTAATTTTTCCCAAATCGGACCGATCCGGGTTCCCAAGACCGGATCGATCTAATGCCCAAATCATCTCTAGCTCACCTTTTATATTCCGTGACAAAAAAAAATATAAAAAAATGGTCGCGGCCCAAGTTCGTGACCCACAACCGTGACGAAAAAAAGAAAAAAAATGGTCGCGGACTTTGGCCGCGACCATTTTTATGCGCGACGAAAAAAATAAAAATGGTCATGGACAAAGTCCATGACCATATTTAACTATAATTTTTAAAAAAAATTATTTTTTTGGTCCAATCCTAAAATTGGGATTCCTGTGAATGCACCGTCGGTTGCTACGTGTAACGTTGGACGCGTATGAGGTGTTACAAATATTTATTATTGGCAAAACAATAAGAAAATCACAAATTACGAATCGAGAACGTTAATAAACAAATATATATACAAACTTCAAAATATTACACATCTTAATAATTCACAGACCAAAAAAAAATTGGGCAGAGTTTCCTCTATATTCTTGACATTCCAAACCCTGTAAATGTAAAACCTTCTTATTATAAAGCCCGCACGGCCATAAAATTCAATTATAAAATTATAAAAACCCGCACGGCCATAAAACCAAACAATAAAAGCCCGCATGGTTGTAACACATAAAAAAAATCCTGAATCTTCACGTTGTAAATTATTGCCTCCTCCATTTGTGCCGCGTGCAAAAATCCTACAAATGATTGGATACAAATAAAAATATCAGTAACCGAGTAGTTTTACAAAAAAATTAATCAAGCTGAAAAATTGCATATATGAGTTAAAATTATCAACATATAAATATTTTTATGCCTAAGTCTAAAAATATGCAAATTACCGTCGTATTCTCAAATCGGAAGTCCCGCGACAGCGTAGTCAGTTCCTACGAGTTACATTGGTGCCGTGGGAGGTGTTGGTACCACCCACGGGGCCGTTCGGGGGCTGTTTCGAGTTTTCACCCACTAACGCCATGTTTTTAAGCCTAAGTCTAGAAATATGCAAATTATAGTCGTATTCTCATACCGGGAGACCCGCGGCTGGGCGGCCAGTTCCTACGGGTTACATTGGTCCCGTGGAAAGTGTTGGTGCCACCCACAGGACCGTTCGGGGGCTTTTTTGGGTTTTCACCCTCTAACGCCATGTTTTTAAGCCTAAGTCTAGAAATATGAAAATTACCATCCTATTCTCAAACTGGGAGTCCCGCGGCTGCGCGGCCAGTTCCTACGAGTCACAATGGTCCCGTGGGAGGTGTTGGTGCCACCCACAGGGCCGTTCGGGGGCTGTTTTGAGTTTTCACCCTCTAACGCCATGTTTTTAAGCCTAAGTCTACAAATATGAAAATTAACATCGTATTCTCAAACTGGGAGTCCCACGACTGCGCGGCCAGTTCCTACGAGTCACATTGGTCCCGTGGGTGGTGTTGGTGCCATTCACGGGGCCGTTCGGGGGCTGTTTCGAGTTTTCCCCCTCTAACGCCATATTTTTAAGCCTAAGTCTAGAAATATGCAAATTATCATCGTATTCTCAAATCGGGAGCCTTGCGGCTGCGAGGTCAGTTCCTACGAGTTACATTGGTCCCGGGGGAGGTGTTGGTGCCACACACAAGGCCATTCGGGGGTTATTTCCAGTTTTCTCCCTCTAACGCCATGTTTTGCTTAAGTCTAAAAATATGCAAATTGTCGTCGTCTTCATAAATCGGGAGTCCCGGGGCTGCGCGGTTAGTTCCTATGAGTTACATTGGTTCCGTGGGAGGTGTTGGCGCCACCCACGGGGTCGTTCGGGGGCTGTTTTGGGTTTTCACCCTCTAACGCCATGTTTTTAAGACTAAGTCTAGAAATATGCAAATTACCGTCGTATTCTCAAACTGGGAGTCCCGCGGCTGCGCGACCAGTTCCTACGAGTCACATTGGTCCCGTGGGAGGTGTTAGTGCCACCCACGGGGCCGTTCGGGGTCTGTTTTGAGTTTTCACCCTCTAACGCCATGTTTTTAAGCCTAAGTCTAGAAATTTGCAAATTATCGTCGTACACTCATACCGGGAGACCCACGGCTATGGGGTCAGTTCCTACGAGTTACATTGGTCTCTTGGGAGGTGTTGGTGCCACCCACAGGGTCGTCCGGGAGTTGTTTCGAGTTTTCATCCGCTAACACCATGTTTTGCTTAAGTCTAGAAATATGCAAATTGTTGTCGTCTTCATAAATCGGGAGTCCCGGGGCTGTGCGGTCAGTTCCTACGAGTTACATTGGTCCCGTGGGAGGTATTGGTGCAACCCACAGGGCCATTCGGGGGCTATTTTTGGTTTTCACCCTCTAATGCCATGTTTTTAGCCTAAGTCTAGAAATATGCAAATTACCGTCGTATTCTCAAACTGGGAGTCCCACGGCTGTACGACCAGTTCCTACGAGTCACATTGGTCCCGTGGGAGGTGTTGGTGACACCCACGGGGCCGTTCGAGGGATGTTTTGGGTTTTTACCCTCTAACTCCATGTTTTTAAGCCTAAGTCTAGAAATATGCAAATTATCATCGTATTCTCAAACTTGGTGTCCCGCGGCTACGCGGCCAGTTCCTACGAGTCACATTGGTCCTGTGGGAGGTGTTGGTGCCACCCACGGGGCCGTTCGGGGGCTGTTTCGAGTTTTCACCCTCTAACGCCATGTTTTTAAGCCTAAATCTAGAAATATGCAAATTATCGTCGTATTCTCATACCGGGAGACACGTAACTACGGGGTCAGTTCCTACGAGTTACATTGGTCCCGTGGAAAGTGTTGGTGCCACCCACGGGGCCGTTCGGAGTTGTTTCGAGTTTTCACCCTCTAACGCCATGTTTTGCTTAAGTCTAGAAATAAAGAAATTATCATCGTTTTTGCAAATCGGGAGTCTCGCGACTGCGCGGTCAGTTTCTACGAGTTATATTGGTCCCGTGGGAGGTGTTGGTGCCACCCACAGGGCCGTTCGGGGGCTATTTTGGGTTTTCACCCTCTAACGCCATGTTTTTAAGCCTAAGTCTAGAAATATGCAAATTACCGTCGTATTCTCATGCTGGGAGTCCCGCAGCTGCGCGACCAGTTCCTACGAGTCACTTTGGTCCCGTGGGAGGTGTTGGTGCCACCCACAGGGCCGTTCGGGGGCTGTTTTGGGTTTTCACCCTCTAACGCCATGTTTTTAAGCCTAAGTCTAGAAATATGCAAATTACCATCGTATTCTCAAATCGGGAGTCTCGCGGCTGCGGGGTCAGTTCCTACGAGTCACATTGGTCTCGTGGGAGGTGTTGGTGCCACACATGGGGACGTTCGGAGTTATTTAGAGTTTTCACCCTCTAACGCCATGTTTTTAAGCCTAAGTCTACAAATATCTAAATTACCATCGTATTCTCAAACCGAAAGTCCCGCGGCAGCGTAGTCAGTTCCTACGAGTTACATTGGTCCCGTGGGAGGTGTTGGTACCACCCACGGGGCCGTTCGAGGGCTGTTTCGAGTTTTCACCCTCTAACGCCATGTTTTTAAGCCTAAGTCTAGAAATATGCAAATAATCGTCTTATTCTCATACCGGGAGACCTGCGGCTGGGCGGTCAGTTCCTACGGGTTACATTGGTCCCGTGGAAGGTGTTGGTGCCACCCACAGGACCGTTCGGTGGCTGCTTTGGGTTTTCACCCTCTAACGCCATATTTTTAAGCCTAAGTCTAGAAATATGCAAATTACCATCCTATTCTCAAACTGGAAGTCCCGCGGCTGCGCGGCTAGTTCCTACGAGTCACATTGGTCCCGTGGGAGGTGTTGGTGCCACCCACAGGGCCGTTCGGGGGCTTTTTTGAGTTTTCACCCTCTAACGCCATGTTTTTAAGCCTAAGTCTAGAAATATGCAAATTACCGTCGTATTATCAAACTGGGAGTCCCACGGCTGCGCAGCCAGTTCCTACGAGTCACATTGGTCCCGTGGGTGGTGTTGGTGCCATCCACGGAGCCGTTCGGGGGCTGTTTCGAGTTTTCCCCCTCTAACGCCATGTTTTTAAGCCTAAGTCTAGAAATACAAAAATTATCATCGTATTCTCAAAACGGGAGTCTTGCGGCTGCGGGGTCAGTTCCTACGAGTTACATTGGTCCCGTGGGAGGTGTTAGTGCCACACACAGGGCCATTCGGAGGTTATTTCGAGTTTTCACCCTCTAACGCCATGTTTTGCTTAAGTCTAGAAATATGCAAATTATCGTCGTCATCTCAAATCGGGAGTCTCGCTGCTGTGCGGTCAGTTCCTACGAGTTACATTGGTCCCGTGGGAGGTGTTGGTGCCACCCACAGGGCCGTTCGGGTGCTATTTTTTGTTTTCACCCTCTAACTCCATGTTTTTAAGCCTAAGTCTAGAAATATGCAAATTACCGTCGTATTCTCATGCTGGGAGTCCCGTAGATGCGCGACCAGTTCCTACGAGTCACTTTGGTCCTGTGGGAGGTGTTGGCGCCACCCACGGGGTCGTTCAGGGGCTGTTTTGGGTTTTCACCGTCTAACGTCATGTTTTTAAGACTAAGATGAGAAATCTGCAAATTACCGTCGTCTTCATAAATCGGGAGTCCCGGGGCTGCGCGATTAGTTCCTACGAGTTACATTGGTCCCGTGGGAGCTGTTGGTGCAACCCACAGGACCGTTCGGGGGCTGTTTTGGTTTTTAACCTCTAATGCCATGTTTTTAAGCCTAAGTCTAGAAATATGCAAATTATCGTCGTATTCTCATACCGGGAGACCCGCGGTTGTGGGGTCAGTTCCTACAAGTTACATTAGTCTCTTGGGAGGTGTTGGTGCCACCCACAGGGCCGTCCGGGAGTTATTTCGAGTTTTCACCCTCTAACGTCATGTTTTGCTTAAGTCTAAAAATATACAAATTGTCGTCGTCTTCATAAATCGGGAGTCCCGGAGCTACGCGGTTAGTTCCTACGAGTTACATTGGTCCCGTGGGAGGTGTTGGCGCCACCCACGGGGTCGTTCGGGGGCTGTTTTGGGTTTTCACCCTCTAACGCCATGTTTTCAAGACTAAGTCTAGAAATATGCAAATTACCGTCGTATTCTCAAACTGGGAGTCCCGCGGCTGCACGACCAGTTCCTACGAGTCACATTGGTCCCGTGGGAGGTGTTAGTGCCACCCACGGGGCCGTTCGGGGTCTGTTTTGAGTTTTCACCCTCTAACGCCATGTTTTTAAGCCTAAGTCTAGAAATTTGCAAATTATCGTCGTATACTCATACCGGGAGACCCACGACTATGGGGTCAGTTCCTACGAGTTACATTGGTCTCTTGGGAGGTGTTGGTGCCCCCCACAGGGCCGTCCGGGAGTTGTTTCGAGTTTTCACCCTCTAACACCATGTTTTGATTAAGTCTAGAAATATGCAAATTGTTGTCGTCTTTATAAATCGGGAGTCCCGGGGCTGTGCGATCAGTTCCTATGAGTTACATTGGTCCCGTGGGAGGTGTTGGTGCAACCCACAGGGCCGTTCGGGGGCTATTTTGGTTTTTCACCCTCTAATGCCATGTTTTTAGCCTAAGTCTAGAAATATGCAAATTACTGTCGTATTCTCAAACTGGGAGTCCCACGGCTGCACGACCAGTTCCTATGGGTCACATTGGTCCCGTGAGAGGTGTTGGTGACACCCATGGGGCCGTTCGAGGGATGTTTTGGGTTTTCACCCTCTAACTCCATGTTTTTAAGCCTAAGTCTAGAAATATGCAAATTACCGTCATATTCTCAAACTTGGTGTCCCGCGGCTACGCGGCCAGTTCCTACGAGTCACATTGGTCCCGTGGGAGGTGTTGGTGCCACCCACGGGGCCGTTCGGGGGCTGTTTCGAGTTTTCACCCTCTGACGCCATGTTTTTAAGCCTAAGCCTAGAAATATGGAAATTATCGTCGTATTCTCATACCGGGAGACCCGCAACTACGGGGTCAGTTCCTACGAGTTACATTGGTCCCGTGGAAAGTGTTGGTTCCACCCACGGGGCCGTTCGGAGTTGTTTCGAGTTTTCACCCTCTAACGCCAAGTTTTGCTTAAGTCTAGAAATATGCAAATTATCATCGTTTTCGCAAATCGGGAGTTCCGCGGCTGCGCGGTCAGTTCCTATGAGTTACATTGGTCCCGTGGGAGGTGTTGGTGCCACCCACAGGGCCGTTCGGGGGCTATTTTGGGGTTTCACCCTCTAACGCCATGTTTTTAAGCCTAAGTCTAGAAATATGCAAATTACCGTCGTATTCTCATGCTGGGAGTCCCGCAGCTGCGCGACCAGTTCCTACGAGTCACTTTGGTCCCGTGGGAGGTGTTGGTGGCACCCACAGGGCCGTTCGGGGGTTGTTTTGGGTTTTCACCCTCTAACGCCATGTTTTTAAGCCTAAGTCTAGAAATATGTAAATTACCATCGTATTCTCAAACCGGGAGTCTCGCGGCTACAGGTTCAGTTCCTACGAGTCACATTGTACTCGTGGGAGGTGTTTTATCCACCCATGGGGTCGTTCGGGGGTTATTTCGATTTTTCACCCTCTAACGCCATGTTTTTATGCCTAAGTCTACAAATATGCAAATTACCATCGTATTCTCAAACCGGAAGTCCCGCGACAGCGTATTCAGTTCCTACGAGTTACATTGGTCCCGTGGGAGGCGTTGGTACCACCCACGGGGCCGTTCGGGGGCTGTTTCGAGTTTTCATCCTCTAACGCCATGTTTTTAAACCTAAGTCTAGAAATATGCAAATTATCGTCGTACTATCATTTTGGGAGACCCGCGGCTGGGCGGTTAGTTCCTACGGGTTACATTGGTCCCATGGAAGGTGTTGGTGCCACCCACAGGACCGTTCGGGGGCTGTTTTGGGTTTTCACCCTCTAACGCCATGTTTTTAAGCCTAAGTCTAGAAATATGCAAATTACCATCCTATTCTCAAACTGGAAGTCCCGCGGCTGTGCGGCCAGTTCCTACGAGTCACATTGGTCCCGTGGGGGGGTGTTGGTGCCACCCACAGGGCCGTTCAGGGGCCTTTTTGAGTTTTCACCCTCAAACGCCATGTTTTTAAGCCTAAGTCTAGAAATATGAAAATTACCGTCGTATTCATAAATCGGGAGTCCCACGGCTGCGCGGCCAGTTCCTACGAGTCACATTGGTCCCGTGGGTGGTGTTGGTGCCATCCACGGGGCCGTTCGGGGGTTGTTTCGAGTTTTCCCCCTCTAACGCCATGTTTTTAAGCCTAAGTCTTGAAATACGAAAATATCATCGTATTCTCAAAACGGGAGCCTTGCGGCTGCGGGACCAGTTCCTACGAGTTACATTGGTCCCGTGGGAGGTGTTGGTGCCACACACAGGGCCATTCGGGGGTTATTTCTAGTTTTCACCCTCTAACGCCATATATTGCTTAAGTCTAGAAATATGCAAATTATCGTCGTCATCTCGAATCGGGAGTCTCGCGGCTGTGCGGTCAGTTACTACGAGTTACATTGGTCCCGTGGGAGGTGTTGGTGCCACCCACAGGGCCGTTCGGGTGCTATTTTGGTTTTCACCCTCTAACGCCATGTTTTTAAGCCTAAGTCTAGAAATATGCAAATTACCGTCGTATTCTCATGCTGGGAGTCCCGCAGCTGTGCGACCAGTTCCTACGAGTCACTTTAGTCCTGTGGGAGGTGTTGGCGCCACCCACGGGGTCGTTCGGGGGATGTTTTGGGTTTTCACCCTCTAACGCTATGTTTTTAAGACTAAGTCTAGAAATCTGCAAATTACCGTCGTATTCTCATGCTGGGAGTCCCGCAGCTGTGCGACCAGTTCCTACAAGTCACTTTAGTCCCGTGGGAGGTGTTGGCGCCACCCACGGGGTCGTTCGGGGGATGTTTTGGGTTTTCACCCTCTAACGCCATGTTTTTAAGACTAAGTCTAGAAATCTGCAAATTACTGTCGTCTTCATAAATCGGGAGTCCCACGGCTGCGCGGCCAGTTCATACGAGTCACATTGGTCCCGTGGGTGGTGTTGGTGCCATCCACGGGGCCGTTCGGGGGCTGTTTCGAGTTTTCCACCTCTAACGCCATGTTTTTAAGCCTAAGTCTTGAAATACAAAAATTATCATCGTATTCTCAAAACGGGAGCCTTGCGGCTGCGGGGTCAGTTCCTACGAGTTACATTGGTCCCGTGGGAGGTGTTGGTGCCACACACAGGGCCATTCGGGGGTTATTTCGAGTTTTCACCCTTTAACGCCATGTTTTGCTTAAGTCTTGAAATATGCAAATTATCGTCGTCATCTCAAATCGGGAGTCTCGCGGCTTTGCGGTCAGTTCCTACGAGTTACATTGGTCCCGTGGGAGGTGTTGGTGCCACCCACAGGGCCGTTCGGGGGCTATTTTGGGGTTTCACCCTCTAACGCCATGTTTTTAAGCCTAAGTCTAGAAATATGCAAATTACAGTCGTATTCTCATGCTGGGAGTCCCGCAGCTGTGCGACCAGTTCCTACGAGTCACTTTAGTCCCGTGGGAGGTGTTGGCACCACCCACGGGGTCGTTCGGGAGATGTTTTGGGTTTTCACCCTCTAACGCCATGTTTTTAAGACTAAGTCTAGAAATCTGCAAATTACCGTCGTATTCTCATGCTGGGAGTCCCGCAGCTGTGCGACCAGTTCCTACGAGTCACTTTAGTCCCGTGGGAGGTGTTGGCGCCACCCACGGGGTCGTTCGGGGGCTGTTTTGGGTTTTCACCCTCTAACGCCATGTTTTTAAGACTAAGTCTAGAAATCTGCAAATTACCGTCGTCTTCATAAATCGGGAGTCCCACGACTGCGCGGCTAGTTCATACGAGTCACATTGGTCCCGTGGGTGGTGTTGGTGCCATCCACGGGGCCGTTCGGGGGCTGTTTCGAGTTTTCCCCCTCTAACGCCATGTTTTTAAGCCTAAGTCTTGAAATACGAAAATTATCATCGTATTCTCAAAACGGGAGCCTAGCGGCTGCGGGGTCAGTTCCTACGAGTTACATTGGTCCCGTGGGAGGTGTTGGTGCCACACACAGGGCCATTCGGGGGTTATTTCGAGTTTTCACCCTATAACGCCATGTTTTGCTTAAGTTTTGAAATATGCAAATTATCGTCGTCATCTCAAATTGGGAGTCTCGCGGCTGTGCGGTCAGTTCCTACGAGTTACATTGGTACCGTGGGAGGTGTTGGTGCCACCCACAGGGCCGTTCGGGGGCTATTTTGGGGTTTCACCCTCTAACGCCATGTTTTTAAGCCTAAGTCTAGAAATATGCAAATTACAGTCGTATTCTCATGCTGGGAGTCCCGCAGCTGTGCGACCAGTTCCTACGAGTCACTTTAGTCCCGTGGGAGGTGTTGGCACCACCCACGGGGTCGTTCGGGGGCTTTTTTGGGTTTTCACCCTCTAACGCCATGTTTTTAAGACTTAGTCTAGAAATCTGCAAATTACCGTCGTCTTCATAAATCGGGAGTCCCAGGGCTGCGCGGCCAGTTCATACGAGTCTCATTGGTCCCGTGGGTGGTGTTGGTGCCATCCACGGGGCTGTTTCGAGTTTTCCCCCTCTAACGCCATGTTTTTAAGCCTAAGTCTTGAAATACGAAAATTATCATCGTATTCTCAAAACGGGAGCCTTGCGGCTGCGGGGTCAGTTCCTACGAGTTACATTGGTCCCGTGGGAGGTGTTGGTGCCACACACAGGGTCATTCGGGGGTTATTTCGAGTTCTCACCATCTAACGCCATGTTTTGCTTATGTCTAGAAATATGCAAATTATCGTCGTCATCTCAAATAGGGAGTCTCGCGGCTGTGCGGTCAGTTCCTACGAGTTACATTGGTCCCGTGGGAGGTGTTGGTGCCACCCACAGGGCCGTTCGGGTGCTATTTTTGGTTTTCACTCTCTAACGCCATGTTTTTAAGCCTAAGTCTAGAAATATGCAAATTATCGTCGTATTCTCATGCTGGGAGTCCCGCAGCTGTGCAACCAGTTCCTACGAGTCACTTTAGTCCCGTGGGAGGTGTTGGCGCCACCCACGGGGTCGTTCGGGGGCTGTTTTGGGTTTTCACCCTCTAACGCCATGTTTTTAAGACTAAGTCTAGAAATCTGCAAATTACCGTCGTCTTCATAAATCGGGAGTCCCGGGGCTGCGCGGTTAGTTCCTACGAGTTACATTGGTCCCGTGGGAGCTGCTAGTGCAACCCACAGGGCCGTTCGGGGTCTGTTTTGGGTTTTCACCCTCTAATGCCATGCTTTTAAGCCTAAGTCTAGAAATATGCAAATTATAGTCGTATTCTCATACTGGGAGACCCGCGTCTGTAGGGCCAGTTCCTACAAGTTACATTAGTCTCTTAGGAGGTGTTGGTGCCACCCACAGGGCCGTCCGGGAGTTGTTTTGAGTTTTCACCCTCTAACGCCATGTTTTGCTTATGTCTAAAAATATGCAAATTATCGTCGTCTTCATAAATCGGGAGTCTCAGGGCTGCGCGGTTAGTTCCTACGAGTTACATTGGTCCCGTGGGAGTTGTTGGTGCAACCCACAGGGCCGTTCGGGGGCTGTTTTGGGTTTTTACCCTCTAATGCCATGTTTTTAAGCCTAAGTCTAGAAATATGAAAATTACCATCATATTCTCAAACTGGGAGTCCCGCGGCTGCACGAACAGTTCCTATGAGTCACATTGGTCCCGTGGGAGGTGTTGGTGCCACCCACGGGGCCGTTCGAGGGCTGTTTTGGGTTATCACCCTCTAACGCCATGTTTTTAAGCCAAGGTTTAGAAATATGTAAATTACTGTCATATTTACAAACTGGGTGTCCCGCGGCTGCTCGACCAGTTCCTACGAGTCACCTTGGTCCCGTGGGAGGTGTTGGTGCCACCCACGGGGCCGTTCGGGGGCTGTTTCGAGTTTTCACGCTCTAACACCATGTTTTTAAGCCTAAGTCTAGAAATATGCAAATTATCATCGTATTCTCATACCGGGAGACCCGCGGCTACGGGGTCAGTTCCTACGAGTTACATTGGTCCCGTGGGAAGTGTTGGTGCCACCCACGGGGCCGTTCGGAGTTGTTTCGAGTTTTCACCCTCTAACGCCATGTTTTGCTTAAGTCTAGAAATATGCAAATTATGGTCGTCTTCGCAAACCAGGAGTCCCACGGCTGTGTGGTCAGTTCTTACGAGTTACATTGGTCCCGTGGGAGGTGTTGGTGACACCCACGGGGCCGTTCGAGGGATGTTTTGGGTTTTTACCCTCTAACTCCATGTTTTTAAGCCTAAGTCTTTAAATATGCAAATTACCACCGTATTCTCTAACTGGGAGTCCCGCAGCTGCACGACCAGTTCTTACGAGTCACTTTGGTCCCGTGGGAGGTGTTGGTACCACCCACAGGGCCGTTCGGAGGCTGTTTTGGGTTTTCACCCTCTAACGCCATATTTTTAAGCCTAAGTCTAGAAATATGAAAATTATCGTCGTATTCTCAAATCGGGAGTCTTGTGGCTGCGGGGTCAGTTCCTACGAGTCACATTGGTCTCGTGGGTGGTGTTGGTGCCTCCCACGGGGCCGTTCGGGGGTTGTTTAGAGGTTTCACCCTCTAACGCCATGTTTTTAAGCCTAAGTCTAGAAATATGCAATTTATCATTGTATTCTCATATCGGGAGACCCGCGGCTACGGGGTCAATGTTATTTTGGGTTTTCAACCTCTAACGCCGTGTTTTTAAGCCTAAGTCTAACTGGGGGTTGTAAATTTCCATAATTGGGGGTTGTGGAAAAGTAATTACACGAATAGAGCTAGCGAGAGTCATATCAATAAGATTTCTTTATTCTCCAACAGACAGGATTGAAGGATAGAACTGGGACTGGTGGGAAGAGTCTTATCAGGTTGTAAAGTCGATTTCTCAATATGAGGAGCTTTGGGGCCTTTTCTATTCGCTTGAGTCCATTCTTCTTCTCCAGTTACATTAGTGGTGGTAGCTTTAGTGTCAGGATTTATCATCCACACTCTTTTAATTTTGGGGCATTTGGATATATTATGGCCAAAGGAAACATAGTGGGAACATGAGTTGGTCATAGCTTACTATTTAACCTTAACAAAAGTGGAAGAACCATCCTCCAAAATGAGGTTAATGGAGTTTGGGTAGCTAACTTTTGGCACAATTTCAATGCAAATCCTAGTAAAGTTAATTCTATTCATATTTCTAGTGATTGAATCAGCATAGATGGGGATTCCTATGTCACTAGCAATGTGATTGAGGCCTTTAACAGTCCAATATTTCATAGGGATGTTGGGTAAGAGCACCCAAACTGGAACTCTAATAGTATCCTCTTTAAAGAACTTAAAGCCATGTTTCCATTTATTCAAAATTTTGGGGTTCCCCATGAAGTTCCAAGGGCCATTTTCCACCACCTCATCTCTGTAAGTGGGGCTGTGATATTTGAAGAAAAAGTATCCATCATCATGATCAAACATTTTTCTCTTCATTCAACTCTTCTAGTCTTATCACATTGGTTACCAAGAAAAAGTATTCAATTCTTCTTTGTGTTGGGGATGTGAACTAAAGTTTGGTTACCAAGGAAGCTTTGGATATATTTAGTAGTTTATCGGGGCTTAGGCTTAATCGTTCTAAAAGTAATATGTTCATTACTAGCTTAGATGAAGAGGAGACGCTTAGTGTGGTTAGCAATCTCAACATTAAAAGATGTTTTAAGGTTGGTTCCTACGAGTTACATTGGTCCCTTGCGAGGTGTTCGTGACACTTACGGGACCGTTTTAAGGTTATTTTACGTTTTCACCCTTCGATGGCATGCAAGTCTAACTTTTTGTAAATTTAAGTCATACACTCAAATCGGGAGCCCCGTGACTACGTCATCATTTCCTACAAGTCATAGTGGTCCCGTACGAGGTGTTCGTGACTCTTACCGGACCGTTTAGTGTCTATTTTAGATTTTCACCCTTCGATGGCATGTTTTTATGCTCAATTCTAATTTTTTGCAAATTTACATCGTACACTCAACTCGGGATCCCCGTTACTATGCGGTCGGTTCCTATAAGTCACATTGGTTCCGTGCGAGGTGTTCGTGACTCTTACGGGACCATTTTGTGCTTGTTGTACGTTTTCACCCTTCGATGGCATGTTTTTATGCTCAAGTTTAATTTGTTTGCAAATTTACGCTGTACACTCTAACCCGGAGCCCCGTGACTATGCGGTCGGTTCCTATGAGTTGCATTAGTCCCGTGCGAGAAGTTCGTGACTCTTATCGGACCCTTTTATGGCTGTTTTACGTTTTCACCCTTCGATGGCAAGTTTTTATGCTTAAGTCTAACTTATTGCAAATTTACGTCGTACACTCCAGCCGGGAGCCCCGCGACTACGCGGTCGGTCCTACGAGTTACATTGGTCCCGTGCGAGGTGTTCGTGACTCTTACGGACCCGTTTTAAGGTTGTTTTACATTTTCACCCTTCGATGGCATGTTTTTTATGCTTAAGTCTAGTTTTTTACAAATTTACGTCGCACACTCAAACCGGGAGCGCCGTGACTACGCGGTTGGTTCCTACGAGTCACATTGGTCCCGTGCGAGGGGTTCGTGACTATTATGGAACCGTTTAAAGGCTATTTTACGTTTTCACCCTTTGATGACATGTTTTTATGCTTAAGTCTATTTTTTATCAAATTTTCGTCATACACTCAAACCGAGAGCCCCGTGACTACGCGGTTGATTCCTACGAGTCACATTGGTCCTGTGCGAGGTGTTCGTGACTCTTACGGGACTGTTTTGTGTTTGTTTTACATTTTCACCCTTTGATGGCATGTTTTTATGCTTTAAGTCTATTTTTTTTCAAATTTACGTCGTGCACTCCAACCGGGAGCCTCGTGACTATGCGGTCGGTTACTACGAGTTACATTGGTCCCGTGCGAGGTGTTTGTAACTCTTACCGGACCGTTTTAAGGCTGTTTTACATTTTCACCCTTCGATGGCATGTTTTTATGCTTAAGTTTGTTTTTTTGCAAATTTGCGCCGTACACTCACCCGGGAGCCCCATGACTACAAGGTCGGTTCCTACGAGTCACATTGGTCCCATGCAAGGTGTTCGTGACTCTTACCAGACCGTTTTGTGGTTGTTTTACGTTTTCACTCTTCGATATCATGTTTTTATGCTTAAGTCTAATTTTTTGCAAATTTACGTCGTACACTCAAATCGCGAGTCCCGTGATTACGCAATCTGTTCCTATGAGTCGCATTGGTCCCGTGCGAGGTGTTCATGACTCTTACGCGACCGTTTGGTGTTTGTTTTAGGTTTTCATCCTTCGAAGGCATGTTTTTATGCTTCAGTCTAACTTTTTACAAATTTACGTCGTACACTCAAACCGGGAGCCCCGTGACTTCACGGTCTGTTCCTACGATTTACACTGAACCCATGCGAGGTGTTCGTGACTCTTACGGGGCCGTTTTGTGACTATTTTACATTTTCCCCATTCAATCGCATGTTTTTATGCTTAAGTCTAGTTTTTTACAAATTTACGTCGCACACTCAAACCGGGAGCGCCGTGACTACGCGGTCGGTTCCTACGAGTCACGTTGGTCCCGTGCGAGGGGTTCGTGACTCTTACGGGACCATTTAAAGGCTGTTTTACGTTTTCACCCTTTGATGGAATATTTTTATGGTTAAGTCTATTTTTTATCAAATTTTTGTCATACACTCAAAATCGGGAGCCCCGTGACTACGCGGTTGATTCCTACGAGTCACATTGGTCCCGTGCGAGGTGTTCGTGACTCTTACGGGACTATTTTGTGTTTGTTTTACGTTTTCACCCTTTGATGGTATGTTTTTATGCTTTAAGTCTAATTTTTTTTCAAATTTACATCGTGCACTCCAACCGGGAGCCTCGTGACTACGCGGTCGGTTCCTATGAGTTACAATGGTCCCGTACGAGGTGTTTGTGACTCTTAGCGGACAGTTTTAAGGTTGTTTTGCATTTTCACCCTTCGATGGCATGTTTTTATGCTTAAGTTTGTTTTTTTGCAAATTTGCGCCGTACACTCACCCGGGAGCCCCGTGACTACGCGGTCGGTTCCTACGAGTCACATTGAACCCGTGCAAGGTGTTCGTGACTCTTACAAGACGATTTTGTGGTTGTTTTACGTTTTCACCCTTCGATGGCATGTTTTTATGCTTAAGTCTAATTTTTTGCAAATTTACGTCGTACACTCAAATCGCGAGTCCCGTGACTACGCGATCTGTTCCTATGAGTCCCATTGGTCCCTTACGAGGTGTTCGTGACTCTTACGGGATCGTTTGGTGTTTGTTTTAGGTTTTCATCCTTCGATGGCATTTTTTTATGCTTAAGTCTAACTTTTTGCAAATTTACGCCGTACACTCAAACCGGGAGCCCCGTGACTACACGGTCTGTTCCTACGATATACATTGATCCCATGCGAGGTGTTTGTGACTCTTACGGGACTATTTTGTGGATGTTTTACATTTTCACCATTCGATGGCATGTTTTTATGCTTAGGTCTAATTTTTTACAAATTTACGTCGCACACTCAAATCGGGAGTGCTGTGACTACACGATCAGTTCCTACGATTCACATTGGTCCCGTGCGAGGTGTTCATGACTCTTATCGGACCGTTTTAAGGTAGTTTTATATTTTCAACCTTCGATGGCATGCAAGTCTAACATTTTATAAATTTACGTCGTACATTCAAACCGGGAGTCCCGTGACTACGTCGTCGGTTCCTACCAGTCACATTGGTCCCGTACGAGGTGTTCGTGACTCATACCAGACCGTTCAGTGTCTATTTTAGATTTTCTCCCTTCGATGGCATGTTTTTATGCTAAAGTCTATTTTTTTGTAAATTTGCATCGTACACTCAACTCGGAAGCCCTGTTACTATGCGGTCGGTTCCTACGAGTCACATTGGTCCCGTGCGAGGTGTTCGTGACTCTTACGGGACCGTTTTGTGCTTGTTGTATGTTTTCACCCTTCGATGGCATGTTTTTATGCTCAAGTTTAATTTTTTTTGCAAATTTACGTTTTACACTCTAACCGGGTGCCCCGTGACTACGCAGTCGATTCCTATGACTTACATTAGTCCCGTGCGAGGTGTTCGTGACTCTTATCGGATCGTTTTATGGTTGTTTTACGTTTTCACTCTTCGATGGCATGTTTTTGTGCTTAAGTCTAACTTTTTGCAATTTACGTCGTGCACTCCAACCGGGAGCCCCACGACTACGTGGTCGGTCCTACGAGTTACATTGCTCCCGTGCGAGGTGTTCGTGACTCTTACCGGACCATTTTAAGGTTGTTTTACATTTTCACCCTTCGATGGCATGTTTTTTATGCTCGAGTCTAATTTTTTACAAATTTACGTCGTACACTCAAACCGGGAGCCCCGTGACTATGCGGTCGGTTCCTACGAGTCACATTGGTTCCGTGCGAGGGGTTCGTGACTCTTACGGGACCGTTTAAAGGATGTTTTATGTTTTCACACTTTGATGGCATGTTTTTATGCTTAAGTCTATTTTTTATCAAATTTTCGTCATACACTCAAACCGGGAGCCCCGTGACTACGCGGTTGATTCTTACGAGTCACATTGGTCCTATGAGAGGTGTTCGTGACTCTTACGGGACCGTTTTATGTTTGTTTTATGTTTTCACCCTTTGATGGTATTTTTTTATGCTTTAAGTCTATTTTTTTTCAAATTTACATCGTACACTCCAACCGGGAGCCTCGTGACTATGCGGTCGGTTTCTACGAGTTACATTGGTCCCGTGCGAGTTGTTTGTGACTCTTACAGGACCGTTTTAAGGTTGTTATACATTTTCACCCTTCGATGGCATGTATTTATTCTCAAATTTATTTTTTTGCAAAAATACGCCGTGCACTAACCCGGGAGCCCCGTGACTACGTGGTTGGTTCCTACGAGTCACATTGGTCCCGTGCGAGGTGTTCGTGACTCTTACCAAACCATTTTGTGGTTGTTTTGCGTTTTCACCCTTAGATGGCATGTTTTTATGCTTAAGTCCAATTTTTTACAAATTTATGTCGCACACTCAAGCCGAGAGCACCGTGACTACACGGTCAGTTCCTATGACTTACATTGGTACCGTGCGAGATGTTCATGACTCTTATGGGACCATTTTGTGGTTATTTTACGTTTTCACCCTTCGATGGCATATTTTTTATTCTCAAGTCTAACTTTTTATAAATTTACATCGTACACTCAAACTGGAATCCCTATGACTACCCGGTCGGTTCCTATAAGTCACATTGGTCCCGTGCGAGGTGTTCGTGACTCTTACCGGACACTTTTGTGGTTGTTTTACATTTTCACCCTTCGCTGGCATGTTTTGATGCTCAAATCTAATTTTTTGGAAATTTGCGTCGTATACTCAAACCGGGTGCCCGTGACTACGCGATCGGTTCCTATGAGTCACATTGGTCCCACGCGACAAGTGAATAAGATGAGCGGTCACAAATTGCAAACCCAGGAATAACTTTCGAACCATGACTAAATTTTATTCCCATTTTCACCTCTCTCCTATTCATCTCGGACTAATTTTTATTCCCATTTTCACATCTCACCTATTCTCAAACCAGGAGTTCCGTGGCTGCGCGGTCAGTGCCTATGAGTTACATTGGTCCCTTGAGAGGTGTTGGTGCCTCTCACAGGACCGTACGAGGGTTGTTCGGGAGTTGTTTTGGATTTTCACCCTCTAACGCCATGTTTTTAAGCCTAAGTCCTGATATTTTTCAATTATCATCGTATTCTCATATCGGGTGTCCCGTGATCGCATGGTCAGTTCCTACGAGTTACATATATTTTGTGGGAGGTGTTGGTGCCTCCCACGGCACCGTTCAGGGGCTGTTTCGGGTTTTCCCCCACTAACGCCATGTTTTGCTTCAGTTTAAAAATATGCAAATTATCGTCGTATTCTCAAACCGAGGATCCCGTGATAGCGCGGTCAGTTCCTACGAGTTACATTGGTCCTGTGCGAGGTGTTGGTGTCACTCACGGGACTGTTCGAGGGCTGTTTTGGCTTTTCACCCATTAACGCCATATTTTTAAGCATAAGTCTAGAAATATGCAAATTAGGGTCGTATTCTCAAACCGGGAGTCATGTGGCTGCATGGTCAGTTCCTACGAGTTACATTGGTTCCGTTAGAGGTGTTGGTGCCTCTCACAGGACCGTACGAGGGTTGTTTCGTGTTTTCCCCTCTCACAGGGCCGCTTGTGGGATGTTTCGGGTTTCTTCCCTCTAACGCCATGTTTTTAAGCTTATATCTAGACATTGGCAAATTATCGTCGTATTCTGAAACCGGGAGTCTAAAATATTTTCAACATATTATCCAACAATCAAACCAATAATTATCCCGTACTCCTAATTATCACATATTCCTTCAAACATACTATCCAACAACAAGCCAACAACCAATAATTATCCCGTACTCCTTCTATCATCTAAAAGATTTAGTAAATAATGCATATCAATTATATAACTTCTTTAGTTAAAGTAAAGAGTACATGGTGTGTAATGAAGAAGTGGTATCTAATTGGTTAGGTCTGCAATACGTAAACAATGTAGTTATGATTATTACGCCGCCATTTGAAGGTTTTAAATTACATATTCAATCAAGTTGATCACAACAAATTTCAAACTAAAACAGAACTGTATAAAATCAACATAACTATGGCATACATGCCAAGTTAAAATATGAATGAACGGAATTAAGTTATATTGTTCCATGTCAAGTTGTAGCCTCATAGTATCTTGACGTAAACGTAAAAAAATGCACATTAATCGCAAGATATATGATATACTTTTTCATAGGCAAATCAAGAACACACCCAACAAATTTAATAACATGTACATTTATCGACACTAGTATAAATTAAATAAATACAACATAGTATCCAACAACCAAGCCAACAATATCTCACTATAGTAATGTGCACACGTGTTTGCGACTCCTATGTCAAAAAAAATTCATTTAATTATATTTTGTCAAAAAAAACAAGACAAGCATATTTTGTCAAAAAAATACACACACATAAAATCTAGGGTTTATTGACGTAATCTATACATACACACACATACAATCTAGGGTTTACTTAAACCCTAACTTTTTTTGACATAAATCTATGCATACATATAACCAACAATAAGGCGGTTGTAATTTTTTTTTCTTATTATATAGACATTTAATTATATTTTCTCAAAAAAATATAATGTCTAGAGTTCTGAATAATATTTTGTCAAAAAAAATACAAACATACAATCTATGATTTATTGACATAATCAATACATACACACATACATGCACACACATACACACACATAATGTCTAGAGTTTTGAATAGTATTTTGTAAAAAAAATACACACACATACAATCTAGGGTTTATTGTCATAATTTATACACACACACATATACACACAAATAGCTACCACAAATCATAACAAATCGAAATGCACACACACACATACACACACATATACATACACACACACACACATACACTCGCATACACACAGCTTCCACAAATCAAAACAAATCGAAATGCACACACATATACACACATACCTTTCACAATTCTTAGATGAAATCAACAAAAAACCCAAATAGCCGAAATCCCAAATCGCCCAAATCGTCCAAAGCTAAACCGTGAATGGAAGAAATTTGAGTAGCATTGTAAGTAAATCATCTTTTAATATGTTGACCTGGTCACGACCTAGAGTCGTGACCCACCCTCCGTGACCAATTAGTTATCCACTGACCATTGGTCACGGCCCTAGACCGTGACCCACCTTTTTCAACCAACAGTCCACCATGAGCGACCAATCCCCCTTCGAATGAGGTATAGTCACGGTCCCAAGCCGTGGCCCACTTCAAAAATTGGTTTTAGCCTCCAGCCGTGACCACCATGCATGACTAACAGCCCTTCGAATGAGGTATGGTCACGGCCCCAAGTCGTGACCCACTTCAAAATTTGGTTTCGCCCCTAGCCGTGACCCCATTTGCGCAAATAATTTTTTTCACGAGGTGGTCACGGTCCAAGTTCGTGACCCATCCGCGACCAAGTTGGAGGGAATTTTGGCCGGTTTTGGCCCCAACATGGTCACGCCTTGGGTCACGGCCAAAGTCCGTGACCCACAGTGGTCAGGGACTTGAGCCGTGACCACTTCCAAAGCATTCATGACTTAGTGTAAAAATGGAAATGGTCACGCCAAAAATTGAGTTGGTCACGGCCCAAGTCCGCGACCTGTTGGTCGCGAACTTGGGCCGTGACCAACTGGGCGTGACCATTCGCAGGATTTGGTGTAGTGTATAGAAGAATTAACTACATACACGTTGGGGGTGCGACGACCTCTCAATTTTAGCTCACTCTACCCTATAAACGGGTCCGACAACCAAATGGTGTCGATCTCTTATACGCACACCTCTACATATGGTTTTAGGTGTTGTCGATTGACTTTGAACGTGTTCCCCCCATTTTCGATCTTTTAATTCCACTACTCCGTAGGGAAATATAATTTTCACAACGAATGGACTAGTCCGCCGAGATCGTAATTTCCCTGAAAATATATGAAGTCGGGAGTTATAGAGGATTACCTTTTATCCAGGTTTAAACTCTTTCTGTCGAATAATCTTATCATGAGCGAGTTTCATTTGTTCTTTTGAAATCTTGGCATTTTTATACGCATCATTGCGTATCTCCTCTAACTCATTCAATTGAAGCTTGCGATCTTCACCGGCTTTGTCCATACCATAATTGACCCTCTTAATATCCCAATACGCTTTGTGCTCTAACTCAACAGGAAGATGGCAAGGCTTTCCATACACAAAGAGGAATGGGGAGATTCCGAGTGGGTTCTTGTATGCATTACGGTAGACCCATAGCGAATCGTTCAATCGAAAGGAACAATCTTTTCGGTCAGGATTAACGGTCTTTTGTAATATGTTTGTGATATCACGATTCGCCAAATCGTCCTGCCAATTCATTTATGGGTGATAGGTCATTCCAACCTTGTGAACAACACCATACTTTCTCATAAACTTGTCAAATGGCTTGTTACAAAAATGTGTGCTATTATCACTCATTATCGCTTTTAGTGCACCGAAGCGAGAAAGTATGTGTTCATGCAGGAACTTTATCACCACTTTATTGTCATTAGTCTTGGTAGCTATATCTTCTACCCATTTAGAAACATATTCTACCGCGACTACGATGTATAGGTATCCAAAGGATAGGGGGAAACGGGCCCATGAAGTCAATGCCCCACCAATCGAAAACCTCAATGATGAGAATCGGGGTTAATGGCATCATGTCTCGTCGGGTAATCGCCGCCATCCATTGACACCTATCACAAGATTTGAAATAATTTCTTACATCTTGAAACATTATGGGCCAGTACAAACCGCTTTGGAGAATTTCATCGGTTGTCTTTTTCACAGAAAAGTGACCTACACATGCTTCCGAATGACATAATTGGATGACTTTTGGAATTTCATCATCCGCTATGCATCGTCGGATGATTTGGTCGGCGCAATATTTAAGCAGGAATGGATTGTCATAGAAAAACATACGCGACCAAGTGATGAACCTATTATTATCTTTCGGTGTCCAATCGGGAGGGACAACTTCCGTGATAAGATAATTCACTATATCCGCAAACCATATCAAAGAAGATGTGGAACAGAGTTGTATATCCAGAAAATACTTGTCTATGGGTGTAGGATCACTAGGCATGTCAGACGAAAGACGTGATAAGTGATTGGAGATGACGTTTTCTACTCCTTTTGTATCCTTAATGAAGAGATTAAACTCTTGTTGGAGTAAGATCCGCCTTATGAGGTGTGGCTTTACGTCTTTCTTTGTAAGGAGATATTTTAAAGCCGCGTGGTCGATGAAACAAGTGATGGGGGAATCGATAAGATAGGAACGAAACTTGTCAAGAGAGAAGACTACTGCTAGAAATTCCTTCTCCGTGGTGGAGTAGTTGAGTTGTGGTCCGGTAAGAGTCCAGCTAGCGTAGTAGATGACTTGAGCGTTTTTTATCTTTCCTTTGGCCCAAAACAGCCCCTATCGCATAATCACTCGCATCACACATAAGCTCGAATGGTAAGGACCAATCTTGAGCTTGCATAATGGGAGCGTACACGAGCATTCTTTTCAATTTTTTAAAAGAACTTTGGCATGATTCAGTCGACTCGAATGGGGTGTCCTTCATAAGAAGGTTGATTAAGGGTCTAGCGATGGTGCTAAAGCTCTTAATGAAGCTTCTATAAAACCCCGTGTGGCCCAAGAAAGAGCGCACACCCTTAAGAGATTTTGGTGTGAGTAGGTCATCTATGACATCAATTTTCGCTCGATCAACTTTGATTCCTTTGTATGACATGATGTGGCCAAGAACTATGCCCTCTGTACCATGAAATGGCATTTCTCCCAATTCAGCACTAAGTTCTTTTACACACATCGGGCTAGTACTTTTTCAAGATTGTCTAGGCATAGATCGAAAGAGGTGCCAAAAACACTAAAGTCATCCATAAACACCTATGGCCCTGTCACAACCATGTCACTGAATAAGCTCAACATGCACCTTTGAAAGGTTGTCGGTGCATTACATAAGCCGAATGGCATACGTTTATAGGAAAACCTTCCAAAGGGTTAAGTGAAGGTCGTCTTCTCTTGAACAAGTACATCTACCTCAATCTAGTTGTATCCAAAATAACTATCTAGGAAGCAATAGTAAGGGTGGACCTCTACTCTTTCAAGCATTTGATCGATAAATGGCAAGGGGAAATGGTCTTTCCTTGTTCCCGCATTGAGTTTTCGGTAATCAATACAAACTCGCCACCCAGTGGTGGTATGTTATGGAACTAGCTCTCCCTTGGCATTTTCAATCACAGTCATTCCCGACTTCTTTGGGACCACTTGAATGGGGCTCACCCACTTGCTATCCGAGATTAGGTAAATAATCCTAGCATCCAACAACTTAATGATTTCGGTCCTCACCACGTCTTTCATTATGGGGTTTAGACTTCTTTGCATTTCTCTCGAGGGATTAACATCCTCCTCGAGGTGAATCTTATGTGTGAAAATCAGTGGGCTTATCCCCTTTAGATTAGCTATACACCAACCAAAAGCACTCTAGTGCTTTCTCAAAATCTTTGAAAGCTTACCCTCCTGCTCTTCATCTAAGCTAGAGGATACAATAACATGAAATGTCTCACTTTCACCTAGGAAAGCATATTTAACGTTGGAGGGTAGTTTCTTCAACTCGAGAGTCGGGAATGAATTGCTAGAGGGCACCATGCGTTCCTCCCTTAGCAGTAACTCTTCGAATCGATAAACCCAACTAACATCTCTTGTGTCCTCGTCTGACGCTATCTCATAGAGTAAGTCTCTCAACTCCTCAATCTCTCTCTCGAACTCGGTGTAAGATCCCTCGCTCTCGTGACTAGACATTAGGCAAGCTTCTAAGGCATATTCACAGCAATTTTCCTCAATGAGCTCTTCTATGATCTCGTCAATTACGCTCACTGTGTGAAGATCATATTCTTCCCCTGCTTGTTGGGCTATGTTGAAGATGTTTGTTTCTAAAGTCATATTCCCAAAAGTGAGTTGCATCTTCCCATTTCGAGTATTTATCAGTGTGTTAGCCGTAGCTAAGAATGGGCGCCCAGGAATGATGGGAACATGATTTTTCGAGGCGAAGGAGGGTTCCGTGTCCCAAATGACAAAATCTATCAGGAAGTAGAAATTGTCCACTTGAACTATCACGTCCTCAACTATACCCCTCTGTATCTTCACGGTTCAATCCGCAAATTGAAGAGTGACCGTTATGGGCTTAAGACCACCCAGATCAAGTTGCCTATAAATTGAATATGGGAGGATATTAACACTCGTCCCCAAGTTGAGTAAGGCTATCTCAATTTTATTCTCTCCAATGGTGTAGGAAATGGTGGGTGCACTGGGATCTTTATATTTAGGTTGGAGATCATTAAGAAGAATGGAGTCAATAAATCTTTAATGACATTTGCTTAAGATGGAATTTGTCGTATTGCATCGAGGAAAGGTAAGTTCAATCTCATGGTTTTAAGAACCTTTAGCACTTCATCACTTATGGTCCCTTTGTGGGAAGGGACCAATCTTTGAGGAAATGGCGCAGTGGAGGGTGGCTTTACAGCTACCTCGGGCTCACTAGTGTATTCCTTTTCACTATCATCGAAGGGGATATCTTCGGCCTCTTTCGTGCATGGAGAATTCTCCTTGACTTTTGAAGTGTCATGTGTGGGAGGTGATAAATCAATAACTCTACCATTATAAAGAGTGGTTAAAGCTTGGCAATGCTCTTGATGTTCTATACAGGTGGAGCTAACACTAGGATGACCTTGGGGAGGTCGTTGGCCCTGCGCAGGAAATTTTCCCTTCTCTTGGATACTCAACGATGATTGCAACTTGGAGATGTGCGCATTCATATCGGCGAACATGCATTCATTTTTAGCATTGGTTGCACTTGAGAATTTATGAACAGGTTTATTGTATCCTCGAGATTCCTCTATGGTGGAGTAATATACGGAGCTGGAGAAGGTGGTGCTTGCTGAAATTGAGGAGGCGGTGGAGGTGGGACAACCTGTGAATGTGGGTTCATCGTAGCTTGTGGTTGTCCATAATTAAAACCAGGATCGTTTCTCCATGAAGGGTTGTACAAGTTCACATGCGGGGCATTAAAATTTCCCTTGAATCCTATTATGCAATCGACCTACTCGGTGTGCATGGACTTATAGGTGAAAATCACCGGCCATGCTTTTGTGGAATGGGTCGCCTCACCGATAGCACACACCTTTTCTTTCGGAACATGGATGGATCCGGAGATATATCTCAATCGAAAATCAAGAAAATCTCTCACATCTCTCTGAAACTAATAGAATCAATATTCTATTAAGGTATTACTATCCAAATGGTATAGACCGGATGCAGTCGGAGCGATAGATGCTTGTCTAAGCCAGACTTGGGTATTAGGATCAGATGTGTCCCATGCTTGAGTAGTCTCTTGGACATACTTAAGATGGGCCTCGGCATCGCTGGAATTTAAATCCTAAAAAGGTCATTCACACATTGTTTGCACAAGTTGTTTGGAAGTCACAATCAACCCATTATGGAAGAAAGAGATCACATGGTGTTTGTCAAAACCATGATGGGGGCATGTGCTTACCAACTCTTGGAAACATTCCCAACACCTGTCAAAAGTCTCATTATCGTATTATCGAAAACCTTGGATTTGAGTTTTTGGCAGAGTTGATCTTATGTTGTGGATAGAATTTTGAGATAAACTTGGATTGAATATCTCTCAAGGAAAGTAACGAGTTCGGGAGTAAAGACCATAGCCAGGTCTTGGTTTTATCCTTTAAGGAAAAAGGAAAAAGATTTCGGCGAATGACATCCTGCGTGCAAGCTTGGTCACTAAATGTGTCGCACACCACCTCGAACTTGAGGATATGCAGGTATGGTTTCTCTGAATCCATGCCATGAAACGTAGGGAGAATCGGGATCACCCCATTGCAAAGGTGGAACTAACTGAAATTATACGTAAGTAAAATGCAACCAGGGGTGACACTCCGCTCCGAAAAGAGTAAATATTTCATGGTGCGATAGGGTAGGTTTCCTTCTCCAGTGCTGAAACTCATTGCGTCAGACATCGCACCTGCGCTCTCTTCAAATGACTCGGAATACTCACTCTATGTCCTAGATGTGTGACTTGAGGGTTGACTCAGGGTATAACTACCGATAGAGTGTTCAGGAGTAGGAAGTACAACCCAAAATTATGGAATGGGAGGTGTGTGGTCTCTTTCAGAGTTATACTCAAAAATCGGATTTTATGGATTCTGGTTGGAGTATTGTGAGGAGTTTGAGTATCTTCAGGATTTTGCATTAAAGGCTTTTGAGAGAAGATGATATTTTTTTGTTCATTTGTTTATTATTATTATTTTTTGGGGGGGTCTAAGCTTTAGATTGACTTGATCTAACCTAAGTCTACCGTATTCCCCGGAAGCGACGCCAAAAACTTGATGCGACCACTTACCTAGGGAAAACGAGATCAAAGTCCCACGACGGTTGCAATAGTTATGCAACACGATTCATTTAAGAATTTAATTCAAAATTATATTTCCCATGTTGATGAATTACAACGGGTGGGGTTCATGCACCTCAACCCGTGGAAATTTAGCCAGATAGAGTAAAATAAGAAGAAAATATGATTTTAATGAAAGAAAAAATCTTAACTATTAACTTAGGATTAAGAAGAATGAAATTATCAAATAAACAATTAACTATAGCGATTATGAAAACAAGAATTTGAACGAAAATACTTGAATTGCAGCAACTTGAATCAAAGTTAAATGAAAACTAAGGTTTCTGTTATTCTTTCTTCAAAACTAAGTACAAGGCTTCTCTAAAACGAATTAAAAGCTCTCCTATTATCTGGGAGAAGTTTGAAATATATACACTACGAAAATTACAAGAGTTGGAGTCATGCAAGACTCTAGGTGGAAGAAGATAATCCCAAATCTCGAACCCCAGATCAATCCGGTCAGGACATTTTGGATCGATCTTCCTGATGATCGGATCGATCCCTTTTTTATTTCACTCGGATCGATCCGGAAGATATGCCTTTATTCAATGACTTTTGGGGGCCGGATCGATCCTATTTTTATGAGAACCAGATCGATCCGATTAATGCATCCTTTTACAGTGACTTCCAGTACCCGGATCGATCCTTCTTTTATGAGGCCCAGATCGATCCGGATATTCTTCGCAATTTCTCTTCATTATCTCTTCATATTCTCATGATTATATCACATCTTTGAATCTTTATAACTTATACTTCAGAACTCGGATTGGAACCCTTTTTCTTCCTACGCACTCGTAGACTCGAGATCTTTGACTTTTATTTTGGGTCCTTGACCGAATTCGGGGTGGAAATTATGCTTTTGCCCTTTTGACTTTTCTTCTTTCTTCTCTCTTGTTTCTTCAAGTTTATTTCTTTCTTTTCTGTATTAAATACGTGCAAAATCAATATGAAATATATGAAACTCGAGATACTTGTTAGATGAAACCATTAGCAATGATATGAGATAAGTAAACTTGTTTTACATTGTCCGAGGTAATAAAATATTCTAAATTAAAGGGAAAATTCGAAAGAATTTATGCCTAATCAGAAGCCCAAATTTAGTAGGGATGACGACTTCTGAGCCATAGGCTAATATAAAAGGTATTTCCCCCATTGGAGTTTTTACTGTCGTCCTGTAAGCCCACAGTACAGCATAAACTTCTTCGACCCATCTTCCTTTTGACTCTTTGAGTTTTTTCCTGATCACGTCCGAGATTATTTGATTTGTTACCTCAGTCTGCCCATTAGCTTGAGGTCCGTCTGGGGTAGAAAAGAATTGTTTGATCCCAACTCTTTCTCAGTATTTCTCCGGGGACACATTCTTGAACTGAGTCTTGTTATCTGAGATAAGGGTGTTGGGGAGACCATACCTGCATATGATGTTCATCCAGATGAACTGGAAGGTCTTCTATTCTGATATACCCGTTTATATCCTCGGCCTAGCTGAAGATTACCTCCAAACGGACGACCCCTCAGAGGGGCCGACCCTTCATCAGGCTCAAGACGACCACCCAGAGGGGCCGACCCTTCATCAGGCTCATGACGACCACTCAGAGGGGCGACCCTTCATCAGGCTCAAGACGACCCTGCGAGGGGATGACTCTTCACCAGGCTCCAGGTGACCCCTACGAGGGGCCGACCCTTCGCTATGCTCCAGACGACCCTACGAGGGGCTGACCCTTCCCCAGGCTCCAAACGACCCTCCGAAGGGCCGGCCCTTCACCAGGATCCAGACGACCCTCCAAGGGTATGACAGTACGAGGCCAGAATTGGGCCAGACTCACTGCCGGAAGGAACTTTGCCCTCGGCCTCGGCTCATAGGCCGAGGGTGACATCATCACAGCGCGTGGTTTGGGAGACGCGTGTAACAGTGCGCGTGAGGCTCACATGGCACGTGGGAGACCGTTATAACAAAATCACACCCTCACGTGAGGGAATATTATGTCATCATTTGGAATATTATACCCTAGACCCTACAAGGGATCGATCAATTTTATTGTAACCCTAGCAAAACTCTGCTTGTACACACAGTAGAGAGAGAGAGAGGAGCTTATGTGCATTGTATCCAAGGCCATTAGTGCCCATACTTAGTGGATCACACACTCACAGTGGATGTAGGCCAAATTGGTTGAACCACTATACACCATTTTCTTATTTCCTCTTATACTCATCCCCTTCTACATACTTATACACTTATACATCTCTTTGGCTGCCATGGTTACTACTGTTTGAGCTCATTATCACTTATTCGGTTGTGCTAAATCTTAGCATCATCAGTTTGGCGTCGTCTGTGGGAACGAGAAGACATCTCTTCCTTTGTACACCTTGACCTCACTGGGCACTCTGGTGGTGAACCAACACTCCCCTCTAAGAGGAGGTGTTTCACCATTGAAAGAGACCCACTAAGGTTCCCAAGCTCACCAGTCTTTTATCCAGTTCAACTTTTCATAGCTCAAGCACATGGAACCTGAGATGCCACCACCACCACTTCCTCCACTGGATGAGGGGGGAAGACCCAGTTCCAGTCAGCCGCCACCTCAGTCTGAGATAGCTGATGTGGCGGCAGCCCTAAAGTCTCTGGCAGCAAGCCAGCGGATGATGCAGGAGCAGTTCACATCTCTAAGCCAGAACATACTGAGACCACCAGGGGTTTCACCTGAGATGATTACTCCGGCAGCAGCTCCAGGGCAGCATGAGGCGAGGGGACCACCCCAGGAACCACGCAAAGACCTGCCACCCCCTCAGCTGCGTAGAGATATTGCTGACCCCCGGCGTCTACGCCTGGGGAGGCAAGGAAACCCTTGCCCTGAGGACAGGTATGACGATCTGGAGGGAGAGGAGGACCCTATAGAATGCTGGGAACCATATGAGGTCTCCAACAACACTGTACGACCTCTCCAGGACAGTAGAGGAAAGTGTGGCAGACCAAATCTTGATGAGCGCCCGAGAGGCTCTGCCTTTGATCACTTGAGCAGGGGGTCAGCCTTTGAGAGACTGGGCCCAGTAAATGACCTACGAGAAAAATTGTCCAGGTCAAGAAGTGCTGCGAGATCCAGGAGGGAGGCAGCAGATGGCCGACCCCAAGGACGAGATGACGGCCAAAGGGAAGTAAACAGCCGACACAGGCCTGCCGCAGCAGAACCCTCCGTCCACCTCGGAGAGGCAGCAGGGGATAACATCGGCCAAGATGACCCTGTGAGGCCCTGGAATGACTCAATCCAGCGATTGGAGGATAAGATTGGCGACATACTAAAGATCCGAGACCCTCTTCAGAGGGGATACACCATAGGCTCACCCTTTGTGGCAAAGATAGTAAACTTCCCCACGCCATCAAAGTTCAAGCCACCTGTGGTCACCCCGAGATATGATGGGAGCACCAACCCTGTCCACCACGTGGAGATGTATCAGTTAGCAACAGACATATACTCCATCTCGGATGAGATGAGGTGTCGTGCCTTCTCTGGTACCCTGACTGGGGCTGCACATATCTGGTACACGTCTCTTCCAAAAAATTACGTTGAAAACTTTAAGCAGTTGGCAGACCTGTTTATCCATAACTTTTGCTTTGGGGTGAGGCCACAGAAGAAGACCACCCAGTTGCTCTATGTTAAGCAGGGGAAGAGTGAGAGTCTGAGGGACTACATAGCCAGATTAAATAAGGAGAAGCTGGAAGTGGAAGACTATGAGGAGAGCATAGCTATGACAGCCCTGATTGGAGGACTCCAAAAGGGGAAGCTGTTATGGAAGCGTGCTGAAGACCCTCCGAGGATGATGGATGAACTGCTGTCGACAGCAGGAAAGGTGATGAACGCCGAAGAGGTGATGGCCGCAAAATATGAAGATGAAAAAGGAAGTGCTAGTGGGGGTAAATACCCTAAGAAGAATAAAGAGGGGAAGAAGAGGTCCACGGATGACAAGTTCGCTGGTTACACCCCTCTAACGGTCAGCTGTGAACAGATTCTCAATGAGATAAAGAGTGATCGGTCCCTGAAGTGGCCTGAGAAGCTGAGGGCAGCCCCCGACAAGAGGAATAAGAACCTGTGGTGTGAATTTCACCAAGACCACGACCACGTAACAGACAAATGCTTTGCTCTAAAAGACGAGATTGAGAAGATGCTAAAAGAAGGGAAGCTCAGAAAGTACGTCGACAAAGGTTCCTTAAAGAGGGGACGACCCCAGAAAGAAGCGAGGCGACGCATGTAGAGAAGGTCCTCAAAAAAGAGGGGACGCCCCTTCCGATGATGAGGACGACCCTGACCTCCCGCCGAGAGACGACCAAGGCCCTGTCAGGAGGCTTAATATGACCTCACTCGGAGTGGGAATGATCTCCGGGGGCCTAGTAAGAGGAGGGTCTGAGGTCGCCGACAGGAAGGCCCATGTGGCTGAGGCCAAGGCAATGACGAAGACGGTACACTCAACCTCCCTGGAGGTCAAGTCAGAAAAGAGGAAGAAGGTTGATATGGACACACTGATAGTGGGATTTTCAAGAATGGACTTCAAAGGCCTCTTAGCCCCACATGATGACCCTCTCGTCTGCAGACGTGATGTTTTGGCCGTGCTTCGAAGCCTTAGGTCTCAGTCGTGCTAGACTTGTCCCGTACCATCATCCATTCATTGGGTTCAGTGGGGAAAAGGTTCATCCCCTTGGAGTGTATGAGGCTGATGTCAGGATGGGGGACGAATGGCCGAGATGGCTCACCAAGAAGGTCAGTTTCTTTGTGATGGATGAACATGTGTTTTCGGCCTACAACATCATACTGGGGCGTGTGGCCCTCAAGGGGTTTGAAGTTGTGCCGTCTACGGTCCATTAGATGATCAAATTTCCTACCTCTTACGGGGTAGGAGAGGTTCAGGGAGACCAGACGACAGCGCGAGAGTGTTACTACAACTCCGCTGAAGAAAGGGAGGCACACAAGAGGGTTACGACCACTTACAATATTGATACCCTAGACCCCAGGGATGAGACGAAGCTAAAGAAAGGAGAGTCCGCGGAAGAGGTAGAATCCATCATCCTCGATGAGGATCACCTGAAAAAAACCGTCCAAGTCGGCAAGTCTCTGAGGCCCAACATCAAGGAGGATCTCATTATACTGTTGAGGAAAAGGCGAAGCGTCTTTGCATGGAGTCATGTAGATATGCCAGGGATTGACTCTGAAATCATGTGCCACAAGCTCAATGTGGTAGAGGGAGTGAAGCCGGTAAAACAGAAGAGGAGAATTTACTCTAGAGAAAAGTATGAGGCCATTAGGGACGAGATCAAGAAATTAGAAGACGCTGAATTTATCAGAGAGGTCATCTACCCTGAATGGTTGTCCAATGCAGTCATTGTCCCAAAGGCCAACGGCGAGTGGAGAATGTGTGTGGACTTTACAGACCTCAACAAGAACTGTCCCAAAGACATCTTCCCTCTCCCCCGCATTGACCATATGGTAGACGCTACCGCAGGCCATGAGCTCATGAGCTTCATGGATGCCTACTCAGGGTATAACCAGATCTTCATGAACCCTGAAGACTCGGAGAGGACATCCTTCATCACTGACAAGGGGACATACTGTTACAGGGTCATGCCCTTTGGCCAAAAAAATACGGGGGCAACGTACCAGCGCCTCATAAATAAAATGTTTGAAGACCAAATTGGGATGTCTATGGAGGTCTACGTAGATGACATGCTGACTAAGAGTCTGAAGGCAGAGGATCATGTGGCAGACCTGGAGAGGACCTTTAATACGATGGACAAATACAAGATGAAGCTTAATTCAGCCAAGTGTATCTTCGGGGTCGGAGCAGGGAAGTTCTTGGGGTTTATTGTCAACCAAAGAGGCATCGAGGCCAATCCTGAAAAGATAAAGGCCCTTGTTGAGATGAAGACCCCCAAGTCCATTAAAGACATTCAGAGACTCACAGGGAGAGTTGCTGCCTTGAACATGTTCATGTCTAGGGCCACAGACATGTGTTTTCCATTCTTTAAGATCCTCAGGAAGGCCTTCGAATGGAGTGAAGAGTGTGATGAGGATTTTAGGGACCTAAAGTCATACTTAGGGTCTCCCTTGCTACTATCACGACCCGTGCAGGGTGAACGACTTTATGTGTACCTCGTCGTCTCAGAGTCGGCCATCAGTGCAGCCATTGTGAGAGACGAAGACGGGATACAGAAGCTTGTGTATTTTAACAGCAAGGCACTCCAGGGGGCAGAGCAAAGATACCCGAGGATGGAGAAGTTAGCCTACATCTTGATCCATGCCTCAAGGAAGATGAAGCCGTACTTTCAGTCCCATACAATGGTCATCCTCACCGACTCTCCTCTTAGGCAGATCCTACACAAGCCAGAAAAATCAGGTAGGTTGATGGCCTGGGCTATAGAGCTAGGGGAGTTTGACATTGTGTATCAGCCTAGGATGACCATTAAGGGGCAGGCATTGGCAGACTTCGTGGCTGAGTTCACTTAGGAAGATGATGAAGCCGAGGGTGAGACCCTCAGGAAGACAGATACACAACAAGACAGGCCCACTGACACACCCGCAGATAGGGCTGTGACAAGCACCGCTAGAAGGAAAGCGACTGAAAACGAAGAGGGAAGATACATCTTTAGACAGGGATCCCTCTCCGAGGGAAATTTTTCAGAGGGAAAAACTCTATGGAGCCTCTTCGTTGACGGGTCCTCTTGTGACAACGAAAGTGGAGCTGGACTGATACTATTAGCACCCGATGGCACAGACGTTGAATACTCCCTGAGGTTCAACTTCAAAGCCTCCAACAACGAGTCTGAATATGAGGCCTTGGTAGTAGGCCTCTCCTTGGCCAAATCTCTTAGTGTCGGCCATATTTTGGTCCATAGTGATTCAAGGCTAGTTGTGAATCAGATACTAGGAGCCTACAAGGCTAAGGACGGGAGGATGGCTAGGTACCTTAAGAAGGTGAGGTCATTACTGAAAGGTTTCAGAGAAGTGAAATTAAAAAGGATACCTAGGCTCGACAATGGCTGTGCTGATGCCCTTACTAGATTGGCCTCAGCAACGAGGACAGACATCAGGAGGACGGTCCCAGTAGAAATTTTGTTATGGCCAACTATCGAAGACGCTGATGGAACACTTAGCAATTGCCTAAATGTTTCTGAGGAAGCTTCATGGATGGACCCTCTGATCAGATACATTAAAGAGGGTAAGATGCCAGAAGCAAGGCAAGAAAGGAAGAAGCTGAGGCACAGGGCTGCAAAATTCACTGTCATCGGAGACACCTTGTACAAAAAGGGGTTTTTTCTCCCCTTACTTAGGTGTGTGCATCCCTCAGAAGTCCCTTCCATTTTACAAGATGTGCACGAAGGATCGTGCTCAAGCCACATCGGGGGAAGATCCTTAGCGAAGAGGGTGATCACTCAGGGGTACTGGTGGCCGACCTTGGGGAAAGATGTAGCGGCATATGTAAAAAAGTGTGACAAATGTCAAAGATTTGCCACCATCCCTCACCAGCCCCATCAGCCTCTTACTTCCATTACATCCCCATGGCCATTTGCAGTGTGGGGAATTGACCTAGTAGGACCCTTGCCTAGGGCCATCAAAAACTATCGGTTCCTCATCGTAGCCATTGACTATTTTTCAAAATGGGTGGAAGCGGAGCCGATGGTGACGATCACAGAGCAGAAGACATTCCAGTTCATCTGGAAAAATATTATATGTAGATATGGTCTCCCCAACACCCTCATCTCGGATAATGGGACTCAATTCAAGAATACCTCCCTACAGAAGTACTGTGAAAGGGTAAGTATCAAACAATTTTTCTCCACCCCAAGCCGACCTCAGGCCAATGGGCAAACAGAAGTTACAAACAGGACAATCCTAGATGGAATCAAGAAGAGGCTTGAGGAGGCAAAAGGAAGATGGGTCGAGGAGTTATATGCCGTGCTCTGGGCATACAGGACGACAGTGAGGACCTCTACCGGAGAGACCCCATTCATGCTAGCTTATGGCTCAGAAGCCATCATCCCCACCGAGATTGGGTTTCCTACTCACAGGGTCCAAATGTATGACCCCAAGAGAAATGCGGAAGAGAGTAGACTCGACTTGGACCTGATTAAGGAAAGGAGGGAGGACGCTGAGATAAGGCAGGCCGCCTACCAGCAGAGGACCGCAAGGTTTTATAATCATAGGGTGAAACAGAGGCCCGTCGCAGTGGGGGACTTAGTTCTCAAGAAGACTTGGCAAAAGCCCAACAAGCTCCATCCTAATTGGAATGGCCCATATAGGGTCATCGATGAAGTCGTCCCTGGGACCTATAGACTAGAAAACCTAGAAGGGGAACTTTTTTCCAACCCCTGGAATGCAGATCATTTGAAGAAATACTATCATTAGTGTTGTAAGGTCTTGATAGACCATAATTGTAATAAGAGTTTCTCCAACAAAACACTTTGGAAAATTAATGAGAAATATCAGTGTTTCCCCTTATCCTGTGGTTATCAGTTCTAGTACGCATGGAAAAATCTACAGAGAACCACCCTAGGATATAATGAGGGCCAATGGAGGGGACAACCCCACCACTGTCCTCAAGAAAGACGAGGGAAACCTTTGTTAAAAACCATTAATTTGGTAGGTTGATCCCTCGGCTATAATGAGGGCCAGTGGAGGGGACGACCCCACCACCGTTCACAAGAAAGACGAGGGAAAACTTTATTAAAAACCATTAATTTGGTAAGTTGATCCCTCGGCTATAATGAGGGCCAGTGGAGGGGATGACCCCACCACTGTCCTCAAGAAAGACGAGGGAAAACTTTATTAAAAACCATTAATTTGGTAAGTTGATCCCTGGTCTATAATGAGGGCCAGTGGAGGGGACGACCCCACCACTATCCTCAAGAAAGACGAGGGAAAACTTTATTAAAAACCATTAATTTGGTAAGTTGATCCCTCGGCTATAATGAGGGCCAGTGGAGGGGACGACCCCACCACTATCCTCAAGAAAGACGAGGGAAAAATTTATTAAAAACCATTAATTTGGTAAGTTGATCCCTGGTCTATAATGAGGGCAAGTGGAGGGGACGACCCCACCACTGTCCTCAAGAAAGGTGAGGGAAAACTTTATTAAAAACCATTAATTTGGTAAGTTGATCCCTCGGCTATAATGAGGGCCAGTGGAGGGGACGACCCCGCCACTGTCCTCAAGAAAGACGAGGGAAAACTTCATTAAAAGCCATTAGTTTGGTAAGTTGATCCCTCGGCTATAATGAGGGCCAGTGGAGGGGACGACCCCACCACTGTCCTCAAGAAAGACGAGGGAAAACTTCATTAAAAACCATTAGTTTGGTAATTTGATCCCTCGGCTATAATGAGGACCAGTGGAGGGGACAACCCCACCACTGTCCTCAAGAAAGACGAGGGAAAATTTATTAAATCCATTAGTTTGGTAATTTGATCACTCGGCTATAATGAGGGCCAGTGGAGGGGACGACCCCACCACTGTCCTCAAGAAAGACGAGGGAAAATTTATTAAAGCCATTAGTTTGGTAATTTGATCCCTCGGCTATAATGAGGGCCAGTGGAGGGGACGACCCCACCACTGTCCTCAAGAAAGACAAGGGAAAACTTTATTAAAACCATTAGTTTGGTAGTTTGATTCCTCGTCTATAATGAGGGCCAGTGGAGGGGATGACCCCACCTCTGTCCTCAAGAAAGACGAGGGAGAGGTTAGTGGCATTAAAAAAGACAAAGCAAACCATACAAGAAGCAAATATGGAAGACAGTAAAGAAGACGATAGTATTAATGAAATGCCAGTTATACAAAATATCAAGTGTTCTGCAAGTAAAGTACAAAAATGTTGATTACATTAAGAGGGTATGGGCTACATACAGCCACCCTATGGGACAATATCGTAGGGCAGAGCCTCAACATCCACCAGAGGGGTTTCCTCAATGACCATAACTGGCTGATCCTCAGATGTGCCCACCCCCTCAACCTGCACTTGTGATTCTACATAAGTCAGAGCCTCAGCAATCATAGGGTCATCCAGTCTGACTGTTTCAATCGAAGGGCGGACCGAGAAGACGACATCACCAAACCTGAGGTCGACCCACCGACAGGCAGTCCTGATTCCTCTCTCCAAATATTCAAGGCCGAAGCCTTGAAAATCGTCAGAAATCTTATAAGCCTCAGCAGCATCAGCCTCGGCTTTATTGATGGCTGCATCAACATCAGTCTTATACTTGGCCTCCATGTTGGTCAAGGCCTCATCCTTTTCCTTGATAAGCAAGTCCTTGGCCATAATGTCTTCGTCGTGCTGCCTCGTCAGCTGGTCCAGGATCCTTGCATGCTCAGTCCTGGTAGTTTCCAACTCGTCCCTTGCAGTATCAAGCTCCGATTGAAGATCTGCCTCATGTTGGATAGCCCTCTAGGCTTCATGGAACTTTGCTTGGTTCTCAGCCATCCATTTTGTTATCGAGGTAAAGGCACACACAGACTGCAAAAGAAAAATAAACACATGTCAAGAGGCCGAGGAAACAGTTGGTGAAAGAATGAAATTAAAAGAAGTGGGTCAAGACCAATACCTGTGCAAGGGCGTGCAGACCATAGTCGTACACTTTGGCAGGAGGCATCTTTGACAGGAACTCATAGTCAGAGGCCGAGGGTGCAGAAAACATTAAGGCCTTGCCTGCCCTCAAGTTTGCAATGAGTGATGAGGGCTCAGCCTCAGATGTGCCAGGTTTTGAGACCAGAAGGCCCCCATGCTGGATGAAGAGGCCGTCCCCTCAGATGCTTCGACCCTGGACCTCGTCCGAGAATCCGGTCGAGGGTCAACAGGGACCTCAGGCTCCTTTCTTTTATGGCTATCGGTGGTCGGCTCCACCACCGTCGGCCCAGCGACCCTTATCTTCCTCGGAGCCTGCTGAGGCTCCTTTCCTTTCTTCTTGGCCAAGCCTGATAATAAGCTGGGAACAGTCATTTCCCAAAGATAGTCTGATATACCTGCAGGACGACCTGATAAGAGGATGACACGTCAGAAAAATGCAGAGATAAAGAGGAAACACTTCAAAAATAAGTAAAGAATGGAAAATGTTCAGTATAACTCACATAGTTCTGTCAGAGGGCCGACCCTCAGACCAGCTTCTTTGAGGAACCGGGGGGTCATCAGGTCTTCAAATTTTGGAAGTTCACCCTCTCTCCCTCGTCCTCTCAGATATTCAACGATGTCCTTCTCCTCCAGACTAAGTCCAGGGTCTGACCTGGCCTTCATGGAAGGGTTAGACCATCTTCTGGGGACCCTCGGACCATCGGCGGTGAACTCCCACTCCCCTGAGATAAAGAAGAATCTCTTTTTCTAATCGTGGTTGGAAGTTTGCGCCACGTGGAGGAGTTTCTTCTCAGACCTCCTCGCCCCCAGATGATAGTATCCAGGCTGTTTGGACGAGGAGGTGATATTGTAGCAGGCCAAGAATAGGTCGGCCGAGGGCTCATCGGTGAAAGCATTCTTCCACAAGGAGATGTAGCCCAGGATCGTCCTCCAAGAGTTGGGAGGAAGTTGAGAGGGGGCAACACCAAGGGCAGACAGGATATCTACGATGGAAGGATGCAGAGGGAATCTGACTCCAACCTTGAACATTTGTTCAAAAACTGCAACCTCTCCCTCTTCATAATCAAAAACCCTCTCAGATTCAGAGGTAACCCTCATAGTTATGCTGGGGGGCACTCCATACGCATGCCTCCATATCAAGAGGTCGTGATCCCTGACAGAGGAGATATAGGATGAGGCATGGGAGGTATCAACCTGGTCATCTATATCATCGTCCTCGTCCTCGTCCTCAGTCCCCTCTTCCTCAGCCTTGTCATCTGCCAGACGACCATGGGGAAAGGCCATCTGGAAGGCATGGAGAGATAGGTTTGTCACAGGGATAGCCTCGGAGGGGACCATACCCTCGGCCTCTCGGCCTGGGCTTAGGTCAGATGTCTCTCTCCTACCGAAAGTTCCAGCGCCAGTTGGCGAGGATGCTCTCTCGTCCATCTCACTTGAATGACTCTCGGCTGGACGAGAGGACGACCCACAAGACTCCGACGGTTCAAATGGTTTTCTTATGGCAAGAGGAATGGGAAAGATGGGTCGTACCCAGTTAGGGTTGGCCCCTCGTCTCCTATCTTCCTCTTCCTCTATTCGTCTGATCTCTGCAAAGAGTTTCTCTCTCAAGGATGGGAATTCAGATACTAAACTATAAAGCCTCCTACGCATTAAAGGGAGGACTCTACACTTAGAGAATTTAACTAAACTTAGCTACAAACAAGTTGGCAGTTGACTAGATTGGACTTTTGGATTGAAACAAAGGAATTCAAGGGTTTTGATCAAGAACACTCAAGAACCAGTTGCCGAAGAAGACACCGAAAAAAGTTATGAGACAACCCAAAGAAAATGCAACCCTACGAGCCTAAAAAGCAAACAGAAATGAAGGTAAAAGAGAGCACTCGGGGAAAGGGATTACCTGATAAAGAGAGAGTAAGAACTGCCCAAGTTGCTAAGCTTGAAGGATTGAAGGCTACAGAAATGGCAATGAAAACTGGTAAAAGGCTAGAGAGAGAAGGCTTGGGCGTGAAGGAGAAGAAGAAGAGAAAGAGTTCAAAAATCTCTTAAATACCTTAGTAATGAGTGGGCCCATTGACCAAAGCAGGACACAGTCCACGAGGAAGGCATCATTAGGGCACGAAGCCCCAAGCAAAGTATGCAGCCGCCATACCTTGGAAACTGGAACAACAATGAGTAGCGGCCCAGGTGTCACTCACCTAACTGATCATACACGCATCTCAATTACAACACTATCCCTCAGCCATCTCAACAGCACCTATGGCTAAGGGCTGGGGGTGATTGATATACCCGTTTATATCCTCGGCCTGGCTGAAGATTACCTCCAAACGGATGACCCCTCAGAGGGAACGACCCTTCATCAGGCTCAAGACGACCACTCAGAGGGGCCGACCCTTCATCAGGCCCAAGATGAACCCTCAGAGGGGCGACCCTTCATCAGTCTCAAGATTACCCTGCGAGGGGCCGACCCTTCACCAGGCTCCAGACGACCCCTATGAGGGGCCGACCCTTCGCCAGGCTCCAAACGACCCTACGAAGGGCCGACCCTTCACCAGGATCCAGACGAACCTCCAAGGGTATGACAGTACGAGGCCAGAATTGGGCCAGACTCACTACCGGAAGGAACTTTGCCCTCGGCCTCGGCTCATAGGCCGAGGGTGACATCATCACAGCGCGTGGTTTGGGAGACGCGTGTAACAGTGCGCGTGAGGCTCACATGGCACGTGGGAGACCGTTATAACAAAATCACACCCTCACGTGAGGGAATATTATGTCATCATTTGGCATCTACAGGTGTCAACAGGGGATTGGCTAGATCATCATTCACATGCACCATGCATACTTGGGGGGTACATTACACCTCCTAAGACCTATATATACTTGTCACCTACAACCCTACAAGGGATCGATCAATTTTATTGTAACCCTAGCAAAACTCTGCTTGTACACACAGTAGAGAGAGAGAGAGGAGCTTATGTGCATTGTATCCAAGGCCATTAATGCCCATACTTAGTGGATCACACACTCACAGTGGATGTAGGCCAAATTGGCTGAACCACTATACACCATTTTCTTATTTCCTCTTATACTCATCCCCTTCTACATACTTATACACTTATATATCTCTTTGGCTACCATGGTTACTACTGTTTGAGCTCATTATCACTTATCCGGTGGTGCCAAATCTTAGCATCATCATATTCAGTGATCATGATTATTGGCTCGACCTCCACCTATTTTGAAAAATAATCTATCGATACGATCAAGTATCGATAGTTATTGACTGCCCTGGGCAGGGGTCCTACCAAATCGATTCCCCATACTACAAATGGCCACTGAGTTGTAATTGAGGTTAGAGGTTGATGAGGTTGGTGAGGGATGGTGACGAACCTCTTGCATTTATCACACTTCTTCACATATTCCGTAGCATCCTTGGCCAAGGTCGGCCACTAGTATCCGTGAGTGACTATCCTCTTAGCTAATGACCTTCCCCCAATGTGGCTTGAACAAGACCCCTCATGAACTTCTTGCAAGATATATGGAACCTCAGACGGATGAACACACCTGATCAAATGGAGAAAGAACCCTTTCTTGTATAAAGTATCTCCAATAATACTGAATTTTGCAGCCCTATACCTCAACTTCTTCCTTTCGAATTTTGCCTCTGGCATCTCCCCCTCTTTAATGTATCTGGTTAGAGGGTCCATCCATGAAGTTTCCCTGTTTATATTTAGGAAGGGGCTAAGTGTTCTATGTTCATCTTCAATCGTTGGTCGAAGAAGAATTTCCACTGGCACTGTTCTTCTAATATCTGTCCTAGTTGCTGAAGCTAGTCTTGTAAGTGCATCATCTCGACCATTGTCTAGCCAAGGTATCCTTTTCAAATTTAATTCTGTGAAGATTTTTAGCAGTGACTTTACTCTCTCAAGATATTTGCCCATTCTCTCATCCTTAGCCTCATATGCTCCCAGTATCTGATTCACTACCAACCTTGAATCACAATGCACCAAGATCGGGCCAACACTAAGAGGCCTGCTATCATGACCTCATATTCTGACTCATTATTGGAGGCTTTGAAGTTGAACCTTAGGGCATACTCGATGTTCGTGTTGTTTGGCGCTGACACTATCAATCCAGCCCCACTTCCATTTTTACAGGAGGACCCATCAATAAAGAGGTTCCACACAACATCTTCCTCTGAGAAATTTCCCTCAAATAGGGATCCCTATCTAAAGAGGTATCTTCCATCTTCATTTTCAATAACTTTTTCTCTAGCTGCGCATGTCTCAGCCTTATCTGTGGAAGGGTCAATAATTATGCCTTGTTGATTATCTATCTTCTCAAGGTTCCCATTTTTAGCCTTGGCCTCTTCCTAAGTGAATTCGTCCACAAAATCTTCTAGTGCGTTCCCTTTGATAGCCACCCTAGGTTGATATACAATATCAAACTCTCCCAGCTCTATTGTCAAGGCCATTAGCCTCCTCGATTTCTCTGGCTTGTGTATGACCTGCCTACGAGGAGAGTGAGTAAGAATGATCATTGTATGGGACTGGAAGTACGACTTCATCTTCCTTGAGGCATCAATAAAGGCATAGGCTAACTTATCCATCCTAGGGTACCTTTGCCTTGCACCTTGGAGTGATTTACTATTGAAATACACCGACTTTTGCACCCTGTCTTCTTCTTTCATAATAGCAACACTGATTGATGATTCTGAGATGGCTCGGTACACGTATAATTTTTCACCTTACACTGGACGCGATAAAAGTAATGGAGACCCTAGTTAGGACTTTATCTCTTTGAAATCCTTATCACGCTTTTCGTTCCACTCAAAAGCCTTTCTCAGAACTTTGAAAAATGGTAGACATTTGTCTGTGGCTTTGGATACAAATCTATTCAAAGTAGCCACTCGCCCTGGGAGCCTTTGGCCATCTTTAATGGTCTTGGCAGCCTTCATTTCTAGCAGAGCCTCTATCTTCTCAGTGTTGGCCTCAATACCCCTTTGATTGATGATGAACCCCAAGAACTTTACTGTTCTAATCCTAAAAATCCATATAGTCGAGTTAAGCTTCATCCGGTATTTCTCCATTGTGTCAAAGGTTCTCTCAAGGTCGGCCACATGATCCTTGGCTTTCAAACTCTTGGTTATCATGTCATCTACATAGACCTCCATAGACTTCCCGATTTGGTCTTCGAACATTTTATTCACGAGACACTGATAGGTTTCCCCTGCATTCTTCAAGCCAAAAGGCATGACCCTACAACAGTATGGCCCCTTATCAGTAATGAAAGATATATTTTTTGAGTCTATAGGGTCCATGAAGATCTGATTGTAGCCCGAGTATGCATCCATGAGACTCATTAACTCATGGCCTACAGTAGCGTCCACCATTTGATCAATGCGAGGAAGAGGGAAAATGTCTTTGGGGCAATATTTATTGAGGTCAGTGAAGTCCACACACATCCTTCATTTCCCATTAGCTTTAGGGACTATAACGGCATTAAATAACCATTTGGGATAGATGACCTCCCTGATAAATTTAGCTTTTTAGAGCTTCTTGACCTCATCTCTCATGACCTCATATTTCTTTTAAGAATAAATTCTCCTCCTTTGCTTTATTGGCTTGGCATCTTCTATCACGTTGAGCTTATGACACATGATTTTGGGGTCGATACCCGGCATATCTGCATGATTCCATGAAAATATGCTTTGTATTCTCCTCAGTAGCTTGATGAGATATTCTTTTATATCTGGCTTTAGGGCTTTGCCGACTTGGACGATTTCTTTCGACTCATCCTTATTGAGGATGATGGATTCTACCTCTTTCGCGGCTTCCCCCTTCTTTAACGTTGTCTCATTCCTAGGATAAAGGGTATCAATATTGTAAGGAGTGGTTGCTTTCGTGTACGCCTCTCTTTCCTCAACAAAGTTGAAGTAGCATTCTTGTGTTGTCGTCTGGTCACCCTGAAGTTCCCCTACCCCATAAGGAGTCGAGAATTTTATCATCTGGTGGACCATTAAAGGCACGACCTCAAATTCCTTGAGAGCTACTCATCCCAGTATGAGGTTGTAGGATGAGAAGACATTTTCATCCATCACAAAAAAGTTGATCTTCCTGGTGAGCCATTTTGGACACTCATGTCCCATTCTTACATTAGTCTCCTACATACCCAGGGGATGAACTTTTTCTCCACTTAAGTAGATCAAGGTATGATGGTATTAGACAAGCCTAGTGCGACTAAGTCCTAGGGCTTTAAAAAATATCCAGAACATCACGTCTGTAGAGCTGACCCCATCTACCAAGATCCTCGGCACCTCACATGTATGCACCCTAGTGGTGATGACGAGAGGGTCATCATGTGGGGATAGCAGGCCCTTGAAATCCAACCTTGATAAACACACTATTAGGGTATCCATGTCAAATTTCTTCATTTTTTCAGGTTTGGCTTCAATAGACGTTGAGTGAACAACTTCAGCCTTTGTTACTACCTTTGCTTCAGCTATATGGGCCTTCATGTCGGCCACTTTCGATCCTCCTCCATCTAGGCCCCCAGATATTATTCTAACACCAAATGTAATCATATTAATCCTTTTCACCGGGCCATGGTCGTCCTTCAGTGGAAGGTCAGGATCATCATCATCCTCATCCTCTAAGGGGTCATCACACCTGGAGGGGGCATCTTCTCTGCATTTATCACTTCTTTTCTTCCTAGGATCCCCACTCTTGAAGTCACCCTTATCCATATACTTTCTCAACTTCCCTACTTTTAACATTTTTTTCGATTTCATCTTTTAGAGCAACGCATTTATCGGTCAAATGGCCATGATCTTGATGGAATTCACACCATAAGTTTGTATTCCTCTTGTGAGGAGGAGCTCTTAACTTCTCGGGACATTTTAAAGATCGATCGCTCTTTATCTCATTCAGGATATGTCCACAGCTGACTGTCGACGGGGTGTAATATGCAAACTTGTCGTCTGTTGGTCTTTTCTTCCCGTCCTTATTCTTTTTCTGGTGTTTACCTCCACTATTACCTCATTTTTCATCCTCGTATTTGGCGGCCATCACCTCTTCGACATTCATCACCTTCCCCGTCGTTTGTAGTAGCTCAGCCATTGACTTCGGGGGGTCTTAGGCAAGCTTCCATAATAGCTTCCCTTTTTGGAGTCCTCCAATTAAGGCCGTCATGGCTATACTCTCTTCGTAGTCTTCGACCTCTAACTTTTCCTTGTTAAACCCGGATATGTAGTCTCTGAGACTCTCATTTTGCCATTTCTTAATATAGAGCACGTGGGTAGTTTTCTTTTGTGGTCTTATTCCAAAGCAAAAGTTGTGAATGAATCTCTCTGCTAGTTGCTTAAAGCTTTCAACAGAGTTCTTCGAAAGATAGGTATACCAAACATGTGCAACCCCAATCAAAGTGCTTAAAAAGGCTCGATATCTCATTTGATCTGAGATAGAGTATATGTCTACTGCTGACTGGTACATCTTTATATAGTGGACTGGGTTGGTACTCCCGTCATACCTTTGGGTAACCACACGTGGCTTGAACTTGGCCAGCGTTGGTAAGTTGACTATATTCGCCACAAAGGGTAATCCCTCGGAGTATCCTCTCTGCAGAGGGTCTTGGATTTTTAAAATATCACCAATTTTATCCTCTAGACTTTGAATCGAGTCGTTCCATAGTCTAACAGGGTCGGCCTGGCCGATGTTTTCCCCTGCCGCCTCCAAGGGGTGAACTGAGGACTCTGCTCCAGCCGACCTTCGTCGGCTATTTACTTATCTATGATCATCATCTCGTCCATGAGGGGATCGTCCATCATGGGGTCAGTCATCTACCCCTTCTCTTCTGGTCCTTGCAAGACTTCTCAATCTAGAGAATCTTTCCCTTAGGTCATTGACTGGCCCCAGGCTCTCAAAGGCCGACCCTCTACTCAGACGGTCAAAAGTCGAGCCTCTAGGGGGATCATTATGATTCTGTCTCTTATACCTCCCTCGACTCTCCTAGATAGGTCGTACAATATTATTGGATATCTCATACGGCTCCCAAAAATCTACTGAAGCATCTTCCACTTCCACATCATCATACCTATCCTTCGGACAAGGTTTTCCTTATCTCCCTAGGCGTAAACTCCTAGGGTCAGGAACATCCCTCTTCCATTGTAGAGGTGGCAAGTATTTGCGTGGTGCCTGGGGTGATCCCCTGGCCTTATGTTGTCCCTGTGAAGCTGCCAACCTAATCATCTCCGATGAGACTCCTAATGGTCTCAATATGTTTTGGCTAAGAGCTGCAAATTGCTCTCGCATAACTTGGTGGCTTGTTGCCAAAGACTTTAGGGCTGCAACTACCTCAGCCATCTCGGACTGAGGTGGTACATGGATGGAACTAGTTCCTCCTCCACCAGTTTGTAGAGGAGGTGGTTGTAACTCTGGTGCCATGTGTTTGAGCTTGTGATGAAAAGACTAGAGATCTTGGAAACCATAAGGGAACTCTTTCAATGGTGAAACAGCTCCACACAAAGTGGGAGGTCTAGTTGACCACCAGAGTCTCCGGTGAGGTCAAGCTTATAGAAAGGAAGAGATAAAGCTTCACGTTCTCACAGGCAGAGCTAAACTAATGATGGTAAGAATCAGTACCACCATGTTATGGAGCTCAAACAAGCATAACAATGGCAGCAATGGAGTAATATAAATATATGTAGTAGGAGGTGAGGAAAGGAGGAGAAACACACCGATCTAAGTGGTTCAACCTATCTAGGCCTACATCCACTGTGATTTGAGTGTTATTCACTGTATAATAAGGTCACTAATGGCCTTGTGATACAATACACTCACTTTATCAATCTACTGTATATTCGGACAGAGCTTTAGCTAGAGTTACCATCCTGGATCCTTTACAAGATTAAAGGAGACAAGTATATATAGGGCTTGGGGGGTGTAGTGTACCCCCCAAGCATGCATTGAGCGTGTGAATGATGGTTTAGTTAATCTCCTCTTGACCCCTGGTTGGGCCACTCGTAGATAATGATGACATAATATTTCGTCATGTGAGGGAATGATCTTGTTATAACAGTTTAGTCCACGTGCTACATGAGTCACACGCGCACTACTCCACCCGTCTCTCAAATCATGTAGCATGATGGTGTCTCCCTCGGATTATAATCATGATCGAGGCCGAGTCCGGTCTTGTAGAAGCTCTGGTTCCCGAACTGTTGGACACTCATGCTGTCGGTCAATCAAGGGTCGGCCAGTACGAGGGTCGGCTATCACACTTGCCAGTGGAGCCGAGCCGAGGCTTTAGATGGCAGGTGCTTGAGTTGAGTTATGTCCCAACTAACTTGCTTCACCCATGGTGGGGTCAGCTTGGCCGACCACTATCTCATAATATGACCCTCTTGATAGTCGTAGGGTAGGCTTGGCCGACCCCTATATTTGGTATGACCCCCTCGACAGGGTAAAAGATGATTTGTGCCCTCGTCTAAATCCGAGGTCACCCTCGTCCTAGGATGAGGGTATATTTTGGTATATCACATATGGTTTTGGTTATACTTGCATGCATTCATGTTCCTTCTCCACTTCCTATACAAACACTTGAATTTTGGAATTATCATTTCCTATGCATTAATTCTAATAATCAACTACGAATCATTTATGTTTTGGTTTCGGTTAACCTTCCAACTTTTAGGACATTAGCCGCTCACAACATTATAAATGATATATCATGCGACCGTCTTACAGGTGGGTGTTCTTTCACTTTCTTCTTAGTAGGGTAATTGCCTTCCTTTTATTGAATGATTTTTCTGGATTATGTAGTTTTTTCCTTAATGGACTAAGTGCACTTTGTCAACTCTCCTCAACTACGTGAAGACTTACTATGGGATTTATTACACCATGTAATTATTGAGACAATGTGCTCGATATATCTGATATATCTCATTAACCTGCTCAATTGCTTCTTTATCCTCCCAATGAATAAAGTTAGGTACTAATGTGTCCCTAATTAAAGGAAATCTCTCTACCTCCAACAAACTTAATACAACTCTTGTCTTATCATTGTAACACCCCGAGTGCTGATACTAAAATATGATAAAATAAAAAATTGACAAATTTAAGAAACAAATTCAATACCATTTTTCTAATGATAAAGGATAAATAAAATTTAATGCGGGAGCTAAATAACATAAATGTAAATAAATTGACCCTTTCATTATCATTAATTATTTAATCTCTTTGTAGATTGCAAATCCTTCAATAATTCTTTTAATAAATAAAATTGTACAATTAATTTTTAACAAAATAAAAATAAATATCAGATAAACAACCCAATATATTGCTAAGAAATATACACCTCATGAACTATATAATGAACAAGATACTAATACATGACCTGAAATATTAAAAAAATGGAGCTGGGTTAGGACGATAATTAGAGATACCATTACCTGATCCCCCCCCCCCCCCCCCCTCTCATACCTCCCACAATATATTGTGAACCATCTTCTCACCCGTTACCAATTATCCACCCAACAAACCATGGCTTGTATCATAAAACTCAATGATATTATCAAGGCAGGATGGTACGCTCTTATGATACAAAGAATCCATCAATAATAATAAAAATTGGCACACTGTATGCAATGGGAAATTGGCTAATGACATCCTAGATTAAAGTTAAGGAATAACCCAAATGACATGCCGTATGCAATGGGGAATTGGCTAATGATACATAGAATCCATCAACAATAATAAAAATTATTAATAAAACTCTTAAAATTATCTCTAATTATCAAAGTTTAATTTCCAATAACCAGTTGTGATCTACCCAATCATACACCCACATATGACATAATCATGTCCGAAGTCTATACAAAATGCACATAATCATTCAAGTGATGTTTAATAATCCACATGATGACATATTCAAATACAACATAAAAGATGAAACATATAAAATGAATAGTATTCATTGAATACGTGTTTACACGTAAGGGTGAACATTAATTAAAAATAATCAAACCAAGGGAGAATAACCCCTCACTCAATATGTTAAATGGCCTGTGTAGATACCAAGATCCATTCACTAAATCGTTATCTCTAATTTTGGATCTTGAAAGTTTACCCTTCCACTATTTCTTGAATTTTTTCCAAATATCTGATCTACATTCTGAGTTTAAGTCTAGAAGAACATTCTTAAAATTCCTATTTGAAAATTATCTTAAACTCATCTTTATGAAATATTTTATTATCATGGTGGAGATGATAAAGTTAAGGGTTGAAAGTAAGTGCATTGGAGTTTCATATATGAAACGGCTGAGTTAATAATCCAAATATTCATTTAAGATGTGATTTAATCCTAAAAGATAACCTCTTATACAACTTTGTGAAACCTCGAGAGGCACTACTAAAAATTGGTAAAGTGAAAATCCGATCCAATTTTAATTTTGTTTCAAAACCATTTTCCAATGCCTAGTGGTTAATCAAAATTCAACATGGGAGGTAAATAATGTAAACATAAATAATTAAATCCTTTTATTTTTGTTGCATTTCAAATCTTATTCTACATAGAATAAACGTTTAAAAAATTTAATTAATAAAATTTGACAATTATTTTTTACAAAATAACAGTAAGAGATTGTAAATTTTCCATCAAATTGTAAGAAGAATATGTGTCATCAACTCTTTAATCCACTAGGTACTCATATATGAACTGAAACGTAAACAACAAAGGTAGACCGGGCCCAAGTCAAATCATATCAATAGATGATCAGAAATGCACATATAACTAGATATCATACTTGTTCAATTAATTATCTAAAATCCTTTCTCTTTGTCATCCATCAAAATATTCTAGAATAAGGTTAATATAGTATCCAAACACGTATGCTTCTTGTGTTCTACTTACATTGTTATATCCATAACTATCATATTCTTATTGTGCCATCGCTATTTCCAATGAGCATAATGAGGTTAACCCCCTATGGTCCTACACATACCACGACGCACACCTAGTCATGTCACTAGGGGTGTAGGCGGGTGGGGGCATGTGGGGGCTTGAGCCCCCATGGTTTAAAAAAAAATTGTATGTAAAAACTGATTTTTTATAAAAAGTAGGGTAAAAAACATAAATATCCTAAACATAAATATCCTTAACTCAAAACCCTATTTGAAACCCTTCTTTCATTTCTTTTCATTCCACGCTGTTTCTCTTCTTCTCTCAACACTGTTGAGTCAACAGCGAATTCTTCTCTCAACATTTGTAGCTTGTAAGAAGGTAAGAAGCATCATTATTTGTAAGAAGCACTAGCAGCAAGCATCATTTGTAGAAGGGGCGACATTTATGGTTGCTGAAATTTTTCTCTCAAAAGCATCATTTATTGATTGATGAAATTTTGGGAGGTGTACACACCCTATTCTCGTATCCCGTAAACTCTCCTTCGATCCCTAGCACCTCCCTTCATCACTACAAACCTAAGTCATACCCCGGGTACTGACTTAGAGGCCATCGGGTACTACCAGGGTCCGTTTGACCAAAAGTCAAACTCTTCAGCTCGATCAAGACTGAATGAATATTCAAAGGGCGCCGAATCCCCTTTCCAACAGTCCACCCCGTGCATGATTCCGACTTACGGTGCGTACGAACGACCCATTTTCCCTTGAAACCTGACCTATAGGCCACTGGATGCTCCTGGGCTCCGTTTGACCAAATTCAACTCTTCAACTCGACCGAGACTGCATGAATTTTCAAAGGGCACTGAAACCCCTTTCCAACAGTCCGCCCTGTGCGCGATTCTGACTTACGGTACGGACGAACGATATGTTTTACTCCGAAAGTTCATTGAACCCTTCCAGGCCCTGGTTCACCAAAGTGAACTCCCCAAACTGAGTCAAGCTCTTTGGAATGTTGAAGTACATCTCCTAACCTTTGCAATGGTTCACCCTGTGCCCGATTCTGACCTACCACGAGGACGACCGATCCGTATGCGTCCGACGATCCCCCGTCCAAAGGACCGACGAGCTCTTTCCTAGCCACATTTGACCCAAAGACAAATCCCATACCCAGGAGAAGTCCAAGGACTTTCGAAGTTCTATGAAATACCTTTTCAGTGGTTCACCATGTGCACAATTCGGAACAATATTTTGCATTTTACATCCATTTTTTCGAAGGAACCAGAAAGAGACTGCTAAACGGCAGGTTCCAAACCCCGCTTATCACCAGTGTGCCTAAAACACCTACCGATTGGCAGGACCATGCCTATGCCGATCGGCAATGCCTTGTCCCTATAAAAATGAGGGTCTGACCTCATTGCAAAAGAGACCCAAGATCTGAAATCTATCACTCTCAGCGAACTCATAAAACCACTCTCGAAGTCAACGTGATTTCCACATCCACATCCTCTTTTAACCTTCAATTTTCATCACCTTTTTCATCAAACTTGATGAATTAGATACCCTCCATCACCAATAAGTACATGGGCTACTCTCTAACATTCCATATAAAGTTCAAGATCTTCAAGAAGGTCCGACTTTCTCAACTCTCTCTTCAAATTCTCTTAAATTCGCATTAACTTGTTTTATTACTTAGAAATTTTATTCTCTCCATCTCACATATTCTAATATACCTTTTTATGTAATATTATTGCACGTCTCTTATTTTTATATAAATAAAACCCAAAAAACAAGAAAAAGAGGGTTTGCTCATAAATTCCAAACGGGGATTCTCACACTTTACTCACAACTAAAACACCTTTGTACACACACACACACATAAGAGAAGTCCATGATTGGATTTTTGGGATAAACCCCACCCCTCGTTTCGTATACGAGCTACGTGAACTTTGATGCCTCTATAGCCTATGTAGGCATCTCGGGGTAAAACCCAAGATTCATGTCCCACTTTTCTCCCACTTTCTATTTTTCTAATTCTTTAAATTAACTCTCTTATATTCTATATATTTGCATATACATATATTTGTTCTTAGTGGCGTATTATTCCATATGCATTATCGTTCCATTATAACTATCAATGCTGGGATAATCGAATAAGTCCTATTATTATTTTTTAGGAACATTCCTATGGATGACTCCTTTATCTCTTCCATTATACAAGTCAATGATTCCTATCTCCACTACATATACACATGCACACATACCACGGGGAAATAAAGGAAAATAATAACAAATTCCCGAGAGACCCCTAGGGAGGAATGGGTGCCTAACACCTTACTATTTCACAACTTATCCTCCCAACCCTACTCGAATCATTTTTGGTTTCGTACATATCAGTATGTCTTTGGATGCTGTCCTTCGGGACGGCTACACCTTCTTTCGTCTATTTGGGGTAAAATAGACTGGATCTCTCTACATTTTTCACCTCACACATCACCGACGACGGTCGAAGTGCTCCCGAGAGGGATACACGGGTCAAGGATCCTCTCACCGTAGAGATGACACCCCCTCTTGTCTCTCCCTCACCGCGAGGATCGAGAATGGCCAAAGTGGCGACTCCACTGGGGATTTTCTTTTTTTGAGAAATAGACTCTACTTACATGGGTGTTTTGTTTTCTTATATACTCCCCTACTTTTCAGGTTCCCCTTTTCAGGTGTACCTCATGCTTATGCTTCTATTCATATACTTTTAGAAGATTCTCCATGTACACTTTGCACCACGTGCACTTAGATCACATATATCCACATGTTACACGCATCACCCATCCATACTTGGTATACTATTGGTACTTGGACTTTTCTCCCTGTTTGGCATAATTAAGAAAGATACTCTCATCATAAAATATTAATAAGAGAATCATGCATGATTCGCACGACATCACCAAATAGCATTTTGATTAACCAAATTTTGTCCAGTAACTGGAGGGTCACTTCATGATGGACGTTGGTCCAACAGGGCGCAGTTAGCCTAAGCTATATGATTCTCACCTTCCATTGGCCAAGTACCTTCGACGTCTATCGAACGGTTCCTTCGCATCGTACCGCTTGACCGAAGTCATGACGGGAGGTATATCGCAGGGAACTTGTTCACGTACGCCGAGTATATCGAATTCTCTCTCACATGTATCGTCCCCACGAGGTATATATTGAGTCAATTCACGTACACTCAGGTATATCAAATGGCTTGTACACATGTACTGATTTCTCTTAAAGGAAAGACGTATATCGTGGAAGCCATGCCAAAGGGGGGAACCCTTTACAATTCACCCAACCAACTACATACTCACATATAGGTGTCAAGCCTAGGACACACATGTTAGATTTTTGGTTTCGACTCGAAACTCTGTCAAAATTCTGGGTCGGCCTACCGCCCAAATTTTTGGGCATTTTTTAAAATGGGACCCTGCCCATGAGCCTGGTTACAAGTCCAGCCATAGCTTCACATATGTTACAAACCCAAATTTTCCAGGCTCGGGTCTCGTCCGACATTTTATTTTGCATTTAGGAGAATTTAATACAAGTGAGAACATAATAATTATAATAATCATGTTGAGAGTCATCTCCCAAAAAAATTTATCCTTCCTTTATCAAAGATCGAAAAAGATCTCTCCTTTCTTTATAAAAAATCGAAAAACATTTCTCCTTTATTTATCAAAAAATTCAAAAACATTTCTCCTTTCTTTATAAAAAATAAAAAAATATTTTGTCTTTCAATCTCAAAAAGAAAAAAATGTCAAAAATATTTTCATTCTTTTTTTGTCAAAAATAAGTCCCATTTTTCACCTTCTCAGGTCGATTGCACGCCCTAGGCTTGGCTCCTGATTGACTTCGGTCTTCAGTCAAATCACCCCGGAGTTTCATCCGTTCCCCTGCTACTTCTTTCGAGTCCGAAATCCATCCACTTTCCATGGAGAACACAAATCAAGTTCCAGTTGCACAGCCTGATCTGACGGCAGTCTTAGCTCAGCTCGTATCCAAGACTGAAAACCTCCAAACTGAGATCCGAGAGATGCAACGAAACCAAGTTCCTGTTCCTCAATAGACCGAGGCCCTATTCCCTCGTTCTATGGGTCCACCCGAGCCTATCTGGGTTTTTGAAGAATATTATCACCCTCCACATGCCCCTCCGTCTAATGGGCCGGTGCCTGCCCAGCTTCCTATGCCAAACCATTCCCAGCCTGGGGCTAACTTGCTTATGATCATTTATCCAAAAGAGGAAGAGTTGAACAAGGTCAAAGAAGATATCAAGATGCTAACTAAGAAGTTCCACCAAGTCAGAATCTCTGGAAATTACATGGACTACACCCACATGTCTCCTTATCCTAAAGCGAGGTTACCCGAGAAGTTCAAGATGCCAAATATCGAGAAATTCGAAGGAAGTGGAGCCCTAATTGTTCATCTTCGCAGTTATCACCGTACTATGACTCTCCTAGGGGCTTCTGAAGAAGTGATGGTCCAATTATTTCAGCAAACTTTGAAGGATAGCACCCTTCGATGATTTTTGTCTCTCAAGGAGTCCAGAATCCGTAGCTGGGAGGATATAGCCCGAGAATTCATGTCACAGTATAAATACAACGAAGAGCTTGAGGTAACCCATCCCGATTTAGAACTGCTCAAACAAAACTCTGGGGAATCAGTCAGTAACTTCATAGCCCGATGGAGGGAAAAAGCAGCCACTATGACCAATCGTCCATCCGAGGAAGAACAAGTCAACATAGTGAAGAAGAACTTCTTACCCCATGTCCGAGAAAAAATGGTTGGATAATTTTATCCCTACTTTCGATCTCTCAGAGAAGTCGGAGTATAAATCGAGGAGGGTCTTGCTAAAACCGAAGTAGAACCCAAGAAAGTTTTCGGACAGTTCACTCCCAAAAAATATGATAAGCCTGTCAATGCTGCAATCTTAACCATCAACAACATCTCTCAACCAACCACCTTGTGGGCACCAGAAACACGCCCTGTCCTAGCCTGAAAGGAATACACTGAGATCTATGCTCCCTTCTCCAAAGTTTATCAAGCCCTATTAAGACGAAACCTCATCAAACCCTTGGACCCTCATCCATTTCCAAATCCACTTCCAAGAAACTTCAAGGTAGATGCCCATTGCACCTTTCACCAAACTGCTATCTATGCCACCGACCAATGGTTTCACCTTCGAAACATAATCCATGGTCTAATTAATCGGGGTACCATTGCCCCACCAGCTAATCAAAAGCCAAACACTACTCACAACCCACTCCAAAATCATGTCAATGACATCTTCTTAGAAGAGAACCCATAATTTGATCCCTCAACTCAAATCACAACCATATGCTCTCCTAAACCTCTCCAAACTTGCCCATATTTCCCCCTACACCCTGTTAGCCTCGCTGATCATACATTGTCACTCCTTACCGGAGCATGCATCATTGTCCATACCGATTCTGAAAATGGAAGTATGGAATTAGCAAAAGTATAAAACCAACTCCTAGAGTTCAGAATGAAATTTCCCTCGCAGATGATCATTGATTTCCAGAGGTTCAGTACGTTATTCTTGGAAGCATGAAAATGGGCCCGAGAGTCAGACAGTTGGGTAGTACCTACCGATGAAATCAGCCTAGATGACGTTATCCAGATTATGGAAGAATTATTCAGGTAAACCAATAATATTTGCAGTATGACCAAGTTACTTGATACTCTAAAGTTACAAGGGCACCTGGTCCCTTCACCCTTACACCTCCCCGCAGAATGGGAAGACTTGTACGAACAAGCCATTGAAGTTATGGAATGCATTAACTTTACATGGAAAGACATAATTATTTCCACCGAATGGGAGGAAGAATTTGGAGATTCAAGTGGAGAGAAAGCTTTAAAGAAAACTGTCCCGATAGCCAACATATGTGGGATGATATGATTTGAAGAACTCCTCGGAACAATAAACAAGGTGGAAGAACAACCCGAGATTGATGAGGAAACAGGGTTCATATTCTTCCCTTCTTCAGTAAATCACATGACCAGATCAGGGAGGCATTACCAGATCCCAAGGTTACCAACAGCCAATGACAAAGGGAAGGGCATTAAAAACCTTAATATGCCAGAGATAACCCTCGAGGAAAGCAAGATCCTCGATCAACTGAAGATAACTCAAGCTAACATCACTATATGGGGGCATTTTATGTGTTCCCAACTGCACATAAATTCTTTGATCAAGTTGATCACTGGACCCACAGTTCCTCCTTGTACCACACCAGAAGAAGCAATAAATTTAGTCGAATCCTTGACATCTACCTGAATGTTTTACTTTTTCGAAGAAAAAATCCAAAAAATTGGGCCAAACCACAATCATGCACTCAACATCTCCGTCGAAGTTATGGGGAAGATCGTACCACTCTCCCTTGTCGATAATGGATTCGCCTTGAATGTCTACCCATTAAGAACCTTCAAATGCTTAAGACTAAAGGAAAGTGACCTCATTCCATCCTTCGTTGTTATACGTGCCAACGATAATACCCGTCTGGAGGTAATGGGATCCATAAAACTTGTGATAGGGGCTGACCCTATAAATCCTATCATTGAATCCCAAGTTATTGACATCCCAACTTGTTTCACCTGTTGCTTGGACATCCTTGGCTCCACAGTATCAAGGGTGTGTCTTCCTCGCTCCATAAAAAATTGAAGTTCTTCATCGACGAATGAGTTATCACCAGTTTGGGCGATGACAACAATGTCGAGGGTGTAATTACCAATAATCCAATCATTGAGATACAACACGGGTCGAATGATATGCTCCTATAAGGATTACGAGTTGAGCCACTTCTACTCCCGACAGGAGATGATTTCAGAGAAAGGGTTTGTCCAGAATTTGACCCTCATGGCAACATCAATGTGATTCAGATGTTCAGAAACATTCACTTCATGCCCGGACTGGGATAGGACAAAGGCAACTATGGATAATTGAGCCCATTGTACTGAAATAATCTTTCCCTCCTTATGGTTTGGGGTATCAACCTAAAGAATAAGATCTCTGAATGATCTGCCGGTCCCAACCAAAGAGAAGACTAGACTGCATCCAAAGTATCCCAAGTGACTCCTTGAATAGACGATTCATTAAAGAAGGAGAAGACTTCCCCTTTTGTGGATTTCCAGAACCATTGTGTGACTATACAAATAAGAAGATGAAGCCTAGAATGGAGATCTTTTTCCAAGACATCTACCCATGGGCTGAAAGTTCCCAATACCATGTACAATCGCTCATCAAAGATACCGAAGAGACTGAGGAAAGTGACTCTGAGGATTCGTTTAACTTACAGACATTGGGGCTGACACTATGCATGGTTCATTCAAGCACTACATCATTGGATCCATCCCGACTAATTAAAGTTGCTGATACACCTCTCCTTAACTGTCATGCTGAACCAGTTCTACCTGTGGAAATCCCACCTAACCCCAATGTTTACCCCAACTCTTTTTCTGTTGTCTATCCTTGATCTAATGTAATCGAGACCTCCTTTGATGAGGTTCTCAATGTTGTTTTTCCTATCAGTGAAATAAATGAAGATTTTGAGCATCTTGTTGGGCCTTACATTAATTGTGTAAATTCTAATCAAACTTTTGATGATGATGATTTTGCGAATGAACAATTCTTAACTGATCTAAATAAGTTTAATAACAAACATAATAACCGCATTTAAGTTAATGAAGAATAAACTATTATTATTAACCTTGGTTCTAGTAGCCAACTGCGCGAGGTTAGGATAGGGGCTACCTTTGACGAGCATGAGCGCCCACAACTTGAATAATTTCTAAAGGAATTCGTGGATGTCTTCGCATGGCCCTATGTAGATATGCCCGGCATTGATCCCGAAATAGCTCAACATGAGATCCCTACTCTTTGAGATTACAAACCGGTTAAACAAAAGTTGATAAAGCTCCTCATCGAATGGTCGCTCAAAGTCAAAGAAGAGGTGGTCAAACAACTGAATGTGGGCTTCATTCGTGTGATCGAATATCCCACATGGCTAGCCAACATAGTGCCTGTACCAAAATCAGGACGGAAAGTTTGAATGTGTGTAGACTACAGGGACTTGAACAAGGTGCCTCTTAGAAGGTTGATTACCTGCTACCTAATATCGAAATGATTGCGAACAACACAGTCAGTTATGCTCTTAAGTCATTCGTCGATGGGTTTTCCAGATATAACCAAATCAAAATGCACCCACATCACCAAGAAAAGACCGCGTTCATCACCCCATGGGGAACCTTTTGCAACATTGTTATGCCATTTGGTCTCAAGAATGCTGGGGCTACCTACCAGAGGCTTGCTACAACCATCCTGCACGATCTGATTCACAAATAAGTCGAGGTCTGTGTGGATGATATGATTATCAAATCCAAAACTAGAGAAGGTAATGTTCTCGCTCTTCGAATGACTGCGACGGTAACAGATGAGACTCAATCCATATAAATGTGTCTTCGGTGTTACAAAGGGAAAACTCTTGGGATTCATGGTCAGTGAAAATGGGATAGAAGCAGATCCTACCAAACTGAAAGCCATACTTGAGATTCCACCTCCCCGAATGGAGAAAGAAGTCTGTGGTTTCCTTGGAAAATTTCAATACATCATCCAGTTCATCAGAGAGCTAACCTCTATTTAAGAACCTATTTTCAAACTCCTCCAAAAGGATTCAACCAAGGTTTGGAACGAGGCCTGCCAAGAAGCTTTTGATCAAATCAAATAATATATATCCCAACCTCCGATACTCATGCCACCACAGCCTGGTATCCACTCGCTCCTATACCTAACCATAATCGACACTAAAGTTGGGAATTTTCTAGCCCAATACCATGAAGAATCTCGCAAAGAAAGAGCCATCTATTACACCAGTCGTAAAATGACTGGGTACAAAGTTAACTACACTTCTTTGGAAAAGTCATGTGTCGCGCTTATTTGGGTCACCCAAAAGTTATGACACTACATGCTCTCATTAACCATCTAAATTGTATCTCGAATGGACCCCATCAAGTACCTGCTTGAGAAACCCGCCTTATCCAGCCGAATGGCCTGGTGGTTGATGCTCCTAGCAAATTTTGATATCGTTTACGTCATGCATAAAGATAGGAAAGGAAGAGCCATCTATGACTACCTCACTGACTACCCCATGGAAGAAGCTGATGTTTGGATCTTCAAATTCCCAGATGAGAGTATCCTTTGTACTGCTCAAGATGACCTTCGATGGTAAATGTTCTTTGACGATGCTGCCAACAAAAAGGGATATGGCATTGGGATACTTTTGATCGCCCCAGATGACTCCGACACTCCCATTGCTATCAAATTGGATTTTCCATACACCAATAACATGACTGACTACGAAGCATGTACGGTAGGCCTCAAAGTTGCTCTCAATAAGGTATTCAATGCCTAGATGTCTATCGATATTCTTCCCTCATCATCGGTCAAATGCAAAGAAAATGGAAAGTTAAGAACGAGAAACTCCAACCCTTCCATGCCCACTTAGAAGAACTAGCCTCCCAATTCCAATATATCACCTTCCACTACTTGCCTTGAGTAAAGAATAACTTAGCCAATGCCCTTGCTACCTTTGCCTCCATGGTAGACATGCCCGAAGGAATAACAATGACCCCCTTCCTAGTTCAAAAGAAAGATAAACCAACCCACTGCTACCACATTGATCTCATCACCAAAGAAGATCCCGAGATAACCAATTACTAGTACTATGATATATGGCACTTCGTCAAGCATGATAGGTATCCCGAAGGCTCCAACAAGAAAGATCACACAACCCTCTGAAGACTGGCCGCCCAGTCACAAAGCATTGTTCAAGAGAAACTTCTATGGAACCCATCTACACTGCATTGCAGGGGCTGACATTGAAGAGATAATGTAGAAAATGCACAGTGGGGAATGTGGGCCCCATATGAACGTTCACATACTTTCTAAAAAGATCACCCGATAAGGCTACTACTGGACCACCATGATCCAGGATTGCACCACCTATGTTCGAAGATGCCTCAAATGCCAATAATTTTCCAACCTTCAACACCTGCCTCCGTGAGAATTATACAACATTACTTCTCCCTGGCCGTTCTCCACCTAGGGCATCTACATGATAGGGAAGGTTAAACCTAAGGCTTCCAAAGAGCATGAATTCATCCTAGTTGCCATTGATTACTTCACCAAATGAGTTGAAGGATAGTCATACGCAATTTTGAACGCCAAGAAAGTGGCTAAATTCATCAGGAAGAACATCATCTACAGATATGGTGTCCCACATGAACTTGTGTCAGATAACAGGTTGCAATTTGAGGCAGAAGTCACAGAAGTTGTCAATGAGTATGGTATTCACAGACACAAATATTCTCCCTACCGACCTCAGACCAATGGTGCGGTCGAAGAAGCCAACAAGAACCTCAAATCCATCATCAGTAAGATGACTGAAAGTTGTCGAGATTGGGTTGAACGAATCCCTTACGCCCTCTGGGGCGACCGAACCTCGATTTGAACTTTTACTGGGGCTACCCCTTACTCTCTGGTCTACGTTATTAAAGCAGTCCTACCCGTGGAGATAGAAATCCATTCACTTCATGTCATGCTCGAAATCCAAGTCAGTGAGGACGACTGGCATCAAAGTCGTCTCAACGAGCTGTCATTTTTGGACAAAAGGAGACTGAAAGCGCTGTATCACATACAAGGGTAACATCGTCGAATAGCACGTTCATTTAATAAGAGAGTCAAGGACCGCGGTGTCCGAGAAGGGTATTTATCCCTCAAAGAAGTAGCAGAGCCCATCTGGAACCCCAGAGGGAAAATCAAGGCCAATTGGAGCGGCCCATACATTATGAAGAAGATCTTGTCTGGCGGTGCCACCATGCCCACCGACCTTGATGGAGAAGAGATGGCTCATCCAGTCAACCTGGACCGTCTTAAGAAATTTTACCCCTAGTTCGAAATCTCGGCGCACTACGACTCTTCCCATCTCCCTTCTATTCTAAAAAAAATATTTATTTCCCTCTACCCAGAACTGCGTGGGACTGATCCTCTACAAAAACCATTTTTAGAAAAATTAAAACTTTTCAAAACCTCCAGAGGTACATAGGAAGCTCATACAGCTTACATGAGCATGACCCTTTCTTTTTCACAAAAAACTATTATTTTCTTATCTCCAAGAATGACAGTTCATTCTGACATATACTTGAACAAAAGGATTATGCATGCCTTAACGATCGATATAGATAATTCAAAATAAAAAGTTCATCAAAAGGCACAACTGGATGATCAAAAACTTATTTATTTCACTAATAAGAAATTACAGTGAAATTACATAAGAAAAGGAATGGATAAATCCCTTCCCCTACCTTCCTACAAAATTAAATAAATCCTCAAACTTATTCCCCAGTTTAAAATAAACTCCCCCGAAGAATCTTACCCACAGCTACCAGAGGAGACTCCTCCATCATCATCATCTACATCTTGGGGTCCCTAAGCTTCCCCTGCCTGAATATAGTGCCACAGACTCTCCATGGACTGATAAGCTCGAACCATCTTCGAAAAAACCACAACACCTCCCTCTATAGTATAATATGAGACAAGCCACCTTTGTCCAATATCCACTGCCAACATTTTTCCCCGGGGATGTGACGGACTCTCCCAATGAACTAAGAAGGACGGTTCGACGGACGCTAACTCTCCCACAAAGAGCCAAGTCGCATGCGCAGACGCTCTGTTAGATCTTGTACTAGAAAGAAGTCTAGTGTTTGAGGTGGCATGATCTGGTCCCAACCAAATTGGCACTGAAGCCGCCAAAGGAAATAGAAAAAGGTTTGTCTGAGACCAACCATCCGAATGTACGGGTGTTCCCCCAAATCCAGAATAGGCAGCAACTATCCCCACCAAGGCACTGACCAGTGCAGATTTAAAGCACCATGCTCCACAAACCAGTTTTCCCAGCTCTCAATATCTAGGCCGACACAGATAAAATGGCGTAAAAAGAAGTTGGGCATGGCCGACAATGGATATTTTGGAGGAGTCACCAAGAAAAATCTTTCAGACAACCACATGAACAGCATCATAGGGCTACCCTTCAAAAGTCAAAACGACCTTCTCACCAGGCATCCAGGCCATTCAAAGTCTCTGCGAGTATCACTGCTGCAGGATTGTGACAGTATGACATCTATGAAGTAATGGCTGCAAGTTCTGGATCCACCAACAGTTCCCCACTCACTAGCAGTAATTTTGAAACCAAGCCCAGCTCCGGCATATCCAGCATCACCAACCTCCCGCAAATGCATGGACTGCAACACCACCAGAAGGGAGATCATTCCTCTAACAACCAATGGTCTGGCCGTCGAAGGCGAAATATGAAGAAGCCAATCCAACAAATCCCTGGGAGAACTGGAAAACTCAAGTAGAGCTGCAGCAATACTGGGATTTATCCCCAGCATGGTAGAAAATTCCTTATAGGTAGGACAAGTCTCATCCAACCCGAAGCAGAAGACATGATCATCGAGATACCAGAACTCGACAGCCGCCATCAGCATGTTCCACTTAATGGGTCGGTTGCGTCACAAAAAGACTCGACATAGGTGAAAAGCATCATAGTCAACATTATAAGAGCACATTGCTTCCAAGGCTTCGAGGTAGTTAGCAAACTCAATACTACCAGGGAGAGCCATCTTGCAAGACTAAGAGATAGTAAACAAGTAAGAATGTGGAAAAGGAAGAATATGAAGATGTGATGAAAACACTCCACCCTTACCCTTTTTTATACTTGAAAACCCACACAAAAGACACAACCTTTGCAAAAATAGGAGGGAACCCTGCCCGACAAGGTAACAAAAGCTGAAGAGAGTTCCAATCAAAGCCTCGAATTGATGGGACTGGACAGACCTGTTGATAGGCAGGACAAGGGGCTTGCCGATCGGCAACCCCCTATTTTTGTAAACTTACTTTTTTTCTTTTTTGCCAAAATAAAAAAAATAATAAAAAAAACAAAAAATCAGAAAACTCAATAAAAATAAATTGATATTCTCAACAGAATTTCAAAATCCCCTTCCATCTTTTTATAATTTCTCATTTTAAGCTTTCCTTTAAAATTCTAAAAATATTTCTTTTTACGGTCTCAGCAGCAAAGTAAAAAGCGCATATGCATTCATTCATTCATTACTAATAGAAGATAATAAAAAACTCCATTGCATTGCATAGATATTCTTTTATTACATTAATTTTGAAGGAAATAAAGAAAAGCAAAAAAATAATGGGACTCAGCCCAAACCCACGTTCTCTCTCTCTGTCTCACCTACCCTCCCCCTCTCTCTCTAAGAGCTTCCATCCCTGCGACGCGCTCTCTTTCCCCTGCGACGAGATAACGCACCATCGCTATCCGAAACAGACTCCTCCCCTGATGAGCCAGATGACACCAAGCAAGAAGGAACAGACACCGCTTCTCGAATATGGGCAGTTGCCGAACATATTCAGTCCCTAATGTCCCTCAGCCAAGTGGTGGACACCCGGACTTGCCGTAAGAAAAGGAAGGATCAGTATCATGAAAAGAAGATCAAAAGAAACCAGAAAAGAAAGAAAAAAAGACCATAAAGGTTTACCACAGGATGAAGGACCTCCTCTGTCAATCCCAACACCTCCGGGTCCATCGCATAAGGACGGTTCGACATAGGCACCATCCCTCCATCAGACCGCCGAATGTTGTATGAAGGGGTATGCAACTACACAAAGGGAACCTTCGAAGTCATCGCCGCCGCCAATGTTGACGGACCACCACCACTATGGGAGGACCCCACTGGACGACTCAAACCCATAGGAGGGAAAGGTAGCGCATCATATATGCTAGGCGCCATCAGCCAACTTATCACAAAGTCCATAGAATCATACAGCCCAGCTGTATGGGTGTATAATAGTTAGGACTCTCCAATCATCGTCGTAATCCTCGCGTCCTCTGTCAATATCCTCTCCCACCTCATAGACATAGGGGGCCTCGCAGGTGGTACCACCACTTCCTCCTTAGCAATCTGTCGGACCACCCTCTCCCCAAGATACTAGGAGTGGCCAAACTCATGCACTAACAAACTCCTCATCTGCGCATTCACCCCAGTCAACCCCGTGTCTTGAACATCCATTCCCCAAGGGTAAAAGTTCACCTTAATAATCCCCAGCAAGATATAAGTTAATATGGAATTAAAGCACATAAAGACTTAGACTGAAAAAGGAAAATGCCTTACCCTATCACTAGTCAGGCCATTCAAGACATGATGCACTGCCTCCAGAGAAAGAGACTTCCACGACTGTCGATTGGCCTTACGCCACTGGTACAACCAAAAAAATTCCCCAACGATCTCGTCCTTCAAAGCGATCAGCTGGGTATTACACCTAATCACCTTATAGAACCACATCTGCCAAAGATAAGAATCCGCAATCAAGAAAGAGACACATAAGGAAAATGCGAATGCATGAAAGGTAAGTACACAAACAAAAAAAAAACTCAAGAAGATATGTGGCTCCAGTAAAAGTCTGCTAGCAGCACCGGCTAAATGCATCCAGAGAAAAATAAAGGGTCTCCAAAGTCAGGCTCCCCCAGTCATAGAGAGGGATGTTCGAAAACATCCTCAAGTATGGAAAAAACCATAAGTGGACAACGTCGCCACTCGACGCCACCAAAAATCCCCCCAGCACTAGCAAAATAAATAGCTGGCCATCTGCCTCACCAGCAGCCCATCCTATGCATCAATCACCCTACCCAGTAAAACATCCCTCAGGAGAGATAAACGGATAGAGTACCCATATACTATCCTTCCCACATCACCTAGCGCCTCCCGCACCGCCTCCAGCCTCACCCGCAAAGAGCGATCCACCTCTATCTTCTCTCCATCACAATTCAACCCCAGTAGATGTTGCACATCTATGGGAGTCACGGTCATCTCCCCAAAGCCAAAATGGAAGGTGTGGGTAGTATCCCACCACCTCTCCCCCAGAGCGCATAAGATCGCCGTCGAACGAGGTATCTCATCCAGCACAGATGCTAGCCTCCCAAAACCTGCTGATGATACTACCCAATGAACCATAGGTGGAAGGTGCTCCCAAATATCCTTAAGCCCCGTCGTCCTGTGGGCACGCATAGTCAATAAAGAAACATCAGACTGTCAAAGAAAGACCTTATTAAAATCCAAGAAAAAAGGAAATCACCAAAAGAGAATGCCAAAAGTCTTTTTTTACTTACATAACCACCAGGGTTCACCACCCTAGAAGATCGATGGATCGACAACTCTCGCAGTAAAGTCCGTTCATCCGCCAGTGGCTCAAATTCATCAAAAGAGTTCTCACTCCCCAAAGCAAGAGGCGCCTTGGCCCTCCACTCCACATTCAGCCAGTCGTCAAGAACCAACCACTCCCTGTGTATCGCAATGCTCATAAAGAGGCCATTTCTTAGGTAGCCGAATGATAGAATGGTTCGCAGAAGAAAGGCCATTTCTTAGGTAGCAGAATGATAGAATGGTTCGCAGAAGAAAATCATAGAAAAAGAGAAGGCAAGAAGCGGTGAAAAATGAGGGGAACCCGACCCCTTTTTATAGGAAGCCAAGGGTCATGCCGATCGGCACTGCACCCCTGCCTACTGATCGGCACTGACCTTTTACCTTCTCGAGGAAGTCCAAATGTCTGTGCCACTACCGAATGGCACCCTCCACACCATGCCGACCAGCACCCCCCTTAAATTTTTGTACAAAAACTCCGAGAAAATGCTAGAAAACCCTAAAAATCCTCAGAAAATTTCTAAAAATCCCTAGGAAGGTTTAAAACATTTTTACCAAGAAGATTTCACACTCCCTCAAGTGGAACCCCTAATTCCTCAATAGAAATCCCAAAAGACGGGTGAATCTCCCCCGAAAACATCCCCAGAGGACCCCTGAAGTATCCCAAACCTCAGCAAAGCGTCCAAAACATGGACCACCTAATCATGTTCCCAATGGAATTTTTAGCATCAAATTGGTTGTTCCCCCACAAAGTCTCCAAACGAAATGCAGATTTCCACAGTAATCAGGTCCCCAGCTCAAATCAAAATCACGAGGTAATTTCCCCGATAGAATTCTCCAAGAACATCATAATTTAAGCCATCATAATTGGCTTCAACCGCAGAATTGGTCATCATAAGTTAAGCCCTCATAATTGGCTTCGACCCGCAAAATTTTTCATCATAATTTAAGCCCTCAAAATTAACTTCAACCCGCAGAATTGTTCATCTCAACCTAAGCCCTCATCATTGGCTTCGACCCGCAGAATGTATCATCATAATTTAAGCCCTTTGAATTGGCTTGGACCCACATAATTGGTCATCTCAATTTATGCCCTCACAATTGGCTTTGACCCGCAGAATTGGTCATCTCAACCTAAGCCCTCATAATTGGCTTTGACCCGTAAAATTGGTCGTCACAATTTAAACCCTCAGAATTGGCTTCGACTCGAAGAATCGGTCATCATAATGTAAGCCCTTAGAATTGGCTTCAACCCATAGAATTGCTCATCACAATTTAATCCCTCAGAATTGGCTTCGACCCTCTAAATTGGTCATCTCAACCTAAGCCCTCAGAACTAGCTTCGACCCGAAGAGTTGATCATCACAATTTAAGCCCTCAAAATTGGCTTCGACCCGCAAATTGGTCATCTCAATTTAAGCCCTCAGAATTAGCTTCGGCCCGCAGAATTGGTCATCACAATTGAAGCCCTCATAATTGGCTTCGACCCGCAGAATTGGTCAGCTCAACCTAAGCCCTCAGAATTGGCTTCGACCCGCAAAATTGGTCATCACAATTTAAGCCCTACGAATTGGTCTTGACCCGCAGAATTGGTCATCACAATTTAAAGCCCTCAGAATTGTCTTTAACCCACATAATTGGTCATCTTAAATTAAGCCCCTATAATTAGCTTCGACCCTCAGAATTGGTCATCTCAAATCAAGCCCTCATAATTGGCTTCGACTCGTAGAATTGGTCATCACAATTTAAGCCCTTAGAATTGGCTTCAACCCGCAGAATCAGTCACCCCCGACATTTCTTTAGGTCCTCAGAATTGACCAGAATCTTTGATCATCACTTCCTTTAAAACATCCCCAATATTCCCCCTTAGGTCCTCAGAATCATCCTCGACCCTATGAATCGTTCATCCTCATCCTTAGGTCCACAAAATCGGCCTCGACCCTCTGAATCGGTCATCCTCATCCCCAGGTCCTCAGAATCGGCCTCAACCCTCTGAATTGGTCATACTCTTTCAAAGGCATTCTGTGGTGTCTATTAAATGGCTATCATTTGTTCTAAACTCACCCATCGAGGGGATATATAGACACCCCATTCTAGTACCCCCTAAACTCTCCTCAGGTCCCGAGCACCTCCCTTCATCACTACAAACCTAAGTCATATCCCGGGTACTGAGCTAGAGGCCATCGAGCACTCCCAGACTCAGTTTGACCAAAAGTCAAACACCTTTTCAGATCAATCGAGACTGAATGAATCTTTAAATGGCACTAAATCCCCTTTTTAATGGTCCATCCCGTGCATAATTCTGACATACAGTGCGGATGAACGACCCATTTTCCCTCGAAACCTGATCTAGAGGCCACCGAATGCTCTCGGGCTCCAGTTGACCAAAGTCAACCCTTCAGCTTGACTGAGACTACATAAATCTTCGAAGGGCACTGCAACCACTTTCCAATAGTCTGCCCCGTGCGCGATTCTGACTTACGGTACGAACGAACGATTTGTTTTACTGTAGAAGGTCATCAAACACTTCCTGGGCTCGGTTGACCAAAGTCAACTCCCAAACTGAGTCAAGCTCTTTGGAATTTCGAAGTACATCTCTAACATTTCCAATGGTCCACCCCGTGCACGATTCTGACCTACCAAGAGGGCAAACAATCCGTTTGCGTCCGACGATCCCCCGTCCAAAGGACCGACGAGCACTTCCAAGCCATATTTTACCCAAAAAAAATCCCAGACCCGGGAGCAGTCCACAGGACTTTCAATGATATCTAAAATACCTTTTTAAATATTTAGCCCATACGTGATTCAGATCAACGTTTTTCATTTTACGACCATTTTTCCGAAGGAACCAAAAAAACACTGTCAAACGGCAGGTTCCAAACCATGCCTATCGTTAGTGTGCCTACAACCCCTGCCGATTGGCAGGACCAGGCCTATGCCGACCGACAATGCCCTGGGCCTATAAAAAGGAGGGCATGATCTCATTGTAAAAGAGAGCCAAGATTCGAAATCCATCACTCTCGGCAAACTCAGAAAACCTCTATTGAAGTCAGCGTGATTTCCACATCCACATCCTCTTTCAACCTTTCATCACCTTTTTCACCAAACTTGGTGAATTATTTACCCTCCATCACCATCTAAGTACATAGGTTTCTCTCCCAAATTCAATATTAAGTTCAAGCTCTTTAAGAAGGTCCAACTTTCTCAACTCTCTCGTCAAATTCTCCTAAATTCACATTAACTTGTTTTTATTACTTAGAACTTTTATTCTCTCCATCTCACATATTCTAATATACATTTTTATTTAGTATTATTTCACATCCCTTATATTCATATAAATAAAACCCTAAAAAAAAGAAAAAGAGGGTTGGCTCATAAATTCCAAACGGAAATTCTCACACTTTTCTCACAACTAAAACACCTTTTTACACACACACACATAAGGGAAGTCCCTGATTGGATTTATGGTATAAACCCCACCCCTTGTTTTGTGTACGAACTACATGGACTTTGATGCCTCTATAGACTATGTAGGCGTCCCGGGGTGAAACCCGAGATTCGAGTCCCACTTTTCTCCCACTTTCTATTTTTCTAATTCTTTCAATTAACTCTCTTAGATTATATATATTTTCATATACATATATTTGTTCTTAGTGGCATATTATTCCATATGCATCATCGTTCCATTATAACGATCAACGCTAGGATAATCACATAAATCCTATTTTCTAATATTATTTTTTAGGAACATTTCTATGGATGACTCGCTTTATCTCTTCCATGATACAAGTCGATGATTTCTATCTCCACTACATATACACATTCATACATACAACGGGGAAATAAAGGAAAATAAAAACAAATCCCTGAGAGACCGCAAGGGCAGAATGAGTGCCTAACACCTTCCCATTTCGTAACTTAGCCTCTGAACCCTACTCGAATCATTTTTTGTTTCGTATGTATCAGTATATCTTTGGATTTTGTCCTTCGGGATGGCTCCACCTTCTTTTGTCTATTTTGAGTAAAATAGACTGGCGACTCCATATCTCTATATTTTTCACCTCATACATCGCCAACGACGGTCGAAGCACTCCCGAGAGGGATGTGCGGGACCAGGATCCTCTCACTGCGGAGATGACCCCCTCCTATCTCTCCCTCTCCGCGAGGATCGGGGATGGACACAGTAGGTAAGTAAGAGTTAAACTTAATTATTTAAGTTTTTATATATAAATATTATTATATGATTGCTGAAATTTATTGCTTATTAATTGGTGTATTAATTACATATTAATTGCTTAAATTTTGAGGTTGAATTTTAGGGCTGGTATTTTATTGTTGAATTTTGGGATAAAATTGCTGAATTTTATGGTCGAATTTTGGGCTGAAATTTTTATGGTTGAATTTTGTATTTTAACAGTTAATTCATGGAGAATTTTTTTAACAGAAAATTTGTCTCAACATCCACATCACCTACCGAGGTTGAGAGCAATGTGGAAGATGAATTTATGTTGGAAGATATCTAGGATGATCCGACATTACAAACTCCAATTTCTCATTGAAATCCTAAATTGGAGATCAAAATTCGTGGAGCCTATCTACAGAAAGGTCCTTGTTAGCCTCATGGTCATAAATTTTCATATAAAATAATGGTGAAACAATTGTGGCATTTCAACCCCACTTGGTTCAATGAATTCCCTCCTTGGCTAGAATATTATGTTACTACTAATGGCGAATATTGTCTATGTTGCTATCTTTTCAAGCCAAATACTAATGACAAAGCAAATGCCTTTGTGGGCGAAGGGTTTTCAAATTGGAAAAAAAAAAAGATTTAATGTTCACGTTGGAGGTCCCAGTAGCACTCTGTGACAACCCGCTTTAAATAATAACAGGTGGCTAGCCCTATACTACATAAATCAGGTATCTCAGATGGCTCAGTCTCAACATCAACTGAGAATACAAAACAATATAAGGCTAACTACCCGAAACTATTAAAAGCGGATGCTAAAAACCAAACAAAACATACAATGGAAATCAAACTAACTATGTACACCTACTAACAAAGGTAGAATGCACATGTATGATGATGAAAGAAAGTGCTAGTATAACGTGAAATGCGTATATACAAATGAATACACCCGAATAAGCTGTCGGGTCACAGACAGTACAACATCCATGGGGAAGAAATATAAACAAATATAAATAACTCTAAAGTGTAATCTCGATGTACATAATGAATCCAGTCTAGATTTAGAAAGAAATAGGAAGCGACTACAATCTAAATCCTGCAACAGTCCGCACCTATTATGGCTCCCACAACTCTAGATAGAAGGGCATCCGACATCCATGCGGTAGGACACCTATAGTAATACATACATATATATATATATATATATATATATATATATATATATATCAAAAGAGAAATATAAACGGATCAGAGCCCGAGGTGTAAAAATGTTTAGCAAGTGTGTTAACCGTGCAAAATAAATATCAATGCACTTATTTCATAATTAAAGTGGAATCACACTCTCGGGTAACCCCAACTCCCCTCTCATCTAACGGCGCGCACCTATTCGCGTCCTGAAATCTTAAGTAAGTTACCCCTCTTCTAAGGACAACCTACCTTACCATAGGCACGGCCTATACCCACTATACCTGCCATCCAAACATAACCCAACAATCCTTCCCATTCTAATCTCACTTAAATATATATACACAAATAGGTCATGCTAGGCTTTATTGATTCCGATTTATTAACTTATACCAGTTAAAATTCTTAATACGTTACCCATTAGCATTATGTTTCAATTATATAATTTAATTTCTAACTAACATTCATACAATTTAATAAGGACAAAACTTTTCTCCTCTATCAACATTAAACTAAGTTTCGTGCGTGGGGCATCTCGCAAAACGAAATCCAAACAAGGAACCCCCCCGATACACTACTCCTCGACAGTGTCGATTGTAGGGATCCATCATGTCATCCACGCAAATCATACTACTGATACCTACAATTACAAAGGACAAAACTTCTCTCTACTCTCAAGATGGGACTGCGTTTCATGCATGGAGCGTCTCGCAAAGAGAAATCCAAACAAGGAACCCCCCCAATATACTACTCCTTAAAAATGTAAATCGTAAGGATCCGTTATGTCATCCACACAAATTCTATTACTTTAACTACTAAAATTTTGATTACTATCTAAGAGTAATCCCAAAATCTCCATTAAATCCTTGGGTTGATATAACCGAAATTTTTCTTAAGTGCGATACATCAACCCCCAATAATCTGGTACATCATAATCACCCAAGATGTACACAATAGAACTGTCAAATCCTTTTTACCTATAAGATATAATAAATATATATATATTTACTCTAAACATATATATATATATATATATATATATATATATATATATATAACCATTCATTCTCACAGTCATGTTAACATAACACATATAATGTACAATGGCCATACACATAATACAATCGGCTATATAATGCCAATATACCGCACCATGATATCATCTTCCAAGGAATCACTCATACACCATCCTGGGGACCACAGTCGGACTCAATATCACCGACATAGGGGCCAACACACACACACGACGTTCGGGAAGCGGTCATAGTTCCTAACCGGTCAATGAGACGAAACATACCCACCACGTCACACCCCCCAAAAAAATGTAAATCACATAATAACACAACGGACGCTATGACCTGGGGAATATCCACACTTTGCTCATCGAGCTAGGGTGCTCACTTCATTGCGCAACTTCCCAATGATAGCATGTGCGGGGTATGCTTAACCATACAAGTATATATATCATTCACATGCACAATATATAAACATCCATACGATTACATCATATAATTAAACCATCACATACGGTTTAGATATTCACGCCATGAGTATATACATATACACAAATCCATACCTATATATATATATATATATATATATATATATACATACCCTCTCTCATGCGTATGCATGAAATTTATAAACTCGGCTATACGTGTATATAATCCTGTTTATACTAGTCGTCGTCCAGAACGTGTTTAATTTAATACCTTATATAAATATGATCCCTCACTTCAGGTATATTCATCCCTTTCTCCTATGATATAATTAATCTTCCAACATAGATATATCTCCAACATTAAGGTTATCGCCCAAAGTTTAGTGTAGGAAACCATCACTACACATCTCATCTATTTTCGAAAGTACATCAATATATCTAGCACTAATTTCGACTATTGGTATTCACGTAACTAATAGTCTACAAGCCTCAAGCTTAACTTAAATTCATTTTTTTGATCCCCTTGATTTTTGGAATCCCCTTTGTAAATCACACACCGCTATATGACAACTATCCCGACTAGATTTACACACGTTATTCTAGTTGGTAGTATGATTCCATCTCTCTCAATTCTGACTACGGTTCAGTCACTCTTATGAATCCCCTAATCTAACGCCTTTCGGATTTATTCCTTGAATTTATCATTACTAAGGATATGCGACCACTCTCTCTCATCGGTCCCCAAATTGTATCTTAATAGAATCCTATCTCTATAAGGATTCAACATGACTATCAGCCTAAAATTTCACAACATACCCTCGCAACTCTCTCTAAGAGCTCTTAACCTCACATCATATCTAAACTCATTTTTTATCTATAATTAGGATTCCCGTCCCCAATGAGGTTTCCCACTATCTTTATACACAACTACAATGCATACATATAAACATATATTTTCCCCAAACTATTTCAAGAAGTCTCCATGATCATAACATGTGAGAAACCCCTTATAAGTCTCCAAAACATATCTCTTACATCATAATAGAAGGTCCCGTATCAATAAACCCAATCAAAAGGGGGTAGAAATCATTCTAGAAAAACTCCACAAAACAGCCCTGTTTCCGAATCGATTCAGTCTGAAGGGGCGAATCGATTCGCTCCAACTACGAATCGATTCAGTCCAAAGTAACTGGGACTATGTCTCAAGCCGAATCGATTCACCTTGGGTCCGAATCGATTTGGTCATGCAGACCTGCCACTTTTGACTAAACCGAATCGATTCGCTTGGGCGGGAATCGATTTGGGTCTGCAGAACCTAAAAGGTCTCTTCTTCTTCATAAAATCCATGAATTTTAAACCCTAAAATTATCACTTCTAATCCTTAAACCTTCATCATAACATGATTCTAAGACAATAAATCAACGCAAAGTTGATCCTAACCATTTCTACACCATCAACCCATACATAAACATCAATTTCAAGATTTAATCTACAAAATCTAGGTTTTGCTATTAATACCCAAAATCCAATTATTTTAAATTATGAAATGAAATACACAAATGAAATATTTAGCAAGATTAAACACTTGCCTCAAAATTGTAGAGGTTGAATCATCCTCGAGATCGCGTTTGGGTCAGAATCTCTAAGTTTCCCTTCTCTCTCTATTCCTTTATTCTTCTTTCTCTTTCTCTCTTGCTCACAAATAAGAATGGTTTGATCTGTAAGCCTCTTAAGCCTTTAAAACAATAATCCTAGTTTTAAATGTTAATACACACTTTAAATCACTCGTTTACTCCAATTCGAGCCAACTAACTTAAAAATATTTCGGAATCAAAATAAAACCCAAGGACAGTCATTTCGACTATCTCGACCCATCCCGAACCAATGGCTCACTCAGAATTATCATTAGGAATACTTTAAAATGTCCTCAATTTTTGGACCTCAATTTCCAAATTTTAAAATTCTCCAAATTAAATAAATTTTATTTCTCCCAAAAATTTCATTTCTCAGTCCCAAAATCATAGGGTGTTACATACTTCCCCCCTTACAAGAATTTCGTCCACGAAATTTAAGTTATGCCTAGGACTTCGAATCTCATCTAGTCCTTACATCTACCCTCAAGATTACTATACCGATTCTTTCCACTTCTCATGTCCAACCATATAACTTTTAAAAATCAAACTAACTATCTAGGGCGCCCATACACCCCGTACCCGAGGTGAACTTATGAAACAATAGCCCGGCTCCACTATCCTCAAATCATAATGTACTCCCAACAAACATAATCTATAGCATCATATTAAGTATATAAAAGTTTGAAATTCCCAATGGTTGAGCTCTTCTCAATTCCTGACCCTAGCTACCTTCATGCGGGGGAGGCCTCACAAGCGAAATCTAAACAAGGAACCCTCCCAATACACTACTGTGTAGCTATGTCGGGGATTCAGATTAGTTGAACCAGGGTTAATGTTTTATAAAAGATTTTCGCATTTTAGATATTTCCCGAAGGCCTATATAACAATATAATATCAAATAATTCCATGTCTTTCGACACGCAAATCAAATACCTTATGTCCAAGACACAAGGCCTTAACAAATACAATACTCTAACCATTACCTAGTTCTCAAAACCAGCACAACCATGAGCTAAATTCTCCGCTCAAAATAAATCTACTAAATTCTGAAGCTCCTCATCCATACAATTCCTTTACATTACATCAACACATTTCCACAACATAAGTTCTTCTCTCATTAGAACGCTAGAATTACCTGCCCTAACTTATCCATAAACCAATAACCTTAACAATTCACACTCCCGAAAATCAATAAGGTAACTTTTTACTAGCTCATCACCAGACGATTTAATATCCAAAAAGATGTCGTATAAATACCACACTTGCTCACTCCCTCTTCCCAAAAGATAATACTCCCAATATTGGGACCACTCCTCACACCTCACATCGATAAAGGTCGCCTACACCAGGTTTCCTAACAATTGTTGAAGAATTTCTCAATCTAAATCTCCCAAGAGCTCATATTCTCTCCTCATTAATACTTACCTTATCGATCACAAAATTATCCTTCTTATCTCTGCCTGAATTACGGATAGAAATACCTCAAACCAAAGTGTACCCAAAATTTGTTATGGGTATTACATCTCTCATCTTGTCCCTTCCTAACCGACTTATTCTCGGCGACGTCTGAGATGAAACAAATGTGTCCGAGCGTCATTCAAGTGAGTGCATATCGCGAAAGAAGATAAACGTAGTGAATACAACAATCCTGATAGTTGGGTTCTATATCAAGAACGTCAATGAAAGAACACAGAAAACCCGCAAAGATCCTAAAGACTCTAGAACCTGATGCTCTGATACCATCTGTGACAACCCGCTTTAAATAATAACGGGTGGCTAGCCCTATACTACATAAATCAGGTATCTCAGATGGCTCAGTCTTAACATCAACTGGAAATACTAAATAATATAAGGCTAACTACCCGAAACTATTAAAAGCGGATGCTAAAAACCAAAGAAAGCATACAATGGAAATCAAACTAACTATGTACAGCTACTAACAAAGGTAGAATGCACAAGTATGATGATGAAAGAAAGTGCTAGTATAACGTGAAATGCGTATATACAAATGAATACACCCGAATAAGCTGTCGGGTCACAGACAGTACAACATCCATGGGGAAGAAATATAAACAAATATAAATAACTCTAAAGTGTAATCCCGATGTATACAATGAATCCTGTCTAGATTTACAAAGAAATAGGAAGCGAGTACAATCTAAATCCCGCAACAGTCCGCACCTGTTACGGCTCCCACAACTCTGGATAGAAGAGCATCCGACATCCATGCGGTAGGACACCTGTAGTAATACATATATATATAGCAAAAGAGAAATATAAACGAGTCAGTGCCCGAAGTGTAAAAATTTTTAGCAAGTGTGTTAACCGTGCATAATAAATATCAATGCACTTATTTCATAATTAAAGTGGAATCGCACTCTCGTGAAACCCCAACTCCCCTCTCATCTAACGGCGCGCACCTATTCGCGTCCTGAAATCTTAAGTAAGTTGCCCCTCTTCCAAGGACAACCTACCTTATCATAGGCATGGACTATACCCACCAGACCTGCCATCCAAACATAACCCAACAATCCTTCCCATTCTAATCTCACTTAAATATATATACACAAATAAGCCATACTAGGCTTTATTGATTCCGATTTATTAACTTATACCAGTTAAAATTCTTAATACGTTACCCATTAACATTAGGTTTCATTTATATAATTTAATTTCTAACTAACATGCATACAATTTAATAAGGACAAGACTTCTCTCCACTCTCAACATTGCACTACGTTTCGTGCATGGGGCGTCTCGTAAAGCGAAATCCAAACAAGGAACCCCCCGATACACTACTCCTCGACAATTTTGATTGTAGGGATCCATCATGTCATCCACGCAAATCATACTACTGATACCTACAATTACAAAGGATAAAACTTCTCTCTACTCTAAACATGGCACTGCGTTTCGTGCGTGGGGCGTCTCGCAAAGCGAAATCCAAACAAGGAACCCCCCCCCCCCCAATAAACTACTCCTTGACAATGTTGATCGTAGGGATCCGTTATGTCATCCACACAAATTATGTTACTTAAACTACTAAAATTTTGATTACTATCTAAGAGTAACCCCAAAATCTCCACTAAATCCTTGGGTTGATATAACCGAAATTTTCCTTAAATGCGATACATTAACCCCCAATAATCTGGTACACCATAATCACCCAATATGTACACCATAGAACTGTCATATCCTTTTTCCTATATGATGTAATAAATATATACATATTTACTCAAAACATATATATATATATATAACCATTCATTCTCATAGCCACGTGTACATAACACATATAATGTACAATGGTCATACACATAATACAACCGGCTATATAATTCCAATATACTCCACCATGCTATCATCTTCCAGGGCATCACTCATATACCATCCTGGGACCACGGTCGAACTCAATATCACCGACATAGGGGCCAACACACACAAACGATGTCCGGGAAGCGGTCATAGTTCCTAACCGGCCAGTGAGACGAAACATACCCACCACGTCGCACCCAAAAAAAATGTAAATCGCATAATAACACAATGGACGCTATGACCTGGGGAATATCCACACTCTGCTCATCGAGCCAGGGTGCTCACCCTCATCGCGCAACTTCCCAATGATAGCATGTGCGGGGTATGCTTAACCATACAAGTATAAATATCATTCACATGCACAATATATATACATCCATACAATTACATCATTTAATTAAACAATCACATACGGTTTAGATATTCACGCCATGAGTATTTACCTATACACAAATCCATACCTATATATATATATATATATATATATATATATATATATATATATATATATATACACACACACACACGCACACACACATATATATACATACCCTCTCTCATGCGAATGTATGAAATTTATAAACTCGGCTATATGTGTATATAATCTTCTTTATACTAGCCGTCGTCCCAAACGTATTTAATTTAATACCTTATATAAATATGATCCCTCACTTGAGGTATATTCATCCCTTTATCCTATGATATAATTAATCTTCCAGCATAGATGTATCTCCAACATTAAGGTTATCGCCCAAAGTTTAGTGTAGGAAACTATCACTACACATCTCATCTATATTCGAAAGTACATCAATATCCCTAGCACTAATTTTGACTATTGGTATACACGTAACTAATAGTATACAAACCTCAAGCTTAACTTAAATTAATTTTTATGATCCCCTTGATTTTTGGAATCCCCTTTGTAAATCACACACCGCTATATGACAATTATCCCGACTAGATTTACACACGCTCTTCTAGTTGGTAGTATGATCCCATCTCTCTCAATTCTGACTACGGTTCAATCACTCTTATGAATCCCCTAATCTAACACCTTTATGATTTATTCCTTGAATTTATCATTACTAAGGATATGCGACCACTCTCTCTCATCGGTCAACAAATTGTATCTTAACAGAATCTTATCTCTATAAGGATTCGACATGACTATCAGCCTAAAATTTCACAACAAACCCTCGCAACTCTCTATAATAGATCTTAACCTCACATCATATCTAAACTCACTTTTGATCTATAATTAGGATTCCCATCCACAATGAGGTTTCCCACTATCTCTATACACAACTACAATGCATACATATAAACATATATTTTCCCCAAACTATTTCAATAAGTATCCATGATCATAACATGTGAGAAGCCCCTTATAAGTCTCTAAAACATATCTCTTGCATCATAAAAGAAGGTCCCGTATCGATAAACCCAATCAAAAAGGGTTAGAAATGATTCTAGAAAAACTCCACAAAACAGCCATATTTCCGAATCGATTCGGCCTGGCCCGAATCGATTTGGTCTTAAGGGGCGAATCGATTCGCTCCAACTGCGAATCGATTTGTTCCAAAGGACCTGGGACTCCGTCTCAATCCGAATCAATTCGCCTTGGGTCGGAATCGATTCGGTCATGCAGGCCTGCCACTTTTGCCTAAACCGAGTTGATTCGCTTGCGGGGCGAATCGATTCAGGTCTGCAGAACCTAAAAGGTCTTTTCTTCTTCATAAAACCCATGAATTTTAAACCCTAAAATTATCACTTGTAGTCCTTAAACCTTCATCATAACATGATTCTAAGCCAATAAATCAACCCAAAGTTGATCCCAACCATTTCTACACCATCAACCCATATATAAACATCAATTTCAAGATTTAATCTACAAAATCTAGGTTTTGCTATTAATACCCAAAATCCCTTTATTTTGTCCACAAATTATGAAATGAAATACACAAATGAAATATTTAGCAAGATTAAACACTTGCCTCGAAATTGTAGAGGTTGAATCATCCTCGAGATTGCATTTGGGCCGGAATCTCTAAGATTTCCCTTCTCTCTCTCTTCCTTTCTTCTTCTTTCTCTCTTCTTTATCTTTCTCTCTTTCTCACAAATGAGAACGGCTTGATCCGCAAGCCTCTTAAGCCTTTAAAATAATACTCCCAGTTTTAAATGTTAATACACACTTTAAATCACTCGTTTACTCCAATTCGAGCCAACTAACTTAAAAATATTTCGGAACCAAAATAAACCCAAAGACAGTCATTTCGACTATCTCGACCCATCCGGAACCAATGGCGCACTCAGAATTATAATTCGAAATAAAATGTTCTCAATTTTTGGACCTCAATTTCAAAATTTTAAAATTCTCCAAATTAAATAAATTTTATTTATCCCAAAATTTCAATTTCTCAATCCCAAAATCATGGGGTGTTACATACTCATAATTAAGCTTTGAGAGCATGTTTAATGGACCAAAATCAACACATTGAGACAATTTTATTCAAGCAATCACACAAAACTAAAAGTGATTACCGAACACGTCTATGTGCTTCAATCAATTCTATTCGATTTCTTTTACACTATGGACTTGCATTTCATGATAATGATGAACCGAAAGAGTCCAAAAATAGAGGGAACTTTCTTGAACTAATGAAATTTTCATGCAATCTAAATGCGAATATTAGAGGCGTTGCAATGAAGAATGATCCTTCAAACCTAAGATTGACATCACCGGATATTCAAAAAGACATTGTTTATTCTATTACTAGTGAGATTGTTGACTTTATCATCAAAGAAATAGGAGATTCATTTTTTGCAATTTTAATTGACGAGTCCCGTGAAGTATAGGTAAAGGAGAAAATGTCCATTATGTTAAGATATGTAGATAAGAGTGGGCAAGTCATGGAGCATTTGATCAATGTAGAACATTTTGGGGATACAATGGATATGTCGCTTAAGTTGTCGATAGATAGTTTATTTGCAAGACTTGGTTTAAGTATTTTGAGACTACTTGGGCAAGGTTATGATGGGGAGAGTAATATGCGAGGAGAATTTAATGGTCTCAAAACACTTATTTTACGGGAGATTAAATGTACTTTTTATGTTCATTGTTTTTCTCACCAATTACAGTTGGCTCTTGTTTCAATGGCAGAGAAAAATGATGATATTATGACTCTTTTTACGTTGGTTTCAAGTGTTGTCAATCTACTTGGAGCCTCGTGTAAACATCGTGATATTCTTCGTGAGCAGTAACTTGAAAAGATTAGTAGTGCAATTGACAATGGTGAGATTCAAAGTGGGAAAGGAATAAATCAACGTAGTTCTCTACAATGTCCCGGTGACACTCATTGGAGCTCACATTTTGGCACTTTAGTTAGCTTGATTATCATGTTCTCCTCTGTAACTGGTGTTCTTGGGATTGTAGAAGTGGATGCAATTAAGCAAGAGCATAAATATGAGGCAAGGGTAACTATGGATTCGATGCATACTTTTGACTTTGTTTTTAGTATTCTTTTGATGAAAAATGTGTTGGTATTTGCAAATGAATTATCAAAAGTATTACAAAGGAACTATCAATATATTGTGAATGTTATGTCCTTAGTTCGGGTATGTAAGCAATGACTACAAATGATGAGGGATAATGTATGGGAATTATTGCTTGATGAAGTATCTTCCTTTTATGAGAAAGATGAAATTGAATTACCTAATAGAATGATGCGTTCTTTGCCAAAAAATGATCACAACGTAAAGTGGCAAAGAAGACTAACCTACATCGTTATAGTGTTGAATTATTTTGTGCGGTCATCGATTTGAAACTTCAAGAGATAAATGGATGTTTCAATGAGGTGAATTTCGAATTACTTCCTTATGTGACATGTCTTTGTACCGATGATGCATTCGTTGCTTTTGATAAGGAAAAGCTTATTCATCTTGACCGGTTATATCCAAATGAATTTTCACGCTACAAACTCATTGAACTTGATATGCAACTTGGAACTTATATTCCTGATATGAAATTTAGTCCGTCCTTCAAAGGATTGAATGGAATTTCTTCTCTCGCAAAAAAATTGGTCAAGACAAAGAAAAATGAGGTGTTTCCATTGGTGTATTTTCTTGTGACCTTGACGTTGATCTTACCCGTAGATACGACATCCGTGGAGAGAGCATTTTCGGCTATGAATATCGCAAATACTTCATTTCGCAATAGAATGGAAGATCAATCGATGAATGATACCATGATTGTATATGTCTATGCTTTTAATGAAATAGATGATGATCTTATCATTCAACGTTTTTAAAAAATGAAAAGTCGTCGAGGTCAATTGTAATTGTAACCGTGCCAAAATATTTCAAACAAATATTAAGTCTTTTTTTTCTATGCTCATTATTTATTTGTGTTAGAATTTTTTTAGCCCCCACATCGAATAATTCCTGGCTACGTGCCTGCATTTCACTATATCCAAACAACACCAAGGAGTTAGAACCCCACTGTCATGCACACACGTCTATCAGGCAAGGTTGTGGTCTTGTTAACTAGTTGATTATCTTAACATGCGATAATCAGGCGATTGTGTATCATTCAATGCTTCAATTAGGATGGATTTCCACTAAGTTCCAAATAAGTTTTCTAAACTTAGTAAACTAGGACAAGGAAACAGATTGGAAAATGGAGATTTAAAGGTACTTAAAATATTCAAAGTAATTAAAATAATGAAATAATATAATATAATACTAAACTAACTGGGAATTAAAGCTGGCAAAATAATTTAAGCTACGGGATATAGAACGGTTTAATCTAAAAATGATAAAGATTGTTTAAAATCAATGCAAAGGAACTTTGAATTAATCTGCAAGGGAATTACAATTAATATACCTTACAAGTTTCCTCAAAAAAAATATTAAATCCAAGGAGAACTTTAAAGAAACCAAAATGAAGAGTAAACTATTTAAATGATTATAAATGTTTTTTAGATGGAGAGTCCTCTCATTATTTATATATAGTTATATGAAATAACTAACTCTTATTTGGATCCAATTCACTAGCAATTTTAATTGAAATGAATTGAATACAATTACTAACTCATATTTAGCTCCAAGTAACTGCCAATTTAAATTCAAATTAATTCTATGCAATAACTACCTCCTTTTGCCTCCGAGTAACCTCTAATTGGAATTCAAATAATAACTATATTGAACCACCCGCTAATTCCATTAAAATTACTGGAATAACCACCAGATAATCTCCTCTAACTTTTTCTATTTCCCATCCATGTGTCAAAACGTGGGTAAGAAATAAAACTGATAAGATATGGTGTAAACATACTCCCCGCACCAATTTTGAGCAAATATTTAAGTGGTGGAAGCTTGATAATTACAACCGTGAATAAAATTCATCATGACTTCAATCTTTATTTAACTTTGAATGTCACTAAAGATGGTGAATAAACTCAACCTTTTTTTTAGAAAATTTTGTGTAACAACGTAAATCAAACCTAAAAATGGGGTCAATAGGTTTGAATGTTTCATGTGACTAATTTTTAAACTCATAAAAACGTCTTTCAAATTGAAATCAATTAACAAAGTTTTTTTATCAAAACACAGTCCAATTGTTTTATAGAACTCATACAATAATGAATCAAATGGGTCTAGGTGAAGAAAATCAATTTAGCATGTCTAATCAAATTTTATTCTTAATTATTTTATCCCAATCCAATTATAGTGAGGTGTGTGATCAAATGTGTTCACGAGTATAAGAAACAATCACAAATTGACACAAGACAAATTTACGAGGAAAAAAACCCACCTAGGGGTAAAAAACCTCGACACACTCTAATTATCATTTCTACTTGGAAATAAATTTTACAAAAGTAAAAAAGGTACCTCTTGCACAATCTCTGATATGCCAAATATTGGCACTGTTCGCGGACTATAAGTAAGAGGCCGTTGTCTAGGGACAAACAAGTTATGGACAACATAAGATACTATGTTGCTGCCTCGGGATAGATATGGTGTGGTCATCTCCTACTCCCATAGTGAACAACCTAACGTGAACGTTGGCACGTCAACACTAAGTAGCCAACTGTCCGACTTTTAGAAGCATTCCATGATTGTATAACTTACCCATGTATCACGTTTTTCACACATGTGATATTACCCTTCTGGATTATATAAATAGAAGTCCCTACAACATAAACATGAAGATGAATCTGTTGGCGAAGCCCTGCCAAAGTCTATACCCTACCTCTCTCTACAAGTCACCACACTCAGGGGCTCACCACTGCCACAACTATGTATGGTTACCCTCTATAGGACACATTCTAGGATGCCCAGCCTTGTTGTATACATGTATTCTCCTCTCTCATTTCTATTGTACACCTCTAATGGTACCAAAATCTTGTAATACATAACATATATAATGAGATTAGGGAAACAAAGTGGATTTAGGATCGTTTTTATAGCCAAACCACTCTATATCTTGCATTTATTTCCTTTTACTTGCTTTATTTACATTTTATACTTGATATGATGGTTGAGAGTTATATATATCAAATTTCTCGCATCATCATTTTGGCATCCTTTGTGGGAAACGAGGTATTAAATAGTATTTCTTCCTATTTAGGGCCAAAACATGTATTTCCACGGGGAACCTCAGGTCATTATCCCATAGGTGATATTTTACATATAGACTCCATAGGAGAGTTATTTTAATTCATGTATGTGTTTTTAAGTCCTTTTATATGTCCGAGATTTGTTCTCAATACCCCAATGATGTTACCCTACCAAGTTAGTGATGAAAAACACAAAAGGCTAAGGCATCATAAAGATCGGTAACTAGGGATGAGTGTTTATTCACTTATTTCTACTTTCTAACCCCATTCTTTAAGGTTTACTACTAGATTTGTGCTATTTTGCACCCAAGGACCGTTTTGTACTTCGTGCACTCCTACGAGGCCCTTTTTTGTCATATTTTTTGTGTGGAACTTGTATCCCACTTTTGCTCCTTCTTGCTAGATGCAGCCTCACATCTTAATTGCCTATAGGTCATAGCCCCTCCATTGTAGTTAGTATATTTCTACTTTTAAGTTCACCACCTAGAGAATAGAGGCTCGTGTATAAATTGTCCTCAAATTCAACTTTGGTAATTCTTCCCTTAGGAAAGCCATGATAGTAACTTAGTGAACATATCTGTGCCGCTACTTCAACAACAAATACTGCATCCCTACTAATATACTTGGTTTTTATCTACATTCCTTGTATTTGTTACCACTGTTGAATTAATCTCAGAGTATATATTTCTAAATATTGACATACCAAAAGTTATGCAAGGAAGCTCTAGATCAGGTTCACAGTGGAATGAAGATATTTCTCAGTTGTTGAACTAAATCAACTACCTATATGACAGCCAGACATCACTCTAAGGACAGGTCAACCTCCTAGCATATAGGGTTTTGATGCAGGACTCCATAACCTTAACTTAAATGCATAAGGCCGCAGCACCAGAGGCCGCAGAAGACAAGACCATAAATGAAAAGGCTGTAGCCAAAGTCATGAAGAGGAAGAGGAAATAGGAGGAACCAAATTAGGAAAAATATTTCGAAGACTATACTTCCCTCATTGCCAATATTGAAGATATCGTTAAAAACATCAAGGAGGACAAATTCTTGAGGTAGCCTGAGAGGCAGAAATCCTCACCTCCCCAAAAGGGATCCGACCAAATGGTGCAAATTTCATAAAGACCATGGCCACAACTGCCGTAACTTCCTTAGCCTGAAAAATGAAATTAAGAGGCTTTCTATGGAGGGGATGCTCCAGCGGTTCATAAACGATGCAGCCCACAACTAAGAGCACACACCTAGTTTTAGCTTCCAAGCATTTCTTTTTCTATTTTTTGAAACTCTTTGTAGTCTTTACCTATAATAAAGTCAAATATATATATATATATATATATATATATATATATATATATATATATATATATATATATATATATATATATTATGAATATTTGAATGATAGATTTGGGCATATCTTAATTCATGTTCTCCTTATCCAAAATCTCATAAGAAACCCTTTATCTTAAACAGAGTTTAAGGAAAAATGACCAATTATTTCGAAAGATTATCAATTATGGGGGGAAACGTCTATAGAGGAGAAGGGGAGACGTCCTTTATTGGTCCATAATGCCCCTCTCATCGTAAAGGCATACGATGATCAAGGATACTTCAACTAGCCTCGGGGGCTCATTATACCCACTCTCAATGATCAAGGGCGAAAAGTAGCGCAATGTCAGTACGCCAACAGGTGTTTTCATTCCACCTCCTCAATAAAAAAAACTAAAATATTGACTACAATCTTTACGGAGTATAGCGGCCAGTCCGAGTATCGAATCCACAGATACTAGTTGTTAGAATGCTAATAATTTGTAATTCTTGAATAAAAGTGTACAAAATAATTTGTTAAATAAAGAAAAGAAAATTTAGGCGTGTATGTTTAAGCTAAGAATACAAAAATGGTGGAAATTATAAATTGCGACTAATATCCCTCACCTCGAGTTATTTAGTATAAATGGTTATATGGGAAGACAAGTCTACCAAGATTAAATCTCATTTCATCAATTAATTAAATCTATAGTGGTCACCACACAAATTGTCATAAAAGCCTACTATGATTTTGGCATCAATAAATACCCCAAAAACTACACACGCAAGGTTATAAATACGGCGTATACATGATATACACGGTTAAATATCCTAAATGTTATCAAGAACAACCCAATCGATTTAAACTCATAAAATCCATTACTAAATCAAATCAAACAAATCAACCCCAGGTGAGTGCAATCAATCACAACCTAAACTCAGTTACCTAGAAATAATATAAAAACATTAATTAAATGAAATCAAGTAAGTGAAATCAAGTAAGTCTAGTTAATAAAGCAAGAAAACTAAATAACACAACAAGAAATAAACAATGAAAGCTTGGATAGAGGAAGAAGATGATGAATAGTTACTTACAAACCCAAGTGGGTAAACCCTTGGAGAGAGAGAAGATCCACCCAAAATCCACTCCAAAACCCTTCTTCTCTAACCTAACTAAGAAGAATCCAAGATAATAGAATACGTGTCTTCAAAAACTAAAAACCCACTCATGTAGTAAGTGGTAAAATAAATAAAGATAAAAGAAAAGAAAATGATTTGTCCTGAATGGTTTTGGTGTTGTTCTTCCCTCGCGAGAAATTCGGCAACTTCTTCGTTATTGATCGGAATCGCGTACCATCAACAGCCATGCAAAGATGACTCATAGGACTCCAACTTTCGTGAAAACATTAGACCAGAAAACAAAAATTTTAAATTACTAAAATGCCCCTATACGTGTGATTGTCGATGGAATTTCCTCGAAACGCTACCAAACTTCACACTAAGCACCGAAATACCTACAAAAGATCAATTATAGCTCAAAAAATAATTAAACATATAAAATAGAGGTTGTCTAGTTAACGAGCATAAATATAGGAATTAAGGTACCCGGGGGGTAAAAATGCATAAGTAAATAAGGTGAATATATGCAATATTTGAGCCGAATCATAGCCCCTAACTTACACATTGCTAGTCCCTATAAATGAAATACAAAGCAGGAAAAAAGAAAAATAAACCATAAGAAAGGAGACATGTACAAAGGAGATAAACGCCACTTTCATAGGAGAACGATTGCATTTAGCGTATGCAATAAGCCGTTAAAACCCTAGGTTACCCTAGTGGACGAGTGTTGTCTCGTGAGGGTTTTCAGTGATGAAACTCATAAACATCATTTTTTCTCAAAATATTACCAACCAACTAATATGACAAGCTCAACAAAAACTAGATATTTCAACATATTATTAACAAAAAAAAATAGATTTTTTTCCCAATAATTCAAAACTATCAACATTAAAAGAATAACTACATGGAATTGAACCGTCAAATGTGAGTGTTGTGCATGAACATGCAAAAAGCTTTGATTCGATAAAAAGTCATATAGCCCGAATAACAATTAATGTATGCTTCCACTCAATCATATCTGGATATTACACTCAACAAATAAAAGCACTCGGAATCAGAGGTAATAGACGAGACATGCAAGCAGATGAGTAAATTTCAACGAAAACTAGGTTGTACACATGTCATCAATTGAAGAACGCTACATATAAAATAAAAACTTTGCAATCTCAATGAAATGATATAATCATTAAAGAGGTGAAATGCATTTTCACATAATATCGCAATTATTTAATCTTTTGAATTACATTCACCTTATGATTAAATAGGACACTAATAGGGTTGTAATGTGGGTTTGGGGTTAAGGTTATGAAATAAATGGACTATTTACATATTCAAAGTGTTCGGGAATGAAAACTCAAGATAATAAAAAATTGTGAACAATTTCAAAATTGGAAAATGATTTCCATATCATGGATTGAATAAAACATTGAAAAGTTATAAAGGTTATTGAATTGTGTATACAACATGTACAAACTTTCTCTTTCTTTTGTTTTCTTCTTTTTCTAATCTTTTCTTTTTCTTTTTTTTTCTCTTTTTCTTTTCTTTTTCACATCACTTTTTTCTTCACTTTTTTACTCTCAAACTTTTTCACTCTCACGAACATCATTCAATCTCAAGTATCAGTCTAAACAAAGGTATGAAATGTGATATATATGTGTGTGTGTGTGTGTGTGTCTATATATATATATATATATATATATATATATATATATATATATATATATATATATATATATATATATATATATATATGCATGTGTGCGTGTGTGTGTTTATGTGTGTGTGTGTGTGTGTGTGTGGTTTATTACTCCAATGTGGAGTTGGCAATGTGATTTTGGGTTTTGAAACGAAAGGCTATATTTAGGCTCAAAGGGATTGACAAGGAAAAAAATATAAGGTGAGGTTAAGGTCAACATGGATGATATAACAAAGATGTCCTATGATCATTTCCTAAAGCTTATTCAATTCTCGAGTCAAAGCAACTTTGAAAATCATGATCAAGTAACACATTTCATATATGAACTCAATTAATAAAAGATCAAATGAAAGAATAGTGAGATTATCGACTCAATCAACGTTTTCAAGGAGGAACGAGTAGTGTATAAACAGTCACAAATGAAGAAAAGAACAAAGATCGCTCGATTTTAGTGTACATAGAGCAACAAAAAGATGCTAAGTTATAATTGTCCTACCGAATCATTTATAAAATATTCTCAAGTGCTCATGGATTTTCAAGGTTAATTCATGCATTTATTCTCAATATTGAAATATTTGTGGACTAAAGTTTAATAACATGAAAGAAATAGAAAATGCATCATTGAATTAACAATTGGATATGAAAATTATTAAATTTATCATAGGAAATAAAGGCAAGCAAACAAAAAAAAAATGAAACTTTTTTATTTTTTTTAAATCAATTAAATAAATATACATATGGCTCATGATGATAAAATAGAAATCGAGATGACAAATCATACCCCCAACTTGAATGCACAATATCCTCAATGTAATTAAGATATAAATAAATCACCCCAGTTTGGAGCGATCCTCGAGGTAGTCAATGCGATCCCTATACAAACAAAAGAAAAACAAAAATATTTACATAAATATTAAGTTAAGAGAAATTATGTCATAAGTCACAACAATATAAATGGGCTAAGTGCAAATACTAGATGATGACGATTTGGTTTTTTAATAATGGAGGGTCACACATATCAAAATCCAATAAATAACGAACAACTACATTATCGTTTCCAATATCATAATTTCACAAAACAACTAAATACAATACAATACTAAAAAGTTAATATACTAAAATTTGAAAGAAAGAAAGGAACAAAAGTAAATAAAAAGAAATTTTACCATTACAACAATACTTAGAAACCGCAACCAGCAGAGGATCCCGACACATATCCTCACACCCCACATCCAACCCATATCAAGTTTCGACACATAATGGTAGGTCAATGTCCTTTGTTGATTCTGAAAATAAGCGTGAAACCCCCTATTTTCCCTTTCACAATGGAACCCCTCGAATCCCTAGTATGGCACACACATGGTTGAATCGTACTTTTTGTTCTTAGACATTTCAACCTAAAAAATAATAATTGGGCAAGACAAAATTTATAAAGCGCAATTAAAGTTAGTCGGTGAACAAGTTGAAATGGTGTGTGCAAGTGCGTGAAAACGGGTGAAAATTTACCACAATGTGATAAAAAGATGTGATCACGAGTGAAAAAAATGTAAGTGTATGCTAAACATCTCGAAAAGATTTAGTTTATGCATTTTAGCGAACACTTGGTGTGCACAATATGGTATAAGGGTGTGTGAGTGCCATTTGAAGCAACACAAGCCCCATTAATGAACAAATACAAGAATCCAACAACAATTGTGTTCATGAATGGATATAATTCAACAATCAAGCATAAAATATGTTGGAACAACAATTGGTAACACACCCACAGAAACGCTTCAAAAATTGTCAAAATAAGCATTAACATTGAAAAAACATGAAAATTAGTAGCAATTAACATCAAATATACTAGATAACATGGTGGAAATTATACCTTGATTGTGTCAAAATTGGTTGAATTTGAGTGAAGTTGGTGTGCGGAAAGTTAGGGCACGAAATGTTTGGGAGGATATAGAGAAAAGTTAATTCGTAAGTGAAAAAAAATTATATCAGCAGTCCCTAGTCAACCGCTAGTTGAAACCTGGTCAACCGTATTTTGTTATTACGCCTTGCGTCGGAGACAGAGAGGGATGAAAAGAACTACCGATCGACCCTTCGATCCTCCCCAATCGACAAGGTCCACATACCTATTTCTCTTTTTGTTTGCTACTTTTTTTAACAATGGTATTTTGGACCTGCTTGCTTTTTTGTTTTGATAAGCCTACTCCATTTCAAACTGAAGACCTTCTCATAGTTTTGGCCTACTTCTCATGTCCAAGCAAAGACTTGATTTTTTTTAAGCCCGCTCATGTGCTTTTTTTAGCCTACACATGGTATGCCTTGAAAGCAAAGGCCATGTCGTGCATTTTTTAAGACCTCCTACCTTGGTTATGCCTACTCCCCTTTTGAACCAATACCTGCTACTATTTTATTTGCCTTTCAAGCTTTGTTTTTGTTATGGGAAATGTGGGGGAAAAAAATTAAATGGAATAAAAAAAACTATATAAGATTTATATATATATATATATATATATATATATATATATATATATATATATATATATATAAAACAAAAAAAAACAAATGTATGGGTGGGGATTAAGAAAAATCTAAAAATAAAAGCTAAGAAAAGCTATAAAATGATAAATGAAAAATATTTATAAAAATTACTATAAAAGAGTATATACACTACAATCTATATAATATGAGAGGAGGGTGTTTTAGTGTTTCAAAATATCAACGGTTAAAATCGAATTTTTTGGTGCGATCTAAGGGTGTGAGATTATTCCATGTCACAACTTAAGCATTGTGACAAGGCAATTGTAGGGAAAACACATGAGACCTTTAACACAAACCCTACCATCACCCTATCCCTCCCTTATTCTCTCCCTCTCTTATCCATCTTCCCCCGCATCTCTCTAACACACAATACACACACACACACATGCACACGTGATTTAGGGCTTCGATTTTATTTCAGATTTAGCGCTTCAATTTTGTTTTAGATCTGTATACATGTATGGAGCGATTTAGGGGTTCGGTTTTTGGTCATTTTATTTTGATTTTTGTTAAGATATATTTCAATTTTGTTCATTTTATTTTAGATTTGTTTACATGTATCCCTATATTTTGGGATCTAATTATTTTTTTTGTTTTGTTATTTATTTTTTCTTTTACAGGTGACCTGATTATACTTGAACATCCCAAACAAGTATACTCAATTCCATTTTTTATTGATTGTCCATTTATCGATTTTAGGTTAGTTTTTTTTTCCAGTGATGGGAAGTTTTATTCAAGATCTAAATTGATTTTGTGATAGGTATAAACCCTTGACAATAATATATATGAGTTTAGTTTATATGAGTCTATATATTCGACAATTTTTTATAATGATTATGGTAAAAACTATGTCCCTACTCTAATTTATTTGAGATGTGTAATATTCTTGAAGGAAAAACTGAGTTTTAAATTAGAATTTAAATATGTACCCTTATTATTATTCAAATCACATATATTACAACATTAAACGTGACTTTTGTGCTACAAGTGATATAGATTCTTGAAACCAACTTTTATGTAGGTTGTCATTTAACCATTTCAACAGGTCATTATATACAGATCCAAAACTAATATATATATATATATATATATTTAGTAAAAAGCCCGAAAGATAAAACCCTTTTAATACAAAGCATTACAAATGATGCTAATATTCAAGTCCCTAGGTCAATAAATTGGAAAGATATTAATTTACCAAACGATTGGTTATTAGAGAATGAAAATCATCCCAGAAAAGTACAAAACAATGCTATTAATCTAGAACGAATCCAAGAATACCTTGATGGATCAGTTAGGATAAGTTTTGATCAACCACGATTTAGAAACCTCCATATTAGAGATGATAGTAAATCCAAAGATGATAATAAATCCCAAACAAGTTATTCAACAAGAAAAGATGAAGATTTAATACCCAGACGTAATCTTAAGTTAAAAGAAATTGATACAACCTCCCAAGTAAGTAAACCCTGCTATACAGCAACATCTAATTTTAATGATGATGAAGATCAACATTCCCCCACTCAAACAGATTTTGAAACATATATATATATATATATATATATATATATATATATTGATTGATATGGGTACGGTATTTTTTTTATATGTTAAGCAAAGGAATGGTTATATGGGTGGGTGTTGGGACACTAATGAATGGGTGTATTAATTTTTATTTACTTCTTCAAATGAATGGGTGTTGAATTTTGTTTTTATAAGTTTACTCTATGGAGAAGTTGAATAAATAAATCCACGTTATAGATGTTTTACTTCTCTGCTATTGGATTAATAAACCAAGAAAGGTATAAAATTAGGACCAAGATTTTGTTTTCGGATTTGAATGCTGGGTTCAGAAATTTATAAGTTGGTTATTCTAAAATATGCATTTCGGTGTAATTGTTTTCCATCTTTATGTCCATGTTTGTTTACCTAGTTTAATAGTGTGTAAATGTGTATGTGTATAAGCATTTTATTCCTTTCCCCATAACGTTTGGTTTCAGATCCTTAAATGCAGAATGTTTGGAACTATGGAAGTTGTTTGGAAATATAATTTCACTACCAATTTAAATTTTGATTGTGTGTCCAAATTAAATTTTGACTACAATCCAACTGTGTTGATTTTGGATGTTTGTTTACTCAATTTTACCCAATATATATGATTGAGCTGTTGTTGATTCGATATTGGTTATTATGGCTTAGATCCGAATGTATTCCTATTGCTGCTTAAAATGGTTTGTTTAGCATTATCTTAATTCCCTGCAAATCAAACTCTAGGTTACTTACTTGATTTGTATTACAATTTTGAATATTACCATTTTCTTTATTAGGTAAGTTATTGCCAATGATGCTATGAAGGCAACAAATCAGGATTCTTTGAGTGAAAAAGAATTCATTCAAGCCTATGATTCTTTGAGTTCGAATGGATCAATAATCTGTCAAGTCCAAGCTAAAGCAACTTGATAATGAAAATGGAGCCATACAAAAACATATTTAGAGTTGAGAAATCACGGGGGGTGGTTCATATGAACATGATTCCCAAAACATGTAACATCCTATTATTTATTTAGCTATAAATTTTTTGGCTATTATGGGGGTAATTATTCAAATGCTATTTTTTTTCCCTTTCTCATTTTTCCTTTAGAATATTAAATACTATTATTTTTTTGTAGATGATGAAATGCTACGAAGTCAAGTTCCCCATACATGAACTCTAGAAATTTAATTGCTATTGAGGGTTGGAGATGAAATGTAACTAAGTCAACCTATATGCATATAAGTATTTTAACATATATGCATACAACATCATATATGCGGCAACTGTAGGCATATATATTTCATATATGCACAACAACATATATGCATACATAGCATATATGCAACAGTTGGTCGAGCATGAGTTAGGCAATTTATAAAACTAGATTATGCTAACGCACATGAGTTAGTAAAATATATCATAGGTTTTAGTTTATCTATATTTGGAAAGATAAGTAATATGGGAAATTTTAATTTCGTGGTGACTACTAAGGATCATTCATGAAAAGCCCGAGTTAATATTCGATTTCATTTATTATTTGTGTAATGTGAAGATAAAATTTAATGGTGTGCTTTTGTATAGTTTCTATGGGTTAATGTAATGTTTGCAAATTTCCTCGACTACTCCTTGTGTTACTTTTCTAAAAAGATGGTGTCCTGATTGTTGTGTTCACCAATTATTTTAACATTTTGCTCAGCTGACAGCAAGGCAAAAATAAATTTCGAGGTTCAATTGTTTAGCTTTCCTTAATTGGTGATAACTGAGTGTTCGTAGTATAAATGATTAAAGTAAGATTAAATGCAGATGGGAGGCAGGTAAGGGAAAGGGGGAAAGAGGGAAAGAAATGAAAAGACAAGAAGGGAAGAAAGAAGAACTGAAGATGGATCATATAAGACAGACTACAAGAGTGGAATGGAACTGCTTATAAATACTATGTAATCATAGTTTTGTTTTGCAATTCTTATAAATACTATGTAACATATTAGAAAATATTATTATTCATTTTCAGCTCTGTAATTATTATATACGCTATATAACACATTGTTCATAGTTTTTACATCTCTTTGAGTTTTGTACTTTCCCAGGTGTCCACGGATACACCAGATGCAAATGGCACAGACATCTACTAGAAAAACACATTATGCCCGTGTGGTATACTTTTCGTATGATGTGCAATTGTGTCATGGGTATAGGGCGCACGTGCACAAGCTCATTAGGAAAATATAATCATCGTTTTACTTTGTAGTTCTTATAAATACTATGAAACATATAATAACATATTGTTACTATTTTTCAGCTTTGTGATTCTTATATACACTGTGTAACATATGTTAATATTTTTAATTCTCTTGAGTTTTGTACCTTCTTAGGTATCCATGGACCAAAGCAAGAGTTCAAACAATGGATCCTATTAAGTTCTCAATTTTTTTTATTCTTCTTTTCAAAAAAAATATTGAATATGAGTTTTATTTTTGTTTCTCTGCTCTGATCTATTTTGTTTTGTTTTATTTTTTTTAGAATTTATACAATACTTAAAAAGTTGAGGTCATTATACATTTGAGTAGTTCATTTTTGCAGTTACTATTTTTTCTCTTTCTTTTGATTGAATTGATTGCTATAATAGATTGGTATCTTTTTAAAGTTTACTATATTTTTATGTACATCGACGCAAAATCTTCTATATGTAGATAACATATGGAAAATTGCTTCGCGTTTTGACTCATAGTCTATTATAGATCAAGTATGACGCTCACCGTCATCAGGTTTAGTTATGCCAGGTTGTGAAACCTAAAAATCTACTTTAAAAGGTATTAAATAAGTAGGAGTGTGGTATGGTCGTACGACATATCATATACATAGATTGGATTGTCGTGTTAGACAAATAAACCCAACCTCCTTAAAACGGTGCCATTGTCACGGTATGTCATGAATAGGTAATTGTTGTGTTAATGTCGTTTTTGGTTTGTTCAAATCAAATCGCTGGTTCGAATCAATAAGCAATGCTCTTTGTCACATATTTAAATGTTTTCTACATTTTTAAATCTACATTGAAGTTAACCTTTATTGTTTACAAAGAATGCAAGTTCACATCATTATGCACGAGTTCACAAAATCATCTTTCAGACGTGCAAATAAATGTATAATTTAATTTATCCATATTTTGCCTAGGCTTCATGCCATATTCCTTCGTTTTGTGTGTTTATTTACGAAGTCATAATATCTTTGTAGTAATAAGTTATTTGGAGATAACGGGTAGATGATTAATAACAAAAATTAAGTTACACAATTAAGTTTTTTTATGGTATTAAGTTTTTTCATAATGGATTCTGAACTAAGGGTTTTAAGGTTTATTGTTCCGATTTGGGATTTTGCAGTTTGCATTGTGATTACAATATGACGAGAACTATATTACAATTTATTATTATGTCCTATTATGACTTGTAATATTTTGATTTGGTGTGTGTTTTCAGCTTGATGGTACTCACATCCGCATGCCTCTATTACGTGAATTGTGTCTTGAATTCAACCATATTTTTAATGATAACTAAGGTAATTTGTATTGTATAAAGATTTTTTTAATAGTTGATGATATGATTTTCATTTAATAAAGAAGATTTGGGTAGTTTGGAAATGAAATTTAAAAACATTTCTAGAGTTGAAGACTTTTAAGGGTACACATGTTCGAAAACAGTGTTAGTTGCAGAAACATAAATGATTTTGTGCTAGATTTAGTTTTTTGTTGGTATTTTTGTTGAATATTTTTTTGTAGAGAATACTCAAGATACAATAGGAATTTTAAGATGAACCTAAGGTCAAATTCACATTGGTCTTGGTACATATATAGTAGCCTTTATTTGGTTTAGAAACTCAACTTTTAGCTGTTGAGTTATGAAATGATGACAAGAGAAATTTTTTGAATGGATCTGTTTTTTTTTATCTATCTAAAAATTTGGGCCAATTTAATTGGAATGATTCAACGGGATATGGTGGGTTTCGACTTTAATTTGTACCATTTGGTGCTCTTTTTGTATCAATGTATATTGTTATACTTTGTGTACTTTTTATGTATAAAGTTAGTCTTAAAACTTCAGTTTCGATACTTTATTTTAAGAGTTTTTAAGGGATAGATTTTTTAATTATTATACGTTAGTAAAGTTGGTGGAGATAAATGAAAGTGAACCCATAAGCACTGCATTCGGCCCATATAGGTGACTTCCTAAGTTCTTTGCATCAAGTCCTTTTATACCAATTACAATTAATCATAGATGCATAAATCTATATTTATTTTTAAATAGTTCCTTTGCAAATTCTGAGTTAATAAGGTCTAAAACTTTACTTCATTTCCTATGCACTGGAGTTCAACTTCTCTACTATGTTTAAAGAAACCTTTTCAAAACATCCATTACTAGTCTTATATAAAAATTTAGGGTCTAGCATACCAATGCCTCTGCTGGAAAAAATTTGATAGTCTTGATTTGGATTAATTAAATCATCTAATTGAATTTTTTCTAATCTATTAATACTTCTGGACATTAGTCTATCTAAAAATGGTCTTTTAGTACTTAAATTAGCATTCTTCTTTAATGGTTCTAGAGTGACTAGAAAAAGGAACTGTATTATTTTGTATGTTCGTTATAACTTGTAATATAAATTTTCGTGGTATTTTAACATTTTCTTTACCTCGATTAATACTAAGTTTATTAACTCCTTTAATTAATTCTTCTATTCTGGATTCTAGAGTAGGAATGGATTGATTTCTTTCTATATTAGAAATTCTCTTTTCTAATTTATCTACTTTCTTATGTAAGGATATTAGAAGAGAAATAATAAAATTGTTATGTTTTAAAATAACTCTCTGAAGCACCTGTTGCAACAAAACTACTTATTCCTTCTACAGTATCTAAAATAGTCTTATTATAATTGTAAGCTTCAATGTAATCTTTGTAACTTCTTAAGTCTTCACTATCACTCATGAAAGTAATAATCTTTTAATGTTATAATAAATTTTGTGTGTGCAGGGTCTAAACGACAAGGAGGTTTCAAGGAGAGAGATGGTGATGAAGATATGAATATTTTGGTAGTGAAACTTTGTACTGGATTGTGTGTAACAATGTTTAGATTTGAAAATATAGTATATAATCTTTGTGGTATATTTTGACATGTTCTTTGTATTATGTGATGTGAAAATTTTATGTGCCTTTTGCATTACATACAAAATGGTTATAAGGCCTGGCTGTAGTCACATTCACAATAATAAAAAAACTAGACTTAAACTTGAATTTTTTAATCACACCATGTGTGTTGTAATTTTTACACACTAAATATGTTAGTCGCATGACATAATTTTGTTTGATCCCCTTTTTGAAAACAAGAGGAAAGTGGGATCATGTACAAAAAAAAATTCATACCCGCATGTGGGTGAGGTGAGAGGTTTGGTAATGTCGTGCCTTCAGGTACAGGAATCCACTAGTATTAATATAAGTATGAAATAAGTATATATATATATATATATATATATATATAACTATACAATAAAAATACTAATGTGAGGATGCAATTTACAATGAGTGACACACACACAAAAAGAAAAAATATATGCAAAGAAGTGAGTATGAGTGTGCAAAATGAAGAAACTATTTTTGTGAGTTAATTTTTTTCAACTTTTCAATAATCGCATGTCTGGGGTACACAATCTCCGTAAATTCAAGAACGGTTAACCTACAAAGTATATTAGATACAAGCATACGCAAAAAATAAAGAAAAAATTAACTAATTACACTAAAATTTATAGTCAAATAAATAAAAATAAAAAACATAACTTTGTACAACCTAAATTTTAATTTCTAACTAACTATACTGTAGAAGTTGAAATTTTTGAGGGTCCACCCAAAATACGATTTGACTTTCTGGAATAATTGGTGGTCTCTCACTTGAGTGCATACCTTCTGGAAAATCATAGTTCCATTAAAAAAAACCTATGTGTAAGGCAAGATAAATGAACCATCATTAATTAAAATTTTGAGGGGGGTGATGGGGTGTTTGGATTGAACGGGCGACGAAAACATATGAGATCCAACAAAAAAAGAATTTTCACCTAAATATTTTTCAATTTGAATGGGAGGTAGTGCACATGGAGGCAAAATTTCCTTCATGAAAAGAAACTCGAGCAAGTAATCCTCATCGGCAAAAGGGTTAAACAATTTAAAGTTTTGAACCATTCATTGGACACTTGTATCGGTTTGACAATATAGAATACATATGGGGAGTATATAAATTCAACCTCAAGAGATGAGTCATCATTAATTGAATATTGAGGTGCGAAGGAAATAATAAAATTTCAAATGAAACATTCTTCTTTGGGGCCCAATGAATAAATCATTTCATTGCAAATAGATACTACGTCCATTTCTTCCTTATTTTCATTCTCTATTATACCAAGGGCCAAGTGAAGAATAGTTTGTTCCAAAGTAGGAACAAAATCCTCATTTGGTTCAAAACATTCCGCGACTTCTAAAGTCTCGAAAAATAAATCATCGTTGGATTTAAACAATGCATCCAACTCTTGCTCCCAACAACGATTTTCTTCCCAATAACGGTTTTTAATTTTTTCAATTTCAAGAATGCACAATCCGTCAATCAAAGTCATAGATAGAGGAGTGAATTCTTGATAATGAGAAGTTTGGAAACTATCATCGAAACTACTATCAAAATTATTAGCATAAGAATTTTGAAAGCTATTGCAACTCATTTCAAAAGTCTTATCATAAGGATTTTGAGACCTAATATCGGAATGATCATTCTCAAAATTCCAATAATCCATAACTTGACTTTGGTAATACTCGCTTAAAGACATATTAGATGTTTTAAGTTTTTGACTTTGCGAGTGTTCACCAAAAGTCATAGGTCTAGATGGATTTTGAGAATTATCACTATGATTACCAAAAAAATTAGAACAAGACATGCTTACCCCAAAAATAGCTCAAGAGAGAAAATTCCACAAAGTAATGTGAGCCCACTGAATTCAAGCATTTTTTGGCACTCAAATGTAGAAGTCTTACAAAAATAGTTAACAAAGAATACAAAGAAAAAATAAAAATACTACAAAATACTAAATCAATTAAATTCTAAAAGAAACAAGTCCCCGTCAACATCTCCGTTTTGATCAAGGCTGAAAAGTAGCACAGTGTTAGTACGCCACTCGTTATTTTCGTTCACCTCCTCAATACCAAAACTTAAACTATTAACTACTCTTTACGGGAGTATAATGGCCAATTCGGGTATCGAATCCACATAGGCTAGTTGTTAGAATTGATAATTTGTTAACAAAAGAAAAGATAATCTAGGCGTGTATGTTTAAGCTAAGAGTACAAAAAGGGAAAAAACTATAGATTAGGACTAATGATTACATGGGAAGATAAGTCTACCAAGATTAAATCTCATTTCATCAATTAATTAAATTTCGAGTTGTGAGCTCCTAAATTGTCATAAAAGCCTACTATGATTTTGGTGTACACAAATACCCCAAAAATTACACACATAAGGTCATAAATACGGTGCATACATGATATACATAGTTAAATCTCCTAGGAGTAAAATCAAGAACAACCCAATTGAATTAAACTCATAAAACTCATCACCAAAGAAAAGAAACCAAATCAACCCAAGGTGAGTTCAATCAATCACTACCTAAACTAAATTAGCTAGAAAGCATATTAAAAGACATTAAATAAGTGAAAGCAAGTAAACATACTTAATAAAATAAAAAAATAAATAACACAGCAAGCTATAAATAATGGAATCTTGGATAGAGGAACAAGATGATGAATAGTGACTTACAAACCCATGTGGGTAAACCCTAGGAAAGAGAGAAACTCCACAAAAAATCCACTCCAAAACCCTTCTTCTCGAATCTAACTAAGAAAAATTCAAGATAATAGAATATGTGTCTTCAAATACCAAAAAACCACTTATGTGGTAAGTGGTAAAAGAAATAAAGATAAAAGAAAAGAAAATACTTTGTCCGAAGTGGTTTCGGTGTTGTCCTTCCTCCGCGAGAAATCGCGCAACTTCTTCGTTATTGGTCGAAATCGCGCACCGTCAATGACCATTCAAAGATGAATTATAGGACTTCAATTATGTGAAGACATTGGGCACGAAACCCAAATTTTGAAATTACTAAAAGGCCCCTGTATGTGCGATTGTCGACGAAACTTCCTCGGAACACTACCGAACTTCACACTAACCACCTTAATACCTATAACAGCTCAAGTATACCTCACAAAATATCTAAACATATAAAATAGAGGTTGTCTAGTTAACAAGCATAAATATAGGAACTAAGGTACCCGAGGGGGCTAAAATGCATAAGTAAAGAGGGTGGATATGTGACAACCCGTAGTCCGAAATAAGGGGTGGCCAGCCCGATACTCCAACATTTACGAAAATCATGGATGGGAATCATTCTCAGCATCACAAATATAACACGAGTATACGGGAAAACCACCCATTAATTCAGAAAATAGGTTGTCAAGTATATTTAATTTGATTAAAAGGTTAAGTTAAGAAAATAATTTAAACTACCCATTCTAAAAGATAGTGGAATTCCAAGATAACATATATAATACTTCCATACGAATATACAAGGAGAGGACCGAATATGATGTCGGTCCACAGCTACACAAAATGAATCACAACAGTTTAATATGATACATATTACATCCATTAAACAATTACAAAATTTGGCCCACGCGCCCGAATGACAGACCCGATCATACCTAGAATACAAAAAGCGAGGGAGTCAAACAAAACATCCTGTAATATCCGCAAAATCTTACAGCTTCTCAAAAACATAAGAGTAGGAATATCAACACGGGCGTCCTTGCGGAGGAGCACCTGAGTGGATACATAAACATACACAACATAGGAAAAATGGGGTCAGGGCCCAGTTTTTATATGATTCCCAGATGATTAATAAGCATGATAGATATGACAGTCAATCATGAATGATGAAGATTAAAATCTAACAACCTAATCATGATGCATAAATGAACAGTTTAAAATGATATGCCTTTTGTTAATTTTAAACAAGAGAATATGATCAGACAAAATAAATTTAAAAGTCTTCATCCTTATTTACCACTTTAATCCATTTCCCATTTCCTTAACAGGAATATAATATCATCTTTATTCTCATTCCCTTTGAATTCGCATTCCTTAGCAAGAATATAATTACCATCATACATTTGGTGGCAATAAACATATCTCAAGTCCCACTTGAATTTAGAAAGGTTATATTCTTATACATATAACGCTTCTAAGACCGCCCCTCCGAGTTTCCCCACTGGGCGCGCCCCTAAATGACTATCATCTTCCAGGGGCCTATCAAACAAGGGAGCCTGGGCACCTAACGCACGTCGGGAAGAGCCCATATGCCTGCGAGTGAGTCATAACCACACCCGAAATTACCTTACTAGCGCAGAATAAAACATATAACAAACCCGCATATGGCCGAGGACTATAGTCTCCCTGCATTCACTAGTCATGGGACATCACCTCATGTGCGAGCTTCCCTTATGATATCATTTAGAGAGGTGTGTTTAAGTAAATTAGCATTTATTATAAAAATCATATTTTTTCATTTCCATTAACATATGTGTGTTTTGTTTTATCTGAAACCAAAATCATAGAATACACAAGGACTGGAGCCGAAGTCAATCTATCTTTGAGCTCATCGAATGCCGCTTGACAAGAATCATCCCAAACAAATCTCACCCCTTTTCGGGTCAAATTTATTAAAGGGCTAGCGATTTTAGAAAAACCCTTAATAAATCGACGGTAATAACTCGCCAAACCCAAAAAACTGCGAATTTCGGTAGGTGTCGTGGGATGACCCCACTCCCTCACCGCAGCTACCTTGCTCGAATCCACAGATATGCCCTGCGAAGTCACAATATGACCCAAAAATTGCACTTCCCTTAACCAAAAACCACATTTCTAAAACTTAGCATACAATTGGTGATCCCTCAATCTTTGCAGGACCAACCTCAAATGAATAGCATGGTCAGCTTCTATTTGAGAATACATAAGGATGTCATCGATAAATAAAATAACAAATTAGTCCAGGAAGTCCCAAAATACCCTATTCATGAGATCCATAAATACGGCAGGGGCATTGGTTAGTCCAAAGGGCATAACCAAAAATTTATAAGACCCGTACCTCGTCAAAAAAGCAGTCTTGGATACATCCTGCTCCCGTATCCTCAACTGGTGATACCCCGTTCTCAAGTCTATCTTAGAGAAGTATGTCGCTCCCGTAAGTTGATCAAACAAGTCATCAATACTAGGAAAAGGGTATTTATTCGGGATGGTGACCTTATTCAATTCTCTATAGTCAACACACAACCGGAGAGAATCATCTCTTTTCTTCACAAAAAATACAGGAGCACCCCATGGTGATGTACTACGCCTAATAAATCCCTTCTCTAACAACTGCTGAATTTGATCTCTCAACTCCCTCATTTCAACAGGAGCCATACGATAAGGAGCTCTCGCTATCGGTCGAGTTCTCGACGCTAAATCAATCACAAACTCAATCTCCCGACTCGAAGGTAAACCCGGTATATCTCGAAAAACATCCCCAAAATCTCGAACAACCGAAATAGAATCCGAGGGAACAACTACATCCCGAGAAGTCTCTTCCGCAATGCAATACAAATAAGTACTAGTATCTCCTTCCAAATGAGGCATAACCACCAAGAACATATCTTGTCCCGGAACGGCGAAGACTATACTCTTCCTGTAACAATTAACTATCGCATGATACTTAACAAGCCAATCCACGCCCAAAATCACATCATACCCGACCATGTCTAGGACAAGTAAATCGGCCTCAAAGCATAAATTACCAAGTGTAATTCCTATATGTTTGCAAACAAAGAAAATGAGCGAACCATCACCCATAGAGGACTCAACACTAGTGAAAGTTCTCTCTGCATATTTTATCAACTCTGTAGACTGAGCAAAACTTCTAGAAATGAATGAATGCATCACACCCGTATCAAACAAAACGCGACCCATGTGTCCCTGAATAGGGAACTTACTCTCAATCGCAGGTGGCGCTGGTTGAACAGGAGGAAGCATAGCATCCTGAATGTGATAAACTCTCCCATACTGTAGTTGACCCTATTGTGGAGGGACAACCAGATTTGGTGCCTGTGGTGGAAACTGAACATAAGGCTGCTGAGGGGCTCTAGGAGTTTGTCCCCTAATCACTTAAGGACAATCCTCCTTGTAATGGCCCGTTTCCCAACATTAAAAGCACTTCCCCATCATATTCTCCTGGCCTCGACCCCTGTTATTTCTAAACTGTCTGAGACCCTGGCCCGGATGGCCTCTACCTCCATGACCACCCAGACCCGCTTGCTGTTGTGGAGCACCCTAACCTTGCCTATTATTATTACCACCAGAATTAAACCCACCGAAGCATTGTCTTTTCAACAAGTCCCCTTGCTGGGGATCCCTTTCATGTTGCTTACTACCCGAAGATTGGGATAAAATAAAAGCTCCTCCTCCATTCCCACTTACTCCTGGCTTCCCTACTTGCCCCATACCTGTAGCTTTCTTGCTACCCTGCATGTAAAACTGATGCTCTTAGCAATGGAGCAATGCCGCATTCATCACCTTACCAAAATTTTGCAAAGCTGGATTACCCAGCAAATGTTGCTGGATTCTCCAGTTCAGACCTCCCATAAACTTGGAAACTTTCCTTTCTTCTGGAGTCACTTCATCCGGTACAAAACTTGGCAACCGGGTGAACACCTCTTCGTACTCGGCAACAGAACGTTCTCCCTAAACCAGATCCCGAAGTCTCCTTCTCATCTCCCTTTGAACTGCGGGAGGAAAGTACTTTTGGTCAAACAAGACCCAATAATTAGTGATCGACATAGTGTCCCTCTGTTCTGTTGTAGTCATCGATTCCCACCAATGTAACGCGGCCCCGACAAGCTTGAAAGTAGCAAGGACTTGTTTCCTCTCCTCAACGCAATCCACCATTTGTAAATGGCGCTGCATATATTTCTTCCATTGATTTTCTCGAACAACATCAGAACCTCCATCAAACTCCGGGGGATGACCTTATAAAAAGGACTCCCTAACTATTTCCCACGGAGAAGGTCCCATAGGAGTGTGGGCATATTGCTCTCGCTATTGAGCTTGTGGCATTTGTTGAGCTACTGTGGTCATGGAAGCATTAACCGCTTGGGCCATAATATTTGCTACATCAGCAGCATTAAAAGTTCCTTGGGGCGGCGGCGGCGGATGACCAACATCCTCTTCTACAACTCTATTGCATCTCGCAGGGCGACCTCTCTTAGGCGACATCTGAGATGAAGAAACAATAGAGTCAGAATACTATTCAAAACAATCTATATTGTAGAAAATCGCAAATATAGGCTATAAATCAGTCCTATCATTAGGCTCTATATCCAGAACGCTACGGTAGAACGTGACAAGTCCACATAGATCCTATTACTCTAGAACCAAAAGCTCTGATACCATCTGTGACAACCCGCAGTCCGAAATAAGGGGTGGCCAGCCCGATACTCCAACATTTGCGGAAATCATGGATGGGAATCATTCTCAGCATCACAAATATAACACGAGTATATGGGAAAACGACCCATTAATTCAGAAAATAGGTTCTCAAGTATATTTAATTTGATTAAAAGGTTAAGTTAAGAAAATAATTTAAACAACCCATTCTAAAAGATAGTGGAATTCCAAGATAACATATATAATACTTCCATACGAATATACAAGGAGAGGACCGAATATGCTGTCGGTCCACAGCTACACAAAATGAATCACAACAGTTTAATATGATACATATTACATCCATTAAATAATTACAAATTTTGGGCCACAGGCCCGAATGACAGACCCGATCATAACTAGAATACAAAAAGCGAGGGAGTCAAACAAAACATCCTGTAATATCCGCAAAATCTTACAGCTTCTCAAAAACATAAGAGTAGGAATATCAACACGGGCGTCCTTGCGGAGGAGCACCTGAGTGGATACATAAACATACACAACATAGGAAAAATGAACGGGTCAGGGCCCAGTTTTTATATGATTCCCAGATGATTAATAAGCATGATAGATATGACAGTCAATCATGAATGATGAAGATTAAAATCTAACAACCTAATCATGATGCATAAATGAACAGTTTAAAATGATATGCCTTTTGTTAATTTTAAACAAGAGAATATAATCAGACAAAATAAATTTAAAAGTCTTCATCCTTATTTACCACTTTTATCCATTTCCCATTTCCTTAACAGGAATATAATATCATCTTTATTCTCATTCCCTTTGAATTCTCATTCCTTAGCAAGAATATAATTACCATCATACATTTGGTGGCAATAAACATATCTCAAGTCCCACTTGAATTTAGAAAGGTTATATTCTTATACATATAACGCTTCTAAGACCGCCCCTCCGAGTTTCCCCACTGGGCGCGCCCCTAAATGACTATCATCTTCCAGGGCCTATCAAATAAGGCAGCCTGGGCACCTAACGCACATCGGGAAGTGGCCATATGCTTGCGAGTGAGTCATAACCAGACCCGGAATTACCTCACTAGCGCAGAATAAAACATATAACAAACCCGCATATGGACGAGGACTATAGTCTCCCTGCATTCACTAGTCATGGGACATCACCTCATGCGCGAGCTTCCCTTATGATAGCATTTAGAGAGGTGTGTTTAAGTAAATTAGCATTTACTATAAAAATCATATTTTTTTCATTTCCATTAACATATGTGTGTTTCGTTTTATCTGAAACCATAATCATAGAATATTTCATTGATATTCATCATAGGGTATGCCTCGAATAATTCTCCAAGGGATCACAATCATTCCCAAGTCTCAAGGTCTTATATACCTCAATTTAGCCCCTAAAATCTCCAAGCATGGGCCTACAACCCCTATCCTCCTATTAAGATGTAAATAGAAGAGTGATGCCTGAACATCACTTTTAAACACCCCCGGACTTAACCCCGAGTGAACCCATTCAACTCTAGGGTGACAACCAAACTCAACTAGGACTCTAAAAGCCAAGGATTACTTCATTCAAGAAGGTTCCTAAGTCCCAATAAAAAGAAAAGATTTAAAAGTGAAAATAAGATTTGAGGGAGAAAAAATAGGGGACCAGTCGACCGGTCCCAAGACCGCGGTCGACCGCATCTCAAGTTTTTTCCTATGAAGAAAAGCAGAAAGCTTACTTCGGTAGGGCCGGTCGATCGGTGAGGGGACCGCGGTCGATCGCGCCATAAATTTTATGCCTTTGAAAGAAAGCAGTGTGCCCTCTCCCGAAGGCCCGATCGACCGGTCTGAGAACCGCGGTCGACCGGTCATTGCAGACCTAGACCTAATCTGCCTATTTCCAAGCTAAACCAAAAGACAAATTTCAACCAAACCAAACCAATCACATTTATTGATACCAAATGATCATAAATGCTTCCAACAACATTAATCCATACCAACCAATATTCAAATCTCTTGCAAAGATACCAAAACCCATAAATCTAACAAAGAAACATAACTTTAGTAAACAAAAACTATTACATAACTACCAACACTAATTATCCACCTTAAACCATATAATAGCAAGTAGAAAACTTGCCTTGGGGCTTCAACCTCATATTTTGATGAAGAAGAATGCAAGATCAATCCAAAAATCTTCAATCTCTCTCTTTCTCTTCAAGTTCTCTTCCTCCCTCACTCTCACTCTAGGGCTAGAAAATACACTTAGGGGAAAAATGAAAGACTTAAGAAGACTAAACTGTGGCCTTAAGCAAAAGTCTCCAATCTTTAAATGTCAATACCGCAATAAAATGATTTCTAATACGCAATATACTAAAACCAGTCAAAAGTGCCCAAAATATCAAAATACAATATGGAACACATTTTGACTATCTCGCACCTCCCGGAACTAACTACACCCTCCAAATTATCATTTGCAAATTTTATAACACATTTTAAGTTCCGGTCTCATTTTAGACCAAAATGTCATTTTAATTCTTATGACACAATAAAACACCACAAGGCAATATCCTCCCACACATAAGGTAAATATGCATCATTTTAGTAAATATTAACTTATCTCATTAAATTAATACTTACTCCGCATAGTAAATAAATATAAAATAGGCTCCTGAAAGTGAGGGTTGTTACAGGATAAATGCAATATTCGTGCCGAATCACTCTGCTTTTGGGATGCTTATGTTCACCTTGAGGGATCCTAATACTCATTATTAGCCGTGGGTGGCTTATTGACCACCTAGATTGACGAGGTTTAAAAATACCTAGCTTGGGAAGGTTGATAACATTTAGCGTAATGAGGCCTAAAAATATCCATACAGACGTGGGTGGATTATTAACAACCCAAATTGGGGAGGCTTGGAAATGCCCAAAAAATATCAAAAGGTCCAACTCTGTGAAAGAGGTCGCAGTTGAATCAGTAGATGGGCTAAGGACATGACTTCTCGGGATAGGGGAAATTATTCTCACTAAACCACTACTCAACATTACTGCAATAATAATTCTACAAGGGACTAAGTTCTAAAGACAACGGAATGGTAATTTTACACCCATACTAGGAACATATGCGGTGTTTAATATAACAACAAACACGGAGAATTTAATGTGAAGCATATGGTCGCACCCTTTCAGGCCACAACCAATTTTCCTATAAAGTCCACATTGCTACAACATATCTAAAAAATGGAATGCCTATATGAAGGTTACAACATTTTTGAGAACTACTATGCATGACGCTGGCTAGACAATAAAAGGCCACAACATGTCCATGATATCAGTTCCATACATTAAGAATTCAATAATAGATTAAGTAGAAAGATGATGGCATTAATTACATAAATGGCCACAACTTATAATATGATAATTTTGATTACAAAATTGACCTCCTCAGAGATAAAGAAAAAGTTGAAAGTGAAAATTAAGAGATTAGTTCCTCGTCCTCATCACCGTCTACATCATCGGCTACGGTCTCTATCTTTTCATCATTAGTTATAACCTCCTCAAGATGTTTCTTATCCAGCTCCTACGGAGCCTTGAGCTCAGCAACACATTTCATATGCTCAGGGTTACTAAACTTCTATGAAAAAATAGTGTCTTTGAAGTCTGGGAAAGATTTTGTAACCCTGTGCCTTAGCTCTTAGAAACCGTGGATATAGGCTTTATTATTCAGCATGAAGAAATCCCTATAAGATTTAAAGGCATCCATGACATTATTAGCAATTTATTTAATTATTGTGTCATGCTCATTTTCATTCTCCTCAAGGACTGCGTCATGTTCATGGTTGAGCTTCTAGAGGGCCTCAACCAATTTTTAAACTAGGTCTTCATTTTTCTTTTTAACCTAGTTGAACTTATATTCAAAGGATACAGCTTGCCTCGCAGCCTCCTCAGTTTTAGCCTCCAAAATCATCAGAGCTTTTGTGGCCTGCTTGAAGTTGTCTTTCACCTCTTTCTATACATCAGGTGTGATTTGAACCCTATTGTTCGCCTCCATCTTGTAGGCCTAAAGTACAGTCGTAAAATACTTCTTAACAACCTCATAGGAATAAGTCCTAGCATCTTATAATGTAGACTGATGGATGGTCTCCGCAACTGTATGAAGCTTGTATAGTGCTTCATATTTGGCCCTTTAGGACATAAAAACCATTGTAGACTAATAGAATAAAAGAAAAATGTTAGCTACCAAGTGCATAAAAAGGACTGCGGAGATAAAAGGAAACTGGAATTTGTCTTACACTTAACAGACTATGGAGGGCATATTCCTTCAAGTTTTTAGCATCCTCACCACCCAAGTGATGAGATAAGTAGATTCCACAACCTTTTTATCTTAGAAACTACCGTGTCAGTGGTTTCCTAAGGAGACATGGGATCATGATGTCTCAAACTGGGCCATGGACCACCATCAAGATATCTCGCTGCCCTACTTTGTGGAGTGGGTGAATTGGCATTAAGGGAAATAATTATTCTTAGAGGGGACTCGGTGTTTGAAATGTGGATAGGGCTGGATCCCCCATGAAAATTCCCTTCAAATAAGATTATACCAGCCGCGAACAGGTCAACACCAATGTCATCATCATCTTGGGCTTTATTTTATGGCCCAACGTCCATAGCACCATCAGCTAGGGGCGCATCCTTCTTGATAGTAGGGTTGGCAGTCTCAACCCCAGCTGCAGACCCATCAGCTGTTGAAATCCCCTCCTTAGGAGCCTTTTTCCTCATCCTCCCCTTTTTTCTGAGGGCCTAGTTGAGGCCAAGAGCATCCTCATCCATCTCATTAAGTTGAGCTATAAGTAGCTCACAGTCAATCTCCTCAACACCTCCTAAAATATAGATGAAATCGGTGAAATGTTCAAAATGGGTGTCGTAGCAAAGTATATTAGAAAAAGGAGTGTTAGAGTTAACTTTCGCAGTCATTTTTGGAATACTTTTTGAAGGAAAATAGCCTTTTTCAAAATTCTTTCGAGATGTTACTATATCGGGAAAGTGCTTGTGATCACTGTCTAAGAGAGTCAATCCCTCAACCCTTTGTTTCTTCCTACTGGTGAGCTTGAGGCCTAAAATAACTGTTTTTACAAAGGGTTAGTAAATGTCATGGAAAATTCACGGAGTAAGTGGTTACCTTCTTTATTTGGGCGGCCAAATTATCGCGGCAACCTAAATGACCTTTCCATCTCACTTTCTTCGGTGTGGGTCTCCCAATTGGACCCAGAAATGAAAAGGAATTTACCTTTCTAGTTCTTCACACTGGAAGGCCTTCCTGTCATTAATTACCTATCGTTCTTCTGCAGACCAAAGTAGTAGTACCACGGATTTTCAACAAAGTTCTCTTTGGGTCTATAAAATTCTAAAAACTCCGCAGGAGTAATGTTCTTCGCAAAATGCTTCTTCCAAATCACCATTTTACCAAGAATGTCCCGTCAACTGTTTGGGTCAAGCAGGGCTGGGGAGAAGTTCGTATCACAAAAATGGGAACTACCAGGCGCAACCCTAAGAGGAATGCATACAGAGGAAAGGAAACCCCATCACTAGGGATTGCGGAGCATGTCCCCTTATCCACGAAAGGAAGAGTGCAAATGACCACTTCTTAGAGTTCAAGGGATTTAGCCAATGCATATAGACATTCTTCAGTCATAATACACTTATACTTAAGTGTTGCAGGAGTTTTCTCTGACTGGCTGCGGATAAAAGTTTCAATAGCAAGTCCTCTTGCTTTCGTAGCCATGACAGGTGTGCCAACCTCTACCATAGTACCTCCTCTCGTAAGAGGGTTATTACTGGAGTGAGTGTCCTCCTCCATCTCTATAACAATATCTTTGTGATACCTACAAACAAAAAGGTCTCCGGAGTTAGAATCTATTGTTATACACAACGGGCAGTTTTTAAGTCTGCAGGGCCCACTAGCCTTAGAGGCTTTATGTGAAACACTTTAGGAGGAGTAACACCGAAGTATCTCTTCCAGAAATCCTCTAAATACTCCCAAGTGTTCCAATGCATAAGGCCATAGTAATACTTGAAAAAGAAGAAGGACTCCGTACTTAGGTGCCGTAGACATTATGATCATTACAATAGGCCATTATAAAGTGCGCGTCATAGTATGGAAAAGTTATAAGGAAAAAAATTGAGAGCTGAAAGAGCTCTGACCATCCTACTCTATTAAGACACGACAAGTTTGTTCAAAGATTACTAAATAGGCCACATCGAGGAAGAATTAAGATCAAAGATAGAAGCCGTAGAAAGTTAAAGTCTCAGGCTACAGCTAATTAGATCAAAAAAACTAAATGACTACAGTCACAAAGGAACCTAGGAAAAGATTTGGAAAGTTACCTAAAGGTCGCAACAAGCTAAGGAGTTTCATTAGAATGCTGCGGACAATGTGATAAATAAGTAAACCATTTGTATTCAAACTTTCAAGGGTAAAAAACCATCACCCTAGGGTTTTGGCTAAGAGACCCAAGAACATATTCTTGGTGTTCTTGGCCAAAAACAAAATCCAAAATGGGGTTAGGTGTAATGATTCGACCCAGAAAAATACCCCAATCTCTGTCAAAATCCATCTTTAACCAAAACTCAATTACCCAAATAAAATCCATTATCGTTTCTGGCCAATAAATATACTTAGAAAAATCAGTGAATCCAAATAGTATCCAAAAAATAAAATTCCTATTTAAAGACATTCAAACAAAGACCCTAGCATTCTATGATACGCAGAAATCCACCAAATAAATATATATTGGAGTTTAAAATACAAAAAATATAAAAGTCTAAGAAGAACTACATGGAAATCCATGAGAAAAGAAGGAATCTGGTGTTGCTCCAACTCGCTCCGCCTTGAACTACCTCAAATGTGCCACATAACTTTTTTGAAAAAATAAGTTGAAAAGGACAGGGTTTCTTCTCGATTCGCATACAAGGATTTGACTAAGATAATGATGGCCTCGTCCACATGCCATTTATATAAAAGGGCGCTGGAAGGCAAAACGTCATGAGTTCATTCTTTCGCTGCCATCTTTCCATGTTCCATAGAAAGTAAATTACAAGAACAATAACATCACGACCAAGGACATAAAATACAACCACAACATCAACTTGACACCTCTTTCCACTAAGGCTTACGGGCTTATCAATAAGCCCAATATTGGCACTGGTCGTGGACTATAAGTAAAAGGTCGCTATCTGGGGATAGATAAACCGCGACCAACATAAGATACCACACCGCTGCCTGGGGACATATAGGACACATTCATCTCCTACTCCCACATTGAACAATTTGCTGCAACACTGGCACGTCAACATTAATTAGCCAGTTGTTCCACTTCTAGAAGGATTTCATGATCGTGTACAACTTACCCACGTAGCACGTGCTTTGTGAACGTGTCACCACCCTTTTGTCTTCTATAAATAGGGGTGCCTACCACACAAATAAGAAGAGGAATATATTGGAATAACCCTGCCAAAGTCTATACCATACCTATCTCTACAAGTCACCACACTCGAGCCCCCCGTGTCGCATCCATACATCCACTACAGGCCACATCCTAGGCTACCCAACCTTGTTGCATTTACGTATTCTCCGTTATTATCTCTATTTTACACCTCTAATGCTTCCTCAATCTTGTAATATAGAACACATCTGATGAGAGTAAGGAAACAAAGTGGACGTAGACTCATTTTTATAATCGAACCACTCTATATCTTGATTTTATTTCCTTTTACTTACTTTATTTACATTTTATACTTGATATGATGGTTGGGAGTGATATATGTCCAATTTCTCGCATCCTCAATCTCTATCATGTAGATACCTACGAACCTTTGAACTGTCCCCCGTAGCCATTAGCAATCCATGGCAAGATCCATGCCATGAACAAAGAAGTCCATTCTCTTCCTTGGAAGTATCGCCACACTTCAATCTTCCCAATAGAATGAAATGATTCAAATTTTAGATCATAGTGTGGTTAATATTGATAATTCAGATGTATATATAACTTTGGATAGATTATGATTTCAAGTCACTCAAAAATTCTTCACAAAAACATAGATATCATTATAGATCTAAATACTTTCAAACTCTCAATTGAATTTTGGAATTTGGTTTAGAGAGACAAACAAAATCTCACAAAGTCAAAAAACTCATCACATAAGTTATTTTGAAGTAAGGGAAAAGCCATAAATTCAAATGGAGAGAACACAAGCATATTTATACAAAAAATTCAAAATCGGATGCAGTCATGCACACGACTCCATCTAGTATGTAATCATAGCCATGAACGTGTGAATGCCCAATTTTGTAGCCATGCGAATGCCTATAATTTTTTCTTCTTCTTCAAAATTAGTGTAAAATGATGAGCCTTAATCCTAATAATTTAAAAAGAAAATACGCAACGCAGAAAAGATTTTTCAAAAATATTTTATGAAAAATTCACTCAATTTGTAAAACACGTGAGAGTGTGTAATCGTCAAAATTAATCTAAACTTCTGTAAAAGGGTATAGTTCATTTTCAGCTAAGGAAGGCTTCAAGGAGCGACATGCAAGGTCTTAGATCTTCAAAGGTTCAATCTAAACACAGACTGCACCTCACTCAAATGGATCAAGTTTGCATGACTTGATAGACTCAGTGCTTTGACATGGTAGATATCCGATCTATATGTATTACAAATGTTTATATTTTCAATCTCCCCCTCTGGCTATTTCATGGCAAGACCCCAAAACCAAAAATAAACTTGATTACTCCTACAAGAGTCACACCTCACTAGCCATATAGTGAGAGTAATAGGAAGGTAATTTACAAATCCAAATGACCAACTCAATACTCTAATGTAAGCTCTTTGTTCATGTAACAATGTGAGGAATCCTGCAAAAAATCAAACAACAAGAAATAATTACGCAAGACATGGAAGTAAAGTATGTCCTCCCTGCTCGGAAATGTTTTCAAAATAATGGTATCAACAAATATAAATAATGAGATAAAGGTAAATGAATCAAGTCCCCCATTCAATCACATAAATGTATATAGGCAACAAACTCACAAAAACAAACCCCTAAAGATAATAATCAAAGTATATATCAAACAAGCATATAACAATATCAAATATCTCTCAAACATAAAACAAACAAGCAATATAGTATTTTCCCCTTTTTGTCACATCTAAAAAAAAGCAACACAAACATCATCATCACAAAGCACGAATGAATACGGGGTGATGATCCATTGGTAGTAAAAAAATTATCATCACTCATGGTACTGACAAAGTATTTTTTGAGACTAATAAAATCATTTTTCACTGTCATGGCAAGTGATAATTTTTTTTCCAATTTGTTATTATTATTGACAGTCAAAAGTTTGAGTGAATTGATTTCTCACTATTGGTGGCAGTGATGAGTTTTTTCCAAATTTTTTACTATTATTGATAGTTACAACAAACTCGCATGTTTGACTTTACGATTTTTCTGTCAAAGCTGTTAAGAGTGGAAAATGTTTTCACTGCTATCGACGATAACAAACTTTGTGTTTAATATTTGTCAGTGCCAATAGCGGTGATAAAAAATTTCTTAAGGATTAGTTTGTCATTAATATTGGGAGCGACATAGTTTTTCCCACGTTAAATAAAACAACCCTCACTTAAAACTCCACGTTCTTTTTTTTTCCTCTCCCTCACGCCTTAATTTCTTCCTGCCGCAATTTCTTCTCTCCCTCATGCCCGAATTTCCTCACTCAATACCCACCAACTGTCACGTCGATATCCTCCACCTTCTCATTCCATCGTTGCTGGTATTGTAATTTTTTGCTTCAAACACGGGGTGACAACCACTAGAACTATAGCATCAGAGCTTATTTCGTGTCTGGTGTTGAATTTTTTTTATTTGCGAGTGAAAGGGTTTGCGCGTATACTTGTTGAACTATGAGGTAATTGTTTTTTGTTATTTTGATAATGTTTTTGTCTGAATGATAATTCACTACACCAAAATGGGCAAATTGTCACCTTTCAGCCGGCCAGCCTTATCAAGGTTATTGACCGTGACAAAAAAACATGCGTTTTATGTCACGGTCATTGACCTTGACACGACCGTGACAACGAATTGTCACGGTCAATGACCGTGACAATTCGTGTCACGGTCAAAGACCTTGACACGACCGTGACAATGTTCGCAGCAAAAACCCTATCCCCCTTCTTTTTTCCCTCCCGCGCCGTTCCCTCCATCTCTCTCTCTCTCTCTCTCTCTCTCTCTCTCTACTTTCAGGTCCATTTTCTCTCTCTCTCTCTCTCTCTCTCTCTCTTTTCCATTTATATATATATTTGTGTGTATATTTATGTGTGTATGTGTATATATATATGTGTGTATGTGTGTGCGTGGAGGGGGGCAGGGGGTGGGGGCTGGGGCGGGGTGGGGCAGGGTGGGGGAGGGGGTGGTGGAGGGGGGCAGGGGGTGGGGCAGGGTGGGGGAGGGGGTGGTGGAGGGTGGGTGGGGTGTGTGTGTGTGTGGTGGTGTGTGGTGGGGGAGGGGGTGGTGGAGGGGGGCAGGGGGTGGGGTGGGGTGTGTGTGTGTGTGTGGTGGTGTGTGGTGGGGGAGGGGGTGGTGGAGGGGTGGGGTGGGGTGGGGTGGGAAATTATATGAAATGAATTCAAATTATTGTTGTAGCACTAAGAGAATAAATGAAAATGAATTGAAACTATGAAATTGTTGTGGAATATAATAAATTTGGAACTATTGTCTTTTCAACCATCCAATAAAAGTTTTCCTTCATGGAATGTTAGAATTGTTTCTAGGATAATAATCCTACTATAAGATAATTGCTCAAAATAAATATTAAATAATAATTACTAAGATATCAATTCAAATAAAGTCTTAATAACCTAACCAAAAGAAATAAAATAAAATATCAAATAAATTATCATCCACCTCATAGACATTCCCTACCAATCATTTTAAGATAATTTTTTCCTTATAAAGATAAATACCTTTGATTGCAAAGCATGCACTTGTATTATTATTATTATACAACATGTATTATTTCGACGTGTAATTCTAAAATCTCACCTAGTTTTGTATACTATTTTTAAAATCATACTATCAATTCACGAGACACTAAACAAGAAAGAGGGCATATTAATTTGGAAATGCTTGTTTTTCTTTCTAGAGATCCGTGTCGTCAAAACTTGGTAGTGTTCGAGTGTGTTTTTATCACTAAATTATTATTTCACTAACAAATACTCCTTATATCCTAGATTAAGAGTCCATATTTAATTTTTGTACTTACTAATAATACACTTAATCAATGGCTAGGATTAACCCTTATTCACTATCATGAAATTTGGTTAATTGATTATTTAAAAAAAAAAAGCAAAAGTAGACTAACATATATACACAACACTAAAAGTAGACATCAATTTTATAAATAATTGATATTTTCATTCTCAAGCATAGAAATTCAATCTCAAGCAATTTAATTTCAATCTCTACAAATTTATGCATGTATTCAAGGGATTTATGAAGGATTAATATTAAAATTCAATTCCTATACATAATCTAAAAATTATAACTCAGATTCAACTAGAAATAAACCAAACCAAAGTTAGTTAAATAAACCAAACGATTAATATTAAAATTCAACTCTATTAGTTAAATTATAAATGTAATAGAATTAATCCATATAAATCACATAGGCTCGATACAAATATTCTAATTAACTTGCCTCAAATTTGATGAATAACAAGGGCTAAAAGTATTGTTCATTTAATTCAATTAGGTAAAACCCATGATAATGAAATTTATGCTACAATTATAATTACAAAATTGAAACGAAATGGTATTGACGGAACTTACACATACGTTATAATATAGACGGAACATTTTTTTATCTGTACTAATAACATTTTTTTTATCTGTACTAATAACATTTTTTTTACAGCAAAAATGTCTCCTTCAGATGTTAGGGCGAAGATGATGATGCTGTATATGATGATGTCGTCGTCGTCTAGTTTGTCCATTTTAATTATATTTGGATTATATCGTCATGTATATTATTTTTACTTTGAAGATTTGGATTATACTGTCATGAATATATATTTGCATTATCTTTAGTTTGTGTTGGATATATGATGTTTGGAACAGGTACAACGTTGCTATAACATGTACAAATATACTGCTGGGCAGTGGCAGTGGCCATACTGCCCAGCAGATTTTTTTTAAATTCTGCCCAGAATTGTCACGGTCATTGACCGTGACAATTTTTTTTAAAAAGGGTCACGGCTTTGTCACGGTTTATAACCGTGACAAACGTGTCACGGTCATTGACCTTGACACGACCGTGACACAAAACACGAGTTTTTTGTCAAGGTCAATGACCGTGACACGACCGTGACAAAAAAAGTTGTCTCGCCTCGAAATGTCACGGTCATTGACCTTGACAAGGTGAATTTGTCAAGGTCAATGACCTTGACAAATGGACAGATTTGGTGTAGTGATTTATAATGTATTTTCTTTATATATTTTGGATTTGGGAGCTAGATGTGCGAAAATGAAGAATATGCAGTTTCATTTTTATGAATTCTCTGATGAAATTCCATCACATTCTGGTATGCTAATAGTTTAGTGATTCCCAATGCTACTCTAATTTCCAATATTAGGTATGAATTTCTACCCCATTATAAAGTGAAAGTCGAAACTCGTTATTAACAGAAGTTTTCGTCTCAAAGCTTGGATAATTGTCTTCTCCTTTTGCACAATGAACGTATCCATATCCCCTCTATTTAGTTTTGAGGAAATTTAAGATTACATACAACTATACGACACTCCAATGAAAATTTATACGACCTTGAAGTAAACATAATGCCCCATAGATAGACAATTAACATTATTATATTTATGAATTTCGTATTGTTTTTAGACATTTTATATTTATTTGTAATTATATTATTATATGGAAACATTCTTGAAACTTATTGCTTGTATCATCTTAGTTCTCAAGAGGATGTAAGATTTATGGGGCATATGTTGTAATGAAGTGGTTGGGAGGATTCTTATAAGTACTTATGCTTTAGACATATTATGGTTGTTGAATGACCTTCAAATTTAATATTACTGTCTTGTAGCATCAAACTATCGTGGACTGTATAGTTAATAGTTGGCATTGTACTAAATCTTCATCCACGTAGACTGGATATAATCATGGTCCGTATTTCCTTTAGTATCAAGAAACTGGATATAATCTGAGAGATGAGAGGTTGTGAAATAACTCTGGCAAGGCTCGAACCCCAATTTTATTATCTTTAGGCCTGCAACAACCCATCCTCTAGGAAGTGAGCTCTATTTCAGTCACTCATTGTATTTGCAAGTGTGTGAGAGTGGCCAATACCTTGTAATTTAATTTATTTGAACTATTTCTGATATATTTTTCATTACCAGTTTAATCTACTACATAGCAATCTCACGTCTCTTTTCTAATCATTTTGCATAGGGTGGACTTTAACTAGTCGGAAATCCAGTCCCAGACTCTGAAGCGAAGGTCGTATTTGATCAAGAATTCATCACAGTAAGATATGAAAGAACATAGTTTTGAAGTGGTATTAATTTCCGCATCCTCTGCATACTTTTCATTCAGTTAAATAATTGTTTTGAACTTGGGGGCCGAATTATAAAATCGGGATATATATCATGAATCATAATCTCATATAAATAAAATAGGGGGTGGAGGTTTTGAACTTGGGTGCCTAATTGTCAAATCAGGATTCATATTGTGAATCATTATCCAATTGTTCAATACGTATTATTCGTTCTTAATGTTGTTACGTAAAAGTGAATATTAAATTTTTGTGTCATATTAACAACTACATTGTGAATTGTAAGAAGTCATAAGTAATAAGTAATACATAACTTTCTTAGTTATATGAATGCATTTATTAATTTAAGGAGGTGGTGGAAGTTACTCCCATCCCCTTTTTAGTTAAAATGTTGTTAATTATTAGTTTTAAGTACCTACTAACTTCATTCTGCCTTTACGTTACAAGTATTACATCAAACATACTGACAGTGTTATAACAGAAAATCCATAAAAGAACTTGCAACCATATTAGGTATTAGTTTTATGAATCGAAATATCTTAAATTTCTTAATTAACTTTTATTTCCTAATTAATATCCAATTGTAATATTTTCCCTTATATATTACTCTTTGTAGATAAATCATTAAGCCAAAGTTAATTATATCCAACTGTGCTATGTAAATTACTCTCGGATTCTTTCTCCTTCTCTTGAAGCAATCCATCTAAACATCCTTCAATTGTATGTGCATAAAGTTTTTACCAGGGTATGTGATAGAAAGATACAAAAAAAATTCTTACTGTTTAGACAAGTCTTTTTATACTCACCATGTTTACTCAAGTTTTTTCTGTTTTGAATTGTTAGTTGAACATCATTAAAAGAAATTAGTAAAATCAGTATAATAAAAGTATACATTTAGATAAAACCTTATACATTTATTTTTAATCTCATTGAAGATGCGCAAATTTGATAGTTTTATATTAGGTTTAAAATGTAGCCATCTAATCGGTATAATATTTGAATTAGTAGTGATTTGTTGGGTTTATATGTTGTGATACAATCATCAATCTGATTAAAATGGATTTTCAATTATGAAATAAATAGAAAATATCAATGTATGATGTACGGATTGTCTGGACATAGAGAACTGTAAGCAAGAGAACACCGTAATGCGGAATGGATATTTTTGCAAGGTACTTAATTTCTTCGATTCATCCATAAACTCCAATAATCTATGAGTAAACTCCAGTTATTATGTTTCCCATGTGTATTATAGTTGGTAATGATTTAGTTCTGTATATGTTCGATGCAAAGTATATTAAGCAAACTGTATAATGATATGCTAAAATCATTGGTAGATCAAAGAATCGTGCCTCGAAATGCTTGATTATAGTCACTTGTTGAAATATTTTGTAACCATGAGGACATTAAGATTCTATTTGGCCTATTTTCACAACCTCTAAAGATTTTTTAGTTACATAAATCTACATTTATCATTGATATCATTTTTATTTCTTTTTATTTTTCACATAAACGTATACATTGTTTATTGATTATCGTGAATTTTGTTATAGTGACAATCGAACTAGGCATATTTATGCCATCAGTTTTAGCAGTGATCGATCCTAGTTAACGTCATGTTTGGTGGCTAGATGAAATACTCTAAACTTTTAGGTTTGGTATAGTGGAAGCGGCTGTTTCAAGAGGATAAATCAGACCCATTGAATCTTAACGTCAGACTATTTCTAGCAAGACTAATATGAGCACTAGAGGAAGTATATGTCCGGTCAGTAGTTTTTGTGGTAGCTGTGTAGTGCAGCTTGTAAAGCTCGGATCGAGCTAGGTGCCTTCATCCATTATTGGGTATTGTGGTTGATGAATCCTCCTCCTCTTATTTATATATGTAATGACAGTGTCCTGCCTAAACACCATAAATTGCAATTAAAGTGTTTATGGGGATCGAGGCTTGAGAACATAGTTTACTCACCATTACCTATACTCTTACACAGGCTTTCTTTCACTATCTTTTGGCTAAATGTCAATTGATACCCTCCACCCATCTCTCCTCTAATATTTCCAACCGATTCTCTAGCTGCATAACCCTATAATTTCTACTAACCTCTCTTGATCTCAAATATTCGCGTGCATTACCCTCACAATGGTATAACTGATGCTCATGTTACAAGCATCTCTCACAATGGCCTCACCTTTAAGTTATCCAAAATAAAGGGATATTTGGGTATATAACTATTCTTTCTATTAGACCATAATGTAATGAATTGTGTTATAGTTTGATATGATTAAAACTGGAAATAACACATATTCTTTGAACAAATGTGCTTGTTTTTGGATTTTTTTTTATTAGAAATTGGTTCGGTAATGGTAAAGACAAACACATACACACTGCAAGATAAAATCCATTAAACTACTCTACTATGGAATTGTCATTTGCTTAAGGGAGCCCATATTGGTTCTCTTCTATAAAGTGTCATGATAAATTTCAACATTTATTATAATATAATATTTAATTAATAATTTAATTATGTTAATTGGTGTTTTAATATTAAACTTAGTTTGGATGTTATTTTAGAAGGAAGAAATATGAGCAAATGGGTGTGAAAAGATATGGGAGTGTTCAAGTTCCACATTGGAAGATTACCACAAAAAGTGGTGATATATCAACTAAAGGGCAATTGAGCTTCTTAGTTGACAAGTCAAATAATGGACTATGATCCAACGCATTGCGGTGCTGCTTAAGGACCACCAATCGCGACACGAGGCGCGCAAAAGGGCGATTGAGCGACTTATGGCGCATTGTACTTTGACGCGCAGTTGGCACATGGCACGTGCGCATAGTCGTTTGGAGCCTAAAGTTTTGACAAAGTAAAACAGATCAACGACTGTAATGACACGATCTGATCAAGAGGTTTAAAATCCGAAACGAATTGAATTGAGCCGTTAGATGAACTCGTAGCGTTTCATGCATGGGTGTCGATCTGAGCCGTTATATGAACTCTTAGTGTTTCGTGTAGGGGTGTCCATTCGCTTACGATGGGACGCCTAATCTGAACCGTTAGATCGAAGATATTCCAAACAGGTACGATCCAACGGCTACTGAGTCGCTACATGAAGAGTTGTGACTGTTGAAGGACAGTCACAAAATGGCTATAAAAGGAGTTTCAGGCCTCTATTTTGGAAACTAAAAATTGATAATTTCTCCTCTCTCCCTCCTCAACATTTTCGCATTATCAGATTACTAATTCAGAGTGTTCTCGATTTGATCAAATAGTACATAGTTTGAATCGAACAACTGTTCATACACTGCATTGTATTCTGAAGGCATATTCTATAAAACCATGGTGTACTCGCAAGTCATTCGCAATCGGATTGGGAGAAATTTTGCCTGAAGGACAGCGTTCCCTGAAGGTGCCTTTCAAAAATTAATTAAATTTTTTCGTTCTTTCCATAGTAGGGTTCCAATAGTTTTAGGCAAACATTTTTAATCCACTCAAAAGGAAGGAACAGTGGCACAATCTATATAAGTCATGAGTTGAGACTTAATTCGACTCAAACATTTTGATGGTGGAAATTTCACCCGTTGGCAAGAGAAAGTTATGTTCTTCCTCACATCACTAAAACTAGAATACATTCTAGATGAAAACCTTGAGAAATTTCCAAGCCCACACCCGAAGACACCGAAGAAATAAAGCAGAAGCGTGTGAAGAGGAAATAGGAATTTATGTATCGAGGACACATCCTCAATGCTTTATCTTAAACTGTTTATAACGCTCATCGAATGATTGCGGCGACAAAGGAATTATGGAAGGCATTGGAGACAAATTATTAAATTGAGGAAGCGAGCAACCGTAAGTTTTTGATTTCAATCTATATGAATTTAGAATGAGTAATGATAAATCTATCGTTGCACACGCACAAGAACTCCAATAGATTGTTAGTGACCTTAAATCCACTGGAATTAATCTTCAAGATGAATTTCAAGTAGGGGTGATTGTTTCAAAACTTTCATCCTCTTGGAACGACTTTAAGAAGAAATTTAATCATGATGAAAAGACTTATATAGTGAAATACCTTTTTTGCCACCTTCGTATTGAAGATGATACTGTATTCAAGAAAATAAGGATGAATAAGGTGAGGGTCATTCAAAAGCCAATATGGTCGATGATAAAAAATTCAAGAATACCAAAGACTCAACATTTAAAGTAAAGAATAATTCAACATTCAAGAACCAAGGTGCAAATAAGAAAAAGAAAGGCAAATGTTTCTTCTATGACAAATCAGGCCATTATTCTTGAGAAAGTCGTCTTAAAAAGAAGGCATTTAAAGAAAAACAAGGGTTGAAGGAAACCAATAATATTCAAGATCATACTGCTAGTGTATGTGAAAACAATTCAATAAAAATGAAAGTGGATGGTGGCTTGATACCGGCGCAGCGATCCACATATGCAAAGACCACTCTTAATTACAAACATATCAAGAAATTGATGGAAAATAAGTGAAGATGTTAAATAATTATCGCACTAATGTAGTTGGGAATGGCGCAGTGGACTTGAAATTAACTTCTGAAAAGAATCTTACTCTAATTAATGTACTTCATGTACCTGATATGTGTAAAAATCTTGTGTTTGGAGACCTTATTAATAAGAGAGCTTTCAAACTTGTGTACGAGTCTGATAAGTTTGTCATATCTAAGAATGGTCATTTTATTGGCAAAGTGTACTCTTGTAACGGCATGATCAAAATTAATGTAATCAATGATATTAGTTCTCCTTATATGGTTGATTTTATTTCTTTATGGCATAGTATATTAGGCCATGTGAATGATAAAAGTATTAAAAATATGTCTAATCTCGGTTTAATCTCGGATTGTAAATTGGATAACTTCTCTGAATATGAAATTTGTGCTTAATCGAAGATAAGTAGAAAGTCGTTTAAATCTGTTGAGAGGACATCCAAAATGCTTGATCTTATTCATAGTGATGTATGTGATATGAAGAGTAATATAACTCGTGGTGAAAATAAATATTTCTTAACTTTTATTGATGATTACTCTAAGTATGCATATACATATTTGCTTAAAAGTAAAGATGAAGTTTTCGAGAAATTCCCTGGTTTTTAAAGAAGAAGTTAAAACTCAACAAAATCAAAAAATTAAAGTCCTAGGATCCGATATGGTTGGTGAATATTACCCGAGTGAGTTTATACAATTTTGTAATACTCATGAAATAATCCATCAAGTTACGGCACCTTGTATGCCACAACAAAATGCAAGGGCAAAAAGGAAAAATAGGACTTTAGTTGAAATGGTAAATACAATGTTAATAAGTTATGGTTTACCTTTATCTGTGTGGGGAGAAGCAATTTTATCCTCATGTTATATTTTAAATAGAGTTCTATTGAAAAAGAAGGATATTACACCATACGAATTATGGTTTAATCGTAAGCCTAATCTTAGACATCTCAAATTTTGGAGATGTCTTGCTTATGTAAGAAAACTCGAATATAAAAGACCTAAACTAGGAAATAGGACTTATAAGTGTGTTTTTATTAGATAGTCTAGTAACAATACGACTTATATATTTTTAAATCTTGAAACTCAAGAAATCATTGAGTCGGTAGATGTGCAATTCTTTGAACATTTAGCAAAGTTTAGTACTTTGAATCAAGGTTTAGAAAATAATAATCCGACTATTGACTCTTCACCTTCAAAAGAAATTTCACAACCAATATATTCTTCAGAAACAACGAATGACATTGAACCACGAAGGAGTAAAAGACATAGAACTGAAAAAACATATGGCCCGACATTTTTATCTATTTGGTTGAACGGGATTTAAATAAAGCTAAGAATAAAACAAAATTTCTTCTTAATATAGAAGATGAACCGACAACATTTCATGAAGTGGTAACATCTTGGGATGTTGTCTTTTGGAAAGAAGCAATCAATGATGAAATGAACTCAATTTTATCAAATCTACCTATTGGGTGCAAATGGATATTTAAAAGTAAATTAAATGCGGACTGTTTTATAAATAAATTTAAGGAAATATTAGTTGCTAAAGGTTATAAGAAAAAATATGGAACTCATTACTTTGATACATATGCTTATGTTGCTCGAATCACTTCCATTAGGATAGTAATATCTTTTGCTTCTATTCATAATTTAGTAATTCATCAAATGGATGATAAAACTGTTTTTCTAAATGGTGATTTAGAAGAAGGGATTTATATAGAACAACTCGAAGGGTTTGTTTTGACTGGCCAAGAAAAGAAAGTGTGTAAACCGGTTAAATCTCTAAATGGCCTTAAACAAGATCCTATGCAATGGTATGAGAAGTTTGATGATATTGTAATATCCCATGGATATAAAGTTAATGATGCCGATAAATGTATATATAGTAAATTTGAAAATGATGTTGGTGTTATTATTTGCTTATATGTGAACGACAAGTTAATATTTGGGTGTAGTCTTTAATATGTTGAAGAAACCGAAAGGTTTCTATCATCAAAATTTGATATGAAAGATCTTGGAGAAGTTGATGTGATTTAGGAATCAAAATTGTGAGAAAGTATAATTCTTTAGCTTTATCTCAACCTCATTATATATAAAAATTTCTTAAAAGATATAATCATTTTGGACTTAAGTCAGTTGCTACACCAATGTATCCTAGTATCAAATTAATGGAAAATATTGCGTGTGTTATGAAACAACTTAAATATGCTAGTATTATTAGAAGTCTAATATATGATATGCATTGCACTATACTAGACATTGCTTATGCAATAAGTGTCTTGTGTAGATTTATAAGTAACCCATGACAAGAGCACTGTAATGCAATTTCTAGGGTGCTTAGATACCAGAAGAGGACTTTGGATTATGTCTTACATTATGTAGGATATCCATTGTTTTAGCTGGATATAGTGATTCAAGTTGGAACAATCTTAAATCAAAATCCAAGTCAATTACTGGTTGGATTTTTACGCTAGGAGGTGCGACTGTCTCTTGGGGATCTAAGAAACAAACATGTGTGTCAGATTCAATAATGCAATATGAATTTATAGCCCTAGTAGATGCGTGTATAGAAGCATAATGGATTACAAATGTGTTATATGATATTCCTTTATGGAAAAAGCCATCTCCTTATATTATGATAAGTTGTGATAACCAAGCATAAATTTATAATGTTTTGAACAAAAGTTTCGACGAAAAATCTAGATGCATTAGTCTAAGGCATCAAATTATAAGAAAATTACTCAAGGAAGGAGTAATGAAAGTCGACTATGTTAAAATGAACAAGAGTTTAGCAGATCCTCTGACTAAAGGTCTTTCTAGTTAGATGATATATATCACCTCAAAAGGAATGGGACTAAGGTCTATTAAATAACACAACTATATTTAATGGAAACCCAACTCATATCTTGAAAATATAGATAAAGTTAAATGTGGTATAAACAAGTTAAATTATAGTTATGGAACACTAGGAATTTTATACAAAAGTTCAATTCCTATGTGCCCGATGTTGGCTTTTCTGCGTGTTAGAGGATGAAGATTACTTCTTAATAAATCATATAAGTGTGACTCACAGAATCACGAAAGTTTATTTACCTACACGAGTGTCGAAAGTGTGGCCGCTTTCTATAGAATCAAGACCAATCCTAAAGCACTCGTGAAATGGATTAACACAAGGCCAGAAATGTGCATGATAGACGAACACTTATAAACTCATAAATCGGTATGTATGATAGTTCCAGCTCGCCTCAAAAGGTCCTTGGTTCAAGATATATTCACCACAGCACCTTGATGAAACTTTGAATTATTTACACTATATGGAAGTTCAAGTCCGGAAGACACTTCTCATTTATGTACTAGATTTCAGCGACAGTGCCAAAAGTTCTCTATTGCTGCCCTTTTGTTTTGTGTTATCGATTCTTTGTATTCTCTTTTATGTATACTGAAATTGGTGGGGGAACGTTGGATAAATTTCAACATTTATTATAATATAATATTTAAATATTAATTTTATTATGTTAATTGGTGTTTTAATTTTAAACATAGTTTGGATGTTATTTAGATAGAAGAAACATGAGCAAATGGGTGTGAAAAGATATGGGAGTGCTCAAGTCCCACATTGAAAGATTACCACAAAAATGGTGGTATATCAACTAAAGGACCACTAAGCTTCTTAGTTGACAAGTCAAATAAGGGACTATGATTCCAAACATTGCGGTGGTGCTTAAGCATCACCAATCGTGACACACAGTGCACGAAAGGGATATTGGGTGACTTAGGGTGCCTTGCTCGCTTTGACGTATACTGGGCACGTGCGCATCGTCACTTGGAGCGTGGGAGCCTATAGTTTTGACAAATTAAAACAGATCAACAACTGTGATTAAACGATCTGATCAAGAGTTTTAAAATCCGAAATGATCTTATTCGAGCCGTTAGATGAACTCGTAGCATTTTGTGTAGGGGGTGTTCATTTGTTTATGATGGGACGCCTAATCTGAACCGTTAGATCGAAAGTATTCCAAATAAGCACGATCCAACGACTATTGAGTCGCTACATGAAGAGCTATGAATACTGAAGAATAATCACAAAATTTATATAAAAGGAGTTCCAGGCCTCTGTTTTGGAAACTAAAAATTGCTAATTTGTCCTCTGTCCATCCTCTACATTTTGGCATTATCAGATTACTAATTCAGAGTGGTCTCGGTTTGATCAAATAGTACATAGTTTAAATTGAACAACTGTTCATACACTACACTTTATCCTAAAGGCTAATTTTATAAACCCATTGTGTACTCGCGGTTCATTCATAACCACATTGGGAGAATTTTTTTCTAAAATATAGAGTTCCCAGAACGTGCCTTGAAGAAATTAATTAAATTTTTTTCTCTTTCCATAGTGGAGTTCCAAAAAAGTTAGGGCAAATTTGACGCTACATCATACTTTATGTTCCATTTTGACCCTAACATCCCCTAAAAACTATAAAAAAAAGTTTTTATTATGGAACAATCATGTTATTAATGGAGTCCATATTGGATTTTTTCAAAAAATAAAGGAAAATTTTGAATCTTCGTCAAATTTTGTGTTTCAATTTTACCCCAACTTCCCTAAAACTATAAAAACTAACTATTAGATCTCTTGTTTCTATGGGCGGGAGGCTGAGCACACATTTGAATCATGAGCCTAAGCGATGAGAATATAACTATAGATACTAACATTGTTGATGGATTTGGTGGATGGAGATTTCCCATGGTACATAACTTTACGTGTTCACCATGGTGTGTGATTGTAGGTCATACGACCATAGCCAACCTAAAAAAAGATGACAAGTTCTTATGTCGAAAATAGTACCTAACCTCATCTTTATAAGATTGAATAGAGAATTCCATTATTTTTTCACTTCATTGGTTATCTTCCATACAACTACATGACCTTATCAATGCCTCAATATGAAAATGTAATTTTACCACCATCTCTTGAGCAATAAAATTCTTAATGGATTACTCGGGGTCTCGCAACGGGACTTCCAATTGTTTTCGTACATCACCGTGGATACACGAGTGAACATGGCTTGCATACCACTTTGATGTAAACAACCGTAAGTAACTTTACATATGCATTACTCAAAAAGTATTAGGTCTCAACTCTGTTTCAATATCATTCTTATAAATACAAATAATAATTATTTATTACAACTCAAACGGACTCTTATTATATAGAGGATTTACGATTTTTAGATTGATGGGGGAAAACTCATATGGTACATTGGAAAATAAATAAAATTTCTCTAAGGTTTTTTCAACTCCAAAACTACATTTGCACTCACCGACCATGTGCAATGGTTTATGAAAATCTATGCTAGCATACAATATTATTGACATTATTTGTATTTATTCCATTTCTATAAATACAAGTAATCCTCAGAAGTGGAGCCATGGTATTCATCTTTTGACTCGTTTATCAGAAGATGAGATGTTGCCTTGTAAATTTAACCTGAATGTTAACTCATGTCTTTTATTGTTTCATATTGGTCCCAGTATTTATAGTTGCTATTTTTATTTACTACAAACATTATCTCATTCAGTATACTTGACATCGTCTCTTATGCGAACCAGTCATCTATTAAATAAAAAATGCCATTTATTAAGGTTACACTTTAATAATGAGTTTGCGACGGTTGCAAATCCATTTCCATAGAAGTGTAAATGTGAGAAATGCAATCTTCATAGTTAAGAACAGTGACAAATATTATCATATTTTACTGTGAGTAATGTCAAATTGTATATATATATATATAACGTCGATTATGAATCATAAAATTAAAGGATTATTTCAACAACATTTTTAATAGTTAGTTTACATATAAATGAACATTACCCCTCTTAAAAAGTACTTTGCACTTGTTGCTCATCATTGTCCATCAGTTTAATTTATTATTGACACACCCCAACCTAGTTACTTATAATTAAGTCTGAAAGCCAAAGTGAGTCAAACCATAATTAATCTAACCAAACCATAAACACAAGTTTTAATTTCAGAGTCGTCATTGTAAATCCATATAACTGAAAGCCTTTTTACAACATCAGAGTAGTCATACTTATACAAACTTTCTTGAAGGATAATTTAACTTAATTATATCATTTACATTTAAACAAAATCTTTGTTTCTCCCATTCCTGGCTAACCCAACCCGACTTCCTAGATTTGGCGGTGACATTGCATTACCTGAAAAATGTGAACATAGGAACCATGAGCAAAAATAGCCCAGTGAATGCATCACTACTATACTACTGCATTAATTTAAATGCAATAAATCATGTCCATATACTTATGTATTAACTTATCCGTCTCATTCATAATGAATGAACAACTTTTCTGAATCATGATTCGCATATCCTGTCTAAATAGACAATTCTCCCCCATTCCTGGTCGAGGAGTAACGTCATTAATAGACAAATCTCCCCCATTTTGGGTCGGGGAGTAACCTCCCATTTCGGTAAACCGAAATGAACAATTTTGTATTCATAACATTATGATCATATTCGTAACAATATACAAATACATCATTCCAGTGAGTACACTCACCTTGGTTGACAACTATGTATTCACGTTTCGTTCTGGTGGAGATGAACTGGGTTGATTAGACCTTACACCTGTCAATCCAACTAAATCAGTAATGAACTTCAATCATAAATATTATCCTAACATAATTATGTAACTTTCCATGACTATACAATAATAATATAATTCTAATTAAGTCACATTCCACAAAACATAAATAAAGGCAAAACAATGATATACATGTTGATAAGGTTACGGACATTCAACCGTAGGAAATTCCTTATAAGGAATTTTTAACCAAAGTTAAGTAAACATGAAATTATACTTCTCAATGTATATACACATGAAACATGTACTCAAAGTACCCTTTGTAAGGACCAAATACAAACATTCATTCAAGGGGTATCCAGTATGGCCTGAAATTATTGTCCTACATACTTAACCATCCTATATTCCTAAATTGTATAAATACAGGGGTCAAACGTTATCAATATGAAAACATATATGAATATAATTTCCAGTACAAGTGAAGGTGTAATTTTTCAAGCTTCATGGAGCAAGTTATGACCATTTCTTTACAACACGAGAAATTTTCCCTACAAGCTCCTCTATTGTTCCTTCAACTTCCAAGAATTTTTATAATTTTTCTCCAGCATAACTTTCCATGATTTTCAACCCATTTTCAGTATACATACTGAATAGTACATAATTAAAGTTTCATAATTGTTTGCCTTCATTTTCTTTCTCAAAAGTTTAACTGAACTCAGGGCATACCGAAATGACGTATACAAACAGAAACTATGTACCAACTTGAAATCATCATTACGGCCTAACCACAAGGAGATAAATTCTAATTTTTGGATATAATATGAATACATGAGTATACTTTCATATCCTATTGGAATTTCTCAATTCCAGTAATCACACAAAAATATATTCAAGTTTGAATGCAAGGGGTTTCAATACAAAGTAAATTTTTAGGGTTTATGCATTCAACTTAACTTAAACATGCATATATCCATACATATGCACCCAAGCATGAAAGGTCAATAAAAAAGTCAGGGATTTATATCATATAAATCATAAATATATGAAAAATAACAAGATTTGCAATTATGATTAACTTCGGAACTTTTACATAATTTCTACGGATTTTTCTACACTTTTTTCTCCTCACTTTTCTTCCTAAACTTCTACTTTATCTTTCCTTAAGCTTAAATCTCTCAAAACTGAACCTAGGGTTATATTTTCTGAAGAAATAAGTTAAAGGGAGAAGTTTAAGTCGGCCAAGGCTGCCTGCCAAGCCATCCAATCAATTTAAAACATTTGGTTTAATAAAAGACAATTTACCACTTAAAGGGAATGGACTACTTTGCCGTTTGTTCGTAAATTCGGTATAACTCTTTACTCGGGCATCCATTTGACGATCCGTTTATTGTGTTACAACCCTAACTCACATGTCTACAACTATCTAGTTTTTACCTCAAGTCATTTATAATGTGATAAGGGTCAAAACTAGTCTCTAACAGGGACATTTCTATCGAAAACAACAAAATTTTGTGTTTGCAAATAATTTGACCTTTCATGATTTATGAAAGTAGGATCATAATAAACATAATCACTTAACATTAGATATACTAATAGAACATTATTCATATCGCATAAGATAAGCATGATTTAAATATAATTTATCATAATTATATTCGGGTTGTCACAGCTTCCCCCCTTAAAAAAATTCGTTCTCGAAATTTAATATAAAGGTCACTTACCAAACAAATGGGGATACTGTTTCCTCATGCTATCCTCCATTTGCCAAGTTGATTCTTTAACTCCATGGCTCATCCACATAACCTTAACTAAGGGAATAACTTTATTCCTCAATACTTGGTCCTTACGATCAATAATTTCCATTGGTTCCTCAATGTACGACAAGTCTTCCTTCAGTTTAATTGGTTGAGTTTTCAACTGATGAGATGGATCCGCCAAATACTTACGAAGCATCGATACGTGAAACACATCATGTAAACGGGATAAATCTAAAGGTAATTCTAATCTATAAGCTAGGTTCCCAATTCTTTCTAACACCTCGTATGGTCCAATGTTTCTTGGACTTAGTTTCCCATTTTTTCCAAACCTCATGACGCCTTTCCATGGTTAAATACGTAGGAATACAAAATCCCCCTTTTGAATTCCAATGGATGCTTCCTCTTATTTGCATAAATTTTCTGCCTGCTTTGCGCTATCTTTATCCGTTCTCGAATCATTTTGACCTTTTCAATTGTCATATCTATCAATTCCGGACCCAATATTTTCCTTTCACCCACTTCATCCCAACAAAAAGGCGTTCTACATCTCCTCCCATATAAAGCTTCATAAGGAGCCATACCAATAGTCGACTGATAACTATTATTATAAGAAAATTCCATTAATGGCAAATGATCATCCCAACTACCTTTGAAGTCAAATACACAGGATCGTAACATGTATTCTAATATTTGAATCATCCTTTCTGATTGCCCTTCTGTTTATGGATGAAACGCAGTGCTGAACTTCAAACTTGTGCCCATGGCATTCTGGAGACGAGGCCAAAACTTAGAAGTGAACGTTGGATCTCTATCTGATACAATTGACACTAGTGCCCCATGTAAACGGATAATCTCATCAACGTACATACGTGCATATTTATCAACAGTGTAGGTGTTCTTAACCGGAAGAAAATGAGCTGACTTCGTCAATCGGTCTACAATCACCCAAATAGAATCATGCCCCTTTGGTGACCGGAGTAATCCTGTATCAAAGTCCATCGTTATATGCTCCCACTTCCATTCCGGAATAGGCAAAGACTGTAATAATCATGTCGTCTTCTGATGCTCTGCTTTCACTTGCTGACATACTAAAAATTTAGCTACGAACTCTGCAATCTCACATTTCATATTGTTCCACCAGTAATATTCTTTCAAATCTCTGTTCATTTATGTACCTCCCGGATGCATAGAGTAAATAGAACTATGTGCCTCTTCTAATATATCTTTCTTTAAGGGTGGATCATTCGGTACACAAATCCTATTTTTATAACACAACGATTCATCATTCTTAATTTCAAAGTCACTCTCTTTACCATCTAGGACATCTTGTTTCTTCTTCTCAAGGAACGGATCACTGATCTGCAAATTTCGTATGCGTTCGTCCAATAAAGGTCTCATTGTGACATGTGCTAATAATCCTCCGCTTTTTGAAAACTTCAATTCAATCCCCATCGATGCCAAGTCAAGAATATTTCCAACACGGGCACACCGTATGCAACCAAGAATCCCTGCTGATTTTCGACTCAAAGCATTTCTACTACATTGGCCTTCCCAGGAGGATGATGGATGGTACAATCATAGTCTTTAATCATCTCTATCCAACGCCTATGTCTCAAATTCAGTTCTTTCTGTGTAAAGAAGTATTTCAAACTTTGATGATCTGTAAATATCTCACAAGTTTCTCCATACAAGTGATGTTGCCACAACTTTAAAGCAAACACAATGGCTACTAAATCCAAATCGTGTGTAGGGTAGTTTCGTTCATGCGTCTTTAATTGTCTGAAAGCATATGCTATTACCTTCCCATTCTGCATAAGAACACATCCTAACCCTTGGAATGAAGCATCTATATAGATCATAAAAGACTCATTCCCACATGGAATAGTAAGTATAGGGGCCGAAACCAACCGCTTCTTTAATTCCTTAAAACTCCTTTCGCATTCTTCATCCCACACAAACATCACTTCTTTACGAGTCAACTTTGTCAATGGTAATGCTAATGCTGAAAATCCATAAATGAATTTGCGATTGTAACCGACCAATCCTAGGAAAATCCTAATTTCTGTCACATTCTTAGGACTTTCCCATTCAACGATTGCTTCCACTTTCTTTGGATCAACATATATCCCATTTCCCAAGACAACATACCCTAAAAACACAATTTCATTCAACCAAAACTCACACTTGCTAAGTTTAGCAAATAATTTCTTCTCTCTCAAAATCTGCGATACAAGTCTCAAATGTTTCTCATGTTCCTCCATGCTACGCGAATAAATTAACACATCGTCTATGAATACAATCACGAATGAATCAATGAAAGGGTGGAATACCCGGTTCATCAAATCCTTAAAAATAGCTGGAGTATTAGTTAATCCAAATGGCATCACCAAAAACTCATAGTCCCCATATCGAGTCTGAAAAGCTGTTTTGGAAATATCACTATCCTTCACTTTTAGTTGGTTGTAACCCGATCTTAAATCAATCTTTAAAAATACTGTGGCCCCTTGTAATTGGTCAAACAAGTAATCAATACGAGGGAGAGGGTACTTATTTCTAATGGTCACCTTATTCAATTGTCGATAATCAATACATAATCGCATTGTCCCATCTTTTTTTTTCACAAATAACACTGGTGCTCCCCATGGAGAAACACGAGGTCGAATGAAACCTATGCTTATCAAATCTTGTAACTGCACTTTTAATTCTTTCAACTCTATCGGTACCATTATATAAGGAGCAAGGGAAATCGGACCAGTACTTGGAATTAATCCAATGGAAAACTCTACTTCCCTATCGGGTGGCAATCCTGGCAATTCCTCTGAGAAGACATCAGAAAATTCTCTAACCACTGGTATATCTTGAATTTTAACTGTCTCTTTACTAGTATCAACAACATAAGCTAAATACCCTGTACAACCTTTACTCAATAGCCTTCTGCTCTTAATTGCTGAGATAAGACAATTAGGGACAATATTCCTTTCTCCTGTAAACTAGAACTCAGGTTCACCGGGCCGATGAAACGTAACTTCTTTTCGAAAACAATCAATGGTGGCATGATACGACGATAACCAATCCATCCCCAATACAATATCAAAATCCTGAATGGTCAACGATATCAAATCAACATAGAAATCTCGCTCACTCATTCGTAAGACACAATCTTTATAAACGTGCTCAACCAAAATCACACTTTTCATTGGGGTAGAAATATATAAGGCACAATTGAGAAATGAACATGGTCTACCCAAATGTGAAATAATATGCAATGCTATGAATGAATGCGTAGATCCAGGATCAACGAGTGCATATAAATCTTTGTTTGTAATAGAAAGTTTACCTGTAACCACTTCAGGTGTAGCATGGGCATCTTGCAGCGTCATCGCAAACACTCTTCCTCCTGCCCTCGATCCAGTTGCTTGTTCTGTACCTCTCCCCCTGGTGGTACTGCCTGGAGAGGATCCTTTATGAGGCCCCACACTACTGACTGAAACTGCTCTTGATAACATCGGATAATTCTTTCTCAGATAGCCCTTCTGATGACAGTTGAAACATTCTATATTCAGTAGCTTTGGGCAATTTTTCTTTACATGGCCCGATGTCCCACAAAAGAAACAAACATTCGGATCGCCTTGCGATGAAACTCTTGAACCTCTTCTACCACTTGCTTGACCCCTTTGAAAACTACTTCCCATGCCTCTATCATACTGGAATTTCTGCCCTCCAAGTCTCGAATAATCTGTATCACTACCCTTTTAATAACTTGGATCGAATCTGCTTCTCTTTACACCTCGTTCTCGATTACCTCTAGCTTTATTCACGTCCCTTTCTACTAGCATGGCTTTGTTCACCAAGGCTGAATAGTTAGAAGTCTCTAAAGCTGACAATCTAGATTTAATGACTAACTCAAGCCCATTGAGAAATCGGCTGCACATATCTTCCTCATTTCGTATAAACCTCGAAGAAAAACGAGATAAGGCTGTAAGTTTAGCTTCGTATTTTTAACTGTCATACTCCCCTCATTCAACATGAAATATTCCTTCTCCTTTTGTTTTCGATACATTGGGGGAAAATACTTATCATACAAAGCTTTGACAAAAGCATCCCATGAGATCACATTCCCACCTTTTGGAGTAATCAACAAATGTTTTGTGGCATCCCACCAATATTTAGCTTCTCCTTTCAGTATATACGTCGCCAAGGTCACTCGTTGATTTTCAGGCATCCTCATCACCCCAAAGATAAGTTCAATCTCTTTAACCCAGACTTCTGCCTCTGCGGGATCAACTGCTCCTTCGAACGATGGTGGGTTCATCTTAATAAATTTCTAATGTGAAGTAATCTTTTATTCCCGGTGTATTACCTCCTCAGCCCTAGATAATGCTTGTGCCTCCAGTTGCTTGGTCTGTTGTTCTTCCATCTGTTCCATAAATCTAGCTTGCTTCTCTGCCATTAGAGTCATAGCACGTGCCATTTTTTGCATGTCTCTCAATTGTTCCTGCTCGGGTTGTACATTTCCATGAACAGGTTGCTCAACCTCCTTTTCTGCTGCGATATTTGAAGCCTCATCTTCTATTCTCACATTAACATTTCCTCCTTCCATACTTTTTTATCTGAAATAAATCAAAGATATAATAACATACATATAAACATATCTTTCCTAACATAATCGTTACTATCAAATAATATATATTTCTAACATTCACTGCCAAATCTAGACTCTTCTCACTCCAGAACCTCTAAAACCTAGGCTTTGATACCAAAAGCTGACACACCCCAACCCAGTTAGTTATAATTAAGTCTAAAAGTCAAAGTGATTCAAACCATAATCAATCTAACCAAACCATAAACACGAGTTTTAATTTCAGAGTCGTCATTGTAAATCCATATAACTGAAAGCCTTTTTACAACATCAGAGTAGTCATACTTATACAAACTTTCTTGGAGGATAATTTAACTTAATTACATCATTTACATTTAATCAAAATCTTTGTTTCTCCCATTCCTGGCTAACGCAGCCCGACTTCCTAGATTTGGTAGTGACATTGCATTACCTGAAAAATATGAACATAGGAACCATGAGCAAAAATAGCCCAGTGAATGCATCACTACTATACTACTGCATTAATTTAAATGCAATAAATCATGTCCATATACTTATGTATTAACTTTTCGTCTCATTCATAATGAATGACCAACTTTTCTGAATCATGATTCGCATATCCTCTCTAAATAGACAATTCTCCCCCATTCGTGGTCGAGGAGTAACCACTTGTCATTAATAGACAAATCTCCCCCATTCTGGGTCGGGAGTAACCTCCCATTTCGGTAAACCGAAATGAACAATTTTCTATTCATAACATTATGATCATATTCGCAACAATATACAAATACATCATTCCAGTGAGTACACTCACCTTGGTTGACAACTATGTATTCACGTTTCGTTCTGGTGGAGATGAACTGGGTTGATTAGACCTTAAACCTGTCAATCCAACTAAATCAGTAATTAAATTCAATCATAAATATTATCCTAACATAGTTATGTAACTTTCCATGACTTTACAACAATAATATAATTCTAATTAAGTCACATTCCATAAAACATAAGTAAAGGCAAAACAATGATATACATGTTGATAAGGTTACGGACATTCAACCGTAGGAAATTCCTTATAAGGAATTTTTAATCAAAGTTAAGTAAACATGAAATTATACTTCTCAATGTATATACACATGAAACATGTACTCAAAGTACCCTTTGTAAGGACGAAATACAAACATTCATTCAAGGGGTATCCAGTATGGCCTGGAATTATTGTCCTACATACTTAACCATCCTATATTCCTAAATTGTAAAAATACAGGGGTCAAACGTTATCAATATGAAAACATATATGAATATAATTTCCAGTACAAGTGAAGGTGTAATTTTTCAAGCTTCCTGGAGCAAGTTATGACCATTTCTTTACAACACAAGAAATCTGCCCTACAAGCTCCTCTATTGTTCCTTCAACTTCCAAGAATTTTTATAATTTTTCTCCAACATAACTTTCCATGATTTTCAACCTATTTTCAGTACACATACTGAATAGTACAGAATTAAAGTTTCATAATCGTTTGACTTTATTTGCTATCTCAAAATCTTGACTAAACTCAGGGCATACCGAAATGAAGTATAGAGACAAAAACTATGTACCAACTTGAAATCATCATTACGGCCTAACCACAAGGATATAAATTCTAATTTTCGGATATAATATGAATACATGAGTCTAATTTCATATCCAATTGTAATTTCTCAATTCCAGTAATCACACAAATATATATTCAAGTTTGAATGCAAGGGGTTTCAATACAAAGTAATTTTTTAGGGTTTATGCATTCAACATAACTTAAACTTGTATATATCCATACATATGCACCCAAGCATGAAAGGTCAATAAACAAGTCAGGAATTTATATCATATAAATCATAAATATATGAAAAATAACAAGATTTGCAATTACGATTACCTTCGGAACTTTTACGTAATTTCTACGAATTTTTCTACACTTTTTTCTCCTCACTTTTCTTCCTAAACTTCTACTTTCTCTTTCCTTAAGCTTAAATCTATCAAAACTATAATTTCTAAAGAAATAAGTTAAAGGGAGAAGTTTAAGTCTGCCAAGGCTGCCTCCCAAGCCATCTAATCAAATTAAAACATTTGGTTCAATAAAAGACAATTTACCACTTAAAGGGAATGGACATCTTTGCCCTTTGTTCGTAAATTCGGTATAACTCTTTACTCGGACATCCATTTGATGATCCGTTTGTTGTGTTACAACCCTAACTCATATGTCTACAACTATCTAGTTTTCACCTAAAGTCATTTCTAATGTGATAAGGGTCAAAACTAGTCTCTAACACGGATATTTCTACCGAAAAAAACAAAATTTTGTGTTTGTAAATAATTCGACCTTTCATGATTTATGAAAGTAGGATCATAATAAACATAATCACTTAACATTAGATATACTAATATCACATTATTCATATCGCATAAGATAAGCATGATTTAAATATAATTTATCATAAGTATATTCGGGTTGTCACAATTAAACTTATTCAAAATGTATCTTTTGTTATTTTGCATTTGCAAAATATGTATTGACCTTGCCATTGAATGATTATATGTTAACTAATGGCAAGAAACATTAATCGGACTTTCCATAAATTGAGAATATGTTAATTAGTTATTCTTTTTCATATTGTATGTGTTGACTGATTGTGGAAACAAAAGATGCTAGTCATTGAAAGACACATCCATATGCAAATAAATCTTTTATAGTGATAGATTTTTTTTCACTAATTATAATTATTTTGTATTTATGAACATATGTTGTATCCAGTTATTATGAACATGTGTCATGGAAAGTTCAGTCGTTATTTATATTAGTTCTTTTTGTTTTGATTTTTATTTTGTATATGGAATATGGGATGGGTTTGAATCAAGGTTCTTAAAAATGCGGGGCGTTATCGAGGCGTGGAGGCCAAGCCTTAAGTCTTACAAGCCTATGCGGGCCTTAGGCGTAAAAAGACGTTTAGTCCTTCTTAATATATTTTAATATTTTTTAACCATAATAAGGCTATTAAAATACTAAAATTCTACATATCATAAAAATATGTCTGAATATATGCAAATTAAAATACTATTTGATTATTTTGGATGACTTAATGGTCCGATTTGTAAAAAAAATTCTTTAAAAGGCGATATCGTTTCACTAAAGCATTGTTGTTTTTAGAAAAAAGTGTGCCTTAAGGGTTTTACCAAGAATAAGGCATAGAAAGCTTAAGGCAAGGCGTTTCTCCCAAGCCTTAAGCCTAGTCATTTTTTAGAATAGTGGTTTAAACTAGTTCTAGGTCTATAGATATCTAAAATGTTTGAAATATTAAGGAAATTATGCCATTTTTAGAGTTGTATGATTCCCGGAATAGGCTTCATATGATATTATTCTTGATGTTAAATTTAAGTTTAAACGTGTTTTATGTCTACATGATATCTAGAATATCCATACTATAAAGAAAATTTACCTTTTAAAAAAATATAAAGGTAACTTATCATTGACAAATACATTAATAGATGTCATTTGTAAAGATGTCTATCAATCCCCATAGAAGTGATAAACTTAGCAAAAATAACTTTTGTCACTCTAACAAGAGGTGACAAATTTGTATATCCAACCCATTTTTTCACTGTTATCAGTAGTGATAAAATTGGCGGGGTAATTATTGTCGCCATTTGTAACCTTATAGGGGTGGTAAAAGTGACAAATATTTGTTGTCACCTCCTAAGTCATGATGATAAATAACATTGACAAAGATCATTTATTACTGCTAATGACAATGACAAATCGCTTATTTTGGTGTAGTGACATGAGCTAAATCACCCAAGATTATCTTCTCCTTTTTGCCACGGAATATGACAGAGTACCGTAAATCAAATGAGCATGAGAGAGATAAAAAAACAGGGATAACCATATGGAACATGATACTAATTGAGAATATATCATATCTAGAAAAAATAGAACCAAATAACAAAATTTAAGAGCAGAGAATGATGCGCACAAACGTGATATGGAGTCGTGTGAATGGATGACACAAAAAGTCTCTGAAAATTAACATTTCAAACATTTTCAAACACAGAATTTGTGAAACAAGTGTATTTCCAACCTTATCATAAATTTGAATGTGTTACTCCCCGTAAATCACAAATATATAGAAAACACATTTTTCATGCAAAAATTAATGTTTTACAACAAAATCAATAAAAATATGCACCCTCAACATGGGCAAAAATTAAGATCAAATATCAATCATTAGCTTAAACAAAAAATATTGATATATAGAAGAAACAAAAAGGATAAATATCAAAACCAAACAATCACGCAAATCATATAAAATAACTTAGTTTAGAATGTAATATCACTAGAGATTTATAAAATCGAAATTGTTTATAAATGTTATGCAAATTAAACATTTTCAATTATCATTTGAAGCATAACAAGAGTAGAATCTTTTGAGCTATCAACTGCATAGAGATGGAAAACCATAAAATCATCAACAAATTTCATTATTGGACACATTTAACAAACTTTTTGTAGGATATCATTTTGTTTACATATTGATATCATGTTTTGCTCACATAACAAATGATTTGGATTTGATTTTTATTCATATTGGTGTATATAATTTGTTCCTCCATACTTCACTACGTATTTGTCTATTTCATCTGTGTAGGTATACTATTAAGAGATTCGAGATTTCAAGTCTACATCACATTCAAACATTTAGAGATATTTCATGCTTCCCGGGCCATCATTACCAATCTTGTCCTGTATTTTTTAATTTTGGGTTTATGGGATGGGATTTAGGCATCATACAGCTTGACAAACCGACTTAAGCATTTGATTGTTAGTTTTGTCCTGAAATCGTCAAAGGGGTAGATTTGTAAGGACAAAATTTTCAATTGAGTCTGTTATATAATTTTGACTTATTCTCGGAACAAAACACGTTTGAGTCATATGGATATTTTTATTGCCACGATCCCACATAGACTATGATGTGTTGAAGTTTATTGAAGACGTTGCAACAAAGATTTAAGGAATTATTTATGCCATAGGTTAAATTAGTGCAAGTTTATTTGTCTTCAAGTTCAATTGCATTTCGAGATCACTCATGTATAAAGGGATAATTTTAAAGGGACTCAGAATTTATTTTAAAAAATGTTTAAGGATGTTATTTATTAAAAAAATGTTTTTAAAATGTTTGAAATTGTTTACACTTCATTTTATTTTGATAAGGATGAATTAAAGTAGTGTTTGGTTTGGACTCTAATTCACTGCGTCACTCAAATGACCTTACTAGTCGAACGAGTGAGATGACGTGTCGTTCGAACGATATGTACATCTCATCCGAGCGATAGGTCAAAGTCGCTTGAACGATTCGCCACCTCAAGAAAGATATAAATAGGTGTGTTTCCATCAGATTTCGTAAGTGTGCAGTCTGAAATATAGTTTTCTTAACAGTACGTTTCTGCACAAGAGTTTTCTAAGGTTTTTAAGTCTAAGCACATCCTTAGAGTTTACAAGATCTGATGTTTCATTACTATATGCAATAATGATCTTGTTAGCACCAAGAAGGTTTCGTTCTATATTGAATATTGTTGGTTTTACGGAGAATAAGTGAAGGAGTTCGTGTTCTGATTCCGTAGACGTTAGAAGCCATATTAGTGGACACCGAGACATACAAGGATGCGTGTGTTATGGACATATATCGTTGAAGAAGGACTTTCTATATGGGCACTATAAGAGGATTGGTTAAAGATCAAAAGAGCATCAATTTTCGTGGGGATCGAGTCGTTGAGTAAGACTTGTGCCTGTTCGTTATAATTCCACATTCACAGTGATTGTCTGGCTTGGTTCATCCAAGGTTTTTTTCCCTCCATGGTTTCCTCATACATACGACATTGTGAGTATTCTTTACTTTATTTTACTTGCTCTAATCACTAGATGGATGTTTATGATTTATTAAGATAGAATTTGGTTCACAACTTGGTCTGAATTAAAAATTGGAAAAAGTTTTTTCACAAAAAGAGAAATTTATTTTGTCATCCTTTAAACACTTTACGCATAAGAAATAAAAAGGACCTCACAAATTGGTAACGGAGCTAGAAATATAATTTTATTGTGTTTGATCCCTTTTGTTTTTTGGAATGAATTTTGGAGGTTTTAAAAGTTTTCGTGCTCCTGTTTTTGATGACACAAATTATGCTTATTGGAAAATACGAATGAGAAGTGCTTTAAAATCCATTGATAAGCGTGTGTGGTTAGCGGTTGAAAGGGGTTGGACACTACCACTCACACGAGAGGGTGAGGTCACTAGTTTTAAACCCGTTGAGTTATAGATCGAGATGAACATAGGCTTGCACTTTACAACTCTAAAGTTTTACACGATATTTCCTCACATGTCACAACCGAAGAGTAAAATAGGATCATGACTTGTGAAACATCAAAAGAGGCTTGGGACACACTTGTACTTACTTACAAGGGCACTGGCACGGTAAGGGTGTCTGAGTTAAAAAATCTCACTACACAGTTTAACACAGTTAAGATGTTAGATAGTGAGTCGTTTGATGAGTTTTATGCTAGGTTATCTAATATTGTCAACTTGTCGCTTAACTCAGGAGAGTTAATTCTCGACAATCACGTGATAAAAGAAAATTTTGAGATTTTTGCTGAGTAGGTTTGATGCAAAAGTGACCGCTTTAAACTCCTTAGGTATGCTTGATTTGACAAAACTTGAAGATATTGTAAGTGACTTACAAACCTATGAACTCGATATGCTTACCTCCAAGCAAGTGACAAATAAAGAGAAGGGCATTGCTTTGATATCCCCGAAGGAGGAAACTAAAGTTTCAGATGGCGATTCCAATTTCGATTTTAAGGATGTCTCCTTGTTGCCAAAGATGTTCAAAATGTTTCTTAAATATAAAAAACAATCAAAACATGCCAAAAAGTTTGAGCAATGCAAGAACAACAAGGTAGATTTCACCCCTAAAGATAAGAGTGAGAAATTTAATAGAGTTGAGTCGAATAGGTATTTTGGGTGTGAGGGGTATGGTGACAAAGTTTTCGAGTGTCCCACTAGACTTAAGAAAGAGGGAAAGAAACTGATAACTTATAGTTCCTCCTTAAGTGATAGTGCTCTAAAAGAGGGAGAGAGTTCTTCCAATGAGAGCAAGTTTCTTTCTTTATTGGCGTATCATGTGAAACATGACGATAAATAGTCCCATAAAGATTCTCATGTTCATGACACTTCCGTGGCCGTTGAAAATAAATCCCGAGTGTGTAAGGATGATGAAAGTGATGAGGATGAGATCGATGTGAAAGATTTTCAAGTTGCATTTAATGAGTTGTATGCTGAAGCGGGGAAGGTGAAAAAGGAAAACTCTAAATTGCAAGCTAGGTTGAATGAGTGAGCCATAGAAAATAATGATGCTTTGATTGGGGGTCTTAGGGAATGGGAGAAGATGTTTAGGGAGAAGACATAATATGTGGAGAAAGAGAGAGATAGCCTTCATGGTTTGATGGAGGTGTTGAAAAAGGATATTCTGGAGTTTGAGGAGTTTAGGCGTATAATTGAGTGTAGGATTTATGAGTTGGAGGAGTGATTGAAAGACTCGAGTAAGGTTATATTTCACTTGGAATATAGGTCAGAGAAGTTGGATAGGATGTTAGGCACTTTCCAAGTCAAAAGTGATAGCTGTGATATAGGCTACGATGATATAGTTGTTCCCATCCCCGAAGCCAATACCAACCATGTGAGAGAGCCCAGTAGGAACATGAGAAGAGGTTGATGTTTTGGTAATAATTACCGACATCAGTACAATTGCACATTTTGAGGTAGGAAAGGTCACCTTAGATGTTTTTGCTATGACATTAGAAATGCTCCTAGGATGTTTAAGAATAAAGCCGTGTCGGTTCCCCAAACCCCCACCCGTCATGTTACACCTACATGGGTTAGGAAATCGAATTTAGTCACATTAGGACTAAAACTTCATGGTTGTCATTTGGTTGCACTTGATTCTTCCCATGCTAGATCTAATGGATGATTTTGTTACCATGTTTATCATACGTTAGTCTTTGCATCATGATTTATATCTTTCTAGTGTTATGACATCTGTATCATCACTACAAAAGAAACTATTTTTTGAGACAATGCTCCTATCGTCTCAAAAAGTCTTTTTTCGGTCTAAAAATCCTTTTGTGGTGCCATTTGAGACGTCAAAGGTGCGTAATATTAGACCCCCATTTTAAAAGACTTTTGAGACAGCAGTAGCCGTCTCAAAAAGTTTATTTTGAGACGACAAAGATGCTGTCTCAAAAGGTCATTACTTACAGGACCCTTTTAAGATGACTAAAAATTTGTCTTTTAAAGTTTGTTTCAAAGACGGTGTATGCTATCTCAAAAGTGTTTTTTAGTTGGTAACTTAACTGTCTCAAAAGGTCCTCGTTTATCGAATTCTTTTGAGACGACAAAGAAGCCGTCTTTAATAATTTTTGCGCCAAAATTAAAATTTCATCCATTCCATAATATGATCAATATACTTTTAAACAAAAACTCTTTAAAATAATATTTAGCATCCCATTTCACCAAATATAACACACAATTTTCCATTCAACTAAATTTAGAGTCCATACAAAGATAAATAGATAATTTCAACATTGTGCCCACCAAACTAAATATCTCTACAAAACTTCACTCGTCTCATTTAAATAAATACATCTAAGCAAAGTAAACTCGCAATCATGAGGAATATGACCTCCATCAAAATGTGTTTAGCCTTGTCCACAAAAGATTTTGACTTGCAATAAATTTATTTAGTGTCAGTTATTGTAAACAAAGAAGTATTCTTTTTTAATAGTTCCTACTGATGAAAATCTGTAAAAACCTTATCAAATTTGTATATCTTCATTTTATTTACTTATAAACACTTAATATTTTAAAATATAACCGACATAGTCTCCTTTGTTTATTAATAAAAAACAACTTGTTTAAAATTAAAAATTAACTCAAAAACAACGATAGAAATAGCCACAACATTGTAAATAACTAAGAGAAAAATATACACAACATATATCCTACCTAACATTCCATCACATACATATATACAAATAAAATATAGATGTGTTATTATCCAATCGGTGTGGGCTGTTGAGGTAATTGATGCATGATTAAGGATAATACTCTAAAAAAAACTTTGCATTTCACTTCTCATATCAGTTTTCATTTGTAGTAGTGATGGTCGGTGGCGAAATTCTAATTCTTCGAGCTCTTGTCGATGTTTAGCCTCTCGATCTTCACCATCTTTCTTTAGTTGATTAATATCCTCCAATAATGCAAGAGAGGAACACCTTCGTGTAGATGTTGGTCTAATAACTACCACTTTTAGTAAAGTATAACCATGACCTCCTTATCCTACCACATCCTTAAAAATCTCATTCCTTCTTCTGGACCATTTTGTTTCTCTTTTGGTGGTTCATTCAGTCGTCTCTCGAGCATTGCCTACCAATTAATCATATATTAGAAATTAGTAAATGGCTTCGGTTAGCATATATCCACATCGCTCTATTTGATGACCCATCTTGAACATTGAAAGGATTATTATTCGAATCCCGAGTGGCTTGCCACATGCTAATTTCATCAACAGGGTCTCCTGCCTCTACCCTCTAATAAAAATAATGTATATATTAATATTTATTAAAATAAAAATTATAAGTGCTTATATTACCAAAATTCTAACGTCCTTGATAATTTTTGCATATGGATTTTTCCCGGTCCTTGAGTAAGAACATTCACCTTCACGGTTCTTGGAGTTTTGCCTTGCTATATCCTATAAAAAAGGTTAGAGAAATTAATAAATTTGATGTTATTAATGAAGTAGATGTAAATAGACTCATCCTAAACTTAATGAGTTGTCATAAAATTATCTTCGTTAGACCCGAATACTTTACTAATGTATGCCATTAAACGTTTTCGACTAGAGGGGCGTATTCTTCAACCGCTCTTCATTGGTTTGAAACTTTTCATAGTGATCTATCTTCAATCGATAATTCCATTGCCTCCATGTAGCTCCTATTCTTGCAAAATAAATTGGTTTAAAACCTTCTGGTGCATTTGTGTTTTTCTAAAAATTTATAACGAAACAAATAAATTAAATTTGTTAGAAATTTAACAAACTCATATATAACGAAATAAATAAGTTAAATTGAATTAATAAACTACTTTAACTTCATTCCAAATCCCCTCAAGAGCGTCCTTTGTTTCCTCGGTCCAAGATAACATTGTCAATGAAAACAAATTTCTACTCCTAGCATAGTAGCCTAATTGCGACATCAATTTACAGCGAATACAAAAAGGAATTAGGTTGTTTTGAAAGATAACTTCGGTTCGATTAGAGAAGCCCCCTGTCATGGATTAGAGCACCACCTTTCATGGATTAGAGGAGCCCCCATGTGTTCCTTTAAGGCTCATTTAAATGAGCAGGTACTGTTCGAATACAAAACTGAGTGTGTGAGTGTCTACAACAGAATATCCTCACTAAAAAATTATATAAGGTACATCTAGTTAAAAAAATTATTTAGTTAAAAGAACGCAAATAAAGTTAAAGTAATAAGTGTAACTAAAAATGAATGGTTAAGTGTTTAAGGTGGCTTAAATTGTCCATTTTACCTCGCATACTGTGAAGAAGTTACTAAGTCGTTTTGACAATTTTTTTTATCATTTTTGAGGACAACTTTAGTCCAACTGATTTTCCTAAAGGGAAAACATCAAATCCATCTTACCCCTATGGATACCAAAACTGTGACTAGTGAATACCATTTTCTTCTTACCGTTTGAATGATATAAAGTAGATACGCAAATATCAGCTTTATTTTCTTCTAACATCCACCTAGATAGTTTGCCAGAGTTTGGAGAATCATTAATAGATAAGTACACGTCCCCACTCACTAAATAAGCATAAACGTTACAATGTATACATTCCCATTAACTATGTAATCATGAACTTTACTAATTATTTGAAAATGAAACGACATTACATCATAAATAATTAAATGAATCGAAAGAAAATGTATTTTCAAACTACAAGTTTTAAGACTTAAAAGATAGAAACATATCTACTTTTTGGAGTGGAAGTAAAAGTGAGAGAAAGATAGATCAAATAAGCAAAACTAAAAATATTTTACCCTTACAACATTTTATAGATAACTGAAAATGAAATCGAGACATGGTTGTTATTTAATTTAAAAACCCAACATTACCTCCTAACTTAAAACCCACCGTAACCTTCCAACATAAAAAATATGAAACTATATAATCTCAACATGCATTCCCCATAAAACTAAATACTAAAATGGAATCAATGGACCACATAAATTCTAAATACCCATATAACCACCCCCACCCCCCCACCCCCACCCAAAAAAAGACATATACACACAAATTATATATGAATAGGAATAAAAAAGTAAATGTAAAGAAAATAAATTTTCGTATGCTTTAAAAACACATTTGATTACGCACCCAAACATACATACACCCACACACTCACACCCCCACCCCCAATACCCCAAAACTGAGTGTCTACAGTAGAAATTCATAATAATCAAGAAGTGCATATAACATATTTCCAATCAATTCAGTAGCAGATATTCCAGATGATCACTAAATTGAAGAAGAAAACTAAGAAATACAACAAACCAAAGGCATCAACAATGGGGATGTGAGTATTTTGAAAAATGTTCAATCGAGAAGAAAATTCCAAAAACATATATAGGCAAGATGCATATTTGTGATTTTTCTAGAGAGGAAATGCAGAATAATGATCAGTGTTGTTTATTCTCAAAAACTACAAAAATTCCAAAAATAACAAAGAATCGAGCTGTCAATAAGGAAAATTACCCAGATACTGAAGTAGATGCGAAGTTAGTGCCTATGACGGAAGAATTACAAAATTTTACAAATTATTGATCTGTTAAGACAGCTTGGGATAACTGTCCTAAACCCTTTAAGTTTTTTAATAAGTGGTGTATTAATTCTAATGTTCAAAATATCGTTGAGCATTCTTGGGCTGCTGTCATCAGTGCTCCTCCTATGACTCTCCTTGCTTTTAAGTTAAAAAGGAAACAAACTATCATATGAGAATCTAATAGAGGATTATACTATCCAATATTTATAAAGAAAATGTATCAACATATCAAATTGTTAGAAATATATCATCACCCTTCTTTTGTTAAGAAAAATTGAAAAAGTACCATCCCTCTCAAAGTCTAATTAAACTCTACCATCTCCATATAATTGAATTACTGAATCTAATATTCTTCGAAGATACATGTTGAGTTGGTATATAGCCTGTGATAGTAATGCTCCAAGCTTAGGATGTTGGGAAGCAACCAATGTATGGCGTTTAACACAACAAAAGGATCAAATGTCGTCTAAATGAAGTGAGACGTTGGTCAATTAACTTTTATAACCATTTTACAAATGTGTAACTCAGTATTTGTAAACAATATTATTTTAAGTCCCAAAAATGCATAATTTATTTGTGGGATATAGAGATAAGAGTTGAATGACCTCAACCAACTTTGGTTTTTGATAAACCACTTTTGTGCCCTTGCGATTTTCAACCCAATCACACTTGAATAAAATAAAATTCATGCCATTAACATATTGAACTTCAATGATGTCTGTCAGCTCCTTGCAATATGTAATATCTTGCCTGCAGTAGGATTTTTATCTTTTCGACTTGAATAACTCATTTGTTCGACTTTATAACTATGCCTCTATTTTGAGTTTTCTTTTTTCATATCGACTTTCATCATTCGAAATTGAAAATCGCCAAAAATATAAGATTGGAATCTAACTCCGTCTTTGAGGGGATCTATTTCATTGGATAGTTCAGCGCCATCGGCTTCCATTCTACTCACCCATAGTATTTTAAAATAAATGTCAATAAACAAATATAATCGTAATTTATAATTCAAGTATTTGTTATGATGTTTTTATTTACATTATCCTTAATCCATATGTTGAACTCTTCGTTATGAAAATGATTAACATGATGCTTTTGTGAATCTTGATGGTAAATTGACGAAAGGTCTACGGGATGTTTTCTACAATGTAAAAGCATAGTCATATATCTATTTCATACAAAAGTATAGAAAAGTTTTTACAAAATCCAAATAGGTATAATGAAACTTACTGGATGAGTGGTGTCATTAACTGAGTGTTTGTAAGAACATACCGATGAGCTTGCGTATACATTACTTGATAAAGTTTAAATGGATCTTTTTTCCCAAATGCACGACCATCCATATCCCCCTTAACATCATTTCCAGATGGTCGGTCAGACTTGGTTTCCACACCAATGTACCGTGAGCAAAAAGTCATGCATTCCTCCAAAAGAATAGAGTTGGCGATCGAGGCCTCTGGATGAGCTCGACTATGAACATATATTTTTAAAGTGTGGAGATACCTTTCAATTGGATACATCCAATGGTAAAAGACACAACCAGCAATTAGGAGTTCATTGGAAAAATGTATAGGCAAGTGTTCCATCACAGAAAAAAAAACACGACAAAAATATCTTCTCAAGGCTGGAAAGTGTAAGAGCCATCCGATCTTCAAACTTTTCCAAATCTGCTGCGATAATTATACTTGAGAAAAATATCACAAAGAAATGGATTAATTCAATCAAGGCTTTGACAATATACTTTAGTAATACCCTTCGTGCTGCTATAAGAAGTAATTTTTGCAATAAAATATGATTATCATGGCTCTGTAATCCTGAAATATTTCTTTCTTGCTTGTTCACGCACCGTGAAATGTTCGATGAGTAACCATCAGGAGTTTTAACATTTCGCAATACTTTAAAAAAATTCCATTCTCCTTGTTACTCATTGTGAACTCTGTTGGGGGAATGCATTCTAAATTTGACCCCCATGGTAGAGGATGTAACTCAGGTATAATATTCAATTCTTTGAGGTCTTATTGAGACGTTAATTTGTCCTTTGTCTTACCTTTAGTACCCAAAAATGTAAATAGGACATTATCACACACGTTCTTCTTAATATGCATCTCATCGAGATTATGGCGAATAAGATTATCCTTCCAGTACGGTAAATAAAAAAATACACTTTTCTTCTTCCAACCCATTCTAGGTTTCAACACATTCTTTGTTTTCTTTTCTAGCACCTCTTTTTCCCTCCTTCTAAAGACATCTTCCATCTTTGATTCAGTTTCAATGTCAAGATCCTTCAACTGTTGCAACACTTGCAAGACTAGAAGTTTTAATAGGCTGGTCGTAATTCTACCCTCTGATAAAATGGTGTCTTTTGCCTATGAAACCTATTACGGGGGTCTAAGAATCAATGATGAAGCCAATAATAGAAATTCTGACCATGCTTTAATCTCATTGATTGATGGTCTTCGTTAAAATAAGGACAAGCAAATGTACCTTTTGTGTTCCATCCTGATAACATGGCATATGCTGGGAAATCATTAGTAGTCCAGATCAACGATGCATGCAATTGAAAGAACCCCTTACTAGATGCATTGTAAGTGCGTACACCATCATTCCATATCTCAATCAACTCATCAATCAATGGTTGTAAAAATACATCATTCTTAGCTCCGAGTCCATTTGGTCCATCTATAAGTATTGACAAAATAAAATGAGGTTGCTTCATGAACAACCACGGAGGTAAATTATAAATAATGAGGATAACGAGCCATGTATTGTGCTTAAAGCACATATTACCAAATGGATTAAATCCATCAGAAGATAACCCAAGTCTAATATTGCGATTGTCTCTTGCAAAATATGGGTATTTCTCATCAAATGTTTTCCAAGAATGAGAGTCTACTGGATGCCTCAAGACAACATCGTCAATCTGTTCCTCGGTATTCCATTTCATTAGAGGAGCGGTATGGTATGAGCGAAATAATCTTTGCAATTTAGGTTTCAAAGGGAAATATCTTACTTTCTTTAAGTCTACCTTCGGGGCTTGGAAACCCACACTTGAATCATCATCTATATATCGACAAGATCCTCATATTTCACACTTTTCATGATTCTCATGTTGATTTCGAAATAGCATATGGCTGTTTTGGCATGTATCCCACGTCTCGTACTTGAATCCCAAGTCCTTCGTTAACTTGTTGGATTGGTAGTAAGAGTTGGTAATTCTAGACCTCAAAAATACCCTCCCCAAAAATCCCAACAACCTAGTGAAATAACGATTTGAAAATCCATTAAGTTTATTCATGTGCAAGAGTTCAACAACAAATTACAATTCCGTAAACCCCCTGGAAAATTTTCATACAAATCACACTGAGCCTCTTTCAAAAGTCTAGAATACTCTGGAACATTTTCATCTGATCCGAAGACTTCTTTGGTTCTATATTACTCATCATTACTCATATTGTCATGTGTGTGAGGAATACCCCTTCCCTCTTGAACCATTGTATCTCGAACATTCAATTCAATGGGTATATCATCAACTTGCATATCATCCCATGAAGAATTCATATTGCTTCCTACACTACCAAAAGTCTCTCCGTGGAAAACCCAAACCTTATAAGTCTTGTCAAACCATGCATCTCAACATGATTTCTCACCATTTATCATGTGTGGTATACTCGATTTGTGCATCTCTTATATGGGCAATAGATTTTTATGGTCTCAATATTCTCGTTTTTTATGCATAGGTAAGAATTCCTTCAATTTCGTCATTGTATTCTTTTGAACATCGATTACGTAAATTAATCCAACTCTTATCCATGATACCTAATAATGAAAAAAAATATGATTCTCAACAATTTGATACATAAATTCAAAAAATTCAATAGCAAACTAATTGAAATAATAATAATATAACCCAAAATTCAACGCATCAATTTTAATATCTACATGTTTAAAAAGTCACACAATCAACATAAAAAATCAAGAAAGGAAAGCATTAGGTCATTAAAAAATCACACAATCAACAATTTAGCACTAATGCACCAAATCTTAAGAAATGACAATAGCCAATATAATTAAAAATTCACACAATCAACATTTTAACATCTACATCATTAAACATTTATACATAAAAAAAACTTGACCAACATACGCATTTTCATCCCTGCTCGAATCACTATGTTCATCTTCTACTTTGTATGGCACATACACTTCATCATCTTTAACCAATTTTTTATTACTTTTTGATTTACTTTTCTTTCTTTTAGCACGATATCACATTAGCGAATACAATTATGGACTCCCACTTGTTTCAATTTTGATCTCTTCTCTTTTATTTTCTTCAAACTCTGCCTCTCGCACTCCTTCAATGTTATAAACATTTTCTGATAAAAGATATGTAATTAGAGAAGGCTGAGAGAAAATGAAAAATCAAGTTCATCTTTTTAGATTCTTTAAAGATCGTGACATTAATTTTTTTGTGCGTACTAATTTTTTGTGTAAACTCGAATTTTAATTAATGCTTGCTTTCGGTACCACCTTACATACTGGAGCTTGTGTCCCAATACTTACGGTCCTTTTGATTGGCGTTAAATTGTTTTTGATGGAAAATACTCATATTATCTCATTTATTACTTTTAAGGTGCTTGATTTCGAATGCATACAATTAAAACACTACCTATAAATATGAAAAGTGTTCCATGTTTTTATCAATTTTCACAGATAATAATTTTCACCCACCACCCAAAGAATTGATTTCCATGGAAAACTTCAAAAGTAAGACCAAATCACTCTTATCGTTTCCACACATTTTTCAACTTTGTAATCAAACACAACCTTAGTGATTTAAATGTTAAAGATTTAGCATTTGATATTGTGGGTACCCGAAATTAGGACCATGGGCCTGGACGAGTAGCCCAGTCCTGGCGACCCAAAGTCCAGGCCCCTCATCTCTTATTTTGATCCGGTCTCCCCCCACATTCTCATTAAGGGAAGTTATAAGGGAGATGGAAGACGTGGGGGAACCCATCACCTCCACTTACCTACATGTACATGTATATATTAAACCCTAGGTCTGGGGCAAAAGGAAAGTTTTTGTATTCTCTCTAATTACTCTCCGGAGTATACCAAAATAATATCGACTGCACCACCGTGAACGTAGGCACATCTTTGCTGAACCACGTACATCCTTTGTTGTGTGATTTTCATTTTATATTCCTTGTTCTTACTTGGTGAATGCTTTCTTCTTATTTATTTGTGTTGCACAATAATTGTCACCACAATTGCCGCCATCTATGGGAAGCGTTCATCTTTCCCTGAGAAGAGCCCACACTAAGAATGGAGTTTAAGATGTCTGGTCACAGCAGCAATGCTCCTCAGGCAGGAGATATTCAGGAGCCACCTGCTCCTCGCAGGATTAGGTTTGAAGTTCGACGTTCAAATCAGAGAGCTCACCTGGAAAGGCCAGCCTCAGAAGAAAGTCAGGGACCAGCGAGGTCCACACAGATATCTAAATTGATTGATGCGTATGAGGAAAGTCTCCACGAGCAGAGGGAGTCTTCCCGCAGATACGAGGCTGAGAATGCTCGCTTGAGAAGAAGACTGGAAAGACTGGAGAGGGAGCTTCATCCTGATAACAGGAGACGTCCATACCGCACTCCTAGCCCTCAGGCGAGCAAGTCTCGCAGTCAAGGAAGGAGCCCTAGGCGAGAATATCAAAAGGTCGAAGGAGGTAAGTCAAATGACGACCTCTGCTAACGGCTTCGAAGAGCTCGCCGCTACCAGAGCCCTGCTCGCAGCGACGAAAATATACGAAATCGAGTCCGCAGGGAGATGGACCAACATCCTGCTCACCACGGAACAAGATCAACCAAATAACTCGCAAGGCGAGCTCTCAAAACCTTGATAAAGTCACCGTTCACGAGGGAAATCGAAGAGGAGGAAGCCCCCAAGAAATTTACCATTCCAAGGTTCAAGATTTACGATGGAAAGACTGATCCCATCGATCACGTCCGGCAATACCGACAGGCCATGACCGTCTGGAATCACCGAAATGCCCTCATGTGCCGCATTTTTCCCTCGAGCCTGTATGATGTAGCACAGAAGTGGTTCGAAAAGCTCCCCCACCGGTCGATCAGGAATTTCAAATCCCTAGCCAAACTTTTTACATCCCGATTCATTACCAGTAGCTCCCATCCCAAAAGGATGGATGCTTTGCTAACAATGAAGAAAAAGCCTCAAGAGACCCTCCGAGACTACGCGAAGAGGTACTGACAGTTATTCAATGAGATCGAGGACTGCGCAGAGGAAGTGGCAGTGGCCTCCTTCAAAATTGGGCTCCCTAGTTCTTCCCTCCTATACCAGTCCCTGACGAAGAAGGAAGCCATGACTATTGACAACCTAATGGCCCGAATCGAGAAATACGCAAAGGTGGAAGATGTCACCCGCCCTAATACAGGAGAAAACGATCGAGCTAAGCTCACTACCAAGGAAAGTGAGAAAACTGAGAACCAGAAGAAAGGAGGAAAGAATGGGGGAAAAAATGGCTCCAAGAAGGGAGGAAACCATGACGTGTCTAAAGTATTCCAGGCGGTCAACACCATCTTCAAAGAACCAATTTACAAAATTCTCGCGAAGATCAAAGATGAGCCATTCATCAAGTGGCCCAGGAAAATGGGAGGAGATCCATCGAAGAGGAACAATGCGTTAAGATGCGCTTTTCACAAAGAGGGAGGACATAAGACCGAGCACTGCAAAGCTCTTAAGTCTCACCTCGAGGAGTTGGCCAGTCCGGGCATTTGAACGACTTTGTGGAAAAGAGGGCAGAGAAAGTGGCTGCCAACAGAGAGGCGAGACTCGACAACGTGCTGGAGGATGATGCTGGACATGAGTTCGCAGTAATCCACGGAGCATCTGACGTCAAGCAGATACAAGGGAACTCAGCTCGAATGGAAATGAAAAAACTTACAGCGGTAATGTAGGCTTTTCAAATCGATCCAAAAAAGTCACAGTCAGGAATGCGTCGACGAGTAGAGGACGTCAACTATAACAAGCATATTGTTTTCACGGATGAAGATTTGGTGGGAGTAAGGACCTCACATCATGATGCCCTGGTCATTACACTCAGGATATCCAACTTTGACATCGACAAGCTGCTCATCGATCAAGGAAGATTATCTGAAGTAATGTACCTCGACCTATTCCGGAAATTGAAGTTAAGCATCGCTGACCTAAAGGAAGCTACTTTTCTTTTGGTCAGATTTGCTGGAAAAATGACCATGCTGTGGGCAAGATAGTACTGCCAGTACGTGCTGGAAACGTCTCCAAGATGATCGAGTTTTTAGTAGTTGACATCGACTCATCGTACCAGGCCATCCTCGGCAGGGGATGGCTCCATGTGATGAAGGAAGTCTCCTCGACCTACCATTAGAAGCTCAAATATGTAATCGAGCGAGGAGTAATGGTGATCCACAGTGACCAAGCGATGGCGAGGAAGTGCTTCATAGCAACCATCCGACCAAAGCCAGAGAAGAAGGCCGGTCAACCCAGCGAGAAAGTTGAAGAAGGTGTGACACCTTCCAAGTAGCAATTAAAGTACAGAAGACGTGAAGTAGAGGAGACCAGGCTCCTCCCCTCCGAGCGTGTCGTCAAGGACCTGGTAGAAGTTATGGCTGAAGTTGGTGACAGTAGCAGAGTCTTCTTGATTGGAGCATCTCTCACCGACCAAGAGCAGAAGGAGTTGACGATATTTCTGAGATACAACGTAGATGTTTTCGCATGGGAACCATACGAGATGCCTGGAATCGATCCCAATATGGTCTGTCATCAGCTGCACATTGACTCCATATTCAAGCCAATCACACAGAAGGCACGGAGAACTCCACTCGAGAAGGCTAAAGCGGTCGAAAAGGAAGTCAAAAAACTGCTGGATGTAGGATCCATACGGGAAGTGCAATTCCCCAAGTGGTTGTCCAACCCAGTAGTACTTCCGAAGAATAATGGGAAGTGGAGAGTTTGCATCGACTTCACTGACCTCAACAAAGCATGCCCTAAGGATAGTTTCCCCTCCCAAAGATAGACCAACTAGTAGACGCCACTGCAACTCACGAGCGAATGAGTTTCCTGGATGCATACTCAAGATGTCACCAGATCCTCTTGTATGCCCCAGACCATGACAAAACGGCGTTCATCACGACAGTTGGGTTATATTGCTACAAGGTCATGCCCTTTGGGCTCAAGAATGCAGGGGCAACCTATTAACGTCCGATCACTAAAATGTTAAAGGATCAAATGGGAGACACAATGGAGGTCTACATCGATGACATGCTCATTAAGAGCAAGAAGAAGGAAAATCACCTCTCGGACCTGTCAAAGACCTTCGAAATCCTCAGGAAGTACCGTATGAAACTTAATGCGAGCAAGTGTTCCTTCGGTGTCCAGTCAGGAAAATTTCTTGGGTACTTGGTCAGTAAGAGAGGCATAAAATCTAATCCAGACCATATCGATGCAATCAATAGGGTGCAACCCCCTCGAACAATTCCGGACGTGCAGAAGCTCACTGGAATGCTCGCCGCCTTAAATCTCTTCATCTCCAAATCCTCCGAGAAGTGCAAGCCTTTTTTCCAGCTTCTAAAGGGGAGTAAACTGATATAGTGGAGCCCAGACTGCTCGCGAGATTTGGACGAGCTGAAGTCCTACTTAAGCTCTCCACCGCTGCTTGTCATACCACAAAAAATGGAGTCTTTGTACCTGTACCTCTCCGTATCCAATCACACTGTCAGCTTTGTGTTAATATGCGAAGTTGCAGGAATCCAACACCCTATTTACTACGCGAGCAAGACCTTATTAGACGCCGAGCAAAGGTACTGCCATTGGAGAAGCTCGCCTTTGCAATTGTAATAGCCTCGAGGAAGCTGAAGCATTATTTCGAAGCTCATACTATCATCGTCCTTACACCGCATCCCCTTAAGGCGGTCCTAAGGATAGAAAACTTATAGGGAAGACTGTCTAAGTGGTCAGTCGGGCTCGATCGGTTTGACAACCAATTTCAACCAAGGACGGCTATCAAGGGTCAGATCCTTACTGATTTCATAGCCGAATTCACGGGTGAAGAACTCTCCGACCAACCTCAACCAACAAGGCAAAAGAAGTACCAAGCAACAGAGAGAACCTGGAGACTCTTCGTTGAAGGAGCCTCCAACTCAAAGGGGGAAGGGGTAGGCATTGTCCTCATCACTCCAAAAAATACAATCCTCAAACAAGGAATCATGCTTGGATTTGCAGCCTCCAACAACGAAGCAGAGTACGAAGCCCTAATAGCCGGTCTCTAAAAGGCACAAACTCTAGGAGCAAAACATTTACAGGTGTTCGGCGACTCTCAACTTGTCTCCAATCAGATAAGTGGAGATTACAATGAAAAGGATGAAACAATGGCAGCCTACCTCGCCTTAGTGAGAGAATTAATGTCAAGCTTTGAAGAGATCAATATCCAGTAGTTTCCCAGGGGGCAAAATAGTCATGCTGATGCCTTAGCAGCCTTGAGTTCGACAGTTGACTCTGACCTTAAAAGGGTCATCCCCATCGATTTCCTCATTTTCCCGAGCATTAACCACAATAACAAGTTAACAAACGTGGAACAAATACTCTAAGTGGGATCAACCCCCAACTGGATGGACCCCTTAAAGGATGGCATGCTCCCAGATGACAAGAAAACTGCCCACCAAATAAAAGTCAAAGCTGCTCACTTTCACTTATCCACAGGAGGCGACTTGTATAAGAAATCCTTGTTCGATCCCTACCTTAGATGCGTCCACCCAGGTGATGTCGAGCAAGTGCTACACGAGCTTCACGAAGGAATCTGTGGAAGTCATTTCAGAGGAAGGTCTCTAGCCTTTCGAGCAATGAAGGAAGGCTATTGGTGGTCATATATGCAAAAGGACTCCACAATATATGTCCGCAAATGCTTGAAATGCCAATTCCACGATCCTATGGACCACCAACCCACCAGCGACCTGAAGTCCCTATCCAACCCATGGACCTTCGCCCAATGGGGAATGGACATTGTGGGACCGCCGCCTACCGCCGCCGGTAATCTCAAACACCTGTTGGTTTCGACTGACTACTTCACCAAATGGATCGAGGCTGAACCCCTGGCAAACATCCGAGATGCTGATATAATAAGGTTCATATAGAGGAATATAATCACTCGGTTTGGAATCCCCAGAACCATCATCACCGACACTGGAACGCAGTTCGAAAGTGGCCCCTTTCAGAACTTCTGTAACGAACACGGGATCTGACACCACTTCAGTTCAGTGGCCTACCCCCAGAGCAATGGCCAAGCTGAAGCTTCCAATAAAACTGTGATCGGTGGATTAAAGAAGAAATTAGAGCGAGCCAAAGGCGCATGGGTAACAGAGCTACCCCATGTTTTATGGGCGTACCGAACCAATCCTCGACGAGCAACAGGAGAAACCCCATTTTCGCTGACATATGGCATGGCATCAGTCATCCCACTAGAAGCAGGTTTGCCAATAATGAGACCCATCCTTGTCAACCAAGGCCTGAATGATGAAGCATTGCTTGTCGAACTCAACCTAGCCGACGAGCGCAGAGAGCTAGCCCTGGTGAAGCTAGCGAACTATCAGTAACAGCTCACGAAGAATTACAACAAAATGGTTAACCCGAGGACATTCCAAGTTGGGGACTATGTTCTAAGGAAATTCCTGGGTAGCATAGTGAAATCGTCAGACGGCAAGCTAGGCCCAAACTGAGAAGGACCCTTTAAAGTAACTAAAGACGATCTGCAAGGTGCCTATCACTTGGAAATGATGGAGGGCAGAGAAATACCACGAGAATGGAACACAGCTAATTTTAAGAAATTCTATTTTTAGATCTTTTTCTTGTATTCTTTTGTTATGAAAACAGAAGTTCATTTTCCTTATTACTAATGAAAGTTACTTAATTGGTTACACTCTGATTGGTGACAGCTACATTCATCGCATATCTTTTCCAAATAACAAGCACACTGATCACTATAGCAGGGGAATACTTCTCCTCATGCCATCGTCATATAACATGAGATACCTCTTAGCATTTCCCCTGGCAATAAATGAAGCCCTATAGGGGATCCTTAGGCAATACGACCAAATTTTATTCTGGTCATCAAACCTACTTCGGTTGAGTAAAATCTTGATCGGAGGAAGACATCCAACACCAGGTGTGTCCTCGCCAATTGCCCCACATAGGCCTAAGGGAGTGTGACGACACAACCTAAAAGGTAAAGTGGAGCATAATGGTATCTTGGTATTATACTGGACTGGGGGGACACTTGCATGACAAAACAAAAAACATTACAGAGCAGCAAGAGTATGAAAAGTAGGATGCACACGTTTAGTCAGCAAAATTGCCCAAAACATAAACTTTTCATTAATCCATCATACTTACAACAATGGTAATACATGTTTAGTCGGCGAACTCACCCAAAGCATTTATATTATCAAAAATACAAAAAAAATAACTAGCAAAATCTCAATGGGGTGGAACCCTCCGAGTAAGATAATCAGCCACTCGAGCTCTTCGTCCGTCATCAGGAGAAGGAACTAACTCTTCCACCACCTCATTTGCATTCGACTCCAATAATTACCGAGGAATAGCATCGATGGGGATCCATCGATCATCCCTCCGGAATGGGTTAGGCATCTGCGTGGAGGAAGACATCTCATGACGATACCGTAGCACCGAGTTCCTCGGGACTTGCATCTCCTTCAAGGCACTTAGCCACCCCCTGATAAAAGAAAGCTCCTCGAACTCAGACAACCTTGTTGGAGCATCCGACCAGCCTTGATCATAACCGCCAGCCCACGCTTGCCGATGGCCTTTCTTGAACAAGTGCTGCAACCGAGTGATGTCCCTTTGAAGCCCAGCAGCGATTACATATGCTCGCTGAACATCACCGCGGAGTTCTTCCATTTCCCTATCGCGAAGTTCTTCTCCTTCCCTGCTTATGCTCCTGGTGCTCCTACCAACTCGTGGAAGGGGAGGGCGAGTGAGACTTCGCGACATAGGAGGGGTAACATTATGATCAGCTCTAGTTCGCGATGATGAGGAGCTCGACGCATGCTCCCTGAGTCGTAAGACTTCTCTCCTCAGATCTTTATTCTCCTGCTGAAGAACCTCCGCTACTTGGTTGATCTTGGAGGCCTCTAATAGTTTTGTCTTCAGCATATTAATATCCTCTTGCACTGAAGCACCAATATCCTCCATCTCCTGGAGCCTGTCCTTCAGCTTGGCCACGAGTTCAGATTGCTCCTTCTACTTCTCATTTATAGACCTAAGGGACTTACAAAGCTTAACGAAGGCCTGGCGAACTTCGGGACTCGCATTGGGACCAAGGGTCCTACCCAACTGGGAAGTAGCAGGAATGTAATCATCCACATCAACTAACTACAAGAAAGAGAAAGAAAAGGGAGAGAAAGGGACAAATCAGTACAAGCAGAAATGAAGCCTTTTTCATTAATGAAGATTGAAGTTACATCGAACTGAAAAAAGAAAAGTTTACATAATGGAAAAAACAAAAATAAAAACCAATCCTATCAGATAACTAACTAGCAACCTCAGGTGGCCCAGAGGTTGATGGCCCTTTCCCCTTATTAGCATCAACAGGAGCACTGTCCCCTGTAGGGGTGGTCTCTGTCACCACAATAGGAGAAACGTCAGCAGGGGCGCCCGAGGAACAGGATCAGAGCCTTCAACGGCTGGGGTAGGGTCCTCATCTACGACTGGCCTTGGCCCTGGGTCGTGCTCGTCAAAAAGGGGTGATGCAACATCTACTCCAGCAATAATGAGAGCCTTGTTCCATCCTTTCTTGAAGTTCGGACGGCTAATATAACCTATCTAAACTTCACATCCTCTTATGCTGCGGCCCAGCCAGAATTGTAAGAATCTTCCTTGGCAGTAATAGCCTCAGACTCCTTCTTCTTCAGCTCTTCAGTGAGCACCCTGTTCTCCTCAACGACTGTAAGTTTTCTCGAGCAAACCAAGTCATACTCCTGCCTCATCTCCTTCAGATCTTAGACTGCAGTGTCCTTCTCCTTATTTGCGGTGGCAAGAGCCAAATCGGATGAAAACCGAGCAGGATCAACGACTTTGAAGTTGGCCTCGAGCTCTTTACCCTTCAGCTTCAGGGCAGAGTTCTCTTTCTCCAGCTCACTATTCTTCTTCACCAGCTCATCGCGTGAATGATACAGCACGACGAAGTCAGTAACAAACTGCAGAAAAAAGAAGGCATTAGAAGTGGAAAATGGGGGAAGTCAGAAAAGCATAAGAGAAAAAGGGAAAAATCTTACCAGAGCAAGCCTCTGACTAGCCTGAAGGGCCAAGTACTCTGACCCTACTACCCTTTGGTGATCAGCCGGGAGGACATCTCTCTCGAAAAAAGCTGGGGCTAGCTGAGGAAAAAGTACCACGGAGGCCCCCTCGGGCAAAGAAGACACCGGGACTAAGGCCTGTTCGGCCTTCGTCCTCGCTTCAGCCCTCCTCTTCTCCTCCTCCTTCTCGCTCTCTTTCCTCTTCCTCTCCTCCACCTTCTATTTCTCCTCTATTTTCTTCCTCTCTGCTTCCTTTTTCCTCTCTCTCTCTCTCACCTGCTCCTCTTCCTTCCTTTTCCTCTCCTGCTCCTGAGCAGAAGATCGTGAACCAGTAGACACAGCCCCCGAGGCAGATTTTTGCTTCTTCAACCTCTGTGCGAGGAGCATGTGGTCTTCATCATCATCATCCCGAATTAGGTTTTTCAGGGGTGGAACCATTCCTTCACTCGAACTGCTAGAGGTACTCGACGATCCTCGAGCTTCAGAAACCTCCCTACGATCAGAGGTCCTACTACTGCTAGAGCTCCCTCCCCGCAGATCACTTACAGCTCAAACAATGTCACTCTCAGAGATACTCTCTTCCTCGTCCAATTGGATAGGACCTGCAGTAGTCTCTTCATATGACTATCCACAGGCCTTGCTATAAAGATGGAACCAACGTTCTTGTACTCGAGCAGGAAGGCAGCAGATCTGTGGTGCTCGCCGTCACCTAAAGGCTCCCTGATTTTCCAAGCCTTTACCAATTCTAAAAGACGGACCTCGTTGAGTGTAGGTTCTAAGTTCTTTGACTTCGCTGCGAAAGAAAAAGCAAAGAAGAGTTAGAAGGATTACAAATCAATAAAAATCAAAATAACAGTATAATGTCTACCTATGTATTCCTCCCCATAGAAGGGGACAGAGAACCTCTCAGACCTCGACCCTTCAAATTGGGGAGAAAATTGCCAATTTCTAACAAGGAAACCTGCTTGCCAGTAGTCCTTATGTGAATCGGGTATATTTACTACCAATACCCTGTCAGGGATCCTAGCTTCGAGGTAAAGGACACCAGAACTAGTTCGAGAAAAGGAGTAACAAAAACAGACCTCGACGTGCCCTAACCTAGTTCCATACAATTGATTTATCATATGGACGCCATTTACTATTTTCCACACATTGAGCGAGCATTGTGCAGGAACAATATTGAAATAGCCAAAGAAATACAGGAACAAATCATTGGGAGGAAAAGTGAGTCCCCCTTGGGAAAGCAACATAATATGGATCCAGTGAGCATCATCTATCTCTCTAACGTTCTTAGGAGGGGAGGAACAACACTCAATATCTACCCACTCGGGAATGTTGTAAAACTTCCTAAACTCAGAGACCGACCTATTCCCAATCTTCGCCATTGAAAAGCCCTAGAAAACTATAAACTCAAAGAGAAAGCACAGAGAAAAGATACAAGGAACTTACAAGATAGAAGACCAATTCGAACGATGAAGAAGCACGAGCCCAAACGGCAAGGAAGCAATGATACTAGAGATTGAGAGAAGAAGGTACGAAGTGCTAGAACTCGCAAGGAATGAGAAAATGTTGGAAAAATTGGAACGACAATAGAGAAGTACCTATTACAAGAAACCTTCAAATTCTATTATTCATAGTGCACAAGATAGGAGGCGGGTGCCGCCAAAATCAGCTTCACGTTTTTCGAAGAGTTGCAAGACAGCCATTATGGCTAATAATTTAAATCTATTGATCCCATCAACATGGACTAATAAATTTAGGGGTAATTGTGGGTACGCAAAATTAGGACCATGGGCCTGGACGAGTAGCCCAGTCCTGGCGGCCCAAAGTCCAGGCCCCTCATCTCTTATTTTGATCCGATCTCCCCCCACGTTCTCATTAAGGGAAGTTATAGGGGAGATGGAAGATGTTGGGGAACCCATCACCTCCACTTACCTACATGTACATGTATATATTAAACCCTAGGTCCGGGGCAAAATGACAGTTTTTGTATTCTCTGTAATTAGTCTCCGGAGTATATAGAAATAATATCGACTGCACCACCGTGGACGTAGGCACTTCTTTGCTGAACAACATACATCCTTTGTTGTGTGATTGTCCTTTTATATTCCTTGTTCTTACTTGGTGAATGCTTTCTTCTTATTTATTTGTGTTGCACAATAATTGTCACCACATATATGGTATTGGATGTAACAAAAAAAAAATATGGTATTGGATAACATTGGTGGTTTTTTCAACGGTGATGCATGTTTGAATTAATTTGGGTCCATCACATTTATCAACAAATAAAATCTCAATCGAATAGTAAATCAATATAATGGCATTAACTACTAGCAAAAGTCATGTATAAATTAACAAAAACAAACATATCAATAATTCTAACTAAAATTCACACAAAGAAGTACACAAATGTTTTCATAAATTAATCTTAAAAATATACTACAACAACCAATTGTCAATATGGGTTTTCAATTGACTCACCCTCAACCTCCTATTACCACTAAAAATCAACAAAAATAATAAAAAATTGCACCCAACGCGGATCTATATGTAACTCGAGTAATAAAAAAGGAAGCTTAGGCATTTAGTCCCACTTTTTGAAGATAATTTTGTCTCCGATCTCAGATATATTATTTTTTGTTGTTAGTCCTGCTAAAATTAAAAGTTGGAACTAAAATGTCTCTTAAAAAATATACAATTACACACAAATGGAAGCCCATGTTTTTGTGGAAGGGCAGTTATAATCATTAATAACTGCAAAATAGGATTGATTATGAAGATAAAAATCACGTGGGATTAGTTCTAAGAAAACATTCTTAAATGGGACCAGGCCCAAAATATCTTAAAAAATACATATGAATCCATATATAACTTACTTAGGGCGATGTCGATGGATAGTGACTAGGGAGGTGAGGCTAGGGCCAAAGCGGCGAGGTGCGCGGCTAGGTCTAGTGTGTGCGATGGGTGAAGAAGATGAGGAGAACAGGGTGTGAATTGTTTTTTCTGTCTTTTTTTACTTTTTTTTTTCTTAGGCTTACAAGAGGCTGGAAGCTAAATTTTGATGAGGGGGAATCGAAATTTTTTTGGTTGTCTCATAAAGAATATCTTTTGAGACGACTATTAATTTGCAGTCTCTTTAAGTAATACTTTTTGAGATGGGGAATAAAACCTGTCTCAAAAAGAGTAAATTTTAAGACTGTTAATTTTAACCGTCTCAAAAGGTTTGTTTTAGAGCCCCAAATTTCAACCGTTTTAAAAAGTATTTTTTTGTAGTTCAATTTTTATTATATTCTTCATTTATTGAGTCTTATTTGATAAATACAAAAATACTTTTGGTTTATTATATTTTTGAGAAAATACAAAAATATTTTTCTTTTATTTGAGTCAAAATATGTTGAAGAACCCAAAAGATTTTCGGTTTTGTTTAAGTTTACATGTTTGATGTGGAATATTGGTGTGCTTGGACCCCCTTCCTTTCATTTTTCATGTGGCTAGGACATTTAGCCGTAATTAGTGATGCTTAGAATGATCTTAACCATTGTATTATGGGGTTGTTTCAAAGTTGATATGCATTTTGATTCGACCTTGTATATATGCCATCATTGCACACATGCATGAGTTTATATGGATGTTTGACATCTCTTGCATATTTGAATTTGGTGAGATGCTCTTATCTCAATTTTGTCATTTATGCGTAAGTAGAGATAAGGAGGAGATGTGCATGTAAGAACCATTTACTGTGAGGATAGTAATTGAAAAACTGACGAGTGATCACGGGAAAGGGTTGCGAGAGTGTAAAATTGATTCGTCGTGAAAGCCTCCATTTAAAAGAGCCCGAAAAAAATTAAAGGTAATAAAAATAATCATATGCCAAAATATGGGCCATTTACTTTATGTTCATTGAAAAGAAAAAATATGATATATTGTAAGGACATATTTTTATTAGTCCGTTATCAATTTATTATGTCATAAACCGCTACACCGTCGAAGAGCATTCAAGATCCATCTACCTCAAGACGGATCCGAATTAATCAAGTTCTTCATCAAAAAGACTCCGCAAAGTTTACTTTGGTAAGGTTATGTTTTAAATACCTTAACTTTTCACTTAGAGCTTCTGGGATATTTTTATAAAAAACATTTATATGTGTTGGAGCGTACTTTTTCGTGAAAATTTGAGAATGAGTATTTTTTCTAAGTACTGGAGCGGACATTAAAAAAATAATTTTTGGGCGCAATAGTCGTTCAAACGACATAGAAATGTTGTTCGCGCGAGATAGGCATGTCGCGCCATCTCGTTCGAGCGATAACTGTCCTTCATTCGAGTGACATTCTGAACTCGTTCGAACGAGCTTTAATACCGAGGCAACACATGTTTATTGTAAATGCTCATTAAATGGTTTTTTTTCTTGAAGAAGTCCTAGCATTTTATAGAACATAAAAATTGCGAAAGAAGAATACGTTTTGACTTATTCTTTTAGGGTTTAATCCCTCTTTGTTTACAATTCACAAAAATCCCAATATGCTTTGGTGAATTATTTTTGGTGTTGAAGATCACACCTTTGTTGTGGTTTAATCTCTGCGGGGAAAACTCTACAACCGAAGAAGTGCGTGCTATTGTGGAGGGACTCCTTATAAAGTTCACACTTGTGGAGTAGTCGTTTTCTTCTTCATTTTTGATCACCTGGAGTTCTTGCGGGAGATTCCAACCGACGATATTTGTTTCCATTGCTTTGGAGGTTTGACGAAGAAACCGTGCATTACACTTGTGGGCGATTATCAGGTTGTATGTAAGTCAATGGTGTTGTGAATTCTTCAAGGTTCTAGAAGTAAAAGGTTTTGCCCTTCGGGGATTTTTCCTTAAATTTGTATCGCATGCTTTACTTGTTTATGGTTTGACGCATGCACACACGTAGGTGCATGTTTAGGGGCTGAATTATTTTGATTTAAATAGACTCCAATTAAATAAGATTTACTTAGAAAATTGCAAATAATTTTAAATCGATATCACACACCGTGTTCCTTCGGTTTTACAAATTGGTATCAGAGCAGGTTACATTAATTTATCTCGTGATCCTGATTTTTCAAGGATTTTTTTATACAATTTGACTTCTCTTGTCGTCCAATTGGTATCAGAGCGGGTTGCGCTAATTTATCGCGTATTCCTATTTTTCGCAAAATTAGGTGATATTGATTTTTTTAAAAATAAGTTTTGTTAAAAATCACAATTTTTCCGATGGAGCACTTAGCTAATCGGATGCCCCCCTTTGATGACACGAGTCAGAGTTTTGATGATATTAATCGTTTGAATTTGACGTTTTCTAGAAGAATTTATTTTTCGAAAAAAGAATATTCTCGTTTTAAATCTGCGATGGATCTTTTGCAAATGGATCAAAATCAAAGAGATTTTTATCATGAGAAACTTGTTTCCTTGGACCATGACTTTGTTGCTTTAAGATTATCCAAGAAGGGAAGTGATGATCGGGTCCTATTTTTAGAAAAGGAATTGAAGGACCTTAAAAATTCGATGGCTTGTGCTTGTGCTAAAGAGGATACAAATATTTTAGTCAGTGAGTTTGTGGCATGTGATGAGAATCTTAGGAAAAAGTTTTCTTTAATTGAGGGGAGCGAGATAACCTTCTAGGTTTGGTTGATAATTTGAAGAAGGAGTCCCTTAAATTGGAAGAGTCTAATTCTTTTCTTGAGTCAAAAATTTTGAAGTTAAAAAATAATTTGGCTGACTCAAGTAGGTTTGATAGTGATGGTAATGGCTCATCTTGTGCTCATGCTTCTAGTTCTAAAGATAAAACAATTATTTGTTTTAGAGGGTCAATTTTTTTTAAGGATATTAGAAAAGGTCAACCCATAGGTGCCATTCCACCCGTTTACACATGTTCATATTGTGGTAGGAAAGGTCACCTCAGGCGACTTTGTTTTGATCTTGGAAAGTCCTAAGAAGTTTATGCTAGTGTTACCGTGGTTACCAAAGCCCCCACATGACATTTCACATCTATCTAGTTTAGGAAATCACTTTTAGACGCACTAGATTTTAGACAAGTTGATTACCGTTTCCTTGCACATGATTATTCTCTTTCCATATCATATATATGATTGTGTTTGCATGTTTGCTAGCATTGTGACATGTACTTTTTGTATAAATTTTTGCTTTTAAAAATTTTTGAAAAATACAAAAAGATTTTAATTTGATAAAATTTTGAAAAACCCAAAAAGAGTTTTGTATTTTGTTTACACCTTTTATGAATGAACACTTAGGATGACCAAGTCACAATATCATTCCATTTTTCATGTGATTATTTGATAGTGTTTGAGACAATAGGTCAATTCATCCACGTGCTTTATAATGTTTGGAGTCTTTAAGATGTAATTAAGTATTACTTCCTACATATTTGACTCATGATTTCCTTTATTGCACACATGAACGGATTTTTTTGACTATTGTGCTTGTCTTATCACATGTTGGTTGGGTGTTTTAACTTCAATCCTGTCCTTAAAACGAACCAAGCGCGATAAAATTTGATAAGAAAGATGTGCATATAAGAGCTATTTATGAGTTTGTGTGCTTCGTTTAAAAACGGTGAAGGGCTACGAAAGATTATCATTTATCCTTTGTGATTAATCCTCCGTTTAAATTGGACCTAAAAATTGAGAAATTTTATTATCTGGGGTCCAAAGAGTTTTAAAAGAGCCTGAAAAAATTTAAAGGCAATAAAAAGAATTTCATGCTAATTATGGGCCATTTAGGTTTTTGCACCAATTCTCCAAAGTTTGAGAATTTAGTTTATACACCTCTAAAAGAAAATATATTTAAGGGAGTTTGGTTGGAGTCTTGATAAAGCGCTACATAGTTTTGGACGTTATTGGTGTGGAACTCACTTTGACTTTGATTTGTTGATTTGCATAAGACGATGTCATCAAAATTCAACAAATTTATACACCTAAGGATTCTTTTGATGTTCATTCGTTAGGAGTACACGTGTGCATCTTGCACATATGATTGATTGAGTTGATTTACCTATCGAATGTGTTCACACCCATACATTCCATTTTCATGACTTGGTTTTTTTAGTTTAAATCCATGGTGTGATTTGTTGTATCATATTTTTATACGAAAAAATTGAAAAATCCTGAAGTAGTTTGTGAAAATTTTGAGATACTCCTTTGAATGCGCGCAGTTTGATACTTGTTTGCTATGCATTTTGTCTTGATACTCCATGTTTTGATTTTTTCTTCTTATCTATCTATTTGGGGACATCATAAAAAGGGGGAGAAAGAATTATCATGTTATGGGGGAGTTTTTGCATTATGGGGGATATTTGATTTATTATTGATTTACTCTTATATCATTTCATACTCGACGCATCACGAAGGTTTTTTCTTTATCTCATGTGTGTAGGTACAAAGATTGAAGATCATGATGTTTCACACCCTGATGAGAAAAGCTTTGAGAAGATTTGACGAAGATTTTTGAAGAACAGTTTGAGAACTTGAAAATTTATTCATGAGAGGGTAGATTTGTATAGGCATTTTGGTTTTTGATAATTCGTATTTTTTATGTACGTACCGTCATAGACATAGGAGGAGATTTGTAAGGACATATTTTGATAAGTCAGTTATCTATTTATTATGTCATATACCTCTACACCGTCGAAGAGCATTCAAGAGCCATCTATATCAAGACGGATCGGAATTAATCAAGTTCTTCATCAAAAAGACTCCGCAAAGTTTACTTCGGTAAGGTTATGTTTTAAATACCTTAACTTTACACTTAGAGATTTTTGGATATTTTTATAAAATATTTTCTAAGTGTTGGAGCTGACTTTTTCGTCAAAATTTGAGAATGAGTATTTTTTCTGAGTATTGGAGCGGATATTAAAATAATAATTTTTTGATGCAACAATCGTTCAAATGACATAACAACGTCATTCGCGCGAGATGGTCATGTCGCGCAATCTCGTTCGAGCGACAATTGTCCTTCGTTCGACCGACATGCTGATCTCGTTCGAACGAGCTCCAATACAGAGATGATGCATTTTTATTTTAAATACTCATTAAATGGATTCGTTTTCTTGAAGAAGTCTAAGCGTTTTACATAACAGAAAAATTGCGAAAGCAGAATCCTTTTTGACTTCTTCTTTTAGGTGTGACACCCCGCCTAATTAAATACCGGGCGATCACTCATTTATTAAATTAAAATCAAGGTGTACAGTCAGATCATTCTTAGCATCACTGTCGTGAAAATAAATTTCCAATTTAAACACCCTAATGAATTAAGCTAAGTGTCAAAACCATTTTTAAACATTACTTTCCAAATTTTATTTTGAAAATAAAGATTTAATTATCTACAACAATTCAATATTTAAAGAATCACACCACAATAATCCTGGAACGTATAATCCAATTAGTTTAAACATTCAAAAACTAAATCCCAGTATTTAAAACTTAAAGTAAAACATACATGCTGAATAAATACCAAAGTAACAGTACTAGAAATAACTGAAATACAAATGTCCCAATAAAACAGATAAATAGTGGAAAGGGCGACACATGCCCCAATAACTGAGAATGATAGAAGTGGAATCAAGTAAATGAAATCGTCTAATCAAGTGGCCTGCAACTCCCACCTAAGCTGCAGCACGTTCCTTCCAAGGGATCCTAAGCAAGACGCCCCTGTGGCTGGGCACCTGTAATATATACATATATATACAAGAGAGAAAGAGGAATAGAAACAGGTCAGAGCCCGATAGTGTATATGATTTAAAAATTCGTTTAACAAGTATTTAAATTGATACAGGCCAATGCAACAACATATTAGTGCGACACTCTCTTGAGAAATTCTCACCTATCTTCTAATGTGCACTCCTATCGCACTAACCTTCCCAATGGTCTATCTCATCATATATCACACTATCTTTCCTCAAGGACTTAACTTATCTTAGGTGACTTTCAAGATTCAAGATTTAACAACATCATTGTTTAAAAGGAAAATTTCATTTAGTACAAAACGCTCATTTTAACTTTATTGATTCATAAAGTTTTTCAATATCATACTATACTTTTCAAAACAAGTATTTCCAATTTGAGTCATTATACATGTCTCACTTACCATAACACAGTAGGCAGTTTTCCAAATTTCAGAAGTTCATATATATATTAAATACTCGTATAATATATATATTCTAACAGCACCCCACATAAAAATTATGGTGCGGGCATACTCTGCTATCCAATCCCCGTATCAATCGTACTAAAGGGAATACAAGTTCGGAATCACTCTCGAACTGTATAAATACATACACAAACAATATTGAGGCGAAGCATAGTTTCCAAGTCCAAGAGCTCAGTACATACCCTCACGTCTCTTAGGATCGTGACTACCGATTCGATAGCCTGTAACTAGGATTTCTATCTTCTAGGGTACGAGTCAATATCCCCCCATAAGGCACATGAGATAAGATCCCCAGCGCGATAACCTCAGGGATAGCAAGTAGCGCGAGCATGATTTTCAGAAGTATATAATATATGCATACACGATCATATAAATATACCACTTTTATTATATCAATTTAGGTTTATCCCATAACCCACATTCACAACATTTATCCTTATTTTCCCATTATTATTTATCAAGTATAATGGTTCGTCTCTAACTTTAATTCGAAGGGTTTTTCCAACTTACTACGTAACACTCATGGAAACTATTCTCCCAAGTATAAATTCAGTAGGACTTCATTTATTTTCCGTCGTAATCATGTTTACGTAATCTCTCCCTTTAATACAAGATTTCATCATTCCTTATATAATTATCCCAAAAATACAATTCTCGTCTCACATTAAAGGCCTCAACATTATTCATATGTCCTACTGGTCTTCCACATCTCCCAAAACATTTTATTAAGGATGTCTAAGGAGTTTTCTTCAATTCGAATCAATTCAACAATTTTAAAAGGAGAACTTAAGTCTGCCAGGAGGGTTCGATCGATCAAGGTTAGGGACTCGATCGATCCAACGTTCGATCGATCGAAGCTCTGGGCTCGATCGATCGATCAAACAAATATTGCGATTTCGGCAGTTTTGCAATTACGGGTTCTAACACATATCTTCATCCAAATTCAAGTTTTTCATTCCCAAACGTCCAAAGATTTATACTAATAACATCCTAACATAATATTATGCATTTCCTACGTAACACATGTCAATTTTCGTCACTAAACATGGATTAACAAGGCAAAATTCATTTAAAACTCAAGAACCCTAGAAATCTCTTAATCATGGTTCTAATCTATTTTTCCAGAATCTCCTTCTTATACAACATCAAAATTTCGTGGTGTAATTCTATACATCACAAAGGTTTCCAGAATTTTCATTCAAACCATAACTACATGAAATTTCCTAACTCAAATCGGATTTCTCTTCCATATAAATCATCCTAATCATTCCTAAACCAATATGAAAGATGCATCAACGAAATAAGAAAGATAAAAACTTGCCTGGGATTTTTAGAAATCTGGTTTGGTGTTGAATTTGGTGTGGTTGCGTTCTTCGTCTCGCGATCTATGCGTTGGCGGTGGCGGCGGTGTAACCGGTTGAGTTTTGAGCCTTGGAATGCCTTGAGAGCTCTGTCTCCTCTCCTCTACAATGGCCATTCTAGTGTTTTAATATCTCTAACCCTAGATGATAACCCATATATCTTATATAAACCTTTTAATTTTCGTAGGTTTAATTACCCAAAAATACAAAATGACTAAAATGCCCTCCCGGGGTACTAATTAGGCCTAAAAACGCCCCGAGACCCAAATCAAACCCCCGGGTATATTTTTTTGACTATCTCGATCCTTTCGGACGCGCTGATGCACTCAAAATGACCATACGAACAACTTATAAAATATTCACTTCTATTTAACAATATTTAGTCCCGACGCGACACGGGCGCGTCCCGACTCAAATTTCCAAAATTGTCATTCTATTCAATCGTGACGTTTAATAGAACCAATATTATATATTGCTTTGCTCATTAGTAATATTCAACAAGTTTTCCCATAATTACTAACCCACATCACGTTAATAATTATAACATAATTAATTTTTGGATTTTTATTAAATAATTAATTCACATTAAATTTAATAAATCCCCAAATTAATATAGCATAAAAATACGGTGTATTGCATTAGGGTTTAATCCCTCTTTGTTTACAATTCACAAAAAATCCCAATATGTTTTTGGGAATTGTTTTTGGTGTTGAAGATCACACCTTTGATGTGGTTTAATCTTTGTGGTGAGAGCTCTACAACCGAATAGTTGCATGCTATTGTGGAGGGAGTCCTTATAAAGTTCGTACTTGTGGAAAAGTTGTTTTCTTCTTCATTGCTGACCACCTGGAGTTCTTGAGGGAAATTCCAGCTGTTTATTTGGAGGTTTGACGAAGACACTGTGAGTTACACTTGTGGGCGATTATCAGGTTGTATGTAAGTCAATGGTCTTGTGAATTCTTCAAGGTTCTAGAAATAAAAGGTTTTGCCCTTAGGGGATTTTTCCTTAAATTTGTGTCGCATGCTTGACTTGTTTATGGTTTGACACACGCACATATGTAGGTGCATGTTTAGGGGCTGAATTATTTTGGTTTAAATAGACTCTAATTAAATACTGTTTACTTGGAAACTTGCGAATATTTTTAAATCGATATCACACACCGTGTTCCTTCGGTTTTACATATATATATATACATATATATATATATATATATATTTGAGGAAGTTTGGATGGATAATTTAAACGGGTTTATGCAACGAATCCTAAAGTTAAAAAATCGTATCATGACGCTACTGTTTGTCAAATCGTCAATATTCCAGATTTGTGTGCATGTTTGATTATTTAGTTCATTTAGCTCACACTTTAATCGTCACATATGGATAAAATAAGGTTTGATGATTTATAGCTATCAATTATAGCTTCTTGATTATTTCGATGTGTTGGAATTAGGATTCATTTGTTGCAGTTCACGCCCATACATTTCATGTTCATGTTTGAGCACATATGTATTATGTTAGCATGTAACTCATCTTGTTTTTTTAGTTTTTTCTACTATTTTTCTAATCTTCTACAGTTTTCTTCCACTTCTAGGAAGTTTTTTCACCGGGCAAAACTGTTCGACTTTCTGTACTGGATGTGAGAATTTGGGTACCTCGTTCAAGCGACTTACTGCTGTCTCGGGAAGTTTATCTCGCAAAATGCTTATGTCGTTTGAATGACAAGGCAGTCTCATTCGAGTGACTCCCTGGAATTGTTTCCCCTTACTGTTTCAGTACCCTACTTCTTATGGTTATATATTTTGGTACTGCTGGTTGCTTCTGGTTTCTGTTTATAAAGTTTACTTTGATGGATCTGATATTGTTTATCATTATTAGATGGTTGTTTTCATGTTTCTCTATATATATTTCATTCATTTATCTTCTTCTAGGTAGTTAATCTTTTCACCGGGTTGTCTATTCGAGACAAAAAGGGGGAGACATGTATGTGATGTGATGTGATGTAGGGTGAGTTTTTTTGTGATGAGCTTGGTATCCCGATTTACATATTGTTTACATATTGATATAATATTTTTCTCACATAATAATTGATTTGAATTTGATTTTTATTCATATTGGTTTTTATAATTTGTTCCTCCATACTTCACAGGGTATTTGTCTATTTCATCTGTGTAGGTATACTATTAAGAGATTCGAGATTTCAAGTCTACATCACATTCAAACATTTGGAGACAGTTCATGCTTTCTGGGCCATCATCACTAGTCTTGTCCTGTATTTTTTTATTTTGGGTTTATGGGATGGGATTTAGGTATCATATGGCTTGACAGCCTGACTTAAGCATTTCATTATTGTTTTTGTCCCAGAATAGTCAAATGGGGAGATTTGTAAAGACCAAATTTTCAATTGAGTCTGTTGTATAGTTTTGACTTATTCCCGAAACAAAACACGCTTGAGTCATACGTATATTTTTATTATCACGATCCCACACAGACTATGATGTGTGGAAGTTTATTGAAGACGTTGCAGCAAAGCTTAAAGGAATTATTTATGTCGAAGGTTAAATTAGTGGAATTTTATTTGTCTTCAAGTTCAATTGCATTTCGAGATCACCCAAGTATGAATGCATAATTTTAATAGGACTCGCAATTTATTTTAAAAAATGTTTAAGGATGTTATTTTATTAAGAAAATGTTTTTTAAGTGTTTGATATTGTTTACACTTCATTTTATTTTGACAATGACGAATTATAGTAGTGTTTGGTTTGGACTCTAATTCACTGCGTCGCTCAAATGACCTTTCTAGTCGTTCGAGCGAGATGACGTGTCGTTTGAGCGACATGTACATCTCGTTCGAGCGATAGGTTAAAGTCGCTTGAACGAGCTGCCACCTCAAGAAAGATATAAATAGGTGTGTTTCCATCAGATTTCGTAAGTGTGTAGTCTAAAAAATAGTTATCTTAACTGTACGTTTCTACACAAGAGTTTTCTAAGATTTTTATGTCTAAACACATCCTTAGAGTTTACAAGATCCGATTTTTCATTTCTATATACAATAGTGATCTTGTTATCACCAAGAATATTTTGTTCTATATTGAATATTGTTAGTTTTAGGGAGAAGAAGTAAAGGAGTTCGTGTTCCGATTCTGTAGACATTACAAGCCATATCGGTGGACACCGACACATACGTGGATGTGTGTGTTCTGGATAGATATCGTGGAAGAAAGAATTTCTGCAAGGACACTGTGAGATGAGTGGTTGAAGATCAGAAGAACATCAAGTCTCGTGGGGATCGAGTCTTTGAGTAAGACTTGTGCCTTCTCGTTGTAATTCCACATTCATAGTGATTGTCTGGCTTGGGCCGCCAAGGTTTGTTTCCGTTGTGGTTTCTTCATACATTCGGCATTGTGAGTATTCTTTACTTTATTTTACTTGATTTAATCAATAGATGGATGTTTAGGATTAATAAAGATAAAATTTGGTTATGTTTAAAATTGGTTCACAACTTGGTGCGAATTAAAATTTTAAAAAGGTTTTTCACAAAAAGAGAAAATTGTTGTCATCCTTAAAACACTTTCCGCATAAGAAATAAAAAGGGGCCCATAAGTTTTCCCATAATCTCAAATCAATCTACAAACTCCCTCGTCAAGTGTTATTGTTGAATTTTTGAATGTCAAACAAAATATCAATTTCATTTTTGAAATGACAGAGACGTATCTTGTTTTTAATTCCCGTTATACGCTTGGCTAGGGGATCTTTCCAACACATTGGCTTTTCACACACCTTGTTGACACCTACCCAATGATTCTGAAATTTAAATCGAGAATTATCACACTAATAGTATCCCTTATCAACGCTTTCAAAATGGTCCATATTCAACTCCAACATAAAATATTCTCACGTTTTTTACATATAAACCATGGAATGTTTATGAAACCTATGCAAGATTAATTCACTTTTAAATGTTGAAAATGCATATTAAATTGACAATAAATAACACCATCTATTAAAATCATGCAGAGGTTGTATATATATTATGAATCATAAAATTAAAGGCTTACTTGAACCCCACTTTTAACAGTTGGTATTTCACGTAAATGAACATGAACCCCCTTAAACAACATATGTATTGAACTTTCCATACAATGAGAATATGTAAACTAATAGTTCTTTTTCCATATTATAGGTGTTGGTTGATAATTGAAATAGATAATGCTTGATATTGACAGCCATGTCCAGCTGCAAGTAAATCTTATATAGTGGTAGATTGTTTTCACCAATTAAAATGATTTTGTATTTCTGAACATATGTTGTATCAAGTTATAATGAACATAGTTATGGAAGTCTCTTCCTTTAATTATGTTTATTTATTTTTGTTTCGATGTTGATTTTGTATTTAAAGTCCAATATGGATATAAACATGTTTTTATGTCGATATGATATTTAGAATGTTCGAAATATAAAGGAAATTATGCAAAACTTTTTAGACTTTTACAATGCCCGGAATAGGATTATGTGATCTTATTCTTGATGTCAAATTTAAATTTAAACATGTTTTATGTATACATGATATCTAGAATATCCAAAATATAAAGGAAATTGTAGAGATTGTTTTTTAAAATAAAAAGGTAACTTAACACCGCTAAATACAGTGACAAAGGTCAATTGTAGGGGTGCTTATCATTGCTCGTAGTAGTGACAAACTTAACTTTAAGAGAAAAAATTGTCAATCTGGACCATTTTGTCACAGCTGTTAACTGTGACAAATTAAATATGTATATGCTATCAACAGTGACAAAATGAGCGGGGTAATTGTCGTCACCATTCGTATCCCTATAGGGGTGACAAAAAATATTTTTCACTTCTGCGAGTAGTGACGAATATTTTTTTTAATGCTCTAAATCGTGACAGTAAATATCATGGACAAAGGTAATTTATTCTTGATAATGGAAGTGACAAATTATTTGTTTTGGTGTAGTGATATGAGATAAATCATCTAAAATTATCTCCCCCTTTCTATAACAAAATAAGGCAAAGTGGCATAAATGAAATGATCATAAGCAAGATATCTAAATAGATGACAAACATGTGAACATGATAACTAACGAGAATGTATCAAAGCATGAAAAACATGGGACCAAACAACAAGCTTCAAGAGCATATGATCGTCCACGCGAGCATGATATGGAGATGTGAGAACATATGGCACATAAAAGCTTCTCAAAATTTCTGTTTCAAACAATTTCAAATAGAACACTTATGAAACAAGTATATTTTCAACCTTATCACTCCTTTGAATGAGTTACTGCCCCTTAATCTTAAATGTCCACAAAACACATTTTTCATGGGTAAATTAACGCTATACAACAAAATCAATAAAAATATACACCCTCAATATGCACAAACACTATGATCAAAGAACAATCATTAGCTCAAACCCATAAATACTACTATTTAAATGAAACACAAGTTAAATATCAAAAACAAAAAAATCATGCAAATTATATAAAATTAAATAATCTAGAAAATAATTTTCTTAGAGATTTGCAAAATCGAAATTGTGTACAAATGTTATGTAAATTACACATTTTCAATTAACATAACAAGAGTATCCTAAGAATATTTTGAGCTTGAAAGTGCATTAAGATTGAAAATCACATAATCATAAAAGAAATCATTTTTGACACATTTATCAAACTCTTTGTAGGAAAATGTAATACTATCATAAGTTTTTCTTTAACATCAACTCCATCGACAAACTCCCTCAGCAAGTGTTGTTTTTGAGTCTCAAGCTAAATAGAAATTTAATATATGAAATGCTAGAGCCCTATGTTGTTTTTAATTCCCATCATGGACTTGGCTTGTGGATCTTTCCAACACATTGTCTTTTCGCACACCTAGTTTACACCAAACCAATGATACTTGAATTAAAATCGGGCGTTATTACACTAATGATATCCATTATCATTGCTTTCAAAACGATTCATATTCAACTCCAACATATAATATTCTCACGTTTCTCACATATAGACAACGGAGTGCTTCTGAAACCTGTGCAAGATTGATTATCATTTTTAAAAGTTACAAATGCTTTTAAAAATGAAACTAAATAACACCATTTATGAAAATTGAGTTGCGAGTGTACATATATCGTTGATTATCAATCCTAAAATTCAAAGCTTATTTCAACCAAACTTTTAACAGTTTCTTTTCATATAAATGAACATTACCCCCTGTTGATACAAAAATTAGTCAGCTGATGTCGGCCAATTATATGAAGACACGCATCATCCAACATGGCACAAGTTCAATTACTAAGCTACTCAGCGTACCGAGATACTTATTGGGAATCCTAAATGACCAGACAAATTCAATGTTTATTATAGTCATTCCTTACTAAATACAGATGTAAGCACCTATTCGATAAAGGCACACTATTTATTCACATTGACAACCCAAGGGTTATAAATACATTGTAATACCTACTTGGCCGGGCAAGGAGAATATTCAAAACTAAGGCAAGACACCCAGTAATACAAATCAGTGGACGTAGGACATTTCCTTAAGTGTGAACCACTTTAAAAATATATTGTCTTAGTTCTTTACTCATATGTATATGTGATTAATTAATTAGATCAAATCTAGTTTTTTACATCAACGAATTGATGCCGTTTATGGGAACGGCTATACATAGAATTTTTCACCAAAAACTTATCGCAAATGGCTGAAATCCTAGAATCCAACAATAGGAATAATGAAGGGAATCCTCCCAATCCTTCTGCCCTCCCCAAATGCGAATGATTTAACAGGAATCTTAAGTAGTCTATCCAAGGGGTAAGAAGCTATGCAAGAAACTATACGACAGTTAGCTCGAACCTTTTAAAATGGAGTATCTACCCAAATAGGCCAAATAAGCATCAAAAGAAGCATGTATCCGTCGTCTTCGCGACACACAGAGCCACTATCTGTATCACGATCCATGCATACTGAATTCAATTATTTCGGGAATTCAAGAGATCTATCCTATCACCCCGGTGTAACTTCCCCTATAAGAATTTTGGATTTTTAAGAAGACGTCACTCTAATGGTAGAGAGACCAAGTGCCATGGAAAGGTTAAACATAGCCTCTCCCTTCGATCTTTTGGGCCCCAAGGGGAATAAAAATCCTCCTTGATTTGCATCAAGAATTTATCAATGACCAAATTATTTAAGGGAAGGCTCTGCCCAATAACATCCAAACTTGAGACCTATAGCTCGAAGAGAAAGATCCCAGGAGGACAATTATACGCGATCTGTTACTCGGGCAAATACTAATAACTCAGGGGCTAGAAATGATGCATGGAAATGATCTATTCAGAGGTTGGGAGACACGTTAGGAGAGATGGCCATGGCTAATAACCCTCTCCAAAGAACCTTTATTAAAGGATCTCCATTTGTACAGGCGATTATGGATTTCCCCACACCAATAAATTTTAAAGCTCCAGTGGTCACACCGAAGTACTATGAAAAAACAAATAATGTCCTGCACATATAATAGTACCAGGTTGCGACAGATATTTATGAGATCCCAGATGAAATGAGGTGCATGGAGTTCTCAGGGGCCATTATCGGATGTGCTCAGATATGGTACAATAGGCTTCTTTGGGGACAAATTGCAACCTTCCACCAACTCGCAGAGATTTTTATAGGTAATTTCTGTTTTGGTGCAAATCCAGTTGAAAGGGTAGCACATCTGTTGAGCGTTAGGCAGAAAGAATGTGAAAGTACCAGAGATTACATCACCCGTTTTAATAACGAGATATTGGAGGTCATAGACTATGAAGATAAGATAGACATCATAACTCTCATGAGTGGTCTTTTACCAAATAAGTTGTATTACACCTTAGCCAAGGATCCCCCCAAATTCATGGATGAATTGATGGCAAAATCTGCCAAAATCATGAATGCTGAGGAAGTTATGGATGCAAAGAAAATGCTGAGGTAGAGGTGGAAGCTCAAGATGAAGGCAAGTCGTAGAAAATAGATCACAAGAATAACGGTGGGAGAAAGTAGTCAAAAGGCAAGGAAATATTGGATCATTTAAGGAAATATACAAATTATACACCCTTAAAGGTGGATATAAATCACGTTCTGGAGCAAATAAAAAACAACGAGGAACTGAATTGGCCAGAAAACCTAAGGACAACTCAAGAAAGGAGGGATAAATCCAATTATTACGAGTTCCAAAAATATCATGGTCACACAACCAAGATGTGTATAGTTCTCCAAAACGAGATAGAGGCACTCATTAGATGAGGAAAGATGAGTAAGTTTGTTGATCATCAGAATGGTGGAAAGAACAAAAATAGAGGATGATAGAGATCTAAATCTCCTTGATGACTAAGATAAGATAAGAAGAGGGACCATGAAGATGATCTCGTTCTCCCCAAAAGGCGAAGACAACCTGAGCGTGAGGTATTTTCAATTCGTTTCGATTCATTAGATTATAACATGATTACAGGTGGAGACGCAGGAGGAGGTGATCATACCACTAAAGGAAAGCTTACCTCAATGAGGCTCAATCATATTCCTATATACAAGAAATAAACCTGGCTGAAGAAGATCGCCCAAGGAAAGTTAACAAAGATAAGCTGGTCATTGGTTTTTCTAGAAATGATTTGGAAGGAGTATTATGTCCTCATGATGATCCTCTGGTGATAAAAATGAGAATAAAGGACATAATCATTTCAATAGTGCTGGTGGATAATGGTAGCTCGATAGATATCATGTTTACCCTTGTTTCGATAGTTTGAACTTGAAACTTAATCAGTTGGAGCCGTATCATAGGCCCCTTATTGGGTTCTCTGGTGAAAAGTTTTTCCACTTGGAACGGTTAAGATAGACATATTGATTGGTAACTAGATTGTTATCAGAACAGAGAAGGTGCATTTCTTTGTGATGGACAAGAATGTCCAGTCAACCTATATATAATCATGGGAAGAATAGGCCTAGAAACGTTTAAAGCAGTTCCATCCACAGTACATCAGTGTTTGAAGTTCCTGACCAACTTTGGGGTTGGAGTTATAAAGGGAGATCACAAAGTAGCTCGAGAATGCTACCACTCATCTTCCGAGCAAAAGGAAGCGAAGGATGCTAGGAAGAAAACAAATACTTATCAAGTGGATGAATCTGATGAGTCTGAGATTGAAACCTTAGACTCAAGAGATGAAAGGAAACTCGTTAAAAGCTAAGTTACGGAGAAAAAAAAGTATTATTCTGGATAATGAACAACCAGAAAGAATAACTCAGATCGGTGCTTCACTTGATCCAGTACTGAAGAAAAAATTGGTAGCATTTTTAAAGCAAAGAAAATAGGTATTTGTGTGGAGTCACGAGGATATGTCGGGGATAGACCCAAATTTCTTATGCCATGAGCTAAATGTCAACAAGGAGATCAAACCAGTGAAGCAAATGAGAAGATTTTTAGTCCGAAGAAAAACCAGGCTATTTAAGAAGAGGTGGAAAATATATAGAAAGCTTCATTTATTGAGGATGTAAAATATCTTGATTGGTTGGGTAACATTGTGATGGTCAAGAAGAAGAACTATAAGTGGAGAATGTGTGTGGGTTTCACATATCTGAATAAATCTTTCCCGAAAGATCATTTTTCCCCACCCAGAATAGATCAGCTAGTGGACGTAACTTTAGGACATGAGCTGCTAGGCTTTATGGATGGTTATTCTGGATACAATGAAATTAAAATGAAGCCAGAAGACAGGGAAAGTACCTCTTTCATTACTGTGACACCCCGTCTAATAAAATACTGGGTGATCAGTCCTATACCAAAATAAAACAGGAATCCCAGTTGGATCATCCTTAGCATCACTATCGAAAACTTTTTAAGACTTACTAACCACCTAGTATTCCAAAAAATGGTGCCAATTTAACTTTTTAATTTAACAAAACAATACATGCGGAATTAAAATATAAACCATTCACACAACTGAATGAAAGTAAATAGAATAATAATTACACAACTTGCCGAATAAATCACCGGCCACCAAATAAATAATCCAATAAAAATATTCAACACCTGAACGAATTACACCTGAAAACTGTACCGAGAAGTCGGGGCTACAGGCCCTAAAATAAAGATGAAACTGATATAAGATTCCTACTCTAGGAATGAATGAATGATGCGTCTAATCCAAACTCCTGCTAACATCCACATATGCAGCAGCTTCGTGTCCCTAGAATAGAATATCAATCCCGGCGTCCCTATGGCTGGACACCTAAAAGGTTTTGAAAATAGTTTTATAGCAAGGGTTAGAACCCAAAACATTTTGAAAATATTTAGCAAGTGAATTAACTGCAGTAAGTTAAAATGCATGAATGCGCTTCATATCTAAGTTAGTGTCGCACTCCCTTGTGGAAATTCTCACCCCTCCACTATTGTGCACAACTACCGGTTACCTTAAACCCACCTAGTTGTACTACCCCGTCCAACTAGTCCTGGTATAACCTTCCCTTGCCATACTACTCTGACCCGAGTATTATGATTCTTGAATTATATGTTATTTCACAATTAACTTAATTAATTTCTCTTAAATAGCAGCATATAACCGTTTCACAAGTTATATAAAGTACATACATCACACACTATATTATTCCCACAATTGATTAACTTAATTAATTTCTCATTAATTAACTGCATATAACTGTAACCCGAGTTATATAAAGTAAATACATCACACACTGTATTATCACCTACATATAATATTTACTACCATATTATACGTACCTTTACTAACATCCACACATATATCATACGTGTATCCATCCTTCCGAGTTTACCCTCACCGGATGATTCCCTCTAGAATGCTATCTCACTAGGTGTGCTCACAAAACCTAGTTTCCCCAAGTTAGGATCGCTCACCAACTTGGACCAAAATATAAACGAAGTGGAGGAGGTCATATTCCTTCCCTGAAAGTGAGATAAATCCTTCACCCATATATACCGGACGCTCTGACCTGGGGATATACTCGCCCTACTCCTCAAGCTAGGGGATTCACCCACATCGCGCAACCTCCCTTGATAGCATTAGAGTATTTAAATTGAATAAATATCTAGTCACTGATATTTACTATCACACACAATATATACACATATATATATATACTATCACTACCCATATATATATATATATATTATGAACCCCGGTTTTAACGTGTACTCAAAATTCCGTACGCTGCCTGTAATTCCCGTACACTGCTTGTAATTTAATGTCACACACAATACATACACGTATACATATATACTATCACTACACCGTATATATATATATATATTAATAACCCCGGCTTTACCATGTACTCAACATCCCATACACTGCCTGTAATTTCCTGAGTCTGTGGCCCGACTCAATGTTATTAATTTTCTCACTTAATAACTTATCCTCTTCCCGAGTCTATGGTCCGACTCTAATATAATTAATTCACACCTCAATTTATATAATACTTTCCCCGAGTCTATCTCCCGACTCTAATTAAATTAATTAACACACATATTAATTTAATACCAATCCGAGTGTATGGTTCGACTCTAATACAATTAATTGACACATTAATTAATTAACCCAAATTCCGAGTCTGTGGTCCGACTCTAATATCATTAATTATCACATTAAATAATAAGTACCCTTCACGAGTCTACAATCCGATTCTGATTAGAATAATTATCCCACCCATTAATTTAATCATACCCGAGTGAGTCTACAAACCGACTTTAATTAAATTAATTAACACCCTTATTAATTTAATCGTACCCGAGTCTACAAACCGACTCTAATTAAATTAATTAATAGAGTTATTAATTTAATACTACCCGAGTCTACAATCCGACTCTTATTAAATTAATTATCACTCTTATTAATTTAATATTAACCGAGTCTACAATCCGACTCTAACTAAATTAATTAATGCATTTATTAATTTAATAACTTGGTGTCACCCAACCATTTTCCCTGGACTCACTTACTTGGCCCGTATCTTAATATTTCCCGAGTCTATGTTCCGACTCCAAATTAACTACTCTCTCTAAAAAAAATAAATTTAATAATTTGGTGTCACATAACAAACATACCCGGACTCACTCACTTGGTCCATTTTTACATCTCATAATTTCTTTTCCACATTTTTCGTCCACAATGTGTCACACATTTATTTCCATAATTTCCCAATTATATTTACCTATAATTACCAACATACCCGGACTCGCCCACTTGGTCCATAATTAAATATTCACCCGAGTCTATATCCCGACTCAAAATTATTTAGTTTATCTCCAAACTTAATTCACTACCTTGGGGTCGCATGACCAATATACCCGGATTCACTCACTTGATCCGTACCTCACTATTTTTGGAAAAAAAAGTATCAAATTCATCCGTTAAATGCCCCACATGAATTCATCCTAGTCCCAATTACTTTCTCCAATAATTGCTAGGAATATTTGTTTCATAATTATTTATCACTTATTAATGTATGAAACCCCCTTTTTAATATATTTCCCTTTATATAATAAACTGGGCGAACTGCCCAGATTTCTGTACCTTCGATCAATCGAACCCCCTGGGTCGATCGATCGATCGTTCCAGTATTCGTTCTCTCCCGCCGCTGTCAGCCATGGACGAAAATTTTAATCTTTGGTTCTCCATCTAAGATCTTACCCAAATACAAACAACATATCCTCCGAATAAGAAAAGGGTCTAAACATCCCACGGACCTTAATTCATTGCCAATAACCATTTATTCCAACGTTTTTCCGATTTGGGTATTATCTGGGTTTCAAATCCCCCAGTACGAATTTCATTCAGCTTATCAGTAATTAACTCTCTATTCTTACTGATTTTAATATCTGATTCAGTTGTCTACATTCAAGAATCATAAACACGATCAATCTCACCCTTAATCTCATTAAGGTATATAAATTTACAAAAACCCAATTTAGATTTTGGTGACACACCCAAAACAAATTTTCATACACACATCACTATGATATGAATTGATTATCAAACTTTTAGAAATCACAGCAGTTAACCACTTGCCTGTAAGTGTTCGTAGTGTCTGATCCGTTGGCGTAGTCCCTCAATTTGGCTCCAATAACCTCCAATTTGCTCTTGATTTGCTTTCCCCCAAATCCCCTCTCAAACCCTAGGTTTAGAGTTATGTTGGCTGCCATTTCTAAATCTCCCAACTAGGTTAAAAACCCTTAATCCCGTTTTTCACCTAATGGGCTTAATTAAAGTGGCCCAACTCACCCCGTGTGGGCCCGGTTAAGCCCAAAAATACCCCGAGACCCAATTACAACCCCCAGGTAATCTTTCCTGACTATCTCGACCCATCCGGACTCAACCACGCACTCAGAATTGGCATCCGGATTAATTTATAAAAATCCTTATCTCACACCCAATTTAGTCTATACCGACTCCCAGCTGGGATAAGTGTATACCTCGTCATTAATACTCGAAATGACGTAATTAAATTACTACTATTCACTTAGTAAATAAATTTCCCTAAACATTAACCATTCACTCCCCGATTAATATTTAAATATATATATTGCCATAATTAATTCAATTAAAATTACAACACACCAGTAATTTAAAATTCCCGAATTAATTAGATATTAACTATACAAAAATACGGGGTGTTACATACTCCCCCCCTTACAAAGGAATTTCGTCCTTCAAATTAAGATAAACTTAGTGTTCCAGTATTCACATATTACTCTCTAGTCATGTGCCTCCAAGCCCGCTATATCCATCACATCCGCTTCTAACCATACGTTACATAAGAATGCATTTAAACTTAACCAGGGCGCCCATACACCCTATACCTGTGCTTAACCGCACAAAATTTTGCCTTAATTTACCCGGGTGCCCATACACCCTATCCCCGCGCTCTACCGCACGAAAGTTACCCGACTATGCTGGTCGTAACCCGTAATATAACTTCGAACCCATAGTCATATCACACACACACACACACACACACGCACACACACACATATATATATATATATACATATATATCTACTCCCCGGGTACCCAACCCATGTGCTAACGTCCAAACATCTCCCCATAAATACTTGTCTCTCAACACAAAAGTATATACGCTTACCCTTATGCTACCAAAGACAACATAATACCGCGCCCTTACTACCACTAGTCCTTGCGCAAAATAAACCCCGAGCTATCTCTCTTTGCTCGAAAATCAATTAACCACCCTGATTCACTTCATTAAACATCCCCACTTACCGGGATAAAATGTGAGAACACAAAACCTCACTATGTGCTATTACACCACATATTACAACATATATATCTACATATATATAGGCTATACGCCCTCTCCGGTGATACCTAGTACCAACCATACCCTGGTGTCGCGGACACCAAAATTTAACTCCACTATCCACAATAGTTAAATTCCATCGCTATCCAGCCGATGTCTAAAAAGTATTATCAACCCTACTCCCATAATTATCGAAAGTAGTAATTCCTCACATAATTCAACCAATCACTCAGTGTACGCCTCCACTCTCCCATAAAGAACACTAAGGAACTCTGCTACCCTATGGAAAGTTTACCCACATGCTATGGCTGCTACCGCCAACGCACCCACTAAGTTCGACTCACCTGCGAACTCTAGTGAAAAATAAGTCTTATACTGTGACATCCTCTTTGTCACTCAACAATATACCCCATGCCCCTAGAGTAAATTAATTACTTCTATACTCCAGCTGCAACGACTGGTTCTCGGGTTTCGGAGCAGCTTCTCCCTGCTCGAATGCTGTCGTGACTTGCTTTAGTGGCTGTACATCCAGGACCTCGTCCTGTAATTGACCCCTGCATCGCTTAAGGAAATATCTCTTCATGTGTCTCACTTTTACCACAAACGAAACACTTTCTAATATGTTCACCCTGCCACTGATCCCTTCCATGCCAACCTTGTTGGAATTCCTGGCCATCCCGCCAATAGCCTCCAGTTTTAGATCATTTGGCATGAATTCCTTGCCGAAAATCCTACCCCTGATCTCCCCCAGTCTGCTGCTGGGATACCCCACTAGTATTATTCCCTTCTGCCTCATCTGACTGGATAATCCCCAGTCCCTTTCCCGCTTCCTTTCGTGTGGAAGCGATATTCCCGATAGTGCCGGAGTGTTGCGTTAATGACATCAATATAATCTACTAATGCGAAATTATCAATTAAATGTTGTCTGATTCTCCAGACTAACCCATCCATAAACTTTTCTTTCTTTCCTTTTCCTCGCTTACCATCATTCGGTAAAATTTTTGCCAACGAGTGAAATCTTCCTCGTAATCGGCCACTGAAAGGTCTCACTTTGAGTCACCTCACAAAATTTTCTCCTCATTTCGGTCTCAATCGCTGAAGGAAAAATACTTGCGGTCGAACCGCACCCAAAACTCTGCAGTAGCTAGTGTGTCCCTTTCCTCAACTGTGGTGATCGACTCCCACCACTGTAGCACCGCTCCCCCTAGCTAAAAGTGGTTAGCATTTACTTTCGCACCCCATCGCAATCTCCCATGCGTAGGTGACGCTGGATACCTCTCTTCCTTGACACGCTAGTACTACACCAGAACCTCCTCGCAACTCTGGTGGATTTCCACTAAAAATAACTTCTCTTTCTTATTTGAACCCCAACGACCCCGCGTGAGTCTGAACATCCGACGCCACTAACACTTGTGGCGGATCCCGTGGAAAGTACCTTGTCGGTTGCGATTACCTTCGTTTCAATCGCCCGTGCCATTAGTTCGGTTACCTGTGCTGCCAAAATTATCTTTGGCAGTTGCTGTCGTAACTCTTACTCCTGACGAGCCTCCCTCGTCTCACCTCCCCCTGCTGCCCTAGCTGCTCTCCCTCGCCTGGGCGTCATCTGGAATGAGAATCGAATTGTATGAGTTCACTTTCAAATATAAATTCGCAGAAGAACGTATATGCGTATACGTATGGGAATACAACAATCCTATGATAGGGCTCTATATCAAAGAATGCTAAGCCGAAGCATGAAAAGCCGCACAAATCCTAAGGACACTAGAACCTGATGCTCTGATATCATCTATGACACCCCACCTAATAAAATACCGGGTGATCAGTCCTATTCCAAATTAAAATAGGAATCCCAGTTGGATCAACCTTAGCATCACTGTCGAAAACTTTTTAAGACTTACTAACCACCTAGTATTCCAAAAAATGGCGCAAATTTTAACTTTTTAATTTAACAAAACAGTACATGCGGAATTAAAATATAAACCATTCACACAACTGAATGAAAGTAAATAGAATAATAATTACACAACTTGCCGAATAAATCACCGGCCACCAAATAAATAATCCAATACAAATATTCAACACCTGAATGAATTACACCTGAAAACTGTACCGAGAAGTCTGGGCTACAGGCCCTAAAATAAAGCTAAAACTGATATAAGATTCCTACTCTAGGAATGAATGAATGATGCGTCTAATCCAAACTCCTGCTATCATCCCCATATGCAGCAACTCCGTGTCCCTGGAATAGAATATCAATCCTGGCGTCCCTGTGGCTGGACACCAAAAAGGTTTTGAAAATAGTTTTATAGAAAGGGTTAGAACCCAAAACATTTTGAAAATATTTAGCAAGTGAATTAACCGCAGTAATTTAAAATGCATGAATGCGCTTCATATCTAAGTTAGTGTCGCACTCCCTTGTGGACATTCTCACCCCTCCACTATTGTGCACACCTACCGGTTACCTTAACCCCACCTAGTTGTACTACCCCGTCCAACTAGTCCTGAATAACCTTCCCTTGCCATACTACTCTAACCCGAGTATAATGATTCTTGAATTATAAGTTATTTCACAATTAACTTAATTAATTCCTCTTAAATAGCAGCATATAACCGTTTCACAAGTTATATAAAGTGCATACATCACACACTGTATTATTCCCACAATTGATTAACTTAATTAATTTCTCATTAATTAACTCCATATAACTGTAACCCGAGTTATATAAAGTAAATACATCACACACTGTATTATCACCTACATATAATATTTACTACCATATTATACGTACCTTTACTAACATCCAAACATATATCATACGTGTATCCATCCTTCCGAGTTTACCCTCACCGGATGATTCCCTCTAGAATGCTATCTCACTAGGTGTGCTCACAAAACCTAGTTTCTCCAAATTAGAATCGCTCACCAACTTGGACCAAAATATAAACGAAGTGGAGGCGGTCATATTCCTTCCCTGAAAGTGAGATAATTCCCTCACCCATATATACCAGACACTATGACCTGGGGATATACTCGCCCTATTCCTCATGCTAGGGGATTCACCCACAATGCGCAACCTCCCTTGATAGCATTAGAGTATTTAAATTGAATAAATATCTAGTCACTGATATTTACTATCACACACAATATATACACACATATATATATACTATCACTACCCGTATATATATATTATGAACCCCGATTTTACCGTGTACTCAAAATCCCGTACACTGCCTGTAATTCCCGTACACTGCCTGTAATTTAATGTCACACACAATACATACATACATGTATATATATATATATACTATCACTACACCGTATATATATATTAATAACCCCGACTTTACCATGTACTCAACATCCCATACACTGCCTGTAATTTCCTGAGTCTGTGGCCCGACTCAATGTAATTAATTTTCTCACTTGATAACTTATCCTCTTCCCGAGTCTATGGTCTGACACTAATATAATTAATTCACACCTCAATTAATATAATACTTTCCCCGAGTCTATCGCCCAACTCTAATTAAATTAATTAACACACATATTAATTTAATACCAATCCGAGTCTGTGGTTCGACTCTAATACAATTAATTTACACATTAATTAATTAACCCAAATTCCGAGTCTGTGGTTCGACTCTAATATCATTAATTATCACATTAAATAATAAGTACCCTTCACGAGTCTATAATCCGATTCTGATTAGACTAATTATCCCACCCATTAATTTAATCATACCCGAGTCTACAGACCGACTTTAATTAAATTAATTAACACCCTTATTAATTTAATCCTACCCGAGTCTACAAACCGACTCTAATTAAATTAATTAATAGAGTTATTAATTTAATACTACCCGAGTCTACAATCCGACTCTTATTAAATTAATTATCACTCTTATTAATTTAATATTAACCGAGTCTACAATCCGACTCTAACTAAATTAAATAACGCATTTATTAATTTAATAACTTGGTGTCACCCAACCATTTTTCCCGGACTCACTTACTTGGCCCGTATCTTAATATTTCCCGAGTCTATGTTCCGACTCCAAATTAACTACTCTCTCTAAAAAAAAAATTAATACTTTTGTGTCACATATCCAACATAACCGGACTCACTCACTTGGTCCATTTTTACATCTCATAAATTCTTTTCCACATTTTTCGCCCACAATGTGTCACAAATTTATTTCCATAATTTCCAAATTATATTTACCTATAATTACCAACATACCCGGACTCGCCCACTTGGTCCATAATTAAATATTCACCCGAGTCAATATCCCGACTCAAAATTATTTAGTTTATCTCCAAACTTAATTCAGTACCTTGGGGTCGCATGACCAATATACCCTGATTCACTCACTTGATCCGTACCTCACTATTTTTGGAAAAAAAATTATCAAATTCATCCGTTAAATGCCCCACATAAATTCATCCTAGTCCCAATTACTTTCTCCAATAATTGCTAGGAATATTTGTTTCATAATTATTTATCACTTATTAATGTATGAAACCCCCTTTTTAATATATTTCCCTTTATATAATAAATTGGGCGAACTGCCCAGATTTCTGTACCTTCGATCGATCGAACCCCCTGGGTCGATCGATTGATCGTTCCAGTATTCGTTCTCTCCCGCCGCTGTCAGCCATGGACGAAAATTTTAATCTTTGGTTCTCCATCTAAGCTCTTACCCAAATACAAACAACATATCCTCCGAATAAGAAAAGGGTCTAAACATCCCACGGACCTTAATTCATTGCCAATAACCATTTATTCCAACGTTTTTTCGATTTGGGTATTATCTGGGTTTCAAATCCCCCAGTACGAATTTCATTCAGCTTATAAGTAATTAACCCTCTATTCTTACTGATTTTAATATCTGATTCAGTTGTCTACAGTCTAGAATCATAAACACGATCAATCTCACCCTTAATCTCATTAAGGTATATAAATTTACACAAACCCAATTTAGATTTTGGTGACACACCCAAAATGAATTTTCATACACACATCACTATGATATGAATTGATTATCAAACTTTTAGAAATCGCAACAGTTAACCACTTGCCTGTAAGTGTTCGTAGTGTCTGATCCGTTGGCGTAGTCCCTCAATTTGGTTCCAATAACCTCCAATTTGCTCTTGATTTGCTTTCCCCCAAATCCCCTCTCAAACCCTAGGTTTAGAGTTATGTTGGCTGCCATTTCTAAATCTCCCAACTAGGTTAAAAACCCTTAATCCCGTTTTTCACCTAATGGGCTTAATTAAAGTGGCCCAACTCACCCCGTGTGTGCCCGGTTATGCCCAAAAATACCCCGAGACCCAATTACTACCCCCAGGTACTCTTTCCTGACTATCTTGACCCATCCGGACTCAACCACGCACTCAGAATTGGCATCCGGATTAATTTATAAAAATCCTTATCTCACACCCAATTTAGTCTATACCGACTCCCAGCTGGGATAAGTGTATACCTCGTCATTAATACTCGAAATGACGTAATTAAATTACTACTATTCACTTAGTAAATAAATTTCCCTAAACATTAACCATTCACTCCCCGATTAATATTTAAATATATATATTGCCATAATTAATTCAATTAAAATTACAACACACTAGTAATTTAAAATTCCCGAATTAATTAAATATTAACTATACAAAAATACGGGGTGTTACATACTCCCCCCCTTACAAAGGACTTTCGTCCTTGAAATTAAGATAAACTTAGTGTTCCAATATTCACATATTACTCTCTAGTCATGTGCCTCAAAGCCCGCTATATCCATCACATCCGCTTCTAACCATACGTTACACAAGTATGCATTTAAACTTAACCAGGGCGCCCATACACCCTATACACGTGCTTAACCGCACAAAATTTTGCCTTAATTTACCCGGGTGCCCATACACCCTATCCCTGCGCTCTACCGCACGAAAGTTACCCGACTATGCTGGTCGTAACCCGTAATATAACTTCGAACCCGTAGTCATATCACACACACACACACACACACACACACACACACACACACACACACATATATATATATATATATATATATATATATATATATATATATATATATATATATATATATATCTACTGCCCGGGTACCCCACCCATGTGCTAACGTCCAAACATCTCCCCATAAATACTTGTCTCTCAACACAAAAGTAAATAAGCTTACCCTTATGCTACCAAAGACAACATAATACCGCGTCCTTACTACCACTAGTCCTTGCACAAAATAAACCCCGAACTATCTCTCTTTGCTCGAAAATCAATTTAACCTCCCTGATTCACTTCATTAAACATCCCCACTTACCGGGATAAAATGTGAGAACACAAAACCTCACTATGTGCTATTACACCACATATTACAACATATATATCTACATATATATAGGCTATACGCCCTCTCCGGTGATACCTAGTACCAACCATACCCTGGTGTCGCGGACACCAAAATTTAACTCCACTATCCACAATAGTTAAATTCCATCGCTATCCAGCCGATGTTTAAAAAGTATTATCAACCCTACTCCCATAATTCTCGAAAGTAGTAATTCCTCACATAATTCAACCAATCACTCAGTGTACGCCTCCACTCTCCCATAAAGAACACTAAGGAACTCCGCTACCCTATGAAAAGTTTACCCACATGCTATGGCTGCTACCGCCAACGCACCCACTAAGTTCGACTCACCTGCGAACTCTAGTGAAAAATAAGTCTTATACTTTGACATCCTCTTTGTCACTCAACAATATACCCCATGCCCCTAGGGTAAATTAATTACTTCTATACTCCAGCTGCAACGACTGGTTCTCGGGTTTCGGAGCAGCTTCTCCCTGCTCGAATGCTGTCGTGACTTGCTTTAGTGGCTGTACGTCCAGGACCTCGTCCTGTAATTGACCCCTGCATTGCTTAAGGAAATATCTCTTCATGTGTCTCGCTTTTACCACAAATGAAACACTTTCTAATATGTTCACCCTGCCACTGATCCCTTCCATGCCAACCTTGTTGGAATTCTTGGACATCCCGCCAATAGCCTCCAGTTTTAGATCATTTGGCATGATTTTCTTGCCGAAAATCCTACCCCTGATCTCCCCCAATTTGCTGCTGGGATACCCCACTGGTATTATTCCCTTCTGCCTCATCTGATTGGATAATCCCCACTCCCTTTCCCGCTTCCTTTCGTGTGGAAGCGATATTCCCGACAGTGCCGGAGTGTTGCGTTAATGACATCAATATAATCTACTAATGCGAAATTATCAATTAAATGTTGTCTAATTCTCCAGACTATCCCATCCATAAACTTTTCTTTCCTTCCCTTTTCCTCGCTTACCATCATTCGGTAAAAATTTTGCCAACGAGTGAAATCTTCCTCGTAATCGGCCACTGAAAGGTCTCCCTTTGAGTCACCTCACAAAATTTTCTCCTCATTTCGGTCTCAACCGCTGAAGGAAAAATACTTGCGGTCGAACTGCACCCAAAACTCTGTAGTAGCTAGTGTGTCCCTTTCCTCAACTATGGTGATCGACTCCCACCACTGTAGCACCGCTCCCCCTAGCTAAAAGTGGTTAGCATTTACTTTCGCACCCCATCGCAATCTCCCATGCGTAGGTGACGCTGGATACCTCTCTTCCTTGACACGCTAGTACTACACTAGAACCTCCTCGCAACTCTGGTGGATTTCCACTTAAAATAACTTCTCTTTCTTATTTGCACCCCAACGACCCCACGTGAGTCTGAACATCCGACGCCACTAACACTTGTGGCGGATCCCGAGGAAAGTACCTTGTCATTTGTGATTACCTTCGTTTCAATCACCCGTGCCATTAGTTTGGTTACCTGTGCTGCCAAAATTATCTTTGGCAGTTGCTGTCGTAACTCTTACTCCTGACGAGCCTCCCTCGTCTCACCTCCCCCTGCTGCCCTAGATGCTCTCCCTCTACTGGGCGTCATCTGGAATGAGAATCGAATTGTATGAGTTCACTTTCATATATAAATTCGCAGAAGAACGTATATGCGTATACATATGGGAATACAACAATCCTATGATAGGGCTCTATATCAAAGAATGCTAAGCCGAAGCGTGAAAAGCCGCACAGATCCTAAGGACACTAGAACCTGATGCTCTGATACCATCTATGACACCCCACCTAATAAAATACCGGGTGATCAGTCCTATACCAAATTAAAATAAGAATCCCAGTTGGATCATCCTTAACATCACTGTCAAAAACTTTTTAAGACTTACTAACCACCTATTATTCCAAAAAATGGCGCGAATTTTAACTTTTTAATTTAACAAAACAGTACATGCGGAATTAAAATATAAACCATTCACACAACTGAATGAAAGTAAATAGAATAATAATTACACAACTTGACGAATAAATCACCGGACACCAAATAAATAATCCAATACAAATATTCAACACCTGAATGAATTACACCTGAAAACTGTACCGAGAAGTCTGGGCTACAGGCCCTAAAATAAAGCTAAAACTGATATAAGATTCCTACTCTAGGAATGAATGAATGATGCGTATAATCCAAACTCCTGCTAACATCCACATATGCAGCAGCTCCGTGTCCCTGGAATAGAATATCAATCTTGGCGTCCCTGTGGCTGGACACCTAAAAGGTTTTGAAAATAGTTTTATAGAAAGGGTTAGAACCCAAAACATTTTGAAAATATTTAGCAAGTGAATTAACTGCAGTAATTTAAAATGCATGAATGCGCTTCATATCTAAGTTAGTGTCGCACTCCCTTGTGGACATTCTCACCCCTCCACTATTGTGCACACCTACCGGTTACCTTAACCCCACCTAGTTGTACTACCCCGTCCAACTAGTCCTGGTATAACCTTCCCTTGCCATACTACTCTAACCCGAGTATAATGATTCTTGAATTATAAGTTATTTCACAATTAACTTAATTAATTCCTCTTAAATAGCAGCATATAACCGTTTCACAAGTTATATAAAGTACATACATCACACACTGTATTATTCCCACAATTGATTAACTTAATTAATTTCTCATTAATTAACTGCATATAATTGTAACCCGAGTTATATAAAGTAAATACATCACACACTGTATTATCACCTACATATAATATTTACTACCATATTATACGTACCTTTACTAACATCCACACATATATCATACGTGTATCCATCCTTCCGAGTTTACCTTCACGGGATGATTCCCTCTAGAATGCTATCTCACTAAGTGTGCTCACAAAACCTAGTTTACCCAAGTTAGAATCGCTCACCAACTTGGAACAAAATATAAACGAAGTGGAGGCGGTCATATTCCTTCCCTGAAAGTGAGATAAATCCCTCACCCATATATACCAGACGCTATGACCTGGGGATATACTCGCCCTACTCCTCATGCTAGGGAATTCACCCACATCGCGCAACCTCCCTTGATAGCATTAGAGTATTTAAATTGAATAAATATCTAGTCACTGATATTTACTATCACACACAATATATACACATATATATATACTATCACTACCCGTATATATATATTATGAACCCCAATTTTACCGTGTACTCAAAATCCCGTACACTGCCTGTAATTCCCGTACACTGCCTGTAATTTAATGTCACACACAATACATACACGTATATATATATGTACTATCACTACACCGTATATATATATATATATTAATAACCCCGACTTTACCATGTACTCAACATCCCATACACTGCCTGTAATTTCCTGAGTCTGTGGCACGACTCAATGTAATTAATTTTCTCACTTAATAACTTATCCTCTTCCCGAGTCTATGGTCTGACTCTAATATAATTAATTCACACCTCAATTAATATAATACTTTCCCGGAGTCTATCGCCCGACTCTAATTAAATTAATTAACACACATATTAATTTAATACCAATCTGAGTCTGTGGTTCGACTCTAATACAATTAATTTACACATTAATTAATTAACCCAAATTCCGAGTCTGTGGTCCGTCTCTAATATCATTAATTATCACATTAATTAATAAGTACCCTTCACGAGTCTACAATCCGATTCTGATTAGACTAATTATCCCACCCATTAATTTAATCATACCCGAGTCTACAGACCGACTTTAATTAAATTAATTAACACCCTTATTAATTTAATCCTACCCGAGTCTACAAACCGAGTCGAATTAAATTAAATAATACACTTATTAATTTAATACTACCCGAGTCTACAATCCGACTCTTATTAAATTAATTATCACTCTTATTAATTTAATATTAACCGAGTCTACAACCCGACTCTAACTAAATTAGTTGACGCATTTATTAATTTACTAACTTGGTGTCACCCAACCAATTTCCCCGGACTCACTTACTTGGCCCGTATCTTAATATTTCCCGAGTCTATGTTCTGACTCCAAATTAATTACTCTCTCTAAAAAAAAAAAAATTTAATACTTCGGTGTCACATAAATAACATACCCGGACTCACTCACTTGGTCCATTTTTACATCTCATAAATTCTTTTCCACATGTTTCGCCCACAATGTGTCACACATTTATGTCCATAATTTCCCAATTATATTTACCTATAATTCACAACATACCCGGACTCGCCCACTTGGTCCATAATTAAATATTCACCCGAGTCTATATCCTGACTCAAAATTATTTAGTTTATCTCTAAACTTAATTCACTACCTTGGGGTCGCATGACCAATATACCCGGATTCACTCACTTGATCCGTACCTCACTATTTTTGGAATAAAATCTCTCAAATTCATCCGTTAAATGCCCCACATAAATTCATCCTAGTCCCAATTACTTTCTCCAATAATTGCTAGGAATATTTGTTTCATAATTATTTATCACTTATTAATGTCTGAAACCCCATTTTTAATAGATTTCCCTTTATATAATAAATTGGGCGAACTGCCCAGATTTCTGTACCTTCGATCGATCGAACCCCCTGGGTCGATCGATCGATCGTTCCAGTATTCGTTCTCTCCCTCCGCTGTCAGCCATGGACGAAACTTTTAAGCTTTGGTTCTCCATCTAAGCTCTTACCCAAATACAAACAACATATCCTCCGAATAAGAAAAGGGTCTAAACATCCCACAGACCTTAATTCATTGCCAATAACCATTTATTCCAACGTTTTTCCGATTTTGGTATTATCCGGGTTTCAAATCCCCCAATACGAATTTCATTCATCTTATTAGTAATTAACCCTCTATTCTTACTGATTTTAATATCTGATTCAGTTCTCTACATTCTAGAAACATAAACACGATCAATTTCCCCCTTAATCTCATTAAGGTATATAAATTTACAAAAACCCAATTTAGATTTTGGTGACACACCCAAAATGAATTTTCATACACACATCACAATGAAATGAATTGATTATCAAACTTTTAGAAATCACAACAGTTAACCACTTGCCTGTAAGTGTTCGTAGTGTCTGATCCGTTGGCGTAGTCCCTCAATTTGGCTCCAATAACCTCCAATTTTCTCTTGATTTGCTTTCCCCCAAATCCCCTCTCAAACCCTAGGTTTAGTGTTATGTTGGCTGCCATTTCTAAATCTACCAACTAGGTTAAAAACCCTTAATCCCGTTTTTCACCTAATGGGCTTAATTAAAGTGGTCCAACTCACCCCGTGTGGGCCCGGTTATGCCCAAAAATACCCCGAGACCCAATTACTACCCCGGGTACTCTTTTCTGACTATCTCGACCCATCCGGACTCAATCGCGCACTCAGAATTGGCATCCGAATTAATTTATAAAAATCCTTATCTCACACCCAATTCAGTCTATACCGACTCCCGGCTGGGATAAGTGTATACCACGTCATTAATACTCGAAATGACGTAATTAAATTACTACTATTCACTTAGTAAATAAATTTCCCTAAACATTAACCATTCACTCCCCGATTAATATTTAAATATATATATATATATATTGCCATAATTAATTCAATTAAAATTACAACACCAGTAATTTAAAATTCCAGAATTAATTAAATATTAACTATACAAAAATACGGGGTGTTATAATTACTCCCCGAGGAACATATTGTTACAATGTTATGCCTTTTGGTCTTAAAAATACAGGTGCTACATATCAACGGCTGGTTAACAAGGTATTTGCGGAACAGATTGGCAAAAATATGGAAGTATATGTAGACGACATGTTGACTGAAAGTAAGAAAGATGCCAACCATATAACAGATTTGAGCCAAACATTTTGTGGCGCCCCGACTTAATTAAGTTAAAATCAACTTTTTATTCAGAGATAAATTCCCATAAATAATACTTTACTTAAATCTCTGGCAAAATAGAACAAGATATATATATATATATATATATATATATATATAATAAAGGAGGAGGGTTTTTTTGTCTCCCCCAACTGATGGCTCAGATTAAAAGTTAAAAAATTTGGTCTTTATCAATTAACGGTTGAGATTTAATGTTTGTAAGGCTCGAGGAAAGATAGATGTTCTGAACCGTGAGTTTGCGTTCAATGTACACAATCTAATTTCACTTTCTCTCTCACTTCTTCACAATCCACGAAGCTTCACGCCACCTTCTGTGTCTCCGTCTAGATGAAGCTTCACATAACCTTCTTTTCATGACAAATAAACCTCCGTCTGGGATTCTTTTTTTTTTCTTGACATCAAAACATGCTCACAAAAATAAAGTTATACAGATACTTTGCATCGTCTCTTTCAAAATCGTAAATTCCTTTGTAGTTGTGCAGATGACTTTGCAACTGTCTATGGTGAAATTTCTTTCTCTAAATTCCTCTAATTAATTTTTTTGTAGATGTATATATGTATGTATTTTTTTGTATGTGGCTAACAATTTATTTAGAGGTAATGGAGGTTCAGATCTACAGCCCAGTCCCCGTAATATTTCATTTCTTTCGGATGACATTGTTTTTTTGCTAGATCTAAGGTTCAGATCTACAACCCAGTTGCTATGGCTTTTCAATCTAAGGTATTAATATTTTCTGTTTTCTACATTTTTTGGCATGAAAAAGATACGAAACGGTTTAGCTGGAGAGAAGAGATGGTAAGGGTTACGAAGTACTACATGGGTCTTGGTTGTTGGAGACGGGCCCTACGATATCTCTCATTTGGTACTCTTCTATGTTTCAGAGCTTGGGTGCATGGAAAACATATTCTGTCATTTGGTACTCTTCTCATACGATCTCTCTCACTTTTTGGTTAGTTAGTTTCTTCAATATTTTTACTTTTGCTTCGTTGTTGACACCGGTCACACACAGGTGGAGGGTCGTGGCAGGAGAATACATATGCCAGCAACATGGAGATCATTGTTCAACCCCAAAATACAACACCCCTCCTCCTTTATTCTCCCCCATTCCCGGTTCAGATCTACACAGTAATCTCTTAAAATCAAAACCCAACTAAAGGACAAGCTAAGAAACCACTGTAATAGGAGACCCAACATTGATTTACACAGTTTTTTTCCCTAATATATGATTCTTGAAGATGGGGTTTCCAATGGGTTTCATTTTGATAATAACCCATGGCTCTTTTTTCACTTTAAGAGGTTGTTGTAGGTGATTTAATACGATTTTTCCAGATTTAGATTTTCTTTTTTGTCGAACTAACGAACATGTCTTTTTTTTTTAGATCTAATTTATTTTTCCATTTTGTTATGAATCAGGTCACGAACAGGTCTATATTTTTTCAAACTCACGAACATTTTTTTTTTTTTTTTTGGCCAATATTTTTGGGGGGATTTGGATTTGTAGGTGTATTCATAGTTTTTAGGTGGAAGCAAGATTTGCAGGTGGTAATCTTTAATTTTATTTGCTGGCGATCTAATTTTTGTTTCATTTCTTCTAACAGAAAAACTAATATTTTGTTTCATGTTTGAGAAAAACGTGATGGGGTGTTTTAGTTCACTATTCTCTCAACCAATATAATGTTGCATACTACTATGTAGTTTTACCGTGCATTATTTAATTTTCATAGGATTTATTTAATGAAACGTTGATAGAAGTGATATAGATTTTTATATTGGATTTTGATTTAGGCATATACCTATTTGGTGTTTGCATTACTCTCATTCTCCATTTTTTTTAGTTTTACATATATTTGCCTTTTGATTAAATTTAGTTAGTATTTTTAATTCTTTTTTAAAGTGACATATACATGGGAGTGTGGGTCTTCTATAATCATAAATACTTGAGAGCAAATTTATCGCCGTGCCATCGGCACGGGTACACCCTAATATATATATATTCAAAGGCATGTTTAGATGAAAACATAACTACCTGTACATATAACTTACAAGTACAAAACAACTTCACATATACAAGTTCCTTTATTTCACATTAACACAAAAACCTTGTTTATATACAACCCATATTAGATATTCATCACTCCCTCGTTTTAGGGTCCTAACTTGGCAGTGAACTCCAAACGATAGGTATACCTGAAACATAATATTAGAGGAGTGTAAGCAATATAAGCTTAGTGAATGACCATATACCACACCTATAACCAGATTTAATAATCATTTTTATTTTGTTCTAATACTAAAACCCAACAGTAATTGTGAAAATCTCGCAAGCCTGGACCCGCCACAGTCCAATTAATCCACCATAGTTATTGGGGACCACCACATCCCTTTTATTAGGCCCGAGTACACAAACCTTTAAGTTGGATTAACAGGACCGCCACATCCCGTAGGACCCACCACAATCCATAACATTAGATAAAGGACCCGCCACAATCCATAACATTAAATAATGTCACCTAACATTTTAATCATATGCATATGTTTCCTAAATACAACATCACTCCCATAAGCATTTTAACATATGTATTGAACGACACATTTCCATATGAACATATAATCATCTATATATCATAGGACAGGTCACTCACCCTGGATTTTGTGCTAAGATTAATACCAAACTACTTCCATGGTATGGTAGTATTAGATGCTTCCCCATCTAACAAGTCGACATCATTAGTATATGAGTAAACCAATTAACATTAAACCTAGTAATACATCACATAATTTGGTCAATCAGAAATAAATAAGGAGGAAATTAATATGATACTTTAGATTTCTATGACACCCAAGAAATTAGGGTTCTAACACAATTTACGGAATTAAATTATCAATTCGCTAGACAAAGTTATGCCCATTTTATTACAACCTTTTCCAAATCGTTTCTTTAGAAAAATAGCAACACAACTTCAACTTCTTGGAATTTTCATAATTTTTGTTCAACATAACTTTGCATGATATTCCACCCAATATCAGTAAACACATTTAATAATATAAAATTAATGTTTCATAATTTTTAGGGCTCATTTTCTATGTCGAGCAAAACGTCAAACACCTGGTATGCATTCGTGCTCCTTTAGGGTAGATTTTAAACCAAAACCTAAAACTATCACCAAAGGTCCATTACCTGATATTTTTACACAATTTTAGGATATGTTATACATGTATGAGTCTATTTTACTCTCCAATTGTAATCACTCAATTCCACTAAGTATTCCATGATTTATACAATTTTTAGCACAACTAGGTCGAAAAAGAACATTAAACCATAACCTAACATTTTTAAGCATACATACCTCCACCTTAAGTATAAATCATGGAAATATATAATAAAAAAGTTTTAGAAGATATATAAATCATAATCATGAATTTTCTAAATCAAAATTCTTTACGAAAAATGATGTAAATCTAGGACTTCAAAGTATGCATTTACGATCTTAGTACCATTTTTAACTTATGTTCTTAACCCATCCTTACTATAATACACTTAGGAAATATGGGTATCATTAAATTACTAAACAAAAATATACCAAGTTTAGAACTCATCCATGTGATCAACTTTAATAAAGAAGTAATTACCTTACGAGAATTCCTCCATTTATGGTGAATTTTCAAAGAAATTCTTCCCTAACTTTCGTTTTCTCTCTCCATAAGAATATTTTTTTCTCAAGCTTGTAATAGGAAATGAAAAAGATGATAAGTTCGGAATTATAAGCCTAAAAACGTGTCTATGTGATCACTTGAAGGTGGTATTATGCGATTCGTTGGGTAAGGGGTCCAATAGGACAATTCCGTTAATGACAGATTTGTCCTGCCTTGTAAAATCATCATAACTCACTATTTCGGGCCCCGGTTTACTCCCACTTTGTGTCTATGAGTATATAACTTAAACATATACAACTTTCATATTTTGTGTTTTCCCAAAATCATAAAACTAGTACACCTAATATGGGCTCAAACATAAGAGTAATTATTCACTCAAAATTTCATAACTTTCACATTTGGCGACCAAATATCGCCACTTTATCACCAACACTATAGTTTACTTTTTATAAACATAATGATGTATTTAGAAACATATTTTCATGATGCATTTAACCACATAACTAATCACATGCCTTAAACATGTTATCCCCAATCATAAGCTGGATTCGCATCTAATGTAAACAACATACATATCACATGAGTATGCATTCCCTTAACATGATAATTAACAATTTTAATACACATAACCAATTTATAACTTATAACTAATAAATTATACCTAATCATTTAATTAACCTTAGTAATAGTGTTTTTGGGCCTTACAATTCTACCCCTCTTATAAAAATTTCATCCTCGAAATTTAATGCATAAGAAACTTACCAAACAAATGAGGATATTGCTTCTTCATGTTATCCTCCCCTTCCTAGGTGGCATACTCAACATTCTGACTTCACCACATCACCTTAACTAGTGAAATGATTTTACTATGTAACACTTGCTCCTTTCGATCTAAAATAGCAATTGGTTCCTCCACATAGGTTAAGTCATCTTGAAGCTCTATCAGTTGTGAAATAAACACATGTGAAGGATCGGGCACATACTTACGTAACATGGATATATGAAAGACATTGTGTATCTGGGAAAATTCTGGTGGTAACGCCAATCTATAAGCTACATCTCCAACTCATTTCACTATCTCATAAGGGTCAATGTACCTGGGACTTAACTTTCCCTTATTCCTGAATCTCATAACCCCTCTCTAAGGAGAAACACGTAGGAATACTCGATCACCTTCCTCAAATTTCAATTCTTTCCTTCGATTGTCTGCATACTTTTATGTCTACTTTGCGCCACCTTGAAGTGATTATGGATAAGACTTATCTTTTCAGTAGTCTGCTGTACAATTTCTGGCCCAAGTAGTTTTCGTTCTGGTACTTCAGTCCAACACATTGGAGTTCTGCATTTTCTCCCATACAAAGCTTCATAAGGAGCCATATCAATACTCGAATCATAGCTATTATTATAAGCAAACTCTATTAGTGGCAAGAGTTCATCCCAACTTCCCTTGAACTCCAATACACAAATTCGTAACATGTCTTCGAGTGTCTGGATCGTTATTTATGACTACCCATCAGTCTGAGGATGAAAAGATGTACTAAATTTCAATTTATTCCCTAAAGCTTGTTGTAAACTAGGCCAAAAGTGAGAAGTAAACTTAGGATCTCAATCAGAAATAATAGAAGCAGGTGCACCATGTAATCGAATAATCTCATCCACATATAATTTGGCATATCTATCCATAGAGTAAGTAGTTTTAACAGGAAGAAAATGTGCAGACTTAGTCAACCTATCAATGATAACCCAAATAGAATCAAACCCTCGTGATGATTTTGGCAGACCTATAACAAAATCTATAATAACATGCTCCCATTTCCACTCAGGAATAGGTAAGGGTTGTAGTAAACCACTTGGCTTATGATGCTCCACCTTCACTTGTTGGCAAACTAGACATCTAGCAACAAAATCTGCAATGTCCTGTTACATTCCCGACCACCAATAACATTGTTTCAAATCTCTATACAGTTTTGTTCTCCCCGGATGCATAGCATATAAAGAACAATGGGCTTCCTCTAAAATTGTTCTTCTTAAATCAGGCACATTAGGTACACACAAACGGTTTCTGTACATAACAATGTCATCATCCCGAATAGAAAATTCATTTGCTTTACCCTTTTCCATATTATCTCTAACTTTCTCCAATTCTGTATCTCCTGCCTGTACTTGTTTTATTCAGTCTATCAATGTGGGTCTAACATTTAATTGTTCTAGTGTTCCATAAGACTCATTCAAAGTTAATTCCACCCCCCATTAAGGCTAACTCTCTCAGCTGGTCAACTCGAATACAATAAATACAAGATACTATGCCTAGAGATTTTCTACTCAAAGCATCAGCAACAACATTAGCTTTACCTGGATGGTGATGTATCGTGCAATCATAATCGTTTATAAGTTCCATCCATCTTCTTTGCCTCAAGTTCAATTATTTTTTAGTAAACAAGTATTTTAAGCTTTGATGGTCAGTAAAAAATTCACAACTAACACCATATAAGTAGTGTCTCCAGATCTTTAATGCAAAAACTACTACAGCCAACTCAAGATCGTGTGTAGGGTTGTTGCGTTCATGTGTCTTTAACTGTCGAGAAGCAAAAGCAATTACCTTTCCATGCCGCATTAACACACTAACGAGTCCTTGATACGAGCCATCACTATAAATAACTAAACCTTCTCTACCCGTTGGGATAGTTAATACTGGAGCTGATGTCAACTTACCGTTTAATTTTAAGCTTTGATGGTCAGTAAAAATTTCACAACTAACACCATATAAGTAGTGTCTCCAGATCTTTAATGCAAAAACTACTAAATCTAACTCAAGATCGTGTGTAGGGTAGTTGCGTTCATGTATCTTTAACTGTCGAGAAGCAAAAGCAATTACCTTTCCATGTTGCATTAACACACAATCGAGTCCTTGATACGAGGCATCGCTATAAATAACTAAACCTTCTGTACCCATTGGGATAGTCAATATTGGAGCTGATGTCAACTTACCCTTTAATTTTTCAAAGCTTTTATTATAATCGCCACTCCAGACAAACTTGTTCTCCTTTTTGGTAAGCTTAGTCAATGGCAATGCAATAGAAGAAAAACCCAATATAAACCTCCTGTAATAGCCTGCCAATCCCAAAAAGCTACGTACCTCTGTCACACTAGTTGGTCTTTCCCAATTCATTACTGCTTCTACCTTCTTGAGATCAACACAAATACCATCAACAGAAATAACATGCCCCAAAAATACTACCCTGTATAGCCAAAATTCACATTTAGAAATTTAGCATACAACTGCTTTTCTCGCAAGGTCTGTAAAATAATACGCAGGTGGTGTTCGTGCTCATCCATACTACGAGAATATATCAAAATATCATCAATGAAGACAATAACAAAAGAATCCACGTATGGGTGAAATATACGGTTCATCAAATCCATGAATACGGTTGGTGCATTTGTTAACCCAAATGGCATAACAAGAAATTCATAATGTCCATACCTGGAATGAAAAGCAGTTTTAGAAATATCACAATCTCTTACTTTCAATTGATGATATCCGGATCTGAGATCGATATTGGAAAACACTTTAGCTCCTTGTAACTGATCGAACAAGTCATCAATGCGGGGTAGTGGGTATTTGTTATGGATAGTCACCTTATTCAATTGACGATAATCGATGCACAGTCTCATGGTTTAATCTTTGTTCTTCTCAAACAATACTGGGGCTCCCAAGGGTGATATACTAGGCCTTATAAAACCAAGATCTAAAAAATCTTGCAACTGTATCTTTAGCTCTTTTAATTCTGCAGGTGCCATACGATAGGGTGCAATAAATATTGGTGCAGTTCCTATTACCAACTCAATCGAAAATTCCACCTCACGGTCTGGTGCTAACCCTGGGAGTTCTTCTGGGAAGACATCTGCAAACTCATTAACTACTGGTACAACTGATAGTTTTCCAGCCTCTTGTCATGTGTCCACCACATGAGTAAGATAACCCTCACATCCTTTCCTTAGCAGTTCATAACATTTTATAGCAGAGATCAAACATGTTGGAGTGACATTTCGTTCCCTAATAAATTTAAATTCAGGTTCACCCGGTAATCGAAACACTGCCTCCTTTCTAAAGCAATCTAAATATACATGATATGAGGCCAACCAATCCATACCCATTATCACATCAAAGTCACGCATATCGAGAGGTAACAAGTCAACTAGTAATTCTTTTTACCCACTCGCACCACACACTCCCTATATACTCTCTCAATAAAAATCAACCCCCCCACTGGAGTAAAAATAGCTAAAGTAGAATCTAATGATGATAATGGTTTATTAAAATGCAATAGATAAAGTAAAAACACAAAAGAATGTGTAGAACTTGGATCTATCAACACATAAGAATCTTTATCACCAATAGGAAGTGTACCTGCCACCACGTTAGGCATAGCTTGTGCATCTTGTTGTGTCAGTGAAAACACTCTACCTTAGCCTTGGTTTTGAGACACGCCTCCTCTACCTCCCCTGTGTACTTTCGGTGTAGAAATCCTATCTCCTACTGTTATACTCCCCAATGAAGTTATAGCTCCCATCACTGGACAATTCTTTTGTAAGTGCCCTGGTTGATGACAATGGAAACATAAAGGTGTCGTTTTAGCTATTGTGCACTCCCGAGACATGTGCCCTTGACCACCACATCTAAAACAAAATATGGCCCTCGGTACCAACACAGATGCATTTTCTGACCGATTCATCCGAGTCCTTACACCTTGAGCTTGAAATCTTCAACGTGCACTTCTATTATTTTTAAATTCTTGTCCTTTAGGTACTCCTCATGCTACACTCTGAGTTGAGGTTCCCGTCTCCCATCCATATGATCTTATACCACATGTCTAGCTTTCTTCGAGTGTTCGACTTACATTTCTTTTATTGACTTTTCTGACACCATGGACCTATCCACCAAGTCCATATAATCCGTGATCTTCATATTAGCAACCATTCTTTTTATATCTACAATCATACCGGTTTGAAAATGATCACATTTATTTTCTTCCGTCCTCACCAAGTCAGGTGCAAATCTAGATAAGGATATAAATAAAGCTTCATACTCTACCATTGTTCGGTTCCCTTGTTTCAACGTGATAACTTCTTCTTTTTTCTATTTCCTATAAAGCCTTGGGAAATATTTTTCAAAGAACACCTTCACAAACCTCTCCCATGTAATTTGTGGAGGATTTATTGGCACCACTCCCCCCATTGTAGTAAGTAATATTTCTGTTGCATCCCACCATAACTTTGCAGCAGCCTCTAACCTAAAGTTTGCTAACAAAACTTTTTGTTCATCTCGCACTTCCATCACCTTGAATATTATTTCCACCTTTCTAATCCACCCCTCTCCCACTAAAGAATTTGTAGTCCCAGTAAATGCTGGCAGATTTAACTTCATGAACCTCTCATGCAATTTGTCCCTATCCCCACCATGTTCTCCACCTCTTGCTTGTTCCATATGTTTTGCCACAACACGTAATATTCTTCCCACATGATCAATAGGTTTTTGTTGCACCTCTTGGTCCTCCACTTGGATATGTCTATGTCCTTGCTGACTATTAGGAACATAAGATGCCTTACCCTCTGCTCCATCATGTGGCTCGTGTGGATCCATCACTCACTGCAATATAATTCATTTGAACAAAATACAATAGCAATAGTTTAATATTAACATTGTTAGTCAAAATATAGATGCATAACAAACTCACTTTCTAGTCTCCACAGCCAATCTAGACCCTCACACCCTATCCAGAACCTAATAACCATGCTCTGATACCAAGTTGTGGGGCCCCGACTTAATTAAGTTAAAATCATCCATTTATTTAGAGATAAATTCCCATAAACAACACTTTACTGTAAATCTCTGGCAAAATAGCACAAGATATTTTTTTTCAAAGGCACGTTTAGATGAAAACATAACAATCTGTACATATAACTTACAAGTACTAAACAACTTTACATATACAAGTTCCTTTGTTTCACATTGACACAAAAACCTTGTTGATATACAACCCATATTAGATATTCCTCACTCCCTCGTTTTAAGGTCCGAACTTGGCAGTGAACTCCAAACGATAGGCATACTTGAAACATAACATTACAGGAGTGTAACCAATATAAGCTTAGTGAATGACCATATACCACACCTATAACCAGATTTAATATCCATTTTTGTATTGTTTTAATGCTAAAACCCAACAGGATTGTGAAAGTCTCACAAGCCTGGACCCGCCACAGTCCAATTAATCCACCACAGTTATTGGGGACCACCACATCCCTTTTATTAGGCCCAAGAACACAAACCTTTAAGTTGGATTAACAGGACCGCCACATCCTATAGGACCCACCACAGTCCATAACATTAAATAAAGTCACTTAACATTTTAATCATATGCATATGTTTCCTAAATACAACATCACTCCCATAAGCATTTTAACACATGTATTGAACTACACATTTCCATATGAACATATAATCATCTATTTATCATAGGACAGGTCAATCACCTTGGATTTAATGCTAAGATTAATACCAAACTACTTCCTTGGTATGGTAGTATTAGATGCTTCCCCACCTAATAAGTCGACATCACTAGTATATGAATACACCAATTAACATTAAACCTAGTAATACATCAAATCATTTGGTCAATCAGAAATAACTAAGGAGGAAATAAATAAGATACTTCACATTTCTATAACACCCAAGAAATTAGGGTTCTAACACAATTTACGGAATTAAATTAACAATTCGCTAGACAAAGTTATGCCCATTTTATTACAACCTTTTCCAAATCTTTTCTCAAGCAAAACAACAACATAACTTCAACTTCTTGGAATTTTTATAATTTTTATACAGCATAACTTTGCATGATATTCCACCCAATATTAGTAAACACATTGAATAATATAAAATTAATGTTTCATAATTTTTAAGGATCATTTTCTATGTCGAGCAAAATGTCAAACACCTGGTATGCATTCGTGCTCCTTTAGGGCCGATTTTAAACCAAAACTTAAAACTATCACCAAAGGTTCATTACTTGATATTTTTACGCAATTTTTGGATATGTTATACATGTATGAGTCTATTTTACTCTCCAAATTAAATCACTCAATTCCAATAAGTATTCCATGATTATACCATTTTTATCACAACTAGGTCGAAAAAGAATATTAAAGCATAACTTAACATTTTTAAGCATACATAACCTCCACCTTGAGTATATATCATGGAAACATATAATAAACAAGTTTTAGCAGGTATATACATAATAATCATGAATTTTCTAAATCAAAATTCTTTACAAAAAATGATTTAAATCCAGGACTTTAAAGTATGCATTTACGATCCTAGTACCATTTCTAACTTATGTTCTTAAGCCATCCTTATGTTAATACACTTAGGAAATATGGGTATCATTAAATTACTAAACCAAATCAGAAACAAAAATATACCACGTGTATAAATCATCCACGTGATCAACTTTAATAAATAAGTAATTACCTTAGGAGAATTCCTCGATTTATGGTGAATTTTCAAAGAAATTCTTCCCTAATTTTCGTTTTCTCTCTCCATAAGCTATTTTTTTCTCAAGCTTGTAATAGGAAATGAAAAAGATGATAATTTATGCCTTACAAGCTTAAAAACGTGGTTATGTGACCACTTTCAGGTGGTATTATGTGATTTGTTGGGTAAGGGGTCCAATAGGACAATTCCGTTAATGACAAATTTGTCTTGCCTTGTAAAATCATCATAGCTCACTATTTAGGACCTCGATTTACTCCCACTTTGTGTGTATGAGTATATAACTAAACATCTACAACTTTTATATTTTGTGTTTTCCCAAAATCATTAAACTAGTACACCTAATTTGGGCTCGAACCGAAGAGTAATTATTTACTCAAAATTTCATAACTTTCACATTTGGCGACCAAACACTGCCACTTTCGCACCAACACTTTAGTTTACTTTTTATAAACATAATGATGCATTTAGAAATATATTTTCATGATGCGTAACCAAATAACTAATCACATGCCTTAAACATGTTGTCCCCAATCATATGCTCGATTCGCATCTAATGTAAACAACATACATATCATATGAGTATGCATTCCCTAAACATGAAAATTAACATGTTTAATACACATAACTAATTTATAACTTATAACTCATAAATTATACCTAATTATGTAATTAACCTTACTAATCGTGTTTTAGGGCCTTACACATTTGATCAACTGGAGAGGTACCAAATGAAGCTGAACCTGACCAAGCGCGTTTTTAGCGTACAAGAAGGCATGTTCATCGGATACATTGTGAATGAAAGAGGTATTGAAGTAAACCTGACAAGATAAAATAGTTGCTAGAGTTACAATCTCCACCCACCAATAAGGAAGTGCAGAGCCTTACGGGGCGTGTTACAACTCTCAATTGATAGACGTCTTCCATCCTTCAAAGTGCGTAGGAATACCTTTGAGTGGAACGAGGAATGCGAGGACGCATTTTTGGAATTGAAGAAATAGTTGGGGAAATATCCTTTATTATCCAGACCAGTAGCGGGAGAAAAATTATACTTGTACTTAGCTGTCTCAAAAAGCGTAATTAGTTCATACTTGATGAGAATAGAAGATGGAGTGCAAAAACTAATTTACTATACCCGCAAGGCATTAAGGGGAGCAAAAACCAAGTATCCCAAACTGGAGAAATTAACGTTGGCGTTGATTGAAGAAAGTAGGAGAATGAAATCTGATTTTCAAGACCATATAACAGTGGTGTATACTTACACACCACTCAGACTGTCTTTACATAAGCCAGAAAAGTATGGACGATTAATGTATTGGGCAGTGGAGTTAGGGGAATATGATATTATCTATGAGCTAGGGTCCTATCTCAAAGGACAAGCAAGGGAAGATTTCATCGCTGAGCTTACATACCCAGATGTCTCTAATCAACAAGCAGTTACGGTAGAGCAACTCAAGGAGGCTAGGAAGTCGACTGAAATATCCCCGATCACCTCCTAGTAGCAGAATTGCTAGAAAGGGTGGCAACTGATCAACCAGAATCCTCTAGTAAAGTGCAAGAGCTGAAAAAAAGTATGAAGAGATGAAGGACAAGATATTCCATCAAGGGATTCTGTCAGACCAAGGGTTTGATGATAAAATTCCTATATGGCATCTATATGTCGATGGTTCTTAATGTGCAACAGGTTGCGGAGCGGGGATTATTCTCAAGATTCCAGATGGGATATACATTTAATACGCTCCACATTTCCAATTCCAAGCTTCCAATAACAAAGATGAGTATGAAATCGTGATTATGGGCCTCAACTTAGCTAAATCATTGAATGCAGAGCAAGTTGTAGTAACCAGTGATTCACAATTAGTGGTGAATCAGATGCTAAGTGTTTATACAACAAAAGGGGAGTTCATGTCAAGAAACTTTGCCAAGGCTTTGGAGATTATAGCCAGTGTAGCAGCTGTTCAGATTGTTAGAAATCCTTGATTGGAGAATGCAAGTGCAGATGCACTTGCTCGGCTAGATTTAACTACTTGCACCGAGCTACGAACAACAATACCCATTGAGATACTTTTTAGAAGAAATATTGACGAAGACATAATGATGAGTGTTATAGCATAGGAGATGGACCATAATGGATGGATCCCATTAGAGCTTATATTGAAAAAGGTATTGTACCAACCAATTCACTCCCAGCCAAGAGGCTGAAGTACAAGGTTGCTAAATATATTTTAAATAATGGAGTTCAATACAATAGAGGTTTGATAGCTGGTCTACAAAGGTGTGTTCATCTAGCAAAAGTTAAAGAATTGATAAAGGAAATTCATGAAGGGTCTTGTGGAGGTTACGAAGTAGGAATAACTCTACTACAGAGAATGAGTATGCAAGGGTACTAATGGCCAACAATGCGCACTGATTGATCGACTTATGCTAAAAAATGTGACAAGTGTCTACGATTTTCTACTATACAAATAACTCCTTAAGCGTTGCTAACACAAATTACTTCTCCTTGGCTATTTGCTATGTGGGGAATAGACTTAGTTAGGCCTCTGCTAACTACAAGAGGACGATTCAAATATTTAGTGGCAGCTTTTGATTACTTCACAAAGTGGGTGGAAGCTGAACCTATGATCGATATGGCCTATGAAAGGGTCTATCAATTCATTTGAAAGAATATCATTTGCAGATATGGTTTGCCCCATGCCTTTATCACTGATCATGGTACCTAGTTTGACAATGATGAGTTTGTAGCGTACTTTCTAAAGCCCAACATTCAAAAAGTCCATTTGGCTCCAGGTCATCCCCAAAGTAATGGGCAAACAGAGGTAACGAACATAACTATATGGAATGGGTTGAACACAAGATTAAAATAATGCAAAATGGAATTGGAATAACGAGTTGCAGTCAGTGTTATGGTCTTACCGAATAACTCCCCCAATAGAAATTAGAGAAACACCATATATGCTAGCTTTTGGAAGTCAAGCAGTGATACCTGCTGAACTGGGATTATGTACACATAGAGTGCTCAATTTTAATTCTTCGTTGAGTGATTTGATGAGACGCTTAGATTTGGACATGCTCGAAGAAGCTTGAGAAGATGAAACAATCCGAAATACAGCCTACCAGCAAAGGACTACTATGTTCTATAACAAAGGGTAAAGAAATATGATCTAAAAGAAGGTAATTACGTTCTCAAGAAGGTAATTCAAAAGAAAATAAGTTTAAGGCAAATTGGCACGGACCCTATCGCATCACGTCAGTTGTAAGACCTGGCACTTACAAAATAGAAACTGTCGAAGGGGAAGAATTCAAGAATGTATGGAATGCAGAGCATATGTGAAAGTACTACCCGTGAAGTAACAATCAATGTACTAAATATTTCAATATGAATGAAAAAGATGATTTACCCATTTGTTTGTTTTATTTTTTATTTTTGGAGTACTAGTGCTACACGCTACACTAAACATCTTGCATCATTTGAAAAATCACAAAAACCAACTAAAAGTTAGTGAGAATCAATAACCACAAACTAAAACTTGGTCGGCATCAATAACCACTAGCTAAATGTTGGTCGGTATGAGCAACTGCCAGCCAAATGTTGGTCGACATCAACAAAGACACAAACAATGTTGGTGAAACTATCGAGCAAGGCAAGTCATGCTTGATTCGAACATGGGTGACCCAAGAATCATCTGAACTGGGCAAGAAGTTGGGTAAAATATCCACTGCCTGGGAACCAAGGAAATTATTTATCTATACATCTAGATAAGATTGCTACAACTAAGCACAAACATGGGATAAATATTCCATTCCTTAGGCACTTATGGGTGATAAAAAATCATTATAACTAGATAAATACATGGGGCAAAAGTTCAAATTTCTTGGCAATCAAATCAAAAAGGGCAAACTGTCCATCCAAATATTCAACGATTGATTAGATACGTGACCCGTTATTGTTATTTGTAAAATACTAGTATTGTTCATCTAATGCTATGAACAAATATTTACAGAATAGACATCATGCAATTATTTTATTTCCATGGAAACAAAATTACAAGAAGATGATTTTTCTTCATTTATAACAACAATTACTAACAAAACACAAGTAGCCTATTCTATTGGTTTCTTTCCTTCATATTTTGGTACATGATTCATTCCAGCTCGAGGGCCATCTAAAGCATAAGAAGAATTGATAAATTTCAAGTCCTGCAGCATTCTGGTGTTACTTGAACATGGACGGTCTAGCAAATGAGGAGATCGGGATATCTTAAATTCTTCATGAATACCGTAATCACCTAGGTATTTGGAAATCAAACAATTAGGAATAAAGCGAACTCATAATTTCAGGAATCCGTAGATGAGTTCCATGTATTTGATTTAGCCTATGTAAGCCATTAACTACCATCCATGTATTTAGAACTACTCTTATAGGTATAATATCGAAGTATTGGCAAAATTCCAAACACACGGGATTAGGCGGGAAAGAAAAACCATATTCAACCACAAAAATGGAGGGAAACCAGTGTCCCTCCGCTAAAGAAAAGAAATCACAAGGATAAACAAGTTCTTCCAAATCAATCTAGGAAGGAATCGTAAAATCGATTCTAAACTTATCCAATGACTCAATAGAATGAACCATGGTGACTAAAGCAAATAAAGAAGAAAGAAGAAAGAAATTAAAGAATCAGCTAAGACAGATGATAGAAAGAATGTCTGTAAGGAGAAAAATGAGAAAACAAGGACTTTGAAAACAAAGATGGAAAAAGGCAGAAGGCAATCAGATTTTATTGTCTTTATATATGCCGCCTCGGAAAACGAGAAAAGTAATGATCAAAAGTAACGATGGTTGCATTTTGGATGGTGAATAAGAGGGAAGAGACGCAAATACCCAGGTGTTCACCAAAACTCAAAATATTTACAAACTTTCCATTTCGTGCTCAAAACTTTTACCCAAAGTGGAAGAGTTTTACAACTATTGAAGGTCTGCAAATTAACCAAGACATAGGAAATATGGCCGAGCAACTTTTTGGATAAAATATTCCACACTCTCACATCAAGATTCAACTATGAAACATTGGGGGCTTTTGTTGATACAAAAATTAGTTAGATGAAGTGGACCAATTATATGAAGAAACACATCATCTAATATGGTACAAGTTCAAATACCGATCTACTCAGCATACCGAGCTACTCAATGTACCAAGCTACTCAGCGTACCGAGCTACTAATTGGGAATGCCAAATGACCAGACAAATTCAGTGTTTATTACAGTCATTCCTTACCAAATATAAATGTAAACACCTATTCGATAAAGGCACACTATTTATTCAGATTGAGATCCCAAGGGCTATAAATACATTGTAATACCCTCTTCCCAGGGCAAGCAAGAATAGCCGAAACCAAGGCAAGACACCAAGTAATACAAATCAGTGCGCGTAGGCCATTTCCTTAAAGTTTAAGCACTTTAAAATCTCGTGTTATTTATTTACTCATTTTTATAAGTGATTAATTAATTAGATCAAATCTAGTTTTGTACATCAACACCCCCATTAATAGTATTTTGTAGTTATATCTCATCATTATCCATCAATTTAATTTATTCTTCTTATTCAAAATGTATATTTTCTTATTGTCTATTATCAAAAAAGGTATTGGACTTGCCATAAAATGATAATATGTTGACGAATATATATCAGCATATGTATTGGACTTGCCATAGAATGAGAGTATGTCAACTAATGGTTCTATTTTTATATTATATGTATTGGTTGATAATTGAAACAAAGGATTCTAGACATTGAAAGACACATTTACCAACAAATAAATCTTCTATAGTGATAGATTTGTTTCACCAATTGTAATGATTTTGTATTTGTAAACATATGTGATACCCAATCACAACAAACATATGTCATGGAAGGTTCTATTCTTATTTATTATAGTTTAATTTTATTTCGATGCTAATTTTATATTTGACACCCTGGATGGGTCTAAACAGCTTTTAGGTTTATAGGATATCTGAAATGTTCAAAATATAAGGGAAATTATTCCAATTTTTTTTACTTGTACGATGCCCGGAATAGGCTTATGTTATATCATTATTGATCTTAAATTTAAGTTTATTTTTTTTATGTCTACATGATATTTAGAATGTCCAAAATATAAGGGAAATTTTATCAATTGTTTTTAAATATAAGGTAATTTATCACTACGAGATACAAAGACTAAGGTCATTTGTAGGAATTTGTATCTTTGCTCATAGAAGTGACAAACATAATATATGTCACCTCTACGAGGAGTGACAAATTTGTCATTCAAGCCTAATTTTACACTATTGTCAACCCTGAGGAATTTTGAATTTGTCATTGCTGATAGGAGTGACAAACATTAGACTTGTCACGTCTATTAACAGGGAAAAAATGGGCGGGATAATTTGTATCACCATTTGTAATCTCATAGGGGTGACAATTGTTTTTTATCACTACTCCAAATAGTGCCTAATATTTTTATCACCCCAAGTCATGACATTAAATAGTAGTGACAAATGTCATTTGTTACTGCCTATGATAGTGAAAAATCACCTGTTTTGGTGTGGTGATATGAGCTCAATCATCGAAGATTATCTCCCCTTTTTGTCACGAAATAAAATAAAGTAACATAAATAAAATTATTGTAAGAGAGATATCTAAAAAGGGGTCAAACATGTAAACCATGATATCAAATGAGAACGTATCAGAGCACAAAAAACATGGAACTAAATAACAAACTTTAAGAGCATAAGATCATTTGATATATCAAGATATACCTCGTCTAGGACGACGCGTCCAGTCCTAGTCGAGGGAACAGTTGAATAGTGTTACCCTATCCAAAAGGGTCATATCAAAGAGAAGGGTCAGCCTAGTCGACTCCATCATTATCAAGAAATCATATTGGGTGCTAACTCAGCCCTAGCCCTCGGCTAATCTGAACCCTCGGTTCGGGTTCACCCCAGATATGTCGGTCGACCTTACATTGACCGACCCTACTACCGTCGACACTATACGTGTACTAAAGTTCGGGAATCAGAGATTCTCAAAGACTATCCTCAGCCTCGACCAATGTGTGTAGGCCGAGGGTGATGCCATCACATCGCGTGGTTTGGGAGATGCATGGAGTAGTGCACGTGGGACTCATGCAACCAATGGAGTAAACCATTATAACAAGATCATTCCCTCACGCGAGGGAATATTTAGTCATCATTATCTACATGTGGCACAACAAGTTGTCCACAGGAGATTGACTAGTTCATCATATACATGCTCAACGCATGCTTGGGGGGTGAACCACACCCCAAGTACTATATATACTTGTTTTCCTCTACCATGTAAAAGGATCCATGATTGTAAACCCTAACTAAAGCTCTGTTAGAATACGCAGTAGAGAGAGAAAGTGAGGGTATTATATCACAAGGACATTAAAGCCCTTAGTATATAGTGAAGATCACTAATTGCACAATGGACGTATGGCTAGATAGGCTAAACCACTTATATTGGTGTGTTTATCCTCCTTTCTTCACCTCTTTCTATATCTATATTGCTTGTTTGTTGCCATTGTTATACATATTTGAGCACTCCAACACCTTGATCTGGTGGTTTTATTTACGACATCATCAGTTTGGCACCGTCTTTGGGAACGAGAAGCATCATCTATTCCCTTGCTTAGATTTTCCTCAACAGAGTCTCTGGTGGTGAACCACCCTCCCTTATCTGGAGTTGTTTCACCATTGACAGAGTTCCTACAGAGGTGAAAGGCTTTCGCTATTCGATTCTAAGCTCATCTACTAGTATTTAACATGGAATTAGAATTTCCACCATCCCCACCACCGACTAGTGGCCCTAGTTTCAAAAATACCCCTCCTCAGTTAGAAATGGCTGAAGTGGCAGCCGCCTTGAAATCCTTGGTAGCAAGACAACAGGCGATAAAAGAGCAGCTGGTTGCCTTTAGGCAAAACGTACGAGTTAGAACAACGGGAGTCCCACCGGAGATGATTACTCCGACAGCTGGAGAGCCACCCAGGGGTCCAGGGGACCACCCTAGGTGCCTTGCAAGGATTTACCACCCCCTCAACGGCAGAGAGACGTTGCTGACCCTTAGCGTTTACGCCCAGGGAGGCAAGGCCATCCCTTCCCGAAGGACCGATATAATGATTATGAAGCTGAAGGCGCTCAGATTGATTGCTGGGATCCATATAAAGTATATGGGAATGCGATACTCCCCGTTCAAGGAAGCCGAGGCTGTGATAGGAGGCCGAGTCAAGATGCCCAGCCCTAGGGTTCAACATTTGACCGATTCAGTAGAGGGTCGACATTCGAAAGGCTCAATCTAATTGGAGACCTAAGAGAAAGGTTGTCCAGGTCAAGGAGCAATGCTGGCTCAAGAAGGGAGGGGGCAGATGGCCGACCCCCTCGCGGCCGAGATGAGGGTCATCAAGAGGTGAATAATCAACACAAATCAGCAGTTTGGGACCCTCAGCTCTCCGAATGGAGATTGTAGGGGATAAAATTAGCTAGGATATTGCTGTTGAAGTAGTTGGGAGACCATGGAATGACTCAATTAAAAGGCTGGAAACTAAGATACGAGACATCCTCTAGAGTCGAGACCCTCTTCAGAGGGGTTATTTTGAGGGATCACCATTTGTGGCTATGATATTCAACTTTTTGACCCCTGCGAGATTCAAGATGCTAGTGGTTACCCCAAAATATGATGGGAGTACCAACCCAGTGCACCATGTGGAGATATATCAATGGGCTACAGATATCTACTCCATCTCAGATGAGATGAAATGACATGCATTATTGAGTACTCTAACAGGAGCTGCCAATATTTAATTCACCTCACACCCAAAGAGCTCCATTGAGAATTTTAAGCAACTTGCGAAGCGGTTCATCCAAAACTTTTATTTTAGGGTAAGACCCTAGAAGAAGACAACCCACCTGTTGTATGTCAAATAGGGAAATAATGAGTGTCTTTGTGAATACATCACAAGGTTTAATAAGGAAAAAAATTGAAGTGGAAGACTATGAGGAATGTATTGCGGTGAACGCATTAATATGAGGCTTGCAGAAGGGAAAATTGCTTTGGAAACTTGATGAAGACCAACCAAAGTCTGTGGCCGAGTTATTGGAAATGACCAAAAATTTCATGAATGCCGAGGAAGCTATGTCAACTAAACATGAAAATGATAAGGGAATTAGAAGTGGGAGCAAGTTTTGAGAGAAAAATAAATACGGGAAGGCGAGGTCGGATCATGATAAGTTTGCTGGGTATACCCATATCAGGGTCAGCTGCAAGCACATACTGAACAAGATCAAGAATGATCGAACCCTGAGATGACCCGAGAAGCTGAAAGCTCCCCCTCATAAAAGGAATAAGATCTTATGGTGTGAATTTCACCAAGACCATGGGAACTTAACTAACAAGTTTTTTTCCCTAAAAGATGAGATTGAGAAGATGCTCAAGGCTAAAAAATTAAGGAAGTATGTGAGCAGTGATGGCCCAAATAGAGGATGAGATGACCTCAGAAGGAGACAGGGTGACAAGTGCAAGGAAGATGGCCCAGGAAAGAAGAATGATGCCTCAAATGACAATGAAGATAATGACCCAAATCTTTCGCCAAAAGACGATGATCCGATGTGACGACTCCACACAATCTCACTTGATGTAAAAATAATATGCGGAGGCTTCTTAGGGGGAGGCACAAAGGTGGATGAAAGTAAGAAACACCTTGCAGAAGTCAAAGCCCTTCCCAAAGTTAAGGCAGTCTACCGGGCCACAACCGATAAAAAACCAGAGAAGGGAAAGAAGGTAGATATGGATATCTTAATTGTGGGATTTTTAAGGCTTGACTTTAAGGGAATCTTAGATATTTAGGATGACCCTTTGGTTATAACAACTAAAGTACATGGGTATGATGTGCCAACGATATTAGTCGATGGTGGGAGTCCGACCGATGTTATGTTTTGCTCGTGTTTCAAAGGTTTAGGACTCAGCTGGAAGAGGCTTATCCCGTATCATCATCCTATGATAGGTCTTAGCGGCGAGAAGGTGGACCCGTTAGGAATGTACACAATGGAGGTCAGGATGGGACATGCTTGGCCCAAGAGGTTAACAAACAAGGTCCGTTTATTTATGATTGACGAAAGGGTGTACTCAGCTTATAACATTATTATGGGTAGAGTATCCCTCAAAGAATTTGAGGCCGTTCCATCCACTGTAGACTAGATGGTAAAATTATCGACCCCATATGGGTTAAGGGAAGTCCTAGGTGATTAAGTGTTAGCATGAGAATGCTATTTTAACTCGACTGAGGAGAGGGAATCTCACAAGAAAGTGAATGCAACCTATAGTATTAACACCCTGGACCCTAGGGATGAGACCAAGCTTAATAAGGGAAAGGTCGTGAAAGAGGTGGAATCCATCATCATCAATGAGGACGAGCTGAAAAAACCCTTCCAGGTCGGCAGATCCCTGAGAGGAGATATCAAGGAGGAACTAATCAAATTCTTAAGAGATAGGCAGAGTATCTTTGCATTGAGTCATACAGATATATCGGGCATTGATCCATGACTCTTTTTCCATGAATTGAATGTGGATGATGATGCTAGGCCGATACAACAAAAGAGGAGGATCTACTCTCGGGAGAAGTATGAAGTCATCAGGGAAGAGGTAAAAAGGCTAGAAAAGGCCAACTTCATAAGAGAGGTGATATATTCTGAGTGACTGGCCAACGCTGTCATAGTTCCCAAAGCTAATGGAAAGTGAAGAATGTGTGTAGACTTCACCGACCTAAATAAGGCTTACAGTAAGGATAATTTTCCTTTGCCTAGGATTGACCATATGGTTGATGCCATAACAGGACATGAGATGATGGGCTTCATGGATTCTTACTTGTGCTAAAATTAGATATCTATGCACCAAACTGATGAGGAGAAGACTACATTGATAACCGATAAGGGTACTTACTGCTATAAAATCATGCCCTTTGGTCTACAAAATGCTGGAGCCACCTGCTAGAGACTTGTTAAAAAGATGTTCGAAGATTAAATTTGGAAAACGATGGAGGTCTATGTTGATGATATGCTAACTAAGAGTCTTAGGACGACTCCTATATGGCCGGCCTCAAGCAAACCTTTCTTGCGCTGGATAAGTACAGGATGAAGCTCAAACCTGCAAAGTGTGTATTCGGTGTAGGGGATGGTAAGTTCCTGGGCTTCATCATAAATCATAGGGGAATAGAGGCCAAACCTTATAAAATCAAGGCCTTATTAGAAATTAAGACCCCTGCTTCAATCAAAGATGTGTAGAGGCTGACAAGAAGAGTAGCGACACTTAACAGGTTTATGTCCAGAGCCACTAATATGTGTCTCCCATTTTTTAAATTCTTCAGAAAAGATTCAAGTGGAATGACGAATACGATAAGGTTTTCCAAGTCTTGAAGTCTTACCTGGGATCTCACTTACTATTGTCACGATTGGCCCAAGGGGAAAAACTGTATGTATACTTAGCAATCTTAGAGTCAGATATTAGCTCCGCCATCGTAAGAGACAAGGATGGAGTATAAAATCCAATGTACTTAAATAGTAAAGAACTCCAAGGGGCCGAACGGAGGTACCGAGGATGGAAAAATTGGCCTATACTCTAATTCACGACTAAAGGAAGATGAAGTCGTACTTCCAAGACCACACGATGGTCATCCTAATGGATTCTCCACTCCTAAAGGTCATCCACAAGCCTAAGAAGTCAAGGAGATTAACGGCTTATGAAATAGAGATTGGAGAGTTTGATATCACCTATCAAACTCGAGCGGCCATCAAAGGATAGGAACTGGCAAACTTCATGGTTGAGTTCACATGGGATGAGGCCGAGGTTGAAAAAGATAAAATTAAGATCGTAGACGGCATGCCAGAGAGAAGCATTAGCCCGTCTATGGATGAGTCCGAGACAAGCAAAACAAGGGAAAAGGCAGTTGAGAATGAAGAGGAAAAAATCTCTTCAAGTAGGGAACCCTATCATATGGAAGATTTTCAGAGGCTGACGTTATATTGAGTCTCTTCATTGATGGGTCATCATGTTAAAATATGAGCGATACTGTATTTATAGTGTCGACACCAGACGACACAAACATCGAGTATGCTCTGAGATTTAGATTTAAGGCTTCTAATAGTGAGTCTGAATATAAAGCACTTATATTCGATCTCTTTTTGATCCGGGCACATGGTGTTGGCCATATCTTAGTCCATAGTGATTTTAGATTGGTTGTGAATCAGATCTTGGTGGTATATGGAGCCAAGGATAAGAGAATGGCCAAATATCTGTAGAGAGTAAAGTTGATGCTGAAAAACTTCAAGGAAGTGAAGCTAAAGAGGATAACTCGACTGGATAACGGCCGAGCCGATGCGATTGTGAGGATAGCCTCAGTAACAAGAACATGTATTCGAAGAACACTACCGGTAGTGATCTTACTTAGGCAGGCTATTGAAGAGGAAAATAGAACACTAGGGTCTTGCCAAAATATAAACATGTAAACTTCATGGATGGATCCCCTATTCAGATACATTAAAGAGGTGCAGATACCAGAGTCAAAATTCGAGCGAAAGAAGCTGAGGTACAGAGATGTAAAATTCACTGTCATAGGGGATACTTTATACAAAAATGGATTTTTTCCCCCTTACTCAGGGGTGTTCATTCATCTGAGGTATAATATATCCTTCAACATGTGAACGATGGGTCTTGCTCTAGCCATATTAAAGGAAGGTCATTGGCCAAAAGAATCATTACTCAGGGGTACTGGGCCAAACATGTTACATCATATGTGAAGAAATGTGATAAGTTACAAAGGTTCGCTACCATCCCTTATCAGCCTCATCAACCTCTAATCTCTATCACATATCCTTGGCCATTTGTAGTATGGGGGATTGACATAGTAGGCCCCTTGCCTAGAGTTGTGAATAATTATCGATAGTTGATTATAACGATAAATTATTTTTCCAAATGGGTGGAAGCCGAGATGATGATCACGATCATCTAATTGAAGACCTTCCAGTTCATCTGGAAGAATATCATATACAAATATGGCCTCCCAAACACACTGATCTCAGACAATGGTACTGAGTTCAAAAATGTTTCCTTAGAACTGCAAAAGGGTTGGGATCAAGCAATTCTTATCCACCCTCGACGACCTCAGGCTCATGGGTAAATTGAGGTGACAAACCGAACAATTCTTGATGGGATCAAGAAGAAGCTGGATGAGGAAAAGGGAAGATGGGCTGAGTAAGTATATGTTGTCACGTGGGCTAACAACACGACAACAAAAAAATCTATAGGGGAGACTCCTTTTATGTTGGCATAGGGTTTAGAATCCTCCATCCCTACTGAAAATGGGCTTCCTACTCACAGAATCAAATGTATGACCCTCATAGAAATGTGGAAGAAAGAAGACTTGATCTTGATGCAATTAAGGAGAGAAAAGAAGATTCCGAGATAAGGCAAGCAACCTACAAGCAGAGGACTGCCAGGTTTTATAATTAGAGGGTGAAGAAAAGGCCAATAGCTGTGGGGGACCTAATCCTCAAAAAGACATGGAGAAAACATAACAAGCTTCATCCAAAATGGCATGGCTCATACAAAGTCACTGATAAAGGTGTCCCAGGCACCTATAGGCTTGAAAATCTTGAAGGAGAACCCTTCTCAAACCCCTGAAATGCAAACAATTTGAAAACCTATTATCAATAAGATTGTAGTTGTTGTCCTACTAATTTCCTATTATAATGAATGTAATTGTTTCAAAGAACACGATTGGAATGTTAATGCAAATATCCTATTGATCCCTCTTCTTGTTGTTTGTTAATTAAGATATTTGTTGTGTTAAATCACATTAAGCAACAGAACATCATTCGCGGTGAAGTAGGTTTAAATGATCTTTGATGATATGACAGTCTGGACGTGGACAACCTCGTCCATAGATTGTCAATAACATCGAGGGACGTTTATTGAAAAAAACACCATTAGTTTGGTGGACTCTCCCCGCCGGCTTGGATGAATGGTTGGGACGACCCTCCATTCACTCTTAAGAAAGCTGAGGGATGACTTATGCCTATAACATCATTTTTTGGTGAATCGCACGTTATTAAGATCACTTAAGGGTTGATATTCCCAATATGTGCCCTCATACTCGGAGTGGACAACCTCAGCTGATGTAACGGTCGAGTTTACAAAAGGCTCACAATTTCCATCAGAGAAGTCATCCTTCACAAGGTGGACCTCACAATAACCACAACGATTGGCCATAAGACAAGGCCATACATATCTTTGGCTCAAGCAACTACCACCATCGTACTCTGCTTCAGCCGACATTTCATCCATGCTTAAGATTTAACCTCTGCTGGTCAATCAGGCCGAGGTCATATTTGAGTTTTGTGGAATAAAGACGAATCTCAGACTTTCCAAGCATCATACTTGGCTGGGCCGAGGTTACCATGGATGACATTACAAATCCGATCATACGTAAGAACATGAGAAGACTTAAAACACGTGGAAAATCAGTTATAAGAAAATCATTCCCCTCACGTGAGGGAATATTTGGTCATCATTCTTTACATGTGACACAGTCAGGTGTCCACCTATGATTAGTGTATTCAACTCACCCATGCTCATAGTATGCTTGGGTGGTACACTACACCCCCAAGCACTTTAAATACATGTATTCTCCTACCTTGCAAAAGGATCCATAATTGTAACCCTAGCGGGAGCCCTGAAAAAATATACAACAGAAAGACAAAGTGAGAAATTATATCACAGGCCATTAGTGCTTTCATTCTAGTGAAATTACTCACACACTCATAGCAGACGTAACCAAATTGGCTGAACCACTTATATACTAGTGTACTTCCTCTTATTCTCATCACCTTCTACTAGATTCTTACTCTTGTGTTGCCATTGTTATTTATAGCTTGAGCTCACCAACACCTCTTACTGGTGCTGTTGTTAATAGCATCATTATTTTGGCACCGTCTGTGGGAATGAGAGGATTCATATCTTCTTCCTTTGATGCTTGAACTCATCAGAGACTCTGATGGTGAACCAGACCTCCCATGTTTTGTGTGGAGCTGTTTCACCATTGAAAGAGACCCTTAAAGTATCGAGCTCCTTAGTATTTTCATTACAATATCTCTAGTCTATTTACGTGCCACTAGAGTTACCACCTCCACCGTCTGGTGTTGGAGGACCGAGTTCCAGCCAAGCACTACCCCAGTCTGAGATAACTGAGGTGGCTAAGGCCTTGAAATCCTTAGATGCTACTCAATAAGAAATGCAGGAGGAATTTGGCCAACTAATGCATAACATAATAATGAGACCACCTAGGGTTTCACTGAAGATGATTACTCCGACGGCTAATCAAGGACAACATGAGGCTAGGGGACCACCCCAGGCACCACGAAAAGACCTACCTCCTCCTCAATGGCGGAGGGATGTTGCTGACACTAGGCATTTACGCATGGGGAGGTAAGGAAACCCTTATCCGGAGGATATGTATGATGATATAGAGGTTGAGGATGCTCTAGTTGACTGTTGGGAGCCATATGAGGTATCAAACGACACTGTACATCCTATCTAGCAGAGCAGAGGTTAAGGTGAAAGACGAGATTGCGATGCCCATCAATGAGGTTTTTCTTTTAACTAGTTAAGTAGAGGGTCGACCTTCAAAAGACTCGGCCCAGTTAATGACCCGCGAGAGAGGATTTTTATGTCAAGAAGCATAGGCGCCTCACGAAGAGAGGCTGGGGATCATCGGCCCCATTATGGATGACCCTCATAGGGCCGAGACTATGGTCAGGGGGAAGTTAATAGCTGACGCTATGTAGTAGCTGGGGAACCCTTAGTCCACCCTTTGGAGGCAAGTGAGGATAATCTCGGCCAGGCCTATGTTGCAAAGCCATGGAAAGACTCTATTCAAATGCTAGAAGAGAAGATATGGGATCTCATAAAAAGTTGAGACCCATTACAGAGGGGATACTCGGAGGGTTCACCATTTGTGGCAAGGATTGTTAACTTCCCAACGCCTCCTAAATTTAAACCTCCAATGGTGTCCCCCAGGTACGATGGAAGTAACAACCCAGTCCATCATATTGAAATGTATCAATCTATAGTAGACCTTTATTCAATCTCTAACGAGATGAGGTGCTGAGCTTTCTCAAGCACTCTAACTGGGGCTGCACATATCTGGTTCACTTCTCTTCCTAAAAATTTAGTTGAGAGTTTTAAAGGTTTGGCCGAGCAGTTTATTCATAACTTTTTTTTTAGGTAAGACCTCAGTAGAAGAGGACTCACTTGCTTTATTAAATCAAGGAAAGAATGAAAGCCTTAGAGACTATATCGCGAGGTTCAACAAGGAAAAGTTGGAGGTAGAAGATTATGAAGAGAGTATAGCCATGACAACCCTTATTAAGGACATTAGAAGGGAAAGATACTCTAGAAGCTTGCAGAAGACCCTCCTAAGTCTATGGCCGAGCTGTTAGCAACAGCTGGAAAGGTCATGAATGCAAAAGAAGAAATGGCTACGAAATATGAGGATGAGAATGGAAGTAGCAGTGAGAAGTTTCAAAAGAAAAAGGATGGAATGAAGAGGACTACATATGACAAGTTTTCAAACTACTCCTTTAACTGTGAGATACGAACACATCCTCAAAAAATAAATAATGATAGGTCTCTAAGATGTCCGAAGAAGCTAAAGGATCCTGCACATAAGAGAAACAAAAATTTATGGTGCGAGTTCCATCAAGATCACGACTATCTAACTAATAAATGTTTTGCCCTTAAGGACGAGATCGATTTTTTTTTGAATTATGGAAAGATGATAAAGCATGTGGATGATAGAGACTTAAAGGGTGGCCGAGCCGACTCTAGAAGGAAGAGAATGGATAAATTCCACGGATGTACCCCTGCTAGGAAATATGATGTCTCTAATGATGATGATGGTGACCCTGATCTCCTACCAAAGGATGACAATGCCCCAGTAAAGAGGGTCAACATGGTCTCTTTTGGTATGAGAACTATCTACGGGGGATAAGAAGGGGGTGGTTTAGAGGTAGCTGATCGCAAGGCTCATTTGGTAGAAATGAAAGAAATAACAAAAGTCGAGGTTGTGAACTTGGCTTGGAAAAAAGGTTAAAAATGAGAAAAGAAAGAAGGTAGGCATGGACGCCCTAGTAGTCGGCTTCTCACGAATTGATTTCAATGGTATCTTAACCCCCCATGATGATCTTATAGTCATCACCAAAATGGTGAATGGGTGTGAAGTTTAGAGGATCCTTGTGGATGGGGGCAGTTTTGCAGACACTATATTTTGGCCCTGTTTTAATTGCTTGGGTCTCAGCCGAGTAAGGCTTGTCCCTTATCATTACCCATTGATTGACTTCCGTGAGGGGAAGGTCCATACATTGGGAATGTATGAAATGGATATAAGAATGGGAGAGAAATTTCCTAAGAGGTTGACCAAAAAAATCAATTTCTTTGTGATGGATGAAAATTTCTTCTCAACGTAAAACCTCATCATGGGACGAGTAGCCCTCAAGGAATTTGAGGTCGTGCCTTCAACGGTCCACCAAATGCTAAAATTCCCGACTCCCTATGGAGTAGGCAAAGTCTAAGGTGACTAAATGTTGGCACAAGAATGCTATTTAAACTCTTTATAAGAGAGAGAGGCTCATAATAAGGAGACAACAACGTACAACATGAACACCATTGATCCTAGAGATGAAACAAAACTCAAAAAGCTAGAGGATGCAGAGGAGGTAGAATCCATCGTGATCAATGAGAATGAGCCAGAAAACCCATCTAAGTAGGCAAACCCCTAAGGCCCGAGATCAAGGAGGAGCTAGTGAAGTTGTTAAGGATGACATAGAGTATCTTTGCCTGGAGCCATGCAGACATGATAGGTATTGATCCTAAAATTATGTGTCATAAACTCAATGTTGTAAAGGATGCCAAGCCCATTAAGAAAAGAAGAAGGATATACTCAAGAGAGAAGTAAGAAGTCATCAGAGACGAGGTTCGAAAGCTTGAAGAGTCTGAGTTTATTAGAGAAGTTATATACCCTGAGTGGTTGTCTAACGCTGTCATAGTGCCTAAAGTTAATGTGAAATGGAGGATGTGTGTAGAATTCACCGATTTAAACATGTTTTTCCCAAAGGACAATTTTCATCTGCCTTGTATAGATCAGATGGTGGATGCCACAGCAGGACATGAGTTCATGAGCTTCATGGATTCATGCTTCGGGTATAATCAGATCTTTATGGACTCGACTGACTCAGATAGGTCCTCCATAAGCCTGAGAAGTCAGGAAGGCTAATGATCTGGGTAATCGAGCTGGGGGAGTATGATATTATTTATCATCTTAGGGTTCCATCAAGGGATATGCACTCATAGATTTATTGGTCGAGTTTACTTGGGATGAAACATATATTGAGAAGAGTCATGAGGCTGAAGATGAGCCAGTAGGAAAAAATGTCAATCGAACTTTGGACGAGGCTGAGTCAAGTACATCCAAACAAAGAATAGTTGAGAATGAATAATAGAGATGCCTCTTCAAGTAAGGGACCCTCTCAGAGGGAAACTTCTCTTCAAATGAAACCATTTGGAACCTCTTCGTTGACGGGTCATACTGTGAAAGAGAAATTGGAGCAAGGCTGATAGTGTCGGCACCAGATGGTATAGATATTGAGTATGTGCTGAGGTTCAATTTAAAAGCTTCCAACAACGAGTCAGAGTATGACGCATTAATAGTAGGTCTCTCTTTGGCAAAAGCCTTCAGTTTTGGCCAACTCCTAGCCCACAGTGACTTAAGATTAGTCGTGAACCAAATCCTGGGGTGTATGAGGCCAATGATGAAAGGATGGACATATACCTAAAGAGGGTGAGATCGATGCTAGAAACCTTAAAGGAAGTAAAGATGAAGAGAATACCTCGACTAGATAATAACCGAGCTGATGCACTCGTGAGGTTGGCCTCAGCAATAAGAACACATATAAGGAGAATAGTACCAGTTGAGATTCTGATCAATCCGACCATCAAAGAGGAAGAGGTTAGTAGACCTTGACTAAATCTGAGCATGGGAGCCTCATGGATGGATCCCCTTATCATATACACCAGAGAGTTAGAACTTCTAGAGTCAAAGTTAGAAAGGAGAAAGCTGATGTTTAGAGCTACTAAATTCTCCATTGTGGGAGATGTCCTATACAAGAAGGGATTTATACTCCCTCTTTTTAGATGCGTTCACCCTTCAGTGGTTCCATACATCTTGAAAGATGTGAACGAAGGCTCTTGTTTAAGTCACATTGGAGGAAGATACTTGGCTGAGAGGATAATTACTCAAGGATATTGGTGGCCGTCCTTGGCTAAAGATGCAATTGCATATATGAAGAGATGTTATAAGTGCCAGAAGTTCTCAACCATTCCCTACGAGTCTCACCATCCTCACCAGCCTCTCACTTTTATCAGCTCCCCTTAGCTATTTCCAGTATGGGGTATTGATTTTGTAGGACCCTTGCCAAGGGATGTATATAACTATCGATACTTAATTATGGTAATTGATTATTTCTCCAAATGGGTAGAAGCCGAGCCCATGATCACAATCACTGAGCAGAAGACCTTCCAATTCATCTAGAAAAACATCATTTTAAGGTATGGGCTCATAAACACCCTAATCTCAGACAATGGAACCCAATTTAAGAATGTTCCTTAAAAAAATACTGTGAAAGAGTAGGTATCAGATAGTTCTCCACTTCCCCTGGCCAACCCCAGAAAAATGGTCAGACTCGGGTCACAAATCGAACAATCCTTGATGGGATAAAAAAGAAGTAGGAAGAAGACAAAGGAATATGGATAGAAGAGGTATATGCCGTGCTTTTGGCTTACAAAACGATAGTGAGGACACCCACAGGGGAAACTCCATTCATATTAGCTCATGGCTCAGAGGCTGTCATCCCAACAGATATAGGGCTTCCCACTCATAGAGTTCAGACATATGACCCTCAGAGGAATGGGGAAGAGAGGAGACTTGATCTTGATTTAATTGAGGAAAGAAAAGAGGATGTAGAGATAAGACAACCAGCCTATCAGTAGAGAACTGCGAGATTCTTCAATCAGAGGGTAAAATCAAGGCCGATAACTGTGGGAGACCTAGTCCTAAAGAAGACGTGGATGAAAACAAATAAACTTTATCCAAATTGGCATGGTCCTTATATGATAATTGATGAGGTTGTACCAGGTACCTATCGTCTAGAGAATATTAAAGGAGAGCCCTTCTCAAACCCTTAGAATGCCGACCACTTGAAGAAATATTACATATGATGTTGTAGTTATTTTTATCTTTTTTTAATACACGTATGATACAAAAGACATCAAAGAGACTAAGAATGAGAAAGATCAAAGTTCTCTCTACAAACTTTGTTCTAATGTATATGTTTTAACATCATTAATTTGTTGAAATTATGGAAGTAAAACAACATAATTTGGTGACCTGGGGCCTTTAACATCATTAGATTGGTGAAAATATGAGGTAAAACACCATAATTTGGTCACCCTAGACCTTAAACATCATTAATTTGGTGAAAATATGGAAAAACACAATAATTTGGTGACCCTAGACCTTAAATATCATTAATTTGCTGAAATTATGGAGGTAAAACACCATAATTTGGTGACCTCATACCTTTAACATCATTAGATTGGTGAAAGTATGAGGTAAAACACCATAATTTGGTGACCTTAGGCCTTTAACATCATTCGATTGGGGAAAATATGAGGTAAAACACCATAATTTGGTGACCCTAGACCTTAAACCTCATTAATTTGGTGAAATTATGGAGGTAAAACACCATAATTTGGTGACCTCAAACCTTTAACGTCATTAGATTAGTGAAAATGTGAGGTAAAACACCATAATTTGGTGACCCTAGACATTAAACATTATTAATTTGGTGAAATTATGGAGGTAAAACACCATAATTTGGTGACCTCAGACCTTTAACATCATTAGATTGGTGAAATTATGGAGGTAAAACACCATAATTTGGTGACCGATGACCTTTAACATCATTAGATTGGTGAAAATATGAGGTAAAACACCCTGAATGGGTGACCTCAGACCTTTAACATCGTAATCTAGTAAAATTTATGGTGAATGTACAAAACATCACAATTATAGAGAAACAAAATATCATATGAAACAATAAAATTAGAAAAAGCCAAGAGGATTATGTTCGTAACTGGAAGAGGGTTCACAATTCCATTCAGAATAACAATAATTACAAACAGCGTTAACCAAAGTTCATTAAAACTACAACTATCAAAAAACTTCACAGGGAAAAGTTGTTAACTCACAAGTGATCATATTCCTCGCAAGAGATGACCCACTGACAGCTGCAGTCGTCTGGTCAAGATCGATTTTTGTAACTTCAACTTCGTCATCATGCCGAACACTATCTTCTGCCTCAGTGACCTTAAGAGGGGCAGTCTTGATCGGAGCAACATCACTCTCTTCTACCTCTTTTAAAGCTTGGGTGAATCGTGGATCTCCAAAGCTGAGATCGATAAAATCCGTGCTAGCTAAGCTCCCAAACTCCCCTTGCTTCATGGTCTCCTATCGACTTGTAAATTTAATACCCCCTCTAGATACTCAAAGCCGAAGCTGATAAACTCGTTAGAGGCTTTGTAGTCCTCAACGGATTTCTCTCCACAATCTTCCAACACAACTTTGACAGAAACATTAACCTTTGATTGGAGAGCATCATCTTTTGCTTTCAGGGCTTTGTCATGGTCCTACTTAGGCTGAGTAATCTGGTCGTCTCTCCCCTTGAGGTATCCCTTCATCTTTTCAACTTTGGCCTTCAGAGAGGCCTGAACCTTTTAATCATCCTCACCTTTTTCTATAAGGGGGGGCCTTTTAAGGTTCACTCAACAAGGCGGTGAAATGACAAGACACCCTACAAAAGAAGATCATACATATGAACTTATCAGTAATAATTTCTAAAAAACCGAGGTAACACTTGGGAGAAAGATATCTAAAAATTGATACCTGGATCGATTTGTGAAGAGCGAACTCAGCCAATAACGGAACATCTAAGAAACTAAGAAAACACTTGTCTTACTCAATCATTATGGTGCCATTAGCATCAATAGCTTTTAGACTCTGGCCGATCATGTTATCTCCAATTTTAAGCTGATATAGATGAGCAGCAAGACATCATCACTCGAAATGGGTATGGCACGATCTTTGGCTTGACTCTTACTCAGCCTCATATGATTCGGGTCAGTTGAAGATTTCCTCTTCTTTCTAGCATCATCCTTAGAGGTGCCAACGCTCGTTTTGTGTTAGGTGGGGATACATTAATGCCACCTCATTTCTCCATGAGCTTCACAAGGCTATGAGATGACATCTCCCAAAAGTCATCTGAAATACCTGCTGGTCCCTCTTGAAAAGACAAGTCTTTGAGTTAGCTAGTCAGATACCTAAAAAATATATGATACATCATCACTTGGTAAGAAAAATGTGGAGACTTACGAAGCTCTTCTGGGGACCACCCCCAAACCTATTTGATAAAGGTAATAGGGGGTCATCAGATGTTCATATTTAAGAAGACGACCTTTCTCGCCTTGATTACGAAGGTCCTCAACATTCTTGTAATTGTCCTGGCTAAGACCAGGGTCGACTTTATCCGTAAGGGCAACTTCCCCCCATCTTAGAGGGGTCCTTAAAGCCGATGTTCCATGAGCCTCATGTAAACCAAACTCCCAAGACCCAAAAATAAAGAAGTATCAAGGTTTCCAATTATGAGTTGAAGTTTGGGTATCCAGAGCATCTTCCTCTCTAATTTCCTAGCTAAGGAGTGATAGTAGTCGGGGTGATTTTTGTCTGATGAGGGAAAGTAAAAACTATTAAAAACTCTAAATGTAAGTTCTGAATGGTGAACAACCTTCCAAAGTATGATGACCCTAATCATAACCCTCCAGGAATTTAGGGACAATTAGGAAGGGGCAAGATTTAGGTATGAGAGTATAGTTCTGATAGTTAGGGGGATAGGAAGATGAAACCCAACTTAAACATCTGATCATGGACACAGATTTTGCCATCTCGACCATCGAAGGACCTTTCATCCATTAGAGATTTCCTAAGGATGATTGAGGAATCTATGGAATAAAGATGCCCGAAAGAAAGAAGATTGTACTCATTCATAGTACTCTCATACTCTGCAGCTACAAAGATATCAATTTCACTTCGTTCATCATCATCACCATCCCCAATAACTCCAACATGGGCACTTATAGGGGAACCACCAAAAAACCTCTTTACAAACTCAATACCGGTGGCGGCTGATAGAGGGATGACATCAATTGGAGGGGGAATTGATACGCTAGGCCCTAATATTTATATGGAAGGAGATCTACGCGAAGTTCTAGCATCTCTATGGGAAGAGGCTCGTCTTAAAACCTCGGCGTTCTCAAAACCATCACCTTGCGTAGGGAAGCAATCCATAGCCTCTTGAAAAGAGTCTACGGACTCAGCAGCCTCAGAGGTGGACATATGGTCTAAGGAAGTTGACTCATGCATTTCCATGAGAACCTCAGGAACCTCTGCAGGCTCAGGGTATATAACCTTTAAAGGTGGAGGAAAAATATGTCCGAGGGGACATGTCTTATCCCTACGATATTCCAATTGGGCTAACTCTATCTGCTTAATCTTTTCAAAGGTCTTCTCACGCAGAGATGGGAGATCTTTAATTAGTTTATAAAAAGGTCTGAGCATTTAGTAGATGACACTACACTTAAAGAGTTTGAACTAAATGGACAAACATGCAAAAAACTTGTGATACTCAAGTTAAAGATTAAAACTTGGAATCCAAAGGGTTTTCACCAAGAACTTCAAGAGCACTCAAAGATTGGGTCATCGAAGAAGATGACTGTATGGTCTCTGAGAAGTCTAGAAGAAAGTATTTTTGGCTAAAACAAACCCAAGATGACCTAGTATGGCCCCAAAGTCAGTCAAGAACTGCAAACCTAACCCTATAGCCACTCAACATCGTCGAAAAGCCTCATCGAAAACCGGAAAAGCTCACTAAAAAACCAAAAATGCAAAATAATGACCTGAAATGGAAAACAAAAGGTCGAAGAGGAATACTTTACTAAGTTCGATTGAGGAAGGAAGAAATTAAGGGCAAGGAACCGTGAATCACAACAGAGCTATGGAGGTTCTCAAAAAGAGTTACAGAATGGGCTCAGGAGAAAATAAGAGAAGAAAAAGAATAAGCAGACAGAAAAAGTACTTAAACCTTTTACTAATGATGGGGTACAATTTTCAAGGAACCCATCATTACCCTAGATAACCTAAAAGGCGCTATTGGGGCTGCATACCGTAGGGAACACATTAACCACTTCAATGAGTGACATGCATCCAAAGAACCACTCCAAACCGTAAGACACCAAAAAATGACTCATCATCGGTGTAACTTATATACCCCTCAACCTTCTACTCACATAGGATACTAAGGGCTAGGGGTGATTGATATGCCTAATATGTACCCTCATACTCAGAGTGGACAACCTCGGCTGATGTAACGACCGAGTCGACGGGAGGCTAACAATTTCCATAAGAGTAGTCATCCTTCACAAGGTCGGACACACAATAACCCACCTTGGTTGGCCATCATACAAGGTCAGATATATCATTGGCTCAAGAAACTGCCACTATCGTACTCTGCTTGAGCTGAAACTTCAGCTATGCTTAAGATCTAACCTCGGCTGATCAATTTGGTAGAGGTCATACTTGAGTTTAGTGGAACAAAGACGAATATTGAACTTACCAAGCATCGTACTCGGCTAGGCCGAGGTTACCACGGATGACATAAAAAATTAGAGCATACGTAAGAACATGAGAAGACTTGGAACACGTGGAAAATCAGTTATAACCAAATCATTCCCCTCACGTGAGGGAATATTTCATCACCATTCGTTCCATATGGCATAGACAGGTGTCCACCTATGATTAGTGTATTCAACTAACCCATGCTCATAGTATGCTTGGGGGGTATACTACACCCCCAAGCACTATAAATACACGTCTTCTCCTACCTTGCAAAAGGATCCATAATTGTAACCCTAGCGAGAGCCCTACTAAAATATAAAATAGAAAGATAAAGTGAGAGATTGTATCATAGCCCATTAGTGCTTTCATTCTAGTGAAATTACTCACACACTCACAGTGGATGTAGGCCAAATTGGCTGAACCACTTATATACTAGTTATATCCTCTTTCGCTCATCACCTTCTACTAGATGCTTACTCTTGTGTTACTATTGTTATTGCTAGTTTGAGCCCATCCACACCTCTTACTGGTGGTGATGTTTATAGCATCATCAAGGGTGGTTATTTCTAAAACATCATTAATTTGGTGGACTCTCCCCCTTGGATAGGATAAGGGTGAATGGTTGGGACAACCCTCCATTCACACTCAAGAAAGACGATGGGTGACTTATGCCTAATAGATAATTTTTTGGTGAAGTGCAAGTTATTAAACTCACTTAAGGGTGATTATTTCTAAAACATCATTAATTTGGTGGACGCTCCCCCTCAGATAGGATGAGGGTGAATGGTTGGTATGACCCTCCATTCACTCTCAAGAAAGACGAGGGAGGACGTATGCCTAAAACATCAATTTTTGGTGAAGTGCAAGTTATTAAGATCACTTAAGGATGGTTATTTCTAAAACACCATTAATTTGGTGGACTCTCCCCCTCGACTAGGATGAGGGTGAATGGTTGGGACGACCCTCCATTTACTCTCAAGAAAGACGAGGGAAGACTTATGCCTAAAACATTATTTTTTAGTGAAGTGAAAGTTATCAAGATCCCTTAAGGGTGGTTATTTCTAAAACACCACTAATTTGGTGGACTCTCCCGCTCGGTTAGGATGAGGGTGAATTGCTGGGACGACCCTCCAATCACTCTCAATAAAGATGAGGGAGGACTTATGCCTAAAACATAATTTTATGATGAAGTGCAAGTTATTAAGATCAGTTAAGGGTGGTTATTTCTAAAACACCATTAATTTGGTGGACTCTCCCCCTTGGCTAGGATGAAGGTGTATTATTGGGACGACCCTCCATTCACTCTTAGGAAAGACGAGGGAGGACTTATGCCTAAAACATCATTTTTTGGTAAAGTGCAAGTTATTAAGATCACTTAACGGTGGTTATTTCTAAATCACCATTAATTTGGTGGACTCTCCCCCCCGGCTATGATGAGGGTGAATGGTTGGGATGACCCTCCATTCACTCTTAAGAAAGATGAGGGTGGACTTATGCCAAAAACATCATTTTTTGGCGCAATGCGAGTTATTAAGATCACTTAAGGGTGGTTATAGAAAAAATACCATTAATTTGGTGGACTCTCCTCTTGGCTAGGTTGAGGGTGAATGGTTAGGACGACCCTCCATTCGCTCTTAAGAAAGACGAGGGAGGATTTATGCCTAAAACATCATTTTTTGGTGAATTCACCCCCTTGTCTAAGACGATAGTGTGCAGAAGAGACGAGGGAGGACTTATGATAGGAGTGTAAGTTGGTTGGTATGAGTCATTATAATCGTGGAAAATAAAAACACAAGTGGATATGAATGATATTTTCATTTGAAAGTAAAAATGTTACAATACATCAAGAGGACGATACCCATTTATTTCCAAAAGAAAATAAAGAAGAATACAAAAGAGAGGGTATAGGCCACAGACGGCCACCCTAAAGGACTGGATTAGGAGAGGGTAAAACCCCAACATCAGCATGAGGAAGGGAATCATTGGAAATAAAAGTAGAAGGCAAACCCTCAGATGTCCCAATACCTTCAGTGGTAATCTGAGACTCCATGTTAGAAAGAGCCTCGACCATCAAGGGGTCGTCGAACTCAGTAGCGTATAGTGGGGGTCATATGGACAACACTGCATCTGCGAATTTTAAAATGACCAATCGACAATCAGCCTTAATTCCCTTCTCCAAGTATTCAAGGCCGAAGCCCTAAAATTCATCAAAGAGTTGGCTGGCCTCCATAACGTTGACCATGTCTCTACTAATAGCTGCATCAAGGTTTGACTTGAATTGGGTGTCTTGATTTCCCATAGCCTCATCCTTGGCTGTCATTATATCATTCTTGAACTTCGACTGATCAATATGCTGGAGTTTAAGCTCATCCATGGACCTTGTGCGCTTAGAATTCAAATCCCTTAATTGATTACTGAGGTTGGCTTCACCTTGGATTTCCCTCTCAGCCTCTTGAAGCTTTAAATAATTCTCAGCCATCTATTTCATGGATAAGGTAAAGGCACAAACTGACTGCAATATAGCAAGGTAAAGTTATCAATAAGATATAATAGAACATATATGATAAAGGTTAGAAGAAGAGGGGGATACCTTATCCAATTTGTGAATCCCAAAATCATAGACTTTGGCCGGGGGCATATTGTCCAGGAAGTCGTAGTCTGCAACCAATGGAGTTGAAAACATGGTCACATTTGCAGCCTTCATGCTAGCGATTAGAGATGTAGGGTCGACCTTAAGTTGGGTCTGATTGGCTGACAAGAAATCACCCAAGGATGAGGAAGAGCTCACGTCAGAGGTGTTTGTTTCAGGAACACCCACCCTTACCCTCGTAGGAACGTTATGACTAGTGTGGATAGGGACTTCCTTCTCCTTTATTTTTCGTGAGGCCTCGTCAATCAGCACCCCTGCAGTGGTTTTTCTCTGGGTCTATTACAGTTGTTTTCCCTTCTTCTTACTGAGGAAAACTAACAAACTTGGATCATTCATCTCCCAAAGCTCATTAAATACGTTAGAAGGAAACCTATAAAAGTTAAACGGCACATCAGAAGTAAATAATAATGCGAGGGAACACTTGAAAGAAAATGAAGTAAATAGACAGCTCACATAATTCTTGGATAGGGCTAACTCCCAAGCCAGACTCTCTAAGGAGCTTTGGGGTCATTAAGTCTTCAAATTTAAGAAGATAAGCCTCCTTCCCCTGCTCCCTCAAATAGTCAGTTATATCTCTTTTGTCCATGATGAGGCCAGGGTCAGACCTTGCCTCCATCAAAGGATTGGACCATGCTCGAGTGGCCCACGGACTATCTTTAAAAGGTCCGACCTCGGCTGGGAATTCCTAAGCCCCAAAGATAAAGAAAAATCTCTTCTTCCAATCATGATTTTAGGTTTGGGTGATATGGAGAAGTTTCTTATCAGACCTCCTAGCACCAAGATGGAAGTATCCTTGCTTTTTGGATAAGGATGTGATATTATAACAAGCTAAGAGCAGACTAACCGATGGTCCGTCAATGAATGATTTTTTCCAAAGGAAGATGTACCCAAGGATAATCCTCCCTGAGTTAGGGGGAAAATGGTTAGGAGAAACCCCAAGGGCAGATAATATGGCGATGATTGAAACATAAAGTGGCAGTCTAATACCGACCCTAAACATCTGTTGGTACATGGAAATCTCTCCTTCTCATCCTTGGAAAACCTTTTCATCTTCGTCAAGGATTCTCATTGTAACATTGGATTTGACACCAAATGAGTGTCTCCATATTAGGATATCACATTCTATGACCGACGAGACGAAAGATAAGGCACATGAGGTGTCAACCTCGTCCTAAAAATATGAGCTCTCATCCTCACCCTCGTCCTCGGCTTTATCTGCCTCATCATCATTAAAGGTTGGGGGACCATATACAAAAATTAGTTGAAACTCAATGGGGGACATGACAGTCAAAGGGACAGCTTCTGAGTTAAATGTTCCCTCAGCCTGTTCGTGGGGTTTGATGTTTGATGAGCTATCTCTCCCAGATGTCCCGATACCAAAAGAAGACAACGCTCTGGTTTGTTCATTCATGATTTCTTCTTGGCTTTGATCCTCGGCTTGAGGATATGACGACACAAAAGTCTCAGATGGTGTGGGAAGGATTCTGACTAATGAAATGGGGAAAATGGGTTGTACCCAGACAGGGTCGGCCCTACGTCTGGTCTCGCCCTCTTCCTTTACCCTTCGAATCTCTACAAAGCAATTATCTCTCAAAGTGGGAAACTCCTCGACCAATTTATAAAGCCTTTGGAGCATTCAGAGGATGACCGGAGTGTCACCGAAAGGAATAACAGGAAAAACTCGTCAAAAAACACTCAATTTATAAACACACAAACAAACTGGTCGAGGCTTTATAAATTGGTCACAAAAGTCACAAACTCACCAATTTAAATTTATAAGCTCACACTCCAAAGTGAGTTTATGAGTTTGTGAGCTTTATCAATTTATAAACTCACTTTGATTCCTTTTGGAGCATTCCCCAAGAAAACTCAATTTATAAATGTTTTTTTTTTCTTTTTGATTCCCTAAGGAAACCCCACAGGAGTAACAGGAAAAACTTGTTGAAAAAAAACTAAAGTTACTAGCTATGGTGGAAATGTAGAAATCTAGTACAATAATGGATGAAAATGAGGAAAAAAGACAAATAATGATATTTGGAGGAAGGGGATAAGAAAAAGGTTCCAATGAAAACTCTAAAACCTTCCAAGGAGCAGAAATGTCGAGAATGGATAAAGTTTAGGAGAGAGAATGTGCGAAGAAGAAATAGAATGAAGTGGTTTGAAATCTTTAAATATTTTGTCATCATTGGTCACAAGAACCAAAGCGGCGCACAACCCACGAGGCAAATCATCATTCAGGCACAATGTCCTAAATGTAATCTGTAGCCTCCATTCTAAAAAATTACAACACAATGATGGAAAAGTGTCAATCATTAGCTTGGGAACTCATCGTCTAGAGAGATAAAGAGACAGTAATGCCCCTCAGCCACCTTAACAACATTGAGGGCTAAGGACTATGGGTGATTAATATACCAAAATATACCCTTGTCTAGGATGACGCATCTAGTCCTAGTCAAGGGAACAGTTGAACAGTGTTACCCTATTCAGAAGGGTCATATCAAAGAGAAGGGTCGGCATAGCCGTTCCCATGGTTATCAAATAGTCATATTGGGTGCTAACTCAGCCCCGACCCTCTACTAATCTGAAGCCCCGATTCGACTTCTCCCCATATATGTCAGTTGAGCTTACATCAATCGACCATGCTACCACCGACAATATATGTGTCCTTGAGTTCTGGAATCAAATCTTCTTAAAGTCTAGCCTCGGCCTCGGCCAATGTGCATAGGGAGAGGGTGGTGCCATCACATCGCGTGGTTTGGGAGACGCGTGGAGTAGTGTGCATGAGACTCAAACATCACGTGGACTAAACCGTTATAACAAGATGATTCCCTCATGTGAGGGAATATTTAGTCATCATTAATAACATGTGGCACAACCAGGGGTCCACAGGAGATTGGATAGTTCATCACATACATGCTTAACGCATGCATGGGGGGTGCAGTACACCCCCAAGCACTATATATACTTGTTTTCTTCTACCTTGTAAAAGGATCCGTGATTGTAAACTCTATATGATGCTCTGTTATAATACACAGTAGAGAGAGAAAGTGAGGGTATTGTATCACAATGCCATATTATATAGTGAAGATCACTCACTGAACGGTGGACGTAGGCTTATATAGGTTGAACCACTTATATTGGTGTGTTTATCCTCCTTTACTCGCATCCTTCTATATTTATTTTGCTTGCTTGTTGCTATTGTTATACATGTTTGAGGTCTCCAACACCTTGATCCGGTGGTCCTATTTACGGCATCATCACCTTTCTCAAGAACATGATATGGAGCAGTGAGAAACAGAGGGCACTGAAAAGCATCGAAAAATTTACATTTTAAATAGTTTCAAACATAAAATTGTGAAACAATTATATTTCCAATCTTATCACTCGTTTGAATGTGTTACTCCCCCTTAATCTCAAATGTCCACAAACACATTCTTCAATGATTAATGAATGCACTACAACCAAATGAATAAAAATATACACCCTTAGTATGCATAAACACTAAGATCAAAGAACAATCATTATCTTAGACCCAAAAGTACTAATATATAAACGAAATACAAGGTTAAATATAAAAAATTAAGCAATCATGCAAATCATATAAAATCACATAGTCTAGACTATAATATCACTAGAGATTTGTAAAATAATTTTTTTTATAAATTTTATGCAAATTAAACATTTTCAATTCATACTTGAAACATAAGAAGAGTGTTCTAAGAATCTTTTGATCTTGCAAGAGAATTGAGATGGAAAATCACAAAATCATAAAAAAAATAAATTGCATTTTTGACACGTTTAGCAAACATTTTGTAGGAAAATTTACTACTATCATAATTTTTTCATTAAGCTCAACTCCACCTAAAAACTCCTAAAAAAGTGTTGTTCAATTTTTAAATGTCAAGCTAAATAGAAATTTCATTTTTGAAATGCTAGAGCCCTATCTTTTTTTAATTACGGTTAAGCACTTGGGTTCTAGATCTTTCCAACACTTTGGCTTCTCATACACATTGTTGACACCTATCCAATTATACTCAAATTCAAATTGAGCATTATCACACTAGTGGTAGACCTTATCAACACTTTCAAAAGGGTCCATATTCAACTCCAACATAAAATATTCTTATGTTTCTCACATATAAACCATAAAATATGAAAGTCGGCTAGCTCAATCTTAATGGAATATTTATATAATTTACTATCCAACATACAGAAGTCCATATTTTATCATAATATCCTTAAACATGCATCTAACTGATAAAGCTGATGAAATAAGCCCTGCATTCAACAAGGAAAATTAAGGGAAAAAAAACCTTTCGGGTAAGATATATTTTCATTAAGCACTTTAGAGACTTTACAGGACTATCGACTTATAGATTACTTGATAACTGCCACAAGTATAATGCGTTGTGCCTTTGTAAATCTCTAAAAAATATGTCTCCATCCAGAGTCGTCCACACATAATCTACCACGTTCGATATCCACCGATCAACCTTTATTATCAATAGTGAATTCCCTCGGGTATCACAAGATCATCCATGAAGAAACTCTCTCCACATGAGTTGTAGGATATATAAAAGGTATAAGATTTAAAATTGATTTACTGAAATATATTCAGGGGATGATGATTTGTGAATTAGAAAGGTTTTCTCAAAATAAAAGTTTGAAAACTTTTGCAAAGGATTTGAAGAGTTGGTTCTGTCAAAGTTTCAACAAAATCAAACACGAAACATGTATTTATAGGATGTTCATAAATTTCTACGCAATGATGTCAATCAAATGAAGCGGTCCTATCGTTCTAACGAGATCATCGTATCATTAAAACGAGACATGTCTTGTTTCTGAAGACATCAAAAAATCAAAACAGTAAGCCCTCGTTCGAGCCTTGTTTGATCAATGCTTCAAACGACCTTTGAACAAGACTCAAAGTCATTCTAATGATATTTCCATCTCATTTAATATTTTTAAGTTCGAAAAACAACCTCGATTTTTTAAAGAAAAAATAATGTTTCCATTTTTACTAAACTTCCCAAAATAAATTTAAGGAAGAAATTTAAATTCTAAATAATTATACCTTCAAAATATGGAGATGCTTGAATATTGGAGATACGGGATCTTGGACTTCATCTTGGCTCGAATCAAATGGTAGAGAAATATGACAAAAACTTAAGTAAGCCTAAGCTATTTTATCAATGAGAGAAAAATTTCTCTTGCAAATCCCCTCCTTTTTGGCTATTCTGGTGCAACAATAAAACCAAAATCCAAAGTACAAAATAATTCCCTATTAAGAATACATTATCCTAATACTCTTGCAAACCCTAAGATGGATAGGTACAAGATAAATTTGTGTTCAGATCAAAGTCTTCAAGTCTACTTCAAATCTCCACTTCTTATTTGACTTTTTCACTTTGTCTTCATTGAGTGTAATCCAAATACGATCTTTCAAAATACCTTCACAAATGAAACAAAGAAAATACCCCGTGATAAATAGAGTTTGACATATATAAAAAATGCATAAATATATAAAAATCTTCCCCATAAATCAAACTCTCCCCCGTAGTAATTTGTTCTCCCCCTTTTATTTTGTCCGAAACAGACTAGGAGTAAAAAATAAACATGTAAAATGGGGAACATCACCGAAAAGAATAAGATATCATCACAAAAGTATATTAAATAAGCGCATGCAATGATAATCTCAAAGGCTCCACAAACTATTTTTGAAAATTTCCAATTTTTTTCAAGTATAAAATATTGATTTTACACACCATTGTAGGGGTGTGAACACATTCTATAGGAAAATCAATTTAGACAAGCATAACATATGTGAAAGAAGGAATGAGATACCACTAACGCAATATCTCAAAGTCTACCTTAGGTGTAAAAATGGTGAACTCTAGTAAAATCGGCTTAACCTATTGAACTAGTCAGGGTTGTGAGTGGTTTTCACATGAATAATGCCCCAAACTATGTAGTGCTTTTAGGAAAATGTTTCAGGACATTCAAACTCATTGATATTCAAGTAAACTCTCTCAAAACTCACATATTGAATTTTTCCCTCCCAAATCTTTTGTTTTTAAGAAATCAATGCTTGTATTTAGCCAAGCATGAATGTTTTTTGAAATTGGCCTCGCACTTTCTATTTTTTTATGGGCAGTTAATCTTTTAGGCTCTTTTCTTTTGCAAATGGTGGTTATTCATGCAAATGAAAACCTATCATTCGCACCCGATTCCATTGATTTAAATATATACCACATTTACGAGAGATATGATATTTAATTTTTCCAATCCGATCATTGGTTCTTACAAGCACTACTTCCATTATCTCATTTTATAGCATTTCTTTCGTTTTAAATGTAGGATTGAGATGAAAGTACTATAATTGACATATCAAAAGGTAAGTTCAATACGCAAATAAGTTCGTTCTTATGTGCATTAAATGTGACAAGGAGTCAAACATGTAGTAAGTACTCACCATATCACATATTAATGACTCCACACATTATTAAGCACAAAATGAAATAATCTCACATCTCAAAACACTACAAAATAGTCACATTGATATGGAATGAATGGGTAACTCGGACATCTTTAACCTTCATCCACATATGGTGTAAAACAAGTACAAAACTCTTTTTTAGGTTTTTTAAAAAAATTATGAAAAATAAAATATTTTGACCTTTTCACTTTTTCTTAAAAGATACAAAAAATATTTTTGTGTTTTACCAAAAATTTTCAAGAAAAACAAAAATATTTGTTGTATTCTTTTCAAAAAATATATATCAGAATGGAAAATGACAAATTTAATGATAATACAATGATAGTACACACTAGAAACGAGCATGTAAAATATGAAGATGAAAAGCATCCTATGCTAGCAAACAAGTCTAAACTTTAATCATTCGTCCTAGAGGAATTATCCAAAGGATATGACATCCTATGAAAAACATCCATCAAATCATGTGAAGTTTTGACTAGATACTCAACTTTCTCTAAAAAAACTCTCCAAATCTCTCATGTGATGTGTGGGAGCATGCAGAGTAATATGTGTGGGAGTTTGTGTGGGAACACGTGTAGTAGCATATCGTGAAAGATAGTTATGATACATAATGCCTAATTTACAGAAAAATTCCTTAAGGTGTCCTCTTTTCTTGTAATGGGAACAAACATATACGAGCTTAGGACCACCTCTCTCAAAACATATAGGATGCGCTCTCCTATGTGGAATCTAACGCCGTTTGTTAGGTAGAGGGCCATATGGATCTAACATAAACTCGGGAAACGAATCTAGTGAAAAATGGAAAGCGAATGCACAGTCATAACCTATTCCTAGCCTCTCAATGTTACTCGAAGAGGGACCGACGATCATATTTCCAACCTTCTTAGATGTGTCTTCTAAAGTAATATTAACCTCTTGGGCACGATCGAGATCTCTTTCGAGTTAGGATACATGGGCTTCAAATTTCTCATGAGTCTCAACTAAAGATTTAAGATCTCACAAAATACTAGCCATGATGTTGGTCAATTAACTCTTTTCCTACCCTAAGACGATCAACCTCTCACACAAAGGAATATTCACCTTATTGAGTTAACTTAACTACGCTTGAAATACCCTCAAAGATTCCACCTCTCTCTCCAAATATAACACTCCAAGAATCAAATCTCGGTCCAACTTTTTGATTTTCAACGTCTCAGTGTGTGAATCACCAAATTCCTTTTGGAGATAACCTTCTCCTTCACTTTCAATCTCATCATCGCAGTCACTATCTCCCAAATGTGTCGAAACATCAATGAGGCTCTCACGTTTACATATGTACTCATCATAGTGGGACAAACTAAGAGTGCTCATGTGACTAGCCATGAAAGAAACACACTTTTCATGAAGTGATTCTCCCCCTGAATCAACCGACTAATATCACTATCACTAATAGTGGCTTTATTTGAAATATATTTTTCTTTCTCTGTAGCCTAGTGGGACACTTATTTACCTTGTGTATTTTCCCTTCGCACTCATAACATCTTATATCTTCCTCTTTCTCACTGTTATTGTTGACCTCATTCTTCTTTTTCTTTTTCTTTTTCTCAAAAATATTTTTATGGGAATAATTATTTTTTGAAAACTTGAGAAACTTTTTAAAAAAATTCGTAAACAAGGCTAAGTCATCGAAATCAACCTCACCCTCAAAATTAGACTCACTAACTCTCTCCTTATTATTATTCTTAGCTTGAGTCTTTAAATCTATCCGTACTTCCTTAGGTTTAATGGTTTTAGGGATAATATATAACTCCTAAGTTTGAAGATCTTCTAAAAGTCCTTCTAACCCGAGTGTATTAAAAATTGCCAATGAATTAAGCACAATAACCTTAGGAATAAAATGGGCAGGGAGTGACCTCAAAATCTCTTTCGTAACTCTCATTTCTAAAATTCTCTCACCTAAATTAGAACTAGAATTGACAATCTCCAAAAATTGTACATAAAACTCATCAAATGGCTTGGACTCTAACATAGTGAGGTTCTTAAATTGGGTGGTCAAATTCCGAAGCTTTGATGCTTTTATAGTGTTGATACCCTCGTGAGTGCGCTAAAGGTAATCTCATGCTTCTTTAGACTAAGTGCACGTCATGATGTGATGTAACTCGTCAGGGGTGACGAATCCAGAAATACCACTAAGTCCACGAGAATTAAAATTACTCCACTTAAATTTCTCGTTAGTCCAGGAAGAAACAAGTTTAGGGCCAACAATATTATCAACAGTGAGAGTGGGTTGAGTTCAACCTCTTTTATAGACAATGCGAATGTATTCATCTATGAATTTTAAAATGGACATCATCCTAGATTTCTAGTATGCATAATTAGTACCATCGAAGATGGGCACTCGATTATAAAAATTCTCCACTAAAATCAAATTTAAAAAAAAAAATTAATATGAAGTGAAAAATATTTTTACTAAAAAGATTGCACAGTAAATTTGAGATACAGGCCCTGGCACCAATTTGGGAAAGTTAGTGTCAGTAAAAAAACTTTTTTAAAAATCAATATAACATGATAACTTGTTGCAACCTGCTCTGATACCAATATTAGAGTGTGATATCTCGATCTTAATGGAGTATTTATATAATTTAGTGTCCAACACACACAAGTCCAAATTTTATCTTATTATCCTAAACATGCATTTAGGTGATAAAGCTAATAAAATAAACCACGCACTCAACAAAACCAAATTAAAGAAAAAAAACCTTTTGTGTAAGACCTATTTTCATCCAACACTTTAGAGAGTTTAAAAGACTATTTACTTACACACTACGTGATAACTGCCACAAGTATAATGCCCGGTGCTTTTACCAATCTCTATAGAATATAGCTCCGTCTAGAGTGATTTGCATGCAGTCTTCCATTCACGGTATCCACCAATCAATCTTCATTGTCAGCAATGAATTCACTTAGTTATCACAAGATCTTCCGTGAAGAAACTCTCTCCACAGGAGTTGTATGCTAGATAGAAGCTACAGGCTTTAAACTTGATTTATTGGAATATATTCTAGGGATGATGATTTGTGAATCAAATAGGTTTTCTCAAAATAAATGGCTAAAAACTTTGGAAAAGGATATGAAAAATTAGTTATGGAAAAAGTCCCACTGAAATAAAACACGCAACATGTATTTATAGGATGTTCATAAATTTTGAGGCATCGGTGTCATTCAAATGAAACTATCCTAACATTCTATTGAGATTATCATCTCGTTAGAACATGAAAAGTCTCATTTCTAACGACATCAAAAAATCAAAACAATAAGCCCTGGCTCAAAAAACCTCATTTAGCCAAAACCAGGGGTGAACTAGTTCGCCCTCAAGATGAATAGGTTTGGTTCCCTACTCAAACTAGGTCAGCCTTTTGATGTATTATTGATTTCTTTAGGATCTAGATTATTTTGAAAGGTCCTTAGAGGGTGTTTAGGACTTCTGGTATTTTTGGAGTATAGTATTACCTCGAGTTTAGTGGAAATAAAACTAGGGTATGGATTTAGGAACGTTTAGAATGAATGACACTCGAAAATATATTAAGGGATTCAAATGGGAATATCGAATGAAATTGGGATATGGTTTGGATTGAGATAGTCTTAGGGTTTAGAATATAATTTAATCATCACATACAAATAAGTAAGTGACAAGAGTCGAATTTAGACTAAGATATTATAGGCTAGTGCTAAGAGTGACATGCACGGTTAGTTAATTTTATTGTATATATATGCGGGTATATAAATATACATATATATATGAATGAATGTATATATGTGTGTGATTGTTATATCTGAAACATACCTACTCTAGGGGATGCTATCAGTGGATGTTGCGTGCAGTGCGCGATCCATCCTTACAAATCCCAGCAGCCGCAGTATTAATCCCTAGGATCATAGGCCTGGGCACAACCACCCTATATGAGTTTGGAGTTCAAGTGGAGTAATGTGGAATGGTAGTGACCCACTTACTTAAGACTATGACTACCTACAGTTTACTTTACAATTTGGGTTCGCTAATGAGATTTCGAGCCGGTGGCTAAGGTAGAGGTATATATCCCTGATGAATGATAGCTTGCTACAAATTTGAATCCAGTTGGGAAATGCTCGGAGGTATGGTTGCAATCCCGCTAGATAATGCTCGGAGGGATTGCGGTTATATGTATATAGCGAGCAAATTTTTATGTATTTATACTTGATGTGATTTGTATATACTTATATATATATGTGTGTAAATATACATACGAGAAAATTAAAGGTATTATGAACAGTAAATTTATATGCATTCTAGAAAATAGTTCGGGGAGGCCATGTTTATATATGTATATAAGTGTGATAGAAACACATACGGGTACATGGCACTAATATGTGAATATTGAATTAATAACTAGTGAAGTTATGTGAAATGAATTATTAAGATTATAAACGAGATTGATAATGAATAAGAAAATGTGAAAACTCAACGTGTTCTTCAAGTTAAATAAAAGTATACGTGGGGTATAAGGAAGCGTGTGGGACTAAGATAAATAGAGGTACTAGTTAGGTTGGGTACCATAACTAGAGTGTTTAAAATGCATGTGTTAGGTGTGCACTATAGATGAGGGGTGAGAGGTATGTCAAGGGAGTGCAAAACTGTATTAAATATGAAATATTGCATGACATATTTAAATATGCTTTTTTAGCACTTGAAAAATATTTTCAAAAGGCTCAGAGGTCTACCTCGTTTCAAAATATTTTCAAAACTTTTAGCTGCTCAACCATGGGGATGCATGGCTTAAACATCCTTATAGTCAGATGATGCTACGGCTGTTGTGGATGCCTTCATGGATTTATTAGATGTTTCTATCCTTGAGATTTACATAGGAGGTACTTCAGAGTTATTTTAGGAATGTTACCCAATCAGTTGGTATTTATTTTATTCAGATGCTTTCCTTTTAGTTAGTTTGATTATTGCATTGTGACTATTTATCGCGAGTTATCGGTTAATTTGTTTATGCCAGTGAGTGTGAGTTCCTTAATTTTTGTGTAAGTAAGTTAAAAAGTTTTAAAATTTTGACAGCATGCGTAATAGGTTATTAGTAATTAAAATATTTTCGATAGTGATACTAAGAATGAACCGGATGAGGTTCTAGTTTCATTTTAGTATAAGAGTGACCAACCATTATTGAAATAGGCGGGGTGTCACACATATTATTTGGCTTTCCATAGAATGATAATATGCTAACTAATGGTTAGCAACATATGTACTTAATTTTCCATATAATTAGAATATGTTAACTAATGGTTATTTTTTGTACTAATTGGTAATTGAAATAGAGGATGCTTGACATTGGAAGACATGTTCAACTGCAAATTAATCTTATACAGTGATACCTTGTTTTCACCTATTGCAATGATTTTGTATCTGTGAACATATGTTGTATCCTGTTACAATAAACACATGTCATGGAAGGTTCTTCTCTTATTTATGTCGGCTTATTTTTGTTTTGATGTTCATTTTGTATTTAGCGCCCAAGATGGGTTTAAACACGTTTTATGTCTATAAGATATCTAGAATGATCGAATTATAAAGGAAATTATGTGGAATTATTTTAGACTTGTACGATGCCTAGAATGGGATTATGTGATATTATTCTTGTTGTTAAATTTATGTTTAAATAAGTTTTATGTCTACATGATATCTAGAACGTCCAAAATATAAAGAAAAATTTAATGATTATTTTTTAAAATATAAAGGTAACTTACCACTGCGAAATATAGTGACAAAGATCAATTGTAGGGTGGTTTATCACTGGTCATATTAGTGGAAAGCTTAACATTTGTCACCGTTACGACAAGGGACAAATTTGTCATTTTGATCTATTTTGTCACAGCTATCAGCAGGGACAAATTCAATATATGTCACTGCTATCAGAAGTGACAAAATGAGCGGGGTAATTTTCATCACCATTTGTAAACCCATAGGGGTGAAAAAAATATTTTTCACTTGTGCGAGAAATGATGAATATTTTTTTCATGCTCTAAATCATGACGGTAAATATCTATGATAAAGGTAATTTGTACTCATAATGATAACGACAAATCTCCTATTTTGTTGTAGTGACGTGAGCTAAATAATCCAAGATTATCTCCTCCTTTTGTCAGAAAATAAGAGAAAGTAGCAGAAATAAAATGGTAATAATAGAGATATCTAAACAGGGGAAAACATGTGAAATAGGATACCTAATGAGAATGCATTAAAAACAAAAAACATGGATCCAAATAACAAACATCCAAAGTACAGGACCGTGCGCGCAAGTGTGATAAGGATCCATGAGAACAAATGTCATAGAAAAGCTTCTCAAAATTAGTATTTCAAACACAAAACATATGAAACAAGTATATTTCTAGTCATATTACTCCTTTGAACGAGTTAGTCCCCCTAATCTCAAATGTCCACAAAACTCATTTTTCATGCATAAATTAGTGCACTACAACCAAATCAATAAAAATATTCACGCTCAGCTTGCGCAAACACTATGATCAAAGAACAATCATTAAATCAAACATAAAAATATTAATATACAAACGAAACGAAAGGTTAACTTTTAAAAACCAAACAATCATGCAAATCACATAAAACAACAAAGTTGAGAATGTAATATCACTAGAGATTTGGAAATTCAAAGTTATCTACAAATGTTATGAAAATTAAACATTTTTAATTCACATGACTAGAGTATACTAAGAATCTTTTGATCTTGCAAGTACATTGAGATTGAAAATCACAAAATGATCAATAAATTACATTTTGGACACATTTAACAAACTTTTAGTAGAAAAAACGCAATACTATCGTAAGTTTTTATTTAAGATTAACTCCATCTACAAACTCCCTCAGCAAGTGCTATTTTTGAATTTTTGCATGTCAAGTTAAATAGCAATTTCATTTTTGAAATGCTAGATCCCTATATTATTTTTAATTCCAGTTATGCACTTGGCCTCTGGATCTTTTCACCGCATTGGCCTTTCACACACCTAGTTGACATCGAACTAATGTTACATAATTTCAAATCTATCATTATCACAATAATGGTAGCCTCTATCATGATTTCAAAATGATTCATTTCAAATCCAACATACAATGTCCTCACGTTTCTCATGTATAGACCATGGAGTGACACTAAAATCTATGCCATATTGATTTTCACTTTTAAAAGTTTCAAATTCTTATAAAGATTACAATAAATAACATCATATGTGATAATCGTACGGAGGCTGTATATATATCGTTGATTATGAATAATAAAATAAAGGCTTTTTTTGACTCCACTTTTAATTGTTGGTTTTCATATAAATGAACATTACCCCCCTTAAATAGTACTTTGCACTTGTTTCTCGTCAATTTCCTTCAGTTTATTTCATTCTTCTTGTTCAAAACATATATTTTCTTATTGTGTATTAGCAAAATAAATATTGGACTTGCCATAGAAACGATAATGTGTTAATTAATGGATAACAACATATGTATTGGACTTGCCATAGAATGCGAATCTGTTAACTAATGGTTTGTTTTTGCATTATTCGTATATGCTGATAAGTCTAACAGAGGATGCTTGACATTGAAAAACACATTCACCTGCATAAAAATTATCTATAGTGATACATTTTTTCACCAATTGAAATGATTTCGTATTTGTGAACATACGTTATATCCAATTACAATGAACATATGTCATGGATGCAACTGTCGTTATTTTTGATAGTTTATTTTATTTATCTTCATTTAATATTTGGCGCCCAATATGGGTTTAAACAGTTTTCAGGTCTATAAGATATTTACAATGTTCGAAATACAAAGGAACTTAAGCTAATTTTTTTTAGACATGTAAAATGCCCACAATTGGCTTATGTTATGTTATTTTTTATCCTAAATTTAATTTTGGATTTTTTACTTCTACATGATATTTAGAATGTCCAAAATATAAAGAAAATTTTATCGGTGTTTAAAAAAATATATAAAGTTAACTTATCATTGCGAAATACAGAGACAAAGGTCATTTGTAGCGACGTTTATCGCAGCTCGTAGCACTAATAAACTTAACATTTATCACTACTGCGAGGAGTGAAAAATTTGTCAATTGGGCCCTTTTTTCACTTTTGTCAACCATGATAAATTTGAATTTGTCATTGCTGACATTAGTGACAAACATCAGACTAGTCACTGCTATCAGCGGTGAAAAAATGGGCAGGGTAATTTCTTTCACAATTTGCAATCTCATAGGGGTGACAATTTTTTTATCACTACTGCAAATATTGCCAAATATTTTTTATCACCCCTAAATCATGACAGTAAATAGCAGTGAAAAATTCCACTTGTTACTGCTAATGATAGTGAGAAATCACCTATTTTGTTGTGGTAATATGAGCTAAGTCATCCAAGATTATCTCCCCTTTTTGTCAACAAATAAGAAAAATAAAAATAAAATTAGCACAAGAGAGATATCTAAACAGGGGTCAAACATGTGAAACATGATATCAAATGAGAATGTATTGGAGCATGAATAATATGGAACCAACTAACAAACTTCAATAGCATAGGACCATGCGCACGAGCATGGTATGAAGCTGTAAGAACAAATGGACCAAAAAAGCATCTCAAAATTCATATTTCAAATATTTTCGAACACACAACATATGGAAAAATTATATTTCCAACCTCATTACTCGTTTAAATGAGCTACTCTACCTTAATTTCAAATGTCCAAAAAGCACATTTTTCAAACATAAATTGAAGGACTACAACAAAACCAACAAAAATATACACACTCAATCATTATCCCATACACAAATAAACTAATATATAAATAAAACAAAACTTTAAATCTCAAAAAACTAAGCAATCATGCAAATCATATAAAATCACATAGTCTAAAATGTAATATCACTAGAGATTTGTAAAATCGAAATTTTTTACAAATGTTATGGAAATTAAATATTTTGACCACACATTTAAAACATAACAAGAGTATGCTAAGAATGTTTTGAGCTTGTAAGCGCATTGAAATGGAAAATCACAAAATAAATAACAAATTGCATTTTTGACACCTTTAGAAAAAAAATTGTCGAAAAATGCAATACTATTATAGTTGTTCTTGAAGCTCAACTCCATCTAAGAACTCCTGCAAAAAGTTTTGTTCTTGAATTTTGAATATCAAGCTAAGTAGTGGTTTTATTTTTGAAATTCTAGAGCCCTATCTTGTTTTTAATTCTTATTACACACTTGACTTATGGATCTTTCCAACACATTGGCTTTTCACAGAACTAGTTGATACCTAGCAAATGATATTTGAATTCAAATTGGGCATTATTACAGTAATGGTAGCACCAAAATGGTCCGTATTCAACTGTAATATAAAATATTCCCACTTTATCTTATATTTAGACCACAGAGTGCTTATGAAACCTTTGCGAGATTGATTTTACTTTTAAAAGTTGAAAATGTTTTTAAAAAAGATAATAAGTAACACCATTTATGAAAATCATCTGGTGTAGGTGAGTATAAGTTCTGAAGTCATCAAAGTCAAAGTAAAGTGAATATTTACTATGATATTTATAAAAAATTTGCTTTGACAAATCAAATTAAACAATAAGATAAAAAAAAACTATTTATGCAACATAACTCCAAATTATGCAATCCTTTAAATTGATTAACATGTTAAGCATGGGATTAACCAAGAACAGAAAATAAATTTAAAATCTTTTTTGATTTTTTATAAAATAATGATAATCAAGATATGTACAACTAGAAGTGTGGAAAAATGTCAATATCACCCAATCTCAAATGATAATATCATGATATGCACTTTTTACTATCTTAAATGATAATATCAACCAATCTCAACCATCAACCTCAAAACATTATCAAGGTAGCAAGGTAAACCAAAAAGATATGAATCATATGGAACATGAATATCATGAAAAGAATAGAAGTATAATGAGAAGATATACCAACGACATATGGATATAATCATAAAACATATGGATAAACATGAGAATCTAGGAATAACGAGAACATATGATAAAAAACAAAGGAATAGAGATGAAGATCACAAAATCACATCACAAATGACATCAAACATCCTATAACCATGGTATAATATCAAATATCATGTCTGAAATCTTAAAGATGATTTTTCTTTATTAAAACACAAACAAAATAAATGAAATGACAAGCATGTATATAGAAAGAATGAAATACAAACACTTTACACTCAACACATAGACTGGGATATGAGATGAAACATGGAATAAAAAAGATCATAGCTATCACACGCACCAAGAAAATTAATTATCCGGGGGAACCTCTCCCTTATCAATGAGAGGTGGAGAAAATCTTGAAGATGATTCACCCTTAGAGGTGGAAACACATATACGATCAACCAATTCACCTTTTTTTCTTCCAAATAATGGGATTTTTAGTTTTAGTGAGAACCCTTGAGACAACATTTCGGGAAAATTTCACATTAACTCCTTTTTTTAAACTTCTCTTTTTTCACAAAATCACACCCTTCACAAAATATCCATTATCGCCCTGAGGAGGAACATAGATAAAGTTTTTTCGAAGACCAAATTCATGTGGCCTAAAATTCATGATTTTAAAAAAAAATGTATTTCTTTTCGAAATGCATACCACAATCCATAGCCAAATCTTTGACTTTGTTCACAAGCACATTCAAATCATGTTTTAGATCATTAACGGAATCCAAGGGACAAACATCATGTGAAAGAGAATCAATGTGAGAATTACTAAGAACAAAACAAAAATATCTAAAGTCTCTGGTTTTATGACAATGAGTGCATAGACTTTTTCTTATTACTAAACAACATGTAGCAAAATTTTCTCAAATGACCCTTTTTGTGCTAAAATGTGAAAGGGTAGGGTTTGAAAGGTCTTTTCAAACTTTCTTGGACTTTTTCAAAATAATGACTCTTCAAAACATTTTGGTCACTTTCATTTTTAGTCAAAATGCTTGGAAATACAGACACATTTTTCTTCAAATCTTGGCTTTTATCATTCACATCCAAACAAGGTTCAACGATTATTATTGGTTCATGTGTAGAAACACTTTTCACAAAAAAAAGTGTTAGATTAGGAAGAAAAATCTTTTGAAAAATAATTTTGTCATGTTTAGTTTAACGATGTTCGAAATCAATTTTAACTTTCTCTGACAAGTATACTTCATGTTAAAGTGAAATAATTTTCTTCACAAAATCACATTTGGTGACTTCACACATTTGAAGTTCTTTTTTCACATTTTTAAATATAAAAACAATAACAATCTTCTCTTTTTTCAATCAACTCAAACTTCTTAAAAACACTTTCACTTTGAATTTTGAAAACTTTCGAAGATTCATTTTCCTCTTTCAAAATGCTCATCTTTTTCTTCAAGATGCAAGTTATGTACAATTTCTCAACCTTTAAATTTTTAACATATGTCAATTTTTTTCTCCTAAGGCATCTCTTTGAATGAAAACTGGCTAGAATCATCAAGTTTCTTCATCAAAGAAACCTGTTCATTTTCAGATAACTTGAGTTAAGTAACCAATTTATAATTCTTCTTTTATAATTTCAAAAACTTTTACGCGAGATTGTGATATTCCCAACTTAAAAATTCACTATCTTCATCATCACAATAATCATCATTCTCATGAGAAATCAATCTATAAATGCAAGAGTTTCTATCAGATGAAGAACTACGATCCTCATAAAATCTGGCAGTTAAATATTTAGATTTATTTTTAGTTACAAACTGCTATCATGTGGAGGCGTAGGAACTAAAACAAAATATATTCATAAGATAATCAACCATGCTAGGATCCATCAATGTAAGAACAATCTTGTTAGGATTGTTCATAACATAGATTTAGGCTAGTTTGGCTTGCCCCGTTACAAATCGTCATGCACTGTCAAGACGAACCGAACTCAAGTATCTCCAAGTTTGAAGACTTCCCGACATCCCGTAAAGGTATAAAACATATTAGATTTTAAATTAATTTAAAGAATTATGTTTTGGGATGCTTATTTTTTTTATCAGAAACGAATATGAGTTCCTTTTCTCAAAAAGAAAATAGTTTTATTTTTAACTCTTGTTTAAATGCGATGGAATGTCGTTAGAAGGTTGGTTTAAGTTTTTTTGAAACGACGTTTAAATGAGGGCTTACTGTTTTAAAATTTTGGGTGTCATTAAAAATGAGGCGCATCTCATTTGAACAAGATGCTTATCTCTATAAAATGACATTGTGATATCATTAGAACGACGCGTCGACTTAAAGTTTGTGTAAATGCATGTTTTATGTTCATTTTATTTAATACTTTTGCTAGATTCAGTTCTGCATAACTTTTGTGGAAGTTCTTCATTGTTTTGTGTTGTAAAACACTATTTAATTCACAAAAAAACGTCCTCAATATTTAGTTTTGTGAATTCTTTTAAACCTCAGAAACTTTTGTATACTTTCATACACCTTTTAGAGAGGTACTCCATGGCTAACCTGTAATACCTGAGGGAATTCCCTGCTGAAGACAAATACTGAAACTGAAGAAGGGGGACTGAGGTTCTTGTGGTTCTTTCGAGAATAATTATTGAAGGAAGACTACGATCTTTGTGAGGTCTTGAGGTAATTCATTATAGATTCCTTTATAGAATTTGTGTGTTGCAATATATAAATTTTATAAATTGAATAAAAGGTTTTGCCCTGGGGGGATTTTTCCTAAAACATTGCCTTTGTGAAAAGTTTGGTTTGATTTATTTGTTTTATCATATAGATCAATGTTTAGGATAAAAAGATAAAATTAGTTTAAAATAATTGCGAACTCTCAAATTGGAATCTTTATTAGGGATATTTATTTCTGCATTATTGAAATGGTATTAAATCCTTCAACTCTTACAAGTGGTATCAAAGCATACTTACTGCTAAGAACAAATTGGTATTTGAGCAGGTTACACCAAATTATCGTGTGACCCGTTTTTAGTACGTTTAGGTGTTTAAGTTTTTCTTTCGATGGATTCCCATACTTTTGACGACTTAAATAATTATAATTCAAAGTTTTCTAAAATAATTGAAATTGTTGAAAAATAAAATTCTCATTTTAAATCTTCTATGGATTTATTGCAAACTGTTCAAAATCAAAGGGATTTCTTTCATGAAAAACTTGTGGACATGGATAGTCATTTTAGAAATTTAGAATTGTCAAAGAAAGAGAGTGTTGATAGAGTCTTATTTTAAGAGAGATAATTAGAGGACTTGAAAAATTCTTGGGTTAATCTTTGTGCCATTGAGGATAATGTTTTGATTAATGATTTGAAGGAATATGAGAAGACTCTTAGGGATAAGTTTTCTTTCATTGAGGGGGAGCGAGATAGCCTTTTACGAATGATTGAACATATGAAGAAGGACTCCCTTAAATTATAAGAGTCTAACTCTTTGCTTGAGTCTAAAATTTTAGAGTGAAAAGATGATTTAAAAGACTCTAGTAGTGTTGATAGTAATGGTACTAACTCACATATTTCTAATATTTCGTGTGTTAAAGACAAGATCGTAATGTTTTTAGAGGGTATACCAAATCTAAGGACATTAGAGAAGTTCAACCCATAGGTGATATTACTCAAGTTTACACATGCTCGCATTGGGGTAGGAAATGCCACCTTAGGTGTTTTTATTATCATCTTGGAAGAAGTCCTAGGAGTTGAAGTCTAGTGTCCCCTATTTATCATTTCACACCAATGTGGGTTAGGAAATCCATTTTGGAGGAGATAGATGTTAGACTACTTGATTCTCACATGCTTGTACATGATTCTTCACTTTCCATATATTATTGATGATTTCTTGCATGATTTTGTTTTTCATGATCTAGTTATGCTTCATGATACATACACCAAATCCATTATATGGTCATCGAAGGGGGTCACAGACCAAAGCCGTGACCACGATAAATTTGGCATCACCATATCCATGGCCCAGTGTGGCCACAGATGCTCTTGGAAATGGTCACAAACCAAATCCTTGACCAATATGGGACACAAACTTTGGCCGTGACCATTATGGCACCAAATACACACTAAAGTTCCCTTTTTGTTTAGTCATGGTAGGGTCATGGACAAGGGATATGATCAATGTCACAATGCACACTAATTGGTCATAGCTTTGGGTCGTGACCATCTTAATTTGCTCATGCGTGTGGGTCACGACTCAGGACCATGACCACATAGTTGCCTACACGCTGATGTGGAAAAACAATTATGGGTCATGGTATTGGGTCATGGATCTAGGCCATAACTAGGGTCCTTATACTAAACCATCTTCCTCCATTTCATTTTCTCTCGCGTCAATCTCTCTCCCTCTCCCTCCCTCTCCCTCTCTCGCTTTGGGTAATTTGCATTTTAGCGTTAAACCCCAATTTTGGCCCCTAATCTCTCTCTCTCTCAATCTCAAAGATAAACCCTAATCTTTGTATTTACGTGTTAAACCCGAATGTATATGCTTGTATATGTGTGTGAATATGTATTTATTTCTCTATATGTTTGTGTATGTATGTGTACGTGTGTATATGTATCTATATTTGTATATATGTGTGTGTACGTGTGTATATATGCGTGCATATGTTATATTCGGGATTTAAATTTATTGGGTATTATTAACATTGATTGGGAATTCTTATTTAGAGTTTGAAATTAATTTATTATTATTGCTATTGGCTGAATGTTGTTACTTAGGGATTAAAATAAATTGCATTATTTAAGGATATTATCATCCCAGGATTGAAATTTATTTAGAGTTTGATATTAATTGAGAATTTTAGGTTTCACGTCCATTAAATTAAAATCCTTTTCATTATCAAAACCATAATAAAACTAATATAGTTTTCGTTATCATTCCCTATGCCTCCGCTGTCACAGGACATAGATCATCATCAACCACTCACAGTGACTATAGTAAAAAGTACCATATTAAAGACTTGAGAAATACCGGGATTGTTAGGGTGTGCACACTTATCTCCATAGTTTTTGAAACTCCAGTACACAGTCGACCATTGGAGAGGGGTGAGGCTCAAATACTAGACGATGAAATATACAATGATGGTGGAGATGTACCTATGCACGTTGACAGCGGAGAAGGGATGGAATTGAGGAATTATTGAAACTATTTTATTTCTTGGACAGTTTATCTATTGGGAAAATTCTAATAATATTTTCTTTTATTTCAGTTGTAATAAAAAATATTGTTTCTGTTGTAAGAATTTTGGTTTTATTTTAGTTGTAGGAATATTGGTTTTCTATCAGTTGTAATAATTTTTTTTTCTTTCAGTTATAAGAATATTATTTTTGTTTCAATTGTAATAATATTTTTTAACCTGTTACCACCGGACTGAAATTTGAAGATAATTACATGGATTTCCCACAATACAAAGAGTGAATGGAAGAGACGATCAAAATAATAAATAATAATGTAAATGGCGTTAAAGAATTTATTAAATATGCTTCCAAAAATCTTAAAAGTGGCAAGATTTTGTGTTCGTGCACCCATTGTATGAACAAAAAAATTTAGTCATTGGAAGACGTTGAGTGGCATTTAGTAATGTGAGAAATCTCTCATGATTATAAAATATGGACATACCATTGTGAAAAATTACACGTTATGTTCCGGAAGAATTGTCAGCACCCCAACGAGTAGAAGTGGTACATGATTCACCAAAACATTATCGAATTAATTAGTGATGCTTACGGAATCCATAACCATCAAAACCACCGACCTATGGATACAGATAATGCACATTATGGCCAACTAAATTAATAGTTTGATGTTGTAGGAGATCGGGAATACATACGGTTGAAAGCTGATACGACTAGGCCATTGTATAAATATTGAGGTTAAGATCACTCTCTATTATATGCAATGATTGGTTTGCATAATTTTAAGAGTCAATTTATTTTTTCTGGGAACAACGTAACTGGAATTATTAAGTGGGCTGAAGATATTCTCCCAAAAGAGAACACATTACCAGACAATTATCCTACCATGAAGAAGAGATTGAAGGGTTTAGGTTTGAAATACAAATCTATTCATGCATGCAAGTACGATTGCATATTTTACCGTAGTGAGCATGAAGAGAAGGATGAATGTCCTATATGCATTGAGCCAATATATGTTGTTTGTGATAATGGAAAGGACAAACTCGCAAAAGGGTTTTGAAATATTTTCCACTCGGGCCACTGTTAAAATGGTTTTCTACTATAATGTGGATAGAGAAGGCTAGGACATGGCATGCTCGATGCAACGTGGGTGGGAATTTGATGCATCATCTAGTCGATTCACCCATCTGGAAGATTTTAAATGCATAACATCATGAAGTTGTAGAGGAATCGCACAACATCCATCTTGCAATCTCAACCAATGGCTTTAACCCTTTCAGTAATTTAAGTACTAGTAAGATACATTGGACAATTCTCTTGGCACTTTTAAGTCTCCATCTGATACTATGCATAAGAAAGGATTTCACATTGTTATCTTTGTTGATACCTGATCCGAAGGAACCCATCGATGATATTGATATATTCTTAGTACCATTAATCGAAGAACATAAAGAATTGTGGGATAAAGGCATGATGACATTTGAATGTTATAAGGGTGAAGAGTTCACACTTAAAGCAATAGTGATGTGGGCGATCCAAGACCTTCCATCTTATAGGACCTTTGCATGTTAGTAATGTTCATGGTTATTATGGATGTCCCATATGTAGCGAGGAAACTAAATCATTTTGGCTAAAACATAGTAGTGAGATGAGTTACACGAGTCATTGTAGATTTCTACTGACCAATCACCCTTTTAGGAACGACAAGTCTCACTTTTTGCCTATCAATCACGATCACAGAATGCCAACTGCTCAGCTTTATGGTGAGCAGATTGAGGAGAAGGCGACGACTTTGATAACAGGGAATTGGTACATAGGCAAACACCATCAATTTTGTAAACCTTAAGCGTAAAGCTAGGGGGATCCGAATTACCCTCGTAAAGCGAATCCATGGTCCAGGCGATCAATATTTTTTGATTTTTTATATTGGAAATATCATCGTGTAAGGCATGTAGTTGATGTGATGCACACAGAGAATAATGTTGAACAACATATGACAGGAACATGTTTGCATGGATCTCATTCCAAAGATGGAGAACAGACCCACTTAGATCTACAGGATATGAAAATAAAGAAGAAACTGTGGTTAAAAAATGATCTTACAACAAGTAGAGTCTTTATTCCCCGGGTTGCAATCACTTTGCCTACTAGTTTGAAGAAGATCCTTTTAGACACGTTGTTCAACTTGATGACTCTAACCGATTATTCTGGTAATTTATATAGGGTAGTAGGATACCAAGAAAATGACTTGAAATAGTGCAAGTCTCACAACTGGCACATAATCATCCAATTAATCGCTTCGTTATTTCAACATTACTTTTGTGCACACAAAGATCTTCAAAGTGAAATTATGTAAACCAGATTGGGTTTTACCCTACTTTGTACGTAAGTGGTAAACACAAGGCACATTTAATCTATGAAATCAACTTTAGCTAAGGCAGTTTGTGTATAAGAGAAATATTTTCCTCGTCGTTCTGTGATATCAGCATCCACTTACCTGTACATTTATGCAATGAAGCTTTATTATGTGGTCTTATTAGTTATCGTTGGATATATCCTTTTGAGTGCTCGGTGAAAAACTTTAAAGATTACATTGATAATACATGATATATTGGAGGGTCAATTATTGAAGAATACGTAACGGTGGAATCATCGATATATGCTATAGAACATATGCAAAAGCAAGAGGTGATAAGGTTAAATCCCCGTGGAGAATGAGTGATCGAGGAACCTGACGAGTTTGAGGTTAAATTTTTATTAGGGAATCCTAAAGAGTTTGAACTCACAAATCTACAATACGGGAAATCAACTCATTATGTCTTAGAATCACAAGATGAAGTCAAAGGCTGGAGATAGTGAGTATTTACTGAGTTCTTTATCTTTGATTATATATATTTTATATTTTATGATCTAAACTATACAATTTACTGGTAGAAAGTATGAGAATGAAATTTCCCCAAATCAAAGGAGAAACTGTACGACAACTGATTTTAGGGCATATGTGTTAAACGAGGTAATTTTCACGTCATATGTGTGCGGTTATTTATTCGCGTGTGGTAAAAATATTACCTAATGCAAATTGTTTAATAAATGAATCTTTTAAAAAGAGGTGATGTATCTTCCATACTTGCATGCCTAGCAAAAGTTCATAGTTTTCATGCACAAGAGTTTAAGAAATTCAACACAACCGGTTTTGATTTCATTTCATATCCATATGAGGAAAAGATTTTGATGCAAAATGGTGGAGTATCAATTTCAGCCTTGGTCACTTGAATCGCTAGTAAAAGAGATACAAATCCAAAGAATACAATGCCTACCTATTATAAGATAATTCAACAAATCCTAAAACTTGATTACTTAAATTTCATAGAAAATATATTCTATTATGATTAGGTAAAGGTGGAGGCTATAACGAATGCTTGGAAAATTGATCCTGAATCCAAACTTATTATGGTAGATTTATCAAAGCAAAAGAGTAAAGATCACATATTCGACGAGCCTTTTGTTTGTTCCTTTCAGAATGTAAGGAAGATATTATACTCGAAGTGCATTAATGATGGAAATTGGTCTATTATTGTGCATTTACCAAAGCGTATGACTACTTAAGTAGACACATTAAAGGCTCAAAAAGAGTTCTATATAGCTATTGAAGACAACCCTAATTTGAGGGATATTATAGTTGATTTAGAGGAAGATTGAGTTTCAAAATATTATTTTATCGTTGTCAATATTATTTGTATTTCATTATGAAATTGACATTGTATTAGTTCTTTACTTTGATGTATGAATGTTTAGTTACTTTTACGAATGTTTAATATGATTTTGTATCACCCCTTGATTTTTTTTTTTAAAATTGCGTTTTAAATTAAAAAGGTATATATATATATATATATATATATATATATATATATTGAAATTAAATCTTTGACAAGAAAAAGGGGACTATTTAAATTAAAAGATCATTTGGTCAAATTTTGATTGAATATTTTTTGGAATTTTTGACAAGAAAAATATATTTTTTATTAGGATTCAAAAATTTTTATAATTGAAGAAACATGTGTATATATATATATATATATATATATATATTTATTTATTTATTTATATATGTGTGTGTGTGTGTGTGTGTGTGCGCGCGTGTGTGTGTGTGTATGTATATATTATTTTTTTATTTATTAGAGGGGAGAGGGAGAGAGAGCGAGTAAGGGGAGTTGGTCCCCTTTTTTTTGTCACCTACTGTAGGCCCATGCCCCATTGGGGGTTGAGTTCTTTGTTTTTTTTATATTAATTATTTTCTTATTTACTGACTTACCTTTTTTCAGGATTAAGCTTTGGAGTAGCTGCATAGAATTTATTGGAGATCATCTTGAAGGTGCAACTAGAGTTGTTAACTTTATGCTAAGTAGCTTAGTTTAGTTTTTTATTCCTTAGCATACGTAATGAGACTAGATTTATGGTTTTGGTGTGCCATTCGGTTCCACAGTTGTATGGTTTTTATTCAAATATTCTTAGTTGGATTTTATTCAGTTTTATATTACTGGAGATTGGATTATTTTGCGCTTAGCATGGTGATGGATTTTATATCTCTTTGATGATCATTATTTTTGGTATTGATTAATTATAATCTTGTGAAAATGAATTTATATGTCTCATATTTGTCACATGCTAAGAATGATATTTTATTTAGTTTGCGCCATGCATAGTTTTGGTGGCGGCCGATGCCAGAATTACGCAGGGTGTGACATATACTATTAAAGCATGGCCTTAGGTCTTGTAGGTTGTGAGTCCGTTTAGCTTTCATGTACCATTCCTCGATTCCATTTGTTTATTCGTACTCCCTAAGTTAGTGGGTCTAACATACGTGTTAATAGTGTTTTTGGAGATAGAATGTCTAGTGTCAAGGATTTTGTAAGCAATGAGGTCAGAAATAATAATTTTGATGTGAGGGTACTTAAAAGTGATTATTGGTAGACAATTTACATTTCGAAGATTTTTAGTGCCGATGTTTGGTATCGTATGTATCGATTTGGTTAATGAAAATTAATTCGAGGACTTTTGCATTTTGCTGACTTTTGGAGATTGAATCAAGTTGTTATTTCTGATAGCGCATGGTACATAGTTGATATATATATATATTTATTTATTTATTTATTTCTTATTTTTTTGAAATTAAATCTCTGACAAGAAAAAGTGGACGATTTAAATTAAAAGATCGTTTGGTCAAAAATTCATTATACAAAAAAATATTTTTTATGGGGATTCGAATTTTTTTATAATTAATTAAACATTAATAAATTCTTAAATTTTATAAATTTTGTAAATACAAATTTTTTTAAGAGATGGAACCTGGGCATCGCATCATATATATATATATATATATATATATATATATATATATATATATATATATATATATATATATATATATATATATAGGGGAAGGCTCACATACATCATGCTATATACATCACACCGTACATCATGCTTAATTCTAGGCCCTAAAAAACTTTTTTTTAAAATTTTATATTTTTTTCTTGAAATTAACCTTCCAGTCAACCCATAGGCAAAAAATTAGGTCAAACTACATTTTGTAGCTATTTTTAAAAAAATCCACAAAAAACTGCTAGCGCAGACCCTTATAAATAAGGTATTTTTAGTAGTCTTTTTGTGGATTTTTTAAAAATAGATGCAAAAAGTATTTTGACCTAATTGTTTGCATATGGGTTTATTGGAAGGTTAATTTCTAGTCAAAAATATAAAATTTGAATAAAAAAAATTTTAGGGCCTTGAATTAGGCGTGATGTATGGTTGATGTATAGAGAATGATGTACTATAGCCTGACTCTCTCTCTCTCTCTCTCTCTCTCTCTATATATATATATATATATATATATATATATATATAGAGAGAGAGAGAGAGAGAGAGAGAGAGGGAGTAAGGGGCATTGGCCCCCTTTTTTTCCCACATGTTGTAGGTGCATGCTCCATTGGGGGTTGAGTGTTTTTTTTTTTAATATTTTTTATTTTCTTATTTGTCCCATTTGTGGTAGTGATTTGGAGAGCTGCCTCTTTCAAAGAGGTTTGGATGCACATGAAATTTGTTTAAGTTGGTTGCTTCCTATGTTTTTGTGTTGCACGTAGGTTTTATGGAATTGTTACATTTTATCTTTTGAGAGCTGTTAATTTTTGGGATTCTTTCTTTCTCACCTTATATAAGACTTTGACTCAATTTTTTTATAAAAGAAAAAATGGGGCACACACCTTTTTTTCCCAAACACCTTCTTACCTGTTCAACACAAAATATTCAGACCCTTATATTTCAACTTCAAACCTTCATTGAACAAAACATCAATCATACTTTCGAAGGTCTAAACTACATATTTTTAAGAAGTCCCAAGAACGAAACTTGCTTATTTTCGCGAGACGCATGTAACCGATTATTTATAATTTTCAACTGACGATTTTCCAGGCATGAATAATGTATCCATTTCCTTTAGTATTATGCGTCTTAAGTGTCACCTAAACAATTAATTCCATATTTTTCTTAAAATAAATTAGCAACTTCATTAGCAAAGTGAGATTTAAGTTCGGGACTATTTTTGTGAAATCTTATAATATGACAGAAAATTTGAAACCCTTGGGTACATAGGAGAGAGTGTTAGGTTTTGGTTATTATGGGTGTAGGATTGCATGTAGAATTTATGGAGGTTATTTATATAAAAATCGGGATGTGTACACATGCAAAAAAAATCGTATTTAATAAAAGTGGACAATTTTGGTGTAATATTTAAACTAGAATGTTGAGTATTCTATAATGATTAAATGAAAATAATTGTGTTACGAATGACGATGATATTGTTAATTAATTAAATTAACTTGTGCCATCACGAAAATATTTGAGATATTGTTTATATGTGTTTTTGGATTATGTGTTTGATTGATATTTATATTTATCATTGAAGGAACAAAGGGAATTTGGTCGTATGCTCTCACCTTTATTTTAGGATGCTTACTAGGTATGGGTCCAGTGGATAGGCCTTGGTATGATTTATTCTTTCTAGGTATGGGACTAGTGAGTGCTGATTTTTATGGATGGGTGGTTTCGGGGTGGGGCTGATTTTTTTGTGGCTTATCATCATTGCCCTAGCCTAGTAATAAGACTAGGATGAGATTAATGTGAGAAATCCACTATATACATGGGAAATAATGTATGTGTATTTTGGGGACCCTTAGGTATGGGACTAAGGGTGTTTTCTAAGGATCTCACATCGATAAAAAGGGTGGGGCGATTTAATAAAATAATCAAGAAAATGAGAGAATGGGAATAAATACCTAAGATAATAATCTGTGTATTAAAATATATTGGCGGCGTAATAATTTTAGGACCAACGGTTAGAAATGGGTTGGCTTTCTATTGTGACTTGTGGGTGTGTGGCATATGAGTTATTGGAGGGCTTATAGTTTAAATGGGTTGGCGGGCTACGAAGACGTGTCATGCGTGGAACCTCAACATAATTGCAGGATTGGCAGTTTAAACGGATCGACTGGCTATATACGAGGGGAATGTTTGTGGTGTAGAACAGTGGGACTACCGCACCAAACAAGGAATATGATATAAAGATTAATATTAATATATTTTAATAGGGAAATTTAAACTCAATTGTTGGAATTATGACGTCGAGATAGCTTAGCTCATGCTGTAGCTTATGTTGGTTATTTACTCGCATCGTTATTAATTATCTCGTTTATGCTTAAAATATTCTATTATGATATTTATCATGTATAATCCTACTGTCTGGGTTCACGAAACCTAATTAAGGGTAGTGGTGTGTATTCATGCTCGGGGCTCTGACCCGAGCGTTGACTAACCTTTTTTCAGGAATAAGTATTGGAGTGGCTGCATAGAAGTTATTGGAGATCATCTTGGGGGTATAGCTGGAGTTATTCATTTTATGCTTAGTATTTGAGTTTAGTTTTCTATTCCTTCACATTCATAATAAGACTCAATTTATGGTTTTGGTGGGCCATTCGGTTCCACAGTTGTATGGTTTTTATAGTGATATTCTAAGTTGGATTTTATTTAGTTTTATATTATTGGAGATTAGATTATTTGGAGTTTAGCATCGTGATGATTTTATATCGCTTTGATGATTATTATTTCTGGGATTGATTCATTATAGTATTGTGGAAATGAATTTATATGTCTCATATTTTTCACATGCTAAGAATGATATTTTATTTAGTTCACACCCGACATAGTTTTGGTGGAGGTCGACACTAGAATTATGCGGGGTTTGATAGATTTATATAAGTTAACTTTTGATAAGATCTTATGTTTAGTCGAATGTTTAGTCACTTTCACAAGATGCTCGGTTTGAGAATAGATTCATTTGAGTTTGTGATTAAATCAAATTGACCAACTCAATTTCCACGTGTTCCTGTACATGTACATTTGTTGATCAGTTTCATTGATGCAGTCTTCATTAAATAAAGTTAAATTGCTTCATTTTATGAATATTTTATTAAAGAATCTAATAAACAAATGTATCTATATAATAATACATTGGGGGCTCCAGGATCAATTTGGTCTAATCACGCATTCAAAAGACTCTATTTAACGGCCTTCTTGGATCGCATGAACCAGTTACTCTTTCATTTAATGGAAGAAGTTATATAATTCATATGCACTATCTTTTAAATCTTTTAAGATGATTGTAAGGCCCTAAAATATGATTGGGAATGTTAATTACATGATTGACCATAAGTTATGACTTAAAAGTTTTGTGATGGGTGTTAAATATGTTAATTATCAGGTTTAGGGGATGCATACTCGTGTTATATGTGTTGTTTATATTAGATGCTAATTTAGCTTATGATCGGGGATAACATATTTAGATAATATGATCATTTATGTGGTTAAATTCAGCATGAAAATATGTTTGTAATGCATCATTGTGTTTATTAAAGTAAACTAGGGGGTCGGTGCGAAATTGGCAATGTTTGGGAGCTAAATGTGAAAGTTCTGAGATTTTCGATAAATTGCTACTCTCCTGTTCGGGCATGCTAGTACTGAGATCTGACGAAAACACAAAATATAAAAGTTATATATATGTAAGTTAACTTTATAACACAATAAACAATGCATCAAACGGACATTAGAGTGAGAAGATATTGTCTTTTTACAAGCATGGGGTAAAGGGATCATTTAGCTTTAAATAATATTTTGTCTTATGTGGTGCCACATGTTATATTTTGATTGGACCAAGGGGAGGTTCCCTTATGCCGACTTTAAACCTTTAATATGAACTCCTCCTTCAGCCAAAATCATCCGTGATTAAGTTTAGCTTGAGGAGAGAGAATCGGGAAGTTACGAAAAAGAAAGTGAGAAGAAAAATTGGCGAAAAATCCGTAAGAAATTACAAAACGCCCTCAAGGTAATTCTATCCCTAAATATTGTTATTGTTTTGGTATCACTGATCAAAATGGTAGAAATTATCAATTAGTTGTTGATACTTCATGCCTTGGTGTGTATGTACGGATATATGCAAGTTCAAGTAAAGTTAAACGTGTAAACCCTCCAAAATTCCTTTATTTAGAAACCTTGTATTCAAACTTCTATATCCTTTTGCGTAATCACTGGAATTGATCAATTCCAATTGGAGATTACAATAGACTAATATATGTGTATCATATCCAAAAATTTTTTAAAATACCAAGAATTGAATTTTGGGTGATAGTTTGAAATTCATGTGTAAAATATTCACCAAAAGTGTAAGTGCGCACATGAGGTGTTAGAATATTAATTATTGTATTAGAATATTTATAATTGGAAATGTTACTCGATGATATGGATGGACTATAGGAATGATGAGAGAAAAGTAAATAATGATGTTTGGTTTATTAAGAATGTCTTCTCATTGTGAATAAAAAAGGATAAAATTGATAATCTATTATGTTTGAATGTCCAACATACTATATAAAGGTATGACATAATATATGAGTTGGGAATTGACTTTCATTGATAAGAAATCACTAGATGATTATCCTTACGTATGAATGATAAAGAAACTTATGTGTTGATAGATCCTGGTTCTACACATTCTTTGTGTCTTAATTTATTTATTGCATCTTAATAAACTACTATCATCATTAGATTCTGGTTTAGCTATTATTACTCCAGTGGGGGAGTTGTTTGTTTCCTTACTACCTTTCAATATGCGTGGCTTTGATATGATATTTGGTATGGATTGGTTGTCCTCGTCTAATTTATGTTTAGATTTTTTTTTATAAGGGAGATAGTGTTTTGATTACCGGGTCAACCTGAATTTAAATTTATTGGGGGAATAGAACGTCATCTGTGTATTATTTTATAGACCGTGCGAGAGAAGCAGTTATATAATGAACTTTCTAAATGTGAATTTGGGCTAAACCAAAGTAGTATTTTTGGGGCATGTTATTTACGATGGTGGAATTTGTGTTCGTCCTGAGAAGGTGAATGGAACTATAAAGGATTATGACTGCACAATACCTCACCATCCAGGTAAGGCTAATATTGTTACTAATGCTTTGAGTAGAAAATATCCAAGCAGTGTATCTTGTATTTATTGTATTCAAAGTTGAACTACTAAGAGAGAGATCTCTTTAATGGAGGTGGAATTAAATTTGAATGAGTCTTGTGTAACACTGGCGCATTTAAATATAGACATATGCTGATAGACTGGATACGACCATCACAAACAGGACATGTAAAATTAGAAAAAAAAATTAAAGACAATATGAAAAAGGGTAAAGCAAATGAATTTTCTATTCGTAATGATGACATTGTTACGTATAATAACTGTTTGTGTGTACCTAATTTGCCTAATTTAAGGAGAACGTTTTTAAAGGAGGCCCATTTTTCTTTATATGCTATGCATAAAGGAAGCACAAAACTTTATAGAATTTTGAAAAATGTTATTGGTGGCCAAGAATAAAACACGATATTGCACACTTTCTTGCTAGTTGTCTAGTTGCCTACAAGTGAAGGTGGAGAATAATAAGCCTACAAGTTTACTACATTCCTAAACTATTCCTGAGTGGAGATAGGAGCATGTTACTACCAATTTTGTTATGGGTTTACCAAAACCATCCTTAGGGTTTGATTCTATTTGGGTTATCGTTGCTAGATGAACTTAGTCTACACATTTTCTTCTTGTGAAAACTATTTATTCTATGGATAGTTATGCCAAAATATATGCATATGAGATAATTAGAGTTCATGGTGCGCCTGTTTCTATTATCTATGATCGAAATCCTAGATTTAAATCCCAGTTTTAGCCTAGTTTACAATAAGTTTTGAGGACTAAATTAAAATTTTGAACAGCTTTTGATCCTTAGACTGACGGGCAATGAGAGAGAATTATCCAGACACTCAAAGATATGGTACGAATTTATGTCTTAGAGTTCAATCGAACTTCGGATGAACACTTGTCACGAATAGAGTTGCTTATAATAACAGTTATCATTCGAGTATTGAGATGGCTCTTTATGAAGCCTTGTATGGGAGAAAGTGCAGGACCCCATTGTGTTGGACCAAAGTAGGAGAGCAAAAACTACTTGGGCTAAAAATTATGCAATTGAATACTGAGAAGATAAATCTTATTCATAATCACTTGGAGGTGGCGCAAAGTAGATAAAAAGGTTATGCATATGAAAAAAATAAAGGAATTGAAATTTGAGGAAGGTGATCGAGTATTCATACATGATTCTCCTTTGAGAGGGGTTATGAAATTTGAGAAAAGGGGCAAATTAAGCGCTAGGTACATTGGCCCTTATGAGATAGTGAAACAAGTTGGATCCATGGAATATAAGTTATCGTTTCCATAAGAATGGTCTGGGATACACAATTTTTTTCCTGTATGAATGTTACGGAAGTATGTGTTCGGTCCTCCACATGTGTTTTCTGCACAACCGATAGAGCTTAAAGATGACTTAACATACGTGGAGGAATCAATTGCTATTGTAGATAAAAAAAGATATGGAGATACATAATAAAACCATTCCATTAGTTAAGGTAACGTGGATAAGTGAAAATGTGGAGTATGCCACCTAGGAAGGATAGAATAACATGAAGAAGTAATTTCCTCCTCTGTTTAGAAGTTTCTTATGTGTTAAATTTTGAGGATGAAATTTTTATAAGAGGGGTAGAATTGTAAGGCCCAAAAAAATGATTAGGAATTTTAATTACATGATTAAGTATAATTTGGTATCTATAAGTTTGGTTATGCGTGTTAAATATGCTAATTATCATGTTTACGGGATGCATGCTGATGTGACATATGTGTTGTTTACATTAGATGCTAATTGAGATTATGATCGGTCATAGCATATTTAGATCATATGAATAGTTATGTGGTTAAATGAATCATGAAAATATGTTTCTTATTAATTATTATGTTTGTAAAAGTAAACAAGGGTGTCCGTAGGAAATTGGCAATGTTTGTCCTCCAAATGTGAAAGTTTTGAGATTTTCGATAAATTGCTGCTCTCTTGTTCGGGCCCAGATGAGGCGTACTAGTACTATGATTTGGGGAAAACACAAAGTATCAAAGTTATATATATAGGAGTGAAGTTTATAACACAACAAACTTTGCATCAAACGTACATTAGAGTGAGAAGATATTGTGTTTTTACAAACATGGGGTAAACTGGTCATTTCGCTTTAAATGATATTTTTTCTTATATGGTGCCACATGTTATATTTTAATTGGACCAAGGGTGGTGCTATTATGACGACTTAAACCTTTAAGATGACCTCCTCCTTCAGCCAAAATCCTCCATGATGAAGTTTAGCTTGAGGAGAGAGGATCGGGAAGTTAGGAGAAAGAAAGTGAGAAGAACAATTGGAGCAAAATTCATAAGAAATTACAAAAACGTCCTCAAGGTAATTCTATCCCTAAATCTTTTTATAATTTTTGTATCACTGATTGAAGTGGTAGAAATTATCTATTTGTTGTTAAACTTTCATGCGTTGGTGGTTATGTACAGATAGATGCAAGTTCAAGCAAAGTTAAACGTGTAAACCCTCAAAAATCTCTTTGTTTAGAAACCTTGTATATTCAAACTTCTATATCCTTTTTGTGTTCTTATTTGAATTGATCAATTAAATATGGAGAATGAAATAGATACATATATGTGTATTGTATCCAAAAATTATGTTAAAATACTAAGCAATGAATTTTGGTTGATAGTTTGAAGTTCAGGTATAAAATTTTTCCCCAAAAGTGTAAGTGCGCACACCAGGTGTTTGACGTTTTGCTTGACTTAGCAAATGAACTCAAAAAATTATGCAACATTAATTTTATATTACTAAATATGTTTAATATATGTTTCCATGATTTATAACTAAGGTGGATGTTATATATACTTGAGAAATGTTAAGTTATGCTTTGATGGTCTATTCCGACCTAGATGTGTTAAAAGTAACATAAATCATTGGATACATGTTGAAATCAAGAAATTCCAATTGGAAATGTTAGCGAATATGTATAAGTATGACATAATCGAAGAGGAGAATAAAATTCCTTCTGGTTTAGCTTGATGTGGTGTTGAAGTTGAAGTTTTTTTGATGTTTTTCTCCAGAAATGATTTGGAAAGGGTTGTAATAAAACGGGCAAAACTTTATCAAGAGAATTTGTAAGTTAATTCCATAAATTTTTTTAGAAACCTAATAATAGGATGCTATAGAAATGTGAAGTATCATATTTAATTACTTTTCAGTTATGTCAGGTTGACCAACTGATGTGATGTGTTACTAAGTTTAATGTGATTTGGTGTATTCAAATACTAATGATGTCGAATTGTTAGGTGGGGAACCGATTAGCAGAACCATACCAAGGAAATAGTTTTGGTATTAATCTTCATACCAAATTCATGGTGAGTGACCTTCCCTATGAAATATAAATTCTTATATTTTCATATGTAATTGTGTAGTTAAATACATGTGTTAAACTTTTTATGGAGTGATGAGGTATTTGTGAAACATATGCATTTGATTAAAAATATTAAGCGTAGTTATTTAGTGTTAGGGACTGTGGAGGCTCCTCTATTTAATGTTAAAGGTTGTGGTGGGTCCTATGGGATGTCGCGTTCCAGTTAATACAACTTAAAGGTTTGTTGTACTCAGGCCTAATTATGTGATGTGGTGGTTCCCATTAACTGTGGTGAGTTAATTGGACTGTGGAGGGTCCAGGCTTACGATAGTTACACAATTCTTGCTTGGTTATGACATTAGAATTTTTTATAAAATAAAAATGGTTATTCAAATTGGTTATATGTGTGGTATGTTTGAAATACGTTCATTCACTAAGCATGTATTGATTACACACCTATAATGTTATGTTTCAAGTATGCCTATCGTTTGGAGTTCACTGCCAATTTAGGACCATAAAATGGGTATTTAATATGGGTCGAATATTAACAAACTTTGGGGGTAAATGATAAACTAAAAGAATTTTTGCATGTAAAGTTGACTAGTAGTTGTAAATTACATGTTAAGGTAGTTGTGTATTCATCGAAATATGGCTTTGAAGAAAAAGAAAAAAAATATGGTGCTTTTACTGAGACATTTACAGTAAAGAATATTTAAAGGCAATTTGTTTCTACATTAAAATGATAATCTTAACTTAATTAAGTCAGGGTGTGAAAATGATAGAAGGAGTATGGGATAATTATTGTTTTTTTGGTTTGGTTATTGGCTTATTATTGGGTAGTTAGTTAGAAGGGGGTGGGGATAATTATTGGTTGTCGCTCGTGGGAGGAACCCCCGAAATGACCCCATGAGAGGCACCGACCGTGTGGTCACACGAGCCCTAGTTTGAGAATAAGAAAACAATTTGAGAATATCTGGAGTTAGGGTTACCCTAAAACACCACCCAAATGGCCCTGTTAGAGGCACCAACACCTCGCACGAGAACAATGTAACTCGTAGGAACTAACAGTGTGGCCACATGATTACTGATTTGAGAACATGACAATAATATAAGAATATCAAGGCTAAATGTTAACAACATGCCGTTAGAGGGAGAAACCCAAAAACACACCCTAAATAGCCCCGTGAGCGGCACCGACACCGAATCCTCACATGGGACTAATATAACTAATAGGAACTAACTGTGTGGTCACCGAACCACCGGTTATAGAGAACGACAATAATTTGAGAATATCTCGACTTAGCCTTAAAAATATAAACATGTCGTTAGAGGGAGAAACCCCAAAACACCCCACAAACGTTCCCGTGAGAGATAAAAACACCTCGCACGGGGCCAATGCTTCTCATAGGAACTAACCGTCTGGTCACGAGACTCCCGATTTGAGAGCACATAGATAATTTGAGAATATATAAACTAAGGTTTAAAAAAATAAACATGCCGTTAGAGGGAGGAACCCCAAAACACCCACCACACAACCCGTGAGATGCACCAACACCTCTCACGGGACTAATGTAACATGTAGGAACTGACCGCATGGTCACAAGACACCCAACCGACTCTTAGAGGGAAAAACCCCAAAACACATCCCAAATGGCCCCGTAAGAGGCACCACACCTCGTACAGAACCAATGTTACTCATAGGAAGTGATCGCATGGTCATGGGTCCCCCAAATTGAGATAAGAGCATTAATTTTAAAATATCTAGACTTAGGCTTAAAAACAAGCAATTAGAGGGTGAAACCTCGAAACACCCCCGAAATGGCCCCGTAAGAGGCACTAATAACACCTCGCATGGGACCAATGCAACTCATAAGAACTAATCGCATGGTCGAGGTACTCTTTATTTGAGAGCATGGGTATAATTTGAAAATATCTAGACTTAGGATTAAAAACATAAACATGTTGTTAAAGGGGGGAACCCCAAAACATCCACCAAACACCCCAATGAGAGTTACCAACACCATGCACGGGACCAATGTAGCTCGTAAAACCTGGAAGCATGGTCACAGGATCCCCGATTTGAGGGTAAAGCAATAATTTGAAAACATCTAGACTTAGGCTTTAAAAAAACATGCCATTAGAGGACAAACCCCCAAAAAATGGTCCCTTGAGAGGCACCGACACGTCGCACTAGACAAATGCATCTCGTAGGAACCGATCGCATGGCCACGGGACCCCCGGTTCGATTACATGGCAATAATTTAAAAATATCTTTACACAGGCTTAAAAACATGTCGTTGGATGGCGAAACCCCAAACAAACCCCAAACGTCCCCGTGAGGGGTACCAACACCTAACAAGGGACCAATGCCACTCGTTCGAATTGATCGTCTGGTCACGCGACCCTCAATTTGAAATGACGTCAATAATATGAGAATATTTTGACTTAGGCTTAAAAAAACATTCTATTAGAGGGAGAAACCCGAAACACCCACGAAACGACCCCGCGAGAGGCACTAACACCTCGCCCTATTCCAATACATTTTATAGGAATGGACTACATGGCCACGAGATCCCTAAATTAAGAAGACGACAATAATTTGAGATTACCAAGACTTAGGCTTAAAAACATGTCAGTATAGGAAGAAACCCCAAAATAGCCCAAATGGCATCTTGACATTCACCAACACCTTGCATGGGAAAAATATTACTCATAGGAACAGACAACATGGTCACGAGACCCCTAGTTCAAGAGCATAATGATAATTTGTGAATATCTAGACTTAGGCTTAAAAAATGCCGTTAGAGGGAAAAAGTCTAAAACACCGCCTAAACATCCCTATGAGAGACACTAACACAACACACGGGATTAATGGAACTCGTAGGAACTGATAGCATGGTCATAAGACTCCCAACTTGAGAGAACGTCCATAATTTGAAAATATCTAGATTTAGTCTTCAAAACATGTCATCAGAGGGAAAAAACCTGAAACACCCACCAAACGGCCCCGTGAGAGGTGCCAACACCTCGCACGGGACCAATGCTACTCGTAGGAACTGACTGACTAGTTATGGGACCCTAGGTTTGAGTGCATGTTGATAATTTGAGAATATTTATACTTAGACTTAAAAAACTAAACACACCGTTGGAGGGGGAAACCTCTAAGCATCCACCAGAGAGCCACCAACACCTTACATGGGACCAATACAGTTCGTAGCAACTGATTGCATGGTCACGAGCCCCCCGATTTAAGAACATGATAATAATTTGTTAATATCTACACTTAGGATTATAGAAACCTAAAAACACCCCAAACGGCCCCATGAGATGCATCAGCACCTCGCACGGGACCAGTGTCACTCATAGGAACAGACCGCATGGTCACGGGATCCACGATTTAATAGCAAGACGATAATTAGAGAATATCTAGACTTAGGCTTAAAAACGTACCATTATGGGGAAAAACTCCAACACACCCCCCAAACGTCTCCGTGAGAGGCACCAACACCTCTTACGGGACCAACGTAGTCCTTAGGAACTTGTCGAGTGGTCACAGGAATCCTAGTTTGAGAGCACGAAGATAATTTTGAATTATCAAGACTTAGGCTAGAAACCAAAACATGCTGTTAGAGGGTGAAACCCTGAAACACCCCCAAACTGCCACGTGAGAGGCACTAAGACCTCCTATGGGACCAATGGAGCTCATAGGAACCGACTACCTAGTCACGGGACCCCTGATTTGGGAATAAAATGGTAATTTGAAAATATCAAGACTTAGGCGTAAAAACATGCCGTTAGATGGAGAAACCCAAAAACACCCCCCAAACGGGCCCGTGAAAGGCACCAACACCTCGCATTGGATCAATGCAACTCGTAGGAAGTGACCACCTGGTCACTGGACTTCCAGTTTGAGAGCATGTCGGTAATTTGAGAATATATTGACACAGGCTTCAAAAAATAAATAGGCATTTAGATGGAGGAACCCTAAAACAGTAACCAAACGGCCCCGTGAGAGACATCAACACCATGCACGAACCAATATAGTTCATAGAAACTGATCGCATAATGATGGTACACCTAATTTGTGAAAGATTGAAACCCCCCAAATGTCCCCACGAGATGCACCAATACCTTGTATGGGACAAAATGTTACACATAGGAATAGATCGCGTGGTCACGGGACCCCCAGTTTAAGAGCACGACGATACTTTGAGAATATTTAGATTTAGGTTTAAAAACATACTGTTATAGGGAGAAACCCCAAAACACCCCCCAAACGGTCCTATAAGAGTCACCAACACCTTGCATGAGACTAACGTAGCTTGTAGGAACTGGTCACATGCTCACACGACCCTCGATTTGAGATCACAATGATAATTTTTAAATATCTAAACTTAGGCCTAAAAATAAAAATGTGCCATTAGAGGGAGAAACCCCAAAACACCACCCAAACGACCCCATGAGAGGCACCAACACCTCTCACGGGACTAATGAAGCTCGTAGGAACCGACTGCGTGGTCAGGGGACCCCTAGTTTGTGAACAAGACGATAATTTCAAAATATCCAGACTTAGGCGTAAAAATATGCCGTTAGAGGGAGAAACCCCAAAACACCCCCTAAACAGGCCTGTGAGAGAACCAATACCTCTCATGGGACCAATGCAACTCGTAGGAACTGACCGCCTACTCATGGGAATCCCAATTTGAGAGCACATTGATAATTTGAGAATATATAGACTAATGTTGAAAAAAATAAACATGTTGTTAGAGGGAGGACCCGCGAAACACCCACCACACAGCTCGTGAGACGCACCAACACTTCTCACGGGACCAATGTAACATGTAGGTATTGACCACATGGTCACGAGACATCTACTTTGAGATCATGGAAATAAAATATAAACTTAGGCTTAAAAACATGTCGCTAGAGGGCGGAACCCTGAAACACCCCCCAAATGGTCCCGTAAGAGGCACCAACACCTCGCACGGAACCAGTGTTACTCATTGAAACTGACCACATGGTCATGGGTCCGCTGACTTGAGCTAATAATGTTAATTTGAAAATATCTAGACTTAGGCTTAAAAACAAGTGATTAGAGGGCAAAACCCTGAAACACCCCCGAAATGGCCCCATGAGAGTCAAAAACACCTCGCATGGGACCAATGCAACTCGTAAGAACTAATTGCGTGGTCAAAGGACTCCCTATTTGAGAGCACGGGGATAATTTAAAATTATCTAGACGAAGGATTAAAAACATAAACATGTCGTTAGAGGGATAAACCCTAGAACATCCTCCAAACGTCGCCATGAGAGTCACCAACCCCACGCATGGGACCAATGTAGCTCGTAAAACCTGGAAGCATGGTCACAGGATCCCTGGTTTGAGGGAAAAATGATAGTTTGAAAATATATATACTTAGGCTTAAAAACAAAAACATGCCATTAAAGGACAAAACCCCAAAACATCCCTAAAATGGTCTCGTGAGAGGCACCGACACCTCGCACTGGACCAATGCATCTCGTAGGAATCAATCATATGGCCACGGGACCAATGGGTTAATAACACGACAAAAATTTGAAAATATTTTTACATAGTCTTACAAACATGTCGTTGCAGGGCGAAACCCCGAAAAAACCCCACATTTCCCCATTAGGGGCACCAACACCTTACACGGGACCAATGTAACTCGTTGGAATTAACCGCCTAGTCACACGACCCTTGATTTGAAAGAACCTCGATAATTTGACAATATTTAGACTTAGGCTTAAAAAAATAAACTTGTTATTAGAGGGAGAAACTTGAAACACACACAAAAGGCCTCGCGAGGGGCACCAACACCTCGCACGGTTCCAATACATTTTATAGGAACTGACTGCATGGTCACGAGACCCCTAGTTTGAGAAGACGACAATAATTTTAGAATAACAAGACTTATACTTAAAAACATTCCATTATAGGAAGAAACCCAAAAACAACCCAAACGGCCTTGTGACATGCACCAACACCTCGCACGGGAACAATATTATTCATAGGAATAGACAACATGGTCACGAGACCCTCGGTTCAAGAGCACAATAATAATTTGTGAATATCTAGACTTAGGCTTAAAAATATGCCGTTAGAGGGAAAAATTCTGACACACGGCCTAAACAGACCTTTGAGAGGCACCAACACAACGAACATGATTAATGGAATTCGTAGGAACTGATTGCGTGGTCATAAGACTCTCGATTTGAGAGAACGTCGATAATTTGAAAATATCTAGATTTAGGCTTCAAAACATGTCATCAGAGGGAAAAAAACTTGAAACACCAACCTAATGGCCCCATGAGATGCAAAGGGTTTAGGGTTTAGGGTTTAAGATTTAGGGTTTAGGGTTTAGGGTTTAGCATGAGATGCAACAACACCTCGCACATGACCAATGTTACTCATAAGAACAGATCGCGTGGTCACGGGACCCACGATTTAAGAGCAAGACGATAATTTGATAATATATAGACTTAGGCTTAAAAACTTATCGTTATGGAGAAAAACCCCGAAACACCCCCCAAACGGCCCTATGAGAGACACCAACAGCTCTCACGGGACCAACTTAGTCCATTGGAACTGGTCGCATGATCATGGGACCCCCGATTTGAGAGCACGATGATAATTTGGAAATATCGAGACTTAGGCTTAAAAACAAAAACATGTCGTTAGAGGGAGAAACCCTAAAACACCCCCAAAGAGCCCCATGAGAGGCACCAAGTCCTCCTATGGGACCAATGGAGCTCGTAGGAGCCGACTGTGTGGTCATATGACCCTTGATTTTTTAACAAGATGATAATTTGAAAATATCAAGATTTATGAATAAAAACATGCCGTTAGATGAAGATAGCCAGAAATACCCCCTAAACGGGCCCGTGAGAGGCACAAACACCTTGCATAGGACCAATGCAACTCGTCGAAACTGACCACATAGTAACTGGACTCTTGGTTTGAGAGCACGTCGGTAATTTGATAATATCTAGACTTAGGCTTTAAAAAAAACATGCCTTTAGATGGAGGAATCCCAAAACACCAACCAAACGGCCCCGTGAGAGGCACCAACAACTCCTACGGGACCATTATAGTTCATAGAAACTGATTACATCATCACGGGACACTTAATTTGTGAACACAAAAATAATTTGAGAATATCTAGGCCTAAGATTATAGTGCGAGACCTCGAAACCCCACAAATGGCCCCGTGAGATGCACCAACACCTTGTACGGGACCATTGTTACACATAGGAAAACCGCATGGTCACGGGACCCCCGGATTAATAGCACGTTGATACTTTGATAATATATAGATTTAGGATTAAAAATATATTGTCATAGGGAAAAACCCCGAAACACCCCCAAACGACCCCATAAGAGGCACCAAAACCTTACATGGGACTAACGTAGCCTGTAGGAATTGGTCGCGTCAGGACCCTTGATTTGAGAGCACGGTGAAAATTTTCAAATATCAATACTTAGGGTTAAAAATAAAAACGTGCCATTAGAGGGAGAAACCCCTAAACACCACCCAAATGTCCCTATGAGAGGCACCAACACCTCGCCCGGGACTAATGAATCTCTTAGGAACCGATTGCGTGGTCATGTGACCCCCGATTTGTGAACAGTACGATAATTTGAAAATATCCTGACTTAGGTGTAAAAACATGCTGTTAGAGGGAAAAACCCCAAACACCCCCCAAATGGCCCCGTGAGAGGTACAAATACCTCGCATGGGACCAATGTAACTCGTAGGAACTGACAGCCTGGTCATGGGACTCCCCATTTGAGAGCACATTGATAATTTGAGAATATATAGACTTAGGCTTAAAAAATAAACACGCCATTAGAGGGAGGAACCCGAAAACACCAACCACACATCCCGTGAGATGCACCAACACCTCTCACAAGATGAATGTAACATGTAGGAACTGACCGCATGGTCACAAGACACCCATATTGAGAGCATGGAAATAAATTGAATATATCCAAACTTAGGCTTAAAAACATGTCGTTGGAGGGCAAAATCTCAAAACACCCACCAAATGTCCCTAGTAGAGGCACCAATACCTCATAGGGGACCAATGTATCTAATAGGATCTAATCATGGGACCCCCGGTTTGAGATCACGACGATAATTTAATAATATATAGACTTAGTCTTAAAAAATAAAACATGTTGTTTGAGGGAAAAATCTCGAAACACTCCAAATGGCCCTGTGAGAGGTACCAAAACCTCGCATGGTCATGGGAAACCCATAGGAACCGATCGCGTGGTCACGAGAAAAACGATTTAAGAACACGACATTAATTTGAAAATACCAATACTTAGGATTAAAAACATGTCGTTAGAGGGTGAAACCTCAAAACACCACCCAAATGTACCCATTAGAGGCACCAACACCTCGCACGGGACCAACATAACTCGTAGGAAATGACCACATGGTGACGGGACCCCCGATTTGACAATACGACAATAATTTTAGAATATATAGAGTTAGCCTTAAAAGCATGTCGTTCGAGGGAGAAACCTTAAAACACCCTCCAAACGATATCGTGAGAGGCACCAACACCTCGCACAAACAAATACAATTCATAGAAACTCACCGCACGGTCACGGGACATTCGGTTTGAGAACATTATGATAATTTGAAAATATCTAGACTTAGTCTTAAAAGCATGCCATTTTAGGGTGAAACCGCAAAACACCCCAAATGGCCCCGTGAGATGCACCACCTCAAACGGACCAATGTTACTAATAGGAACATACCGCAGGGTCATGGGAGACCGGTTTGAGAGCATGATGATAATTTAAGAATATCTAGAGTTAGGTTTCAAAACATGCCGTTAATGGGAGAAACCCCGAAACACCCCCCAAACGGCCCCGAGAGAAGCACCAACACCTCGCATGAGACCAACATAGCTCGTAGGAACTGGTCGCATGGTCACAGGGTCCCCGATTTGAGAGCAGAACGATAATTTGAAAATATCTAGACTTAGGCTTAAAAATAAAAAAAATATGCCATTACAGGGTGAAACCCCGAAAGACCACCCAAACAACACCATTAAAGGCACCAACAACACGGACGGGACCAATGGAGCTTGTATGAACTGACTACGTGGTCACAGGACCCCCAATTTGTGAACAAAATGATAATTTGAAAATATCTATACTTAGACTTGGAAACATGCCCTTAGACGGCGAAACCTCGAAAAACTCCCCAAACGTGAGAGGCACCTACACCTCACACCAGACAACTGCAACTCGTAGGAATTGACTGCCAGGTCACGGGACCCATGGTTTGAGAGCATGTCGATAATTTGAGAATATCTAGACTTAGGATTAAAAAATAAACATACCATTAGAGGGACAAACCCCGAAACACCCACCAAATGGCTCGTGAGAGGCACCAGCACCTTGCACGAGACCAATACATTTCGAAAAAACTCATCGCATGGTCATGGGACACCCATTTTTAGAACACGATGATAATTTGATAATATCTATACATAGGCTTAAAAACATGCCATGAGAGGGCGAAAGCCCAAAAAACACAAAGCGGCCCCATGAGGTGCACCAACACCTTGTACGGGACCAATCTTACTCATAGGAACAAATAGCGTGGTGATTTGAGAAGATGGCGATAATTTGAAAATACCTAGACTCAGTATTAAAAACACGTCGTTAGAGGGCGAAACCCCAAAACCCCCCACAAATTTTCCCGTGAGTGGTGCGAACACCTCGCACGGGACCAATGTAGCTCATAGTAACTAGTTTCATGGTCACAGGATCCCCAGTTTCAGAGCATAAAGATAACTTGAAAGTATATAGACTTAGGCTTAAAAAAAAACATGTCGTTCGAAGGCGAAACCCCGAAACACCCACCAAACGTCTACGTGAGAGGCAGCAACACCTGGCACTAGACCAATATTTCTCGTGGGAACAGATCGCGTGGTCACGGGACCCCTGATTTGAGAGCATGATAATAATTTAAAATTAGCTAGACTTAGTCTTAAAAATATGACATAATTTGGAGAAACCCCAGACCTTATATATATATATATATGACCCCATGAGATACACCAACACCTCTCACGATACTAATGTTACTCATAAGAACAGACCCCGTGGTCACGAGACCTTTGAGAATATCTAAACTTAGGCTTAAAAATATTACGTTAGAGGGCGAAACACCGAGACACACCCCAAATGGCCCCATGAGAGGAACCAACACCTTGCACGGGACCAATGTAAACAAGACACCCGATTTGATAGCACGACGTTAATTTGAATATATCAATACTTACGCTTAAAAACATGTTGTTAGAGGGAGAAAGATTGAAACACCCCCCAAACCACCCTATAAAAGGCACAACACCTCCCACGGGACCAATGTCGTTCATAGGAACTAGTCATGTGACCCCTAATTTGAAAACATGATGATAATTTGAGAATATCTAAACTTAGTTTTAAAAACATGTCGTTACGGGGAGAAACCCTGAAACACACCCAAACGACCCTGTTTGAGGCACCAACACCTCGCACAAACCAATGCAACTCATAGGAACTAGCCCCTTGGTCACATGATCCTCGATTTGAGAGCACGATGATAATTTTAAACTATCTAAACTTAGGCTTGAAAGCACGTCGTTAGAGAGAGAAACCCCAAAACACACCCTAAACGGCCCCATGAGAGGCATCAACACCTCGTGTGGTGCCAATGTAACTCGTAGGAACTGACCACGTAGTCATGGGACCCACGTTTTAAGAACACGATGATAATTTCAAAATATCTACACTTAGGCTTAAAAACATAAGCATGTCGTAAGGGAAAATCCCTGAAACATCCCCGAAACGGCCCCGTGTGAGGTACCAACACCTCTATCGAGAATAATGAAACTCGCAGGAGCTGACCACGTGGTGATGGGGCCTGCTATTTTAGAGCACATCGATAATTTACGCATATGTAGGCTTAGGCTTAAAAACATAAACATGTCGTTAGAGTCCAAAACCTAGAAACATGCACCAATTGTCCCTATGAGAGGAAACAACACCTCAAACGGGAACAATGCAGTTCATAGGAACTGATCACATGGTCATGGGACCCCCGATTTGAGAGCATGCCGATAAATTGAGAGTATATGGACATAGGATTAAAAACATGTCGTTAGAGGTAGAAACCCCAAAACACTACCCAAACGGCCTTGTGAGAGGCACCAACACCTCGAACGGGACCAATGCATGTCGTTAGAGGTAGAAACCCCAAAACACTACCCAAACGGTCCTGTGAGAGGCACCAACACCTCGAATGGGACCAATGCAACTTGTAGGAACAACCACGTGATCATACCCCCGGTTTTGGAGAACGAGGATAATTTGAGAATATTTTTAATTAAGCTAAAAAACATGCCGTTAAAGGGCGAAACACTGAAACACCCCCTAAACTGCCTTATGAGTTGCACCAATAGAATGCACAGGACCAATGTAACTCAGAGGAACAGACTATGTGGTCATGAGAACCCTAATTTGACAACATGACAAAAATTCAAAAATATCTAGACTTACGCTTAAAAACATGTTGTGTTATAGGGAAAAATCCCAAAACACCCCATAAACGGCCCTATGAGAGGCACCAATTACTCTGATGATACAAACGTAACTCATCGAAACTGATCGCGTGGTCACGGGATCTCTGATTGGATAACACGAAGGTAATTTAACAATATCTAGACTTAGGCTTAAAAACATGACGTTGGAGGGGGAAACCCCAGAACACACCAAAAACGGGACCGTGAGAGGCACCAACACCTCGCAAAGGACCAATGTAACTCATAGGAACTTATCGCATGGTCACAAAACACATGGTTTGAGTTCACAACAATAATTTGAAAATATCCAGACTTGGTCTTAAAAATATGCTGTCAGAGGGTGAAATCCCCAAACACCCCACAAATGTCCCCGTAAGAGGCAAAACACAGAGCACGAGACCAATGTAGCTCGTAGGAATTGGTCGCGTGATGATGGGACACCCAGTTTGAGAACAGATCGATAATTTAAGAATATCTAGACTTACGCTAAAAATCATGCCGTTATAGGGACAAACACCGAAACACCCGGAAACGGCCCCGTGAGAGGAACCAACACCTCACACGGACCAATACAACTCGTAAGAACTGACTGTGTGGTCACGGGATCCGCAGTTTGAGAGCACGATGATAATTTGAAAAAAACTAGACTTAGGCTTTAAAGCATGTGGTTAGAGGGTGAAACCCCCCCCCCCCCCCCCTAAATGCCCCCCTAAGAGGCATCAACACCTTATTCGGTACCAATGTAGCTTGTAGGAACTAACCGTGTAGTCAAGGGACCCCCTTTTTAAGAGCACGATGATAATTTTATAATATCTAGACTGAGGGTTAAAAACCTAAGCATGTCGTTAGAGGTCAAAACCCAGAAACATCCCCCGAATGGTCCCGTGAAAGGGACCAACACCTCGTATGAGACCAATGCAACTCGTAGGAACTGACCGCGGGGTCATGAGACCCCTATTTAAGAGAAATATGATAATTTGAGAATATATAGACTTAGGCTTAAAAACATAAACATGCGCTTAGAGGGAAAACCCCCAAAACACCTACCAAACGGCCCCTTGAGAGTCACAAGCACCACGCACGGGACCAATGCACTTCGTAGGAACTGAACCTATGGTCATGGGACCCCCGATTTGAGATCATGATGATAGTTTGATAATATCGACACTTAAGCTTAAAAACATGTCATTATAGGTCAAAACCCTAAAACACCTCCAAAAGACCCCGTTAGATGCACCAACATCTCGCACGGGATCACCGTTGGACATAAGAACTAATTGCGTGGTCACGGGACCCTCAGTTTGAGAGAACAATGATAATTTGAAAATATCTAGACTTGGGCTTAAAAACATAAACATGTCGTTAGAGGGCAAAACCCGAAAACACCTCCAAATAGCCATGTGAGAGGCAGCGGCACCTTACACCGGACCAATGCAACTCGTAGGAACTGATCGCATGGTCGCGGAACTCCTGGTTTGAGAACATGATGATAATTTAAAATATCTAGACATAGGCTTGAAAACATGACATTAGAGGGTGACCCCCCCCCGAAACGGGCTTGTGAGAGGACACAACACCTCGAAGGGGACCAATGCAACTTTCCGAAACTGAACGCGTGGTCATGAGCCCCCTGGTTTGATAGCATAACGATATTTTAAGAATATTTAGATTAAGGTTAAAAACATGCCATTAGAGGGAGAAACCCCGAAACACCCCCAAACTTCCCCATGAGAGGCACCAACATGACGCACAGGATGAATGTGACTCATAGGAACATACCATGTGGTCTCGGGAACCCTCATTTGAGAGCACAACTCTGATTTGCGTTGTCATGGGATTCCCAGTTTAAGGACATGATGATATTTTGAGAGTATTTAGAATTAGGCTTAAAAACATGATGTTAGAGGGCGAAAGCCCGAAACACACTCCAAACCGCCCCGAGAAAGGCACTAACACCTTGCACGGGACCAATGTAACTCATAGGAACAGATTCTGTGGTCACGAGACACCCAATTTGATAGCATGGCGATATATTGATTATATCTAAACTTAGGTTTAAAAAGATTCCATTAGAGGGAGAAACCCTAAAACACGCATCAAATGGCCTCGTAAGAGGTACAACACCTCACACGGAACCAATGTAGCTCGTTATAACTAGTCGCATGGTCACGGGACCTCCCAGTTTAAGAGCACAAAGATAGTTTGAAAATATATAGACTTAGACCTAAGAACATAAACATGCCATTAGAGGAAAAAAACTCGAAACACTCCCCAATCGGCCTCATGAGAGGCACTGACACCTCGCACGGGACCAATGTAACTCTTAGGAACTATATGCGTGGTCACAGAACACCCAAAATTGAGAGCACAATGATAATTTGAGAATAATTAGAATTAGGCTTCAAATATGCCATTAGAGGGAGAAATCGTAAAACATCCCCCATACTACCCTGTGGGGGGGGGGGGGGGGGGCAACACCTCGCATGGGACCAATGTAACTCATAGGAACATACCCTATGGTCAAGAGAATTTAGATTTGAGAGAACATAAAAAATTGGAAAATATCTAGACTTAGTCTTAAATAGATGCTGTTAGAGGGAGGGAAAAACCTGGAAACACCCCCAAACAGCCCCGCAAGAGCCACCAATACCTCTCACGTGACCAATATAACTCATGGGAAATGACTGTGTTGTCGCATGATCCTCGATTCGAGAACACAATGATAATTTGAGAATATATAGACTTAGGCTTAAAAACATGTTGTTAAAGGGTAAAACCTCAACCCCCCCCCCCCCCCCCCCAAAAAAAAAAAAGGCCCCGTTAGAGGCACCAAAACCTCGCACGAGACCATTGTTGCTCGTAGGAACTGATCGTATGGTCATGGGACCCCCGATTTCAGATCATGATGATAATTTGAAAAAATCTAGATTTAGGATTAAAAATATAAACGTGTTGTTATAGGGAAAAATCTCAAAACACCCCTAAACAACCCAATGAGAGGCAAAGAAACCTTGCACCAGACCGATGCAACTCATAGGAGTTGATCGCGTGTGCACAGTACTCTCGATTTAAGAACATGACAATAATCGAAAATCTTTAAAAATAGGGTTAAAACATGTGGTTATAGGCCGAAACCCCAAAACACCCCAAAACGGTCCCGTAATAGCCACCAACACCTCGTACGGATCAATGCAACTCGTAGGAACTTACCACGTTGTCATGAGATCCCTAATTTGAGATCACGATGATAATTTTAAAATATCTAGACTTAGGCTTAAAAATATTTCATTGTAGGGTGAAACTCCAAAAGATCGCCCAAACGGCCCCGTGAGGGGCATCAACACCTTACGCGGGACTAATGCAACTCGTAAGAATTGACCGTGTGGTCGTGGGGCCCCATATTTGAGAGAATGTTGATAATTTGAGAATATCAAGCCTTATCCTTGAAAACATAAACATACCGTTAGAGGGAAAAACCCTGAAACACCTATACAACGAACCCATGAGAGGCACTAGCCCCACGCAAGGGATAATGCAGTTCGTAAGAACTGACCAGGTGGAGACGGGATCCACACTTTGAGAGCATGATGACAATATGAGAATATATAAACTTAGGATTAAAAAATGATATTAGAGGGAGAAAGCCGAAAACACCCCCCAAATGGCATCGTGAGAAGAACCAACACTTTGCACGAGACCATTGTTGCTCGTAAGAAAAGATCGCGTGGTCACGGGACCCCCAATTTGGAAGCACAATGATAGTTTAAAAATATATAGACTTAGGCTTAAAAATATGTCGTTAGTGGGCGAAACCTCGTCACCCTCCCCAAATGGCCCTATAAGAGGCACAACACCTCGCACGGGACTAATATATAGCTCGTAGAAATTGGTCACGTGGTCACGAGACATCCACTTTCAGAGCATGATGATAATTTTAGAACATCTAAACTCAGAATTAAAAGCATGCTATTATAGGGAGAAACCCCAAAGGACCCCAAAACAGCCCCATAAGTGGAACCAACACCTCGCATAGATAAATGCAAGTCGTAGCAACTTACCATGTGGTCACGGGATCCTCGATTTGAGTGCACAATGATAATTAGAAAATATATAGACTTAGGCTTAAAAATATGTCATTCAAGGGCAAAACTTTAAAACTCCCCCAAAAGGCCACGTGAGAGGCATCAACACCTCACATGGGACTAATGCCACTCGCAGTAACTGATTGTGTAGTCATATGGTCCCATATTAAACAGCACGATGATAATTTGAAAATATCTAGGCTTATCCTTAGAAACATAGACATGTTGTTAGAGGAAAAACCCCAAAACACCAACATCTCGCATAGGATCATTGGTGCTCGTAGAAACTAATTGTGTGGTCACGGGACCCTCGGTTTGAGAGCACGATGATAGTTTGAATATATCTAGACTTAGGCTTAAAACATAAACATGTCGTTAGAGGGAATATGCCCAAAACACCTCTATCGATACCAAATTTAGTCAGCAAACGTGAACCATTCATATGAAGACACGTGTCAACATACATAAAAAATACAAATACTTTCAATGAACAACATTCTATCACCGAGCTACTCAGGCACTCCGAGCTACTTAAACATACTGAGCAACTTAAGCGGTACGAGCTACTTAGCGTGCAACGCATACAAATAAAGAAAACCAAAAGGCGACTACTCATTAAATAAGCATTATTATTGTACAGATGTATATATCTACTAGATAACAACACATTACTGACACGACTCAGAAAGTGTCTCTAATGTGCCTTCACTTTAGGCTCAAGTGCAAGCCTGTCGCGTTAGTAATAAACTCGGTAAGTCGGGATTGTATCCTCAGGGAACTAGGACAACGAAGTTGTAACGACGGGAAAGATGAATGAATCCTAACTTTCACTCTAAAAAGAAAGGAAAAATGATTTGGTTTTGAGAATGACAATAGTAGATGCAAATATGAAATTATGAAAAGATGCAATTTATACTAAATTACCTAAAAAACCGATGAAGAATGATTTAAAACTTTAAACTATATGATGAGAAAAACAGGACGGGAATACAATCCCTCAACCCTAGTGTATTGCAGTTATAATACTAATCGTAAATTTAACTGATTAGTTAGACCCAAAATTTAGTACTCCCAAGCATTACGTGTATGAGGTTCAAGCCCGCATCATACTTAATCTTAGGATGAGTAAATCGGTATCACGATAAATACACTTAAATTGTATTCTAAAGCATCCCGATTACTATGAAGCAAACGAGATTTAAAGATCTACAATTGTCGTGTCCCTACGAGATACGGTCGTAGGCAATCACTAAATTCAGAGGATTAATGTTATACATATGAAACTAACACATCCGGTTGGGTTCATGCATCCCGGCCTTAGAAAATTTGCCTAACATGCTGAAACTAATGAAAACAATCTTTGAATTAGAGAAAAACATGTTTGAAGTAAGGAAAATTGGTAGAATGATGTAGAAAGGACTTGAACAGAGGAGATTAACTCTAAATCTTACCAAGCAGAAAAAGAAGCAATGAAAAATACTTGTAATCACATAATTCTGAATAATCTTCACTATTGGAAATAAAATTGTAACCTAACTTGAAAACTAGGGTTTCTGAAAAAGAATGGAAAATTAACTAAAATTCTCCATCTAAAAAAATGATAATAACTTAGGTTTATATACCCTACAAAGTTTTAGGAGTTTTAGCTGCACTAGGACTCCCATTAGAGAATGATAAAATTAGAAAACTCGACACCCGGACCGGTCCGGGGCTTAGGCGGATCGGTCTGCCTAGAAAGCGGATCGATTCTTTTAGTTTTCTGGCGGACCGGTTCGGGGCGGACCGGTTCTTTTATTTTTCTTCCTTCTTCAGTTTGGTTTCTATCCGGGGTCCTCTGGATTGTTGCACAGCGGATCGGTCCAGTGCTACTGCGGACCGATCTGCCTCTTTGAGTTTTTTCTCCAACTTTGACTGGTCATAACTTTTGTTCCGAGACTCCGATTGAAGTATTGTTTCTTTTTATGTGCTCATGAACTTGATACCTTCAACTTCTCTTTAGGTGCCTCATCCGAATTCCGAGTAAAAATTATACTTTTGCCCTTTGGACTTTCCTTTTTTTCGTTCCTCGATTCTTCCGGTCTCTTTCTTTCTTTCTTGACATCAAATACCTGTGAAATCAATACGAAATATCAGAAACTCGGTGTACTCGTTAGGATAAGCTAGTAGCAAGATTATGAGATAAATTCAAATCGATTACGTTGTTCGAGATGCTAAAAGTAACTAAATTAAGGGATAAATTGGGAAGAATTTATGCCTAATCAAACCCCCTAACTTAGAACTTTGTGCATCCCGAGCAATGTAACAGAATCCTAGCATGACTCAACTCTTGAAAAACATTTTATTGGGATAGAATACCTTTTTCATGGGGAACCGATTGCATTTAGCGTATGCAACAAGCCTTTAAACCCCTATGTCACCCTAGTAGGACGAGTTGTGTCTCGTGAGGGTTTGCAGAGAATATACCCACAAAATTTGACTCAAAGAAAAGTCAAAATATGCAAAAATTGTACAATTCAAAACATTACCAGAAAATAGTCATTATTATCGAGTCATATTTACAAGTCTCAAACCGTAGTGTGTGTGTGCAAAGCCAAAAATTTAACCGCAAATTTCCACCAATTGACCATTACGTTACTTATCTGAAAATTCCTTTTGATTTCAAATTCTCACGAAATGCTCTCTCAAACGAATCACTCGAAATGTGGCTAATCTCTCGGTATGCATGATGTAAAGAGTAAATATAATGGATGTAAAGTCACGTACACAAGTAGAAAGACATAAATTTTATAGTGATAGGATCTCATCAATGGATTACGGTTTTAAAAATGGGAACATTGCCTCTTTTTCGCACATTCAACCTCTTTTATTATCTTTTGGTGTATTAGCTCTCCACGCGGTAACCAATTTTGCAATTTAGACTCGGTTAGGACTTTTGCGGGGTTTAAGGTATATTTGGTAAAATGAAAGTGGTAGGGAAGGTTGGAATTGGAAAGGTCATTTAAGATGTCCATTTGTGCTTTTTCCGGGCTATTGCTTATTTTCTTCTTCTTTTTTCTCTATTTTTTTTTTTCTGTTTTCACTTCTTTTCTTTTCTTGCTATTTTTGTTGAGCATGTCTATTTTTTTCTTGCCCCTTTATGTGCACTTTTCAGACTTAAATTCTGAATTTTTCCATTTTTCGCAATTCCGGGATATTTGGGTTTTTCGGGTTATCAAACGAAAGGGAAAAGTTTATTTGGCTCAATTTGGGTTACAAAGGGGGTGATTTTTCTCTACTTTTTCTGGAAAATATTTTTGGGTGACAAACGAGGGCCTACTTCATTGTCCAATATACTAATTGCGTTACCATACGCGTTTCGAGATGAATTTAGGTTTAGAGATCAATTTTGGCACGTTTTTCAAAGCAATAGCACACACATTTTTCATAATCGATCAAAATGAGGGATTGAGATCTCGAACGAATTTTTTGGCACTGAAAAGAACTTTGAGTTAACAATTAACTCGGATTTATTTAAAAAACTCGCAAAAAGTGATAGGTCCGAATCTCACCGGGTTTGTTAATCTCTCAACTTATTCGTTAAGTCGTCAATTTTCACTAAATTTCCATCTCTAGTCAATTTCGGCTTTGTGTATTTGAATTGTACAACTTGAGGCTTCAATCCGCCTTTTAATGATATTTTTGAAAATTTTGAATTCCAATTTGTATTTATTTTGAACAAAAATATTTTTGGATGTTTCAAAATTTTATGATTTTTTTGGAAATTTCTGGCAATTTTTGAAAATTTGTGAGGTTTTAGAAATACGCACTTGTCACCCCCCTAACTTAAAATTTTGCATTGTCCTCAAGCAAAAACGACTAAAAGCTAAATAAGGCAAAATAATAAGTGCAATAAATAAAACAAACAAATGGAGAAATACAGATTTTATAGAAAACAGGATTGTGGTACAATTACAAGGAAAAGCATACACCCATGTGAAACAGGAAAAGTTCATAAAAACTTCCACACACACCAATACAGCTTCACTGGGGCGGGGGTTGGGAGGAACCAGGCTCGTCGGGGCCATAGGGGTCATAAAAGTAGGTGGGCAATGGATCATTGGGATCCTATTGGCGTCGATATATGTTCGCTTGGAAATGGAACATCAAGCTCGTATCGCGACGGTAATGGGTCAAAAAGTTGCCGAAGCTTATCTCAAGAGCCTCCGTACGGTTCGTGAGGTCGCTACCCGCCCATTCAAAATCCGGGTCGTCTTCTTCGTCCGCCCTACTCTTCATTCAGACCGACGTCACCCGTTTCGACATTCGCACCGGCTGCCTCTTCTTCCTCTTCGTCTCTCTTGCTCGAGGTAGCCTCTTCTTCACTATCACTTACCCGCCTTGCCCGAAGGACAGCCAAATGTTTGGCACTCTTAGTGTGGGTCCCTTTTCCAAAAGGATCGGGGTGGCGAATTCGGTCGAGTGACGCTGCAATGCTACCGTACTTGAGGATGGATGTGATTAAACGGGCATAGGGAAGTGGGGCGGCACCTTTCTCATCCAGGGTTGCGACCATGATGTCGGTGTATAAGGTGCGGGCCAAGTTGATGGAAGTGTGTGGGTTGAAGAGATGGTAGGTCAAGGTGGCCTGACGGGGCCGCATCGCTGAGTCATTTGAAGTTTGCAAGATGTTCGCACACATGATTTGGAAGGTGAGGCATGCCTTCTCATTGAGGAAGCCCACCGCGATAGTTTTCCCCGTCCATGCAACGTCGGGGGCAATGCGGTCAATAATCAATTCCTTGGCGACCGAGGCGATGTTCCGAGGGTAAGTGAATTCTTGGACGTCGGGAATATCGTATTCGACCAATTTGGCCATGAGAAGGTCCAACGAAAATGGGACAACGGTCCCATCCATGTAAGCTTGAGCATCGAATTGGCCCATCCGAACAAGGGTGCCATAAAAGGAGCGCACCTCGGTCGCCCAAGACGCTTCATATGGTTCGTTGAGGAATCGACACGAACCCCTAGCCATGAAAATGGCGGTGACGAATTGTAGCAGACTGGTCCATTCGACAGCGCGCTCCAAATGGAGTTTGCGATTCGGACTGAAGAACCGATGGCACCATCGCTCCTCTTAGCGGGAACATAATTCCCCATGGCTGGAGGGGTGAATATTGATGGAGTTGTATTTGGTGGGGGCAGGGCATTGGGCCATGATAAGTAGAGAGATTTTTTGCTAGAAAATTAGGGAGGGAGAAGAGAGGAGTTAGGTTGATGGTATGGAGGGAAAGGGAGGGTTTGGGTGGTTATTTATAGGTGAAATGGTGGGGGTAGGGTTTGGATTTGGAGAGAAAAGGTGTCGAGGGAATAGGAGGTGTATTTGGGAGGGAAAGGTTAGGCTTGGGAGTTGTGTGGATGAGTTTGGGGAGAGAGGGGTGAACCTTGGAAAAGGGGAAATTTTTTTGCAGACAGCGGCCTAGTCCGCCTGGGGATCGGACCGGTCCGGTCCTTTAATATTCAGGCCAATTCGACTACCGGACCGGTCCGGCTCAAAATTAAAGGAACCGGTCCGGGGTGGACCGGTCCGACCCTAAAATAAAGGAAATGGTCTCGCTCTTGTTTTTTAGCTGGATTTTCCCCTAACTTAAATTTAATCGCTCTTCTCCGACAATTTTCAGTTTCACAAGATACTGCATATCAATTTTGGATTAAAAACCTCTCGATACTAATGGCCAACGCAACTTGACTCAATTTCTTGAAAATGTGAATGCTTTTTCCTGAATGTACTCTAATCCTATCGACGCTCACTACACACACGACTCTTACTACACACACGACTCTCACCCCATACGCATCGGGGGTGCGACTACCTCGCTGTAACAGCTCACTCTACCTCGTAAATGGGGTTCGATAACCAAATGGTGTCGACTTCTTCCACACACGCCTCTTGATATGGCTTTAGGCATTGTCCATTTACTTTGATTGTATTTCCCCTTTAAAATTGTTTAATGCAACAGATCCATGAGGGAAAACATTCTTCACAACGAACGGGCTGGACCATCGTGACCGCAACTTGCCCGGAAAGAGATGAAGACGAGAGTTATGAAGAAGAAATTTTTGCCCGGGTAGAAATTCTTTGCGTCGAATGATGCTATCGTGAGCGAGTTTCATCCTTTCTTTGGAAATTTTAGCATTCTCATACGCATCATTGCGTAGCTCTTTTAACTCATTTAATTGAAGCTTGCGAGCTTCACTGTCCTTATCCATGCAATAATTCAATTGCTTAATCACCCAATAAACCTTGTGCTCTAATTCAAAGGGAAGACGACAAGGTTTGCCATACACAAAGTGGAAAGGGGACATACCGAGTGGATTTTTTAGGTGGTATGATAGGACCATAGCGAATCGTTCAATTTAAGTGACCAATCTTTTCGGGTAGGATTGTCGGTCTTTTCAAGAATGTTCTTGATTTCCTAATTTCCTAGTTCGGCATGCCCATTCATTTGCGTTTGATAAGTCGTTCTAACCTTGTGAACGACACCATACTTTCTCATTAGCTTCTCGAATGGCCTATTGCAAAAGTGCGTGCCATTATCGCTGATTATTTCTTTCGGTGCATCGAAACGGGAAAGTATATGTTCCTGGAGGAATTTTATCACCACTTTGTTGTCATTTGTCTTGGTAGCTATAGCTTCCACCCATTTAGAAACGTAATCTACCGCGACAAGTATGTATAGGAAACCAAAGGACGGGGGGAAATGACCCATGAAGTCAATACCCCAACAATCTAAGATCTCAATGATGAGTATGAGGGTAAGAAGCATCATGTCTCGTCGGGTAATGGCCCCAATCTGTTGGCACCTATTGCAAGATTTTCAAGCATCGTTCACACCCCAGAATATTGTGGGCCAATAGAGGCCGCATTTCAGAATTTTAGCGGCCGTCTTTTTTGTCGAAAAGTGGCCTCCACAAGCTTCCCAATGACAAATCTGGATGACTTTCAGGATCTTGTCATCCGGTACACATCGTCGGATGATTTGGTCGGCCTAATATTTAAAAAGGAAGGGATCGTCATAGAAAAACATGCACGACCAAGTAATAAATCTCTTCTTATCTTGCAGTGTCCAATCGGGAGGGACGACTCCCATGACAAGGTAGTTCACTATATTCACAAACCAGGGCAAAGAAGAGGCACTAAAAAGTTTATCATCCGAAAAGTATTCGTCTATGGGTATGGGATCACTAGGTACATCGGACGAAAGTCATGATAAGTGGTCAACAACGACGTTTTCTACTCCTTTCTTATCTTTAATAGAGAAATTAAACTCTTGTAGGAGTAGGATCCACCTTATGAGGCGCGGCTTTTCATCTTTCTTTGCAAGTAGGTATTTCAAAGCCGAGTGGTCGGTGAAGCAAGTAATAGGAGAACCGATAAGGTATGACTGGAATTTATTAAGGGAAAAGACTACCGCTAGCAACTCCTTCTCCATGGTAGAGTAGTTTAGTTGTGGTCCGTTAAGAGTCCGGCTAGCATAGTAGATGACATGATCCTTCTTATCTTTTCTTTGGCCCAAAATAGCCCCTATCGCATAATCGCTAGCATCACACATAAGTTCGAATGGTAAAGACCAATCAGGAACTTCCATGATGGGAGCGGACACAAGCATGGTTTTCAGTTTTTTAAAAGATATTTGGCATGCTTCCGTCCACTCGAATGGGGTGTCCTTCATGAGTAAGTTTCTTAAGGGTCTAGAGATGGCATTAAAGTCCTTAATGAACCTTCGATAAAACCCCCGCGTGGCCCAAGAAAGAGTGCACGTCCTTGAGCTATTTTGGTGGGGAAAGATCAAATATGACATCTATTTTTTCCCTATCAACTTCTATTCCCTTGGATGATACTATGCGGCCAAGAACTATTCCTTCAGTGACCATGAAATGGCATTTCTCCCAATTCAGCACTAAGTTCTTTTCCACACACCAGGTAAGTATTTTTTCCAGTTTTTCTAGACAACGATCGAAAGAAGTTCCAAAAACGCTGAAACATGTACACTTTGAGTCCTCTCTGGACCATGTCGCTAAATATGCTCAACATGCACCTCGAAAGGTCGCGGGTGCATTACACAAGCTGAATGGCATACGTTTGTAGGCAAACGTAACAAAAGGGCAAGTGAAGGTCATTTTCTCCTGGTCAAGTACATCTACCTCAATCTAGTTATATCTGGAATAACCATCAAGGAAGCAATAGTAAGGGTGGCCCGCAACTCTCTCAAGCATTTGATCGATAAATGGTAAGGGGAAATGGTCTTTCCTAGTTCCCTCATTGCGTTTCCGATAATCAATGCAAACGCGCCACCCGGTGGTGGTACGTTGGGGAACTAGCTCTCCATTATCATTCTCAATCACTGTCATGCCCGACTTCTTCGGGATGACTTGAATAGCGCTCACCCACTTGTTATCCGAGATTGGGTAGATAATCCCGGCATCCAATAACATGATAATTTTGGTTCTCACCACTTCTTTCATATTGGAATTTACCCTTCTTTACATTTTTCTTGAGGGCTTGAGATCCTCTTCGAGATGGATCTTATGAGTGAAAAGCAATGGACTGATCCCTTTCAAATCAGCGATGCACCAACCAAAAGCACATTGGTGCTTTCTCAGAATTTTTAACAATTTTCCCTCCTGCTCATCGTCTAGACTAGATGAGATAACAATGGGAAATGTCTCATCCTCTCCTACGTATGCATATTTAATATGGGAGGGGTGTTTCTTCAATTCAAGGGTTAGAAGCTTTTCATCGGAGGGAACCATGCGTGTATCCCTCGGTGGTAACTCCTCGAATTTAGAATCCCAATTTACATCTCTCGCGTCCTCGTCCGACGCTCTCTCATTGAGTAACTCTCTCAACTCCCTAACCTCCCTCTCGTAGTCGGTGTACATCCCCTAACTCTCATATCTCGAAATCAAACAGGACCCTAAGGCGTCGCCACAATAATTCTCCTCAAACTACTCCTCTACTATCTCATATATGAACCTCACCGCGTGAAGATCATCTTCTTCCTCCGTATGTTGGGCTATGTGGAAGATGTTGGTCTCTAAGGTCATGTTCCCAAAGGTGAGTTGCATTCTCCCATTCCGAGTATTGATGATTGCGTTAGCCTAGCTAAGAACGGGTTCCCAAGGATGATGGGAACATGGTTGCTCGTGGTGAAGGAGGGATCCGTGTCCCAAATGATAAAGTCTACCGGGAAGTAAAAAGTGTCAACTTAGACGATCACGTCCTCAACTATGCCTCTTGGGATCTTCAGGGTTCGATCCGCTAATTGGAGAGTGACTTTGTGGGCTTGACGTCGCCCAAATCAAGTTGCCTATAGATGGAGTAAGGGAGGATATTAACACTTTCTCCAAAATCAAGTAAGGCTTTTTCGATTTTGTTTTCTCTAATGATGCAGGAAATGGTGGGTGCACCGTGATCTTTAAATTTAGGCGGGAGATCGTTCAGTAGAATGGATCTCAAGTTGTTTTCTGGAAAGACATTTCTCTTTACCTTCATCTTTCTTTTTACCATCAACAAGACTTTGATGACTTTTGCATAAGCTGGAATTTTCTTAATGGCATCGAGGAAAGGTAAGTTCATCTTTACTTGATTTAGCACATCTAGCACGTCATCACGTGGGTTTCCTTTGTGGGAAGGAATCAACCTTTGAGGAAACAGTGTCGCAGAGGGTGGTTTCACTACTACCTCGGGCCCACTAGCGTCTTCTTTGTACCTCTCATTTAAGGGGACATCTTCGGCCTCTTTCGTGCCAGGCGAAATCTCCTTGTCTTTCATTGTGTCGTGTGGGGGAGGTGATAAATCAACGACTCTCCCACTATGAAGAGTGTTCACAACTTGACATTGCTCCTGATGTTCAGTAGAGGTGGAGATAACACTAGTTTGAACTTGGGGATGTCTTTTTCCCTGGGAAGGAAACTTTCTCTTCTCTTGAACATTCCATGAGGACTCTGTCTTTGATAGATTTGCATTTATGTCGCTGATTAGGTGATCATATCTAGCATTAGTTGTAGTCTGGCTATTAATAAATTGATTCATAGTATCCTCGAGAGTTCTCTGCGGTGGTGGGATATATGCTCCTTGAGGTGGTGGTGCTTGCACATGTCCTTGCATGTGTGGATCTTGTTGATAGTGTTGTGGTAGAGGAGGGGAAACATGTGAAGTAGGGTTGATCGCAGCATGTTGTTGACCATAGCTAAAACCAGGATGGTTTTTCCATGAAGGATTGTAAGAATTCCGGTGCGGTGCACCGAAATTACCCTTAAATCCTCCTATACCCCTAACTTTATCTTGAAGCATCACTTTGTAGGCGGGTATAGTCGGGCATTCCTCAGTTGAATGTCCCGCCTCAAAAATCGCACACACCTTCTCGACGAGATTTGGGATGAATCCAGTTGGTCCTCTTCCATATACCTCACATAGGTCTCGAAATCCTTTCTCCAGCGTATCTAATCGACTGTTCGTCATAGAATTATTATCCACGTGAAATAGCCCGGACGCCGACGAAGTGGTGGTCACTTGACGATTTTAATTTTGAGCATTAGGATCAGAAGTATCCTAGGATTGGGTAGTCTCGGTGATGTACCTTAGGTGAAGCTCAGCATCGTGGGCATCTAAATCGACAAACGAGCCACTACCCATGGTTTCAACGAGTTCCTTGGAAGTAAGGTTCAACCCATTATAGAGAAAAGAAATGATTTGCGCCGTATCAAATCCATGATGGGGGCATGAAGAAACTAGCTCATTGAAACGCTCGTGACATCGATGAAATGGCTCATTTTCAGATTGTTTGAGCGCTTGAATTTGTTCCTTTATGGAGATCGTTCGATGTGGTGGGAAGAATTTCTTGAGAAATCTAGATTACAACTCATTCCAAGATGGAATCGAGCTTGGAGGTAGAGACCATAGCCAGGTCTTTGCTTTATCTTTTAGCAAGAAGGGGAAGATTTTTAGGCGGATCACCTCTTGTGTGCAAGTTTGATCATTGAGAGTATCACACACATCCTCAAATTCCCTGATATGAAGATATGGCTTTTCAGAATCCATACCATGGTAATGAGGTAGCATCTGGATCATCCCATTTTTGAAATGAAATTTCCCGTCATTATACGGGAGTATAATACATCCCGGAGTGACAGTGCGCTCGGGATATAAGATTTCACTCAGCGGGATGTATGGGGCCTCTTCCTCACCGGCGGATTCACTATCGTATTGCGACATCTCTCTCTCTCTCTCTCTCTCTCTCTTAACGACTCGATGTTCTCACTTGATGTACTTGGAGTGTGATCTAAAGTGTGTCCTAAGAAAGAAAACAGAGTGTTATTTGAGATTGAGTGTGACGGTGTGGGAGGTGGAATCCAGAACTATGGGCATTATGAGTGTGGGGGCTATCGGGGTCGTACTCAACTACTGGATTTTCAAGAATACGGGTTGGAGTATTATGGGACGTGGGAGTGAGTTCAGAGTTTTGCATTAACAGCTTGTGAGAGAACACGGTGAATCTTTTTATGCTTTTTGAATTTTTTAATGTTTTTCTATTTTTGGTCAAAATTTCAGATTGACTCGATCTAATCCTAAGTCTACCTAATTCCCCGACCACGGTGCCAAAAATTTGACACGACTCAGAAAGTGTCTCTAATGTGTGTTCACTCTAGGCTCAAGTGCAAGCCTGTCGTGTTAGTAATAAACCCGATAAGTTATGATTGTATCCTCAGGGAATTAGGACAACGAAGTTGTAACGAAGGGAAAGATGAATGAATCCTAACTCTGACTCTAAAAACAACGGAAAAATGATTTGGTTTTGAGAATGAATATACTAGATGCAAATATGAAATTATGAAAAGATGCAATTTATACTAAATTAACTAAAATACTGATGAAGAATGATTTAAAACATTAAACTATATGATGAGAAAAACATGACGGGAATACAATCCCCCAACCCTAGTGTATTGTAGTTATAATACTAATCGTAAATTTAACTGATTAATTAGACCCGAAATTTAGTACTCCCAAGCATTATGTATATGAGGTTCAAGCCCAAAATACTTAATCTGAGGATGAGTAAATCGGTATCACGATAAGTACACTTAAATTGTATTCTAAAGCACCTTGATTACTATGAAGCAAACGATATTTAAATATCTACAATTGTCGTATCCCTATGAGATACGATCGTAAGCAATCACTAAATTCAGAGGATTAATGGTATACACATGCAACTAACACATCCGGCTGGGTTCATGCATCCCGGCCTTAGAAAATTTAGCCTAACATGCTGAAACTAAAGACAACAATCATTGAATTACAGAAAAACATGATTGAAGTAAGGAAAATTGGTAGAATGATGTAGAAAGGACGTCAACAGAGGAAATTAACTCGAAATCTTACCAAGCAGTAAAAGCAGCGATGAAAAATACTTGTAATCACAGAATTCTGAATAATTTTCACTATTGGAATTAAAATTGTAACCTAACTTCAAAACTAGGGTTTCTGAAAAAGAATGGAAAATTAACTAAAATTACCCATCTTAAAAAATGATAATAACTTGGGTTTATATACCCTACAAAGCTTTAGGAGTTTTAGTTGCACTAGGACTCCCATTAGAGAAGGATAAAATTACAAAACTCGACACCCGGACCGGTCCGGGGCATAGGCGGATCGGTCTACCTAGAAAGAGGATCGATTCTTTTAATTTTCTGGCGGACCGGTTCGGGGCGGACCGGTTCTTTTATTTTTCTTCCTTCTTCAGTTTGGTTTCGGTCCGGGGTCCTCTGGATTGTTGCACAGCGGACCGGTCCAGTGCTACTGCGGACCGGTCTACCTCTTTGAGTTTTTTCTCCAACTTTGACTGGTCATAACTTTCGTTTCGGGACTCCGATTGAAGTGTTGTTTCTTCCTATGTGCTCATGAACTTGATACCTTGAACTTCTCTTAGGTGCCTCATCCGAATTCCGAGTAGAAATTAGAGTTTTACCCTTTGGACTTTCCTTCTTTTCATTCCTCGATTCTTCCGGTTTCTTTCTTTCTTTCTTGACATCAAATACCTATGAAATCAATACGAAATACCAGAAACTCGGTGTACTCGTTAAGATAAGTCAGTAGAAAGATTATGAGATAAAGTAAAATCGATTACGTTGTTCGAGATGCTAAAAGTAACTAAATGAAGGGATAAATTGGGAAGAATTTATGCCTAATCAATTACCTTTTCATATGTACAACCTCAAGGCTATAAATAAATTGTAACCTCATTATAAGAAGGGTACTTTGATCTCAGAGTGAACCTATCATCGAGATTCAAGGCAAACAGTCAGCAATATAAAAATAGTGGACGTAGGCCATTTTCAGAAGGCTGAACCACTTTAAAAATACTTTGTCTTATTTATTCATTTTTTATCTGTGATTGATTAATTAGATGAGATCTAGTTTTTCACATCAACAGATTGACGCCGTCTGTGGGAAGCGACTATACTTATCATTTTTCACCAAATAACTCATCATCTATGGCTGAGATTCCGGAATCCAATAATCGAAACACTGGGGTCCCTCCAAACCCCTCCACTCCACTCAATATTAATGATCTGGCTGGCATAATGACTAATTTAGCCCAAGGGCAATCAACCATGCAAGAAACCATGCGTCAACTTATAAAAACTATTTGAGATGGAGTGTCGGCTCAATCAGGACAACAAAATGCTCAGAGAAATACCCATCCGCCATCTTCAAGAACTAGAAGAATGCTATTCCCGGAGGGCTCTCAATCTATACGTACTGACTCATATCGTACTGAGAGATCTAATGATCCTTCGTATCAACATGTTCGGAATTCATCAGTACGAGCTACAGGTTCTCAACGAAACGTCACTCTAACTCCAAAAAGGACTAGTGCTCTAGAAAGGTTGAGTAGAGTCCCCCCTTTTGATCGATTGGGCCCTAGGAGGAATAAAAGTCCTCCTAGGATCACATCGAGGAACTCTCAACGACCATATGACCTAAGGAAAGGCTCTAACCAATCATGCCCAACAGTCCATAATGAAAGGTCACAAGAGGAAAACTCAACGCGATCAGTCGCTCGAACAAATAGGCCTGAGGTGGGAAACGATGCATGGAGAGGCTCTCTTCAAAGGTTGGAATACAGGTTAGGGGAAATGGCTAAGGCCAATTATCCCCTACAAAGAACTTTTGTACGTGGGACACCTTTCATACATGCAATCGTGGATTTTCCCACGCCATCAAAATTAAAAGATCCTATGGTGACACCTAAATATGATGGAAAAACTAATATTGTCCTCCATATATAGCAATACCATGATGCTGCCGATATCTATGCGGTTCCAAACGAAATGAGATGCAGGGTGTTTTGAGGAACTCTCACTAGGTCAGCTCAGATATGGTATAACAAACTTCCTCGGGGGAAGATTGCAACTTTCCTTCAACTGGTAGAGTTTTTAATAGGGAATTTCTATTTTGGAGTGAAACCAGTTAAAAGAGTAGCACATTTACTGAGCACTAGATAGAAAACATAAGAAAGTACCAGGGACTATATTACTCGTTTCAATAACGAGAAACTTGAGGTAATTGATTACGAGGAGAAGATAGCAATTACTTCTCTGATGAGTGGACTGTTAGCAGATAAGTTATACTATACTTTGGCCAATGATCTGCCTAGGACCATGGCAGAACTGATGGCAAAGGCAACCAAGATCATAAACGCTGAAGAAGCCATGGCTGCGAAGAATCATACAAACACTAAGGAGACCAAGGTTGAGGCTGGTAAAACCGAGAAGAAGGATTAGAAGAAGAATGGTGGAAACAAGCAGTCGAAAGGTAAGCAATCACTAGAGGAGATGAGGAAATATGGAAATTATACTCCCTTGAAGGTAGATGTAAATCACATTCTGTAAGAGATCAAGAACAACGAGGAGCTAACCTGGCCAGAGAAAATTAAGGCAGATCCTAACAAAAGGGATAAGTCTAAATACTGCGAATTCCACAAAGATCATGTCCAGACGACTAAACGTTGCCTAGCTCTTCAAAATGAGATTGAAGAACGTTGATCACCAAAATGGTGGAAAAACCAACAACAGAGAGAAGGCAAAGATGTAAATCTCCTCGTCGAGCAAAAGAAGACAAGAAGAGAGATCACGAAGATGATTCAGAAGATGATCCCGACCTCCCCAAAAGGTCAAGATATCCTGGACGCGAGGTATTTTCAATCTATTTTGGGTCATTTGAATGTAATTTCATTACAGTTGGAGATGCAGGAGGTGGAGATCTGACTACAGAGAGAAAAGCTTACCTCAAGGTTGCCCAAGCTTGCTCTTATATACAACGCATAAACTTGGCTGAAGATGATCGCCCAAGGAAGGGGAATAGGGACAAACTGGTCATCGGTTTTTCTAAGAATGACCTGGAAGGTGTACTATATCCTCATGATGACCCATTGGTGATCAAGATGAGGATGAAGGAAGTGGTGATTTCACAGGTATTGGCGAATAATGCTAGCTCTGCGGACATCATGTTCTACCTATGCTTTGACAGTTTGAATTTAAAGTTAGCCCAGTTGGAGCCATATTATAGGCCCCTCCTCGGTTTTACTGGAAAAAAGGTTTTTCCACTTGGGACGAGAAAGTTGGACATGCTTATTGGTATATGCCTACTTGACGAACAGAAAGAGTACGCTTTTTTATAATGGATAAAAATGTCCAATCAACCTACAACATCATCGTGGGAAGGGTATGTCTAAAGAAGTTTGAGGCAGTACCATCTACTGTACATCCATGTTTAAAATTCCCAACCAATTTCGGAGTGGGAGTTGTGAAAGGTGACCAAAAAATAGCTCGAGAATGCTACTATTAATCTGCTGAATAGGAAGAACGAGAAGAATCCAGGAAGCAGACTACTACCTATCAAGTGGATGAAACAGAAGATGGTGAGATTGGAACACTAGACCCTAGAGACGAGTCTTAGCTCGGGAAGGGCTAGGTCAAGGAAACTACTAAAAATATCATTCTGGACGATGAACATCCAGAACGAATAACCCAAATTGGTGCATCACTGGATGTATCGATAAAACATGAATTGATAGCATTTCTAAGACGTAGAAAATAGAGTTTTGCATGGAGTCATGAAGGCATGCCATGGATAGACCCGAGTTTCCTGTGCCACGAGCTCAACGTTAACAAGGAAGTCAAGACAATGAAGCAGTGAAGAAGGCTATTTAGCCCTGAAATGAACCAAGCTATACAGGAAGACGTGGACAAACTACAGAAAGCCTTTTTTATTGAGGACGTCAAGTATCCTGATTGGCTAGAAAATATGGTGATGGTAAAGAATAAAAACAATAAGTGGAGGATGTGTGTGGACTTAAGTGATCTTAATAAAGCCTGCCCAAAGGTTCATTTTCCTTTGCCTCGAATCGATCAGCTGGTGGATGCTACCTCAGGGCACGAATTGTTGAGTTTCATGGATGCTTACTCTGGTTACAAACATATTAAAATGAAACCTAAGGATAGGGAAAGTACATCTTTCATCACCCCAAAGGGGACCTATTGCTATAATGTTATGCCATTGGACTTAAAAATGCAGGTGCAACATATCAGCGGCTGATGAATAAGGTGTTTGTAGAGAAAATTAGTCATAATATGGAGGTTTATGTCGATGATATGCTGACGAAAGAAAGAAATCCGCTGATCATTTAGTTGACTTAGGTCAGACTTGTGATCATCTAAAGAAATATCAAATGAAGTTGAATCCCACCAAATGCATATTTGGATTACGAGAAGGTATGTTTCTCGGGTATATTATTGACCAACGAGGTATCGAGGCGAACCCTGAAAAGATTAAGGCCTTCTTAGAGCTATGATCTTCAGCTACGAAAAGGGAGGTGCAAAGTCTCACAAGGTAAGTTACAACACTTAACAGATATGTGTCACGAATAACAGACATATGCCTCCCATTCTTCAAAACACCTTAAAAACTTTTGAATGGAATGACGAATGTGAGGAGGCCTTTTAAGAGTTGAAGAAATATATGGGGACACCTCCATTGTTATCTAGACTAGTGATGGGAGAAAATTTATACTTGTATTTGGCGGTTTCAGATAACGCGATTAGCGTAGCATTGATAAGAGTGGAGGATGGAGTGCAGAAACTAGTCTATTACACCAGCAAGGTCTTCCGAGGAGCAGAGATTAGATATTCGAGACTGGAAAAGTTAGCACTGGCACTAATTGAAGCGAGCAGAAGGATGAGGCCATACTTCCAAGCCCATACTGTAGTAGTGTATACTGATATGCCATTAAGACAAGCTCTGCATAAACCTAAGAAATCGGGAAGATTGATGTACTGGGCAGTTGAACTTGGTGAATATGACATAGTTTATGAACCTAGGTCGTCACTTAAGGGGCAGGGAGTAGCATATTTTATCACAAAGTTTACTCACTCTGATGCATCCTAAGAGCATGAGTTTAATACAGACCGACCCGTGGACGTTACGAGATCATTGAAGATAACACCCGATCAACTTCCATCCGTGGATAAGTGAGAGAAGATAAGCAACGAGCAGCGAGAAGTGTCGGGGGAAGACAAAAGGAAGTATCAAATATTGCACCGAGGAACTCTGTCTGACCAAGAGTTTGATAATTAAGTACCCATACGGAATCTATATGTGGATGGTTCTTCGTGCGCCACAGGCAGTGGAGCAGGAATAGTTTTAAAGAGTCCTGATGAAATTGATATGGAGTATGGTCTAAGTTTTCAATCTAAGGCATCCAATAATGAGGCTGAATATGAAGCTATGATCGTGGGTCTAGTCTGGTCAAAACCATGAAGGCAGAGCAGGTCATTGTATTTAGTGATTCATAATTAATCGTAAATCAAATTCTCAGATTGTATGCAGCGAAGGGAGAACTAATGGTCAACTATCATGCAAAAGCTATGGAGGTTATCTCGACTTTTATCACAGTTCAATTAATCAGAATAACAAGATTGGAGAATGCAAGAGCTGACACCCTAGCTCGGTTGGCATCAGCAACCCGCATCGAGCTACGAAGAACAATCCTGGTAGATCGGAGCGTAGATGAAGACTTTATGATTAACTTCATTTCCCTTGACTTGGGACCATACTGGATGGATCCCATCAGGGCCTATATCGAAGAAGGGAATGTGCCACCTGAAAAACTCGTAGCCAAGAAACTAAAGTTTAAAGCTTCTTGTTACATATTGACTAGTGGCATTTTGTATAGAAGAGTCATTATAGCAGGACTAAAGAGATGTGTCCATCTCTCTGAAGTTAAAGACTTGATTGAAGAGGTTCATGAAGGATCTTGCGAAGCCCATGTGGCAGGTCAGACGATTTTTCATAGAATAACAACCGAGGGGTATCATTGGCCAATGATGAGAGCTGATTGCACAGCTTATGCTAAGAAGTGCGATAAATGCCAACGTTTCTCTTCCATCCGAAGAACTCACCAAGCATTGTTAACACCCATTACGTCCCCTTGGCCATTCACCATGTGGGGGATAGACTTGGTCGGGCCACTCCCAAAGACTAAAGGGAGATTCAAATACCTCGTAGCTGTTGTGGATTATTTTACCAAATAGGTGGAAGCTGAACCTCTATTTGATATGACATATGACAAAGTCTATCCGTTTATTTGGAAGAGTATTATTTGCAGATATGGTCTCCCACACGCATTCATTACTGACCATGGAACCCAATTTGACAACAAGGAATTCGCTGCATATTGTCATCAATCCAATGTATAGAAGATCCACTCTGTGCTAAGCCATCCATAGAGCAACGGACAAAGTGAAGTGATGAATAAAACCCTACTGAATGGTATGAAAAAATTGCTGGATGATGCAAAACGGAACTGGATTAACGAGTTACACTCTTTGTTGTGGTATTATCTCACTCCACCACGAACAACAACTAGGGAATCTCCATACATGTTGACATTTGGGAGTGAGGTTGTCATACCTACTGAATTGGGTCTACCCACACATAGGGTGTTCAATTTCAAATCTCCCATAAGCGACTTGATAAGTCATTTAGACCTAGATATGCTCGAAGAAGTTAGGGAAGAAGAAGCAATCAGGAATTATGCATACCAGAAATGAACAACCTTGTTCTACAAAAAAATGGTGAAGATGTGTGATTTGAAAGAGGGGGATTATGTGCTGAAGAAAGTGATCCAAAAGCATAAAAAACTGGAGGCCAACTGGCATGGACCTTACAGAGTAACTGCAGTTATTCGTCCTCGGACATATAGAATTGAAACTTTGGAGGGAGAAGAATTCAAGAACGCATGGAATGCAGAGCATCTGTGCAAGTACTATCAGTAATTAAAATCCATATGTAACACATTTCTTTCAATCTGAATAAAGTGATGTTTCGCCCATTTTTCTTCCTTAGTTGAAATTTTTTCGGAATATTAGTGCTACACACTACACAAACACAAATTCAGAGCAACAACCACCAACTCCGGTTGGTCGGTAATTCATTAACCACCAACTCTAGTTAGTCCGCAGCAATTCATTAACCACCAACTCCGGTTGGTCAGAAATTAAGCAACCACCAACTCCGGTTGGTCGAAAATTCATTAACCACCAACTCTAGTTGGTCGGCAATTCAATAACCACCAACTCCGATTGGTCGGAAATTCATTGACCACCAACTCCGGTTGGTGGAAATTCATTAACCACCAACTCCGTTTGGTCAGCAATTCAGCAACAACCAACTCCGGTTGGTCGGCAATTCATTAACCACCAACTCCGGTTGTCGGCAGAAATTCATTAACCACCAACTTTGGTTGGTCAAAAATTCAGCAACCACTAACTCCGATTGGTCGGGAATTCATTAACCACCAACTCCAGTTGGTGGGAAATTCAGCAATCACCAACTCTAGCTGGTCGGCAATTCATTGACCACCAACTCCGGTTTGTCGGCAATTCAATAACCACCAACTCCGGTTGGTCGAAAATTCAATAACCACCAACTCCGGTTGGTTGGTACTAAACTAGGCAAGAAGATGGATGACCTCCCGAGGCGTCTACTGTCTTGGCAACAAGGTAATCCTGACGAGATTACTACATCTAAGAAGGAACATGGGATGAAAATCATTCCATTACTTAGGCCCAAAGAGTGACAAGTCACTATAATCAGATAACAAATGGGACAAGTTCCATTGTCTAAAAACAAAACAGGACATTACGTCCTTCCACACACACAAACACACACACACATACACACATACACACACACACACATACATATATATATATATTCACCAGTGAATAACAAAGACATTCTACAAAATATTTCCAAGAAAATAAAATTCTAAAAGAAACTAAACATTTCTTCATTAAAACTAAGCATATTACATACGATATGAAATTTGATTCATTACATAAAAATGTCCTATTTTACGAGTTTCTTTCCCTCTGCCTTTGAAACAGGTTCCACCCTAGCTGGAGGATCATCTAATGCATAAGGGGAGTTTATAAATTTCATATCTCGCAGCATTCTGACATTAATTATGGATGGTCGATCAAGCAAGTGCTCTGGATAGGATATCTCAAAGTTTGAATGAAGACTATAATCACCGAGATACTTGGAGGTCAAAATTCGAGGAATGGCACGGGCTAGAATCCAACTAAGGTCAAGTTTGAAGGGAGGCACAGGTAAATCAAGAACTTCAGGTTCATAATAATCCCATAAGAAATGGCCTTGCTCCAGTTTCAGAACACATAAGGCATTCGACCATCCCTGCTTATATCCTTCGTTGTTTGACTGCTATAAACGAGCATCAAGATGATACATAGCTTCATTATACCTACCCATCCAAAATTCACTGGGCTGCTTGTGGAATTGATAAGTCAATCTATCAAGTTGCTCGTGGAGCTTTTTCACCAGAATTTATTTACTTTCTAGTGCGGAACTCTGATTGGAGAGTTGGTCGGTGAAACTCTGAATATTTTTAGACATTTTTGCCAAAGCCAGATTCTTCGCTGTCAATTGAACGGCTTGATTTTCTAAGGCCAATTGAGTTCTTTACTCATCAATAGTAACCCGACCAACCCTTGCTCGTCCATGGGAATAAGATCTTGGTCTGCCACGAGCAGGTGTGGAAGGTTCGATTTGTTTCAAAGTCTCTAAATCATCCCCTATGTTAGCATTTTCTATTTCTAAAAAGGAAAAACCATCATCATTAATTGGGACCAAGGCTCCCAAAGAAGAGGAGGTAACAGATTTGAGTTGTTTAATTTCTTTCTGCAACGCAATATTCTCTTGCTCTAGAAGCTTTGCAATATGTCTATGCTCTTGAATCTCAAGCTTTAGCACACTTTCCTTTTTCTCATGGGCTGAAATGTACTTGTCATATCCCCTGTCAATGCTCAATTGTTGGCACTTTTTCTTATAACCTTGATGCAAAAGTTTAGTGGATTCTCGATACTGCTATTGAAGTTCCTCGATCGTTCCTTGAAGATCTTCAATTATTTCATAATAAGCCACATTATTGGCTAAAGCACGATCAAGTAGGCACTTCAAGTACTGGTAAGCATCAATTGCTCATTCACAAGCACTTGATCGGAGGATGTTAATTATTTTAGCCTCAGTAAAGTCTGTATGACCAGCTTTGAAATAGTCATTTCACTTCTTCATGAACTCTGTATCATTAGTTGATAAGAGTTCCATCCTGTCCATAAACTAGTAAAGTGAAAATGAAAAACAAAATCAACAATGATGCGAACAAAGCAAGAGATAAATTCCATAAGAACAACAAATGTTCATTTTTTATTCAACACGACAAAGGAAAAAACAGTTCAGGGTTACATAAAAAAACTAATGCAATAAAATACTCGAACAACTTTAAACCTTCTCCTTATTTCCTACGAGTTCTTCGGACGATTTGGATGAATGGGTTGGTTGGTCGGAGAGAAATGGCAGTTGCTCGGCAGAAGTGATAGTTTGTTGGACTTGCTCGAAGGGTTGAACAACAGCAACAAAAAGAACCTGCTCTCCTATCCTCATAGAAGACTCATCTAATGCAGTTTCATCATCTTCTTCTCCAGGAGAGGGAAGAGGTCCATGAGTATTCTCCTGGGACAACTAATAATTGTCAGCAACCTTCAATTTCTTCAAAGATGCTACTCATCCATCCCTAAAATACTTAACACTGGCATACTCCATTTGAGAAGACATAACGGCCAGACCCTTATTTTAACCCTTGTCCCAACAAGCACTAAAAGATTTTTTAACACCAACTTTACTTTTTGCTCTCTCCGAGGAAGTCTTTTCCCTAAGGAGCTCTTCGGCAGATTTCAGTTTTTCTTCTACCTCTGTCTTATGTTTTTCAATATCTTACAGCTTGGCGACATTTTCCTCGCTAGATCTAAGCTTGACTTCAAGCTCCTTTTCACATTTTTCGGCGTCCTTTAATTTCTTCTCCAACTATTTGGAGGCAGCTATAGCTTGATCTCGATTTATTTCAACAGAATGGAATTATTTCTCCCATGCATTCTTATCTTCATCATACTTCTGACGAGATTCCTTTAAAGATTGAGTTAATCCAGCAAAAGCTTCTTCTATTCCACCCGAGGAAGTGGAGGCCCTAATGGCTTCATCTTTCTTTAAAATACTATTGAAACACGTCACGAGATGAAAAAAGAAAGAAGTTTAATTCAGTATATGAACATAGTACTTGTGGATAAATGACTCGGGCTAACGATACTTACTGACGCAATGTGTTGAACAACTAAAGTAGTAATTCTCTCACGAGAAAAGGTGTCTCCAATACCTTGGAATTCTGGGACAATCCAAGATCTAATCAAGACCATAGCAGAGCTCGGAGGAATAAGTGATGGAACATGACCCTCATTATTTGAAGGTTGATAAACAGAGTCAACAGGTCTCTCAGTAGGATATCTTTTCAATATCCTCAGAGGAGAACTTTAAATTAAAGGGGTTGTCTCTCCTTGGGAGATGGCAACAGTTTCAATCGAAGGTGCTGCCTCTTTTAGATGCACATGGGGCTTCTTGCCAATTTCCTTAGAAGCAGTAGATGGGGGTACATCTACATTCTTTGTCTCCACATCTGGGGCATCCTGCTTATTCTTTTCCCCTTCAGCGGTAAGGGAAGACTTGTCAAAAAATACAGGAACTTTCCTCTTCTTCATCAGATCAGTAATATGAGTATTTAAATCAGAAGAAGATCCTTCCACACTGGTTTCAGAAGTTGGTATCTGATCAAGATCAACCACCATAGTACGAGCAATGAAGAATGAAGTAGAGCTTATGTATCTCAACAAATATGAAGCGAACCTCACGTGATCTCCATTGATTGACTGATGCAAGCTCTAGATAAGTTTTCAATTTTTTATGTTAACATCAATCTCTTTTGTGGGCTTCCTTTTACTGTCAACTGTAACAAACAAAATTAATGTCAGTGATGCATTTCATCATAAATAAAGAAAACAAGATAAAAATAAAATAAAAACAACCTATCCCATTTCCATAAAGCAGACATTTGGGACCTTGGTACACATCAGTTCCATTTAATGGGGGGTGTTGCCAATTTTTCATCACAACCCCATGATAAAAATAGTCCTTATTGGCATCGGGAAGATTGCCAACTAAAGCTCTATTCGAAAACCTAGTTTTTAAATAGAAAGTAGTGTCACTAGTAAGCCATCTATAGCAATACATAATCTTCGGTATTCCTAAACGAGTTCCATGAAGTTGATTCAACCTATATACGCCATTAACTACCCTCCATGTATTTGGAGCTACTCTTGCAGGTACAATATCAAAATATTGGCAAAACTCCAAACATAGGGGATTTGGCGGGAAAGAAAAGCCACATTCATCTACAAAAAGTGTTGGGAAGCAGTGTCCCTCACTCAAAGAAAATAAATCAGAAGGACAAGAAAGTTCTTCCAAAACAACCCACGAAGGGATTGAAAAATCAGACCGAAATTTATCCATAGATTTAACAAGATAAACCATGGTGAATAAAGTAAATAAAGAAGAAGGAAGAAAACCTTACAGAACAGAAAGAGATTGGTTGGCAATGAATGATGGAAAGAACGAATGCGCAAGATAGAGAGAAAATGAATAGTTCAGAGATACAAATTTGAAAAGTAGAAGACAATAGGATTTTTGTTACCCTTAAATACTTTACCTCGGAAATAGAGAAAAAAAATGATTACATGGAAAGACGTTTGCATTTTCGACGGCTAAAAGAGGAAAAAGGGCACGAATATCGAAGTGATCATGAAAATTCAAAATATTTCTAAAGCTTGATATTATGCGCTCAAAAAGGAATTATATACAATGAAAATCTTCCTAAATCTCTGAAGACCAGTAATCCGAGCAATTTTCAAACAAAATGTTCCACACTCTTCTTCAACTTCAATTGTGAAACATTGGGGGCTTTCGTTGATACCAAATTTAGTCATCAGACGTGGACCAATAATACGAAGACACGTGTCAACATACATAACAAATACAAATACTTTCAATGAACAATATACTGTCACCGAGCTACTTAAACATACCGAGCAACTTAAGCGGTCCGATCTACTTAGCGTGAAGAGCATCCAAATCAAGAAAACCATAAGGCGACTACGCATTAAATGCAAATTATTATTGTACATATGTATATGTCTACTAGATATCAACGAATTACCTTTTCATATGTATAGCCTCAAGGATATAAATAAATTGTAACCTCCTTATAAGAAGGGGACTTTGATCTCAAAGTGAACCTATCATCGAGATTCAAGGCAAACAGTCAGCAATACAAAAACAGTGGATGTAGGCCATTTTTAGAAGGCTGAACCACTTTAAAAATCCTTTGTCTTATTTATTCATTTTTTATCTGTGATTGATTAATTAGATATGGTCTAGTTGTTTTACATCAACAACCTCCAAATAGCCCTGTGAGAGGCACCGACACCTAACACCGGACCAATCCAGCTCGTAGGAACTGATCGCATGGTCATGTGACTCCCAGTTTAAGAACATGGCAATAATTAAAATATCTAGACATAGACTTGAAAACGTGACGTTAGAGGGTGAAACCTAGAAATACCCCCCAAACGAGCCTGTGAGAGGACCCAACACCTCGAACGGGACTAATGCAACTTGTCAAAACTAATCGTGTGGTCATGGGACCCCCAATTTGATAGCACGAGGATATTTTGAGAATATTTTGATTCAGGTTAAAACATGCCGTTAGAGGAAAAAACCCCAAATCACCCTTAAACTGCCCCATGAGAGGCACCAACATGACGCACGGGAAATGTGACTCGTAGGAACAAACCATGTGGTCACGGGAACCCTGATTTGAGAGCATAACAAAAATTTGAAAATATATAGACTTAAGCTTAAAAATAATCTATTAAACAGTAAAACCCCGAAACACCCCATAAACGACCCCGTGAGAGGCACCAACACCTCTCAGGAGGCCAATGCAACTTGTAGGAAATGATCCCATTGTCACGAGATTCCCAGTTTGAGAACATGATCATATTTTGAGAATATTTAGAATTAGGCTTAAAAACATGATGTTAGATGGTGAAAGCTCGAAACACACTCCATACCGCCATGTGAGAAGCACTAACACCTTGCACGAGATCAATGTAACTCGTAGGAACTAATCGTCTGGTCACGAGACACCCGATTGGATAGCACGACGATATATTGATTATATCTAGACTTAGGTTTAAAACATGGAATTAGAGGGAGAACCCTGAAACACGCCCCAAATGGCCTCGTAAGAGGCACAACACCTTGTACGGAACCAATGTAGGACGTCAGAACTGGTCACATGGTCACAGTACCCCCTAGTTCAAGAGCATGAACATAATTTGAAAATATCTAGATTGAGGGTTAAGAACATAAATAAGCAATTAGAGGAAAAAATCGGCCTCATGAGAGGCACTGACACCTCGCACGGGACCAATGTAACTCTTAGGGACTAAATGCGTGTCACGGGACCCCCAAAATTGAGAGCACAATGATAATTTGAGAGTAATTATACTTATTCTTAAAATACTCCATAAGGGTGAGAAATAAAAAAATTCCCCAATACTACTTAATGAGAGGCACCATCACCTCCCATGGGACCAATGTAACTCGTAGGAACATACCCTATGGTCACGAGAAACCTGATTTGAGAGCATATAAAAATTGGAAAATATATAGACTTAGTTTTAAATGCATTCTGTTAGAGGCAGGGTAAAACCTGGAAAAAAACCCCAAATAGCCCCCTGAGAGGAACCAATACCTCTCACGTGACCAATGTAACTCATAGGATGTGGTCACATGATCCTCGATTTGAGAACACGATGATAATTTATGAATATATAGACTTCAGCTTAAACACATATCCTTAGAGGGAGAAACCTCGAAACACCCCCCAAAAGGCCCCGTTAGAGGTACTAAAACCTCGCATGAGATCATTGTTGCTCGTAGGAACTTAGGATTACAAACATAAACATGCCGTTAGAGGGAAAAATCTCAAAACACCCCTAAACATCCCCATGAGAGGTAAGGAAACCTCGCACCAGACCAATGCAACTCATAGGAACTAATCACGTGTCCACACTACTTCTGATTTGAGAACACGAAAATAATTGAAAATCTCTCAAAATAGGCCTAAAAACATGCGGTTATAGGGTGAAACCCCAAAATAGTCCCGTAAGAGACACCAACACTTTGAGAGAACGATGATAATTTCAAAATATCTAGACTTAGGTTTAAAAATATTTCATTAGAGCGTGAAACTCTGAACCCCCCCCCCCCCCAAATGGCCCTGTGAGAGGCACTAGCCCCACACACAGGATAATACAGTTCGTAGGAACTGACCACGTGGTGACGGTATCCACACTTTGAGAGCATGATGATAATATGATAATATATAAACTTACGTTTAAAAGATGACGTTAGACGGAGAAAACCGAAAACACCCCCAAATGGCATCGTGAGAAGAACCAACACTTTGTACTAGACCATTGTTGCTCGTAAGAACTGACTGTGTAGTCACGGGACCCCTAATTTGGAAGAATAATTATAGTTTAAAAATATCTAGACTTAGGCTTAAAAGCATGCAGTTAGAGGGAGAAACCTCATCACCCTACCCAAACGGCCCTATACGAGGCACAACACCTCGCACAGGACCAATATGGCTAGTAGAAATTGGTCGCGTGGTCACGGGACCCCCGTTTTCAGAGCATGATCATAATTTTAGAATATCTAGAATTAGGCTTAAAAACATGATTTTATAGGGAGAAACCCCGAATGACCCCAAAACGGCCGCATAAGAGGCACTAACACCCCGCACAGACAAATTCAACTCGTAGCAACTTAACACATGGTCACGGGATGCTCGATTTGAGTGCATGATGATAATTACAAATATATAGAATTAGTCTTAAAAATATATCATTAACGGGCAAAACTTTGAAACACTCCACAAAGGCCACGTGAGAGGCATCAACACCTCACACGGGACAAATGACACTCGTAGTAACTGACTGTGTAGTCATATGGCCCCGTATTTGAGAGCACGATGATAATTTGAAAATATCTTGACTTACCCTTAAAAACATAAACATGTCGTTAGGGGGAAAAACCCCAAAACACCAACCAAATGGCCCCATGAGAGGCACTAGCACTTCACATGGGAACAATGAAGCTCGTAGGAACTGATCGCGGGGTCATGGGACCCTCGATTTGAGAGCTCGATGATAATTTCAGAATGTATAAACTTAGGCTTAAAAAATTATGTTAGAGAGAGAAACCCTAAAACACCCACCAAATGGCCCCGTACAAAGCACCAACACCTCTCACGGGACCATTGTTGGTCGTAGGAACTGACCACGCGGCCACGGGACCCCTTGTTGGAGAGAACAACTATAATTTAAAAATATCTAGGCTTAAGTTTAAAACAAATACATGCTGTCGGCAAAACCATGAAATATACCACAAATGGCCATGTGAGAGGCACTACCAACTCGCACGAGGCCAATGGAGCTCGTAGGAACTGAACACATGATAACGATACACCTAGTTTGATAACAGGACAATAATTTGAAAATATCTTGACATAGGCTTAAAACCATGTCGCGAGTGGGAAAAACCCCGAAATAACCTCCAAATGAACCCGTAAAAGGCACCAACACCTCACATGGGACCATTGCAGCTCATAGGACCCGGGTATGAGATCACGAAGGTAATGTAAAAATATAAAGAATTTGGCTTAAAAACATAAACATGTCGTTGGAGGGCAAAACTCCAGCACCCCCCCCGAACGGCCCCGTGAGTGGCACCAACACCTCGCACGGGACAATGTGGCTCGTAGGGACTAACCGCGTGGTCACAGGGCCCTCGATTTGAGAGCACAATAGTAATTTGAAAATTTATAGAGTTATGCTTAAAAACATGCCATTAGAGGACAAACACCCCCCCCCCCCAAAAAAAAAAAAAAAAACCAAACGACCCCGTGATTAGCACCGACACCTCGCACAGGACGAATATAACTCTTGGGAACTTATTGTGTGGTCATGAGACAAATATTTTGACATTACAATGATAAATTGAATATATCAACACTTGGACTTAAAAACATGTATTTAGAGGGAGAAACCCCGAAACACACCTCGAATGGTCCCACAAGAGACACAACACCTCGAAACCACCAGTTTGAGAGCATGATGATAATTTGAACATATACACACTTAGGCATAAAATCATGTCATTGGAGGGACAAACCATGAAACACCCCCCAAATGGCCTAGGGAGAGTCATTAACACCTCGCACGGGACCAATATAACTCGTAGGAACTGACTGCATGGTCACGGGACCCTCGATTTTAGGGAACAACGATAATTTGAGAATATTTAGACTTAGATATAAAATTATGCTGTTATAGGGCGAAGCCCCGAACACCCCCACACTACCCCTTAAGAATAAGCAACACCTCGCACGGGACCAACGTAAATCTGTGGAATCTATCGCGTGGTCATAGGAACCCGAATTTGAGAACACGATTTTTTTTTAAATATCTAGACTTAGTCTTAAAAACATGTTGTTAGAGGGAAAAACTCGTAAACACCCACCAACACCACTCACGAGACCAATGTAACTCGTAGGAACTGACTGCGTGGTCATTGGATCCCTAGTTTGAGAACACGATGATAATTTGATAATATCTGGACTTAGGCTTAAAAACATGCCGTGAGAGGGAGAAACCCCGAAATACCCACCAAATGGCCCCGTGGGAGGCACTAACACCTCACAATGGGACTAATGCAACTCGCAGGAACTGATCATGTGGTCACGAGACCCTCGATTTAAGAGCATGATGATAATTTAAAAAATATCAAGAGTTGGACTTAAAAACATAAACATGTAGTTAGAGGGCGAAACCCCTCCCCCCCAGCAAATGGCCCTGTGAGTGGCAACAATACCTTGCACTAGACAATGAAACTCGTAGGAAGTGACATCGTGGTCACGGGGCCCTCGATTTGAGATCACAATAGTAATTTGAAAATATCTAGACTTACTCTTAAATACATGCCGTTAGAGGTCAAAATCCCAAAATAGCCCCACAAACGACCATGTGATAGGCACCAATACCTCATCCGGGACCAATGTAAATCGTAAGAACTGACCCCGTGGTCACTAGAGAACCACTTTGAAATCACAACGATAAATTGAATATATCCAGACACAGTATTAGAAACATGTCGTTAGAGTGAGAAATCCCTAAACACCCCCCCAAATGGCCCCGTAAGAGGCACAACACCTCGCACAGGACCAATGTAACATGTAGGAACTAGCCGAATGGTCACAAAATTGCCAGTTAGAGAGCACAGTGATAATTTGAAAATACCTAGACTTAGGCTTAAAACATGTTGTTAGAGGGAAAAACCCTGAAACACCCACCAAACAATCCTGAGAGAGGCACTAACACTTCGCACGGGACCGATGCAACTCGTAGAAACTAATCGCGTGGTCATGGGACCCCACGATTTGAGAGCACAATGATAATTCAAAATAACTAGACTCGAGAATAAAAATAATCCATCAGAGGACAAAACCCCTAAACACCCCCCAAACGACCATGTGAGCGACATCAACACCGCGCATGGGACGAATGGAGCTCGTAGGAACTGAACGTGTGGTCACCGGATCACCGTTTTAAAAGAACGACGATATTTTAAAAATATCGAGACTTAGGCTTAAAAAAATAAACATATCGTTAAAGATGGAAACCACAAAACACCCACCAAAATGGACTCGTTAGAGGCACCAACACCTCGCATGGGACCAATGCAACCCGTAGGAACTGATCGCGTGGTCAAGGGACACCCAATTTAAGAGTACGATGATATTTGAAAATATCTCGACTTAGGACTAAAAACATTCTGTTAGAGGGTGAAGCTGGAAAACACCTCCAAATGGCCCCATAAGAGGCACCAACACCTCACGCATGATCAATGTGACTCATAGGAATAAATTGCATGGTCACTTCAACCCTGATTTGAGAGCACATATTTTTTTGAAATTATCTAGACTTAGGCTTAATAATAAGTTATTTGATGATAAAACCCCAAAACACCCCTCAAACGGCCATGTGAGAGGCATCAACACCTCTCACGAGACCTATGTAACTCGTAGGAAGTGATCGTGTGGTCACGAGACCACTGGTTTGAGAACATTATGATAATTTGAGAACATCTAGACTTAAGCTTAAAACTAGTCGTTAGATCCAGAAACCCCCAAACACCCCCAAACGGCTCTATAAGAGTCCTAACACCTCGCACGGGACTAATGTAGGTCATAGGAACATAACGTGTAGTTACGGGAGCCCCGATTGGTGAACATAACAATAATTTGAGAATATTGGGATATAGGCTTAAAAATATTTTAGTATAGGATGAAGCCGCAAAACACCCTCAAATGGCTTCGTGAGAGGCACCAACACCGCGCACGGGACTTATGCAACTCATAGGAACTGGTCGTGTGGTAACGGGACCCCCAGTTTGAGAGCAGGACCATAATTGAAAAATATATAGACTTAGGCTTAACATAAGGTCGTTAGAGTGTGAAACCACGAAACACCACCCAAGCGGTCCCATGAGAGGCATCAACACCACGTACAGGATCAATGCAACTTTTAAGAACTAACTGAGTGGTCACAGGACCCAAATTTTTTTAGAAACACAATTATTTGAAAATATCTGTACTTAATCTTAAAAGGATAAACATGTTGTTAAAGGGATAAATCCCGAAACACAATCGAAACGGACCTGTGAGAGGCACCAACACCTCGCAGTGGACCAATGCAACTCATAAGAACTAACCGAGTGGAAACAGGACCGCCGATTTGAGAGCATGATGATAGTTTGATAATATCTAGGCTTAGGCTTAAATACACGTTGTTTGATGGATAAACCCCAAAACACCCCCTAAACGGCCCTGTCGCGGGACAAATATAAGAGGCACCAGCACCTCGCACGGGACAAATATAACTTGTCGAACTTAGCAGCATGGTTATGGGACCCTAGGTTTGAGAGAACAACAATAATTCAAAAGTATCTAGAGTTAGTCCTAAAATCATAAACATGTTTTTAGATGCACCTCGTAGGGAATGACCGCGTGGACCCTCGATTTAATAGAATGACAATAATTTAAGAATATTTAGACATAGGCTTACAAACATGCCATTGTAGGGCTAAACCTAAAAAAACCTCCAAAACGGCCCCGTGAGATGCACTAAGACCTCACATGGGACCAATGTTACTTGAGGAACTAACCGTGTGGTCACGGGACCCTCGGTTTGAGAGCACGATGAGGATTTAAGAATATCCATACTTTTGCTTAAAAACATGTTGTTAGAGGGTCAAAGCCGGACCCCCATAAACAAAACCGTGAGAGGCACCAACACCTCGTATGAAACCAATTACCTCATAGGAACTCACCGCGTGGTCACATGACCCCCCATTTGAGATCATGTCTATAACTTGAAAATATCAAGACTTAGGTTTAAAAAATGTCGTTAGAAGGACAAACCCTGAAACACCCTCCAAATAGCCCTCTGAGAGGCCTCAACACCACTCAAAGGACTAATGTACCTCGTAAGAACTGGCCACGTGGTCATGGGACCCCCGGTTGGGGAAGAAGTATAATATTTGAAAGTATCTAGACTTAGGCTTAAAACCATGTCATTAGAGGGAGAAACCTCAAAACACATCCCAAACGAGACAATTGTAGCTCCTGGGAACTGATCGTCTGATCACCAGACCCTCGATTTGTGAGCACGATGATAATTTGAAAATATATAAATTTAGGATTAAAAACATAAACATTTTGTTAAAGGAAACAACACCTCAAACTGGACCAATGCAACTCGTAGGAACATACCCAATGGTCACGGGACCCTCGATTTGATAACATGATGTTAATTTCAAAATATCTTGACGTAGGCTTAAAAACATGCAATTAGAGGGAGAAACCCTAAAACACCTCCCAAACACACCCTGAGAGGCACCAACACCCTGCGCGGGACCAATGCAACTCGTAAGAATTGATTGCATGGTCATGGGACCCCTAGTTTGATATCACTATGATGATTGAAAAATATATAGACTTAGGTTTAAAAACATAAGCATGCCATTAGAAGGTGAAACCCCGAAACACCCCCCAAATGACCCCGTGTGAGGCACCAACACCTCGGATGGGACCAATGTACCTCGTAGGAACTCATCACATGGTCACGAGACCTCCAATTTATGAGGACGATGATAATTTAAAAGTATCTTGACGTAGGCTAAAAACATGTCGTTAAGGGAAAAACAACGAAACACCCCCAAACACCTCGAATGGGACCAGTGTAGATCGTAAGAATTCATCGCGTGGCCATGGGACCCTCGATTTCAGAGCACGACCATAATTTAAAAATATATAGACTTTGGATTAAAAACATAAACATGCCGTTAGAGGGAAAAACCCCAATACACCTCACAAACCACCCCTTGAGAGGAACAACACCTCAAACCAGACACTTGCCGATCGTCAAACTTGAACCCGTGGTCACGAGACCCCCGATTTGAGAACATGATGTTAATTTGAAAATATATAGACGTAGACTTAAAAACATGTCATTAGAGGGTGAAACCCTCAAACACGCTGAAAATGACCCCTTGAGAGGCACCAAGACCTCGAATGGGACTAATGCAACTCGTATGAATTGACTGCATGGTCACAGGACCCTCATGTCTAGAGAACAATGATAATTTAATAATATATAGACTTAGGCATAAAAACATAAACATACCGTTAGAGGGACAAACCCTAAAACACCCCTAAACAACCCCATGAGTGGAACAAACAACTCGCACGGGACTAATGTTGCTCCTAGGAACTGACTGTGTGGTCACAGGGCCCTAAGTTTGAGAAAACAATGGTAATTTTAAAATATCTTGACTTAAGTATTAAAAACATGCCGTTAGAGGATGAAACCCCGTAACACCCAACAAAAGGCTCTGTGAGAGACATCAACACCTAACATGGGACCAATGTAACTCATAGGAACTTCTGGTCATGGAACACGAGGTTTAAGAGCACGACAATAATTTCAAACTATCTAGACTTAGGCTAAAAAACAAAAACATGCCGTTATAGGGAAAACCGTGAAACAACCCCCCAATAGCCCTAGGAGATGCACCGACATCACACACTCGACCAATGTTACATGTAGGAACAAATCACATGGTCAGGGACCCTCAATTTGAGAGCACGGTCATAATTTGAGAATATCTAGATTTAGGCTTAAAAACGTGTCGTTAGAGGGTGAAACCCTGAAACACCCTCCAAACGACGCGTGGTCATGGGACCACCAATTTGAGAGCACAGTGATAATTTGAAAATATCTATACTTAAGATTAAAATCACAAACATGTTGTTAGAGGGTAAAATCTCAAAACACCCTCCAAACAACCTTTTGAGAGGTACGAACACCTCGCACTGGGCCAATGCAACTCGTAGGATCTGACAGCATGGTCCCAAAACCCGTGGTTTTGGAACACGACATTAGAGGGAGAAACCAAGAACACCCACCAACTGGCCCCGTGAGTGGCAGAAACACCGCGCACAGGGGGAATGCAGCTTGTAGGAACTGATCGCATAGGCACAATGCCCTTAGTTTGAGAGCACAACGATAATTTGAAAATATCTTTATTTAAGATTAAAAACATTCTGCTAAAGGATGAAACCTTGAAACACTCCCCAAATAGCACCATCAGAGGCACCAACACCTCGCACATGATAAATGTAACTTATAGGAACGTATCGCATGGTCATGGGACCTCAGGTTTGAGAGAGAGAAGATAATTCCAAAGTATATAGATTTAGGCTTAAAAACATAAACAAGTCGTTAAAGGGAGAATCTTTCGAACACCCCTTAAATAGTCTCATGAGAGGAACACACACCTCACGCGGGACCAATGTAGCTCGTAGGAATTGGACGTGTGGTCAAGGGCCCCTCAATTTCTGAGCATGATGATAAATTGAAAATGTTTATACTTAGTCAGAAAAACATGTCGTTAGAGGGAGAAAGCCCGAAACACAGCCCTAATGGCCCTGTCAGAAGCACCAACACCTCACACGGGACCAATGTAACTCGTAGAAACAAACTGCATGGTCACATGAACCCAAATTTGAGAGGGAGGAAAAAATTTGAAAATATCTAGACTTAGTCTTAAAAACATGATGTTAGAGGGAAAAACCCCTAAACAACCGTGAAACGGCCCTGTGAGAGGCACAAACACCTTATAGGGGACCAATGTGACTCATAGGAACTGACCGCATGGTTGTAGAACCCCCTGTTTGAGAGCACAATGTTAATTTTAGGATATATAGACTAAGAATTAAAAACATCAATATGCCGTTAGAGAGAAAAAAACACAAAACACCCTCCAAACGGAACCGTTAGAGGCACTAACACCTCACACAGAACCATTGTAACTCGTAGGAGCTGGCAACATGGTCATGGGACCCCTAGTTTGTGAAAATGACAATAATTTGAGAATATATATTCTTGGGAATAAAAACATGTCATTATAGGGAAAAACCTGAAATATCCCCTAACATCCCCGTGAGAGTCACGAGCACCTCGCATGGGAACAATGTAACTCATAGGACTTAATCGCATGATCACGGCACTACTGGTATGAGAGCGAAACCATAATTTGAAAATATCAAGATTTAGGCTTAAAAACATAAGCATGTCGTTAGTGAGCCAAATCCCGAACAACCTCCAAATAACTCCTTGAGAGGCACCAACACCTCGCACCGGACCAAAGTAGCTCGTTGGAACTCACCGCGTGGTCATGGGACCGCCGATTTGAGTGCACAATGATAATTTGAAAAACATCAAGACTTAGGCTTACAAAGATTCCGTTAGAGGGGAAAATCCCAAGACACCACCTAATGACCCCGTGACACGCACCGACACCTCGCACGGGACAATTGTAACTCCTAAGAATGTATCGTGTGCTCATGGGGTCCCCAGTTTGAGAACAAAATGATAATTTTAGAATATGTAGACTTAGGCTTAAAAATAAGATCTTTAGAGGGCGGAACCCCCAAAGACCCCACACACGGTCCCGTGAGAGGCACCAATGCGTATCATGGGACCAATATAAATCGTACGAACTAATCGCGTGGTCATGGCATCCCCAGTTTGAGAACACGATGATAATTTGAGAATATCTGGACTTTAGGGTGAAAAACATGCTGCTAGAGGGAGAGATCCATAAACACCCCCAAATGGCCACGTGAGAGGCGGGAACGAATCGCACGGGACCAATGTACCTCATAGAAACTAACCGCGTGGTCACGGGACCCCCATCTATAGTGCACGATAATAATTTGAAAATACCTAGACTTCGACTTAAAAATAAAAATAAGACGTTATAGGGGGGAACAACGAAACACCCCCAAATGGCCTCGTGACACACACTAATAACACGCATGGGACCAATGTTGAGAGCATGACAATAATTTGAGAATATCTAGACTAAGGCTTAAAAACATGTCGTTAGAGGTCGAAACCACAAAACAACACCCAAACGTAACCGTAATGGCCCCAACACCTCCCAGGGGACCAATGTAACTCATTGTAATTGACTATGTTGTCACGGGACCCCCGATTTGGGAGCAAGACATTAATTTTAAATTATCTAGACTCGAGCTTAAAAACATGTCGTTAGAGGGCAAAACGCCCAAATACCCCACAAACGGCATCGTGATAGGCATTAACACCTCGAACGGGACAAATGTAGCTTGTAGGTACTGACCATGTGGTCACGGGACCCCAAGTTTGAGAGCATGATGGTAATTTAAAAATATCTAGACATACGCTTAAAAATATACCCATGTTGTTAGAGGGACAAACCCCGAAACACCACGCAAATGTCTCCGTGAGAGACACCATCACCTCGCACAAGACCAATGCAGCTAGTAGGAACTGATCGCGTGTTCACGGGACCTCTGGTTTGAGAACACGACGATAATTTGAAAGTATCTCAACATAGGTTTAAAACACATGTCGTTAGATGGAAAAACCTCAAAGCACCCCCAAATCGGCCCCATTAGTGGCACCAACGCCTCTCTCGAGACCAATACAGCTCGTAAGAACATGTCGCATTTTCTCGAGACCCTCGATTTGAGAGCATGACAATAATTTAAAAATGATCTAAACTTTGGCTGAAAAACATAAACATGCCATTAGAGGGGGAAACCTGGATACACACACCAAATAGCCCCGTGAGTGGCACCAGCACCTCGCAGGGGACTAATGCAGATTGTAGGACCTGACCGCGTTGTGAAGGGGCCCTCGATTTGATAGAATGACGATCATTTAAAAATATCTATACTTAGGCTTAAAACATGTCAATGGAGGATACAACACTAAAACATCCCCGTGAGAGGCACCAACACGTCGCACGGGACCAATGTAACGCGTAGAAACTGATCGCATGTTCACGGGACCCTTAGTTTGATAGGACAACACTAATTTCATAATATCTAGACTTAGGCTTAAAAACATAAACTTGCCCTTAGCGGGCAAAACCCTGAAACAACCCTCAATCGGGCTCGTGGGAGGCATCAACACCTCGCACGGGACACATGTAGCTCAAAGAAACTGATCATGTGGTCATGGGACCCCCGATTTGAGAGCACGACGATAATTTGAAAATATCTTCACTTAGGCTTAAAAACATTTCATTAGAGGAAAAAACCATAAAACACCCCCTAACGTCCCCGTGAGAGGCATCAACACCTCGCACGGGACCAATGTAACTCTTAGGAACTGACTGTGTCGTCATGGGACCCCCAATTTGAGAACCTGAAGATAACTTGAAAATATCTAGACTTAGACTTATAAAATGTCGTTAGAGGGAAAAACCCTGAAACACTTCGTATGGTATAAATACAACTCATAGGACCTAACCGCATGGTCAATGGACTCCTAGTTTGAGAGAACATTAATAATTTAGAATATTTAGACTTAGGCTTAAACACACAAACATGATGTTAGTGGGCAAAACACCGAAATGCCCCCCGAATGACCCCATAAGAGGCACATGAAAAATGCAACTCGTAGGAAGTGAACTCCATGTCTTAGGACTCCCGATTTGAGAACACATTGACAATTAGAAAATATTTGGACTAGGCTTAAAAACATTCCGTTAGAGGTCGAAACCCCAAAACACACCCTAAATGGTCCTGTAAGTGGCACCAACACCTCTCACGAGACTCTTCTAAATTGTAGGAACTGACTGCATGGTCACTGGAGCCCATATTTTAGAGCACGATGATAATTTCATAATATCTAGCCTTAGGCATAAAACCATAAACATGTCGTTAGAGCCCCCCCCCCCCCCCCCAATTGGCTTCATCTGAGGCACCAACACCTCGCACGTAACCAATGCAAATCGAAGGAACTGACCACGTGGTTAAGGGATCCCCTTTTAAGAACACGATGATAAATTGAATATATCTAACCTAAGGCGTAAACACAAGCCGTTAGAGGGAGAAACCACGAAGATCCCCCCAAACTGCCCTGTGAGGGGCACCAACACCTCGTACATAACTATTGTTACACGTAAGAACTGACCGTGTGGTCACGGAACCCCCATTTTGAGAGCACAATGATAATTTTAGGGTATCTATACTTAGGGTTAAAAACGTTCCATTAGAGGGAAAAACACCGAAACACCACCCAAACGGCCCCATGATAGGCACCAACACCTGGCATGGGACCAATGTAACTCATAGGAACAAACCACGTGGTCACAGGAACACCAATTTAAGAGCACATAGATAAATTGAAAATATCTAGGATTAGGTTTAAAAATAAGACATTAGAGGGTGAAACCCCGAAACACCCCCTATACGGCTTCGTCAATTGCACCAACACCTCTCAGGGGACCAAGTAACTTGTAGGAAAAGACTGGATGGTCACGGGATCCCCCATTTGAAAACATAATGATAATTTGAGAATATCTCGACAGAGATTTAAAAATACGCCGTTAGAGGGAGAAACCCCGAAATACCCCCAAAATGGCCCCGTGAGAGGCACCAACACCTCACACGGGACCAATGTAACTTTTAGGAACTAACCGCGGGGTCACGGGACCCCCAGATTGAGAGTAAGATATTAATTTGATGATATCTAGACTAAGGCTTAAAAATATAAATATGTCCTTAGAGGAAAAACCCCAAAAGATCCGCCAAGTGGCCCCATGAGAGGCACCGACACCTTGCGTGGGACCAATGCAGCTCGTAGTAGCTGCTCGTGTGGTCAGGGGACCCCCATTTTAAGAACAAGACAATAAATTGAGAATATATAGACTTAGGAATAAAACAAGCCATGAAAGGGAAAAACGAAGAAACACCCCTCTAACAGTCCCGTGAGATGCACCAACACCTCGCAAGGGACCAATGTAACTTTAAGGAACTAATCGTGTGGTCACGGGATGCCCGATTTGAGACTAAGATGATAATTTCAAAATATCTAGACTTAGGGATTAGAACATGCGATTAGAGGGAGAAATCCTAAAACACCGACCTACCAGCCTCGTGAGAGGCACCAACACTTCACGCGGGGACCAATTTAACTTGTAGGAACTAACTGCGTGGTCACGGGTCCCATGATTTGAGAAGATGATGATAACTTGAGAATATCTAGATTTATACATAAAAAACCGTTAGAGGGAAAAACCCCAAAACACTGCCCAAATGGCCCCGTGAGGGGCACCAACACTTTGCATTGAACAAATACAACTCATAGGAACTGATCGCGTAGTCACGGGAAGCCCAATTTGACAGCACAATAATGATTTGAGAATATATACACTTATGCCTAAACACAAAACTATGACGTTTGAGGGAGAAACACGGAAATACCACCCAAATAGCCCCGTGAGAGGCACCAACAAGTCCCACAGTACCAATGCAACTTGTAGGAACTGACCACCTAGTCTGGGGCCCTCTATTTGAGAACATAGCAACAATTTGAAAATATTTGGACTTAGGATTAAAAACACGAGGTTACAGGTTAAAACCCAAAAACACACCCCAAAAGGCCCCGTAAGCGACACCAACCGCATGCACAGGACCAATGTAACTCGTAGGAACTAACTATACGATCACGGGAACCCTAGTTTGATAGGACAATAATAATATGAGGATATATTTCCATAGTATTCAAAACATCAACATGCCATTAGAGGAAAAAACCTTGAAACACCCCTGCAACGGTCACGCAAGAGTCACAAACACCTCGCATGAAACCAATGCCTCTCATCGGAACTTACCGTGTGATTAAGGGACCCCCGATTTGATAAAACGATGATAATTTGAATAAATCTATACTGAGGCATAAAAATAAGCCGTAAGACAACGAAATGGCAAAGATCCCCCTCAAATGGCCCCATGAGAGGCACCCACACCTCGCAGTGAACCAATGTAACTCTTACGAACTGACCGTGTTATCACGAGACCACCATTTTGAGAACACGTGGATAATTTTTGAATATCTAGACTTGGGGTAAAAAAAATTCCGTTAGAGAGAAAACCCCCAAAACACCCCCAACTGGCCCCGTGATGGGCACCAACACCTTGTACGGGTATAATGTAACTCTTTGGAACAAACTACATGCTCACGAGAAGCCCAATTTAAGAGCATGTCAATAAATTGAAGATATCTAAGCTTAGGCTTAAAAACAAGCCGCGTTAGTGAGTGAAACCCTGAAACACCACCTAAATGGCCTCGTCAGAAGTACCAACACCTCTCACAGGACCAATATAACTCTTAGGAATAAATTGCGTGGTCACGGGATACCCAATTTGAAAACATAATAATAATTTGAGAACATCTAGACTTAGGTTTTAAAAACATGTTGTTAGAGGGTGAAACCCCGAAACACCACTCAAATGGCCCCGTGAGGGCACCAACACCTCGCACCGGACCAATGTAATTCATAGGAACTGATTACGTGGTCACGTGACCCCCGATTTAAGAGTACAATGTTAATTTGAGAATATATAGACTATGGCTTAAAAATGCAAATATGCAGTTTGAAGCAAAACCCCAAAACACACTCCAAAGGGCCCCGTGATAGGCACCAAAGCCTCGCACAAGACCAATGCAGCTCGTAGGATTTGACCGCGTGGTCACGCGACCCCCGGTTTGAGAGCAAGGCTAAAATTTGAGAATATATAGGCTTAGGCATAAAAACATGCCATTATAACGGAAAACCCGAAACACCCTCTAATGGCCCCGTGAGATTCACCACCCCCCCACATGGGACCAATGTAACTCGTAGGAACTGATCATGTGGTCACGTGACTCCCAATTTAAGTGTACGATGATAATTAGAAAATATATGTACTTAGTCGTATAAACATGCCGTTAGAGGGAAACACCCCCCAAATGGTACCGTGAGAGACAACAACCACTACACCAATTCTGCTAAATTGTCACGGTCATTGACCTTGACAACTTCAGCTTGTCAAGGTTATTGATCGTGATAATTCTGGGCAAGAAAACTTTTTTTTCACGGTCATGTCACGGTCATTGATCGTGATAAGTTAGTTAGAATTGTCACGGTCGTGTCACGGTTCCTGACCGTGACAAGATTTGTCACGGTCCTTGACTGTGACAATCCCGTGACTATTATTTAAAAAATTGTCACGGTCATTACCCATGACAAGCCCGTGATAAGTTTCATTATCAAGGACTTGTCACGGTCAATGACCGTGATAATTCTGGGCAGAATTGAAAAAAATTCTGCTGGGAAGTATGGCCACTGCCACTGCCTAGCAGTATATTTGTACCTGTTATAGCAACGTTGTACCTATTGAAACATCATATATCCAAATAAAATAGAGATAATGCAAATATCGATTCAAAATAGAGAGAATATGCATCACCATATAATCCAAATATAATTCAAATGTAATAATTTAAAATAATTCAATTCAAACTTAAATCAATGTCACTAAATGTCTGGGGTATGGTTAATGCTGAGGAGGTGAGTAGGCCAAATGATATACGAATTAACACATCCACTAATATACGTCGTTCCGTATTTCTCGTGCAACCAAAATTGGGAGTTCTCCTTCCCGAGCATCACATGCGTGACGAGCACCCAAGACTCGACGTCTTGAAGCTCACGTCCATGATCTAGTGCGCCCTGGATTATGTTCGGGTCCCTTAACCCCCACCCTATCCGCTGGCCATCAAATATATCCAGTATAAACACGCTCGGCCAACCAAGTGTCTACATCGGTCTATTGAAGGGAGGCAAATAGGGAAGTGGATCATCAAAGTCCGCACGTCTCACCGATGAAGCAGCGAGGTTCACATCCTCATCCTTGTCCTACCACACCTCCTTCTCCCGCACCTCCTCTCGCACCACCTTCTCCTTCCCTTTACCCTTATGGTTTCCTCCCAACGAACACTTCACGAATGAGTTCATATCCTGGACCGTCGCCTCCAAACGGAACAACTTCGCATCATGTGAATCCACCGTTTGAGCCAACCCGGTGTCGTTCGTCTCCAATCCGATGATCCTAGATTTGGCTGCCCGCGAGTTCACCCCCCTTGTCGTCCCCTTACAATTAGAGTCAAGCACTTGGATGAGTGCATCTTTGGACAAAGAAGCCTTGTCGGCATCAGACTACGACTCATGCACTTCCTTAAGCTTTTCCTGAAACGACAAAAAGCACATGATTAGTAAAATAAGTAAATTAAAAAATTATAACGTAATTAATAAAAAGTAAATTGTCGGATTACTTACAATCATGGCCGTGATGCTTGGTTACACCTCCTTGTCCTTCCCCTTCTTCGTCCGAAGAGCAACATAAGTATCGAGCATATGTGGCCTACCCCCAGGGCCACTCCCTGTACCCTGAAATAAAATAAAGTAAAATTAGTATCGACCACACAAAGTAAAATAATACAGAATGACATATTTTATGTAGTTTTAGAAATATTAAATCTTACCATCATCCTATGCTCCACCTCGGCATAAGACGTCCGGCCGGAGTAGTGCACGTCTGTCTTTTTTGCCCGATTTTCCCTTCTCGATTGGCGAGATGCCAATTGTCGCTCACCGATCTCATTGTCACTGAACCTTTACCATTGTGCCAATGAGATCGGCTCCTTCGGTGATACGGATTCACGCCATTGGATAATGTACTCTCATGTCTTACCAACGTACCGGGTCCGCATATTTTTCTTCCACATCTTGTGTTGCTCCCTCAACTGCTCCACGACGGAATCTTGTAGCTTTGGATCCAGGTTGAATTGTTCCTGTCCAACAAATACAATGTTCGTTGCAAATAAATATAAATATAAAATGAAATCGTAATCGTAATCGTAATCGTAATCGAAATTGAAATTGAAATTGAAATTGAAATTGAAATTTAAATTGAAATATTCATATTCATATAAATATAAATATAAGTATATTACCTGTAGTGCCACCCAAGCAGCTAACTTGAGCTCATATGGCACCTCCTTCAAACTAATGTACCCCGGGCTGATGATCGTCTTTACCAGCTCGAGGGATCTCGCTAATAGCCCCAACTTGTTCTCGATGGGAATCCCCAATTTTCCAAATTTGGTGACACTAGGGGCCGAGGAGCCCTCGTCGCCTCCGCTACAACCGAGCCCAGACAACATCATCATAACCAGCATCACCATCCTCCCGTTAATACCTGAAGGAGACATTTTCTGTAAAAAAATGTTATTAGTACATATCAAAATGAATTAAAAGAAGACATTCATATATGTACTATTACTACAAATAAAAATGAATTGTTACTGTTAATATGTACAAGAGTGAAACATCCCCTCCCACCCCCCACAAACAGCCCCCCACCCTGCCCCACCCTCTACCCCCACCCTGCCCCGACCCCCTTACCACCCCCACCCACCACACACGCACACAAGCACACACATATTTTAAAAATTGTGTTTGAGGACATATAAACACCCCCACCCCTCCCCACCCCCTACCCTACCCCATGTCCCACCCCCACCCCGCCCCACCCCCACCCACCACACATGCACACACACACGCACATCATTTACAAGTATTGTCATGGTCATTTATAAGTATTGTCACGGTCATTGACCGTGCCACCCCCTACCCCCACCCCACCCACCACTCAAAAAATTTATGGCATTTTGAAAAAAAAATATTCAGGCGGTGGACAATTCATTGTAATAATATAGGAATTGCGTTTTGTATTTCCTTATTTTTAGCATTGTTGGATTTAATGGAATTTTTTCTAAGTAAATATTGCTAATTAATTAATTTCCTTAAAGTGAAAGTCTTTTCCATAAATGAAAATTTGTTAATTACCTTATATTTCTTATAAAATGCTTCAAATTTGTTAATTACCTTATATTTCTTAACACCTAGACTCTGGTTTTACCCAACGGTAGCCCAAATCCAAGTCGATGTGTATTATTATTGTATGTGTGTGTGTGTGTGTGTGCGTGTTTCATATAGTTGTCTTTGGTTCCTAAAGAAATCTAGTATGCCCCAATTTTATGCCAAGTAACCGATCAACTATCTTATCATGACTCAATGGTAAAACACACTCGAGAGTTGGATGTATAACCCCCCAGGCCACAAAATAATCTATATAACTATATAAAAACTGAAGAGGAAATGTACCACACACAAAAGCCAACCTCTTCATTGATGATGAGGTAATGTACCTCTTACATTTTATTCCAAGGCAAGCCACCTCTTACATTTGATTCCATTCCAGATTAAGATATGCAGACGTTTTATTCCAACAATTTAATATATACATAAATAAATGCGTATATTATTTTTTGTTATTATGTTTTAGGGATTCTTTTTGATATGCATGCATGAATTTTAATTGTTACGATTAATTAATCATCAAATTTTGCAATTTAATTCGTAGAATATATTGTGTTAAATAGGTCAGAACAACAAAATAATACAATTTAGTTAAATTCCGCCACGCATCACGTGGACTTCATGCTAGTATATATATATAAACACCCCCCACCCCTCCCCACCCCTTCCCCTTCCCCATGCCCCACCCCCACCCCCCCCCCCCACCCACACGCACACATACACAAGCACAACCCCCCTGCCCCACCCCCACCCACCACACAAACATACACACACACACACACACATATATATACACACAATCATATATATATATATATATATATATATATATATATATATATATATATATATATATATATATATATATATATATATATATATATATATATATATATAATGGAAGAGAGAGAGAGTAACCTAAAAGTGAGAGAGAGAGAGAGAGAGAGAGAGAGAGAGAGAACGCAGCGTAGAGAGAGAGAGACAAAAAAAAAGGAGGGAAGAAACGGAGGGGGAAAAAAGAAGAGAAAGGGTTTTTTACTACTACATTTGTCACGGTCGTGTCACGGTCAATGACCGTGACAATAATTTGTCACGGCCTTGTCACGGTCATTGACCGTGACACAAAACGCGTGTTTGTTATCACAATCATTGACCGTGACAAGGCTAAGAGCTGGAAGGGTGCCAATTTACCCATTTTGGTGTAGTGAACACCTCGCACGGGACCAATGTACCTTGTAGGAACTGACCACCTAGTCACGAGACCCCCAGTTTGCGAGTACGACAATGATTTGAAAATATCTAGACTGTGGCTCAAAAACAAAAACATGTCGTTACACGGTGAAACCACAAAACACCCCCCTAACGTCCCCGTGAGATGCACTAACACGTCACACGGGACAAATGCAACTCGTAGGAACTGATTTCATGGTCGCGGGAACCTCTATTTGAGAGAAACACGATAATTTGAAAATATCTAGACTTCGGTTTAAAAACATGCCGTTAGAGGACCAAACTCGAGACACCCCCAAAAAGTAGGTGAGAGGCACCAACACCTCGCATGGGACCAATCTAACTCGTAGGAACTGATCGCGTGGTTACGGGCCCCCTGATTTGAGAACATTACAATAATGTGAGAATATATGGACTTAAGAATAAAAACATGCCATTATATTTCCAAACTCGAAACACACCCAAACGACCCCATGAGAGGCACCAACACCTCGCATAGGTCCAATGAGAGGCATGCCATTAAAAACATGTCGTTAGAGGACAATTTGAAAATATATAAACTTAGCCTTAAAAACATGCCGTTAGAGGACGGAACCCCGAAACACCCCCTAAATGGCCCCATGAGAGGCATTAACACTTCGAATAAGACCAATGTAGCTCGTAGGTACTGATCACGTGGGCAGGGGACCTCTAATTTGAGAGCACAATGATAATTTGAAAATATATAGACTTGAGCTTAAAAACATAAAGATGTCATTAGATGGCCAAAAACCCAAAACACAACCCAAATGACTCCATGATAGGCACCAACACCTCACACCGAACCAATTCAACTCGTAGGAACTTATCGCATGGTCATGTGACCCCCATTTTGAGAACACACAAATAATTTGAAAATATATAGACATAGGCTTAAAGTATGTCATTAGAGGTCGAAAACCATAGACACATGACCCCCATTTGAGAGAACGATGATAATTTGAAAAATATCTTAACTTAGGATTTAAAACATAAACATGCCATTAGAGGGCCAAAAACTGAAACACCCCCGATATAACTTCGTGAGTGGCATTAACACCTCGCACGAGACCAATCCATCTCATAGGAACTAATCGCGTGGTCATGGGGTCCTCGATTTGAGAGCACAACGATAATTTGAAGATATCTAGACTAAGTCTTAAAAACATGTTGTTAGGAGATGAAACCCCAAAACGGCCCCATGATAGGCACCAACACCTCTCACGGGACTAATATAATCCATACGAACTGGTTGTGTGGTCATTAGACCCCTATTTTAAGGGCACTGCTATAATTTGAAAACATGTAGACTTAGGATTCAAATCATAAACATTCCTTTAGAGGGATAAAACCTAAAACACCCCAAAAACTACCTCGTTAGATGCACCAACTCCTCGTACATTACCAATCGAACTCATAGGAATTGATCGCGTGTTCACAGAACCCTTGGTTTGAGAGAGTTACTATAATTTGAAAATTTCCAGACTTAGGCTTAAAATAATAAACTTTCCCTTAGAGGGTGAAACCCCGAAACACCCCTTAAATGGCCTGGTGAGAGGCATCAACACCTCACACGGCACCAATGCAACTCGTATGAACTGACCACGTGGTGATGGGACCCCCGATTTGAGAACATGATGATAATTTGAAAATATGTAGACTTAGGCCTGAAAAGATGCCGTTAGAGGACAAAACCTAAAAACACCCCCCAAACATCCCCGTGAGAGGAACCAAAACCTTGCACGGAATGAATGTAACTCATAGGAACTAAGCGTGTTGTCATGGGTCCCCCCGATTTGAGAACATGACGATAACTTGAGAATATCTCGAATAAGCCTTAACAAATTCTGTTAGAGGGCAAAACCCCGAAACACCGCCCAAATGGCCCCGTGAGAGGCACCAGCACTTCGTATGAAATAAATACATTAGATAGGAACTAAAAGCATGGTCACAAGACCCCCAATTTGAGATATCATTTATAATTTAGAATATATAGACTTAGTCTTAAACACACAAATATGATGTTAGCGGCAAAAACACTGAAATACCATCGAACGGCCCCGAGAGAGGCACCGACACCTCTCACATGACCAATCCAACTCGTAGAAACTGACTGCTTGGTACGAGAACCCTCAATTTGAGAACATGATGACAATTTAAAAATAGTTGGACTTAGGGTAAAAAAACATGTCGTCAGAGGTCGAAACTCAAAAACAGACCCCAAAAGCGCTGAAAGAGGCACCAACACCTCGTACAGGACAAATCAAACTCATAGGAACTGATCGCATGTTTACGAGAACCTCGGTTTGATATCGTGATGATAATTTAAGAATATGTAGCCTTAAAACACTCCCCAAACGGCCCTGTGAGAGGCACCAACACGTCGCACCGGACCAATGTATCTCGTAGGAACTGACCACGTGGTCACGTGACCCCCGATTTGAGAGCACAATGTTAATTTCAGAATATCTAGACTAAGAATTACAAATATAAATATGCAGTTAGAGGAAAACCTCCAAAACACCCTCCAAACGTCCCAGTGAGAGGGACCAACACCTTCCACGGGACTAATGCATCTCATAGGAGATGACCGAGTGGTCACGGGACCCTCAGTTTGGGAACAAGACAATAATTTGAGAATATATAAAATTGGCATAAAACATGTCGTTAACGGGAAAAGCCACGAAACACCCCCTAACGGCCCCGTGAGACACACCAACACCTCGAACGAGACCAATGTAACTTAAAGAAACTGTTAATGTGGTCATGGGATGCCCAGTTTCCAAACATGACGATAATTTGAGAATATCTAAACTTAAGGATAAAAACATTATGTTTGAGGGAGAAATCCTGAAACACCACCCAAATGGTCCCGTGAGAGGCACCAACACCTTGCACGGGATCAATGTAACTTATAGGAACTGATCGCGTGGTCACGGGTACCCTGGTTTTGATAACATGGAAATAAGTTGGGAATATCTAAACTAAGGCTTAAAAAATGTCGTTAGAGGGCAAAACCCCAAAACACGGCCCAAATGGCCCCGTGAGAGTCACCAACACTTCGCACTGGACAAATACAACTCATAGGAACTAACAAAGTGGCCACGGGATCCCCAGTTTGAGAGCAAAATAATAATTTGAGAATATCTAGATGTAGGCTTAAACAAACAATTATGTTTTTTGAGGGAGAAACACCTAAATACCACCCAAACGGCCCCGTGAGAGGCACCAACACCTCGCACAAGACCAATGCAGCTCGTAGAAACTGATAGCCTGGTTCGGGTACTTAGGCCTAAAAACACGTGATTAGAGGTTGAAATCACAAAACACACCCCAAAAGGTGCGTAAAAAGTACCAAGACCTCACAGAGACCAATGTAACTTCTAAAAACTGACTGCATCGTCACGAAAACCCCAGTTTGAGAGCATGATGATAATTTGATGATATATAGCCTTAGACCTAAAAACATCAACATGTCGTTGGAGGGATAAACCCCCCAACCGGCCGCGCTAGAGTTCGGAATACCTCGCACGAAACCAATGCAACTCGTAAGAACTAATTGTGTGGTCAAGGGACCACCAATTTGAGAACATGACAATAATTTCAATAAACCTAGATCGGGGCCTAAAAATAAGTCGTTAGAGGGAAAAACTCGGAAGCGCCCCTAAACGGACCTGTGAGAGGCATCAACACCTCATACGAAACCAATGTAACTCGTAAGAACTGACCGTGTGGTCACGGGACCCACATGTTGATAATTTTATAATACTACACTGCATCTTAAAAACATGTCGTTAGAGGGATAACCTCCAAAACACCCCCAAACTGTCCCATGATTAGCAGCAACACCTTACACGGGTATAATATAGCTCGTAGGAACAAAAATCATGGTCAATAGAACCCCAGTTTAAATGCACGTTGATAATTTGAAAACCTCTAGGTTTAGGATTAAAAACAAGCCAATAGAGAGTGAAACCCCAAAACACCCCCTAAATGGCCTCGTCAGAGGCACCAACACCTCTCACGGGACAAATATAACTCGTAGGAACCAACCGAGTGGTCATGGGATCCACGATTTGAAAAAAGAATGATAGTTGAGAATATATATGCTTAGGTTAAAAAATATATCGTTAAAGGGTAAAACACCAAAACACCCCCCAAATGGCCCCGTGAAAGGTACCAACCCCTCACACCGGACAAATGTAACTCGTAGATACTGTCCGCATGATTACGGGACCCCCATTTATATTGAACGATGTTAATTTAATAATATCTATACTAAGGCTTAAAAAATAAATACTCTATTAGAAACAAAACCCCAAAACACAATCCAAATGGCCCCGTGTGAGGCACCAACACGTCGCACGGGACCAATTCAGCTCGTAGGAGCTGACTACGTGGTCACGGGCCCCCCAGTTTGTGAACATGACAAAAAACTAAGAATCTATAGACTTAGGCATAAAAACATGTCGTTATAGGGAAAAACCCGAATCACCCCCTAACGGCCCTGTGATATGCACCAACACCTCGCATGGGGGACCAATGTAACTCGTAGGAATTAACCATGTAGTCATGGGACTCCAGGTTTGAGAGTAATATATTATTTAGAAAAAACCTACACTTAGTCTAAAAAATATACTGTTAGAGGACGAAACCCGAAACACCCCCCAAACAGCACGTGAGAGGCACCAACACCTCGCATGGGACCAACGTAACTCGTACAAACTGATTGCGTGGTCACGGGTCCCCTAATTTGAGAAAATGACAAAAATTTAAGAATATATAGTCTTAGACATAAAAACATGGCATTATAATTCAAAACCCTAACCCCCCCCCAATCGTCCACATGAGCAGAACCAACACCTCACACGTGTCCAATGAACTCATAGGACCTGACTGCCTGGTCACGGAACTCTCGATTTGATAGCACAACGATAATTTCAAAATATCTTGACTTAGTCATAAAAACATGCCTTTACAGGGAGAAACACCGAACCACCCCTTAAACGGTTCCGTGAGAGGCATTAACACCTCAAACCAGACCAATGCAGCTCATAGGTACTTATTGCGTGGTCACGGGACCCCCGATTTGATATCACAATGATAATTTCAAAAAATGTAAACTTGGGCTTACAAATATAAACATGTCATTAGATGGCCAAACCCCGAAACACCACCCAAATGGCTCCGTGAGAGGCACAAACACCTCGCACCGGACCAATACAACTCGTATGAATTGACCGCGTGGTTACGGGACCCCCGTTTTAAGAACACGATGATAATTTGAAAATATATAGACATAGGCTTAAAACCTGCCATTAGAGGGAAAAACTCTCGGTCAAAGGACCAATGATTTGAGAGAATGACGATAATTTACAAAATATCAAAACCTGGGCTTGAAAACATAAACATGTCGTTAAAGGGTGAAACACCCCCGAAACAATTTCGTGAGTGGCATTAGCACCTCGCAAGGGATCAATCCAACTCGTAGGAACTGACCGCATGGTCACGGGGCCCTCGATTTGAGATCACATTGATAATTTGAAAATATCTAAACTTAGCCTTAAAAACTCGTTGTTAGAGGATGAAACCCCAAAACAACCCTTAACAGCCCCATGATAGGCACCAAAACGTCACACGGGACCAAATGGAACTCGTAAGAACTGATCGCGTGGTAACGGGACCCCTGTATTAAGACCACTACAATAATCTGAAAATATCTAGATTTGGATTAAAAATATAAGCATGACCTTAGAGGGCGAAATCCCAAAAAAAAAACCTGAAACAACCTCGTGAGAGGCATCAACCCCTCACACGGGATAAATGCATCTCAAAGGAACTGACCGCGTGGTCATGGGACCCCCGATTTGAGAGCACGAATATAATTAAAAAATATCTAGACTTCGTCGTAAAAACATAAACATGTCGTTAGAGGTTGAAACCTCGAAACACCCCCAGATGACCCCGTGAAAGGCACCAACACCTCATACGGGACCAATGCAAGTCATAGGAGCTAGCTGTGTGGTCACATGACCCCCGAATTGAGAGCACGGCATTATTTCAGAATATCTTTTCTTAAACTTAAAACACAAATATGTTGTAAGAGGGAAAACCCTGGAAAACCCTCCAAATGGCCCCATGAGTGGAATTAACACCTCACACGGGACAAATACAACTCTTAGGAGGTGATCGCGTTGTCATGAGAACCCCATTTTGAGAACACAACAATAATTTTAGAATATATAGACTCAAGCATAAAAACACATCATTATCTTTCAAAACCCGAAACACCCCTAATTGGCCCCATGAGAGGCACCTACACATTGCACGGTTCCAATATACCTCGTAGGACCTAACCATGTGGTCATGAGACTCCCGGTTTGAGAGCACGATGATTATTTTAAAATAACTTGACTTAGGCTTAAAAACATGCCATTAGAGGGACAAAATCCCGAAACACCACCTAAATAGCCCTGTGAGAGGCATTAACACCTCGCACGAGACCAATGTAGCTCATACGTACTGATCGCGTGGTCGTCGGACCCCCAGTTTGAGATCATAATGATAATTTTAAAATATCTAGAATTAGACTTAAAAACATAAACATGTCGTTAGACGGTCAAACCCCGAAATACCCCCCCAAAAGGCTCCATGAGAGGCACCAAAACCTCACACCAGACCTATGTACCTCGTAAGAACTGATTGCGTGGTCAGGGGAGCCCCGATTTAAGAACATGACGATAATTTCAAAATATATAGACAGAGAATTAAAAACATGTCATTAGAGGGTGAAACCCAGGGCCATAGGACCCCCGGTTTGAGAGCACGATGATAATTTGAAAAATATCTAAACTTAGGATTAAAAACATAAACATGTTGGTGGGGGAAAAAAACATTGATACAACACCGAGAGTGTCACTAAAACATCGCAGAGGACTAATGCAACTCGTAGGAATTAACTGAGTGCTCATAGGGCCCTCGGTTTGACAACACAATGATATTTTGAAAATATATACACTTAAGCTTAAAAACATGTCGTTAGATGATGAAGATTCCAAAAAAAAATGGCGCCTCCAGAGGCACCAACACCTCGCACGGGACCAATGTAACTCGTAGAAACTGATCGCGTTGTTACGGGACCCATGGTTTGAGAGAACAACGATAATTTGAAAATATCTAGACTTAGGCTTAAAAACATTGACAAGCCCTTAGAGGACAAAACCTCAAAACATCCTTAAAATGGCCTCATTAAAGGCATCAACACCTCGCACAGGACCAATGCAGCTCAAAGGAACTGACTGCATGGTCATGGGACCCCCGATTTGAGAGCACGGCAATAATTTGAAAATATATAGACATAGGATTAAAAACATGTTGTAGGATGGGGAAACCCCAAAACACCCCCGCAAACGGCCCCGTAAGAGTCACTAACACGTTGCATGAGAAAAATGTAACTCGAAGAAACTGATCGTGTGGTCATGGGACCCCTGATTTCAGATAACAGTGATAATTACTGAATATCTAGGCTTAGCTTAAAAACACAAACATGCCATTTGAGAGCGAAACCCCAAAACACACCCCAAATGGCCCCTTGAGAGGAACCCACTCCTCTTCCGGGACCAATGTAACTTGTAGGAACAGACCAGGTGGTCATGGGACCCTCATCTTGAGAGAAAAATGATAATTTGAGAATATCTAGACTTAGGATTAAAAATATAAACATGTCATTAGTGGGATAAATGCAACTCATTAGAACTGATAGCGTGGTCACGGGACCCTCGGTTTGAGAGCATGATGATAATTTAAGAATTTATGGACTTAGGCTTAATCACATAAACAAGTCATTAGAGGGACAAACACTGAAATACCCCTAAACGGCCCAGTGAGAGGCACTAACACTTCACAGGAGACCAATGCATCTCGTCAGAACTGATCGTATGGTCACAAAACCCTCGGTTTGAGAACGTGACAACAATTTAAAAATATAAATTCTTTGGCTTATAAGCTTGATGTTAGAGGCTGAAACACCGAAACACCCTCCAAAAGGCCCTGTGAGAGACACCAACAGCTTAGACGGAACCAATGTAACTTTTAGGAGTTGATCTGGTGATCACGTGACCCCTGGTTTGTGAGAACGATGATAATTTGAGAATAAGAAGACTTAAGAGGAAAATATAAACACGTCGTAAGAGTTGAAAGACCCAAAAGCCCCTCTAAAGGACCATGTGAGAGGAGCGAATACCTTGTACGGGACTAATGCAACTCCTAGGACTAACTGCGTGGTCATGGGACCCCTATCTTGAGAACATGGCAATAATTTGAGAATATATTGACTTGCGCATAAAAACATACCATAATAGGGAAAATCCTGAAACACCCCCAAAGGGCCACATGAGAGGCACCAACACTTTGCATGGGACAATGTAACTCGTAGGAACTGACAATGTGGTAATGAGACTCCTCATTTGAGAGGATGATTATAATTTGACAGTATCTATACTAAGGCTTAAAAACAAGCCATTAGATGATGAAACTGTGAAACACCCTCCAAATGGCCCCGTGAGAGGGAACAACACTTCACACGGGACCAACGCAGCTCGTAAGAATTAACCACATAGTCACGGCACCTCGGGTTTAAGCTCAGTGATAATTTGAGAATATGTAGTCTTAGGCTTAAAAATATAAACATGCCGTTAGAGGGACAAACCCATAATCAACTCTTAAACGAACGTGTTAGAAGAACTAACACCTCGCGCAGGACTAATCCAGTTTATAGGAACTGACCATATGGTTAAGGGACCCCCAATTTGAAAATATCTAGACTAAGGCATAAAAACATGTCGTTAGAGGGCGAAACCCCTAAACGCCCACCAAACGGCCATGTGTGAGGTACCAACACCTCGCAAAAAACTAATGTAACTTCTAGGAACTGATCCGATGGTCATGTTACCCCTGATTAGTGAGAATTGAGATAATTTGAGAATATCAAGACTTAGGATGAAAAATATAAACAAGCCGTAAGGGGGAAATAGCAGAACACACCCTAAATGGCCCAGTGAGAGGCGCCAACATATCGCACGGGACCAATGCAACTCGTAAGACTAATCGCGTGGTCACATGACCCCTAGTTTGAAATCACGATAATAATTTGAGAATGTATTGACTTACAATTAAAGGGAGAAACCACAAAACACCCCAAATGGCCTCGTGATACCTAACACCTCGCACTGGAACAATATTACTCATAGGAATAGGTCTCCTGGTCACGGGACCCACGGTTTAAGAGAACGATGATAATTTAAGAATATGCGTACTTTGGATTAATCACATAAACATGATGTTAGAGGTAGAAACACCAAAATATCCCCCAAACGGCCCAATGAGAGGCACCAACACCTCACATTGGACCAATGCAACTCGTAGGAACTGATCGCCTGGTCACGGAGCCTCGATTTGAGAACATGATGACAATTTCAAATTATATATTCTTAGGCTTACAAGGATGCCGTTAGAGGTTGATTCACCAAAACACCCTCGAAAAGGACCTGTGAGAGGCACTAACGCCTAGAACCGAATAAATGTAACTTATAGGAGTTGACCGGGTGATCACGTGATCCCTAGTTTATGATAACGATGATAATTTGAATATAACAAGCCTTAAGGTAAAAAATATAAACATTTAATAAGAGGTCAAAAGCCTGAAACACCCTCCCAAAGGACCCTGTGAGAGGCCCCAACACCTCGCACGGGACCAATGCAACTCGTAGGACTAACCACGTGGACATGGGACCCCCGATTTCAAAACACGACAATAATTTGAGAATATATTGACTTAGGCATAAATATATACCGTAATAGGGAAAATCCTAAACCACCTCCAAACGGCACAGTGAGAGGCACTAACACCTTGCACGGGACAATGTAACTCGTAGGATCCGACCATGTGGTTACGGGACTCCTCTTTTGATAACATGACAATAATTTAACAATATTTAGACTAAGGCTAAAAAACATGCCATTAGAGGGCGAAACCCCAAAACACCACCCAAATGGCCCCATAAGAGGTGTCAACACGTCAAACGGGAACTATGAAGCCCGTAAGAGATCACAACGTTGTCACGAGACCCCATATTTGAGCGGACGCTAAAAATTTCAAAATATTTATCCTTAGCCTTAAAAACATAAACATGCCATTAGAGGACAAACCCCGAATCACCTCCTAAATGGCAGTGCCAAAGGAACTAACACCTCGGGGAGGACCAATACATCTTATAGGAACTAAACACGTGGTCAAGGGACCCCCAATTTGAAAACATTATGATAATTTGAAAATATCTAGACCGAGACTTAAAAACATGCCGCTAGAGGGTGAAACCCTGAAACGCCCATTAAACGGCCATGCACTAGTCACCAACACCTCGTAAAGAATCAATGTAACTTAAGGGAATTAACCGGGTGGTCATGTGACCCCCGAATAGTGAGAAAATAGATAATTTGAGAATATCAAGGCTTAGGCTAAGAAACATAAACAAGTCGTAAGAGGGCAAAATCCCAAAACACCCTCTAAATAGCCCAATGGGAGGCACTAACATATCGCACGGGACCAATGGATCTCGTAGGACTAACCGCATGGTCACGGGACCCCCAGTTTGAGATCACGACAATAATTTAAGAATGTATAGACATAGTATTATAGGGAAAAACCTCAAAACACCCCAAACGGCCACGTGAGATGCACTAACACCTCGTATGTGACCAATGTTACTCGTAAGACAGGACCGCCTGGTCACGGGACCCACGTTTTTATGGCACGATGATAATTAAAGAATTTATATACTTAGACTTAATTAAATAAACATGCCTTTAGAGGGCAAAACACCGAAATACCCCCCAAATGGTCCAGTGAGAGGCACCAACACCTCGCATTGGACCAATGCAGCTGGTAGGAATAGATTGCCTGGTCACGAGACCCTTTGTTCGAGAACATGATGACAAATTGAAAATATATATTCTTAGGCTTATAAGCATGCCGTTACAAGTTGAAACACCGGAACACCCTCCACAAGGCCCTGTGAGAGGCACCAACACCTCGAACCGAATAAATGTATTTTGTAGGAGCTGACCGGGTGATCATGTGACCCCCAGTTATTTATAACAACGATAATTTGAATATAAGAAGAATTAAGGTGAAAAATATAAACATGTCATAAGAGGTCAAAACCCCAAAATGCCCTCCCAAAGGATCCCGTGAGAGGCACCAACACCTCGCATGGGACCAATGCAACTCGTAGGACTGACCGCATGGTCACGGGACCCCCGGTTTGAGAACACAAAAATAATTTGAGAATATATTAAGTTTGGAAGAAAAACATTACGTAATAGGGTAAATCCTAAAACACCTCCAACCGGCAACGTGAGAGGCACCAACACTTTGCACGAGACAATGTAACTCGTAGGACCTAACCATGTGGTCACGGGACTCGTCTTTTGAGAACATGAAGATAATTTGACAATATTTAGACTAAGGCTTAAAAACATGCCATTAGAGGGAGAAACCCAGAAATCATCCCCCAAATGGCCCCGTAAGAGTTACCAACACCTCACACGAGACCTATGGAGCTCGTAAGAATTGATCGCGTGGTCACGGGACCCCATATTTGACCACACAATGATAATTTGAAAATATCTATCCTTAGGATTAAAATAATAAGCATGTCGTTAGAGGGACAAACCCCGAATCACCTCCCAAACGGCAGTGTCAGAGGAGCCAACATGCCGTTAGAGGGAAAAACTCTCAAACGCCCACCAAATGGCCATGCGCGAGGCACCATCACCTCGCAAAGAACCAATGTAAGTTATGGGAATGGACCGAGTGGTCATGTGACCACTGATTAGTTAAAGCGGAGATAATTTGAGAATATCAAGACTTATGCTTAAAAATATAAACAAGTCGTAAGAGGGAAAAATCACGAAACATCCTCCAAATGGCCCAATGAGAGTCACTAACACCTCACACGAGACTAATACAGCTCGTAGGACTAATTGCGTGGTCACAGGACACCTAGTTTGAGATCACGACAATAGTTTGAGAATATATAGACTCAGGAAAAAAACATACCATAATAGGGCAAATCCCGAACACCCCCACACAGCCCTGGGAGAGACACCAACACCTCGCACGGGATAATGTAACTCGTAAGAACTGACCACATGGTCATGAGACTTCTAGTTTGAGGGCACGATGATAATTTCAAAATATATAGACTTAGTCTTAAAACATGCTATTAGAGGGCAAAACCCAAAAACACTCCCCAAATGGCCCCATGAGAGGCACCAACACCTCACACAGGACCAATGCAGCGCGTAGGAATTTATCGCATGGTCACAGGACCCCGAGTTTGAGGGCCCAGTGATAATTTGAAAATATCTAGCCTTAGGCTTAAAAACATAAACATTCCATTTGAGGGAGAAACCCCAAATGACCCCCTCCCAAACAGTCGTGTCAAAGGAACCAACACCTCACATAGGACCAATCCAACTCGTAAGAACTGACCACATGGTCAAGGGACCACCTATTTGAAAACATGATGGTAATTTGAAAATATCAAGATTAAGATTTAAAAAGATCCCGTTAGAGGGAGAAACCCTGAAACGATCGCCCAACGACCATGTGATAGGCTAGAACACCTATCACAGAACGAATGTAACTTGTAAGAACAGACCGGGTGGTCCTATGACCCCCGATTTGTGAGAACGGATATAATTTGGGAGTATCAAGACTTAGGCTGAAAAAATATAAAAAAGCCGTAAGAGGGAAAAACCTGAAACACCCTCCAAATTGCCTCGTTAGAGGCACCAACACCTGGCATGGGATCAATGAAGCTCGTAGGACTAACTACGTGGTCATAGAACCCTTTGTTTTAGAACATGATAATAATTTTAGAATCAATAAACTTAGGTGAAAAAAACATGCCATTAGAGGGAAAATTTTAAAACACCCCCAAATAGCCTTATGAGAGGCACAACACCTCGCACAGAACCAATGTAATTCGTAGTAACAGACCACGTGGTCATGAGACTTCAAATTTTAGAGCATGGCAATAATTTAAAAATATATATACTTAGGCTTCAAAACATGTCGTTAGAAGGAGAAATTCTGAAACACACCTGAACGGGCTCGTGAGACGTACTAACACCTCGCACGTGACCAATGTACCTCATAGGAATTAATCGCTTGGTCTTGGAACCACCAGTTTGAGAACACTAGGATAATTTGAAATATCTACACTTCGGCTTAAAATTAAAAACATGTCATTATAATGCCAAACCACAAAACACCCCCCAAACGGCCTCGTGAGACACACCAACATCATGCACGGTACCAATGTTGAGAGCACGACGATAATTTGAGAATATCTATACTTACTCTTAAAAAGATGTCATCAAAGGGATAAACTCCAAAACACCCTCCAAACGGCCCCATGACGGGATCAATGTAGCTTGTAGGAACTGACCACGTGCTCACGGGACGACCAATTTGAGAGAACGATGATAATTTGATAATATATAGATTTAGGCGTAAAGACATAAACTTGCCGTTACATGTGAAAGCCCAAAACAACACCCCAAATGACCCTGTGAGAGGCACCAACACCTTGTAAAGGACAATTGCAGCTCGAAACAAATGACTTTGTGGTTATGGGACCATCGATTTAAGAACACGATGTTAATTTGGAAATATTTAGGCTTAGGATTATAAACATATCTTTAGAGGGCAAAACCCCAAAACACTCCCCAAATGGCCACGTGTGAGTCATCGACACCTCGTACGGGATCAACGCAGGTCGTAGGAATTGATCACGTGGTCATAGGACCCCCAGTTTGAGCTCACAATGATAATTTTAAAATATATAGACTTAGGATTAAAAACATAAACATGTCATTACAAGTAAAACCCAAAACTACATCCAAACGGCCCCGTGAATGGAACAACCCCCCCCCCCCCCCCCCCCGCATGGGACCAATGCAGCTCATACGAACGTAATCGCATGGTCTTAGAACTCTAGGTTTGAGAGAACAACGATAATTTGGAAGTATATAGACTTTGTCTTAAAAACATAAACATGTTGTTAAATGGTGAAACCCCAAAACACCCCACCCCAAATGGCCCCATGAGATCCACCAATACCTCGCAAGAGACCAATGAAGCTCGTAGGAACTGACCACATGGTCACGGGACCGTCTATTTGAGAGCATGATGATAATTTGAAAATATAAATACGAAGGCATAAAAACATGTCGTTAGAGGTAAAAACCCTAAAACCCCCTCCTAAAAGTCCACGTGAGAGGCACCAATACCTCGCACAGGGCCAATGTAACTCGTAAGAACTTACCGCGTGGTCATGGGACTCCCGAATTAAGATCACGGCGATAATTTGAGAATATATGGACTTAAGTTTAAAAACATGCCATTAGAGGATGAAACCTCGATACACCAACACCTTGCACGGGAACAATGTAACTCGTATGAATAAATCCCATCATCACAAGAACCCCAATTTGAGAGAACGACGACAATTTAAAAATATCAAGTCTTCATCTTAAGAACATGTTGTTAAAGCGTGAAACCTCGAAGCACCCCCAAACGGCCCCGTGAGAGACACTAACACCTCGCACGGGACCAATGTAACTCGTAAGAACTGACCATGTGGAAATGGGAATCCTGATTTGAGAGCATGACTATTATTTGAAAATATCTTGACTTACGCTTAAAAGCATGCCGTTAGAGGGTGAAATCTTGAAACACCCCCAAACGGCCCGTGAGAGGCACCAACACATCGCACGGGACCAATGTACCTCGTAGGAACTGCTTGCACGGTCACGGGACCCACAATTTTAGAGCACGAGATTAATTTGAAAATATCTAGACTTCTTCTTAAAAAAATGCCATTATAGGGTAAATCCATGAAACCCCACCAAACGGCCTCATGAGACATGTCAATAACACGCATGGGACCAATGTTGAGAGAACGATAATAATTTTAGAATATCTAGACTTAGACATGTAAAAATGTCTTTAGAGGATGAAACCTTTACCCCCCCCCAATGGCCCATTAAGGGAGACCAACACCTCACACAGTAGCAATGCAGTTCGTAGGAACTGATTGTGTTGTCACGGGACCGCTAATTTGAGATCACGACGATAATTTTAAAATATCTAGATTCAAGATTAAACAAATAAACAAGCCATTAGAGGGAGAAACCCTAAAACACCTCCCAAATGGCCCAGTGAGAGCCATTGGTACCTCGCACCAGACAAATGCAGCTTGTACGAAATGATCCCATGCTTACACAACCACCGCTTTGAGAGCACAATTATAATTTGAAAATATCTAGACTTACGCTTAAAAACATTCCATTAGATTGTGAAACCTGAAACACCCTCCAAACGGTCTCATGAGAGGCACAAACAACTCGCACAGGACCAATGTAACTCATCTGAATTGATTGTGTTGTTAGGAGACCCATGGTTTGTGAACATGATGAGAATTTTAGAATACCTATAGTTAGCATTGAAAACATGTCGTTAGAGGATGAAACCCCGAAACATCCCCCAAACGACCCTCTGAGGGGCACCAACACTTTGCATGGGACTAATGTAACTCGTAGGAATAAAATTCATGGTCACAATAGCCCTAATTTGAGAGCACGATGACAATTTGAAAGTATATAGTCTTCGTCTTAACATGTTGTTAAAGCGTGAAACCTCAAAGCACCCCCAAACGGCCCCGTGAGAGTCACCAACACCTCGCACGGGACCAATGTAACTCGTAAGAACCGACCACGTGGACATGGGACTCCTAATTTGAGGTCATGACAATTATTTTAAAATATCTTGACTTACGCTTAAAAACATGCCGTTAGAACGTGTAATCTCGAAACACCCTTAAACGGCCCCGTGAGAGGCACCAACACCTCACACGGGACTAATGTAACTCGTAGAAACTGGCCGCGTGGTCACGGGACCCACGATTTTAGACCACGAGGATAATTTGAAAATATCTAGACTTCTTCTTAAAAAAATTATGTTATAAGGTAAATCCATGAAACCCAACCAAACGGCCTCATGAGACACGCCAAAAACATGCATGGGAACAATGTTGAGAGCACGATAATAATTTTAAAATATTTAGACTTAGACTTAAAAAGATGTCTTTAGAGGATGAAACCTTGCACCCCCCCCCCCAAACGTCCCATTGAGCGGGACAAACACCTCACACAGTAGCAATACAGTTCGTAGGAACTATTTGTGTTTTCACACGACCGCCAATTTGATATCATGACGATAATTTTAAAATATCTAGATTTAGGCTTAAAGAAATAAACATGCCATTAGAGAGAGAAATCCTAGAACACCTCCCAAATGGCCCAGTGAGAGGCACCGACCCCTCGCATAAACAAATGCAGCTCGTACGAACTGATCCCATGGTCACATGACCCCCGATTTGAGCGCACGATTAAAATTTGAAAATATCTAGACTTACACTTAAAAACATGCCATTAGATTGCGAAACACTAAAACACCCCCCAAATGGTCCCATGAGAGGCAGAAATGACTCGTACAGGGCCAATGTAACTCATCAGAACTGATCGTGTTGTCAGGAGACTCGTGGTTTGATAACATGAGGAGAATTTGAGAATATCTAGAATTAGGATTAAAAACATGTCGTTAGAGGACGAAACCCCGAAACATCCTCCAAACGACCCCGTGAGAGGCACCATCACTTTGCACAGGACCAATGTATCTCGTAGGAATAAACTGCATGGTCATAGGAACCCCAATTTTAGAGAACGAAGAAATTTTAAAAATATAAAGACTTATGTTTAAAAACATGTCGTTAGAGGTCAAAACCTCAAAAAATCCCCCAAATGGCCTCGTTAGAGGGAACCAACACCTCACACGTGACCAATGTACCTCATAGGAACTGACCTCATGGTCCGAAGATCCCCAGTTTGAGAGCATGAGGATAATTTGAAAATATCCAGACTTTGACTTAAAAATAAAAACATGCGTTTCACGGCGAAACCACGAAACACCCCCAAATGGCCTCGTGAGACATAACAACAACACGCATGGGACCAATGTTGAGAGGATGAAAATAATTTGAGAATATCTACACTTAGGCTTAAAAACATCTCATTAGAGGGTAATACCTCGAAACACCCCCAAACTACCTCGTGAGATGGACTAACACCAAGCACGATACCATTGTAGCTCGTAGGAACACACTCGGTGGTCACAGAACCGACAATTTGAAAGCACGACAATAATTAAAAAATATCTAAATTTAGGCTTGAAGACATAAACATGTCAATAGAGGGAAAGACCCCAAAATACCCCCTAAACGACCTCGTGAGAGGCACCAGCACCTCGGAACAGACAAATGTAGCTCATACAAACTGATCGCGTGGTGTGACCCCCGGTTTGAGAACACGACATTAATTTGAAAATATCTAGAGGTACGCTTCAAAACATACCATTAGAGGGCGAAACCCCAAAACACCACCCAAACGGCCCCATGAGAAGCACTAACACCTCACGTGGGATGAATACAACTCGTAGGAATTTATTGCATGGTCACGGGACCCTCGATTTGAGCGCACTATGATAATTTGGAAATATCAATACTTAGGATTAAAAACATAAACATGTCCTTAGAGGGCGAAACCGTAAAACACCCCCCAAACGGCCCAATGAGAGGCACGAGCACCTCTCACCAGACAAATGCAGCTTGTAGGAACTGACCACGTGGTCATAGGACCCTCGATTTGAGAGGAAGGTTATAATTTGAAAATATCTAGACTTAGGCTTAAATACATGCCATTAGAACACCCCCCAAATGGCCTCGTGAGAGGCACACACACCTCGAACGGGCCCAATGTAACTCGTAGGAATTGATGACGTGGTTACGAGAATCACGGTCTAAAAACCCCATGATAATTTTAGAATATCTAGAGTTAGGATTAAAAAGATGGCATTAGAAGACGAAACCCCAAAACACCCTCCAAACGGCCCCGTAAGAGGCACCAACACCTTGCACGGGACTAGTGAAACATGTAGGAATAAACCACATGGTCACAAGAACCCCAATTTGCGAGAACGAAGAAAATTTGAAAATATAAGGACTTATGCTTAAAAACATGTTGTTAGAGGACAACACCTCAAAACACCCCCAAAACAGTCCCGTGAGATGCACCAACACCTCGCAAGGGAGTAATGTACCTCGTTGAAACTGATCGCATGGTCATGGGTCCCCCAGTTTCAGAGCATGAGGATAATTTTAAAATAACTTGATTTTGACCTAAAAACAAAAATATGTCATTAGAGGGCGAAACCTCAAAACACCCCCAAAACGACATCATGAGAGACACCAACAACACGCATGGGACCAATGTTGAGAGCACAACAATAATTTTAGAATATTCAGACTTAGGCTTAAAAAACATGTTGTTAGAGGGAGAAACCCCGAAACACCCTCCAAATAGCCCCGTGAGATGTACCAACACCTCGTACGATACCAATGTTGCTCGTAAGAACCAATTGCATGGTCACGGGACTGCCAAACGGCCCTGTGAGAGGCACCAGCACCTCGCACCGGACAAATGCATCTCGTAGGAACTGACCATATGGTCATGGAACCCTCAGATCAAGAACACGACATTCATTTGAAAATATCTAGACTCAAGATTAAAAACATATCATTAGAGTACGAAACACTGAAACACCACCCAAAAATTCCCCGTGAGAGGCACCAACATCTCGCACGTGATAAATACGACTCGAATGAATTGATTGCATAGTCATAGGACCCATGTTTCAAGTGAACAATGATAATTTAAAAATGTCTAGACATAGGCTTAAAAATATAACATTCCATTAGAGGACAAAACCCAAAAACACCTCCTAAACGGCCTCGTTAGTGACACCAACACCCTGCGCGGGAGCAACGGAGCTCGTTAGAACTGGTCGCATGGTCACAGGGGGGCTCGATTTGAGAGCACTGCCATGATTTAGAATATCTGGACTTAGGATTAAAAAAATGTTGTTAGAGGACAAAACCCCGAAACACCCCCCAAACTTCCCACTGAGCGGCACAAAAACCTCGCACGGAACAAATGTAACACGTAGGAATTGGTCGTGTGGTCATGAGACCCCAAGTTGGAGAAAACGACGATAATTTGAAAGTAACTTAACTTAGTCTTTTTAACACAAACATGTTGTTAAAGGGAAAACCCCCGAAACACTACCTAAACGGCCCCTTGAAAGGCACCAACACCTCGTACTGGACCAATGTTGCTAGTAGGAACTAACCGAGTGGTCAAAGGACCCCCAATTTGAGAGAATGGTGAGAATTTGAAAATATCTAGACTTAGGCTTAAAAACATGTCGTTAGAGGGAGAAATCTCGAAACACCCCCAAACGGACCCGTGAGAGGCACGAACACCTCGCACGGGAGAATATACCTCATAGGAACGAACCTCATGGTCACGAGACACCTAGTTTGATAACACGAGAATAATTTTAAAATATCTAGACTTCGACTTAAAAGAAAAAACATGTCGTTATAGGGAAAAACCATGAAACACCCCCAAACGGCCTCATGAGACACACCAACAACATGCATAGGCTAATGTTTAGAAAACATCGATAATGTGAGAATATCTATACTTAATTGTAAAAACATGTCGTTAGATGAGGAAAACCCGAAACAGCCACCAAACGGCGCTGTGAGAGGGACCAACACCTCCCACAGTACCAATGTAGCTCGTAGAAACTGATTGTGTGGTCACATGACCCCCGAATTTGAGAGGACGGTGATAATTTGAAAATATCTAGACTTAGGCTTAAAGAGAAAAGCATGCCTTCATAGGATAAAACCCCGAAGCACCCTCCAAACGACCTGATGAGAGGCACCCACACCTCGTATCGAACAAATGTAGCTTATACGAACTGACCGCATGGTCACGAGACTTCCAATTTTATAACACAACATTAATATAAAAAATCCATACGTACGATTAAAAACACATTATTAGAGGGACAAACCCTAAAACACCTCCGAACACCTCCGATGGGATATATACAACTCGTAGGAATTGATCGTGTGGTCACGAGACCTCCGGTTTGAGCGCCCAATGATAATCTGAATATATCTAGACTTAGGCTTAAAACATAAATATGATATTAGAGGGAAAAACACTGATACACATCCTAAACGGTCTTGTCAGTGGAACCAACACCCCGTATGGGGCCAATGTAGCTCGTAGGAACTCGACGCGTGGTCACGAGGCCCTCGGTTTGAGATCATAGCCCTAATTTGAATATATCTCAACTTAGGACTAAAAACATGTCGCTAGAAGATAATTCGAAAGAAGATAATGTTTCGTAGGGGACCAATGTAACCCATAAGAGCTTGTCGTGTGGTAATGGGACCCCATGTTTAAGAGCAAGAAGATAATTCGAAAGTATATTAACTTAGGCATATAAGCACAAACATGTTATTAAAGGGAAAACCCTGAAACTCCTCCCAAATGGCCCCGTGAGAGTCACTAACACCTCACACGGGACCAATACCGCTTGTAGGAACTAAACATGTGGTGAGAGGACCCCGGGTTTGAGATCATGATGATAATTTGAAAATATCTAAACTTAGGCATAAAAAGAATCCATTAGAGGAAGAAACCCTGAAACACCCCCTCAAACGTCCCCATGAGAGGTGCAAATGACTCGCACAGGACCAATGTAACTCTTAAGAACTAATTGTGTTGTCACAAGACCCATGGTTTAAGAACACGACGATAATTTGATAATATATAGAGTTAGCCTTATTTGAGAGCACCAACACCTTGCGGAGGTCATCTCTTCTTTTTGGGGTCATCTCTTCCCCTTTTAGGAGCCTTGCCATCAACATATTTCCTCAACTTTCCAAACTTCAACATCTTCTCGATCTCATCCTTCAAGGCGAAGCACTTATCTGTAACATGGACATGGTCTTGGTGAAACTTGCACCACAAATTCTTATTCCTCTTATGCGGAGGAGCCTTCATTTTCTTCGGCCATCTTAGAGACCTGTCATTCTTGATCTCATTGAGGATATGCTCGTAGCTCACCGTTAGAGGGGTATAGTGTGCGAACTTGTCATCAGCTGACCTCTTCTTTCCATCCTTTTTTACTTTGGAACTTCCCACTGCTACCGTCGTTCTCTTCTTCATACTTAGAGGCCATGTCCTCTTCAGCGTTCATAACCTTCCCCGCAGTTGCCAATAGCTCTGCCATGGACTTGGGAGGGTCTTACACAAGTTTTCATAACAACTTCCCTTTCTAAAGACCTCCTATGAGTGCGGTCATGGATATATTCTCTTTGTAATCTTCAACCTAAAGTTTTTCTTTGTTGAACCTGGCGATGTAGTCTCTTAAGCTCTCGTGCTTGCCTTGCTTGACATACAACAGATGGGTGGTCGTATTTTGAGGTCTTACCCCAAAACAGAAACTGTGAATGAATCGTTCATCCAAGCCCTTAAAGTTATCAATTGAATTCTTCGGGAGAGAAGTAAACTAGATGTGTGTTGCTTCCGTCAAAGTCCTGGAGAAGGCCTGGAAATTCATCTCATCCGATATTGAATAAATGTCCGCTGCTGACTGGTACATCTCAATGTGATGCACAGGGTTGGTGCTACGATCATACTTGGGAGACACCGTGGGCGGTTTGAACTTAGCAGGGGTTAGAAATTTCACAATCCTGGCCACGAATGGGGAGCCCTTTGTGAAACCCCTTTGTAATGGGTCTCTACTTTTGATGAGGTCTCCTATCTTTTCTTCAAGATGTTGGATGGATTCATTCCATGGCCTTGCAACGTCGGCCTGGATGAGCTTTTCCCCAGCCACCTCCAAAGGGTGGACTGAGGGTTCCCCAGTCGTAGCACACCGTCAGCTGTTGACTTCTTCTTGGTCTCTTCCTCATCCCTGATGAGGTCGACATTGCCTCTATTCCATTTATGAGTCGACTGCACTTCTTGACCTAGACAACATCGGTCTCAGTTCATTTATGGGGTCGAGCCTTCAAAGGCTGACCCTCTGCTCAATCGATCAAAAGGTGATCCTCATTGTTGGGCTTCTTCTCCTCTTCTTCCCCCACAACCTTGGCTCCGCTGGATTAGATGAACTATGTTATTTGAAACCTCATATGTCTCCCAGCAATCTTTTGGGACGTCTTCTGCTTCTAGATCATCATACCTATCCTCGGGGCAAAGTTATCCTTGCCTCCCCATGCGTAAATGCCTAGGGTCAGCAACGTCCCTCCTCCACTAGGGCATAGGGTGGTCCTTGCGCGGTGCCTGGGGTGGTCCCCTGGCTTCAGGATGCGCCTGGACAGCCGCTGAGGTAATCATCGCCGGTGAGATTCCAGGTGGACTCAACATATTTTAACTGAACTGTGAAAATTGCTCCTTCATTGCTTGTTGCATTACAGCCAAGGACCTCAAGGCTGTGACCACCTCCGTCATTTCGGACTGAGGTGGTGCCTGACTGGAGCTAGGTCCACTAGCCCCAGGCGGGGGAAGAGGTGGTGGTAATTTTGGTGCCATATATTAGAACTATAGAGCTGCTGTTGTAGATGAGATTAATACCTTACAGGACCTCTTTTAATGGTGAAATAACTCCACTCAAGGGGGAGGTGCCGGGTTCACCACCACAGTCTCCGATGAGGTTAATCAGAAAAAGAGGAAGAGATAGCTTCTCGTTCCCACAGACGGTGCCAAAATGATGATGCTAAAAATAGCACCACCCTTCAAGGTGTTTGTAAGCTCAATTAAATGTTAACAATGGTAGTATAAGGGTATAGTAGAAGGAGGTGAGGAGAAGAGGATTAACACTGGAATATAAGTGGTTCAGCCATTCTAGCCTACGTCCATTGTGAAGGTGTGTGGTTAATATCACTATATGAGGGCTCTAATGGCCATAGATAAAATCTCTCAAGATTTATCTCTCTACTGTATAACTGGACAAAGTTTTAGTTAGGGTTGCTAATTTCGAATCCTTCTCCAAGAATGAGAAGACAAGTATATATAGTATATGGGGGGTGTAATGCACCCCCTATTCATGTAATGAGCATGTGTGTGCTGATATAGCCAATCTGATGAAGACATATGTCACTGTCACATGTAGAGAATGACGATGAAATATTCCCCCACATGAGGGGATTGATTTGTTATAACTGATTGTGTACACATGTTCCCCACCATACATATGCTAATAAAGACTCGGCCATCTGTGATTGGTCCCAAACTCGGCCTAGAAGAGGATGAGGTTGGTGTGGTCAAGAAACTGCTTTATCAGTGGTGACCTTGGCTTAGTGGGAGAGTCGAGGTAAGGCAGGTGGACCTGTAACATCGGCCTGAGCCGAGGTAATGGTGGAGTAGTAGGAACGTCGACTGTTTCCCAGTCGAGGCTAGTTGCGATGATGTAGTCCTTTCAAAATCGGCCTGCACCTAGCCGAGGTTGCCAGCCTTTGATAACCTAATGAATAACTACCCCTGTGGATCATGAATACCTCACTTGTTGTCTGACCGTGAGGTAACTAGTAACGTCGGCCATGGCCGACCTTGCTTAGGACGAGACCGCTAGTTGTCAATCTAAGGACCTTCTAACCTCGGCCATTTCCCTGGCCGAGGTTGATGTCTCTGAGCCGATGGGGTACATTTAGGGCATATCAATCACCCACTAGACCTTAGTTACCTGTGTGATCAGGTGCCTAAGGGGTATGTTTGTCCGAGATCGGACTTCCTTAGGTGTTAATACCTTTTTGACAAGTGTCAGCTATTGAAGTAGCCAGCGTGCCTGGAAAGTGTAATGATTACATTCTTTTGGGATCCCAAGGCAATTATGGGCCTTGGTATGCATGCAATAGGTTTTTAGGGTTTTACCCCTTTCCTATCTCTTTCTTGCACACTTCTTCATTCTCTCGCCCGAATTTTCTCTCCTCTCTCTCTCTCTCTCTCTACAAGAGCTTGGTTAAGGTTCATTTGGTGGATTTTCCTTGCAAATCTCTCTCTTTCTTCTTCACGCATTATCTCAGGTATCGTGACTTATGCTTAGGCTTAAAAACATGCCATTAGATGGAGAAACCCTGAAACACCCCCCAAATGGCCCCGTGAGAGGCACAAACACCTCACACGGGACCAATATAACTCAAAAGAACTGATCATATGGTCACGAGACCCACGATTTGAGAGCATGAGTATAATTTGATAATATCTAGGCTTAGGCTTGAAAACATGATGTTAGAGAGAGAAATCCCAAAACATCGCCCAAACGGCCCCATGAGAGGCACTAACACCTTACACGGGACCAATGTAACTGGTAGGAATAAATCGTATGGTCACAGGAACCCCTATTTAACAACACAATGATAATTTGAAAATATAAATACTTATCCTTAAAAACATGTCGTCACAGGGTGAAACCTCGACCCCCTCCAAACGAGCTCCTGAGAGGCACCAACACCTCGTACGGTACCAGTGTACCTCAAAGGAACTGATTGCATGGTTATAGGACCCCTAGTTTCAGAGCAAGAGGATAAATTGAAAATATCTAGACTTTGACTTAAAAATGAAAACATGTCTTTAGAGGGTGAAACCCCGAAACACCACCAAACGGCCTCGTGAGACCCACTAACAACATGCATGGGATGGATATTGAGAGCACGACTATAATTTTGGAATATCTAGACTTGGGTTTAAAAATATGTCTTTAGAGGAAAAACCTCAAAACACCCCCCAAATGGCTTCGTGAGAAGGACCAACACCTTTCACAGAACCAATGTAGCTCGTAGGAACTTACTGTATAGTCACGGGACCGCCAATTTGAAAGAATGACGATAATTTGGAAATATCTAGATTTTGGCTTAAAGACATAATCGTGTCATTAAAGGGATAAACCCCCAAACATCCCATAAATAGCCCCGTGAATAGCACCAGCACCTCGTACCAGACAAATGCAACTCGTAGGAATTGACTACATAATCACGGCTGCCCGATTTGAGCGCACAATGATAATTTGAAAATATCTAAATATCTCGTTGAAGGGAAAAACTCTGAAACACCTCCTAAAGGCATCATGAGTGGCACCAACAACCCGCACGGGAGCAATGCATCTCGTAGCAACTGGACATGTGGTAATGGGGTCATCAATTTGAGAGCACTACCGTAATTCAAAAATATCTAGAATTAAGATTAAAAACATGTCGTTAGAGGACGAATACCCAAAGCACCCCCCAAACAGCCACGTGAGAGGCACCAACACCTCGCATGCGACCAATGTAACTCGTAAGAACTGGACGCGTGGTCATGGCACCCCAGGTTTGAGAGCAAGACAATAACTCTAAAGTATCTTAACTTAACCTTACAAACATAAAGATGTTGTCAAAGGGAAAACCCCTGAAAAACTGTCCAAACGGCCCCGTGAGAGGCACCAACACCTCGTACACGACCAATGCATCTCGTGGGAACGTACCACGTGGTCATAGGAGACTCAATTTAGAGCACGGTGGTAATTTGAAAATATCTATACTTAGGCTTAAAAACATGTCATCAGAGGGAGAAACCCTGAAACAACCCCCAAACGGCCTCATGAGAGGCACAAACACCTATTATGGACCAATGTAACTCATAAGAACTGACCGTGTCATCACGAGATATGCGGTTTGAGAACACGATGATAATTTGATAATATCATGAGTTAGGGATCAAAATATGCCATTAAAGGATGAAATCCCCAACCACCGCCCAAACGGCCCCTTGAGAGTCAGCAACATCTTGCACGGGATCAATGTAACTCCTACGAATAAATTGCATGATCATAGGAACCCTAATTTTATAGAACAATGACAATTTGAAAATATAAACAATAGAGATAAAAAGCAGGTCGTCATAGGGCAAAACCTCGAAACCCCCTCAAACAGCCCCGTGAGAGGCACCAACAGCCCGCATGTGACCCATGTACCTTTTATGAACTGTCTGAATAATCACAGGTCTCCTAGTTTCAGAGCATGAGGATAATTTGAAAATATATAGACTTCTACTTAAAAATAGAAACATGTCATTTGAGGGTCAAACCATGAAACACCCCCAAACGGCCTCCTGAGACACACCAACAACGCGCATGGGACCAATGCTGAGAGAACAACAATAATTTGGGAATACCTAGATTTAGGTTTAAAAAAACATCGTTAGAGGGAGAAACCCCGACACCCCCCCCAAACGGCCCCATGAGAGGCACCAACACCTCGCACAAGACCAATGCAGCAGGAATCGATCACGTGGGCACGGGACCCTCTACTTGAGCACACATTGATAGTTTGAAAATATCTAGACTTAGGATTAAAACATGTCGTTAGAGGGAAAAATCCATAAACATCCCCAAAATGTCCTCGTTAGGGGCACTAACACCCCGTATGGGACCGATGCAGCACGTAGGAACTAGTCGTGTGGTCACGAGGCTCTCGATTTGAGAGCACAACCCTCATTTGAAAATATCTAGACTTAGGATTAAAAAATTGTATTTAGAGGACAAAACCCCAAAACACACCCAAAAAGATCGTGTGAGAGGCACCAACACCTCGCACGGGAACAATGAAACTTGTAAGAACTAACCTCGTGGTTATGAGACCCCGGGTTTGAGATCACAATGATCATTTGAAAGTATATATACTTAGGCTTTAAAATAAAACCCGCAGTTGAACGGAAGAACCCTGAAATACCTCCCCAAACAACCCTATGAAAGACACCAACACCTCGAATGGGACCAATGCAGCTCGTACGAACTAACCATATGGTCATGGGACCCCCAATTTGAGAGAATGATGATAATTTAAGAATATCCAGCCTTAGGCTTTAAAACATGCCATTAGATGGTGAAACCCCTAAACACACTACCAAACGGCCCCGTAAGAGGCACCACACCACGCATGGGACCAATATAACTCGTAAGAATTGGTCGTGTGGTCATGGGGCCACCGATTTGAGAACATTACGATAATTTTAGAATATATATACTTAGGATTAAAAACTTTTTGTTAGAGGACAAAACCCCGAAACACTCCCCAAATGGTCCGGTGAGAGGCACCAACACCTCGCAAAGGACCAATGCATCTTGTAGGAATTGATCGTATTGTCACAGAACCACTAATTTGAGAGCACAATGATAATTTAAAAATATCTAGACTTAGGCTTAAAAACATGATGTTAGAGGGAAAAAGCCATAAGCACCCCCCAAGTGGCCTCATGAGTGGAACGAACACCCTATATGGGACCAATGTAACTCTTAAGAACTGGTCGGGTGGTCAAGGGAATCCTCATTTGAGAACAAGGTGTCACTTTGATAATATTTAGGCTTAGGCTTGAAAACATGTGGTTAGAGGGCGAAATCCCAAAACACCCACCAAACGGCCCCGTGAGAGGCGCCAATACCTCGAACGGGACCAATGTAACTCATAGGAATTGGTCTCATGGTCATGGGACCCCAAGTTAGAGATCATGATGATAACTCAAAAGTATCTTGATTTAGGCTTATAAACATAAACATGTTGCTAAAGGGTAAAACCCTGAAACGCTACCCAAATGGGCCCATGAGAAGCACCAAAACCTCGCACGGGACCAATGAAGCTCGAGCTAACTGATCGTGTGGTCATAGGGCCCCTGATTTGAGAGAACGATGATGATTTTAAAATATATAAACTTAGGCTTAAAACATGCCATTAGACGGAGAAACCCTGAAACACCCCCCAAATGGCCTCGTGATAGGCACAAACAGCTCGCACATGACCAATGTAACTCATAAGAACTGATTGTGTGGTCACGAGAGCCGAAGTTTGAGAACACGATTATAATTTGAGAATATCTAGACTTAGGCTTGAAAACATGATGTTATAGGTAGAAATCCCAAAACACCCCCAAACGGCCCCGTGAGAGGCACCAACACCTCGCACCGGACGAATATAACTTGTAGGAACTAGTCGCGTGGTCACGGGACCCCAAGTTTGAGAGCACGATAATAATTTAAAAGTATCTTGACTTTGACTTATAAACATAATCATGATGCTAAAGGTAAAAACCCCAAAACACCTCGCAGGGGACCAACGCAGCTCGTAGAAACTGCCCGCATAGTCGCATGACACCTAATTTGAGGGCACGGTGATGAATTGAAAATATCTAGACTTAGGCTTGAAAACATACAGTTAGAGGATGAAACCCCGAAACACCACCCAAACGGCCCCGTGAGAGGTACCAACACATTTCATGGGTCCAATGTAACTCGTAGTATTAAATCGCATTGTCATTATAACCCTAATTTGAGATAACAAGGACAATTTGAAAATATAAAGACTTGGTCTTAAAAACAGGCCATTAGAGGGTGAAACCTCAAAAATACCCCCCAAACGGCCTAGTGTGAAGCACCAACACCTCGCACGGGACCAATGTACCTAATAGGAACTGACTAAATGGTCACAAAATCCCCAGTGTCAGAGTACGATGATAATTTGGAAATATCTAACCTTTGAACCAAAAATAAAACATGCCTTTAGAGGGCAAAATCATGAAACACTACCAAACGGCCTTGTGAGACACACCACCAACACGCATGGGACCAATGTTGAGAGAACAACAATAATTTGAGAATATCTAGACTTTGGCTTAAAAACATGTTGTTAGAGGGTGAAACCACGAAACACCACCCAAAACGGCCCCGTGAGAGGCACCAACAGTTCCCATGGGACCAATGCAGCACGTAGGAATTGGCAGTGTTGTCACGGGACCCCTGATTTTGAGCACACACTGATAGTTTGAAAATAGCTAGACTTATCCTTAAAAACATAAACATGTTGTTAGAGGGAAAAAGCCATAAACACCCCAAAATAGCCTTGTGAGTGGCATTAACACCCCTCACAGGACCAATGCACCTCGTAGCAACTGGCCGCTTGGTCACGGGGCTCTCGAATTGAGAGCAGAACCGCCATTTGAAAATATCTAGACTGGGATTAAAAACACGTCATTAAAGGATGAAACTTTAAAACACACCCTAAATGGCCTCGTGAGAGGCATCAACACCTTGCATGGGAATAATAAAACTAGTAGGAACTAACCTCATGGTTATGGGACCCCGTGTTTGAGAGCATGATGATAATTCAAAAGTATCTAGACTTAGGTCTTCAAAATAAACATGTTGTTAAAGTGAGAAACCCAAAACACCTCCCCAAATGGCCCCGTGAAAAGCACCAACACCTCGCACGAGATCAATGTAGCTCGTAAGAACTAACAACGTGGTCATGGGACCCCCGATTTGATAGCACGATGATAGTTTGAAAATATCTGCTCTTAGGCCTGCCAGCATGCCATTAGAGGGGGAAACCCTAAAACACCCCCAAATGGCCCCGTGAGAGGCACCGACATCTCTCACGAGACCAATGTAACTAGTAAGAAGTGGTCGTGTGGCCATGGGACCAACGATTTGAGAACATGATGATAGTTTGAGAATATATAGACTAAGGTTTAAAAACATACCGGTAGAGGATAAAACCCTGAAACACCCCCCAAATGGCCCCATGAGAGGCACCAACACCTCGCAAGGGACACATGTAACTCATAGGAATTGAGCGTATTATCACGGGACCACCAATTAGAGCGTATAGTGATAATTTTAAAATATATAGAGTGAGGCTTAAAAACATGATGTTATGTGCAAAAAGCCATAAGCAAGCTCAAAACGGCTTCGTGAATGGAACCAACACCCCGCATGGGACCAATGTAATGCATAAGAATTGGTCGTGTGGTCAAGGGACCCCTGGTCTAAGAACATGATGATAATTTGATAATATCTAGACAAAGGCTTAAAATCATGTCTTTAGAGGGTGCAACCCCAAGATATCCTCAAAACAACCCCGTGAGAGGCACCAAGACCTCGTACAGGTCCAATGCAACTCGTAGAATTTGATCACATGGTCACGTGACCCCCTTATTTTAGAGAACATATAGACTTAGGCTTAAAAACATGCCATTATAGGGCGTAACATTCAAATAGCCCACAAATGGCCCCGTGAGAGGCATCATCATCTCGTACGGGACCAATCCATCTCATAGGTACTAACCGTATGGTGACGGGACCATCTATTTGAAAGCACGTTAATAATTTGAAATATCTTGGCATATGCTTAAAAACATGCCGTTAGAGGATGAAACCATGAACCACCTGCCAAACGGCCCCGTGAGAGGCACCAACACCTCGTATATGACAAATGTAACTAGTAAGAATTGCCCACGTGGTCGCGAGACCCCTGATTTGAGGACATGGTGAAAATTTTGGAAAATCTAGGGTTAGGACTAAAAACATAGACATGTCGTTAAAGGGAGAAGAACTAAAACACCCCCAAATGGCCCTGTGAGAGCCACTAACACCTCGCACAGGACCAATGCAGCTCATAGGAAGTGACCGTGTGGTCACAGGACCTTCGGTTTGAGAACACAATGATAACTTGAGAATATCTAGACTTAGGCTTAAAAACAAGTTCTTAGAGGGGAAAACCCCGAAACATCCCCAAAAGGCCATGTGATAGGAAGCAATACCTCGCAAGGGATCAAGGTAAGTCGTTTGAACCGGTCTGGTGGTCACGGGAACCTCAGTGTGAGAACACGATAACAATTTCACAATATTGGGACTTAGGCTTAAAAACATATCGTTACAGACCCAAACCCCGGAACACACTCCAAAAGGCTCCGTGAGAAGTATCAACACCGTGTATGGGACCAATGTAACTCGTAGGAACTGAATGCATGGTCATGGGAACCCCAAATTGAGAGCATGACACTATAAGAAAACTAATTTTTTACGGCATTTTTTTCTCGGTATTATTTAAAATTGCAGAGAATTTTTTTTCCCGGCATTTATTTATAAGTATTGAAAATTTACAGCATTTATATTGATGTGCCGCATAAATAAAGCTTTTCTTAATTTAATATTAAAATAAATGTGGTATTATTTTGGCATGTTATACATAATGCAACTTAAATTAGGAAAAAAATGAGAGTTTTTTTTATAGAAAGGGCGCACTACTTTCTCTCTCCCACCCGCACTCTCCAGTCGTATCTACCTCAATCTCTCTCCCATCACGTTCAATATCTCATGTATCTGGATAAATCTAATCCTCCCCGAACTTGTCTCTGTATCAACCAACCCATCCACCTCAATCTCGTCTTCTTTTCCCCATATTTAAAGAAGGAAGAGGGATCACATTGTTAACATTCATCATTGTTCAGTTTTACGAAGCATTGGAAATCCAGATTGTTTCAGAGAATCAGTGGGTTTTGATCTTTGAAGCTTTAAGGTAAATTGTTTTTTATTTAATTTTATTTCAGTGTATTTTGTTGTAGCCTAGTGACAACATGGTGATAATTTATTTAGGTGATTTATGCATTCAAAATTCTCTCTTATCAAATTCTATCTGAGATTTGGTAATATATTGTATGTGGACTGAACTAAGGCAAACAATTCTTGTTGGCATATTGTTTTTTTTTTCGGTATCTGTTTTTATGTTGCATATATTGGGTGGATTCTCTCTCTCTCTCTCTCTCTCTCTCTCTCTATATATATATATATATATATATATATATATATATATATATATATATATATATATATATATATATATACTAGTGCATATATTGTGTAATTTGAAAACGGAAAAAACTTTTGTTCCCAAACAAAAAAAAAAAACTAATTTAAAAAAAATCGATCATAACAATATAAGGCAAAAAGAATCTAGAAATGCATACCTTTAAACGGAGAGCTCGAAATATTGACTGAAACAAAAGTCTGAGAAATATATTTCTAGGGAACATAAATGATGATGAAATTAATAAAAAAAATGGAAAGTACTCTTATGACACACCCCAACCCAGTTACTTATAATTAAGTTTGAAAGTCAAAGTGAGTCAAACCATAATTAATCTAACCAAACCATAATCACGAGTTTTGATTTCAGAGTCATCATTGTAAATCCATATAACTGAAAACCTTTTTACAACATCAGAGTAATCATGTCCATAAAAACTTTCTTAAAGGATAAGTTAACTTAATTACATCATTTACATTTACACAAAATCATTGTTTCTCCCATTCCTGGCTAACCCAACCCGACCTCCTAGATTTGGCAGTGACATCGCATTACCTAAAAAATGTGAACATAGGAACCATGAGCAAAAATAGCCCAGTGAATGCATCACTACTAAATTACAGCATCAATTTAAATGCAATAAATCATGTCCATATACTTATGTATTAAATTATCCGGCTCATTCATAATGAATGACCAACTTTTCTGAATTATGATTCACATATCCTGTCTAAATAGACAATTCTCCCCCATTCCTAGTCGAGGAGTAACCCCTTGTCATTAATAGACAAATCTCCCCCATTCCTGGTCGAGGAGTAACCCCTCATTTCGGTAAACCGAAATGAACAATTTCATATTCATTATATTATGATCATATCAATAACACGATACAAATATCTCTTTCCAGTGAGTACACTCACCTTGGTTGACAACTCTGTATTCACGTTTTCTTCTGGTGGAGCTGAACTGGGTTGATTAGACCTTACACCTGTCAATCCAACTAAATCAGTATTGAAGCTCAATCATAAATATTATCCAAACATAATTATGTAACTTTCCATGACTATACATCAACAATATAATTCCAATTAAGTCACATTCCATAAAACATAGGTAAAGGCAAAACAATGATATACATGTTGATAAAGTTACGGACATTCAACCGTAGGAAATACCTTATAAGGAATTTATAACCAAAGTCAAGTAAAAATGAAATTATACTTCTCAATGTATATACACATGAAACATGTACTCAAAGTACCCTTTGTAAGGACGAAATACAAACATTCATTCAAGGGGTACCCAGTATGGCCTGAAATTATTGTCTTACTTACTTAACCATCCTATATTCCTAAATTGTACAAATACAGGGGTTCAAACTCATCAATATGAAAACCTATATGAATATACTATCCAGTACAATTGACGGTGTAATTTTTCAAACTTCCTAGGGAAAGTTATGGCCATTTCTCTACAACACAAGAAATCTGCCCTACAAGCTCCTCTATTGTTCCTTCAACTTCCAAGAATTTTCATAATTTTAATCCATCATAACTTTCCATGATTTTCCACCCATTTTCAGTACACATACTTAATAGTAAATAATTAAAGTTTCATAATTGTTTGACTTCATTTGCTATCTCAAAAGCTTTACTAAACTCAGGGCATACCGAAATGAAGTATAAAATCAGAAACCATGTACAAACTTGAAATCATCATTACGGCCAAACCACAGGGAGATAAATTCTAATTTGTAGATATGATATGAATATATGAGTATAAATTCCTATACAATTGGAATTTCCCAATTACAGTATGTACACAAATAGATATGCAAGTTTGAATACAAGGGGTTTCAATACAAAACAATTTTAAGGGTTTCTACATTCAACTTAACATAAACTTGCATATAACCATACATACATAATAAGGGCTAAAACTTTCGTAAAACTATGATTATTTGTGTCATATAAATAAGTAATATAAGATAAATAACTAGAATTTCAATTAGGATTACCTTCAGGGCTTTTACGTAATTTCCACAGATTTTTCTACACTTTTTCTCCTCACTTTTCTTCCTAAACTTCTACCTTCTCTTTCCTTAAGCTTAAAACCCTTTCATGGGTGATTTTGGATGAAGGATAAGTATATTTCAAGGGTATAAGGTCGGCCAAGTCTGCCTCCCAAGCCAACCAATCAAATTAAAACATTTGGTTTAATAAAAGACAATTTACCACTTTAAGGGAATGAACATCTTTGCCCTTTGTTCGTAAATTCGGTATAACTCTTTACTTGGGCATCCATTTGATGATCCGTTTGTTGTGTTACAACCCTAACTCACATGTCTACAAATATCTACAAGTCATTTATAATGTTATAAAGGTCAAAACTAGTCTCTAACAGGAACATTTCTATCGAAAACAACAAAATGTTTGTTTGTAAATAATTAAACCTTTCATGATTTATGAATGTAGGATTATAATAAACATAATCACTTAACATTAGATATACTAATATCACATTATTAATATCACATAAGATAAGAATGATTTAAATATAATTAATTCATAATTATATTCGGGTTGTCACAACTTCCCCCCCTTAGAAAATTTTGTCCCCGAAATTTAATATGAAGGTAACTTACCAAACAAATGGGGATATTGTTTCCTCATGCTATCCTCCATTTCCCAAGTTGATTCTTTAACTCCATGGCTCATCCACATAACCTTAACTAAGGGAATAACTTTATTTCTCAATACTTGGTCCTTACGATCAATAATTTCCATTAGTTCCTCGATGTACGATAAGTCTTCCTTCAGTTCAATTGGTTGAGTTTTCAACTGGTGAGATGGATCTTCCAAATACTTACGAAGCATCGATACGTGAAACAAGTCATGTAACCGAGATAAATCTGGAGGTAAAGCTAATCTATAAGCCAGGGGCCCAATTCTTTCCAACAGTTCAAATGGTCCAATGTATCTTGGACTTAGTTTCCCCTGTTTCCCTAATCTCATAACACCTTTCCATGGTGAAATACGCAGGAATACAAAATCTCCCTTCTAAAATTCCAATGGATGCTTCCTCTTATCTGCATAAAATTTATGCCTGCTTTGCACTATCTTTATCCATTCCCGAATCATTTTGATCTTTTCAGGTGTCATATCTATCAATTCAGGACCCAAAATTTTCCTTTCACCCACTTCATCCCAACACAAACGCATTCTACATCTCCTCCCATATAAAGCTTCATAAGGAGCCATACCAATAGTCGATTGATAACTATTATTATATGAAAATTCCATCAATGGCAAAATGATCATCCCAACTACCTTTGAAGTCAAATACACAGGCTCGTAACATGTCTTCTAATATTTGAATCGTCCTTTCTGATTGACCATCTGTTTGTGGATGAAATGCAGTGATGAACTTCAGACTTGTGCCCATGTCATTCTGGAGATGAGGCCAAAACTTAGAAGTGAACATTGGATCTCTATCTGATATAACTGACACCGGTGCCCCATGTAAACGGATAATCTCATCAACGTACATACGTGCATACTTGTCAATAGTGTAGGTGGTCTTAACTGGGAGAAAATGAGCTGACTTAGTCAGTCGATCTACAATCACCCAATTGGAATCATGCCCCTTTGGTGACCGGGATAATCCTGTAACAAAGTCCATTGTTATATGCTCCCACTTCCATTCCGGAATAGGCAAAGACTGCAATAATCCTGCCGGCTTCTGATGCTCTTCTTTCACTTGGTGGCATACTAAACATTTGGCTACGAACTCAGCAATCTCGCGTTTCATATTGTTCCACCAGTAATATTCTTTTAAATCTCTATACATTTTGGTACCTCCCGGATGCATAGAGTAAATAGAACTATGTGCCTCTTCTAATATATATTTCTTTAAGGGTGGATCATTAGGTATACAAATCCTATTTTTATAACACAATGATTCATCATTCTTAATTTCAAAGTCACTCTGTTTACCATCCAGGACATCTTGTTTCTTCTTCTTAAGGAATGGATCACTCGTCTGCAAATTTCGTATGCGTTCGGCCAATAAAGGTCTCACTGTGACATGTGCTAATAATCCTCCGCTTTTTGAAAACTTCAATTCAATCCCCATCGATGCCAAGTCAAGAATATTTCCAACACGGGCACACCGTATGCAACCAATTATCCCTGATGATTTTTGACTCAAAGCATCTGCTACTACATTGGCCTTCCCAGGATGATGATGAATGGTACAGTCATAGTCTTTAATCAGCTCTATCCAACGCCTCTGTCTCAAATTCAATTCTTTCTGTGTAAACAAGTATTTCAAACTTTGATTATCCATAAATATCTCACACGTTTCTCCATACAAGTAATGTCTCCACAACTTTAAAGAAAAGACAATGGCTTCTAGCTCCAGATCGTGTGCATGGTAGTTTTGTTCATGCGTCTTTAATTGTCTGGAAGCATATGCTATTACCTTTCCATTCTGCATAAGAACACATCCTAAACCCTGAAATAAAGCATCTGTATAGATCACAAAAGACTCATTCCCACATGGAATAGTAAGTACAGGGGCTGAAACCAACTGATTATTTAATTCTTTAAAACGCCTCTCACATTCTTCATCCCATACAAACTTCACTTCTTTACGAGTCAATTTTGTCAGTGGTAATGCTATTGCTGAAAATCCCTTAATGAATCTGCGATAGTAACCTGCCAATCCTAGGAAACTCCTAATTTCTGTCACATTCTTAGGACTTTCCCATTCAACAATTGCTTCCACTTTCTTTAGATTAACATAAATCCCATTTCCCGAGACCACGTGCCCTAAAAACACAATTTCATTCAACCAAAACTCACACTTCCTGAATTTAGCAAACAATTTCTTCTCTCTCAAAATCTGCAATACAAGTCTCAAATGTTTCTCATGTTCCTCCATGCTAAGCGAGTAAATCAACACATCGTCTATGAATACAATCACAAAGGAATCAATGAAAGGGTGGAATACCCGATTCATCAATTCCATAAAAAATTTTGGAGCATTAGTTAATCCAATGGCATCACCAAAAACTCATAGTGCCCATATCGAGTCCGAAAAGCTGTTTTGGAAATATCGCTATCCTTCACTTTCAGTTGGTGGTAACCCGATCTCAAATCAATCTTTGAAAATACTGTGGCCCCCTGTAATTGGTCAAACAAGTCATCGATACGAGGTAGAGGGTACTTATTTCTAATGGTCACCTTATTCAACTGCCGATAATCAATACATAATCGCATTGTCCCATCTTTCTTTTTCATAAATAACACCAGTGCTCCCCATGGCGAAACACTAGGCCGAATGAAACCTCTGCTTATCAGATCTTGTAATTGAAATTTTAATTCTTTCCACTCTGTTGGTGCCATTATATATGGAGCAAGAGAAATTAGACCAGTACCTGGAATTAATTCAATAGAAAACTCTACTTCCCTATCGGGTGGCAATCCTGGCAATTCCTCTGGGAAGACATCAGAAAATTCTCTAACAACTGGTATATCTTCAACTTCAAGTTCTTCCTTACTAACATCAACCACATACGCTAAATACCCCGTACAACCCTTACTCAATAACTTTCTACTCTTTATTGCTGAGATAAGACAATTAGGGACAACATGCCTTTCCCCTGTAAACTGGAACTCGGGTTCACCCAGAAGATGAAATGTAACTTCCTTTCAAAAACAATCAATGGAAGCATGATACGTTGATAACCAATCCATCCCCAATATAATATCAAAATCCCGAATGGCCAACGGTATCAAATCAACATAGAAATCTCGTTCCCCCATTCGTAAGATACAATCTTTATAAACATGCTTAACCAGAATTACACTTTCCATTGGGGTTGAAATATATAAGGCACAATTGAGAAATGAATATGGTCTACCCAAATATGAAACAATATCTAATGCCACAAATGAATGCGTAGATCCAGGATCAATGAGTGCATATAAATCTTTGTTCGCAATAGAGAGTTTACATGTAACCACTTCAGGTGTAGCATGGGCATCTTGTAGCATCATCGCAAACACTCTTCCTCCTTCCTTCGATCCACTTGCTTGTTCTGTAACTCTTCCCCTGGTGGAACTACCTGGATAGGATCCTTTATGAGTCCCCACACTACTGACTGAAACTGTTCTCGCCAACATAGGACAATTCTTTCTCAAATGACCCTTCTGGTGGCAGTTAAAACATTCTATATTCAGTAACTTTGGGCAATTTCTCTTTATATGACCTGATGCCCCACAAAAGAAACAAACATTCGGATCTCCTTGTGCTGAAACTCCTGAACCTCTTCCACCACTAGCTTCACCCCTTTGCAAACTACTTCCACCTCTACCCTGTTGGAATTTCTGCCCTCCAAACCTCGAATATCCTGTATCGCTACCCTTTTGATAACTTGAATCGAATCTTCTTCACTTTAGACTTCGTTCTCGATTCCTTTTAGCTTCATTCACGTCCCTTTCTACTAGCATGGCTTTGTTCACCAATGATGAATAGTTAGAAGTCTCTAAAGTTGATAATCTAGCTTTAATGACTAACTCAAGCCCGTCAAGAAATCGGCTACACATGTCTTCCTCATTCCGTATAAACCTCGATGCAAATCGAGATAAGGCTGTCAGTTTAGCTTCGTATTCTGTAACTGTCATACTCCCCTGATTCAACATAAAATATTCCTTATCCTTTTGTTTTTGATACATTGGTGGAAAATACTTATCATATAAATCTTTGACAAAAGCATTCCATGAGATCACATTCCCACCATCTGGAGTAATCAACAAATGTTTTGTGGCATCCCACCAATATTTAGCTTGTCCTTTCAGCATATACGTCGCCAAGGTCACTCTTTGATTTCCATGCATCTTCATCACCCCAAAGATAAATTCAATCTCTTTAACCCAGACTTCTGCCTCTGCGGGATCAACTGCTCCTTCGAACGATGGTGGGTTCATCTTAATAAATTTCTCATGTGAAGTACTTCTTTCTTCCCGGTGTATCATCTCCTCAGCCCTAGCCAAGGCTTGTGCCTCTAGTTGCCTGTTCTGTTGTTCTTCCATCTGAGCCATAAATCTAGCTTACTGCTCTGCCATTAGAGTCATAGCACGTGCCATTTTTTGCATGTCTATCAATTGTTAGGTTGCTCAACCTCTGCCTCTGCAGCCATGTTTGAAGCCTCATCTTCTATGTCCACATTCATATTCCCTCCTTCCATTCTTTTATATCTGAAATGGATCAAAGATATAACAACATGCAGATATATATATCTTTCCTAACATCATTATTAGTATCAAATAAAATATATTTCTGACATTCACTGCCAAATCTAGACTCTTCTCACTCCAGAACCTCTAAAACCTAGGCTCTGATACCAAAAGATAACACACCCCAACCCAGTTACTTATAATTAAGTTTGAAAGTCAAAGTGAGTCAAACCATAATTAATCTAACCAAACCATAATCACGAGTTTTGATTTCAGAGTCATCATTGTAAATCCAGATAACTGAAAATCTTTTTACAACATTAGAGTAATCATGTCCATAAAAACTTTCTTGAAGGATAAGTTAACTTAATTACATCATTTAAATTTACACAAAATCATTGTTTCTCCCATTCCTGGCTAACCCAACCCGAACTCCTAGATTTGGGAGTTCCATCGCATTACCTGAAAAATGTGAACATAGGAACCATGAGCAAAAATAGCCCAGGGAATGCATCACTACTAAATTACTGCATGAATTTAAATGCAATAAATCATGTCCATATACTTATGTATTAACTTATCCGGCTCATTCATAATGAATGACCAACTTTTCTGAATCATGATTCACATATCCTGTCTACATAGACAATTCTCCCCCATTCATGGTCGAGGAGTAACCCTTGTCATTAATAGACAAATCTCCCCCATTCCCGGTCGAGGAGTAACCCCTCATTTCGGTAAACTGAAATGAACAATTTCATATTCATTATATTATGATCATATCAATAACACGATACAAATATCTCTTTCCAGTGAGTACACTCACCTTGGTTGACAACTATGTATTCACGTTTTCTTCTGGTGGAGCTGAACTGGGTTGATTAGACCTTACACCTGTCAATCCAACTAAATCAGTACTGAACCTCAATCATAAATATTATCCAAACATAATTATGTAACTTTCCATGACTATACATCAACAATATAACTCCAATTAAGTCACATTCCATAAAACATAGGTAAAGGCAAAACAATGATATACATGTTGATAAAATTACGGACATTCAACCGTAGGAAATACCTTATAAGGAATTTTTAACCAAAGTCAAGTAAACATGAAATTATACTTCTCAATGTATATACACATGAAACATGTACTTAAAGTAACCTTTGTAAGGACGAAATACAAACATTCATTCAAGGGGTACCCAGTATGGCCCGAAATTATTGTCATACATACTTAACCATCCTATACTCCGAAATTGTACAAATACAGGGGTTCAAACTCATCAATATGAAAACCTATATGAATATACTATCCATTAAAACTGACGGTGTAATTTTTCAAGCTTCCTAGGGAAAGTTATCGCCATTTCTCTACAACACAAGAAATCTTCCCTACAAGCTCCTCTATTGTTCCTTCAACTTCCAAGAATTTTCATAATTTTTCTACATCATAAAATTCCATGATTTTCAACCCATTTTCATTACACATACTTAATAGTACAGAATTAAAGTTTCATAATTTTTTGACTTCATTTACTATCTCAAAAGCTTGACTAAACTCAGGGCATACCGAAATGAAGTGTAAAAACAGAAACCATGTACCAACTTAAAATCATCATTACGGCCTAACCACAAGGGGATAAGTTCTAATTTGCAGATATGATATGAATATATGAGTCTAATTTCCTATACAATTGGAATTTACCAATTACAGTATGTACACAAATAGATATGCAAGTTTGAATACAAGGGGTTTCAATACAAAACAATTTTAAGGGTTTCTAAATTCAACTTAACATAAACTTGCATATAACCATACATACATAATAAGGGCTAAAACTTTCGTAAAACTATGATTATTTGTGTCATATAAATAAGTAATATAAGATAAATAACTAGAATTTCAATTAGGATTACCTTTAGGGCTTTTACGTAATTTCCACAGATTTTTCTACACTTTTTCTCCTCACTTTTCTTCCTAAACTTCTACCTTCTCTTTCCTTAAGCTTAAAACCCTTTCATGGATGATTTTGGATGAAGGATAAGTATATTTCAAGGGTATAAGGTCGGCCAAGTCTGCCTCCCAAGCCAACCAATCAAATTAAAACATTTGGTTTAATAAAAGACAATTTACCACTTAAAGGGAATGGACATCTTTGCCCTTTGTTCGTAAATTCAGTATAACTCTTTACTCGGGCATCCATTTGATGATCCGTTTATTGTGTTACAACCCTAACTCACATGTCTACAACTATCTAGTTTTCACATCAAGTCATTTATAATGTTATAAAAGTCAAAACTAGTCTCTAACAGGAACATTTCTACCGAAAACAACAAAATTTATGTTTGTAAATAATTCGACCTTTCATGATTTATGAAAGTAGGATTATAATAAACATAATCATTTAACATTAGATATACTAATATCACATTATTCATATCACATAAGATAAGCATGATTTAAATATAATTAATTCATAATTATATTCGGGTTGTCACATCTTAGGTCCCTCACAAACAAATTTTAAACACTAAAGGAATTTTGGAAAATTTTAAACACTTAGGTCCACTAATTCTCTTCTTGTAAAAGTCCGCGCAAGTGGCATAACAAATGCACCTAATTGTAAATTGTCTTTAAATGTTTAAAAAATATTACCAAGGGGCCTAACTGCAAATTTCCCTAAAAAATGCTAACCAGGAAAAAGTAGATTATAAATCAAAGATAGAACCTAATAGATTACATACCTCATTCATTGAAATCAGATTATAGAAATGACTGGGATAGTATGTGTTGTTTTATATTTGGCCACATTTTGCCACTACTACTTGGTATGATGGCGTTAGACTATAGAAAGTACATTTATGTGACACTTGAAAAATCAATAATATAATTTTTATGTTATGAGTGACTTTTTTTTTCATTGTTGTTAACTAATTAAGGTTAAAATATATTGATAGTTAAGTTTCCCCATTTTATAAGAGCAAATATTGGTAGTTTTCATATAAGGACATATCCAAATGTTGTTATAATTAAAGTCTTACTATTTGTAAATTTACATATTCTCGAAGGAGCATATTAATGATTTATGGTTTGACATTTTCTTTATTTATTGTATTTTTTATGAATCTTTCCTAATTAATCTAACAACAATTTTATTTTAGTGTGAGGTAATCAACAATCTTTTCAAATGGATAGCGATAAGAGTTAGATGGAGTTGTCAAGAGTTTCTCTCCCTTATATTAAAGGAGGTAATGGGTTTCTTGATTTTGCATTTTATAATAAATACCCCGAGCTAGTGATCAAGTGCCCGTGTAAGAAATGTCGAAATACCATTATCCATAAAAGAGAAGTTGTTTATGAGAATCTCATCATACACGAGTTTTTTAAGAATTATACTTAGTGTATTTATCACGTAAAAGGTGCTCCATACAAAATGGGAATTAGTGGAGCGGATGAAGGGCATGACTCGAATTCAAGAGATGATATGTGTGGACTACTACATGACATATTCGAAAATTGAAGTGAAGAGGGTATGCGATGTAACAACCCGTATGAAGACCAGGATGGGATGGATGAAAATGCATCAACATTTTTTAAGTAATTAAAAGATAGGGAACGCGAGTTGTACCCCAGTTGAAAATTTTTCTCATCACTTTTATTTATTGTTCTGCTATTTCATATGAAAACACTTTATAAGTGGAGCCACACGTCATTTATAGCATTGATTCAATTATTAAAAGAGGTACTTCCGGAGGGTGAGAAACTTCCAGGTTCATACTCTCAAGTAAGAAAGATGGTTAATGATCTGGGGTTTGATTATAAAAAAATTCATGCATGTCCAAATGATTGTATGCTGTATTGGAACGAGAAGAAAGATCATGAGCATTGCATAGTATGTCATACATCAAGATGGAAGAAATTTTTGGGTGAGTCGGATAATGAAGAAGCTAGGGGTCAAAAAATTCCCACAAAGGTTGTTAGGTACTTTCCACTGAAACCAAGGCTTCAGAGATTTTTTAAGTCATTGAAAGAATCCTCCCTCATGAGATGTCATGCGAAGGAATGCGATGACGACATCATATTAATACACCCAGCTGATTCTAAAGCATGAAAAACCTTCAATCAACAAAATCCAAATTTTTCTACTGACTCGCACAATGTTAGGCTCGGACTAGCAGCCGATGGTTTAAATCCTTTTAGAACAATGAACATATCTCATAGCACGTGGCCCGTTGTTTTTATGATATACAACTTGAGTCCGTGGATGTGTATGAAATAACCCGACCTTATAATGTCTACGTTGATTGACGGTCCACGCGTCCCAGAAAATAATATTGATGTTTACTTACAGCCTCTCATTGACGAGTTGAAGGAATGGTGGAATGATGGCATACTTACTTGCGATGCATCGAGTGAAAAAATGTTGTGTATGCGTGCAGCATTAATGTGGACAATTAATAACTTTCCTACGTGATATGTCCCAAGTGACACCTCAGCTCTGAGATACCAACCTCGGCCGAAGACAGGGCCGACGTTGGAAGAGCCTTGATCGAAGACCAGCAACCTCGGTCATAGAAAAGTCGGCCTAGGCCGACACCACTATAAACCTCATCAAGGGGGAGTTGCATGTATCACAAGGGTCAGCAACTCTTCAACTCACCTATGAATGACAACCTTGGCCAGGGGTAGGCCGAGGTAACAAGAAGACATACCTCTACCAAGGTCGACCTAATCAGCAAATCAGTTGATGTTCCAGGCACGATCCAACTCATTTAAGCTGAGACCCCCATGGCTCATCTCAGATTGAATAAGCATAGACCTTATCAACCTCAGCCTACCTTCAGCCGAGGTCATGACCAAGCAGAGGCCGAGCTCTTATTGGAGTATGTGTGGATAAGGACACGTGGACACAATTCAATTATAACAAATCATTCCCCCCATGTGGAGGAAATATTTTATCATCATTCTCTACATGTGACAGTGATAGATGTCTTCTTCATATTGGCTAGATCAACACACACATACTCATTGCATGCATGGGGGGTACATTACACCCCCAGGTACTATACATAGAGGTCATCCTCTACCTTTCAAAAGATCCAAAATTATCAACCCTAGGTAAACTATGTTCAAATACACAGTAGAGAGAGAAAGCTTGAGAGGTTGTATCCATGGCCATTAAAGCCCTCATAAAGTGATATACACCATACACTTGCACAATGGACGTAGGCCTAATTGGCTGAACCACTTATATTCCGGTGTGATCCTCCTTCTCCTCACCTCCTTCTACTACATGTGTATGAACTCTTATCCTGCCATTGTTAACATTGAACTGAGCTCACGAACACCTTGAAGGGTGGTGTTGTTTCCAGCATCATCATTATGGCGCCTAATGTGGGAATGAGAAGCTGTCTCTTCCTCATATTTAGCTTAACCTCACCGGAAACTGTGGTGGTGAATCGGGCACCACCCTTGCATGGAGATGTTTCACCATTGGAAGTGGTGCCTTAAGGTATTAAGCTCACCTAATACTTAAGCTCTTTATTAAGTAACACATGGCACCGGAATTACCACCACTCTTCCGCTGCCTGGTGGGGGAGGGCCCAGTTCCATCCAGGCACTGCCTCAGTCTCAAATGGCGGAAGTAGCTGCAGCCTTGAGTTCTTTGGCTGCCACACAACAAGCTATGCAGGAGCAGTTTGCATAGATCAGTCAAACCATGATGAGGATACCTGGAGTTTCACCGGAAATGATCACTCCAGCGGCGGTCCAGCCTCATCCTGACGCCAGGGGACCACCCCAGGCACCAATGAAGGACCATCCTGCACCCCAACGGAGGAGGGATGTTGCTGACCCTAGGCGCTTATGCCTGGGGAAGTAAGGAAACCCTTGCCCAGAGGACATGTATGACGATCTAAAGGTGGAAGAGGTTCCGAAAGATTATTGGGAGCCGTATGAGGTATCGAATAATACGGTACGTCCTCCTCAGCAGAGCCTATGGTGTGTCAGCCGAATAGGTGAAGAGGTCCAGCAACTAGGATGCACTTTTGATCGATTGAGCAGAGGGTCAGCCTTTGAGAGGTTGCGCCCAGTGAATGACCTAAGACAAAGGTTATCTAGGTCGAGAAGTGATACTAGCTCGCAAAGAGGAGACAGACCAGGTCGGCCTGACCAAGGCCGACCTCGTGAAAGAAGGGGGAGAGACCAGGAAGAGGTCAACTGCCGACGTTGTGCTACGGCAGGGGAACCCTCAGTCCATCCCTTGGAGGTGGCTGGGGACAACATGGCCAGGACGATGGCAGGAGACCATGGAATGACTCTATCCAATGTCTTGAGGAGAAGATAGGAGACCTCATCAAAAGTAGGGACCCCTTGCAAAGGGCTTGCTCAGAAGGCTCTCCATTTGTGGATAAAATAGTGAGTTTCCACACCCTGCTAAGTTCAAACCGCCTGTGGTGTCTCCCATGTATGACGGTAGCACTAATCATGTACATCACATTGAGATGTATCAGTTAGCAGCGAACATCTACTCCATACCCATTGAGATGAAGTGTAGGTCCTTCTCTGGGACCCTGATAGGAGTTGCACATAGTTGGTTTACTTATCTTCCAAAGAATTCAATTAAGAATTTCAAGGACCTGGCTGAACGATTCATTCACAACTTATGCTTTGGGGTAAGACCTCAAAAGAAGACCACACACTTTTATATGTCAAGCAAGGCGAGGACGAGAGCCTAAGAGACTACATCGCCAGATTCAACAAAGATAACTTGAGGTTGAAGACTACGAAGAGAATATAGCCATGACCGCCCTCATAAGAGGCCTTTAGAAAGGAAAGTTATTGTGGAAACTTGTGGAAGACCCTCCCAGGTCTATGGTCGAGCTACTAAAAACTTCGGGGAAGGTCATGAATGCCGAAAAGGCAATGGCCGCGAAGTATGAGGATGAGAACCGCGGTAGTAGCGGGAAGTCCCAGAGAAAGAAAGATGGAAAGAAGACGCCATCCGATGATAAGTTCGCTTACTCCTATACACGTGAGTTGTGAGCATATCCTCAATGAGATTAAGAATGATAGGACTCTAAGATGGCCAGAGAAACTAAAGACCCTCCACATAAGACGAACAAAAACTTGTGGTGTGAGTTCCACGAGGACCATGGCCATGTTACAGACAGATGCTTCGCTCTGAAGGATGAGATCGAGAAGATGTTAAAATCCAGGAAGCTGAGGAAGTATGTTGATGGCAAAGCTCCTAAAGGCGGAAGAGATGACCCCAAGAAAAGGATAAACGATAGGTGCCGTGATGATGCCCCAGCTAGAAGATGTAATGACTCGTAAGATGATGGTGAAGACGATCCGAACCTTCCGCCGAAAGATGACAATACCCCGGTGAAGAGGGTTGGCATAGTCTCCTTTGGTGTTGACACTATATGCGGAGGAATTGCAGGGCGTGGTTCTGAAGTGGCTGACAGAAAAGCTCATATGGCAGAGGCCAAGTCGGTTACTAAACTTGAAGTTGTAAATCTAACGTCTTCCGATATGGTACAGAAGATAAAGAAAGTGGACATGGACACCCTTATTGTTAGGCTATCCAGGCTCGACTTCAAGGGTATCTTAGACCCGAATGATGACCCTTTGGTAATAACCACAAGGGTACATTAATGCGAGGTGCAGAGGATCCTCGTGGATGGGAGGAGTTCAGCGGACCTGGTGTTTTGGCCTCGCTTCAAGAGCCTAGTTCTTAGCAGAGATTGGTTGGTACCCTATCAACACCCCTTGATGGGCTTCAGTGGCGAAAAGGTCCACCCATTGGGCATGTATGAGATGGACGTACGGATGGGTGAGAGTGGCCTAAGAGGTTGACCAGGAAGATAAATTTTTTCGTAATGGACGAGAACGTCTTCTCGGCCTTTAACCTCATCATAGGAAGAGTGGCCCTTAAAGAGTTTGAAGCTGTGCCGTCGACGGTCCACCAGATGCTAAAATTCCCGACCCCTATGGGGTAGGGGAAGTGCAAGGGGACCAGACCATAGCGCAAGAATGTTACTTCGACTCGGCCGAAAAGAGAGAGACCTATAAGAGGGCAACCACCACCTATAGCATTAATACATTGGATACGAGAGATGAAACAAAGTTAAAGAAGGGAGAGGCCACGAAAGAGGTAGAATCCATCGTCCTCAATGAGGACGAGCTGAAAAAAACCATCCAGGTCGGTAAGTCCCTAAATATAGAAATCAAGGAAGAGGTGATAAATTTCCTCAAGAAGAGGCAGAGTGTGTTCGCTTGGAGCCATGAAAACATGCCCGACATCACCCCTGAGGTTATGAGTCACAAGCTCAACGTGGCCAAAGATGCCAGGCCTATCAAACAGAGACGAAGAGTTTACTCCAGTGAGAAGTAAGACGTCATTCGAGAAGAGGTCAAAAAATTGGAAGAGGCTGAGTTTATAAGAGAAGTCATATATCCGGAGTGGTTATTAAATGCAGTCATCGTGCCCAAAGCTAATGGCAAGTGGAGGATGTGTGTTCATTTCACGAATATGAATAGGTCTTGTCCAAAAGACAGCTATCCCTTACCTCGGATAGATCAGATGGTGGAAGCTACTGCAGGACATGAGATCATGAGCTTCATGGACGCGTATTCAGGCTATAACCAGATCTTTATGGATGAGGAAGATACAGAGAAGACAACCTTCATTACCGATAAAGGGACGTACTGTTACAAAGTGATGCCCTTCGGTCTGAAAAATGCAAGGGAAACATACCAAAATCTTGTGAATAAGATGTTCGAAGATCAAATAGGAAAGACAATGGAGGTGTATGTAGATGATATTCTAACGAAGAGATTAAAAGCTTGCACTCATGTGGCAGACCTCGAAAAGACCTTGGATACTATGAAATTATATAGGATGAAGCTCAACCCAGCAAAGTGTGTCTACGGGGTAGGAGCTGGGAAGTTCCTGGGATTCATTGTCAATCAAAGAGGAATCGAAGCAAACCCGGAGAAAATCAAGGCTCTTTTTGATATGAAGACACCGAGGAGTATCAAAGATGTCCAAAGACTCACGGGGAGAGTAGCTGCACTTAACAGATTTATTTCCAGGGCAACAGACAAGTGTTTTCCATTCTTTAAAGTTCTTAGAAAGGCGTTCCAGTGGGATGAAGAGTGCGAGGAAGCATTCAACCAACTCAAGTCTAACCTTGGGTCTCCCTTGCTACTGTCTCGGCCAATAATAGGAGAGAAACTTTATGTGTATCTAGCAGTCTTCGAATTGGCCATCAGCGCATCCATAGTACGAGAAGACGCTGGGACACAAAGGCCTGTGTACTTCAACAGTAAGGCCATTCAATGGTCTGGAAAAAATTACCCTCGTATGGAAAAGTTAGCTTACGCCCTGATACATGCTTCAAGAAAGATGAAGCCTTACTTTTAAGCCCACTCCATGGTTGTCCTTACCGACTCACCACTAAGACAGGTCCTGCATAAACCTGAGAAATCTGGAAGGTTGATGACCTGGGCCATTGAGTTAGGATAGTATGACCTTTAATACCAACCTAGGACAACCATCAAGGGGAAGGCCCTTAAGGACTTTGTTTTTGAATTCACTTGGGAAGAGGCCGAGGCCAAAAATGACCTATAGGGTGCTAAAGGGTCAAATAGCAGTGTCTTCCAGGACCTGGAAGAGATGACACCCAAAGTCTCCCGAGATCAAGAAGAGGTTGCGTCCCAAAATATTAGGGACATAGTAGTGGAGAATGAGGAGGAACGGTACCTCTTCAGGGAGGGAGTCATATCAGAGGGGGCTTTCTCGTCGGATACAGATATTTGGAACCTCTTCATTAATGGTTCCTCATACAACAGCGGAACCGATGCAGGGTTGATACTTTCAGCCCCAGATGGTACCAACATTGAATACGCAATGAGGTTCAACTTCAAGGCATCTAACAACGAGTCAAAATATGAAGCTATGATAGCAGGTCTCTCGTTAGCAAATACTATGGGTGTAAAACAACTCCTACTTCATAGCGACTCAAGGTTGGTTGTCAACCAAGTATTGGGAGTCTATGAGGCCAAAGATGAAAGGATGGCCAAGTATCTGAAGAAGGTCAGAACGATGTTAGAATATTTCAAAAAGACAAAACTGGAGAGGGTACCTCGACAAAGTAACAGCCACGCAGACGCATTGGCAAGGTTAGCCTCGGCGACAAAGACAGACGTTAGAAGGATAGTGCCGGTCGAGGTCTTAGGGAAGGTGACTATCGAGGAAGAAGAGGTATGTAACCCTTGTCTCAATTTAAACATAGGCGATTCATGGATGGACCCCCTCGTCTGGTATATCAGAGAGGGAGAGCTACCCGAATCCAAGTTAGAGAGGAGGAAATTGAGATACAGGGATGCCAAGTTCTCGATAATAGGAGACGTCCTATACAAGAAGGGAATTATGTTGCCTCTCCTCAGATTTTTGCATCCCGTTGAAGTTCCCCGGGTCTTACAGGAAATTCATGAGGGTTCTTACTCCAGTAACATAGGAGGAAGACCCTTGGCAAAGAGAATCATTACACAGGAGTACTGGTGGCCAACCTTGGCCAAAGATGCTGCAGCTTACGTAAAGAGGTGTGATAAATGTCAGAGGTTCTCCACTATTCCACATCAACCTCATCAACCTATGATGTCAATCACCTCTCCATGGCCATTTGCAGTATGGGGGATTGACTTAGTAGGACCTCTACCAAGAGCTGCCAACAGTTATCGATTCCTGATAGTTTCCATTGACTACTTCTCAAAGTGGGTGGAGGCAGAGCCAATGATAATGATCACAGAGCAGAAGACCTTCCAATTTTTTTGAAGGAACATCATATGCATACATGTCCTCACAAACACTCTCATCTCGGACAATGGGACCCAGTTCAAGAACTCCTCTTTAGAGAAATATTGCGTAAGAGTTGGGATAAAGCAGTTATTCTCATCTCCGGGCTGACCTCAAGCAAACGGTCAGACCGAGGTCACGAACAGAACAATCCTTAATGGAATCAAGAACATGTTAGAAGAAGCAAAGGGAAGATGGATTTAAGATGTCTATGATGTGTTATGGGCCTATAGAACCACGACAAGGACACCTACAGGAGAAACCTTATTCATGCTTGCACATGGCTCAGAGGCCGTCATACCAACAGAGGTGGGACTCCCTACTCATAGGGTTCAGACTTATGACCCTGAAAAAAATAGGGAGGAAAGGAGGCTAGACTTAGATCTGATTGAAGAAAGAAGAGAAGGCGTAGAGGTCAGACAAGTAGCTTAAGCAGAGAGAAGCGAAGTTCTACAACTAGAGGGTGAAGTCAAGACCCATCGCCATAGAATACCTAGTGCTGAAAAATACCTTACAGAAAATAAACAAACTCCACCCAAACTGACATGGTCCCTACAAAGTGACAAAAGAGGTTGTTCCTGGTACGTACAGGCTAGAAAACCTAGAAGGGGAACCTTTCGCTAACCCATGGAATGCTGATCACCTAAAGAAATATTACATATGATGTTGCAAAGAGTTTATGTGAATGTACCATCTTATTATGAAGAGGTTATTAGTGAAAGATCAGTTTCCATGATGGCTCTTGCTTCATTGTGCTCTAATGTCAGAAATTATGAGGATAACATCTTAGGTGATGACCTCAGACCCTTATAACATCACTCAGTGGTGAGATGGTCCGAGGTAAAACACCATAATGAGATGACCTCAAACCCTTAACATCATTAATTGGGTGAGATTATTTGTGAGGATAACATCTTATGTGATGACCTCAGACCCTTATAACATCACTCAGTGGTGGCAAGGTCTGAGGCCAGACACCATACTTGGATAACCTTAGACCCTTAACATCATTAATTTGGTGAGATTATTATGAGGATAACATCTTAGGTGATGACCTCAGACCCTTATAACACCGTTCAGTGGTGACATGGTCTGAGGTAAGACACCATAATAAGATGACCTCAGACCCTTATCATTAATTTGGTGAGATTATTTATGAGGATAACATCTTAGGTGATAACCTCAAAGCCTTATAACACCATTCAGTGGTGACATGGTCTGAGGTCAGACACCATAATGAGATGACCTCAGACCCTTAACATCATTAATTTGGTGAGATTATTTATGAGGATAACATCTTAGGTGATGACCTTAAACCATTATAACACCATTTAGTGGTGACATGGTCTGAGGTCAGACACCATACTTGGATAACCTCAGACCCTTAACATCATTAATTTGGTGAGATTATTATGAGGATAACATCTTAGGTGATGACCTCAGACCCTTTAACATCGTTCAGTGGTGACATGGTTTGAGGTCAGACACCATAATGAGATAACCTCAGACCCTTAACATCATTAATTTGGTGAGATTATTTGTGAGGATAACATCTTAGGTGATGACCTCAGACCCTTATAACACCATTCAGTGGTGACATGGTCTGAGGCCAGACACCATAATGAGATGACCTCAGACCCTTAACATCATTAATTTGGTGAGATTATTTATGAGGATAACATCTTAGGTGATGACCTCAAACCCTTATAACACCATTCAGTGGTGACATGGTCTGAGGTCAGACACCATAATGAGATGACCTCAGACCCTTAAAATCATTAATTTGGTGAGATTATTTGTAAGAATAACATCTTAGGTGACGACCTCGGACCCTTATAACACCATTCAGTGGTGAGAAGGTCTGAGGTCAGACTATTGGTTGAGTTTTAAATAAGACCAAGGCAACCAGACTTCAGAGTTAAAAAATCATAAAGACATAAGCATTCAATAAATAAATGAAGTGAAAGGTCCTCCTCAGAGGTCGAAATACAGAGTTAAGATTGAAACAATTAATGATGACCATGTTCTTCAAAAATTACAAACATCCAGGGGTTATAAAATAAAGCCACACAATTTAACTTAAGGGTCGGAGGGGAGAATGCTTGTGTCTTCGGCCTGGTCCTATTGGACAAACTTGGTCACCTCGGTAGTATCCTCCCCAAGGTCAGTCCCTTCAATCTCCATGCAGTCCAGTGTGGCAGTCTCGGCAGGCGCAGCAACCTCCTCCTCAACCTCTTGAAGGGCCTGGGCAAACTGAGGATTGGCAAAGCCGAGACCTATGAAATCAGAGGCCTTCAAACTTCCAGCCTCCTTCTCATCGAAAGCTGCCCATTTGATAATGGCTTTGATACCTCTTTCAAGGTAATTAAAGTCAAAGCTCACGATTTCATCAGAGGTTTTATAGTCGGCCAATATCCCCTTAGAGGTTTCTTCGAGGGATGCTTTTACCGCCGAGTCGACTTTCTTCTGAAGGACATCGTCCTTTGCCTTCAGAGTGACAGTATGCTCCTTATTGAGCTTAGAGATCTCCTTATACAACCCCTGCACCTTCTTCTCAGACTTTTTTTCCTTAGACATTAAGCGATATATTTCTCCGTTCAGAGTGCTTTGCACCTTCTCGGCCTCTTGACCCTTGTGGATGAGGGGCAACTTCCTCGGAGTCAAGTTGGAGAGATGGTGCATAGTTGCCAAGCCCTGCAGATTATGTGATCATGTATAAGTTGAAGACCAGATCAGATGTTACACTTGGAAATTACAAAGAAATATGAGGTCATACCTGAATGGACCTGTGGAGGCCGAACTCAACCAGTAGGGGCGTATCCAGTGACCGGAAGAAACATTTATCGGCCTCGATCATGGTAGAGCCGAAGGCATCCAAACCTTCAGACTATGGCCTACGATGATGTCATTGATATTCAATTTCTCTATACAAGCCACCAATGCGTCTGCAGAAGAGATGGGGATGGCAGAATCCCCACCCTTTTTCTTCTGCCTCTAATCTTCAGGGGCATGGTCGGTAGCCCCCCTCTTCTTTGAGGTCTGAGCCTTTATGGTTGAGGGAGCAAGAGGAGGATCATTCAGACCTGCCTTCTTCATGATCGTTGTTTAACTCGGCGCAGCCATTTCCCAAAGCTCGTATGAGATATCCTACCGGCGCTCTGTAAAATTGAAAGGTCTGAGTTAGAAGATCAAACATGCATAAACTCGGAGGTTTAACTTTCAATAAAAAACTCTTACCAAGCTCGGTAAGAGGACTTCTACCTAGACCAGTCTCAGAGAGATAGTGGGGTCATCAAGTGTTTGAATTTAATGAGCAGACCATGCATCCCCTGATCTTGAAGGGCTTTCACCTTCTGAAGGTTTTGCATGCTCAGACCAGGGTCGGCCTTCGCAGACATTGTGACCTTGCCCCATCGTAGGGGCATCCTTAGCTCTAGAAGGGAAGAGGGAGCACATGGACCGAATTCCCATGGCCCTGAAGTAAAGAAGTATCAAGGCTTCCAATTGTTGTTGGAAGTTTGAGTTATCTAAAGCATCTTTTTCTCAGGCTTCTGAGCTACAAAATGATAGTAGCTCGGATGATTTTTGGTAGAGGAGGGGACATAGCAACCAACAAAGACCTGAACTGGAAAGTCTGAGTGGTGGAGAACCCTCCATAAGTCTATGGCCCCTATTATGACCCTCCAAGCATTAGGGGATAACTGAGAAGGGTCCAAATTCATGTAGGCAAGGATGGACCTAATAATGGGATGAATGGGCAAACGAAATCCTAACTTGAACATCTGCTCATACAGGCAGATCTCACCATCTCGGCCATGGTAGGCCCTCTCTTCCCTTAGAGGTCTCCTAAGATTTATGGAGGGGTTGATGGAGTACAGATATCTGAAGCAAAGAAGGTCTACCTTAGTAACCGTACTCTCGATCTCGGCCGCCTCAGAGACGTCGATATCACTTTCAACGTTGGAATCATCATCATTATCTAACTCAACGTTGTCCTGAGCAGACGTTGATGGATTACTGGGGAACCTCTGAGCGAACTGAGCCCCAGTGACGGCCGACGGGGGAATGGCATCAAGAATGGGTGGAATAGCCACACTCGGCTCAACAACCTCAACCTCTAGGGAAGAGGACGAGGTTCTTGAATTATTATGAGACGAGGCCCGGCTAGAGACCTCGACTTGATCAGGGGCCTGATCTTGCCGAGTTATGAAGTCCATGGCCTCCTGGAAGGAATCCACAGACATAGGGTCTGAGGTGGAAGACTCAGACTCAGACATCAAAACTGGTTCGGCAGGGACTTTTGCTTGGCTAAAGGGTTCCAATGGATCATGGTATATCACCTTCAGGGGTGGTCGAAAGATGGGTCTAAGAGGGAATTCTTGTGACCTATGAGCCTCCTCCTGTGCTCTCTCTATTTGCCTATTTTTTTTCTAAAGTCTTCTCTCTGAGAGAAGGGAACTCCTCAAGAAGTTGGTAGAGGGTTTTGAGCATCATAGGTAGACACTACACTTAAGGAGCTTCTAAACGACAAACAAGATTGGCTAATGAAGTAAAGAAATTTAAGGATCAAACTATTAAACCTAAGGCAAATACAGTTCGCCTGAAAGTATGGAGTTCTCATCGAAAAACTCCCAAACTTGCCAGAAAATGCAAAAGTAAGAATTCTTGCAGGAAAAATGAAGGAAAAAGGATGGTAGAGGATACCTGAGGAAAAAGTAGTATGGGCGAATGAAGAAAATGCAAGGAATCCCCAACCAAAACGCCTCAAACCAAAGGTTTTAAGAGAGAGAGCTGCAGAAATGAATTGTTCCACGAAATGAGAAAAGTGGAGAAGAAAGGGAAAAGGCAGTTTTAAACCCTTAAATATGGGGGAACATCTCCCAAGGCCCATCATTGCCTTGGGAGCCCCAAAGGATGGCTAAGAAAACGTGCTTGCCAGGCAAGCCACACTTCAGCAATGGACAAGTGTCAAATGAACATTGGCACATGGAAGAAATACCTCGGAGGTGTAGAGACCCCCAGTCACCTGCTCTCGCATGTAACTAAGGGTTGGGGTGATTGATATGTCCCAAGTGACACCTCGGCTCTGAGATACCAACCTCGGCCGAAGACAGGGCCAAAGTTGGAAGAGCCTTGATCGGAGACCAGCAGCCTCGATCATAAAAGAGTCGGCCCAAGCCGACACCACTACAAACCTCATTAAGGGGGAGTTGCATGTATCACAAGGGTCAGCATCTCTTCATCTCACCTATGAATGACAACCTCGGCCAGGGGTAGGACGACATAACAGGAATACATACCTCTACCAAGGTCGACCTAATCAGCAAATCAGTCAATGTTCCAGGCATGATCCAGCTCAACCTTGGCCTAGGCCGAACCTAATTCCTTGCCTCGAATTCATTTAAGTCGAGACCCCCATGTCTCATCTCAAATTGAATGAGCATAGACCTTATCAACCTCGGCCTACCTTCGGCCGAGGTCATAACCAAGCACAGGCCGAGCTCTTAATAGAATATGTGTGGATAAGGACACGTGGACACAATTCGGTTATAATAAATCATTCCCCCCGTGTGGAGGGAATATTTTATCATAATTCTCTACATGTGACAGTGACAGGTGTCTTCTTCATATTGGCTAGATCAACACACACATGCGCATTGCATGCATGGGGGGTACATTACACCCCAGGTACTATATATAGAGGTCATCCTCTACCTTGCAAAACATCCGAAATTAGCAACCCTAGCTAAACTATGTTCAAATACACAATAGAGAGAGAAAGCTCGAGAGGTTATATCCATAGCCATTAAAGCCCTCATACAGTGATATACACTATATACTTGCATAGTGGACGTAGGCCTAATTGACTTAACCACTTATATTCCGGTGTGATATTCCTTTTCCTCACCTCCTTCTACTACATGTGTATGCACTCTTATCCTTCCATTGTTAACATTGAACTAAGCTCATGAACACCTTGAAGGGCGGTGCTGTTTTCAGCATCATCACTACGTATGCAAACTTATCAGGTTGGAGTACGAAAGGGAGATTGGCTTGTCCTTGTTGCAACAATAACACTCATTCATAGTCGTTAAAGAATGGGAAGAAATTTTGCTATATGGGTCATCGTCGGTGGTTGTATCACAACAATAAATTTAGAAATGATACTGTAGCTTTTGATGGGAAAGTTGAAAGAGAAGTCAAGCCCACTCAAGTATCCGAGGGTGATATCTTAGAGCAATTAGAGGCAATGGAAAGAAATAATGAGAAGGGTCACTCATCGACGACGAAGACGAGAAAAACGAGTATCGATGGTGAAGGTAATTGTGATAGTTCTATAAATTGAAAGAAAAAAAAAAGAATATTCGTTCAGTTGCCGTACTGGAAGGATCACTTGATTCATCATAATCTTGATGTTATGCATGTAGAGAAAAATGTGTGCGATAACATACTTCGGACAATGTTAAATGTTAATGGAAAGTCAAAAGATAATATAGAGGCTCGTCGAGACCTTGAGAACATGAGTATTAAAAAATCATTGCACCCTAAGAGCTTTCCAGATAGTAAGGTATATTTACCACCAGCATGCTTCACAATGAGTAAAAGTGATAAAGACATATTTTGTAAGGTTTTAAAGAATATCTAAGTCCCAGATGGTTATGCATCTAATTTTCACGACGTGCAAGCATTAAAGGGAGGAATATTTCTGGACTTAAGAGCCACGATAATCATATCATAATGAAACAACTACTCCCGTTAGCAGTATGAAAATCATTGCCTACGAATGTAACAAGGTCTTTGATCGAATCATGTAATTTTTACTAGCAGCTCTATTCAAAGACAATGACCTTCAAAGCCTATGAATATTTGAAAGATCATGTTGCTCTTACACTCTGTCATCTAAAGAAAATATTTCCCCCAATTTTTTTTGATGTTATGGAGCATTTGACAATCCATTTTGCTAAGGAGGCAATGATTGCTGGACCACTACAGTTTCGATGGATGTATTCCATCGAAAGGTATGTTTCGTGTATGCATTATGTTTGTGTCATTTAAATTAATGCATATAAGTACTATAATTATTTTCAATGATGAACATGTTTTTATTCACACTAAAAGAATATGTTCATAACCGAAGTTGTCCAAAAGGTTCAATTGATGAAGGATACCTAGCAGAGGAATGTACGACATTCTATGCGAGGTACTTGGGTGATGTTGAGATTAAGTTAAATCGACCTTTACGAAATGATGAAGCCGATGAAAACTCAAGTTCAATAGGTCGTACATTAGGTAAAGGAGTAGCATTTATGCTTGATGACACTTCGTTTTCACAAGAAAATCATTACGTGTTATTCGACTCTGCAGTAGTGAAGCCTTTTCATGAGTAAGATAACATTTGAATGGATTTTAAACATTATGTAATTAAATATTCCTCTACGTTATACAATTTATACATACGTGTTTTACAAGAAACATATAACAATTCTAAAACATGAGAGACCTCATGTGAGACACTACGAAATTAACCGCATTCACAACGAAACGTTTCACAAGTGGTTTGGGGATCATGTAAGTCATATTTGTACTTATATGTAACCACATTTTAATATGCTAATGACACAATTAATTTTTACACATCTAATTTTTATTACTCAATCATATGAAAAAATTAGGTATGGAATCCACGTGAGGGCAAGGTGTTAAAGGAAGTTACAATTTTGGCATCAGGCCCCTCCCAATGGGCTAGAAGATATACGGGATACATTGTTAATGTGTTTAGGTTTCGCACAAAGCAGAATGAGAGAAGATTTAATACTCAAAATAGTGGAGTTATGCTTGATGCCACCATCGAAAGTTTTGCAAGTGGAAAGGACAAACGACCTGTTTCCAGGGATGTAACATATTATGGAGTATTAATAGATATATTTGAATTGCACTATTCAAATGATTTCAAGTTTGTGTTATTCAAGTCTGATTGGGTTGATCCCCATTCGGGGATGACGAAGGATGATTTTGAGTTCAAAATAGTGAACTTCAAACATTCACTATGCAAGCATAATCGACTGTGAGATGAGCCGTTTATATTAGCATCTCGGGACAAACAAATTTGGTATGTGCGAGACCCGATTAAAGAAGATTGACATGCTGTCGTGAAGATAACATCGAGAGATTTGTATGAAATGTATGGTAAAGATACTTATGGAGATGACACAATAGATGCAGAAGTTGAGCAGTACAATATCCAACAATTGAATGACACTTTAATCAACCATGAGGGGGATATTACATGGGTTAGGGCTGGTGTGTAGGGAACGACTGTTGACAATATAGTTGATATTGATGGAGGTGATGATATTTGTGTTGATATTGATGAGGATGCATATGAAACATATACTTATGAAGATGATTCAGAGGCGGACGAGGAAGCTAATGAGAGTTATATAGATGAAAATGAGGAGACCAGTGATGATTATGCTACTGACGTGGATGAAGATGACAATTGACATGAATTTTTTAGTTATGAATGATTTTATTTGTAAGGATGCTTAGATGTTCTTAGTTTAATATTTTAAAAATGACTAATGACTGAATGCATTTTATTTGTTTCATATCATATATATTAATGGATAAATAAAGATGGAGAGTCAAGTTCTTTTTGTTTTCAATTTTATTTCTATGTTTTATGTGATTAATGAATGACTGCATTTTTTTATGATGATGAGTATTAATTATTGAGTTTGACATTCTTTTCGTATATCCTTTTTATTCTTGATAATGATGCCTGATTCTTATGATTTCTTATGCATGAGTATTTTTTTCCTCATTGTTCCTAAGTATCATTAATATTGCCTTAGCAGTATGGTCTGATTGTTTAGGAATTATAATCGCAAGTATAGATATTAACAAGTGTGGGAATGAGTTGTAGGATAATAGGGATCAATTTGAGGGAAAAACACTAGGAAGGCCACTATAGTGTCTACAAGTCGAGGAAGACCTATTTTCAACCATCATTTTATTAATTTTGTAACTGATACTTGGCTTGGAAAATAGGAAGTCCAACCGGGTACATATATTAGAGAACATTCACAAAAGAATACAAAAGATAGGATTGCAACTACTAGCTAAAGTACAAATAATCAGAAGTTAAAAAATATGGAAGCTTCACACGTAAACATAAAAGGAGATTTTAACAAATACAGAGCTTATTAACTCAACTATCTATCTGCTTGGATCACGATAAACAACTTTAATCTAATGAATACAAATTTTTCTTATTCTCGTCGTAACACTCGCATGGAAATACTAGAGTTATATATATATGGTGGGGGAAGGCAAAAAATTAAAACATGAAGGTGATGATCTTACCCTCAAAACTCTTAGTGTCTGCAGCATCGAAAGAATTGCAACATTTTGTAAAAAAAGAAGGTTTTCAAGAACCGAGATTAGACTTGGATGTCAACAATTGAGAAAATTTTTGGCTTCACTGTCTTTGCTACCAGATTCATCCATTTCTACTGCTCCCAGAAAGTGAAATCTAAAACAAATAAGGGTTTGTTTGATTATATTCTAAATATTCTGAATTCAAACATACCTAATGCCTACAAAAGAATGATTTAAGTTAGGGATGAAGGTGAGGGTTACATACTATGAAAAGTGGGCAAAGGGGATGTTAGATTTTATTAGGATATTTGGTATGCAAGTACCTTAACTTCCAGGAACTATCACAAGAGGTTTACATCGACGCGGTTCAAAATGAGTTGATGACACTACTATTGATTATGCAAGCACTTTTTCTTCAACAACTAAGCACACATTAATCCTTCAAAGACTACTCGGACTCTTTTCAGTATACACATTGTGGAGAATTATTCAAAACCCTCTCTAACTTGAGATTCCCAAACTCAAAGAGCCAGAATCCAGTAGAGAGCTCGTATATCGATGAAGGAGGCAGTTAACCACTTATCTTCTTGCTACAGAAAAATATATCCTCAAGGAAGGAATATGAATCCACGAGCTTTAGAATTCAGAATCTTGAATAAAAACTCATCACCCTGAAGAGAAGCCTTCAGCTGCAAAACATTTCAAAGAAAATAGAAAAAATTTTAGCCAACTAAAAGAGCTTGAGACCTTATGGTTTAGAGGTAAGAACACAAAGCAAGAAGATAAACCTGATAGGGGCAAGCAAATACTTGCATTGGTTCTATGAATTTCGCATCCCTAAGAAGGTACTCCAGGAGGCTACTGAAGGTTTTTTGTAAGATGAGTTTGTTTGGAAGAGGAAAATTGAAGAGAAATGCGAGTGGGCCCGGACTATGGCCCAAGTTTGTGTAATGTTTGGTAACTACAGTTTTGAGATATATGATAATTCGATCAGTGATCGAACATCATGAATGCATAATGCTTTAAGCATAACATTTGAACCAGACAGACAACACTAGGACATACCAATTATCCTAATAAAATCTAAAATCCCTTTTGCCCACTTTCTATAGTATGTAGCCCTTGCCTTTATCCCAAACATAAAGAATTCTTCTGTAAGCATTAGGTATGTTTTGAATTCTGAATATTTAGAATATAACCAAACAAACCCTTATTTGTTTTAGATTTCACTTTCAGGGAGCAATAGAAATGGATGAATCTGGTAGCAACGACAGTGAAACCATAAAGTTTCTCAATTGTTGACATCCAAGTCCAATCTCGGTTCTTGAAAACCATTTTTTTTACAAAATGTTGCAATTCTGTCGATACTACAGACAGTAAGAGTTCTGAGGGTAAGATCAGCACCTTCATGTTTTAATTTTTTGCATTCCCCCGCTCTATATATATATATATATATATATTACGTCTATTCTACCACTCCACATTAGCTACTATTATTTCTATTCCTTCCGAAATAGAAGCACTCCCACTCCATTTGTTCCACCAAGTAAACTTTGACCCACAGCTACTATTATGGATAAATGCTTGTTTTGGACTTATATTGTGTGCCAAAAAGCATTTCTTTAGAGAGCAGGTGTCAATGTTATTCCAGTTGCTTCAGATTGCATACAATAGGCACACGTTCAGTTATATATGTTGCCATGAAATTAAGCACTCTTAGATTAGGTTATCCTTTGATGTTCAGTTCCTTTAGTTTATAACTTTGTTTTTAAAGACCATAGTTTTTATTTACCCATTTCAATGTATTTATTATGGAGATATTTTATTTCTTACGAAAGGGGAGAATTGTATATGTTAGCATCTCAACTTCTCTCTCTCTCACCCTTAGGAATTTGGTAGGTCTTAGTGTTGTGTATTTGCATCAAATCCAAATTGTTCAAAGGAACGATTTTGGCCTAACACTCAATCAGTCCAGTTTTTTACCAGGTATCGAATTAAGGAGAGATGAGTGATACCTTATATAAAGAATAAAAGTAAGAACCATTAATTAGACTCTTTGGCTCGGTAAATTGGTGTTGTCTCTGCTGTTTCTCTATAAAACATGGCGAGTCAAGCCTACTTGAGTGGATTTCACTACTATAGGCATGGGTGGCGGTTTTGGTTTAGTTGGTACCGAAAGTTGAAACCAATCCATCTCTAGTGTATATGTTCGATTTCAGCCTTTACTTTGAATTATGAGTTGAAATTCAATAATAAATTTGACATCAAATATTTGTAACATGGTATGACACTTCAGATTTACCCGGACACTATAAACGCTCCTTCAATTTCAGCCTCCCCTTTGTGCATATGTTGTCTGTTTTTCCTAATGATATTTTCAATATATGTTTCCATTGCTCACCATTTTTTATTAATGTGGTAGTACATTCTCAGCTTTCCTGGATCAGCCGACCTCCTTCTTTTTCCTTTTTGTAGTATAGGATGAGATCTGTACGACACTTTATTCCTGTTCAGATGGCTTAAAGCATTTGAATTTCTGTTGAATGTTAAATCTGTGAACTAACCTATAAGTTTTGTTTTAATTTAATGATCTCCATTTCTTAAATAATAAGGTGATTTGTGTTCTTCTGAAAAAGTCCAATCTGTGTTTTCTAGGGAACTGCATTAAAGTAGATGCATCAGTTACCACCATCAGATATTAGGTGAGAGTATCATGAGACCATAAATTTTTATTTTTGTATTTTTCTGCATGTTAGATTAATTTTGTGATGACAAGTAAATTTTCTTTATTTCTCGTGAATTATATATAATATATTTTTTGATAAATTATATAGGATTCGTAGCTTTACAAACGTTATGTGGACGGAGATATTTCTTTTTGCTTCATATTAATGTAGAAATACCCGAGGCATTAAAAGTGACATAAATAATAACTCAAAATATACTTATTTGTATGGGATAATAATTTCAGGAATGCACATTAGCATCTAGGGGGACCTAATTGATAAAGGGGGGAATTTTTCCCTTTACTTGGGGAAATAAGAAAATTAGTATTAAAATTTCACTTATATTTTCTTTTATAAACATATATTATGTTAAGTTTGCACCTTTTTATTTTATGAAAAATTATTATTACTAAAGTGACCCTGATTTTTAATTTCTTTTTTGGTTTGTGTGTATAAAGTATTAACTTGTATCGGTGCCGTAATGTGTTATTTCTTTGGGACTTTGATGTATAATTTACGTCATAAAGACTGGGATGAATCGATGTCGGTCGATGGTGTGAAAACACATCCTGCGTTCGAAACGGTAAAATCTTTGAACAAATGACTCCATCGTCTATGATTGAGTTGCGAAATTTCGTGTCAAATGTGTGTCCAATGTCCTTTCCTTAATGGTCTCCGCATTTGGGTTAAACATTTGTTGAAAAAAAATATTCCTATTGACACTCTTCAGGGAGTAATGAGTGAGGAGAGGTTGTTTAATTCATAGGGGTATAAGAAAAGAAGGGTGGGGCTTTGTTTTGGACTCTTGCATCTTCTACTCATGCTTCACCTTTTCAATTTTTTTTGGATGATAAGATCTGGACTGAAATTAACCATTATTTTAATTCTCTTAAGAACATAGTAAAAAATAAAGAAGGCCAATATGGTGTAGTCTAGAAGCTGACCAACCATGGAAGTCTGTAAAGACAGATTTTTCTTTCTAAGAAAACAAAAAATGCAAGCTTAACCAAATAAGTGAAGAAGGTTTACTCAAATTACAAAAAGGAGCCCAATACGCGAGATACCACTTTTGATGGCATATGGTATTCAATCTTACTAGCCATGAGTTATGATGCTTTCTTCATTTCTTACGGGGTAAAAGTAAGGATGAGCCATAGCTTCTTTAGTTGTTTCCCTTTCTTGATGATCATATCGCAGCAACATGTCAAGGAAGTCGATTGCCTCAGGAAAAACTATATGCTTATTATCACCATTGATGAACTTTGTCCATTATTTTCTGCTATGCCTCCCACCGAGGGCTAATAGGTGTGGGTTGATCTCTGAGCGGTAATTATTTAGATAAGCATTTAGCTCATTTGTCCCTAGTACCTTTGCAATTTTGACTAGTTGATCAGAATTATCATGCCCGTAGAAAAATGGTTCCTTGCGGAATATCATTCCAGTGAACATTCAACCCAGACTCCACAAATCTAAAGAGTAATCATAGTCTTTCAGGTCAACAAGAAGTTTGGGACCTTTGAAATATCTTGAATCAACAAGAACATTATATTCTTTCCCAAGATGATAAAATTCTGCAAGACCTTAATCTATAAGACAAAGATTACGCTTCTCGTGATCAATCATCACATTATGGGGCTTCATATATCGATGCATAATTCCTTGAGAGTGGCAATAATTTAATTACTTTAGAAGTTCATAGATGTAATATCGGATGTCAAAGTTAGAAAGTGTGGGGTAGAGCACTTTAAAATATGAATTGTTCACGTGTTCAAATATCAGACTTGGGGTCTTTGATTGCTGATCTCTAAAAATATCCAGTAATTTCACAATATTTGGCCCGCCACACAGATTCTGCAGTATTTTTATCTCCTTCGTAATCTTCTTCTTCTTGACAGGCTTGAGAATCTTAATAACGGATGTCTAGTTATCGCTGCAATGAACCTTTTCAATTGAATGGTTTCAATTTTTTACATTTGGTATGTAGTTCAAGCATGTTTAATAAGGTACGTTGGTATATATAAATCTATGTATTTTTACGTTGATAGTCCTTCAATACAATTATGTTTTTTCAAAACGCTATTTGTATATAAGTGCCTTTAAAATATATAATCGAATTTTGAACATTGTATACATTCGTAGTTGAGAGATGTGGTTCTAGTTGCTAGATGGGAGGCCGACGTGTAGTATGTTTCACGATTATTGTCATAGATGAGTTGGGACTGTCAACTTTGTGGATAATATTATGTAGGTGTCCATTTGTGTAGTCTGATGTGTACAATGGAAGGCAATGGCGGACAAAATTTCCAAGAGGATAATGCTATGTAGTTGTCCATTTGCACCAGACCTGCCATTTGAGTTTAACTTTAGTCTCCCTTTTGATGGATTCTTCCAACTGGGCAACTTTCAGGGGCTGTTTCTCTACTAAGGCTTTTTGAGATTGAATTTTGAGTTAAATATGATATTCTTGTAATGACTTTACTGATAATTATACAAGGATTTATAATTTTGGCTTCAGAAATTACCTTTTTCCTACTACACCAAATTTCCCGAAAAAGGTCACTGGAATAACTTTATACAGCCACTTGGATTGGTCTGATTTCCTAGAGTTTAACCACCAGTCTCAGTATCAGATGAAATATGGATGGTGGTGTTTTGGAATATAAGTTCATCATCTTGATTCTCTGATAGGTTGGAAAATTCTTGCACCTGCAGAATATTGCATGAGATATGCTATTGTTATTCAGACATTCATATTACAGGAGTTGGAGTTTTATTATTGTTATTCGATGGTATCAAGGAAGTTTTAAATTTGTTCAGCATTTATTAAAATATATATATAAATATATAACTCTTGTAAACTCAGTGGTGAATTTTTATTATTGCAGGTTGCTATGACATCATAAAAGAAGAGTAAATCCCTCTCATAGGCACATTCCCGTTCACGATCTCGATTGCACTCACAATCCAATATCCAACCACCATTTGAACCATAATCTCAGCCCAATTCTCATTCCCTTTCAGATTCTATCTCGACCGAACGATCAAACTCAAATGACTATGAAAGCGATAGCAGCTCAACGGAGAGTGAGCCGTTACATAACCAAGACGCCCATTCACATGAAGAAGGTAATCAAAGTTATTTGATTTATATGTGCTTATTAAACTCATGTTTAGTAGTTGACTTGTTTTTCTATAGATTATTATTATATAAGAGAACACTGATGCCCCTGAAGAATTCAAAAAAATGTGCATAAAGAAGGTTGGAAAGATATGGAATAATTGGAAAGCAAAGGTGAAAAAACATTATCGTGCCTTTGATACTGACGAAGAGAGATTGAAATATTGTCCACCTAAAGTAAAGCTAGAGCACTGGTCACAACTTGTTATGTATTGGGTAACTCGCGAGGCAAGTGTATGAATGTATTACTACCATTACAGTTTTATAAGTTCAAGTTAAACATATATTTTAAATATATTGTTGTAACAGAAAACGAGTCAAAAAATCATCGAACTCGTATGAAGCAAAGAAAACCACATACATTCGAAAGAAAGACTCATGCGAATTTTGCTCATAATATGTTTTATAAAAGATTTTGATTGTGAATATTATTTTATGTTTTCAAATTTATTTATGTAACGACTTACGAGTCATTCAGTTTATGCAGATGGAGACAGATCAAGGGAAAAAGGTTTCGTTGGTTGATGTTTACGTCAAAACACATGAGAGGAGCGATGGCTTAGCCATTGATAAGGATTTCGCTTAAGCAATGGTATAAAAATATCATCCATGTTCCTTCCCTTATTCCTTAGAAAATCTCAACGATTTCATTTTACCTATTAATCAAAATTCCTATTCAATTATCAACCATTATAAAAGGCAACATGTAGGAGATTGTGTCATATCGTTAAAAGCATAATATATATGATACGCGGATGAGGATTAAATTAATAATTAAATAAGTTAATTATTATTTATGACATTTAAAATTATGCATGAAATTATTATGTTAATAAGAATCGTTTCATTTCAATAAAAAATGAGGCAAAAAGTAGATCAACTTCCGTCAGATTGTAATGAATCCGTTAGTCGTAAAGACGAGATATTTTATAAAGTCCTGGGACCTGATAAACACGGTCATTGTTGAGCTTATGGGCATGGACCATCTCCAACTAATGTGCATGGAACTAAGCAGCCGAATGTTAATGAAAAAGAGTATGAGTGACTAAGATTTGAGATTCGATCTGAATTTCAAGATAAATTTGATCATTTAGAGGCTCAGTTTGAGTTGATATGCACACACATGATGACTTGCCCTTCCGTTGAATCCAAATAGGTTAATAAGTACACACTTTTATCATTTGTTCTTAATTATCATGTATATATTATCATCTATATATATATATATATAAATGTATGTTCTAGTATTAAATTATTCTATCAACAGGTTCCTCAATCCTCCAATAAGAAAAGCATACCATCATATAGGTCTATTTTCCAACCCGAGCAATAATTAGAAGAAACCAAACAATTTCAACCTGTAGTGGTACCACAATCAGATCACCATTTAGCTCCATTTAGACATGCAAGTAGATAACTACTTTTTAAAATCATAATTTATGACTATATGTTTTCATGATTGAAATAATTCATTTTTTGTAGATTGCAAATTCTCAACACTTGGATGCCCCCGAGACTGCTGCTTGTGTTAGTGAGCAAATGAATGCTACTTCAATTCTAGTATGTTACTAATTTAAAGGATTTTAAAGGTAACAATATATATGCGCTTTCTTGGGGAGTTTATGTGTACTTGACATTGAGTTGTTGTCATATTTGGTTGTATATAGTCTTAAAATTATTGGGATGTCTTAAAAATAAATAAAACTCTGCTGATTTGTTTCCAGAAATATATTGTTGATGACATATTCATCTTCTTTGTATAAAGAACAATGAAAGAATAAGAAGAAGCACCATTAACAATGACAAAGGGTCTCAAATAATGCACTTTATAAAATTGTAGACCTTATTACTTTCGGACTTTCAAAAGTGGTTGTGGCACGTGGATTCATTGTGAGAAAGGACCCTTCAACAAAAGTAGGGGGTACGCCACTGGGTGAAGACTTTTGGGAAGTATATATTGAGAAAACATTCGTAACAAATGAATCATTGCCTAGACGTTATGGAAATAAGTCCACAATTGCAGATGCACGTCATTCAATTGTAGTGTGGCATATTTGTAATGTACTAATTTTTAATTTTTATTTTATAATTAAAATACTAAAGAATAAGTATCAATGGCGAACAATTGACTTTTTTATTTTTTAGGTCTAAAAGGATGTTTGAATTTGATGAAGAAGGATCGTACATTATATAAAATTTAGTTTCCCGTCATGTTTCCCTGCTTTTTCTTATTGGACAAGTGATACACTTTATTTTATGAATGGATAATTGTTCCAAGCACAATTACATTTATTTATGATGGATATTATTAGTTTTTATTTAATGACATTTTAATTTGATTACTGCCCTCTTAATTTAATGTTATGGTAATGTATTTGCACATAAATACAATACTTCTTATAATTGATTTTTTTAACACTTGTTCCCACTCATATATTACAAAATAATGTCAACATTTTGTTTGATGCCGCTATATTTATTCTCGGCATCTTTTTAGTGCCGCCAAAAGTCAACATTTAATAGGTGTTGCAAAAGATTATTATCAACATTTAATATAAATGCTTAAAAGTCCTGCTAACTTTTTGCGGCATTTTTTAAAATGTCGGTGTTCTTTTACCAAATTGGCTACCGCACTTGTGGAAATGCCGCTATAAGTGCCGCTAACTTTTTGCGGCATTTTTTAAAATGTCATTGTTCTTTTACTACATTGGCTATTACCGCACTTGTAGAAATGCCGCAAAAAGTGCTACTGGCATTTTTGGTGTTTTTTTCGACATTTAATTTATGCGGGGAAAAATCAATATTCCTATAGTTTGGTGATAATTTAAGAACATATAACCGCAGGCATAAAAACATTTACTTGTTGTTAGTAGACAATCTCCTGAAACACCCATCAAATGGTCTCGTGAGAGGCATCAACACCTCATACGGGACTACTGCAACTCGCAGGAATTAACTGCATGGTCATTTGAGCCTTGATTTTAGGGTATAATGATAATTTCAAAATACCTCGACATAGGCTTCAAACATAAACATCCCATTAGAAAGAAAAACCTCGAAACACCACTATGTAGCCCCGTGAGGGGCTTCAACACCTTTTAACAAGACCAATGCAACTCATAGGCCGTGTGGTCATGGAACCCCGATTTGAGAGCATGATGATACTTTGAATATATCTAGACTTAGGCTTAAAAACATGCACTTAGAGGGCGAAACCTCATAATACCCCCCAAACGGCCCTATGAAAGGCACCAACACGTTGCACGAGACCAATGAAGCTCATAGGAACTGATCGCATAGTCACGGGACCCTCGATTTGAGAACACAACAAAAAATTTAAAATATCTAGACTTACGCTTAAAAACATATCATTAGAGGCTGAAACCTCGAAACACCCCCCGAAATGGCCCCGTTAGAGGCACCAACACCTCGCCTAGGACCAATGCAACTCGTAGGAACTAATTGGATGGTCATGGGAACCCCTATTTGAGATCATCATAATAATTTGATAATATATAGCCTAAGTTTAAAAACATAAACATACCATTAGAGGGCTAGTTCAACTCGTAGTACCTAATTGCATGGTCAAGGGACCCCAGTTTGAGAACATGATGATAATTTAAAACTAACTAGACTGAGGCTAAAAAACATGTTGTTCGAGGGAGAAATCCTATGATGCCCCCCAAACGGCCTTGTGAGAGGAACCAACGCCTCACACGGGACCACCGATTTCTGAGAACGGTCATAATTTGAGAATATTTAGAGTTCGACTTAAAAATATAAACATGTTGTAAGTGGTCGAACCCAACCCCCCCATAACCTACCCTGTAATACCCCGTATTTTTGGCGATATTTATTTTTGGGATTAATTAATTAAATGAGAATTAATTGGGAATTAATCCAGATAAAATACTAGCGAGATGTGAGTTGTTATTTGACTATATTGAGTATATATGATGATATATGAATATTTAATTATGAAATTTGTCGTGAGATTGATATACGACAATTTGGACATTTTATTGGGACGCGTTAGACAGTCGCGTTAGGATATAATTATTTTAATCATAAAAGTGAATTTAAATTCTATTAATCGTATGATCGTTTTGAGTGCGCCAACGCGTCCGGAAGGGTCGAGATAGTCAGAAAACACTAGCCGGGGGTTTAGTTTGGGTCCCGGGGTATTTTTAGGCCATACCAGCAACATAAAGGGTATTTTGGTAATTTTGTATTTTTGGGAATTAAAAGTGACGAAAATTAGTAAATTATATCTGATGTGGATTTGACCCACTAAACCACTAACCAACCCATGTTAACCCAATAGGCTACGTAGGTTATTAGAATTTAGGTTTCTAATTTTTCCCAGTACAAACCCTAGCCACCATAGCTATTGGAGAAGAAAGCTTGGAAAGAGAGAGATAGAGGAGAAAAGCTTGGAGAGAGAGAGAGCTTCATCAAATCGTCATCAAAATCAGAGATTAAATCAAGGCAAGTGGTTTAATTTATGTTTTTATGCAGTAAATGCTTCTTCCATTCTTAGACTATTCAATAATCATAATTAATTGGGAGATAATTGAAAACCCATGAAACTGGAGTTGTTAATAAATTTTGGAGATAGGTTTGCATGTAGAAATGTTATTGGAAGATCGAATTAAGATAATTATAAGTTTATGTGTTATAAAAACGGATTTATTTCTGGAAATTGATGATTTATAATCTTAGGGTTTATGTTCTTGAAAAATTGGGGAAAAGTGATGAGACTTGTGATTTGGTGATGTTTTGGATGAATTATTCCCTTAAAACACGTTAATATGTGATTATAATATGTTTAGGTTTGTTTAGAGACCTTAAAACATTGTTGGGACAAATTTTAGAGGAGAATTGAGGAGTAGAAATTGGTGAAAAACGAAAGTAGAAATTCTAGGCTTGAATCTGGCCACTCGTTAGAAGACCTACCCAGGTCGTTCGAACGAGCTAGTTCGAACGAGCTTCTAACGAGTTGACCATTGACTTCTAACGAGGGTGAAGTTCGTTTAATAAGATCGTTCGAACGAGATCTCGTTAGAAAGACCACTTCGTTCGAACGAGATCTCGTTAGAAGACTCAGTTTGTTCGAACAAAGTCTCGTTCGAACAGCCTCGTTCGAACGAGACTTCGAACGAGTTGACAGTTTAGGCTTTTTAGCCTGTTTTGATCCCGAGTGCCCAGTAACCTTGTGTATAGGTAGAGATAGCCTTTCCTTGATGAGTAATTGATATATTTGGGATATTATGAGGAGTCAAACCTATAAGTGTAGTTTGAACCTAAGGGAAAATGTGAAGTAGGACGTGAGTGTCTATTACGATGTGTGCTATTGATGGCCTAATTAATTATATTAACCGAGAACATATAAATGGTGTAGTATTATATGTCAGTAAGAGAAGAGATATGTACCAATATATTATGGTGATTACTAAGACGTGTGCATACTTAGTATATATGTATTGATTTTATGTGTATGACATACCTACCATACTTGCTATCACGGGAGGTTTGTGTTCGCTTAGGGCCCTCTAATCCTTGTGTTGCCCGGATTTAGACTGGTTACCTCGATGAACATAGGTCAGAGAAGGACTTATTGGGATGTTAATAAGTTTGTTGATCCTGGGAGCGCAGGTATGTGCGTGACCCATGTGATGTGACTGTGTTCGCCTCCATTATTTGTGATGTTGTTATCTGTGAACTATTCCTGAGAGATTTAGAATATGTAATCCTTATGTATGTGATGTACCGGGATGGATAGCAGAGTATGTTTGCACCGCAGCTAGTCTCGGGGTGCTTGTATTGTATATTTATGATGTGAATAATATACACTTAATTGATGGGAACTTCATGTTAATATTGTGAATAAGACTATGGTATTGTTTTGAGAAAACATAACGGGCTAACCAATTGTGAAATATATTACATATTGAGAATCTGAGTTTAAGTAAATCCCCTATTCTTTGGTAACGTTAGAATGTCAATGGGAACCGAATAATAAGAGTAGAACCTATGACAGTCTAGCTAGATATGATGTCATTTAGCTAGGGATTAGTGTCATTTTAGATGGGTATTTACGTTAGGAGTACACATTTAGTCGAGAGGTGAGAATTTCATGTGAGTGCACGTCCTAACATGTACTTTGCATTTAATGTTTTAAATGTTTTTAAAGAACTTGCAGGTTTTTAAAATATCTCCACATTCGGGCTCTGACCCGTTTGCTTTCAAATCTATTTTCTTGTAAAACCATTTTTAGGTGCCCAGCCACAAGGACACCATGCATAGGATTCTCACTCAGATGACGAGCTGTAGCTGTTTGTGGAAGCTACTGGGATTTGCTTTTAAACGCTTCTATCATTTGGATCCCATATTCAATATTCCTCAGTTTTAGGGCCGGTTGCCCAGTTCCATTAGAGATACTTTTCCATTTCAGTTTTTCAGACTTTGGCATGTATTGATTCAGTATTCAGTATGTAGTTAATTATTTTCAGTTTGTGGGATTTGTTGTGAGGAGTGTTTTCCTCCGGATTTACTTATATCATGTGATGGTTATTCTATTATTTCGTTATGGTGAATGGTGATATTATTCTTGCATTAAATCTTTTACTGCATGTTAATCAGACTTTAACTAAAATTTGACAACTTACTTTTTAAATACTAGGTGGTTAGTAATAATAAAATGCTTTCGACAGTGATGCTATTAACTGAGCCAACTTGGAATTTTGACTTAATTTAATAAAGGAGTAGCTACCCGGTATTTAATTAGTCGGGGTGTCACAGGTGGTATCAGAGCATCAGGTTCTAGTGTCCTTTAGGATCTGTACGACTATTATGTTTCCGCTACATTTTCTTTGATATAGAGCCCTATATTTTAGGACTGTCGTACTCTTTTTTTGTATGCTTCGTTCTTCAGCTATTTTAAGTTTATAAACTGTGAACTTATAAACTTTATTCTTATTTCAGATGCCTCCACGACGTGCACGACGAGTTCCCAGGGATGCAACGCCAGAACCCCAACCCGCTCCAGTTCAGGGCATGATGAACGCCGCTGAGGTTGCAGCCATTGTAGCCCAAGTGGTAAATTCTGCAATTGCTGTAGTTCAGCAGGCACCACCTCAGGCGCCGATTGCCGCGCCAGTACAGGAAAATGCATTCCCGTCTGCTTGGGAACGTATACATAACGCTTTTCAGAAAGCGCATCCGCCAGAGTTTGCAGGTAGCTCAGATGTGGTAGTCTCGAGCCAGTGGAGGAAGGATATGCAGAGGCACTTGAGGATGTATGAGTGCACGGACGTTCAGAAGCAGGTGCTATCTACTTTCAAGCTAGTTGGATCTGCACTGTAGTGGTGGGAGTCTATTACCACCGTGGAGGAGAGGGATACTCTCACTATTCAGGACTTTTGGGTGCGGTTCGACCGCAAGTACTTTCCGTCAGCTGTTCACACGGAAATGAGGAGGAAACTAAGAATATGAAGCAAGAGGGTAAGACCGTGGCCGAGTATGAGGCCGAGTTCATGAATCTGTTGAATATCGTTCCGGATGAGATATCGACAGAAAAGAAGAAGACTGAGAAATTCATCGACGGGTTGACATGGAGGATCCGTCAGCATCTGTTAGGGAACCTTTCGTTGGCCACTTATTCTGATGTGGTTAACGCTGCTTTATTACACTGCCAGGATCACCGCTTTCATATGGCTGAGGGCAAGAGATCGGGAGAGTCAGCCATCAGGGCAAGACTGGAGGACATGGTGCCGGTGGGGCACAATCTGTTCAGGGGCAGAGACAGGGTGAGCAGGGTTCCCAGCAGGGGGATCAGAAGAGGTTCAGATCAGGGAATTACAGGCACGGACAGGGAGGTTTCCGTCAGGGCCATCAGGGTCCAAACGGCCATCAGGGCCAACAGGGGCAGAATGGGCAGCCGTTTCAGCAGGGCTAAGGGAGGAACGGTAACGGCCACCCGGGCCGGGGACCGCAGGGGCAGAGAGGAGGGAACTTCCCAGGGAAGTGTTATGTTTGTGGCAAGACTGGCCATAAACGACAAGATTGTCCTGATAGGGGCAGGGCCCCACAACAGCAGCAGCAGGGCGCTCGTCAGGAGCCCCAGAGGCCTATGTTTCCCGCCGCTCTCCCCGCACCGCCACAGATGGCAGCATTGCCACCCATTCCAGTAGTCCCAGCTCAGCAGGGGCAGCTACAGTATGGACGTGTCTATAACGTCCACTAGGCAGCAGTTCCACAGGCACCGCCCGCGATTGAGGGTACGTTTCCTATCCATGGCACTATGGGTCGGGTATTATTTGATACGGGGGCTACACATTGTTTTATAGCTACACATTTCGCAAAGGCCTTAGGGTTGTTAGCCACAGCGGAGAGCACAGTGACGTGTGTCGACTCACCATTTAGGGAATGGGTCACTTATATTCTTTATATGCCGGGGAGTGGAGGTAGAGATTGGTGGTTTGGTATTACCTGCAGACATGTTAGTATTAGATATGCATGTGCACGATGTGATTATCGGTATGGATTGGCTCGTAGCTTATAGGGCCATGATTGATTGCTTCAGCGGGAGCATTGTTTTTGCCATTCCGGGGCAAGAGATGTTTGTAGTGGCGATGCCTCGCCCAGAGGGAGGTTCGACCGCTCATTTGTATTACATAGAGGAGGATACCTCCAAGGAGGTTGTGATTCCTTTAGATTCGATCCCAGTTGTTAGGGAGTATTCGGATGTGTTTCAGGAGATACCAGGCCTACCACCTAATCGAGAGATAGACATTGTTATAGACTTATTGCCAGATACGAGACCTATAGCACGCGCACCGTACCGGATGGCTCCGGCAGAGATGCGAGAGATACGAGATCAGATAGAGTAGCTGTTAGGTCAGGGCTCTATTCGCAGGAGTACCTCACCTTGGGGCACTCCAGTTTTGTTTATGAAAAAGAGGGACGGTTCACTAAGATTGTGTGTGGACTACCGGGAGTTGAACAAGGTCACGATACGGAATAAGTATCCGTTGCCTCGAATCGATGACCTATTTGACCAGTTGATAGGAGCTTCTTTCTTCTCGAAAATTGATTTGAGATCGGGATACCATCAGTTGCGTATCAGGGAGGAGGATGTCTCGAAGACTGCATTCTTAACAAGATATGGTTCTTACGAGTTTCGGGTTATGCCTTTTGGTTTGACCAACGCTCCAGCAGTGTTTATGGACTTGATGAATAGGGTGTTCAGAGAGTTCCTTGATCAGTTTGTCATTGTCTTCATTGATGATATTCTGGTTTACTCCCAGACAGAGGAGGAGCATGCCGAACATTTGAGGCAGGTTTTGCAGACGCTGCGTCAAAACGAACTGTATGCAAAGTTTGAGAAGTGCGGGTTTTGGTTGAAGGAGGTCCAGTTTTTAGGACACATTATTTCCGATCGGGGGATATCTGTTGATCCGGGGAAGGTATCCACGGTGAGGGAGTGGGGACAGCCCACGACACCAATGGAGATTCGTAGTTTCTTGGGCCTAGCAGGATACTACAGGAGGTTCATTCGGGGATTTTCGAAGATAGCGGGTCCTTTGACACATCTGACTCGTAAGGGTATGCCATTCATCTGGAGTGATGCCTGTCAGTTGGCATTCGATGAATTGAAGGATAAATTGACCTCAGCACCTGTGTTAGCATTGCCGAGACCGGGAGTTGAGTATTTGGTTTACACCGATGCGTCTTTGCAAGGACTTGGAGGTGTATTGCAGCAGGAGAGATAGGCCATAGCTTATGCTTCCCGTAAGCTTAAGCCTCATGAGAAGAATTACCCCACGCATGATTTGGAATTGGCGGCAGTGGTATTTTCCCTACGGATTTGGAGGCAGTATCTTTTGGGGGAGAAGTTCCAATTATTCATGGACCACAAGTCCCTACAGTACCTGTTCACGCAGAAGGAGTTGAACATGTGGCAAAGGAGGTGGCTTGAGTTTGTGAAGGACTACCAGTTCGATATCCAGTATCACCCGGGTAAGGCTAACGTAGTAACAGACGCGTTGAACCGTAGGCCAGCAGATGAGGTGGCAGGGGTGTGGAAGGCAAAGTGGAAGGAATTGGGACACCAGGATGCAGTAGCCCGATCTTTCATGTCTGTGATGACCGTTACACCGCAGATTGTCACGAAGGTAGTACGGGCACAGGCTAATGACTCGTTCTGTCAGGAGCAGATAGTTCGATTACTAGCAGAGGGAGCCGAGTCCTATACCGTTAGCTCAGACGGGGGATTACGCTTCAATGGGAGATTGGTGGTTCCGGAAGGGGAGGAATTGTGACACGAGGTGATGGCAGAGTCGCACGGCTCACGGTTCGTGGTACATCCCGGAGGGGACAAAATGTACCAAGACATGAGACGCCAGTATTGGTGGAGCGGTATGAAGAGAGATATCGCTGTGTTTGTTTCAAAATGTACCACTTGTCAGCTAGTAAAAGTGGATCATCAGAGACCGACAGGACTTCTACAATTGTTGGAGGTTCCGAGGTGGATGTGGGAGAGCATATCCATTGACTTTATCACGGGGTTGCCTACGTCACAGAGGGGTCACGACTCCGTTTGGGTAATTGTGGACAGGTTGTCCAAAGTCGCTCACTTTTTACCCGTAAGGACTGACTACACTACGGGACAGTATGCCCAGATCTTCATTTCAGAGATTGTGAGACTTCACGGTGTGCCCCTAAATATCGTGTCTGATAGAGACAAGATATTTGTTTCGCGGTTTTGGGAGAGTTTCCAGGAGGCCATGGGCACGGAATTGCGGTTGAGTACGGCTTATCATCCACAGACCGATGGGCAGACCAAGCGCACAAATTAGATGTTGGAGGACATGCTACGCATGTGCATTATTGACTTTGGAGGTGGATGGGAGCAATACCTTCCACTGGTAGAGTTTGCTTATAATAACTCCTACCAGTTCACTATTGGCATGGCTCCATTTGAGGCGTTGTACGATAGGTCTTGTCGTTCCCCAGCATGTTGGTTAGAGGTGGGGGACAACAAACTACTTGGGCCGGAAGTGATTCAGGATACTTCGGCAAGGATTGAGTTGATTCGGAGTCGCATTCGGGTAGCTCAAGGTCGGCAGAAGAGTTATGCTGATGCGAAGAGATATTTCAGGGAGTTCCAAGTGGGGGACCAGGTTTTGCTCAGAGTATCTCCTATGAAGGGGATTATGCATTTCGGGAAGAAGGGGAAGTTGGCACCGAGGTATGTGGGGTCGTTTCCTATTATTGTATGGATTGGACCAGTTGCGTATTGACTCGGGTTACCGGAACATTTACACCGGATTCACGACGTGTTTCATATTTCCTCGCTAAGGAAATATCTCACGGACGATTTGGCTCATTCTCACATCGCTTTGGAGGAGATTGATCTACAGCCTGATAGCTCCTACAAGGAGGAGCCGATTGATATTTTGGACCGAGGTGAGAGGAAGCTGCGGTCAAAAATAGTTCCGTTAGTGCGTGTTCAGTGGCGACATCACAATGTCGAGGAGTCCACATGGGAACGCGAGGATGAGATGCGCGAACGTCATCCAGAGTTGTTTTTATCAGGTACTTTCTAGTTCCGAATTTCGGGATGAAATTATGTTATTAAGGGGAAATATGTAATACCCCGTATTTTTGGCGATATTTATTTTTGGGATTAATTAATTAAATGAGAATTAATTGGGCATTAATCCGGATAAAATACTAGCGAGATGTGAGTTTTTATTTGACTATATTGAGTATATATGATGATATATGAATATTGAATTATGAAATTTGTCGTGAGATTGATATACGGCAATTTGGACATTTTATTGGGCCGCGTGAGACAGTCGCGTCAGGATATAATTATTTTAATCATAAAAGGGAATTTAAATTCTATTAATCGTATGGTCGTTTTGAGTGCGCCAACGCATCCAGAAGGGTCGAGATAGTCAGAAAACACTAGCCGGGGTTTAGTTTGGGTCCTGGGGTATTTTTAGGCCATACCGGCAACATAAAGGGTATTTTGGTAATTTTGTATTTTTGGGAATTAAAAGTGATGAAAATTAGTAAATTATATCTGATGTGGATTTGACCCACTAAACCACTAACCAACCCATGTTAACCCAATAGGCTACGTAGGTTATTAGAATTTAGGTTTCTAATTTTTCCCAATACAAATCCTAGCCACCATAGCTATTGGAGAAGAAAGCTTGGAAAGAGAGAGATAGAGGAGAAAAGCTTGGAGAGAGAGAGAGCTTCATCAAATCGTCACCAAAATCAGATATTAAATCAAGGCAAGTGGTTTAATTTACGTTTTTATGCAGTAAATGCTTCTTCCATGCTTAGACCATTCAATAATCATAATTAATTGGGAGATAATTGAAAACCCATGAAACTGGAGTTGTTAATAAATTTTGGAGATAGGTTTGCATGTAGAAATGTTATTGGAAGATCAAATTAAGAGAATTATAAGTTTATGTGTTATAAAAACGGATTTATTTCTGGAAATGGATGATTTATAATCTTAGGGTTTATGTTCTTGAAAAATTGGGGAAAAGTGATGAGACTTGTGATTTGGTGATGTTTAGGATGAATTATTCCCTTAAAACAAGTTAATATGTGATTATAATATGTTTAGGATTGATTAGAGACCTTAAAACATTGTTGGGCCGAATTTTAGAGGAGAATTGAGGAGTAGAAATTGGTGAAAAACGAAAGTAGAAATTCTGGGCTTGAATCTGGCCACTCGTTAGAAGACCTACCCAGGTCGTTCGAACGAGCTCGTTCGAACGAGCTTCTAACGATTTGACCATTGACTTCTAACGAGGGTGAAGTTCGTTCGATAAGATCGTTCGAACGAGATCTCGTTAGAAAGCCCAATTCGTTCGAACGAGATCTCGTTAGAAGACTCAGTTCGTTCGAACGAAGTCTCGTTCGAACAACCTCGTTCGAACGAGACTTCGAACGAGTTGACAGTTTAGGCTTTTTAGCCTGTTTTGATCCCGAGTGCCCAGTAACCTTGTGTATAGGTAGAGATAGCCTTTCCTTGATGAGTAATTGATATATTTGGGATATTATGAGGAGTCAAACCTAGAAGTGTAGTTTGAACCTAAGGGAAAATATGAAGTAGGACGTGAGTGTCTATTACGATGTGAGCTATTGACGGCCTAATTAATTATATTAATCGGGAACATATAAATGGTGTAGTATTATATGTCAGTACGAGAAGAGATATGTACCAATATATTATGGTGATTACTAAGACGTGTGCATACTTAGTATATATGTATTGATTTTATGTGTATGACATACCTACCATACTTTCTATCACGGGAGGTTTGCGTTCGCTTAGGGCCCTCTAATCCTTGTGTTGCCCGGATTTAGACTGGTTACCTCGATGAACATTGGTCAGAGAAGGACTTATTGGGATGTTAATAAGTCTGCTGATCGTGGGAGCGCAGGTATGTGCGTGACCTATGTGATGTGACTGTGTTCGCCTCCATTATTTGTGATGTTGTTATCTGTGAACTATTCCTGAGAGATTCGGAATATGTAATCCTTATGTACGCGATGTACCGGGATGGATAGCAGAGTATGTGTGCACCGCAGCTAGTCTCGGGGTGCTTGTATTGTATACTTATGATGTGAATAATATACACTTAATTGATGGGAACTTCGTGCTAATATTGTGAATAAAACTATGGTATTGTTTTGATAAAACATAACGGGCTAACCAATTGTGAAATATATTACATATTGAGAATCTGAGTTTAAGTAAAGCCCCAATTCTTTGGTAACATTAGAATGTCAATGGGAACCGAATAATAAGAGTTGAACCTATGACAGTCTAGCTAGATATGATGTCATTTAGCTAGGGATTAGTGTCATTTTAGATGGGTACTTACGTTAGGAGTACACATTTAGTCGAGAGGTGAGAATTTCATGTGAGTGCACGTCCTAACATGTACTTTGCATTTAATGTTTGAAATGTTTTTAAAGCACTTGAAGGTTTTTAAAATATCTCCACATTCGGACTCTGACCCGTTTGCTTTCAAATCTATTTTCTTGTAAAACCATTTTTAGGTGCCCAGCCACAAGGACACCATGCATAAGATTCTCACTCAGATGACGAGCTGTAGCTATTTGTGGAAGCTACAGGGATTTGCTTTTAGACGCTTCTATCATTTGGATCCCATATTCAGTATTCCTCAATTTTAGGGCATGTTGCCCAGTTCCATTAGAGATACTTTTCCATTTCAGTTTTTCAGGCTTTGGAATGTATTGATTCAGTATTCAGTATGTAGTTAATTATTTTCAGTTTGTGGGATTTGTTGTGAGGAGTTTTTTCTTCCGGATTTACTTATATCATGTGATGGTTATTCTATTATTTCGTTATGGTGAATGGTGATATTATTCTTGCTTTAAATCTTTTACTGCATGTTAATCAGACTTTAATTAAAATTTGACAACTTACTTTTTAAATACTAGGTGGTTAGTAATAATAAAATGCTTTCGACAGTGATGCTATTAACTGAGCCAACTTGGCATTTTGACTTAATTTAATAAAGGAGTAGCTACCCGGTATTTAATTAGTCGGGGTGTCACAGGTGGTATCAGAGCATCAGGTTCTAGTGTCCTTTAGGATCTGTACGACTATTATGTTTCCGCTACATTTTCTTTGATATAGAGCCCTATATTTTAGGACTGTCGTACTCTTTTTTTGTATGCTTCGTTCTTCAGCTATTTTAAGTTTATAAACTGTGAACTTATAAACTTTATTCTTATTTCAGATGCCTCCACGACGTGCACGACGAGTTCCCAGGGATGCAACGCCAGAACCCCAACCCGCTCCAGTTCAGGGCATGATGAACGCCGCTGAGGTTGCAGCCATTGTAGCCCAAGTGGTAAATTCTGCAATTGCTGTAGTTCAGCAGGCACCACCTCAGGCGCCGATTGCCGCGCCAGTACAGGAAAATGCATTCCCGTCTGCTTGGGAACGTATACATAACGCTTTTCAGAAAGCGCATCCGCCAGAGTTTGCAGGTAGCTCAGATGTGGTAGTCTCGAGCCAGTGGAGGAAGGATATGCAGAGGCACTTGAGGATGTATGAGTGCACGGACGTTCAGAAGCAGGTGCTATCTACTTTCAAGCTAGTTGGATCTGCACTGTAGTGGTGGGAGTCTATTACCACCGTGGAGGAGAGGGATACTCTCACTATTCAGGACTTTTGGGTGCGGTTCGACCGCAAGTACTTTCCGTCAGCTGTTCACACGGAAATGAGGAGGAAACTAAGAATCTGAAGCAAGAGGGTAAGACCGTGGCCGAGTATGAGGCCGAGTTCATGAATCTGTTGAATATCGTTCCGGATGAGATATCGACAGAAAAGAAGAAGACTGAGAAATTCATCGACGGGTTGACATGGAGGATCCGTCAGCATCTGTTAGGGAACCTTTCGTTGGCCACTTATTCTGATGTGGTTAACGGTGCTTTATTACACTGCCAGGATCACCGCTTTCATATGGCTGAGGGCAAGAGATCGGGAGAGTTAGCCATCAGGGCAAGACTGGAGGACATGGTGCCGGTGGGGCACAATCTGTTCAGGGGCAGAGACAGGGTGAGCAGGGTTCCCAGCAGGGGGATCAGAAGAGGTTCAGATCAGGGAATTATAGGCACGGACAGGGAGGTTTCCGTCAGGGCCATCAGGGTCCAAACGGCCATCAGGGCCAACAGGGGCAGAATGGGCAGCCGTTTCAGCAGGGCTAAGGGAGGAACGGTAACGGCCACCCGGGCCGGGGACCGCAGGGGCAGAGAGGAGGGAACTTCCCAGGGAAGTGTTATGTTTGTGGCAAGACTGGCCATAAACGACAAGATTGTCCTGATAGGGGCAGGGCCCCACAACAGCAGTAGCAGGGCGCTCGTCAGGAGCCCCAGAGGCCTATGTTTCCCGCCGCTCTCCCCGCACCGCCACAGATGGCAGCATTGCCACCCATTCCAGTAGTCCCAGCTCAGCAGGGGCAGCTACAGTATGGACGTGTCTATAACGTCCACTAGGCAGCAGTTCCACAGGCACCGCCCGCGATTGAGGGTACGTTTCCTATCCATGGCACTATGGGTCGGGTATTATTTGATACGGGGGCTACACATTGTTTTATAGCTACACATTTCGCAAAGGCCTTAGGGTTGTTAGCCACAGCGGAGAGCACAGTGACGTGTGTCGACTCACCATTTGGGGAATGGGTCACTTATATTCTTTATATGCCGGGGAGTGGAGGTAGAGATTGGTGGTTTGGTATTACCTGCAGACATGTTAGTATTAGATATGCATGTGCACGATGTGATTATCGGTATGGATTGGCTCGTAGCTTATAGGGCCATGATTGATTGCTTCAGCGGGAGCATTGTTTTTTCCATTCCGGGGCAAGAGATGTTTGTAGTGGCGATGCCTCGCCCAGAGGGAGGTTCGACCGCTCATTTGTATTACATAGAGGAGGATACCTCCAAGGAGGTTGTGATTCCTTTAGATTCGATCCCAGTTGTTAGGGAGTATTCGGATGTGTTTCAGGAGATACCAGGCCTACCACCTAATCGAGAGATAGACTTTGTTATAGACTTATTGCCAGATACGAGACCTATAGCACGCGCACCGTACCGGATGGCTCCGGCAGAGATGCGAGAGATACGAGATCAGATAGAGTAGCTGTTAGGTCAGGGCTCTATTCGCAGGAGTACCTCACCTTGGGGCACTCCAGTTTTGTTTATGAAAAAGAGGGACGGTTCACTAAGATTGTGTGTGGACTACCGGGAGTTGAACAAGGTCACGATACGGAATAAGTATCCGTTGCCTCGAATCGATGACCTATTTGACCAGTTGATAGGAGCTTCTTTCTTCTCGAAAATTGATTTGAGATCGGGATACCATCAGTTGCGTATCAGGGAGGAGGATGTCTCGAAGACTGCATTCTTAACAAGATATGGTTCTTACGAGTTTCGGGTTATGTCTTTTGGTTTGACCAACGCTCCAGCAGTGTTTATGGACTTGATGAATAGGGTGTTCAGAGAGTTCCTTGATCAGTTTGTCATTGTCTTCATTGATGATATTCTGGTTTACTCCCAGACAGAGGAGGAGCATGCCGAACATTTGAGGCAGGTTTTGCAGACGCTGCGTCAAAACGAACTGTATGCAAAGTTTGAGAAGTGCGGGTTTTGGTTGAAGGAGGTCCAGTTTTTAGGACACATTATTTCCGATCGGGGGATATCTGTTGATCCGGGGAAGGTATCCACGGTGAGGGAGTGGGGACAGCCCACGACACCAATGGAGATTCGTAGTTTCTTGGGCCTAGCAGGATACTACAGGAGGTTCATTCGGGGATTTTCGAAGATAGCGGGTCCTTTGACACATCTGACTCGTAAGGGTATGCCATTCATCTGGAGTGATGCCTGTCAGTTGGCATTCGATGAATTGAAGGATAAATTGACCTCAGCACCTGTGTTAGCATTGCCGAGACCGGGAGTTGAGTATTTGGTTTACACCGATGCGTCTTTGCAAGGACTTGGAGGTGTATTGCAGCAGGAGAGATAGGCCATAGCTTATGCTTCCCGTAAGCTTAAGCCTCATGAGAAGAATTACCCCACGCATGATTTGGAATTGGCGGCAGTGGTATTTTGCCTACGGATTTGGAGGCAGTATCTTTTGGGGGAGAAGTTCCAATTATTCATGGACCACAAGTCCCTACAGTACCTGTTCACGCAGAAGGAGTTGAACATGTGGCAAAGGAGGTGGCTTGAGTTTGTGAAGGACTACCAGTTCGATATCCAGTATCACCCGGGTAAGGCTAACGTAGTAACAGACGCGTTGAGCCGTAGGCCAGCAGATGAGGTGGCAGGGGTGTGGAAGGCAAAGTGGAAGGAATTGGGACACCAGGATGCAGTAGCCCGATCTTTCATGTCTGTGATGACCGTTACACCGCAGATTGTCACGAAGGTAGTACGAGCACAGGCTAATGACTCGTTCTGTCAGGAGCAGATAGTTCGATTACTAGCAGAGGGAGCCGAGTCCTATATCGTTAGCTCAGACGGGGGATTACGCTTCAATGGGAGATTGGTGGTTCCGGAAGGGGAGGAATTATGACACGAGGTGATGGCAGAGTCGCACGGCTCACGGTTCGTGGTACATCCCGTAGGGGACAAAATGTACCAAGACATGAGACGCCAGTATTGGTGGAGCGGTATGAAGAGAGATATCGCTGTGTTTGTTTCAAAATGTACCACTTGTAAGCTAGTAAAAGTGGATCATCAGAGACCGACAGGACTTCTACAATTGTTGGAGGTTCCGAGGTGGATGTGGGAGAGCATATCCATTGACTTTATCACGGGGTTGCCTACGTCACAGAGGGGTCACGACTCCGTTTGGGTAATTGTGGACAGGTTGTCCAAAGTCGCTCACTTTTTACCCGTAAGGACTGACTACACTACGGGACAGTATGCCCAGATCTTCATTTCAGAGATTGTGAGACTTCACGGTGTGCCCCTAAATATCATGTCTGATAGAGACAAGATATTTGTTTCGCGGTTTTGGGAGAGTTTCCAGGAGGCCATGGGCACGGAATTGCGGTTGAGTACGGCTTATCATCCACAGACCGATGGGCAGACCAAGCGCACAAATTAGATGTTGGAGGACATGCTACGCATGTGCATTATTGACTTTGGAGGTGGATGGGAGCAATACCTTCCACTGGTAGAGTTTGCTTATAATAACTCCTACCAGTTCACTATTGGCATGGCTCCATTTGAGGCGTTGTACGATAGGTCTTGTCGTTCCCCAGCATGTTGGTTAGAGGTGGGGGACAACAAACTACTTGGGCCGGAAGTGATTCAGGATACTTCGGCAAGGATTGAGTTGATTCGGAGTCGCATTCGGGTAGCTCAAGGTCGGCAGAAGAGTTATGCTGATGCGAAGAGATATTTCAGGGAGTTCCAAGTGGGGGACCAGGTTTTGCTCAGAGTATCTCCTATGAAGGGGATTATGCATTTCGGGAAGAAGGGGAAGTTGGCACCGAGGTATGTGGGGTCGTTTCCTATTATTGTATGGATTGGACCAGTTGCGTATTGACTCGGGTTACCGGAACATTTACACCGGATTCACGACGTGTTTCATATTTCCTCGCTAAGGAAATATCTCACGGACGATTTGGCTCATTCTCACATCGCTTTGGAGGAGATTGATCTACAGCCTGATAGCTCCTACGAGGAGGAGCCGATTGATATTTTGGACCGAAGTGAGAGGAAGCTGCGGTAAAAAATAGTTCCGTTAGTGCGTGTTCAGTGGCGACATCACAATGTCGAGGAGTCCACATGGGAACGCGAGGATGAGATGCGCGAACGTCATCCAGAGTTGTTTTTATCAGGTAGTTTCTAGTTCCGAATTTCGGGATGAAATTATGTTATTAAGGGGAAATATGTAATACCCCGTATTTTTGGCGATATTTATTTTTGGGATTAATTAATTAAATGAGAATTAATTGGGCATTAATCCGGATAAAATACTAGCGAGATGTGAGTTTTTATTTGACTATATTGAGTATATATGATGATATATGAATATTGAATTATGAAATTTGTCGTGAGATTGATATACGGCAATTTGGACATTTTATTGGGCCGCGTGAGACAGTCGCGTCAGGATATAATTATTTTAATCATAAAAGGGAATTTAAATTCTATTAATCGTATGGTCGTTTTGAGTGCGCCAACGCATCCAGAAGGGTCGAGATAGTCAGAAAACACTAGCCGGGGTTTAGTTTGGGTCCTGGGGTATTTTTAGGCCATACCGGCAACATAAAGGGTATTTTGGTAATTTTGTATTTTTGGGAATTAAAAGTGATGAAAATTAGTAAATTATATCTGATGTGGATTTGACCCACTAAACCACTAACCAACCCATGTTAACCCAATAGGCTACGTAGGTTATTAGAATTTAGGTTTCTAATTTTTCCCAATACAAATCCTAGCCACCATAGCTATTGGAGAAGAAAGCTTGGAAAGAGAGAGATAGAGGAGAAAAGCTTGGAGAGAGAGAGAGCTTCATCAAATCGTCACCAAAATCAGATATTAAATCAAGGCAAGTGGTTTAATTTACGTTTTTATGCAGTAAATGCTTCTTCCATGCTTAGACCATTCAATAATCATAATTAATTGGGAGATAATTGAAAACCCATGAAACTGGAGTTGTTAATAAATTTTGGAGATAGGTTTGCATGTAGAAATGTTATTGGAAGATCAAATTAAGAGAATTATAAGTTTATGTGTTATAAAAACGGATTTATTTCTGGAAATGGATGATTTATAATCTTAGGGTTTATGTTCTTGAAAAATTGGGGAAAAGTGATGAGACTTGTGATTTGGTGATGTTTAGGATGAATTATTCCCTTAAAACAAGTTAATATGTGATTATAATATGTTTAGGATTGATTAGAGACCTTAAAACATTGTTGGGCCGAATTTTAGAGGAGAATTGAGGAGTAGAAATTGGTGAAAAACGAAAGTAGAAATTCTGGGCTTGAATCTGGCCACTCGTTAGAAGACCTACCCAGGTCGTTCGAACGAGCTCGTTCGAACGAGCTTCTAACGAGTTGACCATTGACTTCTAACGAGGGTGAAGTTCGTTCGATAAGATCGTTCGAACGAGATCTCGTTAGAAAGCCCAATTCGTTCGAACGAGATCTCGTTAGAAGACTCAGTTCGTTCGAACGAAGTCTCGTTCGAACAACCTCGTTCGAACGAGACTTCGAACGGGTTGACAGTTTAGGCTTTTTAGCCTGTTTTGATCCCGAGTGCCCAGTAACCTTGTGTATAGGTAGAGATAGCCTTTCCTTGATGAGTAATTGATATATTTGGGATATTATGAGGATTCAAACCTAGAAGTGTAGTTTGAACCTAAGGGAAAATATGAAGTAGGACGTGAGTGTCTATTACGATGTGAGCTATTGACGGCCTAATTAATTATATTAATCGGGAACATATAAATGGTGTAGTATTATATGTCAGTACGAGAAGAGATATGTACCAATATATTATGGTGATTACTAAGACGTGTGCATACTTAGTATATATGTATTGATTTTATGTGTATGACATACCTACCATACTTTCTATCACGGGAGGTTTGCGTTCGCTTAGGGCCCTCTAATCCTTGTGTTGCCCGGATTTAGACTGGTTACCTCGATGAACATTGGTCAGAGAAGGACTTATTGGGATGTTAATAAGTCTGCTGATCGTGGGAGCGCAGGTATGTGCGTGACCTATGTGATGTGACTGTGTTCGCCTCCATTATTTGTGATGTTGTTATCTGTGAACTATTCCTGAGAGATTCGGAATATGTAATCCTTATGTACGCGATGTACCGGGATGGATAGCAGAGTATGTGTGCACCGCAGCTAGTCTCGGGGTGCTTGTATTGTATACTTATGATGTGAATAATATACACTTAATTGATGGGAACTTCGTGCTAATATTGTGAATAAAACTATGGTATTGTTTTGATAAAACATAACGGGCTAACCAATTGTGAAATATATTACATATTGAGAATCTGAGTTTAAGTAAAGCCCCAATTCTTTGGTAACATTAGAATGTCAATGGGAACCGAATAATAAGAGTTGAACCTATGACAGTCTAGCTAGATATGATGTCATTTAGCTAGGGATTAGTGTCATTTTAGATGGGTACTTACGTTAGGAGTACACATTTAGTCGAGAGGTGAGAATTTCATGTGAGTGCACGTCCTAACATGTACTTTGCATTTAATGTTTGAAATGTTTTTAAAGCACTTGAAGGTTTTTAAAATATCTCCACATTCGGACTCTGACCCGTTTGCTTTCAAATCTATTTTCTTGTAAAACCATTTTTAGGTGCCCAGCCACAAGGACACCATGCATAAGATTCTCACTCAGATGACGAGCTGTAGCTATTTGTGGAAGCTACAGGGATTTGCTTTTAGACGCTTCTGTCATTTGGATCCCATATTCAGTATTCCTCAATTTTAGGGCATGTTGCCCAGTTCCATTAGAGATACTTTTCCATTTCAGTTTTTCAGACTTTGGAATGTATTGATTCAGTATTCAGTATGTAGTTAATTATTTTCAGTTTGTGGGATTTGTTGTGAGGAGTTTTTTCCTCCGGATTTACTTATATCATGTGATGGTTATTCTATTATTTCGTTATGGTGAATGGTGATATTATTCTTGCTTTAAATCTTTTACTGCATGTTAATCAGACTTTAATTAAAATTTGACAACTTACTTTTTAAATACTAGGTGGTTAGTAATAATAAAATGCTTTCGACAGTGATGCTATTAACTGAGCCAACTTGGCATTTTGATTTAATTTAATAAAGGAGTAGCTACCCGGTATTTAATTAGTTGGGGTGTCACATGCCCCGTGAGAGGAACCAACACCTCGCATGGGACCAATGCAGCTCGTAGTAATTAACCGCATGGTAACGAGCCCCCCGATTAATAGATCACATAAATAATTAAAGAATATCTAGACATATGCTTAAAAAAACATTTTATTAGAGGGAGAAACCCCAAAACACACCTATGACGACCCCATGAGATGAAGCAACCCTAGCATGAGCTAATGTAACACATAGGACCTGATTGGTGAGTCACACGACGTCTATATTGAGAGAATGACAATAATTTGGGAATATATATATACTTAGGCTTAAAAACAGAAACATATCATTAGGGAAGAAACTTTGAAACACCCCACAAACTGCCCCGTGAGAGGCACTAAAACCTTGCATGGGATTAATACAACTCAAAGGAAATGACCCTAGGTTTAATAACACGATGATAATTTGAGAATATCTAGACTTAGGCTTAAAAACATACAATTACATGTCGAAACGCCAAAACACCACCCAAAAGGCCCCGTGAGAGGCACCACCACCTTACACGGGACAATGTTACTTGTAAGCATTCACCGGGTCATCAAGGGACCCCCAGTTTGAGAGCGCGATGATTTTTTTAAAATATCTTTACTTAAGATTAAAAATATAAACATGTCGTTAGACAGGGAAACCCCAAAATGCTCCCCAAACAGCCTCGTTAAAGGCACCAACACCTTGCATGGGACCAATGATGCGCATGGTCATGGGACCCCATGTTTAAAAATACGATGATACATTAAATATATCTAGACTTTGGCATACAAACATTCCTTTGGAGGAAGAAATCCGAAAACGCATACAAATGGCCTCGTGAGAGGCACCAACACCTCGCACGGGACCAATGTAACTTGTAGGAACAAACTTAATGGTCATGAGAACCCCAGTTTGAGAGAACAAATATAATTTGAGAATATATAGATTTAGGATTGAAAACATAAATATGTAATTAGAGGGAGAAACCCAGAAACACTCCCTAAATGGCCCATTCAGAGGCACCAACACCTTGCACAGGACCAATGTTGCTTGTATGAATTGACTATGTGGTCAAGGTACCCCCAATGTGAGAGCACGATGATAATTTCAAAAATACCTAGACTTAGGTAGAAAATGCCGTTACAGGTTGAAACCCCTAAAAGCCACCCAAACTGCTGAGTGAGAGGTACCAATACCTCGCATGGGAGTAATGTCACTCATAAGAACTGACCGCGTCATCAGATGACCTCCAGTTTCAGAGCACGACCATAATTTGTAAAAATGTAGATTGAGGGTTAAAAACATATACAACCCATTAGAAAGTAAAACCCCCAAAATAGCCCCCAAACAGCCCCATGAGAGGCACCAACACCTCGCACCGGACCAATGTAACTCATAAGAACTGACCGTGTGGTCACAGGACCTATGACTTGAGATCATGATGATAATTTGGGAAAATATAGACTTAGGATTAAAAACATAAACATGCCATTAGAGGGAGAAACCCCGAAACACCCTCCAAATGGCCTCGTGAGAGGCACTAACACCTCTCACGCGACCAATGGAGCTCGTTTGAACTGACCATTTAATAACAGGGCCCTTGGTTTGAGAACCCAATGATATCTTGAGAATATTTATACATAGGATTAAAAAACATGTCGTTATAGGGGGAAACCCTGACACACCCCCCCCCCCCCCCGCCCCCCCCAAAAAAAAGGCCCTGTGAGAGGAACCGACACCTTGCACGGGACCAAGTTAACTCATAGGTACCAATCTGGTGGTCACAGAACCCCAGTTTGAGAGAACAATGATAATTTGAGAATATATAGACTTACAATTAAAAATATAAACATTTTGTTACAGGGGGTAACCCCGAAACACCCTCCAAACGGCCCCTTGAGACACACCCTGTGAGAGGCACCACTACCTCATACGGGACAAATGCAGCTCGTACAAACTGATTGTGTGGTCAAAGGACCCTCGATTGGAGAGAACACCGATAATATGAGAATATCTAGACTTTTCCTTAAAAACATAAACATGTCGTTAGAGGGTAAAACACTTAAATACCCCCAAAATGTACCCATGAGAGTAACCAACACCTCTCACGGGACCAATGCAACTCGTAGGAACTGACCACCTAGTCACAGGACCCTCGATTTGAGAACACCAAAAAAAATTTAAATATCTAGACATAGGCCTAAAAACTTGTCGTTGGAGTCTGAAACCCCTAAACACCGCCAAAAATCCTTGGTAGAAGAACCACAACCTCACACGGGACTCATATAACTCATAGGTACTAACTTCATGGTCACGAGAACCCCGAATTGAGAGCAAAAAGATAATTTGAGAAGATATAGAATTAGTCTTTAAAATGTAAGCATGTCGTTAGAGGGAGAAACCCCAAAATACACACTAAATGGCCCAATCAGAGGCACCAACACCTCGCACGAGACCAATGCCATTTTTATGAACTGATTGTGTGGGTAAGGGACCTCCGTTTTGAGAACACGATGATAATTTTAAAATATCTAGACTTAGGCTAAAAACATGTCGTTAGAGGGCGAAATATGGAAACACATCCTATACGGACCTATGAGAGGCACTAACACCTCGCAAGGGAAGAATGTAATGCATAGGAAGTGATCGGGTGGTCATGAGACCCCGTTTTGAGGGTACGTAGATAATTTGAAAATATCTATACTTTGGCTTAAAGATAAACATTCCGTTAGAGTACAAACCTCTGAAACACCCAACAAGCAGCCCCACGATGGGTTTAACCCCTTGCACGAGACCAATGAGGCTCATATGAGCTGACCGCGTGGTCATGGAACCCTCGATTTGAGAGCACGATGATAATTTGAAGATATCTAGACTTAAATTTAAAAACATGTTGTTGAATGGAAAAACCTCAAAATACCCTCCAAACGGTCCCATGATGGGCATCAACACCTGGCAAGGGACCAATGGATCAAGTTTGAACCGAACGCCTAGTCACAGAATCCTCAGTTTGAGAACATGACAAAAAATTTAAAATATCCAGAGTTAGGATTAAAAACATGTCATTAAAGGCCGAAACCCCAAAACACACTCTAAAAAGCCCCGTGAGAGGTACCAACACATCGCATGGGACCAATGTAAATGATAGGAACTAATTGCATTGTCAAGAGAACCTCAAATTAAGAGTATGATGATAATTTGAGAATATCAAACCTGAGACTTAAAAACATTTACTTGTCATTAGTGTGCGATGATATGACCAGATATGACCTCGTCCTAGGACGAGACCTCTCAAAATCAAATAACCGATCTTTAAGAAGGAACCCAAGGGTCACTTTTAAGACTCATCCAAGACTAAGGTCGGCCGCGTACATATAACCTCGGCCATAAAGTATGTGACCACAAGAAGGAATCACAACAACAAAGATATCTCTCATCCTATCGCCATGCAGACACTCAAAATTGGCCACCTTAGTTAAGCTCGACCTGAGCTCCTTGGGTCGAGATCACACATTATACTTTCATGTGTAAGGTCAAGCACTCCATCAATAACCTCATACTCAGCTAGGTCAATACATATATAAACGACACCATGACTGGACGAGCAGTAGAATTTACCAAGGTGACGTGTCCCATGTGAGATTTTGTTATTGATGATGCTATAAACAGCACCACCAGATAAGGTGTTGACAACCTCAAACTAATAAGAACAATGGTAGCATAAGACTGTTTGTATAGTAAAAGGAGGTGAGGATAAGAGGATGAACACTTGAATGTAAGTGGTTCAACCAATCTATCCTACATCCACTGTGAGTGTGTGAGTAATATTACTAGAAGAAGTCACTAATGGCCATGGATACAATATCTCAAGTTTTATCTCTCTACTGTGTAAACTAATAGAGTTTTAGCTAGGGTTGCAAATTACGGATCCTTTTACAAGGTTGAGGATGACCTCTATATATAGTGTTTGGGGGTGTAATGTACCCCTCAGGCATCCAATGACCATGTTCATGAGGATCAAACCAGTATAAGGATGACACCTAGCTGATCTTAAGTAAATAATGGTGACCTCAATATTCCTGCACGTGTAGGGAATGATTCAGTTATAATAGATTTGTCCATGTGTTCGAAACCATAAGTGCTATTAAATGCTCAACCCTGTCTTTGATTGGTGCAGCCACGGCCTGGAAGAGTATAAAGTTGGTGAAGTACGTCTATTGCTTCATTCGAGATCAATCTCCATGATAGTCAAGGTTAGGTATGCAGTAGTTGTAACGTCGGCTAGGGCCGATGATGACGTTTGGCACATGATTGAGATCATGAGGAATTGCTGGCTTTACTTGACCAATGCAATGTTGGCTGGGGCCGATGACGATGTTGCCAGACGATTGAAGACCTTGTTGACCTCGACTGATACCCAATCAAGGTTGATGTTTAAGGGGTCGACCTTATGAGAGATGGCCTTGCTACTGGTTGTCAAGCATATATCACCTTACCCAGTTTTGCTGTCGAGGTGAGTTACTTTGAGTAAGAGGGTTCACTTTGGGCATATTAATCACCCCTAGCCCTTAGTCTTCTTTATAGTTAGATGATTAAGGGGTACGCAATTAAGGATGAGATGGATTTATCTGGGTGCCAATATTTCCTTGCCACGTGTCACTTTTCTGAAGTAAGTAGCGTGCTTATCAAGGCATGAAGATTCTGTTTTATCCTTTAGGTTCCCTAGGGCCATGATGGGCCCTCAAAATTTGCGCCTCATCATTGGATATTTTTAAATCCGTGTTTCTCTTTCGTTCTCTTTATTTTTCATTTCTTCCCACTTTAGCTTCTTTGCCACTGTGAATTTTCTCAAGACCTCCACTAGGCTGCCATTTGAAGGTCTCCATTGCTTCTAATCCACTTATCCTATATTTTACCACTAGTCAGGTATCATTTCCACTTTTCTTTTCAATTTTGAGCCCTTATTATTCATTTTTGAATTTTTTGATAAGGTCTTGTGTTTCCCAGTAAGTGGTTTCCACCATTGTTGGTGGTTGTAGGGTCAGGACATTAGCGATTGAGTGATTTAAAAGCATTAGTAGGTAGCTCAGAGGTTGTTTCAACCAGAAATAACCCTCTTTTAGGTTTTCGATGAGCCTCCCGTCACCTTCCTCGATGACCTTGATCTTGAATGTCCTTGATGTTGTTGACTTGAAAACCTTACAAATTCCTTGTTTGATCCTTAGCTTAGGTTGAACAAGTTATTTGCCTATTTATGGTTTTGAGTCCAAGTGTTGTATCATTTCCTTTATGTTCAGACCCTTGTACCGACTCATAGAAGAGTTCTCATCTCTTCATGATAAGACCTTTGAGAAAATTAGGCCAATAGAGCTAGCCCAAGAGGAAGCTCGTAGGATTGAGGTATTTCCTCTCAGACCCATCTTTCCTCCACCTCTGAAGGTTATCTACCCTGAGCCAGATGAGCCTGCTCTGCCTTCTGAGGTTGGTACGGACCCAACACCAATGTTTGAGACTGAGTCCTCCTCCTCATACCCCATGTATGTAGACTCTTTTTAAGAGGCTATGGATTACTCTCCTAGACAGGGTGAGGTGCCTGAGGAAGCTGAGGTTTCGAGCCATGCCTCGTCTTATCATGGTGCTAGTACCTCACAACATTCTTCTGATGAGGAAATTATAGGGCCAAGTGTGGCCATTCAGCCCATCATTGATGCCATTCCTCTGTCGTTCGCCACCGGGGCCGAATTTGCTAAGAGGTTTCCTGGTGGTGTCCCTGCACCTGCTCAGGCCGATGTTGCTGGGGATGATGATGAAGGTCAAGAGAGTTATATTGATACATCTGAGGTGATTGAGATTGAGAGTTCCATCACTGAGTATGACTTACTATCTTTTAGGAATCTCTATTCGATAAACTCTTCCATCACCCTTACGAAACCTTTAAGGGATGAGAGGGCATTTGACGGTCGAGATGGAGAGATCTGCGTCTATCAGTAGATGTTCAAGTTGGGCTTCCATCTTCCTATCCACCCTTCCATCATAGCTATTCTTTCCCATATAAATCTATCACCTTCATAACTATCCCCCAATGCCTGGAGGGTTATAATTGGGGACATCGTCCTTTGGAGGGTTATCCACCACTCAAACCTTTCAGTTAGGGTTTTTAAAAGTTGTTACGTGCCCTCCTCTACAAAAAAACCACCCTAAATATTACAACTTCTTAGCTAGGAAATCAGGGAAGAAAATTTTGTTGGTTACCCAGACTTAAAACCATAACTGGAAACCTCGATATTTATTTGCTTCCGGGGCATGGGAATTTGGTCCACGTGACGCTTCTAGAACATCAATTCGAAGGACCCCTCTGATATGGGGGAAGGTCTCCCCTGCTACTAAAGCTGACCTTGGATTCAACCACGATAATCTTCAAAAAGTTTAGGATCTTCGCGATTAAGGGGAACAGGTTCATCTAGTAAAATATGAACATCTTATGACCTTCTCCTACCTCTCTCAGACAGGCTTGGGTGGTGGTCCTTTAATAGAGCATCGTAAGTCCCAATTTTTGATAAGTTGTATCTCTTACTTTTTATACCTCTGACTTACTAACTCAGATATTTGTCTTTTGCAGAGCACCCTGAAGGCATATCGGATGACCTTTAGGAAATTTATGCTCCAGGTATTGTAAAGTGTATGGATAAGAAGGCAGGCAAAAATGTACCCCCTAGTGCGACCCAAAAGAACATTGACACATCCAAGGCCGATGTTACCAAGAAGAGGAATACTACAACTGACCCAGAGCATCAGAGGTCTGGAAAGACTCAGAGAGGGGATCGTACCATTCCCATATCTATAGACGATGCCCTAGTTGCTCTTCTTGCTTAGTTAAAGACCAGTGATAGACTCATTAGACATAGTTTGAAGTCTTTCGACGCTATCGGTGCATTAATGACTCAAGAGGATAAACATTTCTTATGCTCCTTGGACGTCCCGTTGCTGGCAGAGTTTACCCTCCACATATCAATTCAGGTATTAGTTTTTCATTTTCTTTCCTCAAGTGTAACGTCAACTATTTTACATATTATAGATCATGTGCTTATACATATGACCTTCTACTGTGGGGTATCTTGTCTATTCACCATTTTGTTGATTCAACCTTGAAGAAGATGCCCCTCATAGAGAATGGTCAAGAAGCTGGGAAGGTAGAATCCTATTTGAATATAAAGGTTAAAAAGATGAATAAAGAGCTGAAAGAGGTTGACAAGATGAAGGGAGTTGTCCAGTAGAGGGACAGGGACATTACCAAGCTCAAGAAGGACCACGATATAGCCCTGAAGGCTAAAGATGATGCCCTTTAGACTAAGGTGGATGCTGTAGTCAAGGCTATTTTAGAGGATGTTGTAGAGAAGATTATTGATTATTTAAAGGTCTTTGACGAATTCATCAGTTTTGACTTTGAATATACAAATCAACTAGCAAATGGTCAGCCTCTAAGGAGAAAGAGTCAGGGAGTTTGACTGCCTCAGAATTTGAGGGTCTAGGATTTGGTGATGCTCGATTTGCTCAGGCACTGCAAGAGGTTGAGGAGGCCAATGCTTCACCTGCCGAGACTACTCCCCTAGAAGTCACTAAGACTAAATATGCTAATCCTAAGGATGATGGGGCTGAGGTGACCAAGGTCGACCACGAATACACGACCGTAGCTCCAGAGACTTAGGCCTTTTCTTTTGAAGATTTTAAGTTGTAATTTTTGTTTCCTTTCTTATCTGTACCCATTAGATACTTGTACCCTAATGGCATTTTGGTACTTCTAGTTTGTAACTCTCTTCAATTTTTTTCAATAATAATCATTAGTCCCATCTTCTTCAGATTATATTGCTTCTATAAATGTTATGCTCAAATGTCTTACCTCTTAAATGTTGTTTAAGGTCGGAGGTCACCATATTATGATGTTTACCTCATAAATTTCAGCAAAATAATGGTCTAAGGTGTTAGGTCATCATATAATTATGTTTACCTTCGTAAATTTCACCAAACTAATGATGTTTAAGGTCTGAGGTCACCATATTATGATGTTTACCCTCATAATTTTCACCAAACTTATGATGTTTAAGGTCTGAGGTCACCAAATTATGATGTTTAAGGTTTGAGGTCACCAAATTATGATGTTTATCCTCATGATTTTCACCAAACTAATGATGTTTAAGGTATAAGGTCACCCTATAATGATGTTTCACCTCAGAAATTTCACCAAACTAATGATGTTTAAACATAATGCAACAAAGTATTGTCACAAAAATTGCTATCTTTTCATTAACATCCTTTGAAGAAATTAGTACATGTATGACAAAAGGCTAAGAACAACTGCGACATCATATGTAATATTTCTTCAAGTGGTCGACATTCCAAGGTTTGGAGAAAGGTTTTCCTTCAAGGTTTTCCAGCCGATAGGTACCAGGCACAACCTCATCAACTACTGTGTAAGGAACGTGCCAGTTTGGATGGAGATTATTTTCCTTTTGTAACGTCTTCTTTAGGACTAGGTCTCCCACAGCTATATGCCTTGATTTCACCCTTTGGTTGTAGAACCTCGTACTTCTCTGCTGGTAGGCTACATGTCTAATATTTGCATCTTCTCTTCTTTCTTCAATCAAATCTAGATCAAGTCTTCTCTCTTCTTCATTCCTCTAAAGGTCGTAGGTCTGAACTCTATAAGTGGAAAGTCCTACCTCCATAGGGATGACACCTTCTAAGCCATGGGCTATAACATAAATGGGGTCTCTCCCATTGGTGTCCTTGCAGTAGTCTTGTAGGCCCATAATACAGCATATGCTTCCTTTATCCATTTCCATATGGCCACTTCCAACCTCTTTTTTATCCCATCAAGGATTGTTCAGTTCTTGACCTCGGTCTAACCATTTGCCTGGTGTCGGCTAGGAGAAGGGAAGAACTATTTGATCCCCACTCTTTGATATTATTTTTCTAAGGAAACATTATTGAACTGGGTTCCATTGTCTGAGATGAGGGTATTGGGAAGACCATACCTACATATGATGTTCTTCCAGATGAACTCGAAGGTCTTTTGTTCTATAATTATGATCATTGGCTCAGCCTCTACCCATTTAGAGAAGTAATTAATTTCCACTACTAAGAATCGATAGTTATTTGTAGCTCTTGGGAAGGGTCCTACCAAGTCAATACCCCATACTGTAAATGGCCAAGGTGAGATGATTAATGTCATAGGTTGATGATGTTGATGAGATATGGTGGTGAATCTCTGGCACCTATCGCATTTCTTCACATATGCCGCTACAACTTTGACCAAAGTCGGCCACTAGTACCCCTGAGTGATTATCCTCTTAGCTAAAGGTCTTCCTCCTATGTTACTGGAGCAAGATCCCTCATGTACATCTTGCGAGATGTATGGAACCTCTAAAGGGTGGACATATCTAAGGAGAGGGAGTAGGAACCCCTTCTTATAAAAAACATCTCCTATAATTGAGAACTTGGCAACCCTGAACCTCAACTTTCTCCTTTCTAACTTTGATTTTGGTAGCTCTCCCTGTCTGATGTAATCTGATTAGAGGGTCCATCCATGAGGCTCCCATATTCAAATTGAGGCAAGTTCTACCAACCTCTTCTTCTTCAATGGTTGGCTTGAGCAGAATCTCAATTGGTAACGTTCTTCTTATGTTTGTCCTTGTTGTTGAGGCTAACCTTACGAGTGCATCGTCTCGACTATTATCTTGCCGAGATATCCTCTTCATTTTAACTTCCTTGCAGCTTTTTAGCATCATTCTCACCATCTTCAGGTATTTGGCCATCCTTTCATCTTTGGCCTCATACACTCCCAGGAGTTTGTTGACAACTAACCTTGAGTCACTATGGACTAGGAGTCGAGCAACACTAAGGGTTTTTGCCAAGGAGAGACCTGCTATTAATGACTTATACTCTGACTCATTGTTCGAAGCATTGAAGATAAACCTCAGTAGATATTCAATGTCGGTACCATCTGGTGCTGACACTATCATCCCCTCTCCGCTTTCTCTTTCACAAGATGACCCATCAACGTAGAGGTTCCAAACATCTTCAAGTGAAGAGAGGTTCCCCTCTGATAGGTTCCCTTAATTGAAGAGGTACATGTCTTCCTCATTCTCAACCACTCTTTTTTTTATCCTTCTTTACCCAACCTAATTCGGATCTTGAAAGACTTTTCTGTTTGGTTCATCAGTAGTCCTCTTACTAATCTGAATCTAAACCACTTCTCAGGTAAACTATGCTACAAAGTATGTAAGTGCCTTCCCCTTGATGGCAACCCTGGGTTGATAAACAATGTCATACTCCCCCAACTTGATGTCCTAGGCCATCAACCAACCAGACTTCTCAGGCTTGTGGAGGACCTGTATGAGTGGGGAATCAATGAGGACAACCATAGAGTGGACTTGGAAGTCTGGCTTCATCTTACTAGAAGTAAGTATCAGAGCATAAGCTATTTTTCCATTCGAGGGTACTTCTGTTCAGACCCTTGAAGACCTTTACTATTGAAGTATACTGGCCTTTTCACACCATCATATTCTCTTAGTATGGTTGCACTAATGGATGATTCTCAAATAGCTAGATATATATACAACTGCTCCCTAACAATGGGCCGAGACAAGAATAAGGGAGAGACGAGGTAGGACTTGAGCTCCTTAAAAGCTTTGTTACACTCCTCATACCATTCGAAATCCTTTCTAACTACTTTAAAAAAAAGGAAGACACTTGTATGTAGCTCTTGAGACGAACCTATTAGGGAATTAACTCTTCCTTTTAACCTCTTAACGTCTTTGATAGATCTAGGTGTCTTCATTTATAGCACGACCTTGATCTTTTCAAGGTTGGCCTCTATTCCCCTTTGATTGATGATGAATCCCAGAAACTTTCTTGCTCCTACCCTAAAGACACACTTAGATGGGCTGAGTTTCATCATGTATCTGTCTATGGTGTCAAAAGTTTTTTTAAGTTCCGCCACGTGAGTGTCGACCTTCAGGCTCTTCATCAGCATTTCATCCATATACACTTCCATGGACTTGCCTATCTAATCTTCGAACATCTTATTTACAAGACGTTGATAAGTAGCCCCTACATTCTTTAGGCTGAAGGGCATGACCTTGTAACAATAGGTCCCCTTGTCCGTGATGAATGATATCTTCTTTGAGTCTTCTGCATTCATGAAGATCTTATTATACCCTGAATATCCATCTATAAAGCTCATGAGCTCATGTCCTACTATGGCCTCCAACATCAGATCTATACTAGATAGGGGAAACTGTCTTTTGGACAAGACTTGTTCAAATAAGTAATGTGTACGCACACCCTCTATTTACCATTTGCCTTTGGCACTATGAATGTGTTGCACAACCACTCATGGTATATGACCTCCCTGATGAACTTGGCCTCTTCAAAATATCTAACCTCTTCTCTGATGACATCATACTTCTCTTTTAAGTATACTCTTCTTCTCTGTTTGATGGGCTTGGCGTATTCTATGAAATTGAGTTTGTGGCACATGATCTCCGGGTCAATATCTGGCATGTCTGCATGGCTCCAAGCAAAAATTCTTTATCTCTTCCTTAAGAGCTTCATCGGCTCTTCCTTGATCTCAGGTTTTAGGGATTTGTCGACTTGGATGGTTTTTGACAGCTCGACCTCATTGAGGACGATGGATTCTACCTCTTCCATGGCCTATCCCTTATTGAGCTTTGTCTCATCTTTGGGATCAAGTGTGTCAATGTTGTATGTGGTTGTTGCCCTCTTATGATGCCCTTTCTCTTCTGTAGAATTAAAGTAGCATTCACGTGTAATTTTTTGGTCACCTTTCACTTCCTCTACCCCATAGGGAGTCGAGAATTTTAGCATTTGGTGGAACGTTGAAGGCACTGCCTCAAACTCCTTAAGGGTTACTCGTCCTATGATGAGGTCGTAAGAGTAGAAGACATTTGTATCCATCAGAAAGAAATTAATCTTTTTGGACATCCTCTTAGGCCACTCATCTCGCATTCTTACATCCATCTCATACAGGCCCAACGGATGAACCTTTTCAACGCTGAAGTCGATCAAGGGTGATGATAAGGGACAAGCCTATCTCTGCTGACGCCTAGGCTCCTAAAATAGGTCTAGAACATAAAGTTTGCAAATCTACCGCCAGCAACGAGGATTCTCTGAACTTCGCACCCATGCACCCTTGTGGTGATTACCAGAGGGTCATCATGAGTAGCTAAGATACCTTTGAAATTAATTCTTAAGAAGACAACTATGAGGCTATTCATATCTACAGTCTTTATCTTCTCGTGTTTAACCTCTATAAAGGCAAAGTTAACAACCTCCGCTTTAGTTACTGCCTTGGACTCTGCCATATTGGCCTTTCGATCAGTGACCTCTGAACCTCCTCCTGCTAGTCCTCTGCAAATGGTGTTCACCCCAAAAGAGATCTTACCAACTCTCTTCACTAGGACATTATCATGTTTTGGTGGGAGGTCTAAGTCATCACCATCATTATCTTAGTCCTTCACTCTTCTGTTAGGGGCATCTTCCCAGCACCTGAGATTTCCCTTCCTTTTAGGATCTTCTCTACCATCCACGTACTTTCTGAGAGTTCCAGACTTCAACATCTTCTAAATCTCGTCCTTTAGGGAACAACACTTGTCAGGCATATGGTCATGGTCTTGGTGGAACTCACACCAAATATTCTTGTTCCTCTTATACGGAGGAGACTTCAGCTTCTTCGAACATCTCAAGGACCTGTCATTCTTTATTTCATTGAGGATGTGTTCACAGCTCACAGTTAGAGGAGTGTAGTGTGGAAACTTATAGTCTGCAGTCCTCTTCTTTCCGTCCTTCTTCCTTTGAAATTTCCCACTGCTACTTCCATTGTCATCCTCATACATTGCATCCCTTGCTTTTTCAATGTTCGTGACCCTACTAGCTATTGCTAATAGCTCAGCCATAGACTTAGGAGGGTCTTCAGTAAGCTTCCACAGTAGCTTTCCCTTCTTAAGTCCTCCAATGAGGACTTCCATAGCTATATTCTCTTCGTAATCTTCAACCTCAACTTTTTCCTTGTTGAATCTTATAATGTAGTCTATGAGGATCTTATTCTTGCCTTACTTTACGTAGAGTAGATGGGCCATCTTCTTCTGAGGTCTTACCCCCCCAAAAAAAGTTAGGTATAAAACACTCAGCCAGACCCATAAAGTTCTCGACAAAATTTTGAGGAAGAGAAGTGAACCAAATGTGTGTAGCTCCCGTCAAGGTTCTTGAGAAATCTCGGCATCTCATCTCATTAGGGATTGAATAAATGCATGTTACAAACGGATACATCTCAATATTATGTACAGGGTTAGTACTTCCATCATAATTGGTAGAGACCATTGATGTTTTGAATTTGGCAGGGGTTAGGAAGTTCTCAAATCTTGCCATAAATGGGGAGCCCTCTAAGAATCCCCTTTCGAGTGGGTCTCGACTTTTTATTAGGTTTCCTATCTTCTCTTCCACCCGTTGAATGGATTTATTCAATGGTTTTGCAACGTCTTCCTGGTTGAGGTTGTCCCTAGACACATCTAAGGCAACGTTGGTTGTTGACCTCCTGGCCATAGTCTCGGCCATGTTGGGGTCGGCCATGATTAGGTCGATGTTCACCACCTTCCCTTTATAAGACATCTACACTTATTGACCTGGATAATCTCTACCTCAGATCATTAATTGGGTCAAGCCTTTCAAAGGCTGACCCTCTACTCAAGCGATCAAACGCTGATCCTCTTTGCTTGGCATCACCAACCTCGGCCCTTCTTGCTTCGCAAACTTGGCTCTACTATATAGGACGTACTGTGTTGTTAGAATCCTCGTATGTCTCCTAATAGTCTGATGTAACATCTTCTGCCCCAATGTCATCGTACCTATCCTCAGGGAAAGGGTTTCCTTTCCTCCCCAGACATAAATGCCTAGAGGTTAGCAACATCCCTCCTCCATTGAGGAGTAGGTTGGTCTTTTCGCGGTGCCTGGGTGGTCCCCTAGCTTCAGGATGAGGCTGAACAGCTGTCTAAATAATCATCTTCGGTGAGACCCCAGGTGGTCTCATTATATTTTGTCTTAACTGGGTAAATTTCTCCTTCATCACTTATAGGGTTATAGCCAAGGACTTTAAGGCTGCTGCAACCTCAGCCATCTCGGACTGGGGTGGTGCCTGGATGGAACTCGATCCTCCAACACTAGATGGTGGAGGAGGTGGTGGTAACTCTGGTGACATATGGTAAGACTCGAGAGCTTCCAATGAAAATATTAGAGAGCTTTAAACCTTAAATTATCTCTTCCAATAATGAAATAATTTCACATGATGGGTGAGGCCCAATTCACCACCAGAGTCTCCGGTGAGGCTAAGCAACAAAAGAGGAAGAGATTAATGTTCTCGTTCCCACATATGCTACCAAAATGATGATGTTATAAGCAGCACCACTAGAGGAGGTGTTGAAAAGATCAAACTAACAATAGCAATGGTAACACATGAGTGTTTGTATAGTAGAAGGAGGTGAGGATAAGAGGATGGACACTTGAATGTAAGTGGTTAAGCCAATCTGGCCTACGGCCAATGTGAGTGTGTGAGTAATATCACTAAAAGAAAGAACTAATGGCTATGGATACAATCTCTTAAGGTTTCTCTCTCTACTATGTAAACTAATAGAGTTTTAGCTAGGGTTGCAAATTATGGATCCTTTTACAAGGTTGAGGATGACCTCTACATATAGTACTTGGGGGGTGCAATATCCCTCCCAAGCATGCAATGAGCATGTGCTTGAGGATCAAACCAGTATAAGGATGGCACCTAGCTAATCTTAAGTAAACAATGATGACCTCAATATTCCCTCGCGTGGAGGGAATGATTCAGTTATAACAGATTTTTCCACGTGTTCCAAACCATATGTGCTTATATATGCTTGGCCCTGTCTTTGATTGGCGCAACCTCAGCCTGAAAGAGTATGAGGTTAGTGAATTCCTTTTGTTTCTTTGCCTGAGATCAATATCCATGATGACCTCATTTAGGAGGCCTGGCCGAGGTTAGGTATGTAGTATTCGTAACATCGACTAGGGTCGATGATGACGTTTGGCACATGATTGACCTCATGGGGCATCGCCGGCTTTGCCTGATGAATGGAACATTGGCTAGGGCCGATGATGATTTTGGTAGATGATTGAACCCATGAGACCTTGATGACCTCGACTGATACCCAATCGAGGTTGATGTTTGAGGGTCTGACCTCATGAGAGATGGCCTTGCGAATGGTTGTCAAGCATCTGTCACCTCGGCTAGTTTCACTACCGAGGTGAGTTACTCTAAGTAAAAGGGTGCACTTTATGCATATCAGTTATAACTAAGATTATTCTCATCACGTGAGGGGATATTTCATCATCATTACGTACATGTGCATGGACAACTATCACTACCTAAATGGATCCGCTCATCTGTGAACACCTTCAACATGATTGGAGGGTGTATTAGACCCCTTAGGCACTATATACCCATCATCTTATTGATTAGAGAGGATTAATTAATTAAAACCCTATCTAAAACACTGCTCATTTGTATAAAGAATAGATAGAGAAGGCTTGTGTTGTAACCAGGCCATTTGAGAGATATTTACTAGTTGATTTCACTCTCACACACACACAGTGGACGTATTCTCTTACTGAACCACTTAAATCTAGGTGTTCGTCCTCTTCACCTTATCTCCGTCTTTGTTGAGTTGATGTGTGATTACTGTCATTGTTGTGTACCTATTTGTGCTTCACACATCTATGACCTGGTGGTACCAATTCTGGTATCATCACTCTGGTGTCGTCTGTGGTAACGAGTAGCATCATCTCTTCCTTCCTTCGGTTTGTCCTCAGCGGAGTCTCTAGTTGTGAACCAGTCTTCCCCTCTTGTGGAGCTATATAACCATTGAAAGAGTTCCACTTGAGCTTCAAAGATTCTACTCCCATCAGGTTTAACACATGGCATCAGAATTTCCACCACCAACACCACTAGCAAGTGGTCCTAGTTCCAGCAACGCGCCTAACTCAGTCAAAAATGGTTGAGGTAGTAGTAGAATTAAAGTCCTTTGTGGCTAGACAATAGGCAATGCAAGAACAGTTGGTTGCTTTCAGCCAAAATGTGACGATTAGCCAAGCAAGTATACTTCTTGAGATGATTACTCTGGCAGTCATGGAGCACCCTCAGGATTTCAGGGGACCACCCCAGGCACCATGCAAGACCTTCCACCTCTTAAGCGATGGAGGGACGTTGCTGACCCTAGGCATTTACGCTTGGGGAGGTAAGGCTAACCCAGTCCGGAGGACCATTATGATGATTATCAGGCTAAAGATGCTCAGGTTGATTGTAAGGAACTATACGAGGTATCTAGTAATACGGTACACCCCATCCAAGGGAGCCAAGGGCTTTACATGTGATCGATTGAGGAGAGTATCATCCTTCGAGAGGCTCGACCCCACCAGGGACATGAGAGAAAGGCTACCTAGGTTAAGGAGAAATTATGGATCAAAAAGAGAGGGGGAAGATAAAATGCCATGCATTCTAAAGCATCTTGAATGGAGATGCCCATATATGGTTCACTTAACTCCCGAAGAACTCCATTGAAAATTTCAAACAACTAGCAAAATGATTCATCCACAACTAGTGATTTTGGGTAAGACCCAAAAAAAGACTAGTCACCTGATGTACGTAAAGTAGGGGAAGAATAAGAGTCTCGGGGACTACATAGATAGGTTTAACAAGGAGAAACTGGAAGTCAAAGATTATGAGGAAAATATTACGATGACAGTGTTAATAAGAGGCATGTAAAATGGGTAATTACTTTGGAAGCTTGCTGATGACCCACCAAATTCTATGGCCGAGCTATTGGCGATGGCTGACAAGGTCATTAACGTTAAGGAAGATATGGCAGCTAAGTATGAGGATGAGAAGGGTACTGGCAGTGGGAGAAAATTTCAGAAGAAGAATAAAGATGGAAAAAAGAGAACATTTGATTATAAGTTTGGCGGGTATACTCCTCTCACTGTCAACTGCAAGCACATTTTGAATGAGATCAAGAATGATCGGTCCCTAAGATGGCCAGGGAAACTAAAATCTCCCTCTTATAAAAGGTATAAAATCTTATGGTATTAATTCCACCAAGATCATGTGCACTTAACTAACAAGTGTTTTTCTTTAAAAAACAGGATTGAGAAGATGATTAAAGGTGGGAAGCTAAGAAAGTATGTAACCAGTGGTAGCTCGAAGAGGGGAGGAGACAAACCCATGAAAAGAAGGTCCGATAGGTGTAAAGAGGAGGCCCCTGGGAAAAATATATTTCCTCGGATGACAATGATGAGGACAACTAAGATCTTCCACCAAAGGACGACGGTCCTCAAGGTCGCCTTCACAGGATTTCATTCGATGTGAAGTTGATTTATGGGGGCCTAGTAGGTGGAGGCTCAAAGGTGGCTGACAGAAAGTCACACGTTACAGAAGTCAAAGCTCTTCCTAAGGTTGAGGTGGTTAGCTCAGCTGAAATAGGAATTATGTTAGAAAAAAGGAATAATTTGGATATAAACACTTTGATTGTGGGTTTTTAAGACACAACTTCAAACGAATCCTAGCCCTTGAGGATGACCCCCTTGTGATTAAAACCAGATTTCATGGGTATAACGTTCCAAGCATAGTGGTTGACAGTGAAAGTTTGATCGAAGTTATGTTCTATCCATGCTTCAAAGGCTTAGGAATAAACAAGAAGAGGAGCATGACCTATCCTCATCCTTTGATAGGGTTCTACGGCGAGAAGGTGCATCCATTGGGAATATATGAAATTGACGTCAGAATGGGAGATGTCTGTCCTAAAAGTCTAACAAAGAAGGTCAATTTATTTGTAATGGATGAAAGTGTATACTCGACTTATAACATTATAACCGGAAGAGTGTCCCTCAAAGAGTTTAAGGCCTTTCCCTCCACTGTACACCAAATGGTGAAATTCCCAACTCCATATGGGGTAGGGGAAGTCCAAGCTGATCAAGTGTTGGCATGGGAATGCTACTTTAACTCAGATGAGGAGAGGGAAGCTCATAAAATTGAAACTATGACCTTCATCATCAATACCCTGGACCCAAGAGATAATAAGAAACTCAAGAAGGGAGAATCCGTTGCAGGGGGTAGAATCCATCATCCTCATTCAGGACGAGCTAAAAAACCATCCGAATCAGAAAAACCATAAAAAAGTAAGTTAAGGACGAATCGATGAAGTTGTTGAAGAAGAGGAAAAGCATTTTTTGCATGGCGCCATGAAGACATGCCAGGTACTGACCCAGAAGTTATGTTCCATAAGCTCAATGTAGTCGATGATGCTAAGACAGTATGATAGAGAAGATGAGTATATTCTCAAGAGAGAAGTATGATGTTATCATAGAGGAGGTTAAGAAGTTGGAGAAGGCCAACTTCATTTGGGAAGTCATCAATCCCGACTGGTTAGCAAACACTATCATCATTCCCAAGGACAATGGCAAGTGGATGATGTGTGTCAACTTCACGGATCTGAATAAAGCATGCCCAAAGACAACATCCCTTTGCCAGGATTGATCAAATGGTAGACGCAATAGCCGGCCATGAATTGATGAGCTTCATGGATGCCTACACAGGCTAAAATAGATATTCATGGATCTGATTGATGAAGAAAAGGTTGTGTTTATTACCGATAAGGGAACTTATTATTACAAGGTGACGCCCTTTCGATTAAACAATACCGGTGTGACATATCAGAGGTTAATCATAAAACTGTTTAAGGACCAGATTCGAAAGGCAATGAAAGTGTACGTGGATAATATGCTAACAAATAACCTCAAGGACATTACACATGTGTCCAATCTTGAGCGCACCTTTGACATGATAGGCAAGTACTGGATGAAGCTCAGCCCATCCAAGTGTGTCTTTGGTGTAGGAGCAGGAAAGTTTTTGGGGTATATTGTGAATCAAAGAGTAATCTAAGCCAACCCTGAGAAGATCAAGGCCTTGATGGATAGGAAGACTCCTACAACAATAAAGGATATGAAGAGACTCACCGAAAGAGTGGTAGAATGAAACATGTTTATCTCTAGAGGCACTGATAAGTGTCTCCTTTCTTTTGAGTATTAAGAACATGTTTTTAGTGGAATGAAGAGTGTGATAGAGCCTTTATGGACTTGAATTCCTACCTCGACTCCCAACTCCTATTACATAAACCAGTTTAGGGGGAAACTATATTTTTATTTGGCAGCATCTGAGTCGGCCATTAGTGCCGCTAATGTTAGAGAAGAGGATGGAATCCAAAATCCAGTGTATTTTAATAGTAAGGAACTCTAAGGGGTCGAGCATTGGTACCCCAATATGGAGAAGTTAGCCTACGCACTGGTCTATGCCTTGAGGAAGATGAAGCCTTACTTTCAGGCACATACCATGGTGGTCCTCATAGACTCACCCCTCAGATAAGTAATGCATAATCCTGAGAAGTCAGTAGGACTGATGGATTGGGCAATCGAACTTCGAGAGTTTGACATCATCTACAATCTAAAAGTATCCATTAAAAGGAAAGCCCTACAGGACTTTGTGGACGAATTCACTTGGTACGAGTTAGACATCGAAGATGTTGAGGCTACTTGTGAGAATGAAATAGCATGTCTTCCCCAGCCCAAGCCAAGATAAGTCTAGGAAGAATCAAAGTATTTGGAAATTAGGAGGAAAAGTATATTTTTAAGAATGTAACCACGAAAGAGGGTGGTTTACCACCAAACAACACTATGTAGAGTCTCTTTATTGATGGTATTTATGTGAAAGTGGAAGCGGTGCAGGATTGATAGTGTCGGCCCCAGGTGGAACCGATATTGAGTATGTGTTGAGGTTTGACTTCAAAGCTTCAAATAACGAATCTGAGTACGAGTCTCTCCTGGAAGGACTCTCCCTCTCTTGGGCATTGAATGTTAGACATCTACTTGTGCATAGTGATTCTAGGTTAGTTGTCAACTAAAATTTGGGGGTGTATGAGGCCAAAGATGGTAGAATGACAAGATACCTTGAAAGTGTTAAGACAACATTAAAGCAGTTTGCTGAAGTGAAGATAAAGAGGATACCCCAGTTAGAAAATGGCTGAGCCGACGCCTTGGCAAGGCTGACCTCAACTGCAACAAAAGAGATTACAAGGATGGTTCCAGTTGAAATCTTACACCGGTCGACCATTGAAGATGAGGACCATGCTCCATAGTTTTATTTGAATTTGAACATGGGAACCTCCTGGATGGATCAACTCATCAAGTACATAAAGGATGGGGAGTTTTCAGAATCAAAGACCGAGAAAAGGAAGCTGAGATATAAAGCTACAAAGTTTTCCATCATATGAGACATTTTATGCAAGAAAGGGTTTCTGCTTCCTCTGGTCATATGTTTCCAACCATCTGAGGTAGCGTACATCTCGAAGGATGTGAACGAAGTGTCTTGCTCCAGTCACGTTACGGGAAGATCATTGGATAAGAGGATTATTACCCAGGGGTATTGGTGGCCGACCTTGGATAAGGATGTTGCAGCATATGTTAAGAAGTGATACAAGTGTTAGGGGTTTGCTATCGTTCCTCACCAACATCATCAACCTCTGGCCTCCATTACCTCTCCTTGGCCATTTTTAATGTGGGGAATTGATTTGGTAGGACCTTTGCCCAAAGCTATAACAAATTATCGTTATCTGATCTTGGTGATATATTATTTTTTAAAGTGGGTGGAGGCCAAACCGATGATGATAATTACTAAGAAGAAGACCTTCCAGTCCATTTGGAAAAATATCATATGTATGTATGGCCTACCCAATACCCTGATTTTTTATAATGGAGCACAATTTAAGAACATCCCCCTAGAAAAGTACTATGAAAGGGTTGGCATCAAGTCATTCTTCTCTTCTCCTGGCCACCCCAAGCTAATGGGCAAAAAAAGTAGCAAACAAAATGATTCTTGATGGAATCAATAACAAGTTAGAATATAAAAAAGGTAGACAGATCGAAGAAGTGTATGATGTCTTATGGGCCTATAGGACAACAAAGAGGACTCCTTCTAGGGATACCCCATCTATGCTCGCCTATAGCTCAGAGGCATTTGTGCCAACGGTGCTAGGTCTGCCTACTCATTGGGTTTAGACCTACGACCCCGAATAAAATAATGAGGAGCAGAGGCTTGATTTATATCATATAGAAGAAAGAAGAGAAGGCGTTAAGGTTAGGTAAACTGCCTACTAGAAAATTATACAATAAGAGAGTTAAGAATCGACTAATGAAAGTAGGAGACCCAGTGTTGAAAAATACGTGGAAGAAACCTAATAAGATTCACCCAAATTGGCATGGCCCGTACAAGGTGGTTGAAGAGGTGGTACCAGGGACATAGCGATTGGACAGTCTAGAAGTAGAACCCTTCTCCAACCCATGGAACGCCGACCACCTTAAAAATTATTACCAGTAAGATTTCAATTATGTTAGTTTTCTTTCAGTTTCATTGTACTACCTATGTATGAGACTCAGATGAATGAAATCGAATGAAAATATCGGTGTTTTCTCTCACACTTTGTCTATTTGTTTGAATAATTGTTGTTTGTATGGGTCAACTTAACTTAAGCTACAAAGCATCATTCATGGTGAAGTCGACTTAAGTTGGTTCTAGTGATACGACAACCTAGATGGGGTCAAGTTCATCCATGGGTGGTCAATAACATCGAAAGACATTCATTATTAAGCATCATTAGTTTTGTTCATTAAATCTCTCTGCCAGAAATGATAGTTTATGGACGAGATGACACTCATCCATAAACTCTCAAAAAGGATGAGATAGGTCTTATTCTGTAGCACCGTGATTTGGTGAATGAAAATTAAAAATAAATTAATTGTGGTTCATTATTGAACATAGTTAGTTTGGTGGATTAAATTTTTCGGCCAAAGACGATAGTGCATGGATGAGATAACACTCATCCATACACTTTTAAGAATGATGAGATAGGACTTATGCTATAACACTATGATTTGGTGAATGCAAATTAAAAATCACTTAATTGTGGTTCATTATTAAACATCATTAGTTTGTTGGATTAAATCTCTCGACTAGAGATGATAGTGCATGGACGAAATGACACTCATCCTTACACTCTAAACAATGATGAGAGCGGACTTATGATATAACACCGTGATTTGGTGAATGTAAATTTAAAATCACTTAATTATGGTTCATTATCAAACATAATTAGTTTGGTTGATTAAATCTCTCGACCGGAGATGACAGTGCATGGATGAGATGACACTCATCCATACACACTAAAAAACAATGAGGGAGGTCAGGTCCATCAATGAATCGACTAGAGATGACGAAATTACAAATTATGGTTCACACCAAGAAAGCATAAAAAAAAGTCGATAAAAGTAGAGAAAATACTTGAAAAATATAGATGAAAGAAAGTTCAAATTCCACTGACTATTGGGAAGATTACAAAAACAAAATTTGAAGGTTGTAAAAGGCCGAAAGTCATATTACATCAAAAGTTTCATTAAAAAAAAGATGAAATGAGATACACAAAAGTTTCATAGAATTAGAGATATATAATGACATCACCGTCGGTTGGGGCCAATCCATCATGAGCTACTTGATTCCCCCCTCAGTCCCAGTGTTTATTATCTCGGCACCATCTCCACCAAGACCATGGTCGGTCGTGTTCTCATTCGTCTCCGTGACCTCAAGGATATCAGTCTTTGTGATAGTAGTGGGGTCTTCAACCTCGACGAAGGCCGTCTCTTGATGCATATGACTAAAGTTGAGATCTAATAAGTCATCAGGGGAAAGATTCCCAATCTCGGCATGGTTAAATATTTCCCTCCGTCCAGTAATGTTGATGCCCCTCTCAAAATACTCAAAGTCATGCTCGGAAAACCCTATAGAGTCCTTGAATTTAGCTATAACTTGTTCCCTGGCAGCCTTAACAACAACACCAATTTTAGATTAGTTTTTTTTAGCTAGGGTCTTTAGAGTGTTGGAATGACTCGTCATCAAATTGTCAATCTTATTTTTTACCTCTTGTATGGCCGAGTTGGAAGTCTAAATCTCAGTTTGGAGGTTACCCTTCGTTGTGACAACATCTCTTTCCTTTTAAATCAAGGGCATCCTTTTGTTGATCAAATCCCTCATCCTATGAAAATAGACTATACCTTATAAAATATGAGAAGACAGATCAGTACAGGGTATCATCAAAGACAAGACATCACTTTGAAAAATTCCTAAAAAGATATTTGAATAGCTATGTGGATGTAAACTCAGTCAGCAATGCAATATCCATCAACTAAAGGACGCGATTATTGTCCTCAGACATGATACAACTAATGGCGTCAATGGCCTGTCTGTTATGGCCGATGATGCTATCGTCGATAATCTTTAGCTGCGATAGCCTGGCAGCAAGCACATCTTCGGATAATATTGGAATGGCTTGGTATTGATGACCATGATTCGAAGGATGAGTTAGCATAGTGTCATTAACTCGGTTCCACTTCTTCTTCCCAGCTTCATCAACTCGGATGGGGCCGCTTGCAGATGACGTTTTGGTTGATGGAGGGGCGGGAGTTCATTCCTATGCCCATGCTTACCTTTGAACTTTCTTAAATTTGGAGCCACCATTTCCCAAAGAGTATCACGGATGCCTTCTGGATAACCTACAAATGATAGTCCTATGAAGTTAGTCACAAATATCTGAGAAATACTAAGCTACACTTGGCAAAGTTTATCACTTACACAACTCCTCTAAGGGGCCAATATCTAGACCTTTCTGAGATAGGTAGTATGGATTCATCAGATTCTTAAACTTAGCTAGATGATCTTTCTCACCATGTCCCCGAAGATTATTGACCTTATAGTAAGCCTCAAGGTTCAAACATGACTCTAATTTAGTGGACCCTGAGACCTTACCCCACCTTAGAGGGGCCATAGGCTCATAGGTCCCACAAGCTTAGGTCGGGCTGAACTCCCAAGCCCCATAAATAAAAAAGTAGCGAGGCTTCCAATTATTGTTGGAAGTTTAGGTAACTAGCGGAAGTTTCTTCTTAGATTTCCTAGCTACAAGGTGGTAGTAGCCACGTTGGGTATTTGGGGATGATTACGTGTAGAAAACAAGAAAAACGTTTAGTGGAATGTCAATGTGGTGAACTGTCCTCCAAAGTATGATGGAACCAAGGATGACCCTTAGAGCATTCGGAGAAAGCTGGGAGGGTGCAAGCTTGGGATGGGCCAAGATGGCTCGGATTGTAGGATGGATGGGAAGCCAAAAGTCGAGCTTAAACATTTGCTCATAAACACAAATTTCACCCTCTCGATCGTGAAACTCTATCTTATCCTTTTCTTGTTTTCGCATGGAAATAGAGGAATCTATCCCATATAATTGCCTCGAGACTAAGAGGTTTGCCCCAGAAACTGTACTTTCATACTCCTCAGCCACTCATGTATCAACCTCACTCTCCTCACCACTACATTCTTAAGCATCGGGATGAGGATCATTTTGTGTCTTTGGATTACTTAGGTAACCACCTGGGAACCTTTTCTGCAAACTCAGCCCCAGTTGCAGCCGATAGGGGAATTGCATCCATAAGGGGTGGAATTGTCACCTTTGTAAAGGTTGTAAACTGTTTGTGCCTTTTTAGATTGAAATATGGCATCAGCTCTCTGATATGAAGAGACACGAGAAGTGGCCTCATCTACGTCAGATCCCTCAGTATGTGATGCAGAATAAGCCATCGCCTCCTCATTCTACATTCTTTATCGCCTTAGATGTGGACATAGGGTCATCATGGGATATTATAGGCTTAGTGGCTTGAGGGTATATGACAGCCAAGAGGGGAGGGTAAATAGGATGAAGGGGAAATGCTTTAGCCTTATGCCTATCGGTCCCTTTAGACTCTATCCTCCTATTATGTTCAAAGCACTAATCTCTGACACTTGGAAATTCCCCGACTAACATGTAAAGATGTCTTCACATAAAAGGCCTAGGTTTGACTAGAGAATTTTTTTTGAAAAGGCACAAACCATTTACAACATTAACCAAGGTTGACTGAAGATTAAACAAGAGATTGAAAGGTTTTTAAATTAACAACTTCAAGAACAATTTGAAGCTTGTCGGAGAAGAAGATCGGAGTGTGCCTAAAAATGTTTGCAATAAAATTAAAAAGTCCTAAGAACCTACCAATCCACTGTCTACCACCTAAGACATCCAAAAAAGGGGCTGAGCTTTAACCCATAAACACCCTAAACTCTGTCAAAAATCTAAAGCCTCACCGGGGAAATGGAAATTGAACCAGAAAAGTAAAAAGTAGTAAATCTAGAAAGACCGTAATGAAAAGAAGGATTGTAATAAGGAGACGAAGAGGATACCTGGAAGGTTGAATGATGGAAAGAAATGAATCAAGAAGCAAGTCGCAAATAGTGCAGGAAGTTAGAGAGAGAGTAAAGTAGTATTTTTTTAGAAAATAAAGAAAAAAGATAAAATTTTGGGGGTTGAAATATTAGGGCAACGATGAGGTGCAATTACTAAAATGAATCATCATTTAAAGGAACAATAACCAAAGTGTTCATCCATCTATCACCCTCTTGCATATCAAGATGTATCTAGTCGATGCATTGGAGACATCTCAATAAAGGAAAATTGTGACACATATCCCTTAGCCACCTCTTCACTCAGATGACTCAGGGATAGGAGTAATTGATATGATAAAATATGACCTTGTCCAAAGATGAAACCTCTCAATTCGAAACAGTCGAGCATCAAGAAGGAATCCATAGGTCTCTTTCAGGACTCTTCCAAGACCAAGGTCGGCTTTGTACATAGAAACTCAACCGTAAAGTAGCCTAAGACACAAGAAAGAATCACAACAACAAAGACATCTCTCATCCTATCGCCAAGATGACACTAGGAGTCTGTCAACTTAGACCTTAAGCTCCTCAATCCGAGACCACACTTTCCAGTTTCACATGTAAGGTCAAGCGCTCCATCAACAACCTCATACTCGGCCAGGGCAGGCCATCTACAGATGACACCATGACTCGATGAGCAGTAGAATGTACCGAGGTGACATATCCCACATGAGTAATTCGATTATAACTAAGATTATTCTCCTCACATGAGGCGAGATTTCATTATCATTACATACAAGTGCATGGACAACCAGGACTAACTGAGTGAATGCCCTCATCAGTGCACACCTTCAACATGCTTGGGGGTGTATTAAACCCCGTGGGCACTATATAAACTTATCAACTTTTTCATTAGAGATAATCAATTAATTAAAACCCTAGCTAAAAATATGCTCATTTGTATAAAGAGAGAGAGAGAAATCTTGCATTGTAACCAGGCCATTAGATACATAGTTACTAGTGGATATCACTCACATGCACATAGTGGACATAGGCTCCGTCTGAACCACTTAAATAGAGGTGTTTATCCTCCTCATCTTATATCTTTCTTTGTTGAGTTGATGTGGGATTACTGCCATTATTGTGTACCTGTTTGATCTCCATGCAGATATGACTTGGTTGTACCAATTCTGGTATCATTAGACGAAACCTCGAAACACCCCTCAAATGGCCTCATAAGAGGCATCGACACCTCGTACAGATGTAATGAAGCTCATAGTAATTTTTTGTGGTCATGGGAACCCCAATTAGAGGGCACAAGGCTAATTTGAAAATATATCGACTTAGGCTTAAAACATGATGTTAGAGGGTGAAACTACAAAACATCCCCCAAACGACAGTGTGAGAGGTACCAACACCTCGTAAAGGAATGGGAAATTTTTTGGTTTAGGATTAAAAACATAAGCATTCCATTAGAGGGCGAAACCCCGAAAGACCCCCCAAATGGCCCCGTGAGAGGAATTAACAACTTGCACGCGACCAATAGATCTCGTTGGAACTGATCGAGTAATCACAGGATCCTCGATTTGAGAACACAATGATAACTTGATAATATCTGTACAAAGGCTTAAAAACATGTCGTTGAGGGACAACCCTCAAAAAACCCTAGAGAGGAACCATCACCTCATACGGGACCAAGTTAACTCATAGGAATTGGACGAGTGATCATAGGAACCACAGTTTGAGAGCACAATGATAATTTGATAATATCTAGACTTAGGGTTAAAAACATAAACATGTTGTTAGAGGGTGTAACCCCGAAACACCCATCAAATGACCATGTGATAGGCACCAACACCATGCAGGTCGTTGGAACAAGCCGCGTGATCACGGGACCCCCGGTTTGAGAGCACACCGATAGTGTGAGAATATTTAGACTTAGCCTTAAAACCATAAACATGTCTTTAGGGGGCGAAACATTAAAATAATACCCAAACAGCTTCAAGAGAGGCACCAACACCTCGCAATGGACCAATGCAACTCATAGGACTTGACCATCTAGTCACGGGACCATCGGTTTGAGAAAAAACAACGACTTAAAAATATCTAGACTTAGGCTTGAAAACATGTTGTTAGAGGCCGAAACCCCTACACCCCCACAAAAAGGGCTTGTGTGAAGCACCAACATGTCGCGTGGGACCAATATAACTCATAGGAACTAATTTCATGGTCACGGTAACCCCGGTTTGAGAACACAAAATTAATTTGAGAAGATATATAATTAGTATTGAAAACGTAAACATGTCATTAGAGGGTGAAACCTCAAAACACTTATTAAATGGCCATGTCAGAGGCACCAACACCTCGCACGAGACCAATGCCACTTGTATGAACTGATTATGTGGTTAAGGGACCCCCAGTTCCAAAGCACGACGATAAATTATGAATATCTAAATTAGGATTTAAAACATAAACATGCCATTAGATGGAAAAACCCCAAAATGGCCCCGTCAGCGGCACCAACACTTAGTAAAGGGACAAATGCAACCTGTATAAGTTGACCGCGTGGTCACGGGACCCCTAGTTTGAGAACACGATGATAATTTGAGAATATCTATACTTAGACATAAAAACATGCTATTATTGGGCAAAACACCGAAATACCCCCAAAACGGCCCTGTGAGAGGCACCAACACCTCATAAGAGACCAGTGTAAGGCATAGTAAGTGACCGGGTGGTCATGGGACCCCTCTTCGAGAGTACGGAGAGAATTTGAAAATATCTATACTTTGTCTTAAAAATATAAACATGTCTTTAGAGTGCAAAACCCTAAAACACCCACCAAACGGCCCCGTTAAGGGTATCAACACCTTGCACAAGACCAATGCAGCTCATAAGAACTGACCGCGTGGTCATGGAACCCTGGATTTGAGAGCATGATGATAATTTGAAGATATCTAGATTTAGGCTTAAAAACATGCCGTGAGAGGGCAAAACATCAAAATACCCCCCCCCCCCCCCCCAACGGCCCCATAAGAGGCACCCACACCTCACATGGGACCAATGGAGCTCATAGGAACTAATAGCCTAGTCACGCCACCCACTTTTTGAGAACATGATAACAATTTTAAACTATCCATACTTTGGCTTAAAAACATGTCGTTAGAGGCCGAAACCCCAAAAGGCCTCGTGAGAGACACCAACACCTCGCCTAGGACCAATATAACTCGTAGGAAATGACTGCATGATCATCAAAACCCCAATTTGAGAACATGATGATAATTTAGGAATATCTAAACCTAGGCTTTAAAACATAAATATGTCGTTAGAGGGCGAAACTCTGAAACACCCCCCAAACGGCCCTGTCAGAGGCATTAACACCTTCCACGAGACCAATGAAGCTCTTAGTAACTGATCACATGGTCAAGAGACACCCAGTTTGAGAACATGATGATAATTTAAAAAATATGCCATTAGAGGGAGAAATCCTAAAATACCCCCAAGCAGCCCTGTGAGAGGCACCAACACCTCGTATGGGACCAATGTAACTTGTAGGAACTACCTAGTTAATCACGGGACCAACGGTTTCAGAGAACGGTGATAATTTGAGAATATCTAGACTTAGGATTAAAAACATAAACGTGCGATAAGAGCGTGAAGCCTTGAAAAACCCCTTAAATGGCCCCGTGAGAGGAACCGACACCTCGCACGGGACCAATGCAGCTCGTCGTAATTGGCCACGTGGTAACGAGTTTTAGATAAAGGTAATAATTTGAGAATATCTAGACATGGGCTTAAAAGATAAACATACCATTAAAGGGAAAACCCCCAAAACGGCACCGTGAGATTCACCAACTGTCACACGAGACAATGTAACTCGTAGGACCTGACTGGGTGGTCACGCGACCCCCAGATTGAGAGCACAACAATAATTTAGGAATAACATACTTAGGCTTAACAACATAAACATATCATTGGGGGAAAAACCCTGAAACACCCCATAAACCACCTCACAAGGGATTAATGTAGCGCAAAGATAATGACCCCAGGTTTGAGAACACGATGATATTTTGACAATATCTATACTTAGTCTTAAAAACATACAATTAGATGGTAAAACTCAAAAACACCACCCAAAAGGCCCTGTGAGAGGCACCAACACCTCGCATGGGACAACGTAACTGGTAGGAACTGACTGGGTATTCACGGGACCCCCAGTTTGAGATCACGATGATAATTTTAAAATATCTTTACTTAAGCTTAAAAATATAGACATGTTGTTCGACAGAGAAACCCCAAAATGCCCCCCAAACGGCTGTGTTAGAGGCATTAATACCTTGCATGGGACCAATTATGCGCGTCGTCATGCGACATCGGGTTTGAGAACGCGACGATGATTTAAAAACATTTATACTTAGGCATACAAACATTCCTTTAGAAGGCGAAATCCCAAAATGCATACAAACGGCCTCGTTAGAGGCACCAACACCTCGTACGGGACCAATGTAGCCTGTAGGAACTAACTGCATGGTCATGGAAACCCTAGTTTGAGAGCATAAAGATAATTTAAGAATATGTAGAATTAGGATTGAAAACATAAATATCTCGTTAGAGGGATAAACCCCAAAACACTCCTTAAATGGCCCAGATAGAGGCACCAACACCTTGCACAAGACCAATGCTTCTTGTATGAACTAACTGTGTGGTCTAGGTACCCCCGATTTGAAAACACGATGATAATTTTAAAATACCTACATTTGCTAAAAAACATGCTGTTAGAGGGAAAAACCCCCAAAAGTCACCCAAACGACTTTGGGAGAGGCACCAACACCTCGCACGGGAGAAATGTAACTCATAAGAACTGACCGCATCATTAGATGCCCTAGGTTTTAGAGCATAATGATAATTTGTGAAAATCTAAACTTAGGCTTAAAAATTAAATAAGTCATTAAAGGGTAAAACCCCACAACACCCCCCAAACGACCCTGTGAGAGGCACCAACACCCTGCACGTTACCAATGCAGCTCATAGGGACTGACCGCCTGGTCAAGGGACCCCCAGTTTGGAAGAACGATGATTATCTAAGAATATCTCGAGTTAGGATTAAAAACATAAACATGTCGTTACAGGGAGAAACCCAAAAACACCCACTAAAGTACCCCATCACAGGTATGAACACATCGCTTGGGACAAATGCAACTCCTAGAAACTGACCGCGTGGTCACAGGACCCACGATTTAAGAACAGGACAAAAAATTGAAAATCTCTAGACATAGGCTTAAAAACATGTCGTTAGGGGATGAAACCCCAAAACACCACCCAAATGGCCCCGTAAGAGGCGACAACTCCTCGCACGGGACCAATAAAACTCATAGGAATTAATCGCATGGTCACGGGACCCTCGGTTTAAGAGCATAATGATAATTTGAGAATATCTCTAGACTTAGTCTTAATAACATAAACATCCCGTTAGAGGACAAAACCCATAAAAACCCACCAAATGGCCACATCCTAGGTACAAATACCTCGCATGGGGCCAATGTTGCTCGTAGAAGCTGATCGCGTGGTTATGAGACCCTCGATTTGAAAATACGGTCATAATTTGAAAATATCTCAAGTTTGTTTTAAAAACATGCCATTACAGGATGAAATGCCAAAACACCCCCTAACTGCCTCATAGGAGGGACGAACACCTCTCACAAGTCCAATACATCTCATAAGAATGGACCTCATGGTCACGAGACCCCCGATTTGAGAGTACGACCATAATTTTAGAATACCTAGACTTAGTCTTAAAAACATATGCATGTCGTTAGAGGGAGAAATACTAAAACACCAACTAAACAACCCCATCATAGGTACTAATGCAACTCATGGGAACTGATCGCGTGGTCATGGGACCCCCGGTTTGAAAACATGATAAAAATTTGAAAATATCTAGACTTAGGCTTAAAAATGCCATTATAGGATGAAAATCCAAAACACCCCACAAAAGGCCCCGTGAGAGGCACTAACACCTCGTATGGAACCAATACAACTCGTAGGAACTGATCGCATGGTCACAGGATGCCCTGTTTAAGAGTAGGATAATAATTTGAAAATAATTAAACTTTGGCTTAAAAATATAAACACGTCGTTAAAGGGATAAATCCAAAAACATCCACCAAACGGCCCCATCACTAGTACCAATGCATCTCGTAGGAATTGATCGCATGGTCATGGGACTCCCGATTTCAGAGCACAATGAAAAATTGAAAATATCTAGACTAAGGCTTAAAAACATGACGTTTGAGGATAAAACCCAAAAAAAAGCTCCGTGAGATGCCCCATTACCTCGAATAGTTCCAATACAGCTTGTATGAATGGACCGCATTATCATGGGGCCCCCGTTTTGAGAGCACGATGATATTTTGAGAATATCTAAACTTAGGCTAAAAAACATAAACACGTCGTTTCAAGGGGAAACCCAGAAACACCGAGCAAACGACCCCGTCGCAGGTACGAACACCTCGCATGGGATCAATGCATCTTGTATAAAATGATTGTGTGGTCATGGGAACATGATGATAATTTGAAAACATATAGACTTAGGCATAAAAACATGTCGTTAGAGGATGAAACGCAAAACACCCACAAACGTCCCGTAAAAGGCACCAACACCTCGCACGAGACCAATGCATCTCGTAAGAACGACCCTCATGGTGATGAGACACTCAGTTTGAGAGCACGACGATGATTGTAGGATATCTTGACTAAGGCTTAAAAACAAAAACATGTCATTATAAGGAAAAATTCTAAAATAACCATCAAATGGCCCCGTCATAGGTACCAACATCTCACATGGTCACGGGACCCCTAGTTTAAGAAGACGACAAAAAAATGATTCTACCTAGACTTAGGATTAAAAACACGTTGTTAGAGGATGAAACCCAAGAACACCACCCAAAAGGCTCTGTAAGAGGAACCAACACCTTGCACGGGAATAATACAACTCGTAGGAACTGGCCGCATGTCACGGAACCCCCGATTTGAGAGCACGGTCATAATTTAAGAATATCTAGACTTAGCATTAAAAGCTAAAACATGTTGTTAGAGGGAAAAACCTAGAAACACATACCAAACAACACCCTCACAGGAACGAACACCTCACTTGGGACCAATGTAGCTCGTAGAAACTGATAGCATGGTCACGGGACTCTCGATATGAGAACACAACGATAATTTGAAAATATCTTGACTTAGGCTTAAAAACACTCCATTAGATGATGAAACGATAAAAAACCCCCCAAACGGCCCCGTATGCAGCACAAACACCTCACACGAGACAAATATCACTCGTAAGAATGGAGCGCATTGTCATGGGACCCCCATTTTGAGAGCACGATAATAATTTAGGAATATCATGACTTATATTTAAAAAAGTAAACATGTTGTTAGAGGTTGAAACACCAAGACACTAACCCAAAGGCACCGTGAGAGGTTCCAACACCTCGCACGAGACCAATACAACTCGTAGAAACTAATCGCATGGTTACGGTACCCTCGGGTTGAGATCACGATGATATTTTGAGAATATCTAAACTTAGCCTTAATAACATAAACATGTCGTTATGGGGGGGGAACCCATAAACACATATTAAATGTACCCGTCACCGGTTTGAACGCCTCGCATGGGACCAATGCAGCTAGAAGAAACTGATTGCATGGTCAAAGGACGCTCAATTTTAGAACTTGACGATATTTTGAAAATATCTAGACTTAGGCTTTAGAACATGTCGTTAGAGGATGAAACGTCAAAATATTAGCGACACAACCCTATAAGACGCACTAACACCTCGCACGGGACCAATGCAGCTCGTAAGAATGAATCGCACGGTCATGGGACCCACGGTTTGAGAGAACGACAATAATTTGAGAATATTTGGACTTAGGGTTAAAAACATAAACATGTCGTTAGAGGGCGAAATCCCAAAACACTCACTAAGCGGCCCCGTCATAGGTACCAACACCTCACACGGTCACGGGACCCTCGATTTGAGAACACAACAAAAAATCGAAAATATGATGGTTTAGGCTTAAAAACATGCTATTAGAGGATGAAACGCCAAAACATCACCAAAAAGGCCTCGTAAGAGGCATCAATACCTCGCAGGGGTCCAATACAGCTCGTAGGTACTAACCTCATGGTCATGGGACCCTTGGATTGAGAGCACGGTGATAATTTGAGAATATCTAGACATAGGATTAAAAACATAAACATGTCGTTAGAGGTCAAAACCCATAAACCCCCATCAAACGATCCTGTCACAGGTATGAACACCTCACATGGTAGTAATATAGCTCATAGAAACTGACCACGTGGTCACGGGATCGTCGATTTGAGAACACGATGATAATTTAAAAATATCTAGACTTAGGCTTAAAAACATGTTGTTAGAGGATGAAACGCGATACCACCACCCCCAAACAGCCCTGTAAGAGGCGACTAATACAACTCGTAAGAATAGACCACATGATGACAGGACACCTAGTTTGAGAGAATGGCGATAATTTAAGAAGATCTGGACTTAGACTTAAAAACATAAATATGTCGTTTGAGGGCAAAATCCCAAAACACCCACCAAATAGGCCTGTCTTAGGATCTAATGCATCTCGTAGGAATTGATCGCGTGGTTACGGGACCCCCAACTTGAAAAGATGACAAAAATTTGAAAATGTCTAGACTTAGGCCTAAAAACATTATGTTAGATGATGAAATCCCAAAACACCCCCGAAAAGGCCCCGTGAGAGGCACCAACACCTTACACGATACTAATAAAAATCGTAAGAAATGACTAAATGGTTACGGGACCCCCAGTTTGAGAGCACGATGATAATTTGAGAATATCTAGACTTAGACTTAAAAACATTAACATGTCGTTAGCGGGAGAAACCCCAAAACAGCCACCAAACGACTCTATCATTGGTACAAATGCCTCGTTTAGGACCAATATAGCTCATAGAAACGAATCACGTGATCACGGGACCCTCAATTTAAGAACACGATTATAATTTGAAACTACCTAGACTTAGGATTTAAAACATGTCGTTAGAGGATGAAATGCCAAAACACCCCCAAATGGCCACCTCGTTAGAGGCACCAACAGCTCGCATGAGACTAATAAAAATTGTAAGAACAAACCACATGATTACGGGACCCCTGTTTTAAGAGCACGATGATAATTCGAGAATATCTGAACTTAGGCTTAAAAACATAAACAAGTCGTTTGAGGGAGAAATCCTCAAACACCCACCAAACAGGTCCATCACAGGTTCCAATGCATTTCGTAGGAATTAATCGCATGGTCACGGAACCCCCAACTTGAGAACCTGACAAAAATATGAAAATTTCTAGACTTAGGCTTAAAAACATGATGTTAGATGATTAAACCCCCGTGAGAGGCACTAACACCTCGCACGAGACTAATACAGATCGTAGGAACTAACTCCATGGTCACGGGACCCCCGGTTTGAGATCACGATGATAATTTGAGAATATCTAGACTTAGACATAAAAATATAAACATGTTGTTAGGAGGAGAAACCCAAAAACACCCACCAAACTGCCTGTCATTGGTACGAACGACTCGTATGGGACTAATACAGCTCGTAAAAACTGATCATGTGATCATGGGACCCTCAAATTGATAACACAACTGTAATTTGAAAATATCTAGACTTACGCTTAAAAACATGTCGTTAGAGGATGAAATGCCACCTCCTAAAAACGACCCCTTAGAGCCACCAACACCTCACACGGGACCAATGCATCTTGTAAGAACGGATCGCATGGTCGCGAGACCCTCAGTTTATAAGAACGATAATAATTTAAGAATATATGGACTTAGACTTAAAACATAAACATGTCGTTACAGGGAAAAATCCCAAAACACCCACCAAATGGCCTCATCACAGGTACCGATGCATCTTATAGAAACTAATCGCGTGGTCATGGGACCCTTGATTTTAGAACACGATAAAACTCTGATAATATCTAGACTTAGACTTAAAAACATGTCGTTAGAGGATGAAACCCCAAAACACCACCCAAAAGGCCCCGTGAGACACACCAACATCTCGCACGGGACTAATACAGCTCATTAGAACTAATCGCATCGTCATGGGATGCGCAATTTGAGATCACGTCAATAATTTGATAATATCTAGACATAGGCTTCAAAACATAAAAAGGTTGTTTGAGGGAGAAATCCCAAAACACCCACCAAACGGCCACGTCACAGGTTCTAAGGTATTTCGTAGGAACTAATTGCATGGTCCCGGGACCCTCGATTTGAGAACATGACAAAAATTTCAAAATATCTAGACTTGGGCTTAAAAATATGTCATTAGATGATGAAACCCCAAAACACCCCCTAAAAGGCCACGTGAGAGGCACCAACACCTCGCACGGGACTAATATAGCTCGTAGGAACTGACTGCATGGTCACGGGACCCCTTATTTGAGAGAACAATGATAATTTGACAAGATATAGGCTTAGACTTAAAAACAAAAACATTTCTTTAGTGGGAGAAACCAAAAAACACCCTCCAAACGACCGTGTCATTGGTACGAACGCCTAGTATGGGACAAAAGCAGCTCGTACAAACTAACCGCACGATCACAGGACCCTCGGTTTCGATAACACGATAATAATTTGAAAACATATGGACTTAAGATTAAAAACACACCTTTAGAGGATGAAACGACAAAACACCCACCAAACGGCACCGTATAAGGCATCAACACCTCACACGAGACCAATGCAGCTCATAAAAACGGACTACATGGTCACGAGACCCTCAGTTTAAGAACACAATGATAATTTCATAATATTCGAACTTATATTGAAAACATAAACATGTCGTTCGACGGGGAAATCCCAAAACACCCACCAAACGACCCGGTCACAGGTACTGATGCATCTCGTAGGAACTTATCGCATGGTCATGGGAACTTTGATTGGAGAACATGACAAAACTTTGAAAATATCTAGACTTAGGCTTAAAAACATGCCTTTATAGGATGAAACACCAAAACATCCCCTAAAAGGCCCCGTGAGTGACACTAACACCTCGTACGAGACCAATACATCTCGTAGGAACTGATTGCATGGTCACGGAACCCTCGGTTTGAGAGTACAATGATAATTTGACAATATCTAGAGTTAGGCTTAAAAACATAAACATGCCGTTAGAGGTGGAACTCAGTAACACCCACCAAATGGCCCCATCACAGGTACTAACACCTCGCGTGGTCACGGGACCCTCGATTTGAGAACACGGCGATAAATTGAAAATATCAATACTTAGGCTTAAAAACATGTTTGTAAGAGGGTAGTTTAGATAAGATGTAGGCGTAATACCGTTTGAGTACAGTAATGATAAGTTAAATAGCGACACTATTTATTAACCAAAGTACATAAAAATATGACTCAATGAAGATAGACTCAGTTTAAACCCACAAATCTCTCGTGTATAACTCAGAAGGTAGTAATGAACTTAGAAGTAACTCATTTGGAGGGAGAGGGAGGTAAGCACATTATATAGACCTTGGCAGGCATCCAAACACACCAACCTCCCTCAATAATCTCTGTCAAGTATTAAAAGCTTCGTAATAAATGACAATGGTGGGTGAGTAAACTCTATGGTTTGTCATAACTCCCTCTCTCCGACTTATATTATCTCTAGTGACATATTCTGAACTCTAAAAAAAGATCATCATCTCCTCATAGGTGGTTGGGGTCCTTAAATAGCCTCCCACACCACCCCCGAGGCAACTCTGCCACTAATGCATGTGGAAGACATCCCTCATACTTTATGTCACAAACATTAAATGCCTGATGCACTAGTTGTCTCCACGTCATAAACATTAACTCCCAAGACATGCTTTTTGCCTAACCACTATGTGTCAGGGGGCTGTTGTGATAGAGGTGGCTCACCAACTATCTGATAGCCCCAAATACCACGGTGATTTACTCAGGTAAAGGTCTGACATCTCCTAAATGGTAAGTGACATCAGATAAAGTGGATGCGACCTTAAGTAGAGGGTTGTTTATCTCATAACTCAACGCTCGATGGAACTCAAGGTTGCCACCTCATGAGGTTCCACAGTCAGGGTCCTTCGGTATTTTACCAGGTGTATCTAAGATGGTTAGGACAAGCCCTAATGGTACCTCACTTCTCAATCCTCCAAACTAAGTCCCTCAAAAGTTTCCACGTTGAGGTCGTTCGATAGAAAATGAAAAATCTCCCAGGCCCTGCCAAGCCTGGTCTCTCGCGAGTACCGTTCGACCTCACACATAATCACTATTATCATAACATCATTAGAATCGTTATAGCTCATATTCAATATAATCAAAAGATACAATAAGACTAAATTAATCGATAGGACTAAAGGACGAGCTCTCTCGATCAGCTTCTTCACTGGAAGGTCCCTCTGAGTTGCCATGCTGAGTTTCCACTCTTAGCTGCCTTTATCCCAAACACTTTTGTAAGTGGGGGGATTATATCTAATCTCAGGATTACCTTCAAGCTCCCTCTACATTTGCCCCTGATATTTATTGTGGGAACATGAAATGTTTGCACGAAAACTTCTCAATCTGATGAACCTTCTCTGTGTGAAAAAATTATGGCCTCTTTCCCTTCGTTACAACAACCGTGTTACTGCCTGTAAGAAAAAGTAAAATTCTCCCCGATGTACCTGAGTCGAAGTGCTGCGTCTTATTGGTGCTTTGGCAAGGGGACATTGCAACCTTTTCTTTTTATTGAGCCTCAATCGTACTGGCTTTGCTTCATTGGCTAATTTGGAATTCCCTCGAAACACATGATGACTTTCTCGGATACTCGTTTTGGCTGTGGGTAGTGAAATTCTCACATGTAATGTTTCACCATGTTCGAAAAAGAAGAAATTATCCCCGATATAGCTGAGTCACAATTTAAACAACGTTTGGACTTATGGCGAGGGGACATCATAGCGTTTTTGAATCGTTGGGGCACTGCCTTCATTGGGAGCTATTGGATAAGTTTGACAAAAATTCTGGGGCCAAAACTTAAACTTCCTTAAGAAGTCAACTCCTTTTTATTTCCCAAGCGTCACTTAATTAATGACGTGGATCTCATTTCAATTGTAAAGACACCTCCCAAAGTGCTGCGTGTCCATTTGAAATGATTATAGGTGGCCTTTCATGTGTGGTGGTGGGAAACTCAAAAGACGGGTTCCTTAAAAGGTTTCAAACGTCTCTTTTTTCAAAACCCTTCTCTTTCCTATATCTTCTTCAATCTCTCGTCTTCTTTATAGAGAGAACTCTATGCAAAAATACTCCATTATTGCCAAGCTGTTACCCAGCTTCTTCCTCGTCTCATCTGTTACACCACCACCAGTGGTTGTGTTCCTCCATTTTCATTCCTAACCCTTCTTTGCTAGGATTTTTCTTACCTCATTGTTGTCTTCAATGGCCTCATCAATTAATCCTACCATGCCTACCACTGGTGCCACACCTGCTACCTTGTTTCCACCACCTCTTTTGTCCCCGCTTTGACTGCTACCCAATAGGACCAGTTGCATTTCTACCGTCGGCCCCCTATTTTTCGGTAAGGGTGACAATTTTACTGGGTTTTGCAAAACTTGAATTTTCAATGATAAGTATGATGCCCTGACACTTGGTGATGAATACGAAAGTGTTGCTGACTAGGGCTTTCTCCCCCAGAGGGGACTCTTTGATTTCGTCTTGAGCGAGGGGACTTCCTGTGGTCCCATATTGACTTCGAAGGGACTGGGGCCTCTCCTGCTCATTTCTCTACCTGAATATCCCACATGCAGAGTTCCCACGCTGATACCCTCACCAAAATTAGGCTTCGTCGAGCTAAATTATTTGGTGAGTTTACACTATCCAAGAACAATGTTTCCCTACCTGTTCTGGTATTTCACTAGAACATTATAACTCATACTTTCATTTCCATGTGGGGCTAGTTTACGATAATGGTGGAAGATGTGGGCGAGCTTCTAGGCCTTGAGGTAATACGCCATGAGTCGTATTCAGATGAGGCCCTAGATGCCTAAGAGGCTGTTGATCATTTGGAGCTAGACCGTATATGCCGAAGGTGCATCGGTTCTTCGAACAAAGCCACTTTCACTCTGCTTATCAACTATTTCTTCAAGGATCCTTCTGAAGGTAGTTCTCCTGAGGCTGCCCTTGGTCAAGGTGCATCACTAGAACTTCCTCCCTATATCCTTGTCATTCTTTCTCATTTTCTTTTACCGGGAATACCCTAGGACCAACCTTGAAGGGACCTTATCAACATATCCCTCTGTTTGGATCGGGTTATCAAGCTTCCTCTGGCTGCAATCGCCCTAGAATCCCTCTACACATGGCTTGATAGAACCCTTTACGATATGGAATGATCTCTCGATCATTACAACCTGGACAACTTTGCCAACTATGTCCTCCTGACAATCTTCCTTTGTGTTTGTTTCCCCACTGTAGCAGCCAAGACCAACTACCCTCCTTCGGGGGAAAATATTATTCCCACACACTTCTTTGTTTATCAGAAGAGATAATGCCGAAAGGAGTTGATCACTATTATTAATAAATTTAAGAATTTTGTGATGAGGCCTTACAAAGAGGATATCTTCCTCCACCCTTGTGGTTTTTTTCAACATGAGGAAAGGGTGGTCCAGGAAACTACCTTACACCTCATTACTAAAGACCCTTCGCCAGTTGTGGTGTTTTGGTTTTTACTGGGGTACCTACCTTCCTACACTGAGTGGGGATACACTAGAGAGCACTACAATCCCAACTGATGCTGCCGTCAGTTTGGTTTCGATCAGGGGGCTCCTCGCCTAATTTTTCAACTGTCTAACCCCAATATCTCTTTTAGCAAGGCATGTTCCCTGTTCTCATTAACTACTGCATGGGGAGTAAGTTCTACTATGACTGGGCGAGTCACTATTACAAGCATCACTAGGCAAGGGGACGTGACCTCTCTATTTACAACGAAGTACTGGCCGAGGCAACTGGCCCAAATTTCTGAGTTCGTCGAGGGGGATCATGTGTATTTTCTAGTTCTTTCATTTTCTGCTCTGGAGTTAGGTTTAAAAGTTAATTCCGTTCTTGGGATTGAGTTTCCTCTAATCAAAACCCCCAAGGTACCTCCCACTAAACTTCCTCCATATTGCTCCATGATCTCCACTACCACACCCAAACCCAAAACTGCTGCAACCCCAAATTGCCTACCCCTACTACCGAAGTAGCTTCTTCCAAAGGTCCTTACCAGCCACGAGGAAAAAAAGTTAGGAAGGTTTAAAGTGGGACATCCTCAAAATCCAAGTCCCAAACCCCTTTGGCAGCATTCCCCATAGCCTATGTTCCTCCTTCCATGCCTGCAGAAATGGTCGAGGAGTTGAGAAGGAAAGTTCAAGCAGAGGTGGAATGAATAAATGTTGAGTTTCAATGACGTGATCCTTTTGTTCCTCCTTCGATTGCCTTCCCCACAATCATGGTTGATACAACTGAGATGATGGCAAAGAGGATAAAGAGTTCAAAGGTTCTTTGAGATGCTCGTGACGTGGGTGCAAGGAAGAAGACTCTGGGTACCATGTCCTCGAGGAAACGAACCCTCGAGGTACCTCTCTCCCCAGTTCCCGCTATTGCTACCTCCAATTCTCCTTCACCAGTGGTTATATCCTATGATTCTCCTTCTGGATATGAGGTATGTGCGCGTGTTGCTGTTCTTTGTTCACATTTTGTTAAGGCAAGTTGCATCTGTTTACTCTTAATAACTTTGGTGCAGGGAGTTGAAGAAGAAAGATCCACCCCACCCCCGTGAGCCCTTTTGTGGGGGGACATTTCGGTATCTCTCAGGATGATATGACTCCTCCTCGTTCCCCTATGATTACTTATTCCCGCTATTCGACCTCTCTGCGCATGAAGCATGCTATTGTGGGGGGAGGTTCGATTAAATCTGGGGTTGTCTCTTTTCAACCAGAGACAACTCCCCCTGCCCCTTCTGAATTATCATCTCAACCTGAGGTAACTCTGCCCCTCATTCCGATTGCGAAAAGTTCTCTTGAGGTAACATATAATCTTTTACTTGTCAGGTCTCACATCTTTTTTTTTGCCATCCCTTTTCTTATCATGCTGAATTTTAATATGTTTGGACGACTTAGGTTGAAATGGCGTCTTTGTTAGTTGACCTTCGGCTTCCAACCATGATGGCGAGACCCATAACTGCAGTTCCCCTTTTTCCTGCCATAACGGGGGTAAGTAATACTTAGATGCATTTCTCCCTTTTTCCTGTACTTGATCCTCGTGTCTAACACTTGGTTTCATGTTTGCAGCTTTCGCCAAGCCTTACCCCGCCCTTTGCTCTTAGTGGCCTTCCTCTTTCTAAGGCCAAGGTTGATGCTTTTGCCCCGCGTGGTGGTTATTCGTTGCCTATCCATGATGTGGCATCATTTGGAGGCTCCTCGTGTTCTTTTGGTGAAACTCCTACGTTGGCCTTGGTACCTTTTGTTGGCGAGGGAGCTTTGTAGATCGTTGAGGCTTCTTCAGTTAGGGGTGTCGTTGAGGCCTCCACGATGACTCCCATTCTCTCTCCTGCTACCGTTGAGGTACTTCCCTAATTTCTTTGCATTTCTCAACCTCTCAAACTTCATCTATGATGGTGTCTTAGCACGGAAAACACTTATTAAGATTTTCCATAAATTCCACCTATATCGATGTCTTAACAACGAAAACTCTTATTAAGATTTATACATAAACTCCACCTTTATCGGTGAGTTAACAATGAAAACACTTGTTAGGTTTTTTACATAAACTCCACCTATATCGGTGACTTAACAACGAAAATGCTTGTTAAGATTTTCTTTTATAAACTCCACTATATCGCTGACTTAACAATGAAAACACATGTTAAGATTTTTACATAAACTCCACTTATATGAGTGACTTAATAACGAAAATGCTGGTAAATATTTTTACATAAACTCCACCTATATCGGTGGCTTAACAATGAAAATGCTTGTTAAGAGTTTCTTTCATAAACTCCACCTATATCGGTGACTTAACAATGAAAACACTTGTTAAGATTTTTACATAAACTACACCTATATAGGCGACTTAACAATGAAAACGCTTGTTCTGATTTTTACATAAACTCCACCTATATCGGTGACGTAACAATGAAAATACTTGTTAAGATTTTTAAATAAACTCATTATTTATTCTACCTATTTTTAGGTTGCTCGGGAGGATTCTCCACCAGTTCTTTCGCCCATCCCTTTATCCTCTCGGGAACCCATTATCTCAGAAGATTTTAGTCACAATGATCAAGGTTCCACGACTGGTGTTGTTGCCCATAGAAAATCTGGTTGTGAGCTCCCTCTTCACTACTTAACTCCTCATGCCTTTTTCCTTATGGTCCTTCAGCGTTCCCCTCAAATTCTTGCCAGCCATCGCTTGGTAGTTGAGCATCTTGCAAGCCATCATCCTGAGACATTTACCGTGGATTGCCTGCATTCTAGCATCCCAGTGATGAGTTACAAACTTTAGGGCATGGCTATATTTGTTTCTTAAATCTCTAGCACTCCCACTTCAAGCATTACCAGAGCCCTCCTTAACGAATTTCTGGTCCATTTGAGGGAGTTGGGTAGCGATGGCTTCGTCTTTGACTGGCTTATCTCGCTCTTAAAAACCTTAAAGAGTCTTTCACTGGATAGCCATAGGGAACTGCTTTGAAAACAACACGAGGATCAACGGGCTGAGGAAGATAATTTGGTTGAACTAGATCCTCTCCTTGAAGCTATCAATAAGGAGGTAAAGGATGTTGAAGAAGCTCTGCGGATGGTGAAGCTGAAATGAGAGAAACTCCTCATCGAGTGCAAACGAGATCGAAGGTTTCTATAAATGCCCAACAGTCTTGCCTAACATCATCTTCGGGACTTCCTGGAGATTTTTTTCTCTAATCCAGATCTATGGTTCCTCTTAGGTCAATGAGTTATTGTATACATTTACCTTTTCTTCTTCTTATGTAATTCTTGGGCAATAACTCCCAATTTTGTAATGCCCCAAAGTTTATGAATGAGAAAAAATATATGTTTTCCCATGTCATTTCTTTGTGTTACAACTGTTTGCATCTATTATGAAGTTCTATAATTCTTTCATCTCTACTCTAGTTATAATAAAAAGAACTTGTATATTCATAACAACAACTAGATACATCGGTGGTCCAAACATAATTGCTTACACATGATAGACTTTAAAGCATTTATTGTTAATATTGAATGGTTTATCTTCTTCCATCTTAGAAATTAAGCAATAACCTGAGTTATTAGCTTCTTTTACAATGAAAGGACCCTCCCAATTTACTGCAAACTTAGGTAGAGGAAGCCCCTTGATGTGGTTCACTACTGCCTTCAAAACGAGGTCTCCTTCCATGAATTTCCTTGGTCTCACCAAGTTATCATATGCCCTTGAAAGTTATTTCGTATACATTTGAAAGTGTTGCAATGAATTATCTCTGTGTTCATCCAATGCTTCCAACTGAATGTGCCTATTATAAGGGAACTTATAATTCTACTGGAAGGATTGCCTCAGCCCCATAAACAAAGGAAAATGGAGTATACCCTGTAGGATTCCTCTTGGTTGTTCGGTAGGCCCACAATACAGCTAGTATTTTCTCATCCCACGGTCATGGCAAATCCTCCATCGTTTTGGCCAAAATGTTAACCAAGGTTTTGTTAGTTTCCTTGACTTGACCATTTCCCTTTGGATATGCCACCGTTGAAGTATAATGAACAATGAAGTACTTTTCAGTGAGCATTGTTACCTCTGAATTACGGAAAGGGGTTCCATTATCTGAGAGAATGACTTCTGAAATCCCAAAATGACAAATGATGTGTTCTATGATGAAGTTTCTCACCACCCCCGTTGTTTCCCTTCTCAGTTGTATCAGATCAGCCCACTTTGTGAAGTACTCCGTTGCTACTAGTATCCATATCTTCCCCTTCGAAGAAGCATGTATTTCCCCTACCAGGTCAAATGCCCAAGTTTGAAAAGGATAAGGTGTTGCAAGGGAGTGTGGATTTACTAATGGGGCATGGATCATATTTCCATGAAGTTGCTAAGCCTTGCACTTTTGAACGAACTCAGTAGAGTCTTTCTCCATGGTTGGCCAGTAATAACCTAATGTCATCAATAGGTCATACAGCTTGGCCCCTCCTATATGAGCTGGATCATGTGCCTATATTAGGACCTCGGCTGGTTTTTCCTTCGTGATGCAATGCAATGGCCTTTTGAAGTAGCCCCTTCGATAAAGCTGCCAATCCTGAATGTAAAACCTCAGGGCCCTTCGCTTGAGTCCCATCGCATTAATCTTTTCTATTGGGATAACTCCATCTTTAATGAAGTCAATATAAGGCTGCCTAGTGTCAGGTTGAGCTTCCACGAAATGACATTCAGCTGCTTCGAAGAATAACTGGCATTTATTGCACTTTTGTTGTAGTTTCGCCGCATCTTCTTTCATTCTAGGCCAAAAATATCCATCTCTTTGAATTCTTCGGTAGAGAGGTATCTCTGTTGTCTCATAGTGCTCTTTATGTGTTTTCTTTAATCTCTGATCTGCCTCTTCTGGGCTGAGAATAATGTTCTCTTCATGTGTTCCTTAAGTAAAGGTTTCCCTAATTTATGAAGTGTTGGGATAATTCCCTTAGCCACATTGCTCATTCCCTGGATTCCAATTATCTTCTAATCTCTCCCCTCTAGTCAGCATCCTCCTCCATCAGTAGGATTGCCTGAACTACCGAGGGAGATATTCTTCGTTGTATCGCGAATATAGTTGTATCCCTACTCATCACCATCTTCTGAGTAATGGTGGCAAAAGCGTATGGGTGGCGGTTCATCGTTCAGGGATATCTCTTCATTTCGGTCCATTAGAACTGGCTAAGAAGCCTCTGAATGATTGTTCTGTATGGTGCTAGACTCAGGTGTTTCAACGCATATTCTCCATTCACTTACTGAATCACCAAGTTTGAATCGCCCTTGATGCAAAGCGATCAAATCCCCCTTCAAAGGGCTTCCATCAGACCCAAAACTAATGCTTTGTAGTATGCTTTGTCATTGGCAAAATTCAAATCTAGCTTGTAGGAAATACAAATCTCCTCCACTTCATCCGAAAGAATAACCCCTGCACCACCTTTCTTTTTCGCTGAAGATCCATCAAACTGCATTATCCACTCTTCATTACTTACATCTAAGTAATTGGCTTGCAAGTCGTCTCCTGGAATACTTTCTTTAGGTTGCTCGAACATTCCAGAGGGGAAGATTGTCAATAGGTCATCGTATGCCTGGCTCTTCATTGCGCAAGGAACCACACACTTCAAGTCATATTTTGAGAGGATGAGGAACCACCTAGGTGCCCTACCAATTAATATAGTTCTCATAAATAAGTACTTAATAGGATCACACCTCGTTACAATATGAATTATAAAAGATAGCATATAATGTTTGAGTTTTTATGCTTCAAGGACTAAGGCTAAATAATGCCCTTCCAAGATACTATACCTGACCTCTGGCCCATGTATGATTCTACTAAGGTAGTAAACTTGTCGTTCTTCCCTATTAATCTCTTATGCCAAAAAAGTTCCCACGGACCTCGTGGTAGATGTGAGGTATAGCTGCAATGGTATTCCTGCCTGTGGGGGAACCGTGATTTATGGTGAAACGAGAAGCTTCTTCAGTCCAGCGAGCGAATCCTAGTGAACCTACTCCCACTTGAATTTTGTGTTCTTTCGCAACAGCTGGATCATTGGGTGTGTAATTTCGGCTTATCCGGGCACAAATCTCCTAAGAGACTTTACCGACGAAACTCTTTATCTCCATCTCCGTTCTCCGACTTGGCATTTCCAAGATCCCTCGCTTCTTGTCCTGGTCCATCTGCAACCCTTGTCGATCAACCATGAAGCCTAAAAAGTTTCCACTTGTTACTCTAAAGATGCACTTAAGTGGGTTCATTTTTAACTTATATTTCCTGCATCGGACAAACACCCTCCTCAAATGGGATTCTTTCTTCCTCAATTTGATGACCAAATCATCCACATAGAATTCCACAAACTTATGAAAGAAGTCGTGAAAAATGGCCATAATTGTTCTCTGGTAAGTAGCACCAGCGTTATTGAGTCCAAACAGAATTACTCTGTACATGAAATTCCCCAACAGGGTTCTAAATGTCATTTTCTCTGCATCCGAGGGGTCCATCTTGATCTGGTTGTAACCAACATACCCATCCATGAACCTATACATCTCATGGCCAACCGTTGCATCTATCAAGCTTTCAATGGAGGTCAGAGGGAACTCATCCTTACAACAAGCTCTATTCAAATCTCTGAATTCCACATAGATCCTTATTTGGTTTTTATCTTTCTTTTCCACCGGGATAATGCTAGACAGCCAAAGCGGGTGCTATATCGGTTTGATGAGCCCTACCGCCAATAAGCCCTAGACCTCTTCATTTATCTTTAAATCTAGCTCAGGCTTGTACGTTTTCATTGCTTGTTTCATCGGAATGGTTGAAGCCATCACGTTCAACTTGGGGCAGCTAACTCCCCCATCCATCCCTTCTATCTCTGTGTATTTCCATGCAAAAACGTCTATGAACTCTTCAATCAACTCAACCAAATCCTCTTGTTTCTCCTTACTGAGATCTTTTGAGATGAAAATAGGCCTTAGATCCTCCCCTTCTTTTTCCAGATTCAACTGCTCTAACTTATGTGAATGTGGCTTCGATTAATCTGCCATGTAATATGGTTCTTCGAAAATATCTTTCACGAACCCTTATATGTTGGAGTTATCTATCACCATATATTGACCTAGACGATCCACCAAAAAACACTCATATATCGGGTCAGTCTCATTATCAACTTCTTCGATCGCCCGTTCATACCATTAGAATCGATATACCACTTTTCCTTCTTTGGTAATGACTTTCTTGCACTGCCTACTGGTAGCTGTAACTGCTTTCCTCTTTTTCTCTCTAGAAGCCTCAGCCACTCTTTTTCCTGAAAATCAGCTCAACACGCTTTTCCGTTGGACCTCATGTTTCATTGGTTCCACTATGGGCCTCATCCTATCTTTGAGCTGCTTCAAGATGTTTTGGGTTCAAGGGACCACCTGGTGAGCTTCTTTGGCCATCACTCTTTCATTTCTCGTAACCTCTTTATTCTTCTCATTCAAGGGCCCCATCCTTTCTCTGATCAAGGGAACCCATTCTCCCTTCATTATTCTCGTTTGGACACAAACATTTTCATCCAATTCTATATAGAATGACGCAAGTACCAAGTGAGCTTCCTCGATTCCAAAAGTCCTCTTCGTAGCCCTAATGGTCACCTATGTCCCCTTGATATTTGCCTTGCCGCATTGGTTATACGTCCTTGGTTGTGCATCCACATTCTTCCTATCAGTAGATGGTAGGAATTTTCACTCTCTATTATATGGAACTTGATATGGTAACTCATATTTCCCATCACAATGGAATTGGAAGACGGGTTGTCATATTTCGAAATCACCAAGGACATGGGGACCAACCTTTCTTCCAGAATATTAGCTATGTGGAGAGATTTTATTGGCATGATATTGATGGAAGCTCCCCCATCCATAAGAGTCCTTGCAAAACTAACTTCGTTGACGATGGCGGTCACGTACAATGGCCTATTATGAGGGAATCTTATAGCCCTATCTGCATTGCTGAAGGTTACTTCTGATAGAAACTTCTTCACCAACCTAGCCATGGTTCCCTTCCATCTCAGCGAGGGGACTGTGTTCTTCCTCGCAATGCCAAGTATTGCCTGGTTTTTTTCTAACCTACTCTCTTTCAGTATCCCCACTTAGTCGAAGAACCAGGTGAAGTTTGTGGATTTTGAAACTGCACAGTATTCTAAGACTAAGTCCTCTTCCTCACCTTCAACGATGTATACATCCTCCACGTCTTTAGCGCTTGTTTCATCGTAGGCTAATACTACGTAATCCATCCCATTAGTACAGATTTCCAAAGCTTCTTTGTGACAACCCTCTCAAAATAATAACGGGTGGCCAGCCATATACTACATTAAATCAGGTATCTCAGATGGCACAGTCTCAACATCAACTCACAATACTAAATAATATAAGGCTAACTACCCAAAATCATTAAAAGTGGATTATCAAATATTTCAAAAATTTTTATTTAACAACAACAACAAAACCAATATTGCACATAACCAACAACATACATCTAACTATGATGAGTGAAATGTGCAAACACTAACTATATACAAGAGTGCAATACAATATACAACAGAATCTCAACAATGAAATACCCGAATATGTTGTCGGGTAACAGACAATAAAATAATCTGAGAAATGAAATGTGAAAGTGTTAATCTACAACACTTGAATACTAACTCAATATACAAACTGAATCCTAATATAGATATACAAAGAGAGGAATCGACTAAAACAAAGTACTGAGACAGTCCGCAATGCCCCAGCTGCACGAATACTGGATGGATGAACATCAATGGCGTCCTTGCGAGGGAACACCTAAAGTAATACAATATATACATGGAGGAGAAAATATAAACGGGTCAGAGCCCGAGTTGAAAAACGTTTTATAGAAAGTGCATTAAAGTGCATAATAATTATAAATGCATTATTACATGATTAAGGTGGAATCGACCTCTCCATAATAATTTAACTCACCTCTCAACTAGAGCGCGCACTAAGCGTATGCACGTGATCTCCAAATGGCTGCCCAATTCTAATTTAGGTAAGAGGATTCTAACTTAAATCCAAATGAAGTATTTAAGTGAAACCATCTAACCTATCTCCCAATCTACATTTATCTCTATAATCTATAAATTATATACATTATCTTTAATGTAATAGTTATAGTTATCTTTATAATGTTCATTTGTTGAACATATAAAGGTGTACAATCATCCTCATAACCACATCATCACAATACATCAACATTCTCAATTACTAGAAGTTTTATATTCTAGTTATGCCTTCATTTGGCATGTAAACAGTATATAATTATATATATGAGTTATTAGCATCAAGAGTTAAGGAATAAACTCCTCCCGATTCTCAACACGGCACTGCGTTTCGTGCGTGGGACGTCTCGCCGAGGCGAAATCCAAACAAGGAACCACCCCGTTACACTACTCCTGGCCGTATTGATCCTCGAGGCTCATTATGCCCTTAATACAAGATGCATGTAACCCAAATTATTATACAAATTTTAATTAATTAATATTCCCAATTCTCAACAGTACATGGCGTTTCATGCGTGGGACGTCTCGTCGAAGCGAAATCAAAACAAGGAACCCCCCCCCCCCCTCGTTACACTACTCCTGGCACTGTCGATTGTCGGGATAGGTGATATATATATATATATATATATATATATATATATATATATATATATGAACATTAAGGACCAACTTATCCCCAAGTTCCAACATTACACTGCGGTTCGTGCGTGGGACGTCTCGCCAAGGCAAAATCCAAACAAGGAACCCCCCCGATACACTAATCCTGGCAATGTAGGTATTTGAGGTCTATTATTCCCTTGATACCCAAGTACAAGAACAATCAATAATAACCATCCAACCGAGCTATAACTCAAAAGACGCAGGCTCACATGCTATCATCTTCCAGCAGCCCATACACGTAGCAAACTGGGGCCACCTGGTGGGGTTCAACGACACACACCTCGTGATCAACTCACGCACACAACGTCCCGGGAAGCGGTCATAGATCCTAACCGGCAAGTGAGACCGACACATACCCATGACCTCTCACCCCCAAAATAAATAAATGTATATCACATAATAATCACATGGACGACTATGACCTGGGGAATATCCACACCCTGCTCTTTGAGCCAGGATGCTCACCCTCTACGTACGCAACTTTCCAATGATAGCAAGGAGGGGGTATGATTAACTATATGTAGATATACCATCATATAAGGTATAAGTACATCACCACATAATAAAGAAATACCATTATATAAGGTATACCTATCACATCATTTTCATATTTATTATACGCTCTTAGGCCCAATAGATTTAATGTCTGTTTAGTATATCCCTCCCTTGTTACACTAATCGTAAATTCTCACATATCTTCCCCACATAGTATAAACTGTACTATTTCTCACTTCAAGATCACATGTCGCTTCTAATTAAGAATTGTCTCTCAATTCTATTTAAGTCAAGGATGTTCTTTATCCTAAAGCACCTCAATTCACATTTATAATTCTTCATCTATAATAGGGTTCAATTCATTTTACGAACCTTTAAAGTTATCCCATTTGGGATTTAAATCTCAAGATCCACTATCTGTATATTAGTCTCATTCTTTCATATGAATTTAACTATTATCTCCAAATAGAATTCTCAAAATAAGGTGGGCTTCCCCACTTAGAACATACTAAAATATCTAATCGGTATTCCTCAAATATAGTCAATATGAATCCAAAATTTATTATAAGGGAAACTCGATAAAAGTCTCCAAAACATACTCCAAATGTTTCCTATAGAGGTTACCAATCGTTAACCTCGAACAAAACGGGATGAAATTCATCTTAGAAAAACAATCCCATAAAAAGCCCTGCTTCCGAATCGATTCGGGCCAATTTCGAATCGATTCGGCCCAGCGAATCGATTCGGGTCATCAAACCTGGGACTCTGTCTCAGGCCGAATCGATTTGGCTGGGGTCCGAATCGATTCAGTTACTCAGACCTAGGGACCTGCATATTTCCGAATCGATTCGGCTTGGGAGCCGAATCGATTCGGCCTGCCTGGAGGCTAAAAAATGGCTACTTTTTGTAAGCCAAAAATACCCAAAATTCATTTTGATCATTTTCTCTCCATTTCCCTTCAACCCAATCACATATATATCATCAATATTCATCCTAGAATACATATAAACTAATTTATATCCTTAAATCAAAGATCTACATATTGAATATAAGATTATACCCAGGAATTAGGTTTTGATAAACTAAACCTAAAACCCAAAGATTTAATCCACAAATCATGCAATAAATGGTACACAACAATTATTTAGCAAGTTTAATCACTTGCCTTGGGTTCGTAGGGTCTGAATCCGCCTTGAGATCGTCTATTTGGCCAGAAATCTCCACTTTATCTCTCTTTTATCCTTCCTTTTCTTCTTCTTGCTTCTTCTCTCTTTATTTCTTTCTATTTCTCTTTCTCACTTTGGAGAAATATCTCCCGTAGGCTTAATCAGCCTATACTCCCAAGATACACATCTTTAAATGATAATACACACTTTAAATGACTCGGTGACTTTAATTCGAGTCAAACGGTCCTAATTTATTTCGGAACCTAAATAGACCCCAAGTACAGTCATTTCAACTTTCTCGACCCTTTCAGACACAATGGTACCCTCAGAATCGACATTCGACACTCTTTCTAGCAACTTCAAATTTTGACCTCAATTGCCAATTCAATTATTTCTCCAATAAAAGATTATTTATTTCTCCCAAAATAAATAAATCATTGTCTCCAAGACCTCGGGTTGTTACATTCTTCGAACTCCCCCTACTCGTCGTTTGTTCTCTTTCTTCTCTTTTTGCTTCCTCATCATAAGTGATCAAGGTGATAACCAAGCGTTCGTGTAAATACGCTAATCGTTCTTATCGACTTCCAATCGTAATATAAAAACCTAAACTTCAACTACACTCTTGCGGAGTATAGTGGATAGTCTGGTTATCGAACCCTCAGCGAACTAGGACGAGTGAACGTGACGACAAAGGTAAGACTGTTAACCCTAACTTGACTCTAAAAAGAAGCAAAAAGATGATTGATATGGGAAATAACTAATTAACTAAATTAAACTACTGCATTAACTATGTGAGTAAAATTAACTAATTAAGAATGACTTAATAAGAATGAAGGAAAAATGGACTGGAAATACAATCCCCCGTACCGTAGTAAATTTACCATATATAATGCAAGAATTTTTAATTAGAAATTTAATTGAACCCGGCCTTTAGTACTCCAAAGAATTACATATATGAGGTTCAAGACCGCATCATACATAATCAAAAGATGAGTAAAGCAATGTCGCGATAGCTACACATGCATCACATCCTTAAACCCCACGGTTACCTAGGTTCAACCGAGGTAAAAAGGTCTATGATGGTTATGACAACTACACAACATAATTCATTCCAATTTCAATTCAAACCCTAGTTTCTACATGGCTAGATTACATCGGGTTGGGTTCGTGCACAACCACCCTTAGAAATCTAGCCTAACATGGTACAGTTAATTAGAAACATGAATCCTATATTGCATGTAATTGAATCAACAAGAAAACTATCTCTAAGAATGTATAAACGAATTGAAAACCCATAAAATAGAGAAGGCTTGTAAATAAATTAACTCAAAGATTAAGAAAGAAAGGAACAAACTTTATTTGAAGAAAACTTGTAATTCAAATAATAAAATTAACTACTTGAAGGAGAATTATTTTCCATGGTTCTAAGATACTCGCTTACCTTCCTCTCTATGAAAAACATTTCAAAACTCTCTTTTCTAAGTCTACACAATAATACAAATATGTTTTAGAGGAGTTTACACATAATATAACTCTTTTGGACCAATCAGAATTAAAGGAAAAATTCACGCATCAGGACCTCCCAACTGGTTCATAGGTATCCCAAACCGGTTCGCCCCCAAAATCGGTTCACCCTGGGGTTTGGGAAATCTTGCTTGTTTTGGGCTTGTTTTCTTCAATTCCAACACTTAGAATTCTTTTTTTGTTTTCTTCTTGGATTTCTTCTCAACTTCAAATAATCATAACTCTTTCACCATATCTCGGATTTGGGTGCCGTTTTTTCCAGTATTCTCATTTCTCTGAGTTCTTAAACATTTTAGTTGGTTCCACCTCCAGGATCAGGCTATAGAATTACAAAAATTCCCTTGAAATTGCCTTCCAAGATTTTCTTTCCTTGTTTCGATTTCTCTTCCGCACTGCTTGTATAATTAACGTGTAAAACACATAAGAGAATCAAAAAACATGAAATACTTGCCAACGAAGGTTAATATCATAAATATGAGTTAAATCCATATCAATTGCACTACTCGGGTTCATAAAGGTACCGAAATTAAGGGGATAATATACAATATTTATGCCCTATAAAATTCCCTCTCTTAGCACTTTCTGCGCCCCGAGCAATATAAAAGACAAAGAATAAGCATTTTATTGGGATATAATACCTTTTTTCACGGACAAATGATATCATTTAGCATATGCAACAAGCTGTTAAACCCCTAGGTTACCCTAGTAGGACGAGTGTTGTCTTGTGAGGGTTTGTAGTGAATATACCCACAAAATTCATTATTGACTCAAAGAAAACTCAAAATACTTAAAAATTGACAATTTAAACCTTCCGGAAAATAGTCACCATAAAGTCATATTCAAAAGAGTCTTAAGTTGTCATGTGTGTGGGCAAAGCCAAAAATCGAACTGCTAATTTCGACAGGTTGATCATTATGTTACTTTTCAAAAATTCGTTTTGATTTCAAAATCTCACCGAATACACTCACAAGCGAATCACTCGAAATTTTGTCTATTCTCTCAGTATGTGTGATTTATAAGAGTAAATGTAATGGAACGTAAGTTCATGCACACAATTATGAAAGATGGAATTATTTAGTGAAATGATCTCTTCATCGGATTACAGTAATTGGAAAACGGGAAACATCGACTCAAATTCACACCATTTAATCTCCCATACTATCTCTTTTTTGTATCTTGGCTCTTCACGTGGTAATAATTTTCGCAATTCGAACTCGGTTGGACTTTTTAGGGTAAAGACATATTGGGTAACATGGGAATGGTTAGGAACTTCGGAATTGGAAAATTCTTCTTCTGATGTCCGTTAGTGCTTTTTCGAGCTACTGCTCATTTTCTCTTCTTTTCTCTACTTGCTATTTTTATTGAGAATTTTTCTACTTTTTTTTTTGCCCCTTTTTGTTGAACTTTTCAGAATTATGTTTTGAGTATTTCCATTTTTCGCAATTCCGGCCTATTTGGGTTTTTCAAGTTATCAAAAGAACTTGGAAAAAAATTTATTTGGCTCAAAATGGGTAGCAAAGGGATAATTTTTTCACAAATGTTTATGGCCAATATTTTTGGGTAACAAACGATGACCTACTTCATTGTCCGAATTATTTATTAATTTACCATACGCGTCTCGAGAATAATTTAATTTAGAGATTTGTAGCGTGCATTTCGAGACAACATTCCATTTCCCATAATCAATCAAATAAGGGTATTGAGATCATCAACGACTTATTTAAAACGCTGAATTAGAACTATGATCTAACCATTAACTCAGATTGATTTAAATAATCAAAAAGATCAATAGGCTCGAAATCTCACCGGGTTTTGTTAATCTCCACACTTATTCGTAAAGTCAACAATTTTCGCACAATTTCCGTCTTTGGTCAATTTTAGCTTAGTGCAATTGAGATTAACAATTTGATACTTCGAATAGAGTAAATGTGATATTTTTGAAAATTTTAAATTCCAATTTTTATTTTTTTTTAAGGAATTTTTTTTTCCAGTTTTTTTTAAATTTTCTAAAAAAACACACTTCTAAAGAACATGTGATCGAATCAATGAATCTAAACAATAAACGGGAAGAATATCTCACACCCCATAAAGAGAGGAAAAGAACACAACATAAAGAGAGGAAAAGAAAGATATTACCCAAAAATGCAGCGATCCCCGAAAAGTATGAGTCCATTGAATCTACAAAACATGTTAGAACCAAGCATAGGGAAAACAATAACAAAAACTCTAAACTAAAGAAAAAAAAAGAAATAAATAAGCTAACTATTGTACAACCTACGATTTTAAATTCTATTACAATATACACTAAAAGTTGAAAACTTTGAGGGTCCACCCAAAATACAATATGACTTTGAGGCATTAATGGTGTACCCTCACTAGAAAGCATGCCTCCCGAAAAATAAGAATTTCGTTTGAACAACGGAAGGCATGTGCAAAGCCAAAGAATTGAACCATCACCAATTAAAATTTTTAGGGGGGTAATGAGGAATTTGAGTGCATGGGGGGAAAAGTACCATTGGGATCCAAGAAAAGTAGACCCGAAGATTTTTCAAGTAGTATGGAAAGCGGAGCACACAAACAGAAGGAGTCGATCTTGGGAAATAATTCCAGCACAGAGTACTTGTCCTTAAAATCTTCGCCCACAATATTTTCAACTGGATCTGGTGGAGTGACACGTCTAAGTGTATGGCCTGTGAGATGAAGCATCTAAAAAAAAAACATTCCCATATAAGAATCAAATCAATATCCTCAAGACATTCATCCAGTTCTTGTGATGGATTTAACGGTTCGATAATAGTGGGTACACATGGAGACAAATGATCTTCAACCTCAGTAGATTTTAGAATATTTATAAGAGGTGGATATTGAAATGAACTTGGATTACTCTCAATGATTTCATCCTCAAAAGTGTTAGGGGAAGCACAAGTATCGACCTTCTCAAAGATGTCCAAATAATCATTAAACTCCTTGCAAGTTGCTATAATTTTCAACTCTATAGCAGGAACGTCGTCAGATTTCTTTTTGCTAATAAGCACGAGTTCTTCCAAAGTAGGCTTCCTTGGTTCTAGCACCTCGGATTCCTTATTTGGTTGAAAATATTCTTCAACTTCAAAAATATCGGAAGGAAAATCCTCATTGGGTTAAAATAATGCATCTAACTCTTGCTCCTAATAACTATGTTTTTCTTGATATTGTTTTTCAAGTCTTTTTTCTTGAAGCAATTCATTTTGATAAATTTGGGTGGCCTTAGCACGGGGTTTGTATTTATGAGACTCATCTTTAGTGATATTGATCCAATGTTCATAAATATTGAGAGCCTCCTCCTCCTCACTATTATCATAACAATTAAACCCACCAAAGGAGTTAGAGTAAGACATTTCAAAGTGGGAAATTCAAAAACGTGACACCCATATTTTTGAATATTTTTTTAAGGTCAAATTCTAGATATAACCTACCCAAAAGTCTACCTAATTCCCCGGTAATGGCACCATTTTGATCGAGGTGGAAACCAAGCATCCGTGTAAATAAGCTAATCGTTGTTATCGGCTTCCAACCATAATACAAAAACCTAAACTTTAACTACACTCTTGCGGAGTGTAGTGGCTAGTCTAGGTAATGAATCCTCAGGGATCTAGGACGAGTGAACATGATGAGAAAGTTAAGACGGTTAACCGTAACTTAACTCTAAAAAGAAATAAAAAGATGATTGAGATGGTAAATAAATAATTAACTAAATGCACACTAAATTAAACTACTGCATTAACTATGTCAGTAAAATTAACTAATTAAGAATGACTTAATAAGAATGAATGGAAAACCGGTTGGGAATAAAATCCCCCAAACCCTGGTAAATTTACCATATAGAATGATAGAATTTCTAATTAGAAATTTAATTGATCCTAGTCTTTAATACTCCCAAGCATTACATATATGAGGCTCAAGAAAGCATCATACATAATCAAAAGATGAGTAAAGAAATGTCGCGATAGCTACATGCACATCACATCCTTATACACCATGGTTACTTAAGGTCAACCGACGTAAAAAGGTCTATGATGGTTGTGACAACTATATAACACAATTCATTCAAATTCAGTTCAAACCCTAGTTTCTACATGGATAAATTACATCGGGTTGGGTTCATACACACTAACCCTTAGAAATCTAGCCTAACATGGTGCAGTTAATTAAAAACTGTAATCCTTTGTTTCATGTAATTGAATCAACAAGAAAACTATCTCTAAGCATGTATAAACGAATTGGAAACCCAGAAAATAAAGAAAGCCTGTAAATAAATTAACTACAAGATTAAGAATGAAAGGAACAAACTTTATTTAAAGAAAACTTGTAATTCAAATAATAAAACTACCTACTTGTTGGAGAATTGTTTTCTATGAAAAACTCTTCAAAATTATATTTGCTAGGTCTACACAATAATACAAATACGTTTTAGAGGGTTTACACATAATATAACTCTTTTGGACCAATTAGAATTAAGGGAAAAATTCATGCATCAGGACCTCCGAACCGGTTCGCAAGTACCCCGAACCGGTTCACCCTGGAGTTCAGGAAATCTTGCTGGTTTTAGGCTTCTTTTCTTCAATTCTAACACTTAGAATTTTTTTCTTGTTTTCTTCTTTTCTTATTGGATTTCTTTTCAACATTAAATGATAATAACTCTTTCATCGTAGATCGGATTTGGGTTTTGTTTCTTCCAGTATTCTCGTTTCTCTGAGCTCTTCAACTTTCCAGTTGGTCCTACCTACAGATCAGGCTAAAAAATTACGAAAATGCCCTTGAAATTGACATCCTAGCTTTTCTTTCCTTGTTTCGATTTCTCTTCCATGCTGCTTGTATAATTAACCTGTAAAACACATAAGAGAAACGAAAAACATGGAATAGTTGCCAACGAAGGTTAGTTGCATAAATATGATTTAAATCCATATCAATTGCACTACTCGGGTTCACAAAGGTACCGAAATTAAGGGGATACGTATACAATATTTAGGCCAAATCAATAAGCCACCACCAGATTAGCCCTATGTGTTGGGATTGGGTTGTTGTTAACATTCGGCGAAGGGATTTGCAACCTACCTGCCTTCAGATACTTGTCGATGATTCTTCTCAGCGTGAAACATCTCTCCGTTGGATTATGGATCTTCTGATGAATCTGGCAGTATTTAGGATCCGCCCTTGTTGCCGAATCGAGTTCCCCAACGGGAATGCCGTTTGGTTCGTAGATCGTTCCTCTTTAGACCATTGCATTGTAATAGCTGACAGTCTCCTCCACTGTACAAGGCAATGGTGGTGGGTCCTCTCTGTCCCTTCCAAACTTCCTCTTATTGTCCTTTTTCAGTGCGTTGCCCCCATCTGAGACCTCCCCCCTATAGGTTGTATCGGTTGCCTAAACATCATGGGCATCACCACTCAATTTGGCTGCACAACCAATGAGATATTTCTTGCCACTTTTAAGAACGCTAAAAAAGTCACCTTCTACATCTCATTAATGAGATGGCGGATGTACTCAGGAAGCAGTCCCTCTACGCAGATCTGTAATAACTTAGACTCTTTGGCATCCTCCTTTACATCGAGGGACCTTTCCCTAAACCTTCTAACGTAAGCCACCACTTTTTACCCGGGTTGTTGCTTCTCCCTCCCCAATTGGCTCAAAGAAAACTCATCTTTCGCTAGAAAGAACTTCTAGATGAACAAAACATGCACCTCCTCCCATGTAAAAACGCTCTTAGTAGCTAAATGAGAATACAAAGTACATGCCTTTTCGGTTAAGGATTTAGAAAATTTCCTCAACCTGAGTTTCTTGTTATTGCAATGTCCCCCCAATTGTTCAACGAAGCATTTTATATGATCTTTCGGGTTTCCACCCTTTCCTGTGTATTTTTCAAAAATAGGAGGAATATAATCTTTTAGGTAGGGTTTATCGTTATATTCCTGGGGGCAAGGTGTCCGAAAGTCATCATAGGCCGAAGCTACCTCGCCATCATATTGCAAGTAAGCTTACATGAACTTTAGCATCTCCTTCCTCATCTACGCCATGGGTGATGCCACTGGAGCAACAACTAACGGGACCATAGGCTGAGTGCCCGTTATAGCTGGAGCCATCATCCCAGTTGGGGCCGTTGATACTCCTGAGGTTCTCACTGCTGAATTCATAACAAAGGGTAAACTTGCTGGGACCATTCCCATTGCGCCTCCGCTTTGTGGGCCCGTTGGGGCTGCCACTGGTGACATGAAAGATTTGGCTTCAAATCCTCCCAACACCGTTGAAGCTAAGGGAGTTTGCAAAAACTCATAAATTTTACTAATGAGGAGTGCCACTTGGGCTGGCCCCAACCTAGCGCTCGTGGAAGCTTGTGTTACCCTCGGAACGCCTGTCGCCGCTTATACTGGAGGTACCTCTATTTGAGGAGCCCTCTCCCTTAGAGTCTCCAGTTATCTCGTCGCTTATTCTTCATTGTGTTGGGTATCATCAAAGTTGGGCCTTCAATTAACGTTATCTTACGCTATACTCCTTACTTAGAGGAATGCCTCCCTAACAGAGTCGCCAAATGTAAGAGGGTATTTTAGATAAGATTGAGGCGTAACCTCTTTTGAGTACAGTAATGTTAAGTTAAATAGAGACACTATTGATTAACCACAGGACATACAAACAGGACTCAATGAAGATAGAATCAGTTTTCACTCCCAAATCCCTCGTGTATAACTCAGAAGGTAGTAATGAACTTAGAAGTAACTCGTTTGGAGGGAGAGAGTTGTAATCCCCCTAGATACACCTTGGCAGGTAGCCAAACACACCAACAACCCTTAAGAATATATGTTAGGTATTAAATGCTTCGTAATAAATGACAATGGTGGGTGAGTAAACTCTCTAGTTTGTAACAACTCCCTCCCTCTGATGTATATTATCTCTAGTGATAACTTTTGAACTCTCGAAAAATATCATCCTCTCCTCAGAGGTGGTTGGGGTCCTTAAATAGCCTTCCACACCACCCCCGAGGCAACTCTGCCATTAATGGTTGTGAAAGACATCCCGCATACTTTATTTCACAAACATTAAATACCCGATACACTAGTTGTCTCCACGTCATAAACATTAAATTCCAAGGCATGCCTTTTGCCTAACCACTGTGTGTCAGTGGGCTATTGTCACAGAGGTGGCTCACCAACTGTCTGACAGCCCTAAATACCATGGTGGTTTACTCAAGTGCAGGTCTGAAATTGCCTAGCTGGTTAGTGACTTAAAATAAAGTGGATGTGAGATTAAGTAGAGGGTTGTTTGGTTCATAACTCAACGCCCGATGGAACTCATGGTTGATCCCCCCCGAGGTTCCATTGTCAGGGTCTCTCGGTGTTTTACCAGGTGTATCAAAGATGGTTAGGACAATCCCCAATGGTGCCTCACTTATCAATCCTCCAAACCAATTCCCTCAAAAGTTACAATGACGAGATCGTTCGATAGAGCATGAAAGCTCTCACAGGCCTTGTCAAGCCTGGTCTCTCGCGAGTATCGTTTGACCTCACACACAACCATTGTTCTCGTTACATCATTACAATCGCTATAGCTCATAGTCAATATAATCAAAAGATACAACAACACTAAATTAGTCGACGTGACTAAAGGACGAGCTCTCTCGGTCAGCTTCTTCACTGGAAGGTCCCTCTGGGTTACCACGCTGAGTTACCACGCTTAGCTTCCTTTATCCAAAACACTGTTGTAAGTGGGGGGATTATCTCTAATCTCAGGATTACCTTCAATCCCCCTATAAAATGTTGTTAGAGCATGAAACACAAAAATAACCACAAATGGCCCCGTAAGAGGAGCCAACACCTTGCACAGAACCAATGGAGATCTTAAGAACGGACCACATGGTGACGGGTACCCCGATTTGAGAGCATGACGATAATTTGAGAATATCTGGACATAAGCTTAAAAACTTAAACATGCCATTACAGGGAGAAACCCATAAACACATAGCAAATGACCGCATCACATGTACCAACACCTCGTAGAGGACCGATGCATCTCATAGGAACTAATCGCATGGTCACGAGAACCCTGATTTTAGAGCAAGGAAATAATTTGAAAATATGTAGAGTTAGTCTTAAAAATGTACTGTTAGAGGATGAAACCACATTACACGACCCAAACGGCCCTGTGAGTGGCACCCACACCTCGCATGGGACCGATGTAACGTCGAAACTAATTGTGTGTTCACGGGACCCCGGTTTGAGAACATGATAAAATTTTAGAATATCAAAACTTAGGCTTAAAAAATGCCGTTTGAGGGAGAAAACCAAATACACACACCACACGACCCGATCTATGGTATGAACACCTTGTCGGTGACCAATGCAACTCGTTGAAAAATATCGCATGGTCACGAGACCATAGAATTGAGAACACGGGGATAATTTGAAATTTTCAAGACATACGCTTAAAATGCATGTTGTTAGAGGATTAAAAACAAGAACCACCCCCCAAACGGTCCCGTAAGAGGTACCTACACGTCGAACGGGATCAATAGAGCTCGTAAGAGGTTTGAGAGCACATCGATAATTTGAGAATATCTAGACTTAGGATTAAAAACATAAACATGCCGTTAGAGGGAGAAATACCAAAACGCCCACCAAACGACCCCGTCACAGGTACTAATGAATCTCGTAAAAATTGATCACATGGTCACAGGACCCTAGTTTGAAAACACAAAAAAATATTTGAAAATATGTAGATTTAGCCTTAAAACATGCGGTTAGAGGATGAAACCCCAAAACACCCCCCAAAAATCCTCGTGAGATGCATCAACACCTCGCACGGGACCAATACATCTCGTAGGAACTGACTGAATGGTCAACGAGACCACTGGTTTGAGAGAATGTTGATAATTTTACAATATCTAAACTTAAACTGAAAAATATAAACATATCTTAGAGGAGGAAACCCAGAAACCCAGACCAAACGACACCATCATAGGTACGAAAACCTCACATGTGACCAATGAAGCTCGTAGAAATTGACCCCGTGGTCACGAGACCCTCGGTCTGAGAACACGTCGATAATTTGAAAATATATAGACTTAGGCTTAATTACATCCCATTAGATGATAAAATGCCAAAACACTCCCCAAACGGCCCGTAAGCGGCACCAACACCTCACACATGACCAATGCAACTCCTAAGAACGAACCGAAACACCTTAAAAATATCATGACATGGTCTTCAAAAATAAAAATGCCATTAGAGGTAGAAACATCGAAACACCTAGCAAATGAGCCCATCACATGTACCAACACCTCGTAGGGGACAAAAGCATCTCGTAGGAATTGATCGCTTGGTCACGGGAACCCCAATTTTAGAGCAATACAATAATTTGAAAATATCTAAACTTATTCTAAAAAACATAATGTTAGAGGAACCCATAGAAAGACCCAAACATCCCCGTGGTACGCACCAACAACTCGCATGGGACCAATGTAACTTGTCGGAACTGACCGCGTGGTCACGAGACCCATAGTTTGAGAACACGATAAAATTTTAGAATATCTAGACTTAGGCTTAAAAACATGTCATTAGAGGGAGAAACCCAAAAACATCCACCACGCGGCCCCATTAGTGGTATAAATACCTCGTATGGGACCAATGTAGCTCGTAGAAAAAAACCGCATGGTCACGGGACCCTCGGTTTGAGAACACAATGATAATTTGAAAATATCAAGACTTGGGCTTAAAAAACATGCCGTTAGAGTGTGAAACACGAAAATACAGCCCAAACGGCCCCATAAGAGGCACTAACACCTTGCACGGGACCAATGGAGCTCTTAAGAACATACTGCATGGTCACGGGACCCTCGGTTTGAGAGCGAATTTATTATTTCAGAATATCTGGACTTAGTCTTAAAAACATAAACATGTCATTAGATGGAGAAACACTGAAACACTAAGTAAATGACTCCTTCACATGTACCAATGCATCTCATAGGAACTTATCACGTTGTCACCGAACTCCCGGTTTGAGAACATGATAAATATTTGAAAATATCTAGATTTAGGCTTAAAAACATGTCGTTAGAGGATGAAGCCCCAAAAGGCCCCATGAGAGGCACCAACACCTCGCATGGGACCAATACAACTCGTAGGACATGATCATATGGTCACAGGAGGCCCAATTTGAGAGCATGAAAATAACTTCAGAATATCTAAACTTCGTACTAAAAACATAAACAAGTCATTAGAGGGGGAACCCCAGAAACACGCCTTAAATGACCCGTCACATGTTCGAACACCTCACATGGGACCAATGCAGCTCGTAGAAACTAATCGTGTGGTCACGCGACCCTCGATTTGAGAACACAATGATAATTTGAAAATATCTAGACTTAGGCTTAAAAACACATAGTTAGAGGATAAAACGGCAAAACACTCCCCAAATGGCCCCAGAAGAGGCACCAAAATCTCACATGGGACCAATGCAGCTCGTATGAACAGACCGCAAGGTCATGGATCCTATGGTTTGAGAGCATGGTGATAATTTGAGAATATCAGGACTTAGGCTTAAAAACATAAACATTTCATTAGAGGTAGAAACATTGAAACACCCAGAAAATGACCCCATCACATGTACCAACACCTCACAGGGCATAAATGCTTCGCGTAAGAACTGATCGCATGGTCATGGGAACCCCAATTTTTTAGCAAGGTGATAATTTGAAAATATCAAGACTCAAACTTAAAAACATATTGTTAGAGGACAAAACCCCATAGCAAGACCCAAATGGCCCCGTGACAGGAAACATCAACTCGCGTGAGAGCAATGTAACTCGTCTAAACTGGCCGCGCAGTTACCCCCAGTTTGAGTACACCATAAAATTTAAAAATATCAAGACTTGGGCTTAAAAACATGTCGTTAGAGGGAGAGACACCAAAACATCCACCACACATCGTCGTCATTGGTATAAACACCTCGTATGGGACCATTGCAGCCCATAGAAACTGACCGCATGGTCATGGGACCCTCGATTTTTCAATTCGACGAGAATTTGAAAATGTTAAGTCTTAATCTTAAAAAGCATACCATTAGAGGATGAAACACAAAAACACTGCCTAAACATCCTTGTAAGAGGCACCCACACCTTGCATGCGACCAATGGACCTCTTAAGAATGAATCGCATGGTCACGGGACCACCGGTTTGCGAGCACAGTGATAATTTAAGAATATCTGGACTGAGTCTTAAAAACATAAACATGTCATTTGAGGTAAAAATCCTAAAACACCCACAAAACGGCCCGTCACAAGTACCAATGCATCTCATAGGCACTGATTGCATTGTCATGGGATCCCAATTTGAGAACACGACAAATATTTAAAAATATCTAGACTTAGGCTTAAAAACATGTCGTTAGAGGTTGACCCCCCCAAAAACAAACCCCCAAAAGGCCCCGTGAGACGCACCGGCACTTCGCACGGGACCAATATAACTCGTAGGATTTGACCGCATGGTAACGAAAGCCCCAATTTGAGAGAACGGTGATAATTTGAGAATATCCAAACTTAGTCTTAAAAACATAGATATGTCGTTAGAGGGGGAACCCCAAAACACACGCCAAACAACCACATCACATGTATAAACACCTCACATAGGACCAATGCAGCTCGTAAGAATAAGTCACATCGTCACGGGATGCCCAGTATGAGAGCACGACGATAATTTGAGAATATCTGGACTTTAGACTAAAAACATAAACATTCCATTAGAGGGAGAAACCTCGAAACATCCCCCAAATTACCCCGACACATGTACAAACACCTCGTAGAGGACCAATGCATCCCGAATGAATTGATCGCATGGTCACGGGAACCTCGACTTTAGTACAAGGAATTTTTTTTAAAATATATGGACTTAGTCTTTAAAACATACTGTTGGATAACTAAATCCCATTAAAAGACCCCAAAGGCCCCATGAGAGGCACTAACACCTCGTATGGGACTAATGTAACTCGTCGGAACTGATCGTGTGCTCATGGGATCCCTGATTTGAGAACGCAATAAAATTTTAGAACATCAAGACTTAGGCTTATAAACATGTCATCCCCAAAACACCCACCACACGACCCGGTCTCTGGTACTAACACCTCGCATAGGACCATTGCAGGTCGTAGAAAAAGATCGCCTGGTCACAAGACAGTCGATTTGAGAACACAACAATAATTTTAAATATCAAAACATGGGCTTAAAAACATGTAGTTAGAGGATGAAACACCAGAACACCCCCGAAATGGATCTATAAGAAGAGACACCAACACCTCGTACGGGGCCCACGGAGCTCGTTAGATAGGGATGAATGGTAAGCGAACCCCCAGTTTAGGAGCATGGCTATAATTTGAGAATATCTGGACTTACGCTTAAAAACGTAAACATGTCGTTGGTGGGAAAAATCCCAAAACACCCACCAAACGGCCCCGTTACTAGTACCAATGCATCTTGTAGGAACAGATTGCGTGGTCACGGGACCACAACAAAAATTTGAAAATATCTAGAATTAGACTTAAAAACATGCCGTTAGAGGATGAAACCCAAAAACACAACCCAAAAGCCCCAGTAAGATGCACCAACATCTCGCACGGGAATAATAGAGTTCATCAGAACGAACACATGGTCACGGGATCCCCGGTTTGAGAGCACTATGATAATTTGATAATATCTAGACTTTAGCTTAAAAATATAAAAATGCCGTTAGAGGACTAAGCCGCAAAATACCGACTAAACGGCCCCGTCACATGTATGAACACCTCGCATGGGTCCAATGCAGCTCGTTGAAACTAACCGTGTGATCATGGGACCCTCGGTTAGAGAACATGATGATAATTTGAAAATATCTAGACTTAGTCTTAAAAAAATGACGTTAGACGATGAAAAGCCAAAACACCCCCCAAACAGTCCCGTAAGAGGTACCAACACCTTGCATGGGACCAATGTAGCTCATAAGAATGGACTGCATGGTAACGAGACCCCTGGTTAAAGAGCACGATTATAATTTAGAAATATCTAGACATAAGATTAGAAACAAAAACATGTCGTTAGAGGGAGAAATCCCAAAGCACCCACCGAACGGCCCCTTCACAGGTACCAATGCATCTCGTAGGAATTGATCGTGTGGTCGAGGGTCCCTCGATTTGAGAACATGACAAATATTTAGATATATATTTAGACATAGGCACACTAATATGTCATTAGAGGATGAAACCTCAAAACACCCCCAAAAGGCCCCGTGAGAAGCCCAACACCTCGCATGTCACCAATACATATTGTAAGAACTGACTGCATGGTCACGGGACCCTAGGTATTCGAGCACGATGATAATTTGAGAATATATAAACTTTGGCTTAAAAACAAAAACATACCTTTAGAGGGGGGAACTCGAAACACCCACTAAATGACCCTGTCACGTGTACCAACACCTTGTAGGGGACCATTGCATCTCGTGGGAACTGATCGCATGGCCACGAGAACCCCGATTTTTGAGCAAGGTGATAATTTGAAAATATCTATACTTTGGATTAAAAACATACTGTTAGTGGATGAAACCCCATAGTAAGACCCAAATGGCCCCATGAGAGGCACAGACACCTCGTATGGGACCAATGTAACTTGTAGGAACTGACCGTGTGGTCACAGAACCCCCGATTTGCAGATAGGATAAAATTTTGGTATATCAAGACTTACTCTTAAAAACATTTCGTTAGAGGGAGAAAGGCCAAAATTCTCACCACAAGACCTCATCTCTGGTACGAACACCTCACATGGAACCAATACAGCTCGTAGAAAAAGATCCTGTCAACACGGAGCCCTCAGTTTGAGAACATGATGAAAATTAGGAAATATTAATACTTAGGCTTAAAAAATATTTCGTTAGAGGATGAAACACATAAACACCACCCAGACGGCCTTGTGAGAGGCACCAACACCTCGCATGGGATCAATGGAGCTCATAAGAACAGGTAGCATGGTCACGGGACCCCCGGTTTAAGAGAACGACGATAATTTAAGAATATCTAGACTTACGCTTAAAAACATAAGCATGTCGTTAGAGGGAGAAATCCCAAAGACCCACCAAATGGCCCCGTCACAAGTACCAACACCTCGCGTGGGACCAATACAGTTCATAGGTACTAATCTCTTGGTCACGGGATCCTCGATTTCCAAACACGATGATAATTTGAAAATATCTAGACTTTCTCTTAGAAACATGCCGGATGAGGATCAAACCCCAAAACACTCCCAAACGGCCCCGTTAGAGCCACCAACACCTTGCACGAGATCAATGTCATTCGTTGGAAATGAACACGTGGTCATGGGACCCTTAGTTTGAGAGAAGGGTGATAATTTGAAAATATCTAGACTTAGTATTAAAAACATAAATATGACGTTAGAAGGTGAAACCAAGAAACACCCCCCATGACGATAATTTGAAAATATCCAGACTTAGGCTTAAAAACATAAACTTGATGTTAGAGGGTGAAACAACAAAACTTCCCCTAAAAGGACCCATTAGAGGTGCAAACACCTTGCACGGGACCAATGCAGCTTGTATGAACTAATCATATGGTCACGGGAACCTCAATTTGATATCAAGGTGATAATTTAAAAATATTTAGACTTAGGCTTAAAAATATTTCGTCAGAGGATGAAACATCGAAACCCCCCAAAATGGCACCATGAGAGGAACCAACACCTCACGTGGGACCAATGTAACTCGTAGGAACTGACCGCGTGGTTAAGGGACCTCGAGTTTGAGAAGATGATAAAAATTTGAGAATATTTAGACATAGTCTTAACAACGTATCTTACAAAGGCAAAATGCCGAAACATCCCCCAAACGGCCAAGTGAGAGGCACAAACACCTTGCACTGTACCAATGCAACTCGTTGGAACTGACTGCATGGTTACGGGTCCCCCAGATTTAGATTACGATGATAATTTGAGAACATAAAGACTTGGGCTTAAAGACATAGACATGTCGTTAGAGGAAAAAATTCAAAAACACCCAATAAATGCCCCCATGAGAGGCACCAACACCTCGTACGGGACCAATGTAGTTCATAGGAGCTGACCACATGGTAACGGGATCCCCGATTTTATAACACGATGATAATTTGAGAATAATTATACTTAGTCTTAAGAACATTCCATCAGAGTGAGAAACCCTGAAACACCCCTAAACGACCCCTTGAGACGCACTAACACCTCGCACAGTACCAATGTTTCTCATAGGAGATTACCATGTGGTTATGGAACCCCCAGTTTGAGAGCACGGTGACAATTTGAGAATATATAAACATAGGTTTAAAAACATACCTTTAGAGGGGGAAACTCCAAAACACCACCCAAACATCCGCATAAGGGGCACCAACACCTTGCACGGGAATAACGTAGCCCGTAGAAATTATTCGCGTGGGCACAGGACCAATGGTTTGAGAGCAAAATGATAATTTGAAAATATCCAGACTTAGATTTAAAAACATAAACATGTTGTTAATGGGTGAAATCACGAAGCACCCCCCAAATGGCCCCTTGAAAGGCATCAACACACGCACAGGACCAATTGATCTCGTAGGAATTAACCACGTGGTCATGGGATCCCATGTTTGATAACACGATGATAATTTTGAAATATCCAAACATAGGCTTAAAAACATTACGTTAGAAGATGAAACCCCGAAACACACCCCCCCCCCACACACACACACGTTCCCATGAGAGGCAACAACACCTGGCACGGGACCAATGTTATTTGTAGAAGGTGACCACGTGGTCACGGGACCCTCGATTTAAGAACACGATAATAATTTAAGAATATATAGACTTAGCTTTAAAATGTTCCGTTTTAGTATGAAACCCTGAAACACCCCTAAACTGCCCCGTGGGATGCACCAAAACCTCGTATGGTGCCAATGTTACTCGTAGGAACTGACCACGTGGATACGAGACTCCTAATTGAGAGCACGGTGATAATTTGAAAATATTTAGACTTAGTCTTAAAAACAAAAACATGTTGTTAGACGGTGAAACCACAAAGCACCCCCCAAATGGACCTTTGAGAGGCATCAACACCACGCACAGAACCAATTGAGCTCGTTGGAATTGACCGCATGGTCATGGGATCCCAAGTTTGATAAGACGATGATAATTTTAAAATATCCATACATAGGCTTAAAAACATGATGTTAGAGGACGAAACCCCGAAATACCCCCCCCCCCCCCCCCCACACACACACGACCCCATGAAAGGCAACAACACCTCACACAGAACTAATGTAGCTCGTAAGAATTGTTCGCATGGAAACGGGACCACCAATTTGAGAGAACAATGACAATTTTAAAATAACTAAACTTAGGTTTAAAAACATAAACATGTCATTAGAGGGCGAAACCTCGAAACAGCCCCCAAACGGCCCTGTGAGAGGCACCAACACCTCGCACCGGACCAATACAACTCGTTCGAACTGGCAGCATGGTCATGGGACCACTGGTTTGAGAATATGATGATAATTTTAAAATATCTAGATATAGGCTTAAATTCAGGTCGTTTGAGGGCGAAACACCGAAACACCCCCACCCAAACGACCCCATGAGAGGCGCCAACACCTCGCACGGGACCAATGCAGTTCGTAGAGGCTGACCATGTGGTCATGGGACTTCCACATAGAGAACACGATAATAATTTAAGAATATCTATACTTAGGCTTAAAAATATTCCATTATAGTGAGAAACCCTGAAACACCCTCCAAACGGCCCTGTGAGATGCACTAACACCTCGCACGGTACCCATGTTACTCGTTAGAACAAACCGAGTGGTTAAAGAACTCCTATTTGAGAGAACGATGATAATTTGAGAATATCAAGACATAGGTTTAAAAACATACCAATAGAGGGTGAAACCACGAAGCAAGCCCTAAAGTCCCCGTGAGGGGCACTACCACCTTGCACGGGACCCAAGATGTTCATAGTTGTTGATCGTGTGGTCACGGCACCCCCAATTTGAGAACAACACATAAATTTGATAACGTCTAGACTTAGTCTTAAAAACATGCGGTTATAGTACAAAATCCCGAAATACACCCCAAACGGCAGCGTGAGACGGACTATTACCTCGCATGGTACCAATGTTACTCGTAGGAACTGATCGCGTGGTTAAGGAACCCTTGGTTTGAAAGAAAGATGATAATTTTAGAATATATAAACAAAGGAATAAAAAACATGTCGTTTTAGGGAAAATGCCGAAGCTCACATGAAACGGCCCCATGAGTTGTACCAACACCTCGAACGAAACCAATGCAGTTTTTAGGAGCTGACCACATGGTCACGAGACCCCCGGTTTGAGAACAACATGAAAACATGATAACATCTATACTTTGGCTTAAAAACATGACATTGTAGTGCGAAACCCAGAAACATCTCCCAAACAACCCCGTAAGATGCAACAACACTTCCCAGGGCACCGATACAACTCGTAGGAACTAACCACCTGGGCACTGGACCACTAGTTTGAAAGCATGATGATAATTTGAAAATAACTGGACTAAGTCTTAAAAACATGTCGTTAGAGGACGAAACCCCAAAACACCCTCCAAACAGCCCCGAGAGAGGCACCAATGCTTCGCACTGGACAAGTATCGCTCGTAGGAACTGATGCCCCAGATTGAGTTAACAATGATAATTTAAGAATTTCAATAGTTAATCTCATAAACATATACATGTCATTAGAGGGAAAAATCCTAAAACACCCACCAAACGCCCCCGTGAGAGGCACCAACACCTCTCACGGGACCAATACAGTTCGTAGAAGCGGATCGCGTGGTCATGGGACCCACAATTTGATAAAATGACGATAATATAAGAATGTCTAAACTTAGGCTTAAAACCATGTTGTCATAGTAGGAAACCCCAAAACACCACCCAATTGGCCTCGTGAGAGGCCTAACAGCTCGCACCGGACCAATGTTACTTGTAGGAACTGACCGCGTGGTTACAGGACCGCCGGTTTGAGAGCTTGACAATAATTTTAGAATATCTAGACCTATGCTTAAAAACATATTGTTATAAGATGAAACCTCAAATCACCCTCCCAAACATCACCGTGATATGCCCTAAAACCTGGTACAGGACCAATGTAGCTCAAAGGAATTAACTGCATGTTCATGGGACCCCCGAGTTGAGAGCACGACGATAAATTAAAAATATGTTGACTTAGTCATAAAAACATAAACATGCCATTAGAGGTAGGAACCCTAGAACAACCCCCAAACAACACCGTGAGTAGCACCAACACCTCGTACGGGACCAATGTAACGACTATTAACTGACTGCGTGGTCACGGGACATCGGGACAATGCAGCTCGTAGGAACTGATCGCATGGTCACGGCAACCTCGATTTGAGTACATGATGATATTTTGATAATATATATACTTAGGATTAAAAACATGTCGTTATAGTACGAAACCCTGAAACACCCCCAACTGGTCTCGTGAGACGTACCAACACCTCACATGGTACTAATGTTACTGATAGCAACTAACCGCGTCGTTATGGGACCCCCGATTGAGATCATGGAGATAATTTGAGAATATCTAGTCTTAGTCTTAAAAACGTATCGGTAGAGGACGAAACATCGAAACATGCCCCAAATGCTCCAATGAGGTGTTGGACGAAACATCAACACCTCACATAGGACTAACATAGCTCGTAGGAACTGTTACGTGGTCACGAGACAACTGGTTGGAGAGAACAATGATAAATTTAAAATATCTTGACTTAGTGTCAAAAACATAAACATGTCGTTAGAGGTCGAAATCCCGAAACATCACCCAAACGGCCCCATGAGAGGCACTAACACCTCGCACCGAACCAATAAAACTCATAGCAACTGATCGCGTTGTCACGGTACCACCGATTTATGAACACAATGATAATTTGAAAATATCTAGATATAGACTTAAAAACATGTCGTTTAAGGGAGAAATCCCGAAACACCACCCCCCCCCCCCAAAAAAAAAAAATAACCCCATGAGAGGCACCAATACCTCGCACGGGACCAATACAGTTCGTAGGAGCTGACCACATGGTCACGGGACCCCGGTTTAAGAACACAATGACAATTTTATAATATCAAGATTTAGGCTTAAAAACATGTTGCTATAGTGAGAAACCCCGAAATACCCCACAAACGGCCCTATCAGATGCACTAACACCTCACACAGTACCAATGTTACTCGTACGAACTGACCATGTGGTTACAGGACCCCCTGGTTAGAGAACGACGACAATTTGAGAATATCTAGACGTAGGCTTAAAAACATATCATTGGAGGGTGAAACCCAAGACACTCCCCAAACGAACCAATACCTTGCATGGGACTAATGTAGTTTGTAGGAACTGTTATCGTGGTCACAAGACCACCGATTTGAGATAATGATGATTATTTAAGAATATATAGACTTAGGCTTGAAAATATAAACATGTCGTTATAGGGAGAAGTCCCGAAACATGCCCCAAACAGCCTGTGATAGGCACCAACACCTCGCACTGGATCAATGAAACTCATAAGAACTGATAGTGTGGTTACAGGACCCCCAGTTTCAGAACACGACGATAATTCAAAAATATCTAGACATAGGCTTACAAATAGGCCGTTAGAGGACGAAACCCAAAAACACCCACAAACGACGTTGTGAGAGGCACCAACACCTCGAACGAGACCAATCCAGCTCGTCATAATTAACAGTTTTGTCACGGGCCCCCGATTTGAGAGAACAATGAAAGTACAAAAAATATCCAGACATAGACGTAAAAACATAAACATGCCTTTAGAGGGAGAAACCCTAAAATAACCCCAAAATGACACCTTGAGTGGGACCAACAACTCACACGGGACCAATGTTGCTCGTAGGATTTGACTACTTGGTCACGGGACCTTCAGTTTGAGAGCATGGAGGTAATTTTAAAATATCTAGACTTAGGCTTAAGAACATGTCGTTAGAGGAAGAAACCCGAAACACCCCTAAACGGCCCCGTGAGGGACACCAACTACTCTTACAGGACCATTGTAATTCATTGGAACTGGCCACGCGGCACTAGACCCTCGGTTTAAGAGCACAACGATAATTTGAAAATATCTAGACTTAGGATTGAAAACATAAACATTCGGTTAGGGGAACAAACACCTTGCATCATACTAATGTAGCTCGTAGGAACTGATCGCATGGTTAAGGTAACCACGATTTGAGAGAGAGGTAATAATTTAAAATTTTCTAGTCTTTGGCCTAAAAACATGTCATTAGAGGACGAAACCCATAAATACCCCCCCCCCCCAAACAGCACTGTGAGAGTCACCAACACCTTGCATGGAACCAATGTAACTCGTAGGAACTGTCTGCATGGCCACGCGACCCATAATTTGACAACATGACAAAATTTTGAGAACATATAGAATTAGGCTTAAAAACATGCCCTTAGAAGGTGAAATCTTGAAACACGCCCCAAACGGACCCGTGATAGGTACCAACACCTTTCACGGGACCAATAAAACTCGTAGGAACTGATAATGTGGTCACGGGACTGCCGGTTTGAGTGAACGGTGATAATTTCAGAATATCCAGACTTAGCCTTAAAATATAAACATCCTATAGAGGGAAAATCCCAAAACTCCCACTAAACGGCCTCGTGAGAGGCACCGACACCTCGAATGGGACCGATGCAGTTCGTAGGAGCTAACCTCATGGTCACGGGACCCATGATTTGAGAACACAGTGATAATTTGAGAATATTAGGACTTAGGCTCACAAACATGACGTTATAGTGTGAAACCCCGAAACACCACCCTAAAGGCCCCGTGAGACTCACGAACACTTCGCATGGGACCGATGGAACTCATGGGAACTGACAACGTGGTCACAGGACCCCCAATTTGAGAGAATGAATTTAATTTGAAAATATCTATATTAAGGCTTAAAACCATGTCGTTAATGGGTTAAACCCATAAACACCCCCTAAACGGCCCCGTAAGAGGCACCAACACCTCGCACCGAACCAATACAACTCGTAAGAGCTGATTGCGTAATTATAGGAACCCTGATTTGAGAACACGGAGAGAGATCCATAAAATCTATACTTAGGCATAACAACATCAACATGTCATTAGAGGGTGAAACCCAGAAACACCCTCCAGACAACCCTGTAACAGGTACCAAAACCTAGCATGGGACAAATGAAGCTTGTAGGAACTGACCACGTGGTTACGGGACCCTCTATTTAAGGGCATAATGATAATTTGAAAATATCTAGACTTCGGCTTAAAAACATGCCGTTAGACGATTAAACCCCAAAACGGCTCTGTGAGAGGCACCAACACCTCGCATTGGACCAATGTAACTCATAGGAATTAACAGTGTGGTCACGACACCCCCGATTTGAGAGCAAGATGATAATTTAAAAATATATAGATGTAGACTTAAAAACATAAACATGTCATTCGAGGGTGAAACCACGAAACACACCATAAACGGCCCTGTTTGAGGCACAAACACTATGCACGGGGCCAATGCAACTCGTCGAAACTGATCGCATGATCCCAGAAACCCTGATTTTAGAGCAAGTCAATAATTTAAATATATCTAGACTTAGGCTTAAAAACATGTCATTAGAGGATGAAACCCCAAAACACCCCTGAAATAACCCCGTGAGAAGCACCAGTACCTCTCGCATTGGACCAGTGTGACTCGTAGGAACTAATCGTGTCATCTCAGGACCCCCAGTCTAAGAATACAATGAAAATTTTAAAATATATAGACTTAGTCTTAAAAACATGCCGTTAGAAGGCGAAATTTTCAAACACACCCAAAACGGCCCCATGAGAGGCACCAACACCTCACGCTAGACCAATACAACACGTAGGAACTGACTTCATGGTTACAAGACCCCCGGATTGAGTTCACGATGATAATTTTAGAATATCAATACTTTGTCTTAAAAACATAAGCATGTCGTTACAGGGAAAAACCCCAAAATTCCCACCAAACTCCACCATTAGAGGCACCAACACCTCGCACTGGACCAATACAATTCGTAGGAGCTGACCTTGTGGTCACGGGACCCTCGGTTTGAGAACATGATGATATATTAATATTGCCTATAATTAGGCATAAAAACATGATGTTTTAGTGAGAAACCCCAAAACAGCCCCCAAATGACCCCATCAGATGCTCATCCACCTTACACGGTACCAATGTTACTCGTAGGAACTCATCGCGTGGTTAACAGACCCTCGGATTGAGAGCATGATGATAATTTGAGAATATATAGGCTTAGGCTTAAATACATACCGTTAGAGGATGAAACCCCGAAAGACGCCCAAAATGGCCCCATGAGAGGCACCAACACCTCGTACGTGACTAATGTAGCTCGTAGGAACTAACTATGTGTTCACGGGCAGTTTGAGAGCACAGTGATAATTTTAAAATATCTAGACTTAGGCTAAAAAACATAAACATGTCGTTAGATGGCAAAACCCCAAAATACCCCCCAAACGGCTCCATGAGAGGCACCAACGCCTCGCATGGGTCAATGCAACTTGTCGGAACTGACTGCATGGTCACAGGACCTCCGGATTGAGTTCACGATGATAATTTGAGAATATAAAGACTTAGGATTAAAAACATAAACATGTCGTTAGGGGAAAAAATCTTGAAACACAGACCAGACACGCCCGTGGAAGGTAACAACACCTCACAAGGAATCAATGCAGTTTGTAGAAGCTGACCACGGGACCCCCATTTTGAGAACATGATGATAATTTGAGAATATATATACTTATGTTTAAAAACACGATGTTATAGTGTGAAACCTCGAAACACCACCCAAATAGCACCGCAAGACATGCCAACACCTTGCACAGTACCAATGTTACTTGTACGAACTAACCGCATGGTTACAAGACCCCCGATTTGAGGGCATGGTGATAATTTGAGATTATCAGGCCTAAGGCTTAAAAGCGTACGGTTAGAGGACAAAACCTCGAAACACCCCCTAAACGGCCCCGTGAGGGGCACTAACACCTCGAACGAGACTAATGTACCATGTAGGAACTATCCGCGTGGTCATTGGACCACTGCTTTGAGAGCACGACGATAATTTGAAAATACCTAGACTTAGGCTTAAAAACATAAACATGTCGTTAGAGGGGGAAACACCACCCAAACGGCCCCATGAGAAGCACTAACACCTCCTATGGGACTAATACAACTCGTAAAAATTGACTGCAAGGTCACGGGACCCCCAGTTTGAGAACTCGATGATAATTTTAAAATATATAGACTTAGGCATAAAAACATAAACATGTTGTTAAAGGGAAAAACTCAGAAACATCCCCCAAATGTCCCCATGAGGGGCACTAACACCTCGCACGGGACTAATGTAGCTCGAAGGAACTTTTCACATGGTCACGAGACCACCGGTTTGAGATCATGACGATAATTTGAACACACTTGGACTTAGGCTTAAAAACAGAAACATGTCGTTAGAGGGAGAAACGTCGAAACACCCCCCAAACAAACCCATGAGAGGCACAACCACCTCGCACCGGACCAAAGAAGCTCGTAGGAACTAACCGTGTGGTCACAGGACCCCCAATTTGAGAGCATGATGATAATTTAAATATATAGACAAAGGCTTAAAAACATGACGTTCAATGCTAACACCCCGAAACATCCCCACAACCGGCCTCGTGAGAGGCACCAACACCTCGTACGGGAGCAATGCATCTCATAGGAATTAATCGCGTGATCAAGAGAACCCCGATTTGAGAGCACTGTGATAATTTGAAAATATCCACACTATTAGTCCTAAAATCGTAAACATGCTATTACAGGAAGAAACCATAAAACAACCCCAAAATGGCACCGTGAGTGGAACCAACACCTCGCATGGGACCAATGCATCTCATAAGAATTGACTAAGTGGTCATGGGGTCCTCAATTTGAGAGCACCTTGGTTATTTTAAAATATATAGATATAAGCTTAAAAACGTGCCATTAGAGGATGAGACCACGAAATACCACCCAAACAGCCCCATGAAAGACACCAACACCTCACACGGGACCAATGCAGCTCGAAGAAACTGACCAAATGATCACGGGGCCCTCGATTTGAGAGAACGATGAAAATTTTAAAATAACTAGACTTAGGCTTAAAAATATTCCGTTTGAGGATGAAACCCCGAAACACCACCCAAACGGCCCCGTGAGAGGCACCAACACCTCGTACGGGACTAATATAACTCGTAGGAACTGATCACGTGGTCATGAGACCCCAGTTTGAGAGCACAATGATTATTTTAAATTATCTAGACTTAAGCTTAAAAACATTAACATGCGGTTAGATGGTGAAACCCCGAAACACCCCCCCCCCCCCAAACGTCCCCATTAAAGGTACAAACACCTTGCATGGGACCCATGCAACTCGTAGGAACTATTCGCATGGCTACACGATCCCCGATTTGTGAACAAGGCTACAATTTGGAAATAGCTAGACTTAGGGTGAACAACGTGCCGTTAGAGGATGATACCTCGACCCCCCCCCCCAATAACACAATGAGAGCCACCGACACCTCACATGGGACCAATGTATATCGTAGAAACTCACCGCGTGGTCATGGTACTCCCGATTTCATAACACGGTGAATTTTTGAGAATATCTAGAATTAGGCTTAAAAACATGTCGTTAGAATGTGAAATCCTAAAACTGCCCGCAAAAGTCCCGTGAGAGGGACCAACACCTTGTACGGGACCAATGTAACTCATAGGAATTGACTGCATGGTCATGGGCCCTCGATATGAGGTCACGGTGATAATTTCAAAATAGATAGACTAAGGCTTAAAAACATAAACATTCCATTAGCGAGAAAAATCACGAAAGTCACACGAAATGGCCCCGTGAGAGGAACCGAACCCTTGAATGGGACAAATAAAGTTCGTATGAGTTGATCGCGTGGTCACGGGACCCTCGGTCTGAGAACACGGTGATAATTTGAGAATATCTCGACTTAGGATTACAAACATGCCATTGGAGGATGAAACCTCAAAACGTCCTCCAGACGGCCCCTTGAGACACACCAACACCTCGCATGGTACTAATGTTACTCGTAGAAACTGATCGCATGGTTACAAGATCCTCAGTTTAAGAGCATGGCGATAGTTAGAGAATATCTAGATTTAGGCTTAAAAATGAACCGTTAGATGGTGAAACCATGAAACACCCCCCCAAACGGCCCAATGATAGGCACCAACACCTTGCAGGTGGATAAGGTAGCACGTAGTAACCGACCGCGATGTCACGGGATCCCCAATTTGAAAGCATGGCGGTAATTTGAAAATATCCGTGCATAGGCTTATAAATATAAACATGTTGTTAGACAGTGAAACCCTGAAAAACCCCTCAATTGACCAATGAGTGGTGCCAACACCTCGAACGGGACTAATGAAGTTCGAGGTAACTTACCATGTAGTCATGAGGCCCTCGGTTTGAGAGCACGATAGTAATTTTAAAATATGTAGACTTAGGCATAAAAACACGTCGTTAGAGGATGAGATGCTGAAACACCCGCCAAATCGCCCCGTGAGAGGCACCAACACCTTGCACAAGACCAATACAACTAATAAACACCACATTCGTGTACCCATAACCTCTCCTTAGGTACCTATCACCTCCCTTCATCATTCAAAACCTAAGTCATACCCCGGGGGCAGACATAGAGGCCATAGGACACTCCTAAGCTCTGTTTGACCAAAAGTCAAACTCTTCAGCTCGATCGAGACTGAAGGAGTCTTCAAAGGGCACTGAACCCCCTTTCCAATGTTTTACATCGTGCATGATTCTGACTTACCATACGGACGAACGGCCCGTTGTCCACTGAAACTTGATCAATAGGCCATCGAACGCTTCCAGACTCCATTTGACCAAAGCCAACTCTTCAACTCGATCGAGTCTAAATGAATCTTCAAAGGGTATTGAAACTCCTTTCCAATGGTCCGCCCCATGCGCGATTCTAACATACGATATGGATGAACAATCTGTTTTACTCTGAAAGGCCACGGAATGCTTCCAAGCCCCGATTGACCAGAGTCAACTTCCCAAACCGAGTAAAGCTCTTTCGAATGTCGAAGTACATCTCCGAACCTTTCCAACATTCCACCCCATGCACAATTCTTACTTACCATGCGGACGAACGATATGTTTGAGTCCGACGATTCCTCGTCCAAAGGACCGACGAAACCTTCTTAGCCACATTTGACCCAAAGTCAGCTCCTGGACCAGAGAGCATTCCAAAAGACTTTTGAAGGTCTGTAAAGTACATTTCCAATGGTTCATGCCGTACACGATTTGGATCAACGGTTTGCGCTCTATGACCGATTTTCCCAAGGAACTTGAAAAAATTGCAAAACGGTAGGTTCCAACCCCTACATATCGGCAGTGTGCCTAAACACACCTTCCGATTGGCAGGACTAGGGCTATAACGATTGGTAATGCCCTAGGCCTGACCTCATTGCAAGAGACACAAGATCTGAAATCCATCACTCTCAGTGAACTCAGAAAACCTCTCTCGAAGTCAACGTGAAATACCTTTCCAACCTTCACCTCTCATCATCTTTTTCATCAAATTTTCTGAATTAACTACCCTCCCTCATCAGTCAAGTGCAAAATCTTCTATCCAACATCCAAGATCAAGCTCAAGATCTTCAAGAAGGTCCAACTTTCTCAACTCTCTATTTAAATTCTCCTAAATTCGCATTAATTTATTTTATTACTTAGCACTTTTATTCTCTCTCTCACATATTCTAATATAAGTTTTTATTTAGTATTATTGCACATCTCTTATTTTCATATAAATAAAACCCGAAAAATAATAAAAAGAGGGTTTGCTCATAAATTCCAAACGGGAATTCTCACATTTTTCTTACACTTTTCTCACAACTAAAACACTCTTTTTCACACACACACGTAAAAGAGAAGCCCTCTGTTGGATTTATGGGATAAATCCCACCCCCCCAATTTTCATACGAACTACATGGACTTTGACACCTCTATAGGCTACGTAGGAGTCTCGGGGTAAAACCCGAGGATCGAGTAGTTTTCCTACTTTTTTCCTATTTTTTCTATATTCCTTGAACTTAACTCTCTATATATCTATTTGTTCTTGATAGAGTATTATTCCATATGCATTATCGTTCTCTTATAATGATCAAATCTAGGATAATCACATAAATCCTATTTTTTAATATTACTTTTAAGAACATTCCTACAGATGACTCACTTTATATCTTCTATGATACAAGTTGATGATTCCTATCTCCACTACATATGCGCATGCACACATATCACGGGGAAATAAAGGAAAATAGCAATAACCCATGAGAGACCGTAAGGTCGGAATAGGTGCCTAACACCTTCCCATTTTGTAACATAGCCTCCAGACCCTTTTTGAATAATTTTTGTTTCATATGTATCAGTATGTCTTTGGATGGTGTCTTTTAGGATGGCTCCCTTTTCTTTTGTCTGTTTTGAGTAAAATAGGCTGGCGACTCCGCCTCTCTACATTTTTCACCTCATCACCGACGCCGGCTGAAGCGCTCCTGAGAGGTATGCACGGGACCAAGATCCTCTCGTCATTGAAGACGACCCTCTTCTTCGTCCCTCCTGTCGCGAGGATCAGGGGATGGCCATAGTGGCAACTCCGCTAGGGATTTTGATTTTTAGGGCTAGACTCTATTTACATGGGTGTTATATTTTCTTATATTTTCCCCTATTTTGCATGCCCCATTTACTATTCATGTGTACCTCATGATTATGCTTTTGTTCACACACTTTTAGAATATTCTCCTTGTACACTTTACACCACGTGCACCTAGGATCAAATATGTCCCCATGTTGCATGCATCACCCATCCATACTTGGTATACCATTGGTATTTCTACTTTGCTCCTTGTTTGGCATGATCAATAAAGACATTATCATAAGATACTAATAAGATAATCATGCATGATTCACACGATATCACCAAAGATCATTGTGATTGACCAAATTTTTTCCACTAACTAGAGGGTCACTTCGTGATGGGTGCTGATCTGGCAGGGCACAGTTAGCCTAAGCGATATGGCTCTCACCTTCCATTAGCCAAGTACCTTCGACGTATATCGAACGGTTCCCCGCATCGTAAGGCTTGACCGAAGTCATGACGGGAGGTATATCGCAGGGAACTCTTCGTCTAGTATATCGAATTCTCTCTCACATACTGTCCCCACGAGGTATATAGTGAGGCAATTCATAAACACTGAGGTATATCAAATAGCTTGTACACACGTATCGATTGCCCTCAAAAGCAAGACGTATATCGTGGAAGCCACGCCAAAGGGGGGAACCCTTTCTGATTCACCTAACCAACTGCATACCCACATATAGGTGTCAAGACAAGGAAACACATGTTTATTATCGGTTTTGAACCAAAACTCTTCCGAAATTTTGGGTCGGCCTACCGCCCAAATTTTTGCGCATTTTTAAAACGGGACCCTGCCCTTGAGCCTGGTTACAAGTCCAGCCATAGCTTTGCGTATATTACAAACCTAACTTTTCAATGCTCGAGTCTTGTCCGGCATTTCATTTCTCATTTAGGAGAATTTAATACAAGTGAGAACATAATAATAATAATAATAATAATAATAATAATAATAATAATAATAATAATAATAATAATAATAATAATAATAATAATAATAATAATCATGCTGAGACCTGTCCTCCAAAAACATTTATCCTTTCTTTATCAAAAATCCAAAAACATTTCTCCCTTCTTTATCAAAAATCCAAAACCATTTATCCTTTCTTTATCAAAAAGCAAAAAATATTTTGTCTTTCAATCTCAAAAAGAAAAAATATCAAAAATATTTTCTTCATTTTTTGTCAAAATTAATCCCATTTTACGCCCTCTCAGGTCGATCGCACGCCCTTGGCCTGGCTCCTTATTGGCTTCGGTCTTCAGTCAAATCACCCCAGAGTTTGTCTGTTCCCCTTCTACTTCTTCTAAGTCTGGTATCTATCTTCTTTCCATGGAGAACACCGATCAAGTACCAGTTGTGCAGCCAGATCTGACTGCAGTCTTAGCTCAGCTCGTGTCTAAAATTGACAACCTCGAGACTGAGGTCTAAGAGATGCAACGAATCTAGTTTCCTGTTCCTCAAGATCTTGAGGCCTTATTCCCTCTTTCTATGGGTCCACTCAAGCCTATCTGGGTTCCCGAAGAGTATCAGCATGCTCCACGTGCCCCTCCTACCAATGTGTCGCCTCCTGCCCAGGTTCCTATGCCAAACCTTTCCCACCATGGGGCTAACTTGCCTATGATCATTGATCCAAAAGAGGAAGAGTTGAACAAGGTCAAAGAAGATATCAAGATGCTAACTAAGAAGTTTGACCAAGTCATAATCTCCGGAAATTAAATGGACTCCACTAACATGTCTCCTTATCCTAAGGCGAGGTTACCCGAGAAGTTCAAGATGCCAAATATTGACAAATTCGGAGTAAGTGGACCCTGATTGTTCATCTTCACACATATCACCATTCTATGACTCTCCTAGGGGATTCTCAAGAAGTGATGGACCAATTATTTTAGCAAACTTTGACGGATAGCACCCTCTGATGGTTTTTATCTCTCGAAGAGTTCAAAATCTGTAGCTGGGAGGATGTAGCCCAAGAATTCATGTTGCAGTATAAATACAACGAAGAGCTTGAGGTCACCCACCATTATTTAGAGTTGCTCAAACAGAACTCTGGGGAATTATTGAGTAACTTAATAGCCCTATGGAGGGAAAAGGCAACCAATATGACCAATCATCCATCCGTGGAAGAACAAGTCAACATAGTGAAGAAGAACTTCTTGCCCCATGTCTGAGAAAAAATGGGATTACAATACTACCTTCACTTCCGAGATCTCAGAGAAGAAGGAGTAGAGATCGAGCAAGGTCTTGCTAATACAAAGGTCGAACTAAAAAAAGTGTCTGGACAATTCACCCCCAGAAAATATAACAAACATATCAGTGCTACAGTCTCAACCATCAATATCATCTCTCAACCAACCACTTCATGGACACAATAAAACCGCCCTATCCCTGTCCGAAAGGAATACACCGAGCTCCATGCTCCTCTCTCTAATGTTTATCAAGCCTTGTTAATCCGCCATGTCCATTGTTGAATCCACTCCTAAGAAACTTCAAAGAAGATGCCCATTGCGCCTTTCACTAAACTGTTGGCCATACCACTGACCCATGCTTTCACCTCTGAAACATAATCCAAGGTCTAATTGACTTGGGTACCATTTCCCCACCTTCTAATCCTAAGCCAAACACTACTCATAACCCACTCCCAAATCATACCAATGCTATCTTCCTATAAGAGAGCCCAGAATTTAATCCCTAAACTCAAATCACACCTATACACTCTCCCAAAATTTTCCCATATTTCCTCCTACACCATGTTAGCCTCGCTGATCAGGAACTGTCATTCCTTACCACAGAATGCATTGATGTTCGTACCTGTTCCAAAAAATGGAAGTATGGAATTATGAGAAGTGTTAAACCAACTCCTAGAGTTCGTGCTAAAATTTCCCTTATAGATGATCACTAATTTCCAGAAGTTTAGTACGCTATTCTTGAAAGCACAAAAATGGGCCTGAGAGTCAGACAATTGGATAGTACTGACCAATGAAGTCAATCTAAATGACATTGTCCAGATCATGTAAGAATCATTCAGGCAAACCAAAGATATTTTGCAGTATGATCGAGTTACTTGATACTCTGAAGCTACGAGGACACATGGTCCCTTCACCTTTAGTTATCCCCCCCGAATGGGAAGACCTGTATGAAGAAGACATTAAGGTTGTGGAATGCATTGACTTTACATGGAAAGATATAATTGTTGACACCAGATGGGGGGAAGAATTTGAAAATTCAAATAAAGAGAAAGTTTCAGAGAAAACTGGTTTGGTTGCCTACATGTGTGGGATGATATCATTTAAATAACTTCTCGAAGAAATAAACAAAGTGGAAGAACAACCTGAGATTGCCGAAGAAATAAGGTTCATGTTCTTCCCTTCTTCAGTAAATCACATGACCAGTTCACGGAGGCATTACCAGATCCCAAGCTCACTACTAGCCAATGACAAAGGGAAGGGCGTTGAAAACCTTCCTATGCCAGAAATGACCCTTGAGGAATGCAAGATACTCTATCAACTAAAGAAAACCCAAGATAACATCACTCTATGGGGTCTTTTCATGTCTTCCCAGCTACAAAAAAATGCCTTGATCAAATTGCTCACTTGACCCACAGTTCCTCCTTCCACCACACCGGAAGAAGAGATAAATTTATTTGGATCATTGACCTCTACCCAAATGTTATCCTTTTTTGAAGAAAAAATCCCCAGAATTGGGCCGGACCTTAATCATGCACTTAACATCTCCGTCGAAGTTATGGGGAAGATCGTACAACTCTCTCTTGTCGATAATGGAACCGACTTGAATGTATGACCATTAAGAACCTTCAAATGCTTAAGACTGAACGAAAGTGACCTATCTCCAACCTCCGCTGCTTTACGTGCCCACGATAATACCCGTCGGGAGGTGATGGGATTTATAAAACTTGTAATTGGGGATGGCCCTATAAACCATGTCGTTCAATTCTAAGTTATTAACATCCCAACTTATTTCAACCTGTTTCTCGGACAACCTTGGCTCCACAGTATCAAGGGTGTGTCTTCCTTACTTCTTCATAAATTGAAGTTCTTTACCGACGGACTAGTCATCACCATTTTGGCTGATGATGACAATGTCGAGGGTGAAATTACCAGTAATCCATTTCTCGAGATACAAAACGGGTCAAATGATATGCTCCTATAAGGATTTTGAGTTGAGCCACTTCTACTCCCAGTAGGGTACGATTTTAGAGAAAGGTTCTATCTAGAATATGACCCTCATGGCAACGTCAATGAGATTCAGATGTTCAAAAGCATGCAATTCATGCCCGGACTGGGGCTAGGGTAAAGACAGCAAATTATACTTGAGCCCATTGTGCTGAAAAAGGCTTTCCCTCCTTGTGGTTTAGGGTATCAACCATCAGAACAAGAGCTCAGAATTATCTGCCAGTCTTGACCAAAGAGAAGACTAAACTACATCCAAACTATCCCAGGTGCCTCCTTAAATGGACGATTCATTAAAGTGGGAGAACACTTTCCCTTTGGTGGCTTTTCGGAACCCTGGTATGACCATACAGACAAGAAGATGAAACCTTGAATGGAGATATTTTTCCAGGAAAGCTACCCATGGGTCAAAAGTTACCAACACCATGCACAACCGCTCATCAGAGATACTGAAGATTTCGAGGGAACTGACTCCGAAGATTCCTTCAACTTACTAACACTGGGGATGACACTTTGCATGGTTCATTCAAACATTAAATCACCGGATCCATACCACCTGATTAAAGTTGATGATACACCTCTCATCAACTAGCATACTGCATCGATTCTACATGTTGAAATCCCACCTAACCCCAATGTCTACCCCATTTATTCTTATGTTGTCTATCCTTGCTCAAATGTAATCGAGACCTCCTTTGATGACGTTATCAATGTTATTTTTCCTTTCAATGAAATAAACAAAGATTTTGAGTATCTTGTTGTGCCTTACATTAATTGTTTAGATTCTAATCAAACTTTTGATGATGATGATTTTGCAAATGAACAATTTTTAACTGGTCTAAATAAGGTTAATAACAAACAACATAATCGCGTTCAAGTTAAAGAAGAAGAAACTATTATTATTAACCTTGGTTATAGTAACCAACTGTGCGAGATTGGGATAGGGTCTACCCTCAATGAGAATGAGCGCACATAACTCGAAGAATTACTTAAGGAATTTATGCATGTCTTTGCATGGTCCTATGACGATATGCCCGGCATTAATCCTGAAATAACTCAACATGAGATCCCCACTCTTCCAAATTACAAACCGGTTAAACAAAAGTTGATAAATCTCTGCATCGAATGGTCTCTCAAGGTCAAAATAGCGGTGGTCAAGCAGTTGAAGGTGGGTTTCATTCGTGTGATCGAATATCCCACATGGCTAGACAACATAGTGCATGTGCTGAAATCAGGAGGGAAACTTAGGATGTGTGTAGACTATCAGGACTTCAACAAAACCTCTCTAAATGATGATTATCCGCTACCCAATATCGACATGATCGTGGACAACACAACCAGTCAGAAGTCGTTCATCGACGGGTTTGTCGGGTACATCCAAATTAAAATGCACCCAGATCATCAAGAAAAAACTGCGTTCATTACACTGTGGGGAACCTTTTGCTACATAAGTCGAGGTCTATGTGGATGATATGATTGTCAAATCCAAAACTAGAGAAGGTCATGTTCCCACTCTCCAAAAGTTCTTCGAACGTCTACAACGATTTTAGATAAGAATCAATCCACAGAAATGTGTCTTTGACGTTACAAAGGGAAAACTCTTGTGATTCATTTTTAGTGAGAAAGGGATAGAAGCAGATCCTGCCAAACTGAAAGCCATACTTGAGATGCCACCTCCCCTATTGGAGAAATAAGTCTGTGGTTTCCTTGGTAAATTGCAATACATCAGCCAACTATCCTCCATCTGCGAACCTATCTTCAAACTCCTCCAAAAGGATTGAACTGAGGTTTGGAACAAGTCCTGCAAAGAAGCTTTTGATCGAATCAAACAATATCTTACCCAACCTCCGGTAATCATGCCACCACAGCCTGGTCTCCCCTTGCTCCTATACCTAACCATAATTGACACTACAGTTGGAGCTTTGCTAGCCCAATACCTTTAAGATTCTAACAAAGAAAGAGCCATCTATTACGCTAGTCGTAAATTGGATGGGTACGAAGTCAACTGCACTGCTTTGGAAAAGGCATGTGTCGTGCTTATTTGGGTCACCCAAAAGTTATGACACTACATGGTCGCATTTCCCATCAAACTTGTATCCCGAATGGACCCCATCAAGTACCTTCTTGAGAAACCCGCCTTATCTAGTCAAATGGCTTGATGGTTGATGCTCCTAATTGAGTTTGATTTCGTGTATGTCACGCAAAAAACCATGAAAGGAAGAGGCATCTTTAACTACCTCTCTGACTACCACATAGAAGAAGATGATGAATGGATCTTCGAATTCCCAGATGAAAACATCCTCTGCGCTGCTCAAGAAAATCTCTGATGGAAAATGTTATTTAACGGCGCGGCCAACATAAAGGGATATGGAATTGGGATACTTCTGATCACCCCATATGACTCTACACTCCCATCTCCATCAAATTTGATTTTCCTTGCACCAACAACATGACTGAATACGATGCGTGTATGGTAGGCCTCAAAATTTCTCTCAATAAAGGAATTTGAAACATAGATGTCTATGGGGATTCTTACCTCATCATTGGTCAAGTGCTCAGAAAATGTAAGTTTAAGGACGAGAAGATCCAACCCTTCCATGTCCACTTAGAAAAAATAGCCTCTTAATTCCAAGACATCACCTTCCACTACCTACCTAGAGCAAAGAATAACCTAGCCGATGCCCTTTCTACCTTGGCCTCCATGGTCGACATGCCCGAAGGAATAATAATAGCCCCCTTCCTAGTTCAAAAGCAAGATAAACCAACCCATTGCCACCACATTGGGCTCATCACCAAAGAAGATCCCGATGTACCCAATTGTTGGTATTATGATATTTGGCACCTCCTTGAGCATGGTAGGCATCTCGAGGGTTCCAACAAGAAAGATAGAGCAACCCTTCGAAGACTGGCCGCCCAGTTCATCATATGTTACAAAGCACTATTTAAGAGAAATTTCGATGGAACCCATCTACACTGCATCGCAGGGGCTGAAATTAAAGAGGTAATGCAGAGAATCCACAGCGGGGAATGCGGGCCCCACATGAAAGGTCACATGCTTGAAAAGAAGATCATGTGACAAGGGTACTACTGGACAACCATGATCCAGGATTGCTGTAAACGCGAGAGTTGGATCCCCGGTGATTTAATAATTATCACAATTAAAAATGTTTAATTTCCTTTTCAATAAATGCGAAAGCGTTGAGATGGTTTTAACAAACCAAATTAAAACATCAATTCAAGTCCTAATATTTGCCTAAGTCATGATTAACAATTATATCCAAAGTTAGGCGAAACCAATTTAAAGCAAGTGACTTGAATAATCCAATTTTATCCAATATTTAATTTAAGTCCCAAATTAAATGAGTGTGAGAATTAAACCCAATTTTATCTTGAAATTAAACCTAAGCATGCGTTCTAAATTTTGTGCAAGATAAAATAAACACAGTCACACTACACCGCGATATACGAGGAAAAACCCACTAACGGGAAAAAACCTCAGGACGACCGTAGCCTCAAATCCACTAAAAACGGTATTACAAAATACAAGACAAAAGACTTACTTCCTAAACTCGAACCCTATCAAGTCGTGATGCTCCTTCTTGTATCAACCTCCAATTAGCGGATAACCAACGGACCTCCACCGTGGTCTCGGAAATCACCGATAGGACTTTAAACTGTCACCGTCACCCGAACATGGAGCCTTTCTCCAAACGGGTACAATCTCAACAAAGGTCTTCTTTGTGATGGGGTGTAGAAGCAAACCCGAAACGTCTCTTGAATTCGGTAGAGAAAACCGGTGCCAAAAACTCCAAGTAAGGACATGTATATATTGAACTTGGAATAAACAACAATGGGTGTAAACTAGAGTGTGTATGAATTTTCCATTAAAAATTAACACTCAAAACATGAACATTTTCCCTAATTAAATTTGCTCTCAAACTCTCTCTAAGAGTTGGATATGGAATGGAAAAGTTATCTTGGAAAATGTGTTTCCAGCACATAATAAAGTATGAAAAAGTTGGTTGAAAACCAAGTGGAGAAGTGGGGAAAAAACTGTCAAAAACTGCTCAAAACCGTTCCCGCCTGACGTCTCGTTCGAACGAACTTGACTCTCGTTCGAACGAGACTTCTAACGAGCGACCAGCCTGGACTCGTTAGAATCTCGTTAGATATCTCGTTAGAACGAAAACTCATTCGAACGACATATCGAACAACATATCGAACGACTGACCAGATTAGGGTCGTTGGCAAACTCGTTCGAACGAACCTGGTTCGAACGACAAAACTCGTTCGAACGAAATCTGGTTCGAACGAAAAAACTCGTTCGAACGACATTTCTAACGAACGTCCAGAAAGTTTGTAAAATTCGATTTTGGCCCAGAAACTTTTATAAACTTTTATATACTTATTTTTAAGTTTCTAATTGATTCTTTCTGAAAAATAAAATGCAGTTTTTATTAACCTAACACCCAATACAAATTGTTCCAAGCTCATATATAAATATAATTGCATTCATACCTTGGGAGCATGGAACTAAGTTGATGACGTACAAACGAGGCACATAAACTACGTCATGTTGATGATGCTTTATACTCTTTGCCGCTACGTCTTCAACAAACACTTCATAGGTCTTGAATATTACAATTAAATAAAATCCTATGAATAAATGTTTTTGTCCGAAATTGAGCCAAAACTATAAGAGGACTCAATTGGAAATTTGTGTCCTTACAAATCTCCCCCTTTGGCTATTCCGGGACAAAAACCAAACAAAAATCCTAAAGGGCCGTGAAGCTCTACTAGACTCAAAACATAACCCACCCAATCTTGACTCAACCCAAGGATCAAACTCTTTGCCATAGAAAGATGCCGCTTTAGAATAATTCCTGCACACTTAAGCAAGCTCATCAAATGCATAGGGAATATCAAAATATTAAATGCAATTAATTAATTACTCCCCCTAAATTAATTCTCCCTTTAAACACATGACCTACTTAGAAAGACGTCTCCCCCTAAGATAAATCTCCCCCAAACGAAGATACGATAATAATAGGATTAGATACCATTTCTCCCCCTATCATCATTCTCCCCCTTTTTGTTCGGGAATAGGCAAAGGATAAAGAACTAATAAATCGCATGTGAAAGCTTAAAGTGTTAAGACATGAAAGCATATGGGCAATTAAAAGCAAGGCAAAGATAAACGAATATCATATATATAGACATTAGAAATATACCAATATAGAACTTGCATATATATAGATATAAACACACACATGACACAAAATACAATAAGTTTGCACACTCGTATGGCAAAAATGTGTCATATGGAAACGGAAGTGTAGGGGTGTGAACTAGCAACAATGAAATTTAGACCCAAACACTTAAGAAACGTTCACGGAGTTCTCATTTGATTGCAAACGTCATCACAGTTAAATATAACCTCATGTGACAATATAAAGATTGAACTCAATGAACAAACATACACAATGCATACAAGCCTAGCATGATGATGATTCTACAAACCAAATAGAGTCATGACATTAAAGACAACTAGGATAAACGGACATTGTGCAAACCGTTGATATACCATCCAATTCTCCCTCAATGAGCATATATATTCTTTTGTTTGTGAATGAATATATCAAACAAACATAGGCCTTGGCAATTGCTTTTTGTTTAATGCCAAATATTCTGTTTTTAGGCCTTTGGATCACGTATTTCTTTTAGATCCAATCAACGGTGGCTTACTATCGCAAAGGACTTAATTCATCCTTTCGGAGCCCTTCCCCGTGCATATATTAATTTATCATGTTTTCATTTTTCGCACAAATCTCACATGCAACGGATTTTGACATGCACTAGTCCTCCTAGGTCATAGATATGTAGATGACTAGATTGATAGGAGAACACCTCAAAAAGCTCAAATATAACATGTGACATTAAGATTTCAAAAGAGCTCGTGCATGTGTGAATAGAGGCACATAGAAATAGAATCCATTTAATCAATACAAAATCCAACTACTCCATATAAAACATGGTAAAGAACATTTTAAGGATTGAAAATCTAAACCAAAAGTTCTAGCCACATGGAAGCATAGACGATAGGATTCAAACACAAATATATGCCACATAAAGTGTGTCAAACAAAAATACACACAAAACAAAATCTTTTTGAGTTTTTAACATTTTTAATCAAAAATAAATATTTACTCAAAAGGACAAACAAAAATCATTTGTATTTTTCATTAAGCTTAAATGAAATAAATAAACCACAAATGATAAACAAAAAATCTTTTTATATGATGCAGTCAATTCAAACACAAAATATAATACAAAAAGATAAACAAGTCATAATTACTAGCATGTGATATGAAATAAGGCAATGACTAGAAAATGACTAAACAAGCATACATTTAGCATGTGAATATAGCATTAAGTACAAACGCTAAAGTATGCAAACACTAACACATTCATCCATTAGATTTAGCAAGGGAGGAAGGATGTGAAAGTAAATGAGAATCAAAATCCCTATTTTGTAAGGTAACCAAGTCGGATTTCCTAACCCAAATTAATGAAGAATTACTATCTTGGGGTGTAGGAACATTAGCTATCGTGGTTACTTTACTATGGGATTTTCTAGGAATTCGTTTAAGATCTAAACAAAATTTCCTAAGATGACCTTGTCGACCACAAAGTGTACAACTAAGAATATGTCGAAAAGATTTATCTAAGGAGTGATCATTAAATGCATTCCTAGAAGATTCTCCTAAAACATTGGTTTTGACTTTAGGGTTAAAATCATTACAAGAATTGAAGCCTAAACCAAAAGTGTCATTTTTAATTTGGACCGTTCCTAACATTTTATCTAGTTTTTCAGAACGACACTCCAAATCAAATTTGACATTACTAGAATCTTTTAATTTATTTTCCAAATTCAAAATTTTAGATTCTAGTAAGACATTTCGCTCTTCAAAAGCAAGAAGCTCCTTTTTCAAGGATTCCATTAAACCCCTAAGGCTATCTCTCTCGCCTTCTACATAGTTAAGCTTCTCTTGAAGAGTCCTCTCATGAGTCTTAAGGTCTTCTATTAAGGCACTTTCATCAATGACCTTGACACTCTCTCTTAAACTCGCTTCTAACTTCAAATTAGCTCTTTTCAATTTAATAGATTCTTTATATAATTCATGAAAAGCATTTTGAAGTTCACTCATATCAACCTCTTCTTCATTTTCACTCTCTTCTTCTTTTTCACTCTCACTATCATCAAAAATAAGAGAATCATGTACAATGACCTTGGAAGTGGCATGTGTTATAATTTCATCATCCGATGAGTTCTCATTATCACTCACATGTGCCATAAAAGCCACAAAATTTTTCTTTGTGGGGGAATCGGGCTTTTCTTCCTTATCACTATCACTAAGGGTCACATTATATGAAATGGGTCGTTTACCCTCTTTCCTTAGTTTAGTGGGGCACTCAAAAGCCCTATGGCCATAACCTTCACAACCAAAACATTTATTAGACTCGTCCCTATCAACATTTTCATTACTAGGTTTAGGGATCTTCTCGCCTTTAGAAAACTTCTCGCTTTTATCATGTTTAGAAGATTCAAATTTCTTAAAATCATTTTTAACTTTATCTTTGTTAAATTTAAGAAATTTTCTAAATTTACGAGCAAACAAAGCCATATCTTCCGAGTCACTATCACTATCGCTCTATACTACTTGTTTAACCTCTTTGCGGGCTTTTAAAGCAACACCCTTTTCAATTTTCTTTTCAGTTTTAGAGGGAAACATATCTAGTTCATAGGTTTCTAAATCACCTACAAGCTCTTCTAATTTCGTAGAGGCTAAAGTGGGTAAAGAATTTAAAACGGTCACCTTTGGAATAAATCTATCGGGTAGGGACCTTAAAATTTTCTTTACAACACGGTTGTCAGGTATTTTCTCTCCCAAGTTAAAGGATGAATAAACAATGTCAGAAAGTCTGGCATAAAATTTATCAAAAGTTTCATTTTCATCCATTTTGATAGTTTCAAATTGAGTGGTGAGGTTTTGGAGTTTAGAAGCTTTAACGACACTAGTTCCTTCATGAGTTAATTGTAAAATATCCCAAGCTTCTTTAGCGGTTTCACACGTCATAATACGTCGGAATTCATCCGGTGCGACAGCGCTAAATAAGGCATTTAAACCATGGGAATTAAAATTTGCAAGCTTAAACTCATTTTCAGTCCATCTATCGACGGGTTTGGGAACTTGTTCATTTTCAATTAAATGTGTTGGTGGAGTCCAACCGTTAACAACAGACATCCAAACACGTTCATCGATAGATTTAAGTGCCGATTTCATTCGCGCTTTCCAATAAGCGTAGTTAGAACCATCAAAAATAGGAAATTTTGAAAATGGGGAAAAATCCATATTTAGCCAAAAAGTAAAGGATCTTTAACGAAATAATTTATCGTTTTTGGCTCTGATACCAATTTGTAAACGCGAGAGTTGGATCCCCGGTGATTTAATAATTATCACAATTAAAAATGTTTAATTTCCTTTTCAATAAATGCGGAAGCGTTGAGATGGTTTTAACAAACCAAATTAAAACATCAATTCAAGTCCTAGTATTTGCCTAAGTCATGATTAACAATTATATCCAAAGTTAGGCGAAACCAATTTAAAGCAAGTGCCTTGAATAATCCAATTTTATCCAATATTTAATTTAAGTCCCAAATTAAATGAGTGTGAGAATTAAACCCAATTTTATCTTGAAATTAAACCTAAGCATGCGTTCTAAATTTTGTGCAAGATAAAATAAACACAGTCACACTACACCGCGATATACGAGGAAAAACCCACTAATGGGAAAAAACCTCGGGACGGCCCTAGCCTCAAATCCACTAAAAACGGTATTACAAAATACAAGACAAAAGACTTACTTCCTAAACTCGAACCCTCTCAAGCCGTGATGCTCCTTCTTGTATCAACCTCCAATTAGCGGATAACCAACGGACCTCCACCGTGGTCTCGGAAATCACCGATAGGACTTTAAACGGTCACCGTCACCCGAACATGGAGCCTTTCTCCAAACGGGTACAATCTCAACAAAGGTCTTCTTTGTGATGGGGTGTAAAAGCAAACCAGAAACGTCTCTTGAATTCGGTAGAGAAAACCGGTGCCAAAAACTCCAAGTAAGGATATGTATATATTGAACTTGGAATAAACAACAATGGGTGTAAACTAGAGTGTGTATGAATTTTCCATTAAAAATTAACACTCAAAACATGAACATTTTCCCTAATTAAATTTTCTCTCAAACTCTCTCTAAGAGTTGGATATGGAATGGAAAATTTATCTTGGAAAATGTGTTTCCCGCACATAATAAAGTATGAAAAAGTTGGTTGAAAACCAAGTGGAGAAGTGGGGAAAAAACTGTCAAAAAATGCTCAAAACCGTTCCCGCCTGACGTCTCGTTCGAACGAACTTGACTCTCGTTCGAACGAGACTTCTAACGAGCGACCAGCCTGGACTCATTAGAATCTCGTTAGATATCTCGTTAGAACGAAAAATCGTTCGAACGACATATCGAACAACATATCAAACGACTGACCAGATTAGGGTCGTTGGCAAACTCGTTCGAACGAACCTGGTTCGAACGACAAAACTCGTTCGAACGAAATCTGGTTCGAACGAAAAAACTCGTTCGAACGACATTTCTAACGAACGTCCAGAAAGTTTGTAAAATTCGATTTTGGCCCAGAAACTTTTATAAACTTTTATATACTTATTTTTAAGTTTCTAATTGATTCTTTCTGAAAAATAAAATGCAGTTTTTATTAACCTAACACCCAATACAAATTGTTCCAAGCTCATATATAAATATAATTGCATTCATACTTTGGGAGCATGGAACTAAGTTGATGATGTACAAACGAGGCACATAAACTACGGCATGTTGATGATGCTTTATACTCTTTGCCGCTTCGTCTTCAACAAACACTTCATAGGTCTTGAATATTACAATTAAATAAAATCCTATGAATAAATGTTTTTGTCCGGAATTGAGCCAAAACTATAAGAGGACTCAATTGGAAATTTGTGTCCTTAAAATTGCACCACCTATGTCCGAAGATGCCTCAAATGCCAAAAGTTCTCCAACCTTCAACACCTGCCTTGGCGTGAATTGTACAACATGACTTATCCCTAGTCGTTCTCCACCTGGGGCATCGACATCATAGGGAAGTTTACACCTAAGGCCTCCGACGGGCATGAGTTAATTCTAATTGCCATTGATTACTTCACCAAATGGGTCGAAGCTGAGTCATACGCAGTTTTGAACGCCAAGAAAGGGGCCAAATGCATTAAGAAAAATATCATTTACCGATATGAGGTCCCGCACGAGCTAGTTAAGATAATGGGTTGAATTTTGAGGTAGAAGTCACAAAAGTGGTCAATGAGTATGGGATCCGGGGACATAAATCCTCTACCTACCGACCTCAAACCAATGGTGCAATCGAAGCCGCCAATAGGAACCTCAAAGCAATCATGAGTAAGATGACTGAAGGCTGTCGAGATTGGTCCGACCGAATCCCATACGCCCTTCAGGGCTACCAAACCTAAATCTGAACCTCTATTGGGGCTACCCCTTACTCTCTAGTTTATAGCATGGAATTAATCCTATCCGGGTAGATAGAAATCCCTTCACTTCGTGTCATGCTCGAAAGCCAAGTTAGTGAGGAGGACTGGCATCAAAGCCACCTCGATGAGCTATTACTCTTGGACGAGAGGAGACTGAAAGCACTATATCATATACAAGGGTATCATTATCATTAAGCGAGTTCATTGAATAAGAGAGTCAAGGACTGTAGTGTTCGAGAAGGGGATATAGCCCTCAAAGAAATAGTAGATCCCATCTGGGACCCAGAGGTAAATTCAAGCCCAATTAGAGTAACCCATACATTGTGAAGAAGATATTATCCAGCGATACCGCCATGCTCACCAACTTAGATGGAGAAGAGATGGCTCTTCCAGCCAAATCTCGACCATCTCAAGAAATTTTACCCCTAGTCTGAAATCTCGACGCACTATGACTCTTCTCGTCTCCCTTCTATTCTAAAAAATCTTCATTTTCATCTACCCAAAGCTACATGGGCCTGATCCTCTGCAAGAACCATTTTCAAAAAAACTAAAAAAATTCATAAAGCCCTAGAGGTATGTTGGCATCTCATACATCTTACATGAGCACGACCCTTTCTTTTTCACAAAAAAAACTATTCTTTTCCTATTCCTGAGAACGACGTTTCATTCTAACATGTACTTGAACAAAAGGATTATGCATGCCTCAGCGAACGGTATAAATAATACAAAAATAAAAAATTCATCAAAGGGCACAGTTAGATAATAAAAAACTTGTTTATTTCACTATTAGGAGATTATAGTGCAATTACATAAGAAAAGGAACGGATAACTCCCTTCCCCTTACCTTCCTAAAAAGCCAAATAAATTCCCAAATTTATTCCCCATTACAAAACAAACTCTCCAAGAGTCCTCCCCACAGCTACCAGAGGAGCTCACTCTGTCATCATCTACATCATGGGGTCCCTAAGCTTCCTCTGCCTGAATGGAGTGCTGCAGACGCTCCATGGACTGATAATCTCGAACCAGCCTCAGAAAAACTACCACACCTCCCTCCATGGTATCGGATAAGACAACCCACCTTTGTCGAGTCTCCACTTCTAACATCTTGCTGACTACTCCTTTCCACAACCACTTCATATAATCCCCAGGTATTTGCCAAACACTTCCAATAGACTAAAAGGGACGGGTCGACGGATGCCGACTCTCCCACAAAGAGCCAAGTTGCATGCACAGACGCTCTATTAGATCTTCTATCGAAAAAAAATCTAGTGTCCGAGGTGTCATGACCTGCTCCCAGCCAAATTAGTGCAAAAACTGCCAAGGGAAATAGAAAGAGGTCTATCTGAGACCAACCAGCCGAACATACGGGTATTCCCCCAGTTCTAGAATAGGCCGCAGCTATCCCCACTAAGGCACTAACTAGTACATATTTAGAGCCCCATGCTCCATAAACTAGTTCTCCCAGCTCTCGATATCCTGACCAACACTGCTGAAATAGCGCAAAAAGAAGTTGGGTACAACCGACAAAGGATATTCCGGAGGATTCACTAGGTGGAATCTTCAGATAACCACATGAACATCATCATAGGTTTACCCCTCAGAAAGTTACAACGACCTTCACGCCAGGCATCCAGGCCATTCCGAGTCTCCGCAGTATCACCACTGTAGGATTACGATGGTAGGACATCCATAAAGTAATAGCTGCAAGTTGTGGGTCAACCGTTAGTTCCCCAGTTACCATCAGCAATTTTGAAACAGGCCCAGAACGACGACTATAGCATATCCTACATCACCAACCTCTTGCAGATGCAAATACTGCAGCACCATTGGAAGAGAAATCATTCCTCCGGTAACCAAGGATCTACCCGTCGAGGGCGATACACGGAGAAGTCTAACCAACAACTCCCGGGGAGAATGAGAAAATTCAGGCATAGCACCCGCTACACTAGGGTTTATTCCCAATATGGAAGAAAATTCCTCATAAGTCGGACAGACTTTTTCTAAGCCAAAGCGGAATACATGGTCTTCGGGGTAGCAAAATTGTACCGCCGCCATCATCATGTTCCACTCTATGGGCCGATTATTCCATAAAGAGACTCGACGCATGATGAAAGCATCATAGTCAATGTTGTAGGATCACATTGCCTCCAAAGTCTTGAGGTAGGTTGCAAACTCAACACTACCAGGGAGAGCCATCTTAGTGAACAAGAAAGTAGGAATGTGAAGGTGTGATGAAAACACTCCACCCTTACCCCTTTTTATACTTGAAAACCCTCACAAAAAGACATAACCCCTGCACAAATCGAAGGAAATCCTGCCCCACAAGCTAACAAAGGCCGAAGAGAGTACCATTCAAAGCCTTGATTGATTAGACTAAACTGACATGCCGATAGGCATGACAAGGGGCTTACCGATTGGCACCCCCTATTTTTGGAAACTTACCTTTTCTCCTTTTTTGCCAAAAAAAAAATCAGAAAACTCAATAAATTGATGTTCTCCACAGAGTTTCAAATTCCCATTTTCATCTTTATATAATTCCCCAATATCAAAAAAACTTCCTTTCAAAACTTCCAAAAATATTTCTTTTTACAGTCTCAGCAGCAAAGTAAAAAGCACATGTGCATGCATTCATTCATTAATTATTAATAGAAGATAATCAAAAAACTTCATTGCATTGCATAGATATTTCTCTGTGTTACATCAATCTTACAAGAAATAAAAAAAAGAAAAAATAATTGGACTCAGACCGAACCCAGATTCTCTCTCTCTCTCTCTCACTTGCCTTTCCCCTTTATCACGTAAGAGCTTCCACCCCTGCGACGCGCTCCCTTTACCCTATGGTAAGATAATGCACCATCGCTACCTGAAAAAGACTCCTCCCTGGATGAGGTCGATGAAACCAACAAAAAAGGAACAGGGACCGCGTCTCGAATATGGGTAGTAACTGAAGATATCCAGTCCCTAATATCCATCAGCCAAGTAGTGAACACCAGACATGATGCAAGAAAATATAAAATCAGCATAAAAAAGAAAAGATCAAGAGAAACCAATAAGAAGGAAAGGAAAATAATAGAAAGATACACCAAAGGATGAAGAACCTCTCTGTCAAGCCCAACTCCTTCGAATCCATCGCATGAGGATGATGCAACATAGGCACCATCCTTCCATCTGCCCGTCGGATGTTGTATGAAGGGGTATGCAACCTTACAAAGGGGACCTCCGATGTTGCCTCTGCCGTAGATGTCGAAGGACTGCCACCGTTGGGGGAAGACCCCCATGGCCGACTCGAACCCACAGGAAGGAAGGGTAGTGCATCATATATGATGGGCACCATCAGCCACCTCATCACAAAGTCCATATAATCATACGTCATAGTTGTATCGGTGTACATCTTATAGGACTCATCAATCATCACCGCGATCCTATCATCCTCGGACAACATCCTCTCCTACCTCATAGACATAGGGGGACTGGAAGGTGCCACCACCACCTCCTCCTCAGCAATCGATCAGACCACCCTCTCCCCAAGATACCAAGAGTGGCCAGCAAATGCATCATCTGCGCATTCACCCCCATTAACCCCGTGTCCTGAACGGTCATCCCCCAACGGTAAAAGGTCACCTAAAAAATCCCCAGTAAATATAAGTCAATACAGAATCAGAGCACATAAAAGACCAGGAATAAAGAAGAAGAAAGTATTACCCTATCACTGGTCAGGACATTCAAGACTTGGCGCACTGCCTCCAGAGAGAGAGACCTCCTCAACTGCTGATTAGCCTTCCACCACCGATACAATCAGAAAAGTACCCAATGGTCTCATCCTTGAAAGAAATTAGTTTGGTATTACACCCAATCACCTCATAAAACCACGTCTGCCAAATACAAAAAAACACAATCAAAAGAGACACATAAGGACAAATGCGAATGCATGAAATGAAAATGCGAAAATTAAAGAATATGTCAAGAAGATACGTGGCTCCAGTGAAAGACGATCAGATTCACCGGCTGAATGCATCCAGAGAAAAGTAAAGGGTCGCCAAAGTCAGGCTCCCCCAATCATAGAGAGGGATGTTTGAAAACATCCTCAAGTATGGTAAAAACCACAAGTGGATGACGTCGCCGCTCGACACCACCAGAAATCCCCCCAACACCAGCAGAATAAACAACTGAGCTATCTGCCTCACCTGTAGCCTGTCCTCCACCTCAATCACCTTTCCCAGCAAAACACCCCTCAGCAGGGACAGCCGGATAGAATCCCTAGATACTATCCTCCCCACATCATCAAGTGCCACCCGCATCGCCTCCAGCCTCACTCGCAATAAGGGATCCACCTCTATATGCTCTCCATCACAATCCAGCCCCAACAGCTGGTGCACATCTATGGGAGTCACAGTCATCTCCCAAAAACCAAAAAGGAAGGTGTGGTTAGTGTCCCACCACCTCTCCCCTAGAGTGCATTAAACTGCCGTCGAACGAGGCATCTCATCCAACACAGATGCCAACCTCCCAAAGCCTGCTGATGATACCACCCAATACACCATTGGTTGGAGATGCTCCCAGACATCCTTAAGCCCCGTCGTCCCGTGGGCACGTATAGTCGATAAAAAAATATCATACTATAAAAAAAAACTTGTCAAAATTCAAGAAAAAAGGGAAACCACCAAAAAAATAATGCCAAAAGCCATTTCACTTACATAACCGCTAGGGTTCACCACCCTCGAAGGTCGATGACACGACAGCTGGCACAGCAAAGTTCGCTCATCCATACCTGGCTCAAATGAATCAAAAGAGTTCTCACTCCCTAAAGCAAGAGGCGCTCGGGCCCTCCATTCCACATTCGCCCAGTTGTCAACAGCCAACCACTCCTTGTGTACCATAGTGCTCACAAAAGCGGCCATTTTTTAGATTGTAGAATGCTAGAATGATTCCCTAAAGAAAATTACAGAGAGAGAGAAGTTAAGAAACTGTGAAAAATGAGGGGAACTCGCCTCCTTTTTATAGGATGCCAAGGGTCATGCAGATCGGCGCTGACCCCAAACGGGACGATCGGCACTACCCATTAATCTACTTAAGGGAGTCCAAAATTTCATGCCACTAATGAATGGCACCCTCCACACCATACCGACCGGCACCCCCCTCAAATTTTCGTACAAAAATTCCCAATAAATACTAGAATACCATGAAAAATCCTCAAAAAATTCCTAAAAATCCCGAAAAGGATTTAGAACATGTTCACCATGAAAATTTCACACTCCCTAAGGCAGAACCCCTAATTCCCCATCAAAACTCTCAAAAGCCAAGTAAATCTCCTCCCGACAACGTTGTCGGATGACCCATAAGGCATACCAAACTTAAGGATCATCTCCTATTCAAAGGTCTCAAATTTCCTCGACAAATACGTCGAAACCCTAGACCACCTAATGACTTCCCTAGTCGAATCTACAGCATCGAATTGGTTGTTCCCGCTACAAAGTCTCCAAAAGATATGAGGATTTCCCCAGTAATCATATCTCGGCTCAAATCAAAATCTCGAGGTAATTTCCCCGGCAGAGTTCCTTGAGAACATATCAATTTAAGCCCTCAGAATTGGCTCTGACCCGCAGAATTGGTGATCTTAATTTAAGCCCTCGGAATTGGCATCGACCCACAGAATCTGTAATCTCAATTTAAGCCGACAGAATTGGCTTCGACCGGAAAAATTGGTCATCTCACACTCAATCCCTCAGAATTGGCTTCGACCTGCAGAATTGGTCATCTCAACTTAAGCCCTCATAATTCTCTTCGATCCGCTAAATTGGTCATCTCAATCTAAGCCCTCAAAATTGGCTTCAACCCACATAATTGGTCATCTAATCTTCAAGACCTCGGAATTGGCTTTGACCCGCAGAATTGGTCATCTCGATTTAAGCCCTCAGAATTGGCTTCGACCCACAGAATTGGTCATCACAACTTAAGCCCTTAGAATTTTCTTCGACCCATAAAATTGGTCATCTCAACTTAAGCCCTCATAATTGGTTTCGACCCATAGAATTGGTCATCTTAACTTAAGCCCCTAGAATTGGCTTCCACCCCCAGAATTGGTCATCTCAACCTAATCCCTCAGAATTAGGTCCGACCCGTAAAATTTATCATCTCAACCTAAGCCCTCAGAATTAGCTTCAACCCGCAGAATTGTTCATTTAAATTTAATCCCTTAGAATTGTCTTCGACCCGCAGAATTGGTTATCTCAACTTAAGCCCTCAAGATTGGCTTCGACCCACAGAATTGGTCATCTCACACTTAATCCCTCAGAATTTGCTTCGACCTGCAGAATTGGTCATCACAACTTAATCCCTCAGAATTAGCTTCGACGCGTAGAATTGGTCATTTCAACTTAAGACCTCAGAATTTGTTTCGACCCATAGAATTGGTCATCTCAACTTAAGCCCTCAGAATTGGCTTCGACCCGCACAATTAGTCATCTCAACTTAAGCCCTCAAAATTGGCTTCGACGCGTAGAATTGGTCATTTCAATTTAAGCCCTCAGAATTGTCCTCGACCCGTAGAATTGGCTATCTCAACTTAAGCCCTCGGAATTGGCTCTGACCCGCAGAATTGGTCATCTCACACTTAAGCCCTCAGAATTGGCTTCGACCCGCAGAATTGGTCATCTCAACTTAAGCCCTCAGAATTTGCTTCCACCCGCAGAATTGGTCATCTCAATTTAATCCCTCATAATTGGCTTCGACCTGTAGAATTGGTCATATCAACTTAAGCCCTCAGAATTGGCTTCGACCCGCAAAATTGGTCATCCTCATCTTTAGGTCCTCAGAATCATCCTCGACCCTCTGAATCGGTCATCCTCATCCTTAGGTCCTCATAATCATCCTCGACCCTCTGAATTGGTCACACTGTTTCAAAGGCATCATGCGGGGTTTATTCGACGGCTATCATTTGTTCCAAACTCACTCCTCGAGGGGTCTATAGACACCCCATTCTAGCACCCCCAACCTCTCCTTAGGTCCCTAGCACCTCCCTTCATCATTTTAAACCTAAGTCATACCCCAGGTACTGACCTAGAGGCCATAGGACGTTCCTAGGCTCCGTTTGACAAAAATTCAAACATTTTAGCTCGACCGAGACTGAATGAATCTTCAAAGGGCACTAAACCCCCTTTCCAACATTCTGCCCCGTGTGCGATTCTGACTTAACATGTGGATGAACGACATGTTCTCTCTCGAAACTCAATCAGGAAGCCATCGGACATTTCGAGGCTCCGTTTAACCAAAGTTAACTCTTTAGCTTGACCGAGACCAAATAAATCTTCAAAGGGCAGATAAACACCTTTCCAACGGTCCTCCCTATACACGATTCTGACTTACAGTACGGACGAATAATCCATTTTACTCTAAAAGCTCACTAATTGCTTCCAGGACTTGGTTGACTAAAGTCAAATTCCCAAAATGAGTCAATCTATTTGTAATGTTCAAGTACATCTCCTAACCTTTCCAATGGTCTGCCCCATGCGCGATCCTGACTTACCATGCCGATGAACGATCCATTTCGGTCTAATGATTCCTCGTCTAAAGGTCTGATGAATGCTTTCGAGCCAAATTTGACCCAAAGTCAACACTCGAACTCGGGAGAACTCCAAATACTTTCAAAGGTCTCCAAAGTACCTTTCCAATGGTTTTCCCCATGTGTGATTCAGATCAAGAGTTTGCGCTCTACGACCGATTTTCCAAAGGAACCTGAAAGAGACTGCCAAACGACAGGTTCCAAACCCTGCCTATCGGCAGTATGTTAAAACACACCTGACGATTGGCAGGACTAGGGCTATTCCGATCAGCAAAGCCCTGGGACTATAAAAAGGAGGGTCTACCCTCATTGCAAGAGACACAAGATATGAAATCCATCACTCTCAATAAGCTCAGAAAACCTCTCTCGAAGTCAGCGTGATTTCCACATCCAAATCCTTTTTCAACCTTCACCTTTCATCATCTTTTTCATCAAATGTGGGGAATTAACTACCCTCCCTCATAACTCAAGTGCAAAGGCTACTCTCCAACATCCAAGATCAAGCTCAAGATCTTCAGGAAGGTCCTACTTTCTCAACTCTCTCTTTAAATTCTCCTAAATTCGCATTAATTTGTTTTATTACTTAGCACTTTTATTCTCTCATCTCACATATCCTAATATAACTTTTTATTTCGTATTATTGCACATCTCTTATTTTCATATAAATAAAAATTGAAAAATAAGAAAAAGAGGGTTTGCTCATAAATTCCAAACGAGAATTCTCACACTTTTCTCACAACTAAAACACTCTTTTACATACACACACATATAAGAGAAGTACCCGGTTGTATTTATGGGATAAATCCCACCCCTCTTTTTGCATACGAACTACGTGGACTTTGATGCCTCTATAGGCTACTTAGGCGTCTCGAGGTAAAACCCGAGGCTCGAGTCCTTTTTCCTACTTTTTTCCTATTTTTTCTATGTTCTTTAAACTTAACTGTCTTAGACTCTCTCTATATATATTTGTTGTTGATGGAGTATTATTTCGTATGCGTTATCATTCCCTCATAATGATCAGCGCTAGGATAATTGCGTTAATCCTATTTTTTAATTTTGCTTTTAAGAACATTCCAATGGTTGACTGGTTATCTATCTTCCTTGATACAAGTCGATGATTCCTATCTCCACCACATATACGCATGCACACATATCATGGGGAAATAAAGGAAAATATCAATAACCCATGAGAGACATTAAGGGCGGAATGGGTGCCTAACACTTTCCCATTTCATAGCATAGCCTCCGGATCCTTTTCGAATCATTTCGGTTTTGTATGTATCAGTATGTCTTTGGATGTTGTCTTTCGGGATGGCTCCCTTTTCTTTTATCTATTTTGATTAAAATAAACTAGCGACTCCATATCTCTACATTTTTTACCTCATCACCGACGCCATCCTTAAAACTCCAGAGAGGGATGAGCGGGACCAAGACCCTATCGATGTTGAAGATGCCCCTCTTCTTCGTCCCTCCTGTCGCGAGGATCGGGGGATGGACATACAACTCTTAGGAACCGATTACATAGTAACGCGACCCCTAATTTGGGAGCACGAAGATAATTTTAAAATATCCATACTCTTAGGCCTAAAAACATAAACATTCCATTAGAGGGAGAAACCATAAAGTAACCCCAGAACGACACGGTGAGAGGCACCAACACCTCGCACGGGAGAGGCACCAACCGCAAATGGCCCCGTGAGAGGCACCAACACCTCTCATGGGACCAATGCAACTTGAGGGAGCATACCATGTGCTCATGGGGACCCTAGTTCGATATCATGGTGATAATTTTTAAATATCTGGACTTACGCTTCAAAACATGTCATTTGAGGATAAAACCCCTAAACACCCCCCAAACGACCCCGTAAGAGGCACCAACACCTCGCACGAGATCAATGTAACTCATAAGAACTGATTGTGTGGTCACGGGACCCCCGACATGAGATCATGATGATAATTTGGTAAAATCTAGGATTAGCATTAAAAACATAAACATGATGTTAGAGGGAGAAACCCCGAAACACTCCCCAAATGGCCCCATGAGAGGCACTAACACCTCTCACGTGACCAATGGGGCTCGTTGGAGCTGACCGCGTAATAAAAGGACCCTTGGTTTAAGAACATAATGATAACTTGAGAATATCTATACATAGGCTTAGCAAACAAGCCGTTAGAGGGTGAAACCCTGAAACACCCCCAAAAAGGCCCGGTGAGAGGAACTGACACCTCGCATGGGACCAAGTTAAATCCTAGGAACTGACTGGGTGGTCACAGAACCCCCAGTTTGATAGAACAATGATAATTTGAGAATATCTAGATTTGCGATTATAAATACAAACATGTTCTTATAGGGAGTAACCCCAAAACACCCTTCAAATCGACCTGTGAGACGTGCCCTGTGAGATGCCCCAACACCTCGTACGAGAGAAATGAAGCTCGTAGGAACTGACCGCGTGGTTAAAGGACCCCCAATTTGAGAGGACCTCCGTAATATGAGAATATCTAGACTTATCCTTAAAAACATAAACATGTCGTTAGAGGGAAAAACACTGAAATACCCCCCCAAATGGCCCGGTGAGAGAAACCAACACCTCTCACGGGACCAATGCAACTCGGACGAACTAACCAGCTGGTCATGGGACCCTTGGTTTGAGAATGCAACAACAATTTTAAAATATCTAGACTTAGGCCTAAAAGCATGTCGTTAGAGTCTGAAACCCCTAAATACCCCCAAAAGTCCTTGTGAGAAGAATCAACACCACGTACGGGACTAATATAACACATAGGAACTAACTACATGGGCACGGGAACCCTGGTTTGAGAGAACAAAGATAATTTGAGAATATATAGACTTAGTCTTCAAAATTAAAACACGTCGTTAGTGGGAGAAACCACAAACACACACTAAATGGCCAAGTCAGGGGCACCAACACCTCATGCGAGACCAATGCCACTTTTATGAACTGACTTTGTGGTTAAGGGACCTCCGTCTTGAGAACATTAGGATAATTTTAAAATACCTAGACTAAGGATAAAAACCATGTTGTTAGAGGGAGAAATACTAAAATGGCCCCCAAACGACCATGTGATAAGCACCAACACCATGCACAAGACCAATATAATTTATAAGAACTGACTGCGGGGTCATAGGACCACCGGATTCAGAGCGCGGTGATAATTTGTTACTATCCAGATTAGGCTTTAAATCATAAACATGTCATTAGAGTGAAAAACCCCAAAACACCCCCAAGACGGCCCCATGAGAGGCATCAACACCTCGCAAAGGACCAATGTAACTCGTATAAGCTAATCGTGTGGTCACGGGACCCCCAACTTTAGAACACGATGATAATTTGAGAATATCTAGACTTAGGCTTAAAAACATGTTGTTATAGGGAAAAACCTTGAAACACCTCCTAAACGGGCCTACGAGAGGCACCAACACCTCGCAAGGGACGAATGCAACGTATAGGAAGTGATTGGGTGGTCGTGGGACCCCGTTTTGAGAATATGACGATAATTTGAAAATATATATACTTTGGTTTAAACATAAACATGCCGTTAGAGTGAAAACCCCCAAAACACCCACCAAGCAACCCCATGATGGGTTCAACAACTTGCATGAGACCAATACAGCTCATAGGAACAGACCGTGTGGTCATGGAACTCCCGATTTGAGAGCTTGATGATAATTTGAAGATATCTAGACTTAGGCTTAAAAACCTGGGACCAATACAACTCGTAGGAATTAACTTCATGGTCACGGGACACCCAGTTTGAGTGCACGACGATAATTTCATAATATTTGGACTTAGGCTTAAAAACATAAACATGTCGTTAGAGAAAAAATCCAAAAACTCCCACGAAATGGTTTGTGAGAGGCATCGACACCTCGAATATGATGAATGTAGTTCGTAAGAGTTGATCGTGTGGTCACGGGACCCCCAGTTCGACAACACGATGATAATTTGAGAATATCTAGACTTAGGCTTAAAACTATGTCGTTATAGTGCAAAATCTCGAAATACCCCCAGACGGCCCTGTGAGATGCACCAAAACCTCATGGGTACCAATGTTACTCCTAGGAACTTACTTCATGGTTATGAGACCCTCGATTTGAGAGCACGATGATAATTACATATTATCTATACTTTGGCTTAAAAACATACCCTCAGAAGGCGAAACCTCAAAACACGCCCCAAACGACCGCATGAGGGCACCAACAACATTCACGTGACTAATGTAGCTCGTAGGAAGTAACTTTGATTTGAGAGAATCGTTGTAATTTGAAAATATCCAGACATAGGTTAAAAACATGCACATTTCATTAGAGGGAGAAACCCCAAAACATCCTCCAATTGACCCCATTAATGGCACTAACACCTCGCACGGGACCAATGCAGTTTGAGGGAATTGACCACATGGTCACGAGGCACTCAGATTCAGAGCCAGGTGGTAATTTAAAAATATCTAGACTTAGTCTTAAAAACATATCGTTTGAGTACGAGACCCCGAAACACCCCCCAAACAGCCTCGTGAGAGGCCTCAACACCTTGCTCGGGACCAATGTAACTCGTAGGAACTGACATTGTGGTCACGGGACCCCGGTTTGAGAGAACAAAGATAATTTGAAAATATCTAGACTTATACTTCAAACATAAACGTGCGGTTAGAGGGTGAAACCCCGACACATCCCCCCCAAATGGCCACGTTAGGGGAACAAACTGCTTGTATGGTACCAATGCAACTCCTAGCAACTAATCGCATGGTCACGGGATCCTTGATTTGAGAACAAGGCAATAATTTGAAAATATCTTGACTTAGGATTAAAAACATGTCGTTTGAGGACGATACCCTAAAACACCCCCAAAATAGCAGCGTGAGTGGCACCAACACCTCGCATGGGACCAATGTAGCTCGTAGGAACTGACCGTGTGGTCATAGGACGGTTTATTGGATAACACGACAAAAATTTGATAATATCTAGACTTTGGCTAAAGAACGTGTCGTTAGAAGGTGAAATCCAGAAACACCCCCCCCCCAAATGTCCCCATAAGAGGCACCAACACCTTGCACGGGACCAATACAACTCGTAGGAACTGAGTGCTTGGTCACACGACCCCCGGTTTGGGTAATTTCAGAATATCTAGACTTAGGCCTAAAAACATAAACATGTCGTTAGAGGGAAAATCCCAAAACCCCCCATGAAACGACCCCATGAAAGGCATCAACACCTCGAATGGGATCAACTCACTTAGAAGGAGTTAATCCCATGGTCATGGGACCCCCGGTTTGAGAACATAGGGATAATTTGAGAATATCTAGACTTAGGCTTAAAACATGTAATTATAGTGCGAAACCCCGAAGCGCACCCAGACGGCCCCGTGAGAAGCACCAACACCTCACATGGTACCAATGTTACTTGTAGGGACTAACCGCATGGTTAGGAGACCCACGGTTTGAGAGCATGGAAATAATTAGAGAATATATAGATTTAGACTTAAAAACATACCATCATAGGGAGAAATCCTGAAACACCCCCAAAATGGCCCCATGAGAGGCACCAAAACCTCGTACATGACTAATATAGCTTGTAGGAATTGACAATGAGGTCTCGGGACCCCCAATTTGAGACCGTGGCAGTGATTTAAAAATATTCAGACTTAGGCTTAAAAACAAAAACATGTCGTTAGAGGGTAAAACCACGAAACACCCCCAAGTTGGCCCTGTGAGATGACCAACACCTCGCACCGGACCAATGCTGCTCATGGGAACTGATTGCGTGGTCACAAGACCCGTGATTTGGGAATATGATGATAATTGAAAAATATCTATGCATAGTCTTAAAAACATGTCGTTAGAGTATGAAACCCCAAACACCCCCCAAACAACACCGTGAGAAGTATAAACACCTCGTACGGGACCAATGTAACTCATAGGAACTGACCGCATGGTCATGGGACCCTTGACTTAAGAGTAGACCGATAATCTAAAAATATCTAGACTTAGGCTTAAAAACATAGACATGCGGTTAAGGGGTGAAACCCCGAAACACCACCTAAACGACCCCATTAGAGGACCAAACACCTTGCATGGTACCAATGCAGCTCATAGGAACTAATCGCATGGTCACGAGAACCCCAATTTGTGAATAAGACGATAATTTGTAAATATATACACTAAGGCTTAAAAACATGCCGTTAGAGGAAGAAACCTCGAAACACCCACGAACATCACCGTGAGAGGGACCAACACCTCGCATTGGGCAAATGAAACTTCTAGAAACTAACCTCGTGATCGCGAGACCCACGATTTCGAAACACAACAAAAATTTTAGAATACATAAACATGGGATTAAAAACATGTCTTTAGAAGGCGAAATCTAGAAACACCCCCCAAACTGCCCCGTGAGAGGCACCAACACCTTGCACAAAACAAATGCAACTTTTAGGAACTAACTGCGCAGTCATGCGACCCCCGATTTGAGTGCACAATGATAATTTCAGAATATCTAGACATAGGCTTAAAAGCATAAACATGTCGTTAGAGGTAAAAATGTCGAAACTCCCACGAAATGGCCCCGTGAAAGGCACCAACACCTCCAACGGGACCAATGCAGTTCGTAGGAGTTAATCTCGTGGTCTTGGGACCCGTGGTATGAGAACACAACGATAATTTGTGAATATATACATTTAGTCTTAAAAACATGCCGCTATAATATGAAACCCCGAAACACCCCCCAAGCGTCCTCGTTAGATGCACTAACACTTCGCATAGGACCGATTCAACTCATAGGAACCGACCGCATGCTCATAGGACCCCTGATTTTAAACCACAATGATAATTTTAAAATACCTAGAATAAGGGGTAAAAACATATCTTTAGGGTGTGAAACCCTTAAACACCCCCCAAACGGCCTTTTGAGAGGCACAAACACCTCCAACGTCACTAACCCCGATCGCGTGGTAACGGGACTTCGAATTTGAGACCATAACGATAATTTGACAATATCAAGACTTGGTCTCAATAACATAAACATGTCGTTAGAGGGAGAAACCCTGAAACACCCACTAGATGGCCCCGTCACAGGTACCAACACCTTGCATGGGACTAATACGGCTTGTAGGAACTGACTGAGTGGTCATGGGACCCTGAATTTTAGAAAACGATGATAATTTGAAAATATCTAGACTTAGTCTTAAAAACTTACCGTTAGAGAATGAAACCCAAAAACACGCCCCAAACAGCCCCTTGAGAGGCACCAACACCTCGTACTGCACCAATGTAGCTTATATGAACTAACCACATGGTCATGGGACCCTCGGTTTGAGAGCGCGGCGATAATTTTAAAATATCTAGACTTAGGCTTAAAAAAATAAACATGTTGTTAGAGGGTGAAACCACGAAACGCCCCCCCAAACTCCCCCGTTAGAGGCCCAAACACCTTGCATGGTACCAATGCAGCTCTTAGGAACTAATTGCATGGTCACGGGAACCCCGATTTGAGAACAAGGAGATAATTTGAAAATATCTACACTAAGGCTTAAAAACATGTCGTTAGAGGATGAAACCTCGAAATAACCCCAAGAAGCACCGTGAGAGGGACCAACACCTCGCATGGGGCAAATATAACTTGTAGTAACTAACCTCACGATCACGAGACCCACGATTTCGAAACACGAAAAAAATTTTATAATAGCTAAACATAGGATTAAAAAGATGTCTTTAGAAGGCGAAATCCCGAAACACCCCCCAAACGGCCCCGTGAGAGGCACCAATACCTTGCACAAAACCAATGTAACTTTTAGGAACTAACTACACAGTCACGGGACCCCCGGTTTGAGTGCACGAGTATAATTTTAGAATATCTAGATATAGGCTTAAAAACATAAACATGTCGCTAGGGGGAAAAATCTTGAAACTCCCACGAAATGGCCCCGTGAAAGGCACTAACACCTCCAACGGGACCAATGCAGTTCGTAGGAGTTAATCCCGTGGTCATGGGACCCGCGATATGAGAACACAATGATAATTTGCGATTATATACACTTAGACTTAAAAACACGTCGTTATACTACAAAACCCCAAAACACCCCCCAAATGGCCTCATTAGATGCACTAACAATTCGCACGGGACCGATTCAACTCATACGAACTGACCGCATGGTCATAGGACCCTCGATTTGAAACCACGATGATAATTTTGAAATACCTAGACCAAGGGCTAAAAACATATCGTTATGGTGTGAAACTCTGAAACACCCCCCCAAATGGCCTTGTGAGAGGCACCAACACCTCCAACGGAACCAACCCTGACCGCGTGGTAACGGGACCCCCGATTTTAGAGCACAACGATAATTTGACAATATCAAAACTTGGGCTTAATAACATAAACATGTCGTTAGAAGGAGAAACCCTGAAACACCCACCAAACGATCCCGTTATAGGTACCAACACCTTGCATGGGACCAATACAACTTGTAGGAACTGACCGAGTGGTCACGGTACCCTTAATTTTAGAAAACGATGATAATTTGAAAATATCTGGACTTAGGCTTAAAAACTTGCATTTAGAGGGTGAAACCCTAAAACACTCCTCAAATAGCCCCTTGAGAGGCATCAATACCTCGCACTGCGCCAATGTAGTTTGGAGGAACTAACCACATGGTCATGGGACCCTCGATTTGAGAGCGCAAAGATAATTTGAAAATATCTGGACTTAGGCTTAAAAAGATAAGCATGCTATTAGAGGGTGAAACCACGAAACAAGCCCCAAACGCCCCCGTGAGAGGCACGAACACCATGCATGTGACCAAGATGGCAACCCCGATTTGAGAGCAAGGAGACAACTTCAAAATATCCAGAATTAGCCTTAAAAACATGTCATTAGAGGATGAAACCCATGAACACCCCCCAAACGGCCCCGTGAGAGGCACCTGCACCTCGTATGGAACCAATGTAACTCGTATGCATTAACTGTGTTATCACGAGACCCTTTGTTCGAGAACACGATGAAATTATTTGAATATCTAGACAGGCTTAAAAATATTTTCTTCGAAGGCGAAATCTTAGAACCCCCCAAATGGCCCCGTTAGAGGCACCAACACGTCGCATGGGACCAATACAACTATCAGGAATCGATCGCATGATCATGGGACCCCCAGATTGAGTTCACTATGATAATTTGAGAATATCAGGACTTAGGATTAAAAACTTAAACATGTCCTTATAGGGAAAAATCTTGAAACACCCAAAAAATGCTCCCGTTAGAGGCACTAACACCTCACACGCGACATATGTAGTTTGTAGGAGCTGACTGCCTGCTCACGGGTGCCCCGATTTGATAACATGGTGACAATTTTAGAATGTCTAGAATTAGTCTTAAAACATGATGTTATTTTGCAAAAGCTCGAAACACCCTCCAAACAACCCCGTGAGATGCTTCAACACCTCGCACAGAACCAATGTTACTCATAGAAACTGACCACGGGATTATGAGACCCCCGGTTTGAGAAAACATTAATAATTGAAGAATACCTAGTCTTTGTATTAAAATCATATCGTTAGAGAGAGAAACCCCGAAACACTCCCACCCTAAACGGCCCCATGAGAGGCACTAACACCTCGCACATGACTAATGTAGCTCATAGGAACTGACTGCATCATCATGGGACACCCGTTTTGAGAGCACCACGATAATTTGAAAATATCTATACTTAGACTTAAAAACATAAACATGACTTTAGGGGCAAAACCCCCAAAACACCACCCAATTGGCCCCATGAGAAGGGGTAACACCTCGCACCGGACAAATGCAGCTCCTGGGAATTGACCGCGTGCTAACATGACCCTCAGTTTGGGATCATGATGATAGTTTGAAAATACCTAGGCGTAGTCTTAAAAACATAATATTAGGGGATGAAACCTCAAAACGCCTCCCAAACAACATCGTGAGAGTTACCAACACCTAGTACGATTGAAACGCAGCTCATAGTAAATGACTGTGTGGTCATGGGACCCCCAATTTGAGAAAACGAAGATAATTTGAAAATATGTAAACTTAGGCCTAAAAATATAAACATGCCATTAGAGGGAGAACCCCTTAAACAACCCTCAAACGGAACCGTGAGTGGCACTAACACCTCGCACGGGATTATTGCAACCCATAAGAACTGACCGTGTGGTCATAGGGCCATCACTTTAAGAGCTCGATGGTAATTATAAAATATTTAAAATTAGGATTAAAAACATATCGTTATAGGATGAAACCCCAAAACACCCCCCAAATGGCACCGTGAGAGGCACAAACACCTCGTATGGGACCAACGTATCTCGTAGGAATTGACCGTGTGTTCATGGAACCCCCGATTTGAGAAGACAATGAAAATTTAAGAATATCTATAATCAGGCTTAAAAATATAAACATATCGTTAGGGGGAGAAACCAGGAAATACCCCAAACGGCCCCGTGAGAGGCACTAAAACCTTGCATGGCACCAATGCAGTACGAAGTAACTGACCCAAGATTTTAGAACATGAAGATAATTTGAGAATATCAAGGATTAGGCCTAAAAACATACAATTAGATGGAGATACTCCAAAACATCCCCCAAACGGCCTTGTGAGAGTCATCAACACGTCGCACGGGACTAATGTAACTCGTAATAACTGATCATGTGGTCACGGGATCCCTAGTTTGAGATCACATACGTAATTTGAGAATATAAAGACTTAGGATTAAAAGCACAAACATGTCGTTAGACGATGAAACATCGAAATACCCACCAAACGACACCATCATAAGTACCAACACCTTGCATGGGAAGAAAGATTCGCATACGAATTGATCGCATGGTCAAGGGACCCTCAATTTTAGAAAACGGTGATAATTTGAAAATATATAGACTTAGTCTTAAAAACATGGCGTTAGAGGATGAAAACCTAAAACACCCCCTAAACGGCCCCTTGAGACGCACTAACACCTCGTAGGGAACCAATGTAACTCGTTAGAATGAACCGCGTGGTCATGGGACCCTTGGTTTGATAGAACGACAATAATTTCACAATATTTAGACTTGTTCTAACAAACATAAACATGTCATTTGAGGGAAAAATCCCAAAACTCCCACGAAACGTCCCCGAGAGAGGCACCGACACCTCACATGGGACTAATGCAGTTCGTAGGAGCTAACCGCGTGGTCACGGGAGCCCCAATTTGAGAGCACGATGGTAATTTGAGAATATATAGACTTGGCCTTAAAAACATTCCATTATGGTGTTAAACTCTGACGCACCCCATAAACGCCCACGTGAGATGCACCAACACCTCGCACAAGGCAATGTAACTCATAGGACCTGACAGGGCGGTCATGCGACCCACAAATTCGGATCAAGACTATAATTTGAAAATATTTAGGCTTAAGCTTAAAAATATAAACATGCCATTATACTACGAAACCCCGGAACACCTCCTAAATGGCCTCATTATATGCACTAACACTTTGCACGGGACCGATTCAACTCATAGGAACTGATTGCATGGTCATAGGACCCCCGATTTGAAACCACGATGATAATTTGAAAATGCATAGACTAAGGGGTCAAAACATATCGTTAGGATGTGAAACCCTGAAACACCACCCCAAACGGCCCTGTGAGAGGCACCAACACCTACAATGGCACAACCCCCGTCCGCGTGGTAACGAGACCCCCGATTTGACAGCACGATGATATTTTGACAATATCAAGACTTGGGCTTAATAAAATAAACATGCCGTTAGAGGGGGAAATCATCAAACACCCATCAAATGGCCCCGTCACAGGTACTAACACCTTGCATGGGACAAATACACCTTGTAGGAACTGACCGAGTGGTCACGAGACCCTCAATTTTAGAAAATGATGATAATTTGAAAATATCTAGACTTAGGCTTAAAAACATGACTTTAGAGGATGAAACCCTAAAACACACCCCAAACATCCCCTTGAGAGGAACTCACACCTCGCATTGCACCAATGTAGCTTATAGTAACTAAGCACATGGTCATGGGACGCTCGATTTGAGAGCGCAATGATAATTTGAAAATATCTAGACGTAGGCTTAAAAACATAAGCATGTTGTTTGAGGGTGAAACCACGCAACACCCCCCAAACGCCCTAGTTAGAGGTGCGAACACCATGCATGTGACCAATGCATTTAGTAGGAACTGATCGCATGGAGATGGCAACCCCGATTTGAGAGCAAGGAGATAATTTGAAAATATCTAGACTTAGGTTTAAAAACATATCATTAGAGGATGAAACCACTAAACACCCCCCAAACGGCCTCGTGAGAGGCACCTGCACCTCACATGGAACCAATGTAACTCGTATGAACTGACCATGTGATCAGGAGACCCTTTGTTTGAGAACACGATGAATTTTTTTGAATATCTAGACTTAGTCTTAAAAAACATGTTGTTCGAAGGCGAAATCTTGAAATACCCCCAAAATGGCCCCGTGGGAGGCACCAACACGTCGCATGGGACCAATGCAACTCGCTGGAATCGATCGCATGATCATAGGACCCCGGGATTGAGTTCACTATGATAATTTGAGAACATCAAGACTTGGGCTTAAAAACTTAAACATGTCCTTGGAGGGAAATATCTTGAAACACCCACCAAATGACCCAATTAGAGGCACTAACACCTCGCACGGGACAAATGATGTTTGTAGGAGCTGACCGCGTGGTCACGGGTGCCCCAATTTGATAACACGATGATAATTTCAGAATTTCTAGACTTAGGATTAAAAACATGATGTTATAGTGAAAATGCTCGAAGCACCCTCCAAACAGCCCCCTGATACGCTTCAACACCTCGCACAGAACTAATGTTACTCATAGAAACTGAACATGGGATTACGAGACCTCCGGTTTGAGAGAACGATAATAATTAAAGAATATATAGTCTTTGGATTAAAATAAAATCGTTAGAGAGGGAAACCCTTATACACCGTCCCTCCAAACGGCCCCATGAGAGGCACCAACACTGATGATGCTAAGAATCAGCACCACCAGGTAAGGTGTTTTCAAGCTCAATATATGAATAACAATGGCAACACAGATATATAAAGAGATAAGAGAAGGAGATGAGGATAAGAGGAATCAGACCGGAATATAGGTGGTTCAGCCAATCTGGCCTACGTCCACTGTGAGTGTGTGAGTAATATCACTGAAAGAAGGCACTAATGGCCATGGATACAATCTCTCAAGATTTCTCTCTCTACTATAGATTTAGATAGAGTTTTAGCTAGGGTTATATCACTGGGATCCCTTTGCAAGGTAGGGGATGATCCCTATATATAGTTCTTAGGGGGTGTAATATACCCCCCATGCATGTAATGAGCATGTGGGTGGTAGCCTCACCAATGTGGGAGTGCCATCTGTCACTGTCACATGTAAGTAATGATGATGAAATATTCTCCCCATGTGTGGAGAATAATCTTGTTACAACTGATTTGTGCCCATGTGTCCTTATCCAAATGTCAACAGGTGCTCGGTAGTCATATTGGTGGATGACCTCGTCCTGGGAGAGGTCGATCTGTAAAGGCTTGATGCCCGTTCAATCTGAGATGTGTCATAGTGAGTCTCGGCCTGATCTCAGCCGAGACATATGCTGGGGTCGGCCCTAGTCGAGGTTGGACATATAGCATGCTGATGATTACTTAGTGCTTCTTGTCACCCCGGCCCAAGCCGAGGTAGGACTGGTTCCATGTTGAAGGTTACCAAGGCTCCTTGTTACCTCGGCCTACTCTCGGTCGAGGTTGCTATACCCAGGTACATGAGGATTCTGTTGATGCCTACGATGCGCGTAGTGCCCATTAAAAATGTAGGGGATAGTGTCGGCCTAAGCCGACCTTGGCCCGGCCGAGGGATGATATCGTGAGCCCATGGCTTATCTAGGATCGACAATATCTCGTCCCAAGCCGAGGTTGGTGTCACTGGGCTGAGGTTGGTGTCACTAGGCCGAGGTTACACTTGGGCATATCAAACACCTCACACGTGACTAATGTAGCTCATAGGAACTGAACGCGTGGTCATGGGACCCCGGTTTGAGAGCATCGCGATAATTTGAAAATATCTATACTTAGACTTAAAAACATAAACATGCCGTTAGGGGGCAAAACCCAAAAACCCCCCCAAATTGGCCCCGTGAGAGGCGGTAACACGTCACACCGGACAAAATGGAACTCCTAGGAATTGACCTCCTGCTAATGGGACCCTCGATTTGGGATCACGTTGATAATTTGAAAATACCTAGGCGGAGTCTTAAAAACATGTTGTTAGGGGATGAAACCTCAAAACTCCCCCCAAACAACATCATGAGAGTTACCAACACCTAGTACGATTCAAATGCCGCTCATAGTAAATGACCGCATGGTCATGGGACACCCAATTTGAGAGAACGAAGATAATTTGAAAATATGTAGACTTAGGCCTAAAAACTTAATCATGCCATTAGATGGAGAAACCCTGAAACAACCCCTAAAAGGCACCGTGAGTGGCACCAACACCTCGCACGGGATTAACGCAGCTCGTAGGAACTAACCGTGTGGTCACGGGCCCTCAGTTTAAGAGCTCTATGGTAATTATAAAATATCTAGAATTAGGATTAAAAACATGTCGTTAGAGGATGAAACCCCAAAACACCCCCCCAAGTGGCACCATGAGAGGGACAAACACCTCGTATGGGACCGATGTAGCTAATAGGAATTGACCGTGTGGTTATGGGACCCCCAATTTGAGAAGACAATGAAAAATTGAGAATATTTAGACTTAGGCTTAAAAACGTAAACATATCATTAGGGGGTAGAAACCACGAAATGCCCCAAATGGCCCCGTGAGAGGCATTAACACCTTTCATGGGACCAATGCAGTATGAAGTAATTGACCCAAGATTTTAGAACACAATGATAATTTGAGAATATCAATACTTAGGCCTAAAAACATACAATTAGAGGTAAAAACTCTTAAACACCCCCCAAACGGCCTTGTGAGAGTCATTGATATACCCCTCAGGGGCCGACCCTTCATCAGGCTCTGGATGACTCCCCGAGAGGCCGAACCTTCATCAGGCTCTGGACGACCCCTCAGGGGTCCACCCTTCATCAGGCCCCGGACGACCCTTCGAGGGGCCGACCCTTCATCAGGCTTCGGACGACCCCCCGAGGGTACGATATTACGAGGCCCAAATTAGGCCAGACTCATTACCGGAAGGAACTTTTCCCTCGGCCTCATATCAAAGGCCGAGGGTGACATCATCATAGTTCGTGGTTTGGGAGACACGTGGAACAGTGCGCGTGAGGCTCACATGGCACATGGGAGACTGTTATAACAAAATCACACCCTCACGTGAGGGAATATTATGTCATCGTTTGGCATCTACAGGTGTCAACAGGGGATTGGCTAGATCATCATTCACATGCAGCATGCATACTTGGGGGGTACACTACACCCCCCAAGACATATAAATACTTATGACCTATAACCCTACATGGAGATCGATTGATAGTTGCAACCCTAGCTAAAACTCTGCTCATACACACAGTAGAGAGAGAAAGTGATCTTATGTGCATTGTGTCCAAGGCCATTAGTGCCCATACATAGTGGATCACACACTCACAGTGGATGTAGGCCAAATTGGCTGAACCACTATACATCATTGTCTTATTCATCTTATACTCATCTCCTTCTACACACTTATACACTTATACATCTCTATGGCTGCCATGGTTACTACTGTTTGAGCTCATTATCACTTATCCGGTGGTGCTAAATCTTAGCATCATCAGTTTGGCGCCGTCTGTGGGAATGAGAAGACATCTCTATCCTTGTACATCTTGACCTCACTGGGCACTCTGGTGGTGAGCCAGCTCTCCCCCTGAGAGGATATGTTTCACCATTGAAAGAGACCCACTAAGGTTCTCAAGCTCACCAGTCTTTTTTCCAGTTCAGCTGTTCACAACTCAAACACATGACACCTGAGATGCCACCACCACCACTTCCCCCGCTGGATGATGGGGGAGGGCCCAGTTCCAGTCAACCACCACCTCAATCTAAGATGGCTGATGTGGCGGCAGCCTTAAAGTCTCTGGCAGCGAGCCAGCGGATGATGCAAGAGCAGTTCACAGCTCTAAGCCAGAACGTACTAAGACCACCAGGGGTTTCACCTGAGATGATTACTCCGGCAGCAGCTCCAGGTCAGCATGAAACCAGAGGACCACCCCAGGCACCACGCAAAGACCTGCCACCCCCTCAGCGGCGTAGGGATGTTGCTGACCCCCGGTGTCTATGCCTGGGGAGGCAAGGAAACCCTTGCCGTGAGGCCAGGTATGACGACCTGGAGGGAGAGGAGGCCCCTATAGAATGATGGGAACCATATGAGGTCTCCAACAATACTGTACGACCTCTCCAGGAAAGTAGAGGAAAGTACGGAAGACCAACTCTTGATGATCGCCCGAGAGGCTCTACTTTTGATCGCTTGAGCAGGGGGTCAGCCTTTGAGAGGCTGGGCCCAGTAAATGACCTGCGAGAAAAATTATCGAGGTCAAGGAGTGCTGCGAGGTCCAGGAGGGAGGCGGCAGATAGCCGACCCCAAGGACGGGATGACGGTCAAAGGGAAGTAAACAGCCGACACAGGCTTGCGTAGCAGAACCCTCATCCACCTTAAAGAGGCAGCAGGGGATAACATCGGCCAAGATGACTTTGCGAGGCCCTGGAATGACTCGATCCAGCGACTAGAGGATAATATCAGTGATATACTGAAGAGCTGGGACCCTCTTCAGAAGGGATACACCATAGGATCACCCTTTGTGGAGAAGATAGTCAACTTCCCTACGCCATCAAGGTTCAAGCCACCTGTGGTCACCCCAAGATACGACGAGAGCACCAACCCTATCCACCATGTTGAGATGTATCAATCAGCAGTAGACATATACTATATCTCAGATGAGATGAGGTGTCGTGCCTTTTTTGGTACCCTGACTGGGGCTGCATATATATGGTACACGTCTCTTCCGAAAAATTCCATTGAAAACTTTAAGAAGTTGGCAGACCGGTTCATCCACAATTTTTGCTTTGGGGTGAGGCCACAGAAGAAGACCACCCACCTGCTCTATGTTAAGTAGGGGAAGAATGAGAGTCTGAGGGACTACATAGCCAGATTCAATAAAGAGAAGCTGGAAGTGGAAGATTATGAGGAGAGCATAGCTATGACATCCCTGATTGGAGGACTCCAAAAGGGGAAGCTGTTATGGAAGCTTGCTAAAGACCCCCTAGGACGATGGTTGAATTAATGTCAATAGCAGGAAAGGTGATGAACGCCGAAGAGGCGATGGCCATAAAATACGAAGACGAAAAAGGAGGTTCGAGTGGGGGTAAATACCCTAAGAAGAACAAGGAGGGGAAAAAGAGGTCTACGGACAACAAGTTTGTTGGTTACACCCCTCTAACGGTCAGCTCTGAATAGATTCTCAATGAGATAAAGAGTGACCAATCCCTGAAGTGGGCTGAGAAGTTGAGGGCAGCACCCAACAAGAGAAACAAGAACATGTGGTGCGAATTCCACCAAGACCATGACCACATAATAGACAAATGCTTTGCTCTGAAAGATGAGATTGAGAAGATGCTGAAAGAAGGGAAGCTCAGAAAGTACGTCGACAAAGGTTCCTCCAAGAGGGGCCGAGGGGACAACCCCAGGTAAAAGCGAGGCGATGCATGTATATAAGGTCCTCAAAAAAGAGGGGACGACCCTTCTGACGATGAGGACGACCCTGACCTCCCGCAGAGAGATGACCAAGGCCGTGTGAAGAGTCTTAATATAATCTAGCTCAGAATGGGAATGATCTTCGGAGGTCTAGCAGGAGGAGGGTCTGAGGTCGCTGACATGAAGGCCCATGTGGCTGAGGCCAAGGCAGTGACGAAGACGGTACACTCAACCTCTCTGGAGGTCAAGTCAGAAAAAAGGAAGAAGGTTGACATGGACACTCTAATAGTGGGGTTCTTGAGAATGGATAAAGGCCTCCTAGCCCCACACGACGACCCACTCGTCATCACAACTAGGGTGCACGGGTGTGAGGTGCCGAGGATATTGGTCGACGGGGGAACCTCTGCAGATGTAATGTTTTGGCGGTGCTTCAAAGCCTTAGGTCTCAGTCGTGCTAGACTCGTCCCATACCATCATCCATTGATTGGGTTTAGTGGGGAAAAGTTTCATCCCCTTGGGGTGTATGAGGCTGATGTCAGGATGGGGGATGAGTGGCCGAGATGGCTTACCAAGAAGGTCAGTTTCTTTATGATGGATGAGCATGTGTTTTCGGCCTACAACATCATACTAGGGCGTGTGGCCCTCAAGGGGTTTGAATCTCTGCCATCTACGGTCCATCAGATGATCAAATTTCCTACCCCTTACGGTATGGGGGAAGTTCAGGGAGACCAGACAACAACGCGAGAATGTTACTACAACTCCGCTGAAGAAAGGGAGGCGCATAAGAGGGCTACAACCACTTACAATATTGATACCCTAGACCCCAGGGATGAGACGAAGCTAAAGAAAGGAGAGGCCGCGAAAGAGGTAGAGTCCATTATCCTCGATGAGGATGACCCAAAAAAAACCGTCCAAGTCGGCAAGTCTCTGAAGCCCAATATCAAGGAAGACCTCATTAAACTGTTGAGGAGAAGACGAAGCGTCTTCGCGTGGAGTCATGTAGATATGCCGGGGATCGACCCTGAAATCATGTGTCACAAGCTCAATGTGGTAGAGGAAGTGAAGCCGGTAAAGCAGAAGAGGAGAATTTACTCTAGAAAAAAGTATGAGGTCATTAGGGATGAGGTCAAGAAATTAGAAGACGGTGAGTTTATTAGAGAGGTCATCTACCCTGAATGGCTGTCTAATGCAGTCATTGTCCCAAAGTCCAAAGGGAGGTGGAGAATGTGTGTGGATTTCACCGACCTCAACAAGCACTGTCCCAAAGATAGCTTCCCTCTCCCCCGCATTAACCAGATGGTAGATGCTACAGCAGGCCATGAGCTCATGAGCTTTATGGATGCCTATTCAGGGTACAACCAGATCTTCATGAACCCTGAGGACTCGAAGAAGACAGCCTTCATCACTGACAATGGGACATACTGTTATAGGGTCCTGCCCTTTGGCCTAAAAAATATGGGGGAAACGTACCAGCGCCTCGTAAATAAAATGTTCGAAGACCAAATCGGGAAGTCTATGGAGGTCTATGTAGATGACATGCTGACTAAGAGTTTGAAGGCAGAGGGTCATGTGGCAGATCTGGAGAGGACCTTTAATACGATGGACAAATACCAAATGAAGCTTAACCCGGCCAAGTGTGTCTTCGGGGTCGGAGTAGGGAAGTTCTTAGGGTTCATTATCAACCAAAGAGGCATCGAGGACAATCCCAAAAAGATAAAGGCCCTTGTTGAGATGAAGACCCCCAAGTCCATTAAAGACGTTCAGAGACTCACAGGGAGAGTTGTTGCCTTGAACAGGTTCGTGTCTAGGGCCACAGACAGGTGTTTACCATTCTTCAAAATTCTCGAAAAAGCCTTCGAATGGAGTGAAGAGTGCACTGAAGCATTCAAGGAATTAAAATTATACCTGGGGTCTCCCTTACTCTTGTCACGGCCCGTGCAGGGTGAATGACTTTATGTGTACCTCGTCGTCTTAGAGTCAGCCATCAGTGCAAGCATTGTGAGAGACGAAGACGGAGTACAGAAGCCTGTGTATTTTAACAGCAAGGCACTCCAGGGGGCAGAGCAAAGATATCAAAGGATGGATAAGTTGGCCTATGCCTTGATCCATGCATCAAGAAAGATGAAGCCATACTACTAGTCCCATACGATGGTCATCCTCACTGACTCTCCCCTTAGGTAGGTTTTGCGCAAGCCTAAAAAATCAGGAAGGTTAATGGCTTGGTGTATAAATCTGGGGGAGTTTGACATCGTGTATCATCCTAGGACGGCCATTAAGGGGCAAGCATTGGCAGACTTCGTGGCTGAGTTTACTTGGGAAGATGATGAAGTCAAGGGTGAGAGCCTCGGGAAGATAGATACCCGACAGGGTGTGCTCACCGACACACCTGCAGATAAGGCTGAGACGAGCACCGCTAGAAGGAAAGTGGTTGAAAACGAAGAGGGAAGATATCTCTTTAGACAGGTGTCACTCACCGAGGGAAGTTTCTCAGAAGAACACACCGTGTGGAGTCTCTTCGTCGATGGGTCCTCTTGCGAAAGCGGGAGTGGAGCTGGATTAATAGTATCAGCACCCGACGGCACAGACATTGAGTACACCCTGAGGTTCAACTTTAAGGCCTCCAACAATGAGGCCGAATATGAGGCATTGATAGCAGGCCTCTCCATGGCCAGATCTCTTAGTATCGGCCAGATTTTAGTTCATAGTGATTCGAGGCTAGTAGTGCATCATATACTAGGAGCCTACGAGGCCAAGGACCAGAGGATGGCTAGGTACCTTGAAAAGGTGAGGTCATTACTGAAGGGCTTCAGAGAAGTGAAATTAAAGAGGATACCTAGGCTCGATAATGGCCGTGCTGATGCCCTTGCTAGGTTGGCCTCGACAACTAGAACAGACATCAAGAGGACGGTCCCAGTAGAAATTTTTCTTTGGCCAACTATTGAAGATGCTAAGGGAACACTTAGCAATTGCCTAAATGTTTCTCAGGAAGTTTCGTGGATGGAACCTCTGATCAGGTACATTAAAGAGGGGGAGATGCCAGAAGCAAGGAAAGAAAGGAAGAAGTTGTGATATAGGGATGCAAAGTTCACTGTCATTGGGGAGACCTTGTACAAAAAGGGATTTTTACTCCCCTTACTTAGGTGTGTGCACCCATCTTAGGTCCCATCCCTTTTGCAAGATGTGCACGAAGGATCGTGCTCAAGACACATTGGGGGCAGATCCTTACCGAAGAGGGTGATCACCCAAGGGTACTGGTGGCCGACCTTGGGAAAAGATGCCGCGACATATGTAAAAAAGTGAGATAAATGCCAGAGATTTGCCACCATCCCTCACCAACCCCATCATCCTGTTACCTCCATTACATCCCCATGGCCATTTGCAGTGTGGGGGATCGACCTCGTAGGACCCTTACCAAGAGAAGTCAATAACTATCAATTCCTCATCGTACCTATTGACTATTTCTCAAAATGGGTGGAGGCCGAACCGATGGTCACAATTACAGAGAAGAAGACCTTCCAGTTCATCTGGAAAAATGTTATATGCAGATATGGTCTCCCAACACTCTCATCTCGGATAACGGGACTCAGTTCAAGAATACCTCTCTACAGAAGTACTATGAAAGGGTGAGTATCAAACAATTTTTCTCCACCCTAGGCAGACCTCAAGCCAATGGACAAACAGAAGTTACAAACAGGACAATCCTAGATGGAATCAAGAAGAGGCTTGAGGAGGCAAAAAGAAGATGGTTCGAGGAGTTATATGCCGTGCTGTGGGCATACAGAACGACAGTGAGGCCCTCTACCGGAGAGACCCCATTCATGTTAGCTTATGGCTCAGAAGTCGTCATCCCTACCGAGATTGGGTTTCCTACTCATAGGGTCCAAATGTATGACCCCCAGAGAAATACAGAAGAGAGGAGACTCGACTTAAAACTGATTGAGGAAAGGTTAGAAGATGTCGAGATAAGACAGGCCGCCTACCAGCAGAGGACCGCAAGGTTTTACAATCAGAGGGTGAAGCAGAGGCCAATTGCAGTGGGGGACTTGGTCCTCAAAAAGACTTGGCAAAATCCCAACAAGCTCCATCCTAATTGGCATGGCCCATATAGGGTCATCGATGAAGTCGTCCCTGGGACCTATAGACTAGAAAACCTAGAAGGGGAACCCTTTTCCAACCCCTGGAATGCTGATCATTTGAAAAAAATACTATCAGTAGTGTTGTAAGGTCTTGATAGACCATAATTGTAATAGGAGTTGCTCCAACAGAACACTTGGAAAATTAATGAGAAATATTCGTGTTTCCCCTCATCCTGTGTTTATCAGTTCTAGTACGCATGAAAACATTTTCAGAGAACGGCCCTCAGCTATAATGAGGTTCAATGGAGGGGAAGACCCCACCATTGGCCTCAAGAAAGACGAGGGAATACTTGATTAAAAACCATTAGTTTGGTTATTGAAACCCTCGGTTATAATGAGGGTCAATGGAGGGGACGACCCCACCATTGCCCTCAAGAAAGACGAGGGAATACTTTAATAAAAACCATTAGTTTGGTTATTGGAACCCTCGGCTATAGTGAGGGTCAATGGAGGGGACGACCCCACCATTGCTCTCAAGAAAGACGAGGGAATACTTGATTAAAAACCGTTAGTTTGGTTATTGGAACCCTCGGCTATAATGAGGGTCAGTGGAGGGGACGACCCCACCATCGCCCTCAAGAAAGACGAGGGAATACTTGATTAAAAACCATTAGTTTGGTTATTGGAACCCTCGACTATAATGAGGGTCAATGGAGGGGACGACCCTACCATTTCCCTCAAGAAAGACGAAGGAATACTTAATTAAAACCCATTAGTTTGGTTATTGGAACCCTCGGCTAGAATGAGGGTCAATGGACGGGACTACCCCCACCATCGCCCTCAAGTAAGACGAGGGAATACTTGATTAAAAACCATTAATTTGGTTATTGGAACCCTCGGCTATAATGAGGGTCAATGGAGGGGACGACCCCACCATTGCCCTCAAGAAAGACGAGGGAATACTTGATTAAAAACCATGTTTGGTTATTGGAACCCTCGGCTATAATGAGGGTCAATGGAGGGGACGATCCCACCATTTCCCTCAAAAAAGATGAGGGAATACTTAATTAAAAACCATTAGTTTGGTTATTGGAACCCTCGGCTATAATGAGGGTCAATGGAGGGGACGACCCCACCATTGCCCTCAAGAAAGACGAGGGAATACTTGATTAAAAACCATGTTTGGTTATTGGAACCCTCGGCTATAATGAGGATCAATGGAGGGAAATACTTAATTAAAAACCATTAGTTTGGTTATTGGAACCCTCGGCTATAATGAGGGTCAATGGAGGGGAAGACCCCACCATTGACCTCAAGAAATACCAGGGAATACTTGATTAAAAACCATTAGTTTGTCTATTGGAACCCTCGGCTATAATGAGGGTCAATGGACGGAAGACCCCACCATTGTCCTCAAGAAAGACAAGGGAAGACTTTGTTAAAAAAACATTAATTTGGTTAGTATAACCCTCGGCCTATAATGAGGGTCAACGGAGAGAACGACCCCACCATTGACCTTAAGAAAGACGAGGGAGGGGTTAGTGATATTGTTGGGATAGTGATATTATTAGTACAAAAAATCCACAATACAAATCACATAAGAGACGAGTATGGAAGACAACAAGAGGCATTATATTACAAAATGATGTTCGTTTTACAAAAAATAGAGTACAAAAATATTGATTACACTAAGAGGGTGTGGGCTACAGACAACCACCCTATAAAGAAGCATCAGAGGGCAGGGCCTCAACGTCAATGAGAGAGGTCTCCTCAACGACCACGACTGGCTGGTCTTCAGACGTGCCGACACCCTCGACTTGAACCTGAGATTCCACTTGGGTTAGATCCTCGACAATCAAGGGATCATCCAATTGAACTGCCTCTAGAGAGGGACGGACTGCAGAGACAACATCACCTAACTTAAGGACGACCCACTGATAGGCCGTCCTAATTCCCCTTTCCAAGTATTCAAGGCCGAAGCCTTGAAACTCGTCCGAGAGTTTGTAGGCCTCCACAACATCGTCCTCGGTCTTCTTGACAGCCGCCTCAAGGTCGGCCTTGTGCTGAGCCTCCAAGTTTATCAAGGATTCATCCTTCTCCTTTATAAGCAGGTCCTTGGCCTGCTGATCGGCATCATGTTGTCTCGTTAGCTCATCCAAGACCCTGGCATGCTCAGTCCTGGCACTGTCCAGTTCAGCCCTTCCAGTCTCAAGCTCTGTCTGCAGGTCGGCCTCATACTGAATGGACCTCTCGGCTTCATAAAACTTATTTTGATTCTAAGCCATCCACTTAGTGGCCGAGGTAAAGGAACGGAAAGACTGCACAAAAAAAGACACTTGTTAAGAGGCTGAGGAAACAGTTAGTGAAAAATTCAACTAAGGAGATGAAGTAAAAATAATTACCTGAGCCAGTGTGTGCAGACCATAGTCATACACCTTGGCCGGGGGCATTTTAGATAAGAAATAATAGTCGGCATCCGAGGGGGCAGAGAACATAGAGGCTTTGGCCGCCCTCAGATTGGCAATCAGGGAGGACGGCTCATCCTTTAGAAGCGCCAAGTTCTAGGACTAGAAGGCCCCCATGCTGGAAGATGAACCAGCCCCCTCAGACGACTCTACCCTCGCCCTCATCCTTGAGTCCGGTCGAGGGTCAGTAGGTGCTTCAGGGTCCTTCCTTTTATGACTGTCAGTGGTCGGCTCAACAAGCGTCGGCCCCGTGGTCCTCGTCTTCATCGGTGCTTGTTGGGGTTCCTTGCCTTTCTTCTTGCTTAGACCAGACAATAAGCTCGAAGCAGTCATTTCCCAAAGTAGATCCGATATACCTGTAGCACGACCTGAAAGGAGGACGTCGCGTCAGAAAAATGCAGAGGCAAAGATGAAACACTTGAAAAAAGTAAGGAATGGAAAAATAATATAACTCACATAGTTCCGTCAGGGGGCCTACCGTCAGACCAGCTTCCTTGAGGAACCGAGGGGTCATCAGATCTTCAAATTTTGGAAGTTCACTCCCTCTCCCTCGTCCTCTCAGATAGTAAACGATATCTTTCTCTTCCAGACTAAGTTCGGGGTCTGACCTGGCCTTCATTGAAGGGTTAGACCATCTTCTGGGGACCCTCGGACCGTCAGCTGCAAGTTGTGCCTCAGCAGAAAACTTCCATTCCCCGCAGATAAAGAAGAATCTCTTCTTCCAATCGTGGTTGGAGGTTTGTGCCACGTGGAGAAGTTTTTTGTCAGACCTCCTCGCCCCCAAGTGATAGTACCCAGGCTGTTTAGACGAGGAGGTAATATTGTAACAGGTCAAAAATGCGTCGGCCGAGAGCTCATCAGTGAAAGCATTCTTCCACAGGGAGATGTAGCCAAGGATCGTCCTCCATGAGTTGGGAGGAAGTTGAGATGGGGCAACGCTGAGGGCTGACAAAATATCTACGATAGAAGGATGCAGAGGGAGTCTGACACCTACCTTAAACATATGTTCGTACACCGCTATCTCTCCCTCTTCACCCTTAAAGACCCTCTCATCCTCAGAGGGAACCCTCATAGATATGGTGGGAGGAACACCATATGCATGCCTCCACAGAAGGAGGTCATGATCCATGACCGAGGAAATGTAAGACGAGGCGTGATATGTGTCAACTGGGTCATCTGTGTCCTCATAATCTTCAGTCCCCTCACCCTCGGCCTTGGCCTCATCACTTGTCAGAGGCCCTTGGGGAAAAGCCATCTGGAAAGCATGTGGGGATAGGGTTGTCACAGGGACGGCCTTGGAAGAAACCATACCCTCGGCCTATCGGCCTGGGCTTGGATCAGACGTCTCTATTCTCCCAGAAGGACCAGCGCCAGTTGGCGACGATGCTCTCTCATCCATCTCACTCAAATAACTCTCGGCTGGACGACAAGATGACCCACAAGACTCAGAGGGTCGTATTATAGAAAGAGGAATGGGGAAAATGGGTCGTACCCAATTAGGGTCGGCCCCTCATCTCCTCTCCTCCTCTTATTCTATTCGTCTAATCTCTGCGAAGAGCTTCTATCTCAAGGATGGGAACTCCTTGGCTAAACTGTAAAGCCTCTTAAGCATTAAGATGGAGACCCTACACTTGGATGAATTTCTAAGCTAACTACAAACAAGTTTGCAATTGACCAAACTTGATTTTTGGATTGAAACAAAAGAAACCAAGTGTTTTAATCAAGAACACTCAAGAACCAGTCGCCGAAAAAGATGCCGGAAAAGTTATGAAACACGCTAAGGAAAATCCTACCCTACAAGCCTAAAACAGGAAAGCAAGCAAGAAATGAAGGAAAAGAGGATGCTAGGGTGGAGATATTACCTGAGAGGGAAGAGTGAGACTGCCAAATTCGAAATGCTAAAATTTACAGAAATGGAGGTTTGTCTGTTGGAAATCTAGAGAGAGAGAGATCTTGGGCACGAAGAAGAAGAAGAGAATGAATGGTTTCAAAAATTGCTTATATACCATAGTAATGAGTGGGGCCATTACCCAAGCCAAAGAACAACCCACGAGGAGGACATCATTAGGGTAAAAATCCCCAAGCAGCATGCAGCTGCCTCGCCTTGAAACCTGGAACGACATTGGATAAAAATTTGATAGCTGTCACATCAGCTTGACAGGTGTCACTCATCAAACAGACCATACACTTAGTCTCAAAAGCAACATTATCCCTCACCCATCTCAGCATCATCTATGGCTAAGGGCTGGGGGTGATTGATATACCCCTAAGGGGCCGACCCTTCATCAGGTTCCGGACGACCGCCCGAGGGGCCGACCCTTCATCAAGCTCTGGACGACCCCTAAGGGGCCGACCCTTCATCAGGCCCCGGACGACCCTTCGAAGGGCCGATCCTTCATCAGGCTCCGGATGACCCCTCGAGGGTACGACAGTACGAGGCCCAAATTAGGCCAGACTCATTACCAGAAGGAACTTTGCTCTCGGTCTCATATCAAAGGTCGAGGGTGACATCATCACAGCGCGTGGTTTGGGAGACGCGTGGAATAGTGCGCGTGAGGCTCACATGGGAGATGGGACACCGTTATAACAAAATCACACCCTCACGTGAGGGAATATTATGTCATTATTTGGCATCTACAGGTGTCAACAGGGGATTGGCTAGATCATCATTCACATGCACCATGCATACTTGGGGGGTACACTACACCTCCCAAGACATATATATACTTGTCACCTACAACCCTACAGGGATATCGATTGATAGTTTTAACCCTAGATAAAACTCTGCTCATACACACAGTAGAGAGAGAAAGTGAGCTTATGTGCATTGTGTCCAATGCCATTAGTGCCCATACTTAGTGGATCACACACAGTGGATGTAGGCCAAATTAGCTGAACCACTATACATCATTGTCTTATTGCTCTTATACTCATCTCCTTCTACACACTTATACACTTACATCTCTATGGTTGCCATGGCTGCCATTGTCTGAGCTCATCATCACTTATCCGGTGGTGCTAAATCTCAGCGTCATCAGTCATCAACATCTCACATGGGACTAATGTAACTCGTAATAACTGATCACATGGTAACGGGATCCCTAGTTTGATATCAAAACCATAATTTGAGAATATCTAGACTTATGATTAAAAGCATAAACATTTCATTAGAGGATGAAACATCGAAATACCCACCAAACGACACCATCATAGGTACCAATACCTCGCATAGGAAGAAAGCCTCGCACACGAATTGATCGCAGTATTAAGGGACCCTCGATTTTAGAACACGGTGATAATTTGAAAATATATAGACTCAGGCTTGAAAACCTGTCGTTAGAGGATGAAACCCAAAACACCCGCCAAATGTCCCAGTGAGTGGCACTAATACCTCGCAAGGGACTAATGTAACTCGTTTGAACGAACTGCATGGTCATGGGACCCTTGGTTTGATAGAAGGACTATAATTTCACAATATTTAGACTTAGGCTAACAAACATAAACATGTCATTTGAGGGCAAAATCCCAAAACTCCAACGAAACGGCCCTGAGAGAGGCACCGACACCACACACGGGACTAATGTAATTCGTAGGAACTGATCGCGTGGTCACGAGAGCCCCAATTTGAGAACACGATGATAATTTTAGAATATCTAGAATTGGGCTTTAAACATTCCGTTATGGTGTTAAACTCTGACGCACCCCGTAAACGGTCACGTGAGATGCACCAAAACCTTGCACGAGGCAATGTAACTCATAGGACCTGACCGGGCAGTCACACGACCCCCGAATTCAAAGCAAGACTATAATTTGAAAATATCTAGGCTTGGGCTTAAAAACATAAACATATCGTTAGGGGAGAAACCCCAAAACACCCCTCAAATGCATCGTGAGAGGCACTGACACTTCGCAGGCGACGAATGCAGCTAGAAGTAACTAACCCCGAATTTGAGAACATGACAATAATTTGAGAATGTCGAGACTTGGGCTAAAAGAAATACAATTGGAGGGAAAAACACCCCCCAAATAGCTCAGTGAGAGGCACCAACACCTCACACGGGACCATTGTAACCTGTAGGAACTGACTGTGTAGTCGCGGGACCCCTAGTTTGAGAGCACAATGATAATTGACAATATCAACACCTAGGATTAAAAACAAAAAATGCCGTTACAGGGAGAAACCCCTAAACACCCACTAAACGACCCCGTAATAGGTACCAACACCTTGCACGGGACTTACGCAACTCATAGGGGCGATAATTTGAAAATATCTAGGATTAGTCTTAAAAATATGACGTTAGGGGATAAAAACTAAAACACCCTCCCCCAAATGGCACTGTGAGAGGTACCAACACCTCGAACGGGACCAATGTAACTCCTAAGAACAGACCGCGTTATCACGGGATCCGCAGTTTGAGAGAAAGACGATAATTTGAAAATATCTAGACTTAGGTTTAAATACATAAACATGTTGTTTGAGGGTGAAACCATGAAACACCCCCAAATGGCCCCGTTACAGGCACAAACATCTCGCATGGGACCAATGCAACTCGTAAGAATTGATCTCATGGTCACGAAAACCACTATTTGAGGGCAAGGTGATAATTTAAAAATATCTAGACTTTGGCTTAAAAATATGTGGTTAGAGGATGAACCCCGAAACACCCCGTAACCGCCTTGTGTGAGGCCCCAACACCTCGCGTGGGACCAATGTCACTCATAGGAACTGAGCGCATGGTCTCGGGACCCCCAGTTTGAGAACACGAAGAAAATTTGAGAATATCTAGACTTACGCTTAAAAACATGCCGTTAGAAGGAGAAATCCCAAAACACCCCCAAAATGGCCCAATGAGAGGCACCAACACATCGTACGGGACTAATACCACTCGTAGGAATTGATTGCGTGGTCATGGGACCCTCAAATTGAGTGCACGGTGATAATTTTATAATAACTAAACTTAGGGTTAAAAATATAAGTATTCCGTTAGAGGGAAAAATACTGAAACACACACCATACGACCCCGTGATAGGCACCAAGACCTCACTCGGGACCGATGTAGTTCATAGGAGATAATTGCATGGTCACAGGACACCCGATTTGAGAACGTGATAATTTGAGAATATAAAAACTTTTTCTTAAAAACAGGTCATTATAGTGAAAACCCCGAAAACACTAATGGCCCTGTGAGACACACCAACACCTCGCACAGGACTAATGTAGCTCTTAAGAACTGATCACACAGTAACTGGACCCCCAATTTGCGAGCACGACGGTAATTTTAAAATATCTAGAGTTAGTCTTAAAGACATGTCGTTGAAGGACGAGACCCCAAAACACCTCACAAATGCTTCCATGAGAGGCACCAACACCTGACACGGGACCAATGTAACTCATAAGAAATGATCTAGTGGTCATGGGACCCCTTGTTGGATAGCATGGTGATATTTGAAAATATATAGACTTGGGCTTAAAATCATATACATGATATTAGAGGGTGAATCCACGAAATACGCCCCCAAACATCCCTGTTAGAGGTACAAACACCTTACACAAGGCCAATGCAACTCATAGGAAGTGATCGCATGGTAACGGGAACCCAGATTTTAGATCAAGATGATAATTTTAAAACATTTAGACTTGGTCTTAAAAGCACCCCGTTAGAGGATGAAACCCCGAAACACCCCTCAAAACGGCACCTTGAGAGACACCAACTCCTCGCATGGGACTAATGTAACTCATAGGAACTAATCGCGTGGTCACGTGACCCCTAGTTTGAGAGAACGATGATAATTTGAGAACATCTAGATTTAGGTTTTAAAACATCAGCATGTCGTTAGATGGTGAAACCATGAAACACCCCTCAAATGCCCTAGTTATAGACACAAACACCTTGCACTGGACTAATGTTGATCGTAGGAACTGATTGCATCATCACGAGAACCCCGATTTGATAGTAAGGCAATAGTTTAAAAAAATCTAGACTAAGGTTTAAGAAAATGTAATTAGAGGACGTAACCCCAAAATACCCCCCAAACGGCCTCGTGAGAGGCACCAACTCCTCGCATGGGAGTAATGTAACTCGTAAGAATTGATCGCGTGGTCATGGGCCCCTAATTTGGGAACACAATAAAAATTTGAGAATACATAGACTTAGGCTTAAAAACACGTCGTCGGGACGCAAAATCCAGAAACACAAAATGGTCTGCTGAGAGGCACCAACACCTTGCACATGACCAATTCAACTAATAGGAATTGACTGTGTGGTCACAAGACCCTCGAATTGAGTGCACGATGATAATTTGAGAATATTTAGTTTTAGACTTAAAAAGATAAACATGTTGTTAGAGGGAAAAATCATGAAACACCCACGATATGACCCCGTGAGAGGCATCAACACCTCGCACGGGACCAATGCATTTATAGGAGCTGGTCTCGTGGTCACGGGACCCCCAGTTTGAGAACATGAGGATAATTTGAGAATATATAGGCTTAGGCTTAAAAACATTATGTTATAGTACGAATCCTCGAAGCACCGCCAGACGACCTCATGAGACGCACCAACACCTCACACAGTTCCAATGTTAATCGTAGGAACTCATTGTGTGGTTATGGGACCCCTGATTTGAGATCACGACAAAAATTATAGAATATCTAGACATAGTCTTCAAAACTTACAGTTACGGGCGAAACCCCGAAACACCCCCAAATGGACCCATGAGGGGCACCAACACCTCACAGGTGACTAATGTAGCTCGTTGGAACTGATCGTGAGGTCACGGGACCCTGGTTTGAGAGCATAGCAATAATTTAAAAATATACAGACTTAGGATTAAAAATATAATTATGCCATTGGAGGGAGAAACCTCGAAACACCCCCTAGTTGGCCCCGTGAGAGGCACCAACACCTTGTACCGGACCAATGTAGCTCGTGGGAGCTAACTGTGTGGTCACGGGATGCCCAGTTTAGGAACACAATAATAATTGAAAATATCTAGACATAGTCTTAAAAACAAGTCGTTAGAGTATGAAGCCCAGAAACACCCCCGAAACAGTATTATGAGTGGTACCAACACCTCGTACGGTACCAATGTAACTCATAGAAATAGACTGCCTAGTCACGGGACACTCAATTTGAGAGCACAACAATAATTTGAAAATATATAGACATAGGCTTAAAACTATAAACATGCAGTTAGAGGGTGAAACGCCGAAACACCCCCAAACGGCCCCATTAGAGGCATAAACACCTTGCATGGGACCAATGCAGCTTCTAGGAACTAATCTCATGGTCACGGGAACCCCGATTAGAGAGCAAGGCGATAGTTTGAAAATATCTAGAGTTAGTCTTAAAAAAATATCGTTAGAGGATGAAACCCCAAACACCCCCCAAACGGGACTTTGAGAGGAACCAACACCTCATATGTGACCAATGTAACTAGTAGCAACTAACTGCGTGGACACATAACCTCTGATTTGAGAAGACAAAAAATTTGAGAAAGTCGAGACATAGGTTTAAAACATACCGTTAGAAGGCTAAATCTCTAAACACCCCACAAATGCCCCCTTGAGAGGCACCATCACCTCTCATGGGACCAATGCAACTGGTAGTAACTGACTGCATCATGAAGGGACCCCCAGCTTAAGTGCACATTGATAATTGAATAATATATACATAATCATGTCGTTAGAGGGAAAAATCTCAAAATTCCCATGAAACGAACCCATGAGAGGCACTGGCACCTCGCACGGGACCAATGCAGTTCGTAGGATCTGAGCGCGTGGTCATGAGACCCCCAAATTGATAATGCAATGATAATTTAAGAATATTTAAACTTAAGTTGAAAAACATGCCGCTATAGTGCAAAACTCCCAAACATCCTCCAAACGGCCTCGTAAGAAGCATTAACATATCGCACGGGACCAATGTAACTTGTAAGAACTGACCACGTGGCCATAGGACCCTCGATTTATGATCATGGTGATAAATTGAGAATGTCTCAATTTTGGCTTAAAAACATAAACGAGCCATCATAGGGCGAAATCTCAGAACACCCTCCAAACGCCACCGTGAGTGGCACCAACACCTCGCAAAGACCAATGCAGCTTGCAAGAACTGATCGTGTGGTCACGGGGCCCTCTATTTGAGAGCACGACATTAATTTCAAAATACCTAGACTCGGGAGTAAAAACATTCCTTCAGAGGATGATACCTCGAAACACCCACCAAACGGCCTCGTTAGAGGTATCAACACCTCACATGGGACAAATGTAACTCGTAGGAACAGACCGCATGGTCACGGGACCCTGAATTGATGATCATAATTTAAAAATATCTTGAATTAGTCTTAAAACATAAGCGTGTCGATAGAAGGTGAAACCACGAAACACCCACCCCAAACGGCCCCATTAGAGGCGCAAATACCTTGCACGGAACTAATGTAGCTCATAGGAACTGATCGAAAGGTCACAGAAACCTTGATTTGTGAGCAAGGTGATAATTTTAAAATATTTGGACATAGGCTTAAAAACATGTCGTTAGAGGATGAAACCTCGAAACACCCCAAAAATGGCAGGGTGAGAGGCACCAACGCCTCGTATAGGACCAATATAGCTCGTACGAACTGACTATGGGGTCACGGGACCCCCGATTTAAGAACATGACAGAAGTTTGAGAATATCTAGAACTAGGCTTATAAACCTGCCATTGTAACTGACCGTCGTTCTCGCACGGGACCAACGCAACTCATTAGAACTGATTGTGATGATTCTAGAAATGGTATCACCAGGTCAAGGTGTAAACAAACTAAAACTAGACAACAATCTGTATAGTAGATATAAATATATGAATAAAATAGATGAGGCAAAGTGGGAGATGATACCAGGTGTAAGTGGTTCGGCCAGAGCCTATGTCCATTGTGTAGTGTGAATGGTGGTTTTCACTATAATAAAGGCTTTAATGGCCTTTAAACGCAATGCTCAAGATTCTCTCTCTCTACTATGTATTTACACATAGTTTTTCTAGGGTTGAGAATAATCGATCTTTTATAATAAGGTAGAAGATAACTATTTATATAGATGGGGTGGTGTCATACGCACCCTAGTCATGAATGAGGATGCACAACTCTAACTATCGAATAAGGTAATATCATATGTCCCTCGTACATGAAAATAGTGATTATATGATATTCCTCACATGTGTGAGGGATAATTTTGTAACGGTTTGGCTCACATGGGGTTGGAAACCAAGCACATTATGCCACGTGTGCTCCCTTTCACGTGCCCCATAAGATGCACCAAGTGTTCTATCGGGGTTGAAGTGTTGGTCGGGCCTAGTACGAGAGGAATGAGGTATCACTCAATTTCATGTTTATAGTAACCATGTGTAGTCTCGGTTGACTAGATTTCGATTCATATGGGAGTACATGTTGGCCTAAGAGCTTTCGACCTTCCACATGTAGACGACGTGTGATGTTGAGCAAGCCAATGTCGCCTTATATCTCTGCTCCTAGCTGAGATGAGATGTACTGTCCGATACTGGTCAAACCAACCGGATGAGATGACTTGAATTGATAATGCTTCACTGATTTGGTTAGGGCCGAGCTTACCCTGAGCCAAGGTGAGGTCTCATTATGCCATATCAATCACCACCTAGACTTTGTCTTCTATGTTCATAGAAGATTGAGGGGTAAAAATGTCAATCTGTGCAAATAAATATACATCTCTTCCTTGTCAGATGCTGATGGATTGAATGTGTATGAGTGAAGGCACTTGTCATCCATCCCTTGTCCTTGCGTTCTCCCCAAGCAGTGGTAGCATCATGTGTTGATTTTGGGAGTTGTTCCCTAATGATGGGCACCTCGCGAATTGAGCCCCACCACTAGTGAGATTTGAAAATGTTTTACCCAAAACCCTTTCATTTTCTCCATTCACACGAGCCATTTTTGTCTATAAATTTCTAGGTTTCATATTTTCTTTTCTCTTTCTTCCATTTCTAAGTGTCTTTCGACTACTTTCTTAGCTCTCCCGCGATTAACATCTTAGGGAAACTATCCAGGTATTCTCCTTTTCCCTTCCTCATTGTCTTTTCTTTATTTTAGGCATTTCTGTATTTTTTTTACTTTTTTGACTAGCTTATCATTTTTTTTTACGATTGATTTGGGTAGATACTAGGTGGTTTTTCTTCTTTAGAGGTTGAGTGGGGAGTTATTTTTGGTGAAAACCGATCATCTTCTCTGGCGAAACACTCAATATGTCCTTGAGTGTTCTTGGCTCTAACCCTTCATATTCCTTAGCTTATATTTTTTAATCAAAGTTAAGTCAAACTATTAGATGTTTGCCATTTTCCAATCTTTCCCACCAAGTTGAGGGTCGTCCTCTCAATGTTGAGGAAGGGTTATGAGCTAACTGAAGATTTCCCTTCTCTCAGGAAGACGTTCTTTAGAGAGATCATACAGTACAAGGCTGAGGAAGATGCCAGGTGCCAGATCGAAGACTACCATCTTATCCTATCCATTTTATACCTTTTGCAACCATTTATCCTCCACTTGTAGAAATCTGTGACTCCATGTATGGATCAATGGCTGAGAGTGTAGATTCTTTTAAAGTGGATATTAAAATCCTACATGATAGGTCTAAAGAGGCTATGGGTTCTTCAATAGTCATGTATTCTCATCAAGAGAAGTCGTTCTCTAGGAACGAGCCATTTGACCAGGTAAAGACATCATCAATCCAATATAAGTCTTCCCAGGGGTCAAATTATTTTATATATATCCTCTCGTCTCATGATAAGTTGAGAGTGGATGTTGTTATAACACCCCCAATGGATGCCATCCCTCTTACTGCTATTTTAGTAGAACACTTTTCTAGGACTTCTCATCCTGACCCTTCTCATCCCCCCGGTGTTGTCCCCGCTGTAAATCAAGATGACGAGGATGACGAGGGATCGCAATATACTTCATGTGCTAAGGAGAATGTCAGCATAGTCATCGAGGTCGCCCTCCAGTACTAGAGACATTTATATGATATTAGTCCCTCCATTAATATGAGAGATCACTCGACCTATAAGATATCATTTCAAGGACGAGAGGGAAAAATTTGTGTGTACAAGAAAATGTTTAAGGTCGACTTCAGGCTGCTCATACACTCAGCCATACCAGCCAATTTAAATAGCCTCGATCTTGGACCTGCCCAGCTATATCCAAACGTATAAAGAGTAATTCTTGGTTTTGTGATCCTATGGAAGGTGGTTCATCATACTGATGTTCCAGTTAGCATTTTTAGAGGATGCTACACAGTCTCGTCTCCTAAAACCCAACTTTGCTACTATCATCCTGTAGATTGGAAATCTGAGAAAAAAAAATTACGAGTCACTCAAACGTCCAATCATAATTGGAAGCCTCACTAATTTTTCATTCAAGGGTCCTGGGATTTCGGACCCAATTCCTCTTGCATGGCCTCAGAGACCATAATCTCCCAGCGATGGGATAAGGCCACAACATCAGTTAAAGCCAACCCAGGATTATGTGTTGAAGCTTTGGAATAACCTAAGGAAGTTAGGGAACAAGGAGAAGAAAGGGATCTCATCTACTTTTAACACTTGATGACCATATCATACTTAGAGGAGACAGGTATGGGGGTTGACCCCCTCTCTGAACTATGTAAGTGTTGGTTAACCAGTATTTTTTTCCAACTGTTGTGTCATATTTCTCATATTTGAACTAATGACCTTGATTTATTCCTTACAGATCGACAACCAAATGCCTCTGAAACTGTGTGGATGATGGCTTCACCATTTAAACTAACTTGCTCAAGCAAATAGGAAAAAAGTCAGCCACAACTCCTCAAACTAAAAAATCTACCACTTTCGACCCTCGTCGATCCAAGGGTGAAAGGAAAAGAAAAGTGGGATAGGAGAACCTCCCCACAACCCATCGGAGAAAAAAGAGCATGGATGTCCTATCCAATATCGGGATGATTACAACTATTATAATATCCTCCGAGGATACCCGGGCTGCACAGATAAGGAACATAAAACGTTGCACTAACTCTGCGTTGGGGAATAAGGAATAGGTTGTTGACATCCTCGAATCCAATACTCTAGAGGATAATCTTAGATTTCTAGACACACCAAATATCTTATTGATGAAAGACTTTTTCCTTCATAAGGCCACTCAATTAAGTGCTTTATCTTTTCTAGGCTATTATTTCCACTTTTGTTTGAACTATAAGGTCATCTCTTAAAGTTGTCTCGTACTAATCTTCGTCGCTTTATGAAGACTACCATTTCTCTTCAAAAGATCCATCAATGCATCAAGAATAAGGTTCATGAGATTTGTGTTTCTCGTCAATCCATAAAGGATGATGAAGCTAAAAAACCCTATCCAAGAGCTTGAGAGCGAAGTGGAGAAACTGAAGATGCATCACTCGAATGCAATCTCGAATCTGAACAAGAGTCACGAGGAAGATATCAAGTCTCTGAATAATAAAAACTCATAAGATATTTGTGGGAAAGTGAACGAGGATATTGATAGTAAAATATCTAAAGGCTCAGGTGCAGGAAGTTAATACTTTCAAGTATTCTGAGGGTTTTTTGGGTTGTAGTGTGCAGTAACTTAAAAGAGGTGCTCACACTGGTTGCATGTGGGCAACTATGAAGTTCCTAGCGATTTCCCATTTTTTGACCAACTGAAGTCCTTCGGCCTAGATGATTTTTATGCTACGATGGTTTTGGAGAAATTGAGGGGTAGACGCCGGATAATGAGCCCCTCATTTAGACTACAAACATTGTTGAGGAGAGTGAGAATGCCGAAAAGAACGAAGTCTATAGTACTGTAGTTGGGGGTGTGTTGGCTCTCAGAGAAGCTGAGGAAATGAATGTTGAAGGGTCTAACCTTGAATCCTACTTCTTCTCAGTTGTTTTTCTTTTGTGGGCGTCCGTCTGTTGCCTGATGCCCTCTTTTGATTGTAAAGTCTTATGACTATTTGACAATTATTTGTAACTAACTACTATCATCATATTTTTTTCTTGAACACTTCATCATGTTATGTTTTTGAATGAGTAATGACTCTAATAATTAACAGTCATACTCTGAATTGATTATTAGAATTTATAATTTGCTTACATTTACTTTTGATTCATGCATCCTTCCGATGTAAAATCAAATAACCATAAGATGGTTTACAACCTTAATATCACCAACTAACTGAATGATTCCAACCTCATCCTATTTTTAGGCTAGCTTGTTTCATATTTTAAAGATCGTCTGTTTCTTAGCCGAGACGTTTCATAGAGAGTTTATCCACTGGGTTAATGATGTCTAAAATGAAACACAATCAAGTTATTTTTAGTTTGAATCCACCAAACCATGGTGTTATATCACAAGTCCCCTCTTGTTATTTTAATTGAGTATGGATGAGGGTCGTCTCGATCGAGAGAGTTTATCCACTAGATTAATTATGTTTAAAATGAAACACATTTAAGTGGATTTTAATTTGAATCCACCAAATTATGATGTTATATCATAAGTCCCATATCGTCGTTTTGAGAGTGCAAGTATGTGCGTCGTCTCGTCCATGCACTGTCATCTCGGCCAAGAGAATTTATCAACCAAGTTAATGATGTTTAAAATGAACCACATTCAAGTTATTTTTAATTTAAATCCACCAAATTATGGTGTTCTATCACAAGTCCTCTCTCGTCATTTTGAAAGTGTATGGATGAGGGTTGTCTTGTCCATGCACTGTTGTCTCGACTGAGAGAGTTTATTGTCCAAGTTAATGATGTTGAAAATGAACCACATTCAAGTGTTTTATAATTTGAATCCACCAAATGATGGTATTATATCACAAGTTCCCTCTCTACCTTTTGAGAGTGTATGGATGAGGGTCGTTTCATCCATCCATTGTCGTCTCGGTCGAGAGAGTTTATCCACCAAGTGAATGATGTTTAAAAATAACCACATTAAAGTTATTTTTAATTTGAATTCACCAAATTATGATGTTATATAACAAGTCCCCTATCATTGTTTTGAGAGTGTATGCATGAGGGTCGTCTCGTCCATGCATTGTTGTCTCGGCCGATAGAGTTTATCGACCAGGTTAATGATGTTTAAACTGGACCACATTCAAATGATTTTGTATTTGAATCCATAAAATTATGGTGTTATATCACAAGTACCCTCTCGTCGTTTTGAGAGTGTATGGATGAGGGTTGTCTCATCCATGCACTATCGTCTCGACCAAGAGAGTTAATCCACCGGGTAAATGATGTCTAAAATGAACCACATTCAAGTAATTTTAAATTGAATTCACCAAATTAAGGTTATATATCAAAAGTCCCCTCTCGTCATTTTTTGAGAGTGTATGGATGAGAGTCGTCTTATACATGCACTGTCGTCTCAGCCGAGAGAGTTTATCCACCAAGTTAATGATGTTTTAAATGAACCACATTCAAGTGATTTTTAATTTGAATCCAACAAATTATAGTATTATATCACAAGTTCCCTCTCGTCATTTTGAGAGTGTATGGATAAGGGTCGTCTCGTCCATGAACTATCGTCTCAACCGAGAGGGTTTATTAGCCAAGTTAATGATGTTTAAAATCAACCACATTCAATTGATTTTGAATTTGAATCCACCAATTTTTGTTGTTATATAACGAGTCCCCTCTCATCATTTATTATTGTACGGATGAGGGTCGTCTCATCCATGCACTGTCATCTCGGTCGAGAGAGTTTATCCACCAAGTTAATGATGTTTAAAAAGAACCATAACTAAGTGATTTTTAAACCTATAGATGTTATTGAGAGTCCGTAAATGAGGTTGTCACCGAGAGAAACTTAAATCTATTTCTCCACGAATGATATTTTGTAGCTTAAGATGAGTTGATACACATAAGAAACTGGTATTCAAACAATATACAAATACTAAGAGGGAACAATTGGAAAATTCCGTTCATAATATGATTCTCATATACATAGAAAATGATACTAAAATAAAATTGATGAGAGATAATCAAAACAAAAAATGAAAATTTAACACAACTTTTTACTGATTATATTTCTTAAGATGGTTACTGTTTTATGGTTTGGAGAATGGTTCCCTATCTAGATTTTGTAGATGATACGTTTCTGGAACCACTTCTTCAACCATACTATGGGGACCTTTCCAATTAGGATGAATCTTGTTGGGCTTCTACCACATCTTCTTCGAAACGAGGGGTCCTACTGCCAGTGGTCGGGCCTTCACCCGCTTATTGTAAAACTTTATTTTTCTTTATTGATAGGCAGCTTGCCTAATATTAGCATCTTATCTTAGCTCCTCTGTGATATCTAAATCTAGTATGATCTCTTCAACTATCTCTTTATGGTCGTATGTTTGGACTCCATGGGTCGTGAGACCTATCTATGTTGGCACCACAACTTCTGAGCCATAGGTTAGCATGAACAGAGTTTCCCATGTCGGTGTACTCTCTGATGTCCTATAAGCCCATTGGTTGGAAAGAACTTCCTCAGTCCATCTCCCCTCAGTTTCCTCCAGCTTTTTATTGATTTTATCGAGAATTGTCATATTGATGACCTTTCTCTGTCCATTAGCCTGGCGTCGGCCTATAGTTGAAAATAACAATTTAATGCCGACCCGCTTACAATACTTCTTAAGGGATATGTTCTTAAACTACATCCCTTTATCGAAATTAGAGTGTTAGGTAGGTCGTATCTAAAGATGATATTTTTCCAGATAAACTGAAAGGCTTTCTTTTCCATAATTATGATCATCACCTCGGCCTCTACCCACTTTGAAAAATAATCAATTGCCCCAATCATATAACAATTGATATGCCCCAAGTGTGACCTCGTCTCGGAGACAACAACCTCGGTCGAGATCATGGCCGACACTGGACAAGACTTGGACATGCGGCATCAGCACTCGGCCATAGCAAGGTCGGCCCAGGCCGGCACTACCACCATCCTCTCCAAGGGACACTACACGTATCATAAGGGTCAGCAGCACTCCAGTACACCTAGGAAGGGAAACCTCGGCCAGACATAGGCCGAGCTCGCAAGAAGCCACCAGCAACCTCATTAAGACATTAGTCGATGCTCCAAACACACCAGATCAACCTCGGCTCAACCTCAGGACGACCTTGTCCATTGACTCGACCGGGATTAAGCCGAGACCTACATGGTCACCTTGGACTGAATGACAACCTGGACTTACCAACCTCGGCCTCTCCCAGGCCGAGGTCATACACCAGGTGCGATAGCCGAGCATTTGCTGACAATTGGATAAGGGCACGTGGACACAAATCAGTTATAACAAGATTATTCCTCACACGTGGGGAGAGTATTGCATCATCATTCTCTACATGTGACAGTGACAGATGGATTTCCCATATTGGTGAGGCATTCTCACACATGCACATTACATGCATGGGGGTTACAATACACCCCCTAGGTACTATATATAGAGGACATCCTCTACCTTGTAAAGGATGGAAGATATACAACCCTAGCTTAAACTTTGTCTAGATACACAGTACAGAGAGAGAGCTTAAGAGATTGTATCCATGGCCATCAGTGCCTTATTATAGTGAGGTTATTCACACACACACGGTGGACGTAGGCCAATTTAGGCTGAACCACTTATATCTCAGTGCTCTCTCTATTTATCCTCATCTCATTATCCTACCTATTACGTAATTATGCTGCCATTGTTGTTCTTAGGTTGAGGTTGAAAACACCTTACCTGGTGGTGCTAATCCTAGCATCATCATCAATAATAATTGCAAATGGTCTCGATAATATACATACAAAATAAATCCCCCGGATTGCAAATGGTCATGGAAAAGTGATTGAAGTAAGAGGCTGATGAGGTTGATGGGGTATGGTGGCAAAAATTTGACACTTACCACACTTCTTAACATTTTCAACTACATCCTGGGACAACTTCGGCCACTAGTATCCCTGAGTGATGATCTTTTTTTCCAATAAACTTTACCCGATATGACTGGAGAAAGACCACTCGTGAACTTCCTTTAAAATATACTCTACCTCGGATGGATGGACACATCCGAGTAGAGGAAGTAGGAACTATTTTTTATACAAGATGCCTCCTATGATGGAGAACTTAGCTGATTTATACCTCAGCTTCTTTCTCTTGGCTCTAGACTTTGGAATCTCCCCATCTATGATGTACCGGATGATAGGATCCATCCAAAAAGATCCCATATTCATGTTGAAGAAAAATTCCACAGTATCTTCCTCTCCTTCAACGATCGATCGATGAAGGATCTCTATCAGGACTGTTCTTCTAATTTCTATTCTAGTGGTGGAAGTTAACCTCGTCGGATCATCGACTTGGAAATTATCTAGTTGGGGTATCCTTTTCAGTTTCACTTCGCTAAAATGCTTCAGTGATATTTTCACCCTTCCTAAGTACTTGGCCATTCTGTCGTCCTTGGCCTCATATACTACCAAAATTTCATTCACAACTAACCTAGAATAACTATGGATAAGGAGTTAGTTAATGTTTAGTGCCCGATCAATGGAGAGACCTTCTAGGAGTGCTTCATACGCTGACTCATTATTGGAGCCTTTGAAGCCAAACCTTAGTGCATATTCAATTTTGTTCTGGTGTGGGGCCAGCGTAATTAAAAGTACTCCACTTCCATTCTCACACGAAGATCCATGAACGAATAAGATCCATACAGTACAATCTTTAAAAAAGAGTACCCTATTCCATGGTCCCATTATTTATGAGGTATCTATCTTCCTCGTTCTTAGACACCTTGCTTCTTGTTGAACTGGTCTCGGCCTCGATCGGGGGAAGACACACCATGTTCTCTTGCTCACAAGTTGAAGCTTCATTTGTTGTATCAACTTCATCACATGTGAACTCGACTACATAATCAACTAGGGTATGTCCCTTAATGGTTGTTCTCATCTTTCCAAGGACATTAACCTACTGAACTTCTCAAGTCCATAGATGACCTGTCTGAGGGGAGAGCCGGTTAGGACGACCATAGTATGCGCTCGGAAGTATGTCTTTATCTTCCTTGAGGCATGGATCAGAGCATAGGTCATCTTCTATATTTGAGGATATATTTTCTCCCCCTAGAGGGCCTTGCTGTTAAAGTACATTGGCTTCTATATACCATCCTCTTCTCTTTCTATGGGGGCACTAATGGACGATTTCGACACCGTTAGATAAAGATGCAATTTCTCTCCATAGATAGGAAGGGTGGATAGCCAAGGTAGGACTTTAAATCTTCAAAGTCTTTATCACACTCCTCATTCCACTCGAAAGATTTTCTTAGCACTTTAAAAAAAGTAAGGTATTTATCGATAGCTTTAGACACAAAATTGTTCAATGCGTCCACCCATCCAGTTAGTCTCTACACGTCCTTTATTGTTGTGCGAGTATTCATTTCCAACAAAGCTTTGATATTTTAAGGATTTTCTTCAATCCCCCTCTGATTCACACTTATCGGGGTTGGGTTTCATCCTATATTCATCCATAGTATCAAAAGTTCACTCAAGGTCAACCATGTGAGTGTCGGCCTCGAGGCTCTTCATCAACATGTCCTCGACATAAACTTCCATTGTCTTCCCAATCTTCTCTTTGAACATATTTGTAAGGACATTTTTGTCCATTATCAATTTGTATGTCATACGCCGTTACACCGTTGAAGAAACTCAAGATCGCATCTACATCAACGGATCCGAATATCAAAGCATCTTCAACATCATAGCCTCTGCGAGAATGAACTTGGTAAAATTTTGTTTTTACGTTCCTTAAAGTTCATATTTAGTATTGGGAAATTTTTATAAAATGCTTTTTATAAAAATAAGAAGTAAGTTTTTTTAAGCAAAATGAGGCTTTTAAAAGGATTTTATTTTTCTGGGAAAATCGGACCGATCCGGCCCCATACCGGACCGATCCGCTTGCTCGAAGTCCAGTAGACCCCGGATCCATAGCGAACCGATGAAGATAAATATCCGAACCGATCCGTTGTCAACCGGACCGATCCGGTTGCAATTAAAAGAACCGATCCGGTCTACCGGATCGATCCGCCCTCTATCCGGACCGGTCCGCCTGGGATAATTACGAGCAGTCCCAGTTTTTGAAAACTCTTTCCTTGGTTTTCTTATTTAAAGCCAACTTCGGGGAGTTATTTTTTAAGACTTTTTAACACGATTTTCAGAGTCCTAAATACTCTAAGTCTTCATCTTTTTGAGTCCCAAAACATCTTTTTGATTCACACAAAAATTCCCAATTACTTTTGTGAATCTTTTAGAACCCTAGAACACAAGCTTTGCTATTGTTCAACCCTTGTGGAGAAGCCGTTCTCTTCTTCATTGCAGCCCTACTGGACAGGGATAGTTCCAGCCGCCAACCCTACTGGAAAGGGATATTCCAGCCGCGACTACAGAATCCGATACCCGAGGGTAATTCTTAGTCAAAAATCTTGTATTTCAGTGTAATCCGATTGTAAGCCGTTTCTCTTACAAATTATAGTGATATACAAGTGGTTTTGCCCCTGTGGGGGATTTTTCCTTAAACTTTGTGTGTTGAATAATTCTTGCATGATTTCATATTGTTTCAATCACACCTAGTTGCATGTTTAGGGTTACTTTGGGTTAAAAGGAATTTAATTAAAATTGGTTTTTATTTGAGAAGTCGCAATATTTCCGCTGCTGCTGCACTCTCAATATTTTTGACCAACATGTGGTATGTTTCCACAGCAGTTTTCAATCCGAAGGGCATGACCTAGTAACAATAGGTCCCCTTATCCATTACGAAAGTTTTCTTCTCTACATCGGTAGGATCCATGAATATTTGATTATAGCCTGAGTAGGCATCCCTAAAGCTCATTAATTCATGGCCAGTAATAGCATCAACCACATAAATCTACCCTCGATAGTGGGAAGCTATCTTTGGGGGAGGCTTTGTATAGATTTGTAAAATCAACACACAACCTCTACTTCATGTTTGCTTTGGGGACGATGACATCATTCACAAGCCACTAGGGGTAAATGACCTCCCTAATGAAGTTAGCCTTTTACAACTTCTTCACCTCTTCTCGGATGACATCATATTTATCCCTAGAGTAGACTATTCTTCTGTACCAGATTGTCTTTTCATCCTCGAAAATATTGCGCTTATGGTAGAGAACCTTAGGATCGATGTTGGGCATAACCTCATGGCTCAAAACAAAAATGCAAGCTCGATCAGCTCCACTTTGACCTCCTTCCTCAAGGCCTTGGCTATTATGACCATTTTTTTAGGTCATCCTCATTGAGGACGATGGATTCTACCTCCTCAGTGGCCTTACCTTTCTTTCACTTTGTCTCATATCTTGGATCTAGGGTATCAATGTTATACATTGTAGTATCCCTCTTATATGACTCTCTCTCCTTGGCTCAATTTAAGTAGCATTTGTGTGCCTCAACCTGGTCTCCCTGCACGTTCCTTACCCATACGGAGTGGGGAATTTAATCATTTGGTTAATCGTTGAAGGCAAGACCTTAAATTACTTAAGGCTACTCTTCCTAGGATTATGTTGTACGTCGAGTAGACATTCTCATCCAGGACAAAGTAGCATATCTTCTTTGTGAGGCATTTTATCCAGAAATTTCCCATTCTAACTTCTATTTCATAAATCCGTAAAGGGTGCACTTTATCTCCACTAAAACCGATGGGAGGTTGATGATACCGCACTAGACTGTTCTTGCTTAGACCTAAGAATTTTCAATAATCCAAAAATATACCATCGACTGAGCTTCTGTTGTCCACCAAAATCCTCAAAACCTCACAACCATGGACTAGAGTGGTGATAACCAATGGGTAATCCTGCGGGGCTAGAATCCCATTGAAATCTAGTCAAGAAAAATTCATAATCAAAAAATTCATATTAACTTCAGTTCTTTTTACCTTCTTCAGCTCTATGGCTACTGAATGCACTTCCTTAGGTTTTGGAGAGAGATCCTTAGCCTCTGCTACATGAGTTTTTCTATCAGCAACACATTTTCCTCCTTCGTCTAATCCTCCACAGATCATCTTAACCCGAAGAGATATCATATGAAGCAGACCTTTAGGATCGATAATTGGGGGAGGTAAGTTTGCGTCCACATCCTCATCATCGTTCGAGTCATCATCGTCTCGGCCAGTTGAACCATCAATATTTCACTTTTTGTTCCTCCTCATTCAGGTGTCATCTTGGCCACCCTTAGAACTTACCTTATCAACACACTTTCTCAGTTTTCTTAAATTAAACATTCTCCCAATCTCATCCCTAAGAGCAACACACTTGTCGGTTGTATAACTATGACCTTGGTGAAATTCACACCACATGTTCCTATTCCATTTGTGAGGAGTAGCCTTCAACTTCTCAGGCCACTTTAAAGATAGATCATTCTTGATCTCATTCAAAATTTACTCTCGACTGACAATCAAAGGGGTGTAGTCAGTGAACTTGCCATCCGCTGATCTCTTCTTGTTGTCCTTGTTCTTCTTGTGGAACTCACCCCCACTATTTATCCCCTTCTCGTCTTCACCTTTTTCATCCATTGCTTCCTCCATATTCATAACCTTCTCGATCATAGACGGGAGTTCATCCATAGACTTTCCAGGATCCTCTACAAGATTCCAAACTATCTTTCCTTTATGTATACCTCCCATCATGGCAGTCATGGCAATACACTCTTCATAATCCTTAACCTCTAATTTCTACTTATTGAACCTCACTATATACTATCTCAAACTTTCATTCTTCCTCTGCTTCACATACATCAAGTGGGTCATCTTCTTCTAGGGCATGACCCCAAAGAAGAAATTATGTATAAAGCTTTCTGCATGTTGTTTAAAATTATCAATTGAGTTTTTAGGGAGACGGGTAAACCATATATGAGTTACTCCGATCAAGGTTATTGAGAAGGCACATCACCTCATATCATTTAAGACTGCATAAATATCAACAACTTATTAATACATCACCATATGGTGGACCGAATTAATGCTCCAATCATACTTAAGAGTGACCACTGGTCGCTTGAACTTAGTCGGGGTAGGATAACTCATAATTTTTACCCCAAGGGGGGAGCATTCATTATATCCCCTCTATATCGGGTCTTGGCTCTTCATAATATCCCTAATATTATCCTCCAGCCTTTGGATAGAATCATTCTAGAGACTCTGAGCTGCTTCTATAACCTCAGCCTGGGCCACATTATCTCTGGCGCCTTCTCTTCCATGTGGGTGAATTGAGGGTTCTCTGACAACTATTCTCTACCATTTATTCACCTCTCGCTGCTCCTCATCTCTGGCATAAGGAGGTAAGTGGTAATCACATTTATCATTCCATAGGGGACCGACTATACTTATTAATCTAGAGAGGTAATTTATCAGGTTGTCTACTGCTGAGCCAATCCGATCCAAGGCCGGCCCCTATTTAATATGTGTAGAGATGATGTCATTGGCCGACATTATTAGATATTCCTACCACTACATCCTCGGATAGATGAACATGACACAAAGTGCCTCTAAAGATCTGATAAGGCTCCCAACACCTCCTGCCTTCCTCATGATCATATTGTCCATCCTCATCATTTGGGTATTCACTGCCCGACCTCCCCAGACATAAGCTCTTAGGGTAGGCTACGTCTCTAAAATTTTACTGAGGAAAAATATCTTTGAGTGGGGATTAGGGTGGTCTCCTGGATGTTTAATTTGGATCACCATCCCAGGTGGTTAGCATTATAAACTCCTCTCTCGCTTCGACAGGTCTAGCCACCATATTCTGGCCTGCCAGAAAGTAGCAAGATTTTCCTGAATCTTTCATTTGTTGTCTACTAAGGAGTGCAAAATTCCTTCCACCTCATACATATCTGACCAAAGAGGGGTTTGGCTAGTACTAGGACCACCAGTAGTTGATTAATATGTTTCCATTGGGAGTTACGGTGATCAAAAAAATAAGAAAAGGTACTGGTAGTAAGGTGGAAGAGAACAAAATGAGCTGAAACTCAAACCATAGCTCTTTCAATGGTGGTTCAATATCAACCAAGGATGATATTGGACAACCATAAGATAATTCGTTAGAGAAGCAATAGAAAAAATGGAAGAGAATGGTTATCTCATTCCCACTAACGGTGCGAGACTAATGATACAAGAAATTATATCACCAGGTCCAGGTGTATACCAGCTCAAAGCAGACAAGAATTGAGTATAGGAGATAGAAATATGTAGGCAGAAGGAGATGAAGCATACTTAGAGATTATAGGAGATGTAAGTGGTTTGGCCAGAGCCTATGTCCACTGTGCAGTGTGAATGGTGGTTTTCACTATAATAAGGTCACTATTGGCCTGTAAATACGGTGCTCAAGTTTTTCTCTCCCTACTATGTATTTTGACAGAGTTTTTATAAGGTTGAAAATAATCGATCCTTATAATGAGGTAGAACATAACTATTGATATGGTTGGGATGGTGTTCCCCAGTCATGCTTGAGTCATGTACAACTCGAACTATCCAACAGGGTAATGTCATCTATCCCTGGTGTAGGCAAACAATAATAATAAGATATTACTCACATGTGTTAGTGATGATGTTGCAATGGATTGTCTCATGTGGGGTTAAAAACCATTGGCACTATGCCATGCGTGCTCCGTTCCAAGCACCTTGTAAGAAGCCCAAAATGTTGAGTCAAGGTTGAAGTGTTGGTATGGTTGAGTACGAGATGAATGGCATATCACTTAGTCGCATGTTGATATTTATCAAGTGTACGCTCGGCTGATAAGTGTTAGGACAAGATGAGAGTATAGTTTGGCCTAAGAGCTTTCGACTTCCACATGTAGACGAGGCATAATGCTGAGTAAGCCAAGGTTGCCTGTTGTCATGGCTCTTAGTCAAGGCAAGATATACAGGCCGATACGGGTCAAACCAACTGCATGAGATGAGTCAAATTGAGGATGCTTACTGAGTCGGATGGGCGGATCTTAGCTTGATCCAAGTTGAGGTCTTGTTATGGCATATCAGACTGTGTGGTCACGGGACCCTCTGTTTTAGAACATGGTGATATTTGAAAAATATCTAGACTTGGGCTTAAAAAATATTGTTAGATGATAAAATCCTAAAACACCCCCCCAAAAGGCCCGTGAGAAGCACCAACACCTCGAACAGAACCCCCGGTGAGAGAGAGCAATGATAATTTGAAAATATTTAGACCTAGGTTTAAAAATATAAACATACCGTCAGAGGGTGAAACCAAAAAACACCAACCAAATGGCCCCGTTAGAGGCACAAATAACTTGCACAAGACTAATGCCGCTCATAGGAACTGATTGCATGGTAATGGGAACACCGATTTGAGGGCAAGGCAATAATTTGAAAATATCTAGACTTGGGCTTAAAAACATGCCGTTAGATGACGAAACCCCGAAACACCCCCCAAACGGCCCCGTGAGAGGCACCAACACCTTGCATGGGACCAATGTAACTCATAGGAACCGACAGCATGGTCACGAGATCCCCGATTTGTGAACACGACAAAAATTTGAGAATATCTAGACTTAATATTAAAAACATGTCCTTAAAAGGATAAATCCTAAAACATCCCCAAAACGGCCCCATGAGAGGCACCAACACCTCGTACGGGGCCATTGCTACTCATCGGAACTGACTGCATGGTCACGGGGACCTGAAATTGAGTGCATGAGGATAATTAGAGAAAATATGGAGTTAGGCTTAAAAACATAAACATTCTGTTAGAGTGAAAAATCCCTAGACACTCACTACACGGACCTATGAGAGGCACTAATACCTCGCACGAGACCGATGCAGTTCGTAGGAGTTTGTAGGGGGCTTAAAGATAATCCCAAGATTAGAGTTAATCCCCCTATCTAACACAACATAATCAAAGGATTAAGGCAGTTATGGACTCAGCGTTGCAGCTCAAAATGATATAGCTCAGTAAGGTAGCATTGTAGCTCAAATGAGATACATCTTAGTAAGGTAGTGATGCAGCTCAAGTGAAGTAGGTTAGCGTGGCATCCCAGAGGGATCTCATAGCGAAGAAGCCACCTGAGAAAGTTGATCCTTTACTCCTATTATTCTACATAGTCTTGTCGAATATTTTTATTTATATTGTCTATTAGTTGTAATGATTATAATGATTTCTAGTGTGAGGTCGAACGGTACTCGTGAGAGACCAGGCTTGGCAGGGATAGGGAGAGCTTTCATGTTCTATCGAACGACCTCACCGTGGGAACTTGAGAGGGACTTGGTTTGTAGGATTGATAAGTGAGGCACCGTTGGGGCTTTTCGTGACCATCTTAGATACACCTGGTAAAACACCAAAGGACCTTGACCGTTGAACCTTGGTCACGAGAGCCTCAAGTTCCATTGGGTACTACGTTGTGAACCAAATAAACCTCTACTTAATGTCACATCTACTTTAGGTGATGCCACTAGCCAACTAGGCAATGTCAAATATGCACTTGAGTAAACCACCATGGTATTTGGGGGTGTCAAATAGTTGGTGAGCCACCTCTGTGATGAGAGCCACCTCACGCACATTGGTTAGGCAAAAGGCATGTTTCGGCATTTAATATTTATGACATGGTGTTGACTAGTCCATCACGCATTTAATGTTTGTGACATCAAGTATGATGGATATCTTTCACAACTATGAATGACTTAGTTATCTTGGGAGTGGTGTAAGGGCTATTTAAGGGCCCCAGCCACCTCTAGGGAAGGGGATGTTCTTTTGAGAGTTCAGAAGTTATTGCTAAAAGAGAAATATAAATCAGAGAGAGAGATTTATTACAAACAAGAATTCACTCACCCACCATTGCCATTTATTACAAAGATTTTAACACTTGACAAAAATCTTTGGGGGTGGTTGTGGTGTTTTGTTGCTTGTCATGGTGTCTTTAGGATGCTTACTTCTCTCTCCCTCAAAATGAGTTACTTCTGAGCTCATTATTATCTTCTGAGTTACACATGAGTGATTTATGAGTTCAAAATGAGTTTATCTTCACTAAGTTGTGATTGGGTGTCTTGTAATTAGTTAATAGTGCTTCTAGTTAACTTATAATTACCGTAGTCAAAAGGGTTTACGCCTCCTCCTAATCTAAACTACCCTCTTACACTTGGTGACTCTGCTGGGGAGGTACTCTTCTAAGCAAAGACTATGGCGTAAGATAATGTTAATCGAAGACTTAACTTTGATGATATTCAACGCAATGAAGAACAAGTTGTGAAAGACTGGAGACTTCTATAGATGGATCCCCCCGAGTGGAGGTACCTCCAGTTTAAACGGTGACAGACATTCCAGGGGTGACGTAAGCTTCCACGAGCATCGGTTTGGGACCATCTCAAGTTCAACTCCTCATGAATAAATTTTATGAGTTTTTACTAACTCCTATAGCTTCAACGGTGTTAGGGGGATTTGAGGCCAACTCCTACGTAACGCCAGGGGTAAGCCCAACAGCCCCACCAAGCGTCGTTCTAATAGGAACTACGCCATCAATCATACCCCTTGTTTCAATTCCAACAATGGGAATTCCAAGAGTAGCATCTATGGACTAAAGTGGTGATAACCAAAGGGTCATCGTGAGGGGTTAGAATACCTTTGAAATCTAGAAAAGAAAAACCCATAATCAAAGTATTCATATTAACTTCAGTTATTTTTACCTTAGTTGTCTCTATGGCTACTAAATTCCCTTCCTTAGGTTTTGGAGAGAGAACCTTGTCCTCTTCTATATGTGCTTTTCTATAAGCAATATATTTTACTCCTTCAGCTAATCCTCCACAGATCATCTTAACCCTAAGATTTATCATATGAAGCCGACCTTTAGGTTCGATAATTGGGGGAGTTATGTTTGGGTATTCTTCCTCATCATCGTTCGAGTCATCGTTGAATCATCCAGCTGAAGCATCAGTATTGCACTTGTGGTTCCTCCTCTTTCGAGTTTCATCTTGGCCACACTTGGAACTTACCTTATTAACATACTTTCTCAGTTTTCTTACGCTGAAAAATTCTCCTAAACTCATCCATAAGGGCAACACACTTGTCGGTTGTATGACCATGGTCTTGGTGAAATTCACACCACATGTTCCTATTCCTCTTGTAAGAAGTAGCCTTCAGCTTCTCAGTCCACTTTAAAGATCAATCATTCTTGATCCCATTCAAAATTTAATCCTGACTGACAGTCGAATGGGTGTAGTCTACGAACTTATCGCCCACTGATCGCTTCTTGTTATCCTTATTCTTCTTGTGGAACTTACCCCCACTATTTATTCCCTTCTCGTCTTCACCTTTTTCCTCCATTGCTTCCCCCATATTCATAACCTTCTCGGTCATAAACATGAGTTCTTTCATAGACTTTGGAGGATTCTCTACAAGATTCCAAAGTATTTTTCCTTTTTGTAGACCTCCCATTAGGGTGGTCATAGCAATACACTCTTCATAATCCTCAACCTCTAATTTCTCCTTGTTGAACCTCTCTATGTACTATCTCAGACTTTCATTCTTCCCTTGCTTCACATACAACAAGTGGGTCATCTTCTTCTAGGGAATCACCTCAAAGAATAAATTATGTGTAAACCTTTCTGCTTGCTATTTAAATTTCTCAATTGAGTTTTTAGGGAGACAGGTAAACCATACATGAGTTACTCCGATTAAGGTTCTTGAGAAGTCATAATCCACATATAATTTAAGGCTGCATAAATATCAACAGCTGATTAATACATCACCACACGGTGGACCGAATTAATGCTCCTATCATACTTCGGAGTGACCAATGGCGGCTTGAACTTAATCGGGGTAGGACAACTCATAATTTTTACCATAAGGGGGGAGACTTCATTATATCTCCTCTATAAGGGGTCTCGTCTCTTCAGAATATCCCCAATCTTATCCTCTAGACTTCGGATAGAATCATTCTTGGGCCTCTCGATCGTTGCTATAACCTCAGCTCGGGCCACATTATCTTCGTCCCCTTCTCAGCCATTTGGGTGAATCAGGGGATCTCTAACAACTGTTCTCTGCCATCTATTCACCTCTTGCTTCTCATCCTCTCCCCTACGAGGAGATCAGTGGTCATCATATCTATCATTCCTTATGGAATCGTCTATACTTATTAATTTGGAGAGGTAATTTCTCAAGTTGTCTACTGTTGGGCCATTCCTATCCAAGGCCGACCCCTACTTAATATGTCTAGAGCTGATGCCCTTGGCCTACACTCTCGTCTCTACCTGTCACTATATCCTCGGCTGGTTAAATAGTTCGTAAATTTCCTCTAGAGATCAGATAAGGCCCCCAATAACTCTTGTCATCCTCTTCATTATTTTGTTCATCCTCATCATTAGGGCATTCACGACATAATCTCCTAGTGTAGGTTACATATCTCCGCCTTGGCTGAGGAAAAAGATATTTGAGTGGGGATTGGGTGGTCTCCTAGATATTTGATCTGGATCACCATCCTAGGCAGTTAGCGTTATAAACTCCTCTCTGACTCCGGTAAGTCTAGCCACCATATTTTGTCCCGACTGAAAGAAGCAAGAGTTTCTTGCATCTATCATTCGCTATCTACTAAGGAGCGTAAAATCACTACCACTTCATCCATTTCTGACCTAGGAGGGAACTGGCTGGTACTAGGACCACCTATAGTTGGTGGATATATTTCCACTGGAGAGTTATGGTGACCGAAAAAATAACATGAGGTACTCGTAGTAAGGTGAAAGAGAAGAAAATGAGCTGAAACTCATAGACCATATCTCTTTCAATGGTGGTTCAAGCTCAACCAAGGATGATATTGGACAACCATAAGAGAATTAGTTAGAGAAAATATAGAAAAAATAGAAGAGAATGGTTATCTCGTTCCCACTAACGGTGTCAGACTAATTATACAAGAAATGGTATCATCAGGTCAAGGTGTATATGGAATGACTAAGAATGTGTCTCAGAAGTGCGTACTCTCTAGGCTCAAGTGCAAGCCTATCGCTCAAATAATAATCCAATAAGTCGGGTATCAATCCTCAGGGAAATAGGACAACAGAGTTGTGATGAAGTTGTACAGACGAAGGAAACCTAACTTTGACTCTAAAGAAAAGAAAAGATGATTGATTTTGGGAATGGACTACAACTAAATGCAATTTTGAAAATATTTATTTAATGCACCAAAGCATGAATGGAATGCAACTATTCTAAATTACCTAAATTACTGATAATGAATGACTTAAACTTAAATTATATGATGAAGGGAACAGGGCGGGAATACAATCCCTCAACCCTAGTGTATTGCAGGTTTAAAACTAATAGTAAATTTAATTGATTAATTAGACCCGCAACCATACTTAATCAGAGGACGAGTAAATGGGTACACATGATAGCGACACTCACAATGCATTCTAAAGCATCTCGGTTACCCAGAATCAAACAAGATCCAAAGATCTACAATGGTTGTGTTGCTATGCAATACGGTCGTAATAAATCATTTAATTCAAAGGATTAATTTTATACACATACAACTAACACATCAGGTGGAGTTCATGCATCCCGACCCTTTTACAACTAGCCGGACATGTTAAACTGAACGATGCATGAAATAATTACGTTGCATGTGAAAGAACTCATGATGAAACTAGATTGAAACATGCAAATAAGTATTATGATCACAGAAATTGGTTGAATCAAATAAGGGAAATAATCATGCAAGAACAATAATAAAAGTAATGAAACATGGATTAAAACTTTGAAAACAAACCCGGAATGTATCAATCTTGAAGAAAATAATCCAAACTATGTTCCTAGGTGATCTTCCACATTTTTTTCTATAAAAAAACTATCAAAAACTATCAAGAACTATCAATAACTTCCTTTTTAAAGTCATTAGCTTCGTACAAATGCGTTTTAGAATGGGTGGTAACCTAAGGGAACTCTTTGGACCAATCATAATAATGGAGCAATTTCGCGCATCAAGAACCCCGAACCGTTTCACAGGTACCCTGAACCGGTTCGACCCCAAACCGGTTCGACCTGGGTTTGGTAATTTACACTGGTTTTGGGTGCCTTTTTCCTCTTTTCAACACTTAGAATTTTTCTCATGTTTTCTTCTTTTCTTCTTGGAATTTTTTTCAACGTCAATTGATCATAACGCTTCAACTATATCTCAGATTTAGATGTCGTTTCTTCCTTGGTTCTCGTTGTTTCGAGATTTTCAGCTTTCCAGTTGACTCCTACTTCGGGATCCGACATGAGAATTACCAAAATGCCCTTGAACTTGCCTTCCAAGCCTTTCTTTCATGGTTTCGATTTCTCTCTTTCTCCCCTTGCATAATTAACCTGTAAAACATATAGGAGTAACACGAAACATGAAATACTTGCCAATGAAGGTTAGTATCATAAATGTGAGTTAAATTCATATCGATTGCATCCCTCGGGTTCACAAATGTACCGAAATTAGGGGAATAAATATACAATATTTATGCCCAATCAAACCCCCCTAACTTAGAACTTTGTGCGTCCCGATCAATGTATAAGAGAAAGAATAAAGTCACAACTCTTCTAAACATATTATTGGGATAGAATACCTTTTTTGCGGGCAAGCAGTTGCATTTAGCATATGCAACAGGCCGTTAAACCCCTAGGTTACCCTAGTAGGACGAGTGGTGTCTCGTGAGGGTTTGCAGTGAATATACCCACAAAATTTGATCCAAAGAAAATTGAAAACACGCAAAAATTGTATAATTTAAACTTTTTCAGAAAATAATCATCACTAATTGATTTTCAAGAGTCTCAAATCATAGTGCATGTGCACGAAGCTAGAAATTTAACCGCAAATTTCCACCGATTAACCATTACGTTACTTATCCGAAAGCTTGTTTTGATTTCAAAATCTCACAAAATGCTCTCTCAAACGAATCAGTCGGAATGTGGCTGTTCTCTTGGTATGCGTGATATAAAGAGTAAATATATTGGAACCAAGTTCATGCACACAAGTAGAAAGACGAAAATTTATGGTAATTTGATCTCATCAAGGAATACGGTTTAAAAAACGGGAACATTGCCTCTAATTCACGTTTGTTGATCTATTTTATTATCTTTTGGGTGTTTTAGCTCTCCACGCGGTAACCAATTTCAAAATTTTGGACTCGGTTAGGAATTTTACGGGTTGAAGGTGTATTGGGTTATATTGAAAAAGGTTAAGAATTTCGTAATTGGAAAATGTTGCTTATGATGTCCGATAGTGTTTTTTCGGGATTTGTTCATTTTCTTCTTCTTTTCTATATTCACTCTTTTCTTTTCTTGCTATTTTTGTCGAGAATTTCTATTCTTTTTATTTTCGCTTTTTGTTGCACTTTTCGGACTTAAATTCTGACTTTTTCCATTTTTCAAAATTTCGGGCCTTTTAGGTTTTTCGGGTTGTCAAACAGAAGGAAAACTTTTATTTGGCTAAAAATGGGTTACAAAAGGGATGATTTTTCACTACTTTTTATGTCCAATATTTTTGGGGAACAAACGATGGCCTACTTCATTGTCTAAAATATTAATTGCGTTGCCATATATATTTTTAGATGAATTTAATTTAGAGATTTCTTCGGCATGTTTTTCTAGAAAACATTCCATTTTTCATAACCGATCAAAACAAAGAATTGAGATCATCAACGACTTATTTAAAATGCTGAATTAGAACTATGAGTTTGCCATTAACTCGGATTGATTTAAAAACTCAAAAAGATTAATAGGCTCGAAATCTCACCGGGTTTTGTTAATCTCCACAATTATTCGTAAGTCGTCAATTTTCGCACAATTTCTATCTTTGGCCAATTTCGGCTTAGTGCATTGGGTTTTGACAATTTGAGACTTTAAATCGACTTCTAATGATATTTTTGAAATTTTTGAATTCCAATTTTTATTTATTTTGAAGAAAAATATTTTTGGATTTTTTAAAATTTTATGATTTTTTTGAGATTTTTGGGCATTTTTTTAAAATTTGTGATGTTTTAGAAAAACGTACTTGCGACCACTCCCCCCCCCCCCCCCCCCGCCAAACTTAGACTTTTGCATTGACCTCAATCAAAAGGACTAAAATCTAAAGAAGAAAAAGAATAAGTGCGAGAAATAAAACAAGCAAATTATCAAAATGCACCAAGACACTAAATGACCCTAACACATGACTCAATAATACAATAAAAATCACCCCATACGCGTCGGGGGTGCGACGACCTCTCATCTCTCCATAAACTCACCCTACCCCAATCATGGGGTTCGGTACTCTCCTCGTCTCTCCCGTCTTCATATCGTAAACCAATAATTGGAACAAGTTGGGACCTCGCCCATAGATAAGGGAAAGACCGGGAGATGCGTCGTGACTACTTGGAAAGGGATCCCAATGATGCTTAATCAAAGCATGGTCTGCATGCATCGATTCGGAGGGAACACCTAAGTTTCTTTTAATTTTTGGAACGCATGGATCGGGCTCTAAGTCGGACGAAACATAACTTTTCTCCTCAATAGCCTTCGGAACCTCTAGTGGTATGGGTGTATGGTCACAAAGACGTAATTCCTCGATTTTATCTTTCCATTCTCTTTCTTCTAAGTGAATACAAGAGACTAATAGGGATTGGACTTCAATAGTAAGGCTCTCATCCACCGGACCGAATTCTTTTTCAAAATCTTCCATGCTCATGTCTACTAACTCTCTCTGAGACCCGGTATAAGTTACCTATCTCTCATTACTAGACCCTAAGCAAGATTTTAAGACATCTACATAAAAATTCTCCTCAATGTGATCTTCTACGATCTCATTTACCAAGCTCACCGCATGAATATCATCTTCTTCCCCCGTATGTTGGGTGATATGGAAGATGTTAGTCTCAAGAGGAGAATATTTACACTTGCTCCCAATTCAAGTAAGGCTTTTTCAATTTATTTCCTCCAATGATGCAGGAAATGGTGGGTGTACCGGGATCTTTAAATTTGGGCGGGAGATCATTGAGTAGGATGGAGCTCGCGTTATGTGCTAGAAAGAAGTTTTTATTTACCTTCATCTTCCTTTTCACTGTTAACAAGTCCTTGATGACTTTCACATAAGATGGAATTTGCTTAATGGCATCGAGGAAAGGTAAATTTAACTTTACTTGCTTTAGCACGTCTAGCACATCATCACGGGCGTTTCCTTTATGGGAAGGAATTAGCCTTTGAGGAAACGGTGTCGCTGAGGGTGATTTCACTACTACCTCGGGATCACTAGTGTCTTCTTCATCACTCTCTTTCAAGGGGACATCTTCGACCCCTTTTGCGTCAGCAAAATCTCCTTATCTTTAGGTACGTCTTATGGGGGAGGTGACAAGTCAACTACTCTCCCTCTACGTAGAGTGGTAATTGCGCTACATTGCTCAGGATGGTCATGGGGTGTCGAGCTAACACTAGTTTGACCTTAAATAGGTCTTTTTCCCTGGGTAGGAAACTTGCCCTTCTCTTGGATACTCAACAATGATTGCAAATTTCAAATGTTCACATTCATGTCGTTGATCATGCGCTCATGCCTAGCATTAGTTGCATTCTGGGTATTGATAAAGTGGTTGATTGTATCCTCTAGATTTCTCTACGGTGGAGTGATATATTCTCTATGAGGTGGTGGTGCTTATACATGTCCTTGCATGTGTGGAGCTTGTTGAAAGTGCGGAGGTGGAGGAGGGGCAACATGTGAATTAGGATTCATCACAGCTTGTTGTTTCCCATAGCTAAAACCAGGAGGGTTTTTCCATGAAAGGTTGTAAGAATTCTCGTGTGGTGCACCGAAATTGTCCTTGAATCCTCCTATGCCACTTACTTATTCTTGAAGCATTACTTTGTAGGCGGGTATAGTCAGGCATTACTCAGTTGAATGACCCACCTCACAAATCGCACACACCTTCCCAACGGGCTTTGGGATGGATCCTGGTAATCCTTTTCCATATACTTCAAGTAGGTCTCGCATTCCTTTCTCAATTAAATCGAGTTGAGAGTTTGTCATAGAATTCATTTCTACGTGAAATATTCCGGCTGCCAATGGAGTGGTGGTCACTTGGAGATTCCAATTTTGAGCATTAAAGTCAGATGTATCCCAGGATTGGGTAGTCTCGGTGACATACCTCAGGTGAACCTCAGCATCGTTGCCGTCTAAGTGAACAAATGGACCATCACACGTGGTTTCAACGAGTTGCATGGAATTAATGTTCAGCCCATTATGGATGAAGGAAATGATTTGCATTCTGTTAAAACCATGATGGGGACACGAAGAAATTAACTCATTGAACTTCTCGTAGCATCGATCGAATGACACATTTTCTAGTTGTCAAAAAGTTTGAATTTGAGCCTTGATGGAGTTCGTTCGATGTTGAGGAAATAATTTCTTGAGGAATTTAGATTGTAAGTCGTTCCATGATGAAATCGAATTTTGTGGTAAATACCATTGCCAGGTATTATCCTTATCCTTTAGCGAGAATGTGAAGAGTTTAAGGCGGAGCACATCTTTTGTGCAAGTTTGATCACTGAGAGTCTCGCATGCCTCCTCAAATTCCATGATGTGGGCATATGGATTTTCTGAATCCATTACATGGTAAGTGGGAAGTATCTGGATCATCCCATTCCTAAAGTGAAATTTCCCTGCATTATACGGGAGTAAAATGCATCCCGGAGTGACCGTGCGCTCGGTATATAAGACGTCTCTCAAAGGGTGATACGGCGCCTCTTCCTCACCGACAGATGCACTACTGTGTTGTGACATATTTCTCTTACTCAAAGACTCTTTGTCCTGACTTGGTATACTCGGAGCACGCTCTAAAATGTGTCCTAAGAGGGAAAATGAAGTGTTATTTGCAATTGAGTGTGACGGTGTGGGAGGTGGAACCTAGAACTGTGGAGCAATAGGAGTGTGAGGGTTATCAGGGTCGTACTCAACTATTGTATTTTCATGAATGTGGGTTGTAGTATTATGGGGAGATGGAGTGAGTTGAGAATTTTGCATTAACTGGCTTATGAGAGATGACGAGAAATATTTTTGTGTTTTTTAAATTTTTTTATGTTTTTGGATTTTTTTGGAAATTTTTGGTCAAAGTTTTGGATTGAATTTATCTAATCCCGAGTCTACCTAGCTCCCTGACAACGTCGCCAAAAACTTGGCGCGACTAAAAATGTGTCTCAGAAGTGCGTACTCTCTAGGCTCAAGTGCAAGTCTGTCGCTTAAGTAATAATCCGATAAGTCAGGTATCGATCCTCAGGGAAATAGTACAACAGAGTTGTGACGAAGTTGGACAGACGAAGGAAACCTAACTTTGACTCTAAAGAAAAGAAAAGATGATTGATTTTGGGAATGAACTACAACTAAATGCAATTTTAAAAATATTTATTTAATGCACCAAAGTATGAATGGAATGCAACTATTATAAATTACCTAAATTACTGAGAATGAATGACTTAAAACTTGAATTATATCACAAAGGGAACAAGGTGTATTGCAGGTATAAAACTAAACATAAATTTAATTAATTAATTAGACCCAGAATTTAGTACTCCCAAGCATTACTTATATGAGGTTCAAGTCCACACCATACTTAACTAGAGGACGATTAAATCGGTACACACGATAGCGACCAAAAACTTGACACAACTAAGAATGTGTTTCAGAAATGTGTACTCTCTAAGCTTAAGTGCAAGCCTGTCGCTCAAGTAATAATCTGATAAGTCGGGTATCGATCCTCAGGGAAATAGGACAATAGAGTTATAACGGCGTTGGATAGACGAAGGAACCCTAACTCTAACTCTAAAGAAAAAGGAAAAGATGATTTAACTGGTGAAATAGGTAGAACTATATGCAATTTTGAAAATGGTTAACTAACTAACTAAAGTATGAAAGGAATGAAACTATTCTAAATTACCTAAAATACTGATGATGATGGACATAAAACTTGAACTATAAGATGAGGAAAACAGGACGGGAATACAATCCCTCAACCCTAGTGTATTGATGGTACAAAACTAATCATAAATTTAAATGATTAATTGGACCCATAATTTAGTAATCCCAAGTATTACGTATATAAGGTTCAATCCCTCACCATACTTAATTAAAGGACGAGTAAATCTGTATTGCTATAGTTGCATTCGAATTGCATTCTGAAGCATCCCGATTACCCTGAAGCAAAAGAGATCCAAATATCTACAATTTTCGCGTTTCTACGCAATACGATCATAATTGACCATTAAATTTAGAGGATTAATATTATACACATACAACTAACACATCAGGTAGAGTTCATGCATCCCGGCCCTTTTACAACTAGCTGGACATGTTAAACTGAATGATGCATGAGATAATTACATTGCATGTGAAAGAACTCATGATGAAACTAGATTGAAACATGCAAATAAGTATTATGATCACAGAAATTAGTTGAATCAAATAAGGTAAATAACCATGCAAGAACAATAATAAAAGGAATGAAACTTGGATTAAAACTTTGAAAACAACCCCGGAATGTATCAATCTTGAAGAAAATAATCCAAACTATGTTCCTAGGTGATCTTCCACTTTCTCTATCAAAAAAATATCAAAAACTATTAGGAAGATCCTTTTTAAGCCATTAGCTTCGTACAAATGCGTTTTAGAATGAGTTGTAACCTAATGGAACTCTTTGGACCAATCAGAATAAAGGACCAATTTCGTGCATCAAGACCCCCAAACCGGTTCGCATGTACCCCAAACCGGTTCGGCCTGGGTTTGGAAATTTTTGCACGTTTTGGGTGCCTTTTTCCTCTTTTCAACACTTAGAATGTTTCTCATGTTTTCTTCTTTTCTTCTTGGATTTTTTTTCAAATTCAATTGATCATAACTCTTCAACTGTAACTCAAATTTGGATGTCGTTTCTTCCATAGTTCTCGTTGTTTTGAGCTATTCAACTTTCCATTTGACTCCTCATTCGGGATCTGACTGTAGAATTACCAAAATGCCCTTGAACTTGTTGATATGACGCAAATATTGCGTATTTCACCCGTTAACCTACGCCTTATTAGCCCCCTTGGGTATCTTAATCCCTATACTAATGCTCGTTAACTAGACAACCTCGGATTTCAATGTTAACATGTTTTGCAGAGGTTAATTGAGCTTTTGTAGGTATTTGGATGCTTAGTATGAAGTTCGGACGCTTTCCGAAAATGTTTCGTCGACTTTTGCAGCTTCGGGAGCATTTTATTAATTCCAGCATTCGGGTTTGAATCCCGAGATCTTCATGGTATTTGAAGCCCTTTGATTTCTCTTCGCGTGGCCGCTGACGGTGCATGATTCCGAGTTGTATCGATGGAGTTATGTCATTTTTAGGATGGTTTTTACTATAAAAGTACACTCAAGGTCACATTCAAGGGCATTTTAGTCATTTCATATTTTGGTTTTTTAGCCTGATGTCTTCTTGGATGTTGTATTCCTCTGAGTTATCTTCGCGTAGCCTCCGACCGTGCCTCATTCAGAGCTATAACGAAGAAATGGAGGCATTTTCTGTAAAACAGGGGAAAGCTGCAGAATTGCAGACCTGTAGGGGCGAATCGATTCGTCCCAAAGCCAAATCGATTCGGCCCTACAGAAAGTCCGCAAATTGCTATTTTTAAGTGGATTTTGGTGGGGGGTTTTTTGGGTAAAAGAATTGTATAAAGGGGGAGATCTCTTTTTAGACTAGATATATTCATTTTGTCTTAGATTTTAGGGTTTATAAGCTTGGGAGATTTGCCCTACTCCTCTCTTGTACTCTTATTTTGTAAGTTGTACTTTAAGTTTAATTACATTAATATAGTTTGTTTTCCTTCATTTCTTGCTTTCTAATGTAATTTACATGCTTTCATAATTATTTTATTGTGTTTATTTCTTGCTTTCTTAGTGTAATTTAGTTAATTTCCATGTATTTCCCTTAGATAAATAGGTTCGGGATTGTGTTCCGCCATTTCGGGTCCCGAGCTCCTAAAATTAGGTTTTGTGTAAAATTGCATTTAATTGAAACCTCGCGTATTAAAGTCGGATTATTATGCGTTTAACTTTCTTTGTCATGCAACGTTAGTGTTTATAGCGATTATCCGAATTTAATCCGCGTGTGACCATTTTTCAGTTAAATGTTTTATCTCGCAACTTTGGCTTAAATTCCTTATTGCGTGATGTTTATGCTTAATTGAAAATGATTGATTAAATGTTTTCGAACCGAAATTCTAATTAGTAGTTGTTTCAATCCATGTGGTAGAATGCGATCCCGATCCTCGCTTTACTTTTATTTAGCGTAACTTATTCTTTTTCTTTTGCCACCATTCCCAACCATCAGCTTTTCATTTATTTATTTTACACATTTATTCCTGAAGTAATTAAACAATTAAAATATAAAATTCAATCACTCCCAGTGGATTTACGATACCCGACTTACCGATGTGCTTGCTTGTCAAGTGTAGTAGTAGCTTAGGTTATCTTTGTATCGCGGCGGCGAAACACATGACGATTGTGCACTTTACACGCGCACACTTTTTCCGCGCGGTCACAAAATGGTGCCGGGGAGTGTGTTTTAGATAGTAATTGTTTTATTATTTCGTAGTATTTTTCCTTTTGTATTTGTATTCTTTGTTTTAACCTTTTTTGCAGGATAGCATATTTGAGCGCTAAGAAACTTTGATTCGCGGTTGCTCACTTTCTTGCTCGGATTCTCCATCTACAGACAACGAGGTAATCATGTCCTACTATTATAGTTATTACGGTTATTCTAATGATTCATACTTTGGGGATAGTTTTCAAGATTTTCTTGAAAATGAAAGACTTGAAAACATTTATCGGAATGAAAATCGTTATTGGGAGCTTGAGTTGGATTCATTATTCGAATCCAATGACGATTCTTATTTCGATACTTTCGAAGACGAGTTTCAACCAAATGAGGAGTCCGGGGCTCTTGAGACGAGGAAGCCTACTTTGGAAGAAACTTTGCTTCTTTACTCCCAAGGTTTGGAAAGCCTAAATGATGCTGGAATGAGACTTGGAGCACTTTACGATGAGATGAATTCTTATGCACAAAACAACGAGGAGGTGGAAACTTGTGTTTCACCTCAATTTTTCAAAGAATTTCTCATCGAATGTGAATCTCTCTCCCCCGAAATTCAATCTCCTTCCGACGATATGTTGACGGAGATTTAATTTATTTCATTACCATTTACGTTTTCCTTCATTGAACCATTAGAATTACCGGTTGATTCCTATGAGTCGGTAGAAACTTTTAAAACTTCTACACTTTTTGCCGATGAGGACTCCTTGTCGGACTTGTTTTCGATGGATGTTATCCCGATGTGTGCACCATCTCCCATTCCATTTGAAAAATCTTTGGGAGATGAGTCAATTTTTCTTGGACCTCAAGTGTACCTTTCCCCCTTATTATCCAAATCCCCCATCGTCCGCCCAAAATTTCAAATTGGCGATGGTTCACTTTTTTCACCACCCACATGCCTTCCGTTGTTCAAACGGAATTCTTATTTTCCAGGAGGCATGTTTGCTTTGGAGGGTCCACCATTGGTCTTTCAAAGTCAAATCCCTTTTTGGGTGGACCCTCAACTATTTAGACTTCTAGTGTATAGTTAGTGTGAAGCCTAAATAGTAGGTTGTAAATAGTTAGCTTTTTAATTTTCTTTCTTTCCTATTTTTCTTTCCTTTTAATTTAGTCTAGTGTAATTAGTTAACTTTTTGTTATTTGTTTTTGTTATGCTCGGTACTAACTTGTTTTGTAGATTCCTTTGGACTCGCGCTTATGGAGATCGCTCCAATTTTGGGTAATATCGTTCTTTCCTCTCTTTGTGTTGTGTTATTAATGCGCATTGAGGACAATGCAACATTTAAGTTAGGGGGTGTAGGATATTCTATCCATTTCTTTGTTTTGTCCATGGAAATGCTTACTTGTTAGTTACTAAGTATGCCTTTTTGTGAAAAATTTAAAAAAATTCAAAAATATTTTCTTTCTTTTTTCTCCTTTGTTGGGCATTTTGCCTTGTTTTCGATGATAAATTTCAATAATTGCCCGATCCAATAGATAACTCAATGATGCATGTTCTCAATTTTAGAAGTTATTAGACTTTAGTCCTCAAATCATTGATATTGTGAATAACTTCATGAATTAAACTTTATCCCATGAGCATATGCATTTTCCTTGTTCTATTGATTTGGTTTAAGATTTTTATAACTCGGGAATCTTTTGTTGCATTGTATATACTTACACCGAGTAAGCTTTGTACCTTTCGTCGTTTGTGAGTGTTATACACTATTCTTTTCTCATTGAAAACGTTGAATTCGTTGGTAATCTCTCTAATCTTTCATTTGACCGTTCATTAATTGAGTTCATGCTTGAAATGTGTTACTTGATCATGATTTTCATATATTGTTTTGACTTGAGAATTGCGTAAACTTTGTGAAATGATCATAGGCAATCTTTGTTATATCACCCATATTAGCCTTGACCTCACCATATATGTTTCCCTAGTCAACCCCTTTGTGCCTAAATACTAGCCTTTCGTTTCATTACCCCAATCCCATAACCAACTCTAAATTGGAGTTATAAACCATACATACACTTTCCATACCTTTGTTTGGAATGTTACTTGGGATTGAATGATGTTTTTATGATGTCGGTTGCAATTTAGGCATATTAGAGTTTGATAAGTAAAGAGAAGAAAGTAGTGAAAAAGTGAAGAAAAAGAGAAAGCAAAAAGCAGAAGAAAACAAAAAAAAAAGAAAACATGAGAAAAAGAAGAAAAGAAAAGAAAAAGAAAAGATAAAGTTGCATATGTTGTGTATATAGTTCAATAATCTTTGATTACTCTCCCCGATGATATATCTAATGCCGTTTTGGAACTTGTTTTTCCAATTTTGTTATTGCACGCATTCTCTCATTACTCCGAGTTTTCATCCCGAACACTTTGAATCCTTACATACATTCCTTCGTTTCGCACCCTAGCCATACCTACATCATAACCCTATTAAAGTCCTATGTGATCTTAGGTTGATGTAATTCAAAAGTCATAATAGTTTTGATAATCTATGAAAATGCATTTCTCCTCTTTTAGTGTGCGGTGTCCTTTCATTGAGATTACAGTTTTTCAGTTTATATATAGCGTTCTTCTTCTGTGACATGTGTGCGGCCTAGTTTCCATTTACATTTACTCTTTATGCCCGCATGTCCCGTGTATTACCTCCCATTCCGAGTGATTTCATTTGTTGAGCGTAATGCCCGTGAGGATTGAATGTATGCATGCCTTCATGTTTATCCGGTTTATTTAAGTTTTTACCAAATCACACTTTACATATGCTCAATCCCCCTCCCACTTTTAAAGTTTCAATTCTATGAGGTGCATTCAACCTGTTAATAACAACAGACTTTTGCTTGAATTTGTTCAATATGCTAATAACATGTTTGAAATCTTTTTCGTTGTTGTTGAGTTTGTCGCACGTTGGGTTGGGCATCTTTTGAGGAAACTATATGATGTTTGTGGGTTTCATCCCTGAAAACCCTCACGAGACCAACCTCGTCCACTAGGGTAACCTAGGGGTTTAACGGCTTATTGCATATGCTAAATGCAATCGTTCGCCCACGAAAGTGGCCTTATCTTTTTATTACTTTTTCATCCCATTTTGTACTTGTATCCTACTTTTGTTCTGCTTGTAGTTCTTGTAGTTTCTTATTTCTTTGCTAGGGACTAGCAATGTGTAAGTTAGGGGGTGTGATACGACGCAAATATTGCGTATTTCACCCATTAACCTACGCCTTATTAGCCCCCTTGGGTATCTTAATCCCTATACTTATGCTCGTTAACCAGACAACCTCGGATTTCTATGTTAACATGTTTTGCAGGGGTTAATTGAGCTTTTGTAGGTATTTGGATGCTTAGTATGAAGTTCGGACGCTTTCCGGAAATGTTTCGTCGACTTTTGCAGCTTCGGGGGCATTTTAGTAATTCCAGCATTCGGGTTTCAATCCTGAGCTCTTCACGGAATTTTAAGCCCTTTGATTTCTATTCGCGTGGCCGCTGACGGTGCATGATTTCGAGTTGTATCGATGGAGTTATGGCATTTTTAAGATGGTTTTTACTATAAAAGTACACTCAAGGTCACATTCAAGGGCATTTTAGTCATTTCATATTTTGGTTTTTTATCCTGATGTCTTCTTGGATGTTGTAGTCCTCTGAGTTATCTTCGTGTAGCCTCTGACCATGCCTCATTCCGAGATATAACGAAGAAATGGCGGCATTTTCCGTAAAACAGGGGAAAGCTACAGAATTGCAGACCTGTAGGGGCGAATCGATTCGTCCCAAAGCCAAATCGATTCGGCCCTACAGAAAGGCCGCAAATTGCTATTTTTAAGTGGATTTTGGCGGGGTTTTTTTTGGGTAAAAGAATTATATAAAGGGGGAGATCTCTTTTTAGACTAGATATATTCATTTTGTCTTAGATTTTAGGGTTTATAAGCTTGGGAGATTTGCCCTACTCCTCTCTTGTACTCTTGTTTTGTAAGTTGTACTTTAAGTTTAATTACATTAATATAGTTTGTTTTCCTTCATTTCTTTCTTTCTAGTGTAATTTACATGCTTTCATAATTAGTTTATTGTGTTTATTTCTTGCTTTCTTAGTGTAATTTAGTTAATTTCCATGTATTTCCCTTAGATAAATAGGTTCGGGATTGTGTTCCGCCATTTTCGGGTCCCGATCTCCGAAAATTAAGTTTTGTGTAAAATTGCATTTAATTGAAACCTCGCGTATTAAAGTCGGATTATTATGCGTTTAACTTTCTTTGTCTTGCATCGTTTGTGTTTATAGTGATTATCCGAATTTAATCCGCGTGTGACCATTTTTTAGTTAAATGTTTTATCTCGCAACTTTGGCTTAAATTCCTTATTGCGTGATGTTTATGCTTAATTGAAAATGATTGATTAAATGTCTTCGAACCGAAATTATAATTAGTAGTTGTTTCGATCCATGTGTTAGAATGCGATCCCGATCCTCGCTTTACTTTTATTTAGCGTAACTTATTCTTTTTCTTTTGCCACCATTCCCAACCATCACCTTTTCAATTATTTATTTTACACTTTTATTCCTGAAGTAATTAAATAATTAAAATCTAAAATTCAATCACTCCCTGTGGATTTACGATACCCGACTTACCGCTGTGCTTTCTTGTCAAGCGTAGTAGTAGCTTTGGTTTTCTTTGTATCGCGGCGGCGAAACACACGACGATTGTGCACTTTACACGCGCACACTTTTTCCGGGCGGTCACTTGCCTTCCTAGACTTTCTTTTATGGTTTCAATTTTTCTCTTGCTCCGCTTGCATAATTAACCTGTAAAACACATAGGAGAAACCCAAAACATGAAATACTTGCCAACGAAGGTTAGTAGCATAAATGTGAGTTAAATCCCTAACAGTTGTATCCCTCGGGTTCACAAATGTACCGAAATTAGGGGAATAAATATACAATATTTATGCCCAATCAGTATACCAGCTCGAAGCAGACAACAATGGAGTATACAGAAGGAGATGAGGCAACGTGGGAGATGATACGAGATGTAAGTGGTTTGGCAAGAGCCTACGTCCACTCTGCAGCGTGAATGGTGGTTTTCACTATAATAAGGGCACTAATGTCCTGTAAATACGACGTTCAAGATTTTCTCTCCCAACTGTGTATTTTGACAGAGTTTTTCTACGGTTGGGAATAATCGATCCTTTACAATGAGGTAGAATATAACTGTTGATATGGGTGGGGTGGGGTGGTGTCATACGCACACCATTCATGCATGAGGCATGCACAACTCTAAATATGCAATAGGGTAATGCCATATGACCCTGGTGAAGGAAAATAATAATTATAATATATTCCTCACATGTGTGACTGATGATGTTGGAATTGATTGTCTCATGTGGGGTTAGACACCATAGGCACTGTGCCATGCGTGCTCCATTCCACGCGCCTTATAATATTCCCAAAGTGTTTAGTCGCGGTTGAAGTGTCGGTATATCCGAGTACTATAACGAATGACGTATCACTGAGTCGCATGTTTATAGTTACCAAGTGTAGGCTCGGATGAAAAGTGTTAGGCCGAGATGAGAGTACAGGTTGGCCTAAGAGCTTTTGAACTTCCACATGTAGATGAGGCATGGTGATGTGTAAGCTAAGGTCACCTATTGTCTCGGCTCTTAGTCGAGACAAGATATACTATCCGAGAAGGGTCAGACCAACTGCATGAGATGACAAAAATTGACGATGCGTACTGAGTCGGATGGGGATGAGCCTAGCTTGAGCCAAGCTGAGGTCTCATTATGGCATATTAGACCGTGTGGTCATGGGACCCTCTATTTTAGAACACGGTGATAATTTCAAAATATCTAGACTGAATCTTAAAAAAATGTTGTTAGATGATAAAGCCCTAAAACACCCCCAAAAGGGCCGTGAGAAGCACCAATACCTCGCACGGAACCCCCGGTAAGAGAGAGCGATGATAATTTGAAAATATTTAGACTTAGGCTTAAAAACATAAACATACCGTTAAAGGGTGAAACCACTAAACACTCATCAAACGACCCGTTAGAGGCACAAACAACTTGCACAGGATCAATGCCGCTCGTAAGAACTGATTTCATGGTAATGGGAACACCGATTTGAGAGTTAGACGATAATTTGAAAATATCTAGACTTGGGTTTAAAAACATGTTGTTAGATGATGAAACCCCGAAACATCCCCCAAACGGCCTCGTGAGAGGTACCAACACCGTGCATGGGACCAATGTAACTCGTAGGAACTGACAGCGTGGTCATGAGACCCCCAATTTTAGAACACAATGAAAATTTGCGAATATCTATACTTAATATTAAAAACATGACGTTAGAAGGGGAAATCCTGAAACATTCGAAAAACGGCTTCGTGAGAGGTATCAACACCTCGCACGGGACCAATACTACTCGTCGGAGCTGATTGCGTGGTCACGAGGCCCTCGGATTAAGTGCATGACAATAATTTGAGAAAATATGGATTTATGATTAAAAACATAAACATGCCTTATAAAGGGAAAAATTCTGAGACACCCACTACACAGGCCCGTGAGAGGCACTAATACCTCGAACGAGACCAATGAAGTTTGTAGCAATTAAACGCATGGTTAGGGGCTCCGAGTTTGAGAAAATGATAATTTGAGAAAATCTAGACTTAGGCTTAAAAACATGACTCTATAATGCAAAACACCACCTTACCCAAAAAAAACACCTTGTGAGATGCACCAAAACTGTACATGCGACCAATGTTACTCAAAGGAACAGATCGCATGATTACGGGAGCCCCTGTTTGAGAGCATGACGACAATTTGAGAATATTTTGACTAAGGCTTACAAATATATCGTTATAGGGCCAAACCCGAAACACCCCCAAAATAGCCCCATGAGAGGCACTAACACCTCATACTAGACTAATGTAGCTCGTAGGAACTGACCTCATGGTCACGGGACCCCCGGTTTGAGAGCACTGCAATAATTTGAAAATATATAAACTTAACCTTAAAAACCTAAACTTGTCATTAGAGGGTGAGACCCCGAAACACCCCCCAACGGCCCCATGAGATTCACCCACACCTCGCACCGGACCAATGTAGCTCATAGGAACTGACAACATGGTCACGGGACCCTCGATTTGAAAACATGATGATAATTTGAAAATATCTACACATACGCTTAAAACCATGTCATTAGAGGGTGAAACCGCGACCCCCCGCCCTCCGCCCCAAATGACCCCGTAAGAGGCACCATCTCCTCTCACAAGACCAATGCAGCTTGTAGGAATTCACCGAGGCATCACGGGACCCCTTACTTGAGACCACTATGACAATTTGAAAATATCTCGACTTAGGCCTAAAATCATAAACCTGCTATTAGAGGGAGAAACCCTGAAATACCCCATAAACGGCCCCGTGAGTGGCACCAACACCTCGCATTGGACCAATACAGATCCTAGCAACTGACTAAGAGTTGATGTTTCCCTCACTTTAAGAGAACGATGATAATTTTAAAATATTTACACTTAGTTTTAAAAACATGTCGTTAGAGGACAAGAACCAAAAACACCTCTCAAACCACCCCGTGAAAGGCACCAATAGCTCGTACGAGACCAATGTGACTCGTACGAACCAGTTGTGCGGTCATGAGACTCCGGGTTTAATAGGAATATGATATTTTTAAAGTATCTAGACTGAGTCTTAAAAATATGAACATGCCGTTACAGGCTAAAACCCCGAAACACGGCCCAAACGGCCCCGTGAGATTCACAAACACCTCGCACTGGACCAATGCATCTCGTAGGAACTGACCACATGATCACGTGACCCCTTATTTGAGAGAACAATGATAATTTGAAAATATATAGGCATAGGCTTAAAAACATGCCGTTAGATGGTGAAACTGTGAAAATCCCCCAAATGACCCCGTGAGTGGCACCAACACGTCGCACGGGACCAACGCAGCTCAAAGGAATTGACCGCCGGCTCACGAGACCACCGATTTGAGAGCACATTGAAAATTTAAAAATCTCTTGACTTAGGCCTAAAAACCTTAATGATCGAGCGCGAAAAGTAGCGCGTGTAAAGACGCTAATCGTTGTTTTCGTTTCGCCAACTCAATACAAAAACCTAAGCTACTACTACACTTGACAAGCAAGTACAGCGGTAAGTCGGGTATCGAGAATCCACAGGGAATTATTAAATTTCAGATGTTAATTGTTTAATTACTTCAGGAATAAAAGTGTAAAAGGTGATAGGTGGTTATGGTGACTAAAGAAAATGAGAAGTTACGCTAAATTAAAGTAAAGAGAGGATCGGGATTGCATTCTACCAAACGGATCAAAACAACTACTAACTAGAGTTAAGGCTCGAAAGCAATCTAATCGAGCAATTACAATTAAGCGTAAACATCACACAAGAAGGAATTTAACCCAAAGTTGCGAGATTAAACATTTAATGGAAAATGGTTGCACGCGGATTAAACTCGGATTGTCGCTATAAACTCTAACGTTGCATGACAAAGAAAGATAAACGCTTAGCAATCCAACTTTGATACGCGCGGTTTCAATTAAACGCGATTTTGCACTAAACCTAGTTTTCGGAGCTCGGGGCCTGAAAATGGTGGAAATGAAATCCCAACCCTATTTATCTAAGGGTGCATGGTGAGTTAAACTAAATTATGCTAATTAGACTAAGAAAGCAAGAATTAAAGCATGTAAACTAGTTAGAAAGCATTGAAACTAAATTACAAGGCAAGAGGAGAAGAAGAACAAACTAGATTAATGGAGAGGAAGTGAATAGTTCAATCTTACAAACCACATGGGTTGTCAATCCAAGAAGAAGAAGAAAAGAAATCTCCACACCAAACCCTAACTACCCTATCTAATTCAGAATATAAGTTATCTCCCTTATTACAACAAAAACCAACTTATATAGTAAGTTGAAATAAAAGAAAAGAAGAAAGAAAAGAAAAGAAAATATCTGCAGAAAAATAGGGGATCGATCGATCGACCCCTTTGGTCGATCGATCGACAGTGTAATTCGTGGCAAAAATAAGAATGGTCGATCGATCGACCCTTATGGTCGATAGATCGACCAAGCAGGGCAGCCTGCAATCCTCCCTGTTTTGGCATACAATCCAACGTCGATCCAATCGCCATAACTTTGTCGTTATGCATCGGAATCGCGCACCGTTCGCGGCCACGCGAAGCTAGCGAGGAGGGCTACAACTTCCGTGTAGATGTCGGGCCAGGTGCCCAAACTGTCAAAAGACTAAAATGCCCTTGCGCGTACGGTTGTGTACGGAAATCGAGCGAAACGCATCCGGACTTCACACTTAGCATCCAAATACCTACAAAATCTCAATTAACACCTGCGAAACATCTTATCATAGAAATCCGAGGGTTGTCCGGTTAACGAGCATAAATATAGGGAATAAGATACCCGAGGGGGCTAATAACGCGTATGTTAACGGGTGAAATACGCAATATTTCCGCCGTATCACACCCCCTAACTTACACATTGCTAGTCCCTAGCAATGAAATAAGATGCAACAAGAAGAACAAGTAAACCAACACAGGAGAGAGTACAAAAGTATGGTATAAAAGCAATAAAAAGATAAAGCCACTTTCACGGGCGATTCAATTGCATTTAGCATATGCAATAAGCCGTTAAACCCCTAGGTTACCCTAGTGGACGAGTGTCGTCTCGTGAGAGTTTTCAGGGATGAAACCCACAAACATCATAAAGTTTCCTCAAAATATGCCCAATCAAGTAAGACAAACTCATCAGTGCGAACAAGATTTCAACATGTTATTAGCATAGCAAACGAATTCGCATGATAAGTCCGTAGTTATTAACATTATCGAATGCACCTCAATGAATCGAAACTCTAGCATGTGGAAGGGGAGTGAGCATATGCAAAGCATGATTTGGCGAAAAACTTAAATAACTCGGATACTAAATCAAAGCATGCATATATTCAATCCTCACGGGCATTACGCTAAACAAATGAATTCACTATGAAAAGGGAGGTAATACACGGGACATGCGGGCATAAAGAGTAAATGTAAATGGAAACTAGGCCGCGCACATGTCACAGATGAAGAACGCTATATAGGAAATAAAAATTGCAATCTCAGTGAAAGGATACCGCACACTAAAAGAGGCGAAATGCATTTTCGCAGATTATCAACACTATTTAAACATTTGAATTACATCTACTTAAGATCACATAGGACTTGTAATAGGATTGTAATGTATGGCTAGGTTAAGGTACGAAATGAAAGGGAAGTATATAAGGATTCAAAGTGTTTGGGGATGAAACTCGGAATAATGTAAAAAGTGGGCAATATCAAAAGTTGGACAAAGATGTCCAAACGAGCATAGATATAACAATCGAGAGAGTAATCAAAGCTTATTGAAACACTACAAACACTATAAACAACTTTCTCTTTCTTTTTCTTTTCTTCCTTTTTCTCACTTTTTCTTTTGTTTTCTTTTGTTTTCTTTACTTTTTGCTTTCTCTTTTTCTTTATTTTCTTTTTCTGACACTTCTTACTCTTTTCATACTCAAATTGCAACCACACAACAATAATAACATTCAATTCCAAGCAACAATCCAAACAAGGGTATGTAAGGTAATATATATGGTATAAAACTCCAATTTGGAGTTGGTTATGGGATTTTGGGTAATGAAACGAAAGGCTAGTATATAGGCTCAAATGGGTTAACTAGGGAACATATAAAAGTGAGGTCAAGGTCATATGGGTGATATATCAAAGAGGGCCTATGATCATTTCACAAAGTATACGCAATTCGCGAGTTAAAACAACACATGAAAATCATGCTCAAGTAACACATTTCAATGATGAACTCAATTAATGAACGGTCAATGAAAGAATAAAGAGATTACCAACGACTGTAACGTTTTCAAAGAGGAAAGAATAGTGTATACACTCACAAATGAAGATAAGTCTCTAATCTCACTCGGTGTAAGTATATACAATGCAGCAAAAGCATACCGGGTTATAAAAATCTTAAGCCAATTCAATATAACAAGAATGGTGCATATGTTCACGGATAAAGTTGAATTCATGAAGTTATTCATAATATTAATGATTTAGGGACTAAAATCTAATAACTTCTAAAATCGAGAACATGCATCATTGAGTTGTCTATTGGATCGGGCAATTATTGAAATTTATCATCGGAAACAAGGCAAAACGCCCAACAAAGGAGAAAAAAGAAAGAAAATATTTTTGAAATTTTGTAAAATTTTAACAAAAACATGCTTTGTAACTAAATTGTAATCAAATCCAAGGACTAAACAGTAAAATGGATAGACTATCCTATACCCCCTAACTTAAATGTTGCATTGTCCCCAATGCGTCCATTAAAGAACACAACACAAAGCTAGGAAAAGAATGATATTACCCACACGTGGAGCGATCTCCATAAGTACAAGTCCAAATGAAGCTGCAAAACAAGTTAGTACAAAGCATATGAAGAATATGTACCGATGTATCAAGTGAAGAGAAATTATGTCACAAGTCACAATAATATAGAGGGGCTGAAGTGCAAATACTAGATAAATTGATGGTGAACTTTTTGATTTTATAAAATGGAAGGTCACACACATCAAAATCCAATAAACAACCACAAACTACATTTTCATTTCTCATTTCATAAGTTCAATACAAAATAACTTAATACATTACAACTTCTGAAATAAAAGAAATACAAATACAAATAAAAATAAAAAGTACAAATAAAAAGTAAAATACACTATCCGATCCCAAAATACACAAAAAAAAAAACGCAGCACAACAACAGCCTAGTGGCCAGAACCACTAGGATCGGAGGGGTCCTGAAAATGAGGAGGCACTGGCGCGTCGGAATCACTGCGCTGCAGATAAAGATCTCTCATCATCCGCTGCATCATCCGGTACTCCTGTCTACTCTGTGCCCTGGCCTGCCTCTGCACTGACCACTCCTGCCGCTGCTCGGCCTGAAACTGCTCCTGATGAGCCTGCTGCTGAGCCCACTGCTGCCGCTGATCGGCCTGCAACTGGTCCAGGCGCGACTCCCAAGTCGCCCACCTGAGCTGGGTCTCCTCCCAGCGCTGGTCCTGCACTGCCTGGTATGCCGCAAAGCGGGCATCATCCTCTGTATGTGGCACGTGAGAACCCTCACCAGTCTCCATCTCTCTAATCTCCTCCTCCTCGGCCAAATCGTCAGCAACCTCTGCCCTCTGCCTCTTCGTCGCCGGTTGCCCCCACTCGCGCTTCAGCATTCTTGTGATGTTGGCCTGTGTTAGAAACCCGAGTGGATCGTGTTTGCGGTCGGCGATTAGCTCTGGGCAACCGTGAGAAATACAAATCTTAGTGATGAGGGCAGGAAAAGGGAGGGAAAATGTCTTGGCTCTCTCCTTGGCCGTAGCGCACATCATATCCATAAATATGTTGGGCAAACTGATATTGCCCAAATTATTAATCAGTGCGTAGATAAATGCGGCGTGCTTGTGACGCACCTCAGATCGGTTGCTCGTCACCATAAAGGAGTGGACATTGATGTAGTGAATCAGTCTCGGTAGGTCCTCCATTGCAGCCGAGCGGAAAGCCATTCTCTTCCATTCTTCACCCGGTGCAAGGCTCTCTATCAATGTCGTCAAACCAAAAACATCCCCATCGGTTAAACTGACAGCGTTCTCGAGGTTCGGTACATGCATGAAGGCCGCCAAATCAGATAAGCGTTAAGGTACCCTCACCCCTCGAACCATGGCCTCAAAAGTGGTCGGCCCGTCACCTTTCACCACCACTAATGTCGCATAAAATATTCTAACCAATTCTTCATTAATGCGCCCATTAGTGGAGAGAAAAGTCTCCCATCCCTGGCGCCTCAGAATAACACGCGCCTCACTCGGCAAATCCTCAAGCTTCCAGGCAAGATTGTAGGCCAACGGCCTCTGAGCAGTCTCGAAATAGGCCTGAAACCATTCCCGTTCTTTCTTGCAACGGAAACCCTCGAAACCCAAGGTGGGCATGTACACAGTGGAGTTATATTTCTTTGGTTGTGCCATTTCAACCTACAAAACAAGAATTAAGCAATACAAAAAATATTGTAAGCGCAATTAATGGTTAGTTTAGTGTACGAGTTGAAATGGGGTGCGAGTGCCCAAAACTGAGGTAACAAAGTGCAACATTGCGCTAAAATATGTCGGAATACGACAACGAGTAAAAATCAACCAAGTGTGCGCCAAAAAATGCATTGAAAACTATTTTGGGCATTTTGGCGAACACTTGGCGTGCGCAATGTGCACTAAGGGTGAGAAATGCCAAGTTTGAACCAACAAAACCACCCCACTCATGAACAACCAACAATGCAGAAATCAAAACATGTTCATGAGTGGATTAATAACAAGAATAATGCATAAATTCAGTTGGAACAAATCGAAAACAGGGGAAACACCAACATTCCCAACAATATGTCAAACTAGGGTTTAAACAGTATAATTTGTGACACATTTCTACCAAAAACTACAAAATCATGAAAAACAAGTAGAAATATACCTTGGATATGCAGTGATTGGAAGAAAAATGAAGGAATTTGGTGAGGGGAAAAATTAGGGCACAAAATCGTATTGAGAGGAGAGGAGAGAAATAAGAAGAAAGGGGAGAAATGAAGGAGCAGTTTCGGTTTAACTGGTCGATCGATCGATCGACTCCCAAGGGTCGATCGATCGACCAAGCAGGAAAAACTCACTGCATTGGAAATTTAAAGTGGGGGGGAAAGATGCAATTTGGGGACAAATATGGGGTATAAAAAGAAAATAAATATAAATATAGTATATATATATATATACACATAAGAATATGAAACAAAAATAGAAAAATCAAAATAAAAATAAAATAAAAATAAAATACACATAGGCCTAGATATACACACCTAAAAGGCCTAGGCTATAGAAAATAAAAAATAAAAATGAAAGAAAATAAAAATATGTACACGAGCAACGCACACGCATAATCAAGACAACAAATGAAAAATAAAATAAAAGAAAAATAAAAACAAATGAAATTGCATGAGGATGCGTGTGTGAATATCAAAGGGAAAAAAAATGTTTTTGTGATTTTTGATTGTTTTCTTAACAAATGTGTGCCGGGGCGCATATCTCCGCAAATTCAAGTCCGTTGAACCTACAAAAGAGTTAGAACCAAGCATACGAAAAGAAATAAAAAGAGTTTAGCTAATTACACTAGGCTAAAATCAAGAAAAACAAAAATAAAGAAGTTAGTATATACAACCTACACTCGGAATGCGCAATTAACTATATACCAAAAGTCGAAATTTTTGAGGGTCCATCCAAAACACGATTTGACTTTGGAGGATCAACGGTGGACCCTCCCGAGCATGCATGCCTCCCGGAAAATAGGAATTCCGTTTGAACAACGGAAGGCATGTGGGCGGTGAAAGAAATGAACCATCGCCAATTTGAAATATTAGGCGTACGATGGGGGATTTGGATAAAAAGGGGGAAAAGTACACTTGAGGACCAAGAAAAATCGATTCATCTCCCAAAGGTTTTTCAATTGGAATGGGAGATGGTGCACACATCGGGATAACATCCATCGAAAACAAGTCCGGTAAAGAGTCCTCGTCGGCAAAAAGTGTAGAAGTTTTAAAAGTTTCTACCAACTCATAGGAATCAACCGGTAATTCTAATGGTCCGATGACGGAAAACGTATATGGTGATGAAACAAATTCAATCTCAATCGACTCATCGTCGGAAGGAGATTTAATTTCGGAGGAGAAAGATTCACATTCGATGAGAAATTCTCTGAAAAAGTGAGGTGAAACACAAGTTTCCACCTCCTCGTTGTTTTGTGGAAAAGAATTAATCTCATCGCAAAGTTCACCAAGTCTCATTCCAGCATCATTTAAGCTTTCCAAACCTTGGGAGTAAAGAAGAAAAGTTTCTTCCAAAGTAGGCTTCCTCGGCTCTAGATCCTCGGATTCCTCATTTGGTTGAAATTCGTCTTCGAAAGTAATGAGATGAAGATCGTCATTGGATTCGAATAATGAATCCAACTCAAGCTCCCAATAACGATTTTCATTCCGATAAATGTTTTCAAGTCTTTGATTTTCAAGAAAATCTTCAAAATGGAAAAATTGAAAACTATCCCCAAAGTATGAATCATTAGAATAACCGTAATTACTATAAAAGAAAGACATAGTTACCTTGGTGTTGAAAGATGGAGAATCCAAGAAAGAAAGTGAGCAACCTCGAATAGAAGCTTCTTAGCGCTCAGAGTATGCAAATCCTGCAAGAAAGGTTAAGAGAAAGAATACAAATAGAAAAGGAAAAGTACTACGAAATCAGAAAACAATTACTATCTAAAACAATAATTCCCCGGCAACGGCGCCAATTTGATCGAGCGCGAAAAGTAGCGCGTGTAAAGACGCTAATCGTTGTTTTCTTTTCGCTAACTCAATACAAAAACCTAAGCTACTACTACACTTGACAAGCAAGTACAGCGGTAAGTCAGGTATCGAGAATCCACAGGGAATTATTAAATTTCAGATGTTAATTGTTTAATTACTTCAGGAATAAAAGTGTAAAAGGTGATAGGTGGTTATGGTGACTAAAGAAAATGAGAAGTTACGCTAAATTAAAGTAAAGCGAGGATCGGGATTGCATTCTACCAAACGGATCGAAACAACTACTAACTAGAGTTAAGGCTCGAAAGCAATCTAATCGAGCAATTACAATTAAGCGTAAACATCACACAAGAAGGAATTTAACCCAAAGTTGCGAGATTAAACATTTAATGGAAAATGGTCGCACGCGGATTAAACTCGGATTGTCGCTATAAACTCTAATGTTGCATGACAAAGAAAGATAAACGCTTAGCAATCCAACTTTGATACGCGCGGTTTCAATTAAACGCGATTTTGCACTAAACCTAGTTTTCAGAGCTCGGGGCCTGAAAATGGCGGAAATGAAATCCTGACCCTATTTATCTAAGGGTGCATGGTGAGTTAAACTAAATTATGCTAATTAGACTAAGAAAGCAAGAATTAAAGCATGTAAACTAGTTAGAAAGCATTGAAACTAAATTACAAGGCAAGAGGAGAAGAAGAACAAACTAGATTAATGGAGAGGAAGTGAATAGTTCAATCTTACAAACCACATGGGTTGTCAATCCAAGAAGAAGAAGAAAAGAAATCTCCACACCAAACCCTAACTACCCTATCTAATTCAGAATATAAGTTATCTCCCTTATTACAACAAAAACCAACTTATATAGTAAGTTGAAATAAAAGAAAAGAAGAAAGAAAAGAAAAGAAAATATCTGCAGAAAAACAGGGGATCGATCGATCGACCCCTTTGGTCGATCGATCGATAGTGTAATTCGTGGCAAAAATAAGAATGGTCGATCGATCGACCCTTATGGTCGATAGATCGACCAAGCAGGGCAGCCTGCAATCCTCCCTGTTTTGGCATACAATCCAACGTCGATCCAATCGCCGTAACTTTGTCGTTATGCATCGGAATCGCGCACCGTTCGCGACCACGCGAAGCTAGCGAGGAGGGATACAACTTCCGTGTAGATGTCGGGCCAGGTGCCCAAACTGTCAAAAGACTAAAATGCCCTTGCGCGTGCGGTTGTGTACGGAAATCGAGCGAAACGCATCCGGACTTCACACTTAGCATCCAAATACCTACAAAAGCTCAATTAACACCTGCGAAACATCTTATCATAGAAATCCGAGGGTTTTCCGGTTAACGAGCATAAATATAGGGAATAAGATACCCGAGGGGGCTAATAACGCGTATGTTAACGGGTGAAATACGCAATATTTCCGCCGTATCACTTAACATGCTGTTAGAGGGAGAAATCCATAAACACACCACAAACGGCCCCGTAAGTGGTACCAACATCTTGCACGGGACCAATGTAGCTCTTAGGAATTGACGACACGGTCATGGGGTGCTCAGTTTGAGAGCATGACAATAACTTTAAAATATATATAATTGGGTTTAAGAATATTCCATTAGAGGACAAAACCCCGAAGAACCTCCAACCCAAAAAAATGACCCCGTGATACGCACCAACACCTCGCACGGGACAAATGTAACTCATAGGAACTGACCGAATGGTCACAAGAACCCCGGTTTGATAACACAATGAAATTTATCTAGACTTAGGCATAAAAATATACCGGATGAAGGTGAAATCCTAAACTACTGCCAAAATGGCCCCGTAAGAGGCACCAACACCACGCACGGGACTAATGCAACACATAAGAACTGACTGCGTGCTCACGGGACCCCCGGATTGAGTGCACGAGGATAATTTGAGAATATATAGATTTATGATTAAAAGTATAAACATGTCGTTAATGGAAAAAATCCTGAAACACCAACCATACGGCCCCGTGAGAGGCACTAATACCTTGCATGAGCCAATGCAGTTCATAGGAGATAACCACATAGTCACGGGACCCCCTATTTGAGAACACAATAATTTGAGAATATTTAGATTTAGGATTAAAAATATCATTATAGTGAAAAACCCCAACAGCCCCCCCCCCCCCCCGAAACGGCCCCGTGAGAAGCCCCAACACCTCGCACGCCACCAATGTTACTAGTAGGAACTAAACGTGTCGTAACAGGACCCCCATTTTGAGAGCATGATGATAATTTGGTAATATCTCGACTTAGTCTTATAAGCATACTATTATAGGGCGAAAATCGGAAGCACTCCCCGAACAGGCCCATCAGATGCACCGACACCTTGCACGGGACTAATGTAGCTCGTAGGAACTGCTCGTGTGGTCACGGAACCCCTGGTTTGATAGCATAACAAAAATTTCAAAATATCTAGACTTAGGATAAAAAACATACACATGCAATTAGAGGGTGAAATCATGAAACACACCCCTAAATGGCCCGGTTAGAAGCACAAAAACCGTGCACGGGAACAATGCAACACATATGAACAGATGGCATGGTAACAGGAACCCCGAGATAAGATCAAGGCAATAATTTGAAAATATCTAGACTTAGGCTTTAAAACATGTCGATAGAGGACCAAACCCTGACCCCCCCCCCCCAAATAGAACCTTGAGAGGCACTAACACCTTGCATGGGACCAATGTAACTCGTAGGAACTAACCATCTGGACACAGGACCCCTGATTTGAGAACACAATGAAAATTTGAGAATATCTAGACTTAGGCTTAAAAACATGTCATTAGACGGCAAACTCCCAAAACATCACTCAAAGGGCATCATGAGAGGCACCAACACCTTGCACAGGACCATTGCAACTCGTAGGAACTAACTTCACCATCAGAGGACCCACGATTTAAGTATACATCGATTTTCAGAATATCTACACTTAGGCTTAAAAACATGTCGTTATAGTGCAAAACCTCAAAACACCACTTAATCGGCACTCTGAGTTGCACCAACACCTCGAATGGGACTAATGCTACTCCTAGGAACTGAACGCGTTGTTACGGGACCCCCGTTTTGAGAGCATCATAATAATTTGAGAATATCTGGACTTAGGCCTAAAACATACCGTTAGAGAGGAAAAACCCGAAACACCCCCAAACGGCACCATCAGAGGCACCAAAACCTTATAGGGGACTAATGTAGCTCGTAGGAACTAATCGCGTGGTCACGAGACCCTCGATTTGATAGCACTACGATAATTTGAAAATATATACACTTAGGATTAAAAAACTTAACATGTCGTTAGAGGGAGAAACCCTGAGACACATTCCCCAAACGGCCCCATGAGTGGCACCAATAGTTCACACTGGACCAATACAGCTCGTGGCAACTGACTTCGCAGTCATGGTTCCCTCACTTTGATTGAAAGACAATAATTTTAAAAAATTTAAACTTAGGTTTAAAAATATGCCGTTAGAGGGCGATTCCCTAAAACACTCCCAAACGGCCTCGTGAGAGGCACAAACACCTCGCACGGTACTAATGTAACTCGTACGAACTGACCGCGTGGTCATGAGACTCAAGGTTTAAGAGTACAATAATAATTTGAAAGTATATAGACTGAGGCTTAAAAACATAAACATGTCGTTATAGGTTGAATCCCTTAAACGCACCCTAAACAGCCTTGTGAGATGCATAAACACCTCGCACCAGACCAATGCAACTTGTAGGAACTGACCACATGATCATGCCTGATTAGATAACACTATTATAACTTGAAAATCTCTTGACACGATTTTAAGAACATGCCGTTAGAGTGTGAAACCGTGAAAACCCCCCAAACGACCCTGTGAGAGGCACCAACACAACGCACGGGACCAATGCAACTCGTAGGAATTGACTACGGACTCATAGGACCGCCGATTTTAGAGTACATTGACTATTTGAAAATATAAGGACTTAGGCCTAAAACCATTAACATGTTGTTATAGGGAGAAACCGAGAAACACCCCACAAATGGCCCCGTAAGTGGTACCAACACCTTGCACGGGACCAATGCAACTCATAGGAACTGACAGGACGATCACGGGGTGCTTAGTTTGAGAGAGCAACAGTAACTTTAAAATATTTATATTTATACTTTAAAACATTTCATTAGAGGATGAAACCCCAAATCACCCCCCCCCCCCAAACGGCCCCGTAAAATGAACTAACACCTCGCATGGGACCAATGTAACTCTTAGGAACTGACCAGATGGTCACGGGAACCTCGGTTTGATAACACAATGAAATTTATCTACACTGAGGCTTAAAAACATTCCGTTAGAAGGTGAAATCCCAAAACATCCCCCAAAATGGCCCCGTCAGAGGCACCGACACCCCGCACAGGACCGATGCAACTCGTACGAACTGACTGCGAGCCCACGGGACCCTAAAATGGAGTGCATGATGATAATTTGAGAATATATCGATTTAGGCTTAAAAACATAAACATGATAGTAGTGGGAAAAATCCCGAAACACCCACCATACGGCCCCGTGAGAGGCACTAATACCTCTTACAAACCAATGCAGTTCATAGGAGATAACCACATGGTCACGGGACCCCCGGCTTAAGAATAGGATAATTTGAGAATATCTAGATTTAGGCTTAAAAATTGTATCCATGGTGCAAACCCCCCCCCCCCCAAACGCCCCCGTGACAGGCACCAACACCTCGCACGCGACCAATGTTACACGTAGGAACTAAGTGCGTCGTTACGGGACCCCCATTTTGAGAGCACTGTCAAAATTTGAGAATATCTATACTTAGGTTTATAAATGTGCCATTAGAGTGAAAAACCCTAAGCAACCCCTGAACAAACCCATTAGAGGCACCAACACCATGCACGGGACTAATGTAGCTCGTAGGAACTGATCGTGTGGTCACGAAACGCCTGGTTTGAGAGCACGACGATAATTTTAAAATATCTAGACTTAGGCTAAAAAACATAAACATGCCATTAGAGGGTGAAATCATGAAACACGCACCCAAATATCCCCGTTGTAGGCACAAAAACCTTGCATGGGAACAATACAACACATATGAACGGATCGCATGGTAACGGGAACCCCGAGATAAGATCAAGGCAATAATTTGAAAATATCTAGACTTGGGCTTTAAAACATTTCGTTATAGGACCAAACCCCGACCCCCCACCCCCCACCCCCACCCCACACACAAAATAGAACCTTGAGAGGAACCAACACCTTGCAAGTGACCAATGTAACTCGTAGGAACTCACTGCGTGGACACTGGACCCCCGATTTGAGAACACAATGAAAATTTGAGAATATCTAGACTTAGGCTTAAAAACATGTCATTAGAAGGAGAACTCCCAAAACATCACTCAAACAGCCTCGTGAGAGGCATAACCACCTCGCACAGGACCATTGCAACTCGTAGGAACTGACTGCACCATCAGAGGATCCACGATTTGAGTACACATCGATTTTCAGAATATCTACACTTAGGCTTAACAACATGTAGTTATAGTGCAAAACCTCGAAACACCACTTAATCGGCACTTTGAGTTGCACCAACACCTCGATTGGGACCAATGTTACTCCTAGGAACTGGCTGCATTGTTACGGGACCCCCGATTTGAGAGCATCATAATAATTTGAGAATATCTAGACTTAGGCTTAAAAACATACCGTTAGAGAGGGAAAACCCGAAACACTCCCAAATGGTCCCATTAGAGGCACCAAAACCTTATAGGGGACTAATGTAGCTCCTAAGAACTAGTCGTGTGGTCACGGGACCCCCTATTTGATAGCACTATGGTAATTTGAAAATATCTACACTTAGGATTAAAAGCATAAACATGACGTTAGAGGGAGAAACTCTGAAACATATTCCCCAAACGGCCCCATGAGTGGCACCAACAGCTTGTACTGGACCAATACAGCTCGTGGCAACTGATTGCGCGGTCATGGTTCCCTCACTTTGATAACAAGACGATAATTTTATAATTTTACACTTAGGTTTAAAAACATGCCATTAGAGGACAATTCCCCAAAACACTCCCAAAAGGCCCCGTGAGAGGCACAAACACCTCACATGGTACGAACGTAACTCATACGAACTGACCGTGTGGTAATGAGACTCAAGGTTTAAGAGGACGATGATAATTTGAATGTATCTAGAGTGAGTCTTAAAAACATAAACATGTCGATACGGGTTGAAACCCCAAAACACACCCTAAACAGCCCCGTGAAATGCACAAACACCTCGCACCAGACCTATGCTACTCATAGGAACTGACCACATGATAATGCTTGATTATATAATACTATGATAACTTAAATTCTCAAGACACGATTTTAGAAACATGTCGTTAGAGGGTGAAATCCTGAAAATCTCCCAAACGACCATGTGAGAGGCACCAACACAACGCACAGGATCAATGCAGCTCGTAGGAATTGATCCTGGGCTCACAGGAACCCCGGTTTTAGTGAACGTTAAATATTTGAAAATATAAGGACTTAGGCCTAAAAACATTCACATGTTGTTAGAGGGAAAAATCGAGAAACACCCCCACAATTGGCCCCGTAAGTGGTACCAACACCTTGCACGGGACCAATGCAACTAATAGGAACTGACCGCGCGGTCACAGGGTGCTTAGTTTGAGAGCACGACAGTAATTTTACAATATTTAGACTTATACTTTAAAACATTTTATTAGAGGATGAAACCCCAAAGCATCCCCCCCCCCCCCAATGGCCCTCTAAAATGCACTAACACCTCGCATGGGACCAATGTAACTCATAGGAACTCACTAGATGGTCATGGGAACCTCGGTTTGAAAACACAACAAAATTTATCTACACTGAGGCTTAAAAACATTCCGTTAGAAGGAGAAATCCCAAAACACCACCCAAAATGGCACCGTTAGAGGCACCAACACCCCGCATAGGACCAATGAAACTCGTACGAACTGACTGCGAGGCCACGGGACCTTAAATGGAGTGCATGATGATAATTTGAGAATATATAGACTTAGGCTTAAAAACTTAATCATGCCAGTACAGGGAAAAATCTCAAAACACCCACTATATGACCCCGTGAGAGGCACTAATACCTCGTACAAACCAATGAAGTTCATAGGAGATAACCACATGGTCTCGGAACCCCCGTCTTGAGAACACAATAATTTGAGAATATCTAGATTTAGGCTTAAAAAATGTAGTCATAGTGCAAAACCCCGACCCCCCCCCCCCCCCCCCGCCAAAATGGCCCGTGACAGGCACCAACACCTCGCACACGACCAATGTTACACGTAGGAACTAATCGCGTCGTTACGGGACCCCCATTTTGAGAGCATTGTGATACTTTGGGAATATCTATACTTAGTTTTATAAACGTTCCGTTAGAGTGAAAAACCCTAAGCAACCACCGAACAGCCCCATCAGAGCCACCAACACCTTACATGGGACTAATGTTGCTCGTAGGAACTGATCGTGTGGTCACGGAACCCCTGGTTTGAGAGCACGACGATAATTTAAAAATATCTAGACTTATCCTAAAAAAACATGAAACACACCCCCAAATGGCCCCGTTAGAAGCACATAAACCTTGCACGGGAACAATGCAACACATATGAACGGATCGCATGGTAACGGGATCCCCGAGATAAGTTCAAGGCAATAATTTGAAAATATCTAGACTTAGGATTTAAATCATGTCGGTACATGACCAAATCCCGACCACCCCCCCAAATAGAACCTTAAGAGTCACCAACTCCTTACCAGTGACAAATGTAACTCGTAGGATTTGACCGCGTGGACACTGGACCCCCGATTTGAGAACACAATGAAAACTTGAGAATATCTAGACTTAGGCTTAAAAACATGTCATTAGAAGGCGAACTCCCAAAACATCACTCATACGGCCTCGTGAGAGGCACCAACACCTCGCACAGGACCATTACAACTAGTAGGAACTGACTACACCATCAGAGGACCCACGATTTGTGTATACATTGATTTTTAGAATATCTACACATAGGCTTAAAAACATGTCGTTATAATGAAAAACCTCGAAACACCACTTAATCGGCACTATGAGTTGCACCAACACCTCAAACGGAACCAATGTTACTCCTAGGAACTGATCGCGTTGTTATGGGACCCCCGATTTGAGATCATCATAATAATTTGAGAATATTTATATTTAGGCTTAAAAACATACCGTTAGAGAGGGAAAACCCGAAACACCCCCAAACAGCCCCATGAGAGGCACCAAAACCTTGTACTGGACTATTGTAGCTCGTAGGAACTAATCGTGTGGTCACGGGACCCCCAGTTTGAGAGCACTACGATAATTTGAAAATATCTAGACATGGGTTTAAAAACCTAAACATGCCGTTAGAGGGAGAAATCCCGAGACACATTCCCCAATCGGCCCCATGATTAGCACCAACAGCTCGCACTTGACCAATACAGCTCGTGGCAACTGATTGTGCGGTCATGGTGCCCTCACTTTGATAGCAAAATTATAATTTTAAAAAATTTACACTTAGGTTTAAAAACATGCCATTAGACGACGATTCCCAAAAATACTCCCAAACGGCCCCGTCAGAGGCACAAACACCTTGAACGGTAAGAATGTAACTCGTACGAACTGACCGTGTGGTCATGATACTCAAGGTTTAAGAGGACGATGATAATTTGAACGTTTCTAGATTGAGGCTTAAAAACATAAACATGTCGTTACATGTTGAAACCTCGAAACACACCCTAAACAACCCCCTGAGATGTACAATCACCTCGCACCAGACCAATGCAACTCGTAGGGACTGACCACATGATCACGCCTGATTAGATAACACTATGATAACTTTAAAATCTCTCGACACCGTTTTAAAAACATTCCATTAAAGGGTGAAACCGTGAAAACCCCCCCAAACGACCCTGTGAGAGGCACCAACACAATGCACGGGACCAATGCAGCTCGTAAGAATTGATCGCGGGCTCATAGGACCCCTGATTTTAGAGTACGTTGACTATTTGAAAATATAAGGACTTAGGCCTAAAAACATTAACATGCTTTTAGAGGGAGAAATCGAGAAACACCCCACAAATGGCCCCGTAAGTTGTACCAACACCTTGCACGGGACCAATGCAACTCATAGGAACTGACCACGCAGTCACGGGGTGCTTAGTTTGAGATCACGACAGTAACTTTAAAATATTTAGACTTAGACTTTAAAACATTTCATTAGAGGATGAAACCCCAAAGCATCCCCCCCCCCCAAACGTCCCTGTATAATGCATTAACACCTCGTACGGGACCAATCTAACTCATAGGAACTGACCGTATGGTCACGAAAACCTCGGTGTGATAATACAATGAAATTTATGTCCTCTAAGGCTTAAAAACATTCCGCTAGAAGGCGAAATCCTACAACACCTCCCCCACCAAATGGCCCCGTTAGAGGCACCAACACCCCGCACAGGACCAATGCAACTCGAACGAACTGACTGTGAGCTCACGAGACCCTAAAATGGAGTGAATGATGATAATTTTAGAATATATAGATTTAGGATTAAAAACATAAACATGCCAGTAGAGGGAAAAATCCTGAAACACCCACCATACGGCCCCGTGAGAGGCACTAATACCTCGTTCAAACTAATGCAGTTCATAAGAGATAACCACATGGTCACAGGACACCCGGCTTTAGAACGAGATAATTTGAGAATATCTATATTTAGGCTTAAAAATGTAGTCATAGTGAAAAACCCCGACCCCCCCCCCCCAAATGGCCCCATGACAGACACCAACACCTCGCACGCGACCAATATTACACGTAGGAACAAATCGCGTCGTTACGGGACCCCCATTTTGAGAGCATTATGATAATTTGGGAATATTTATACTTAGGTTTATAAACGTGCCGTTAGAGTGCGAAACCCTAAGCAACCCCCGAACGGCCCCATGAGAGGCACCAACACCTTGCACGGGACTAATGTGGCTCGTAGGAACTGATCGTGTGGTCATGGGACCCCTGGTTTGAGAGTACGAATATAATTTCAAAGTATCTAGACTTAGGCTTAAAATATAAACATGACATTATAGGGTGAAACCGTGAAAAACACCCCGAAAATGCCCCTGTAAAGGCACAAAAACCTTGCATGGGATGAATACAACACATATGAACTGATCGCTTGGTAACGGGAACCCCGAGATGAGATTAAGGAAACAATTTGAAAATATCTAGACTTATTCTTTAAAACATGTCATTAGAAACCAAACCGTAAAACCCCCCCAAATAGAACCTTGAGAGGAACCAACACCTTGAATGTGACTAATGTAACTCGTAGGAACTGACAGCATGGACACAGGACCCCCTATTTGAGAACAGAATGAAAATTTGAGAATATCTATACTTAGGCTCAATAACATGTCATTATAAGGAAAACTCCCTAAACATCACTCAAACGACCAAGTGCAAGGCACCAACACCTCGCACAGGACCATTGCAACTCGTAGGAACTGACTGCACCATCATAGGACCCCCGATTTGAGTACACTTCGATTTTTAGGTCATCTACACACAGGCTTAAAAACATTATGTTATATTGCAAAACCTCGAAACACCACTTAATCGGCCCCATGAAATTCACCAACACCTCGAACGGGAGAAATGTTACTCCTAGGAACTGACCGCATTGTTACGGGACCCCCGATTTGAGCGAATCATAATAATTTGAGAATATATAGACTTAGGCATAAAAACATACCGTTAGAGAGGGAAAACCCTAAACTCCCCTCAAACAGCCCCATGAGAGGCACCAAAACCTCGTAAGGGACTAATGTAGCCCATAGGCGGGACCCCTGGTTGGAGAGCACTATTGTAATTTGAAAATATCTAGACTTAGGCTTAAAAACCTAAACATTCCATTAGAGGGAGAAACCCCAAGACATATTCCCCAAATAGCCCCGTGAGTGGGACCAACAGCTCGCACTGGACCAATACAACTCCTAGCAACGGATTGCATGATCAAGGTCCCCTCACCTTAAGACCAAGACGATAACTTTAAATATTTACACTTAGGTTTAAAAACATGTCGTTAGAGGATGTGACCCAAAAACACCTCCCAAACGGCCCCATGAGAGGCACCAACACCTCGTACAGGACCAGTGTAACATAAACATGCCGTTACAGGTTGAAACCACGAAACACCCCCCAAATGGCCCCATGAGATGCACAAACACCTCGCACCATACCAATGCAACTCGTAGGAACTAACCACATGATCACGAGACCCCTGATTTGAGAACACTATGCTAATTTGAAAATACGTAGACATAGGCTTAAAACATGGCGTTAGATGGTGAAACTGTGAACCCCTCCCCCCCCCCCCCCAAACGACCCCGTGAGAGGCACCAACACATCGCACGGGACCAATGCAGCTCGTTAGAATTGATTACGGGCTCACAGGACCCCATATTTGAGTGCATGTAGACAATTTTAAAATATCTAGACTTAGGTGTAAAAGCATTAACATGTTATTAGAGGGAGAAACCCAGAAACACCCCACAAAGGGCCCCGTAAGTGGTACCAACACTTTGCATGGGACCAATGCAACTCATAGGAACTGATCACGTGGTCACGAGGTTCTTAGTTTGAGAGAACGATTGTAATTTTAAAATATTTAGACTTTGGCTTAAAAACATTCCATTTGAAGATGAAACAATGAAGCACACCCCCCCCCCCCCCCCACCCCACCACAAACGGCCCCGTGAGATGCACCAACACCTCGCACAGGACCAATGTAACTCATAAGAACTGACCGGATGGTCACAGGAACCTCGGGTTGATAACAAAACTATTTTTTTCTAGACTTAGACTTAAAAACATGTCATTAGAAGGCTAAATCCCAAAACACCCCCCATAATGGCCACGAAAGAGGCACCAACACCTCGCATGGGACCAATGCAACACATACGAACTGACTGCATGCTCACGGGACCCCCAAATTAAGTGCACTATGATAATTTGAGAATATCTTGATTTAGTCTTAAAAATATAAACATGCCATTAGAGGGTAAAATCCCTAAACACCCACCATACGGCCCTGTGAGAGGCACTAATACCTTAGAAGATCCAATGCAGTTCATAGGAGATAACCACATGGTCACGGAACCCCCGGTTTGAGAGCACGATAATTTGAGAATAACTAGATTTAGGCTTAAAAATGTAGTCATAGTGTAAAACCCCGACCCCCCCCCCCCCCCAAACGGCCCCGTGAGAGTCACCAACACCTCGCACGTGACCAATGTTAGACGTAGGAACTAACCGCGTCGTTACGGGACCCCCATTTTGAGAGCATTGTGATAATTTAGCAATATCTAGACATAATATTATAAACATAGCATTAGAGGGTGAAACCCTAAGCAACCCCCGAACGGCCCCATGAGAGGCACCAAAACCTTGCATAGGACTAATGTAGCTCGTAGGAACGGATTGCAAGGTAACGGGACCCCTGGTTTGAGAGCACGAAGATAATTTCAAAATATCTAGACTTAGGCTTAAAATCATAAACAGTTCATTAGAGGGTGAAACCATGAAACACACACCCAAATGCCCCCGTTAGAGGCACAAAAACCTTGCACGGGACCAATGAAACATGTATGAATTGATCGCATGGGAAAGGGAACCCCGAGATGAGATTAAGGTAATAATTTGAAAATATCTACACTCAGGCTTTAAAACATGTCGCTAGAGGAATAAACCCCGACCCCCCCCCCCCCCCCCCAAATAGTACCTTGAGAGGCAACACCTCGCACGTGACCAATGTAACTCTTAGGAATTGACCGCGTGGACACGGAACTCCCTATTTGAGAACACAATGAAAATTTGAGAAAATCTTGACTTAGACATAAAAACATGTCATTAGAAGGTGAACTCCCAAAACATCACTCAAACGACCCCGTGAGAGGCATCAACACCTCGCACGGGACCATTGCAACTCGTAGGAATTGACAACACCATCACAGGACCCCCAATTTGAGTACACAACGGTTTTCCGAATATCTACACTCAGGCTTAAAAACATGCTGTTATAGTGCAAAACCTCAAAACACCGCTTAATCGGCCCCCTGAGCTGCACCAACACCTCGAATGGGACAAATGTTACTCCTAGGAACTGATCGCGTTGTTACTGGATCCCCGATTTGAGAGCCTCATAATAATTTGAGAATATCTAGAATTAGGCTTAAAAACATATCGTTAGAGAGGGAAAACCTGAAACACCCCGCAAACGGCCTCATAAGCGGCACCAAAACCTCTTAGGGGACTAATGTAGCTCGTAGGAACTAACCGCGTGGTCACGGGACCCCCGGTTTGATATCCCTACGGTAATTGTAAAATATCTAGACTTAGGCTTAAAAACCTAAACATGTCGTTAGAGGGAGAAACCCCAAGACACATTCCCTAAACGGCCCCGTCAGTGGCACCACCAGCTCACACTGGACCAATACAACTCATAGCAACTGAATGTGTGGTCATGGTGCCCTCACTTTTAGAGCAAGACGATAATTTTAAAATATTTAGACTTAGGTTTAAAAAGATGCCATTAGAGGACGAGACCCAAAAATACCTCCCAAATGGCCCCGTGAGATGCGCAAACACCTCTTATGGGACCAATGTAACTCGTAGGAACTGATTGTGTGGTCATAAGACTCTAGATTTAAGAGGACGATGATAATTTAAAAGTATCTAGACTAAGGCTTAAAAACATAAACATGCCGTTAGAGGTTTAAACCTCGAAACACCCCCCAAACGGCCTCATGTGAGGAACCAACAACTCACACGGGACCAATGCATCTCATAAGAGTTAGCCACATGGTCACGGGACCCCCGATTTGAGAACACAATTATAATTCGAGAATATCTAGACTTAGGCTAAAAAACAAGCCGTTATAGTGAAAAACCTTGAAACACCACCCAATCAGCCCCGTGAGAAGCACCAACACCTCGCACGGGACCAATGTTACTCCTAAGAACTGACCGCCTGGTTATGGGATCTCCTATTTCATAGCATGAAGATATTTTGAGAGTATCTAGACTTTGGCTAAAAAACATACCGTTAGAAAAAGAAACTCCAAAACACTCCCCCAAACGGCGCCATAAGAGGCACCAACACCTCGTAGGGGACTAATTTAGCTCCTAGGAACTGACTTTATGGTCACGGTATCCCTAATTTGATGGGACAACGATAATTTGAAAATATCTAGACTTAGGCTTAAAAACCTAAAAATCTCGTTAGAGGGCGAAACCTCGAAACACCCCCCAAATGGGCCCATGAGATGCATAAACACCTCGCACCGGACCACTGCAAATTGTAGGAACTAACCGCGCGGTCATGGAACCCCCGATTTTAGAACTCAATGATGATTTTAAAATATTTTGAAATAGGCTTAAAATATGTCGTTAGAGGGTGAAACCCCAAAACGCCCCCCTCCCCCCCCAAAAAAAAAAAAAACAGCGTGACAAGTACCAACACCTCGCACGGGACCAATGCAACTTGTAAGAATTGACTGTGGGGTCACTATGGGAGCACGTCAACAATTTGAAAATATTTAGACTTGGGACTAAAAACTTAAACTTGTCATTAGAGGGAGAAACACTAAAACACCCCACAAACGGCCCCGTGAGTGGAACCAATACCTCGCGCGTGACCAATGTAGCTCCTAGGAACTAACTGCGCGGTCACAGGGACATTAGTTTGAGAGCACGGCGATAATTTTTAAATATTTATACTTAAGCTTCAAAACATGTCATTAGAGGATGAGACCCCGAAACACCTCCAAAACGGCCCCAAGAGAGGCACCAACACCTCGCATGCGACGAATGCACCTCGTAGGAATTGACTGAGGGGTCACGGGACCCTAGATTTAAGAGCATGGTGACAATTTGAAAATATGTAGACTTAGGCCTAAAAACATAACATTGTCATTAGAGGGAGAAACTCGGAAACACCCCATAAAATGCCCCATAAGTGACACCAACACCTCACATGGGACCAATGAAGCTCGTAGGAACTAACCATGCGGTCGTGAGGCCCTCAGTTTGAGAGCATGGCGGTAATTTTAAAATATTTAGACTTATTCTTAAAAACATGTCGTTAAAGCATAAGACCTCGAAACACTTTTCAAACGGCCCCGTGCACGGTACCAATACCTTGCACGAGACCAATGTAAGTCGAAGGAACTGACCTCATGGTCACGGGAACCCCAATTTGATAACAAGGTGATCACTTCAATATACCCGGACATAGGCTTAAAAACATGCCATTGGAGGACGAAACCTCGAAACACCAGCCAAACGGTAAGGTGAGAGGCACCAACACCCCGTACGGGATCAATACAACTCGTAGGAACCGACTGTGTGGTCACGGGAGCCCCGATTTAAGTGCACGATGATAATTTTAAAATATCTACACTTAGGCATAAAAACATAAACATCCCATTAGAGGGTAAAATCTTAAAATTCCCACGAAAGGGCTCCGTGAATGGCACTGACACCTTGCTTGGGAGGAATGCAGTTCGTAGGAGCTAACCGTTTTGTCACGGGACCCAAAATTTGAAAACATGATGATAATTGAGGAATATCTAAACATGCATTAGATGGAGAAACCCTGAACCTCCCCCCCCCCCCCCCCAAAAAAAAAATGGCCCTGTAAGAGGCACTAACACCTCACATTGGACCAATGCAGCTCATAGGAATTGAATGCATGGTCACGGGGACCCCCGATTTGTGAACATGATTATAAATTGAAAATATTTAGATTTCGGCTTAAAAACATGTCGTTAGAAGGTAAAAACCCTGAAACACCCCCAAACGGCTCCATGAGAGGCACCAACACCTCGCGCGGGATTAATGTTGCTCATAAAATTGACCGCGTCATCATGTGACGCTCAATTTTAGAGAATAGAGATAATTTGAAAATATATACACTTAGGGTTAAAAACATAGACATGTTGTTAGAGGGCAAAACCCTAAAACACGGTCGAAACGACCCCGTTAGTGGAACCAATACCTAGGACCAATGCAACTCATAGGAACATACCATATTGTCAAGAGGGACTTGGTTTTAGAGCATGGAGGTAATTAGAAAATATCTAGACTTATCCTTAAAAATATGCCATTTGAGGACGAAACCCCAAAACACCAACCAAATGGCCCCATAAGATGTACCAACACCTCGCACGGGCTCAATCCATCTCGTAGGAACTGACCTCATGGTCACGGTCCCCTCGATTTGAGAACGCAATGATAATTTGAAAATATCTATAGTTAGGCTTAAAAACATGCACTTAAAGGATGAAACCCCAAAACACCCCCCAAACGTCCCAGTGAGAGGCACCAACACCTCGCACGAGACCCATGTAACTCGTAGGAACTGACCATGTGGTCACGGGATCCCCGATTTAAGAGCACAAAGATAATTTTAAAATATCAATACTTAGGCTTAAAAACATGAACATCCCGTTAGAGGGTGAACTCACGAAACACCCTCAAAACGGTCCCATTAGAGGCACAAATACTTTGCACGGGACTAATGCAGCTCGTAGGAACTAATCACATGGTCATCGGAACCCTGATTTGAGAGCAAGATGATCATTTAAAAATATCTAGACTTAGGCTTTAAAACATGTCGCTAGAGGACTAAACCCCCCCCCCCCCCCCCCCAAATAGGACCTTGAAAGGCAACACCTCGCATGTGACAAATGTAACTTGTAGGAACTGACCACGTCGACACAGAACCCCCGAATTGAGAACACAATGAAAATTTGAGAATATATAGACTTAGGCTTAAAAACATGTCATTAGAAGTTGAACTCCCGAAACATCACTCAAACCCCGTGATAGGTACAAACACCTCGCATGGGACCAATGCAACTCTTAGTAACTGACTGCACATAATTTGAATACACAAAAATTTTTATAATATCTACACTCAGGCTTAAAAACATGTCGTTATACTGCAAAACCTCAAAACACCACTTAATCGTCCCCGTGAGCTGCACCTACACCTCGAACGGGGCCAATGTTACTCCTAGGAATTGATCGCATTGTTATGGGACCCCCAAATTTAAAAGCATCATAATAATTCGATAATATCTATACTTATGCTTAAAAATGTATCGTTAGATAGGGAAACCTGAAACACCCCCCAAACAACCCCATGAGAGGCTCCAAAACCTCATAGGGGACTAATGTATCTCGTAGGAACTAATCGTGTGGTCACGGGACCCCCGGTTTGAGAGCCCTATGGTAATTTGAAAATATATAGACTTAGGCTTAAAAACCTAAACATGTCATGAAAGGGAGAAACCCCAAGACACATTCCCCAAACGGCCCCATGAGTGGCACCAACAGCTCGCACTGAACCAATACACCTCGTAGAAACTGAATGCATGGTCATGGTGCCCTCACTTTGAGAGCAGATGATAATTTTAAAATATTTACACTTAGGTTTAAAAAGATGCCACTAGAGGATGAGACCCAAAAACACTTCCCAAACGTCCCTGTGAGATGCACAAACACCTCTCATGAGACCAATGTAACTCATAGGAACTAACTGCGTGGTCATAAGACTCCAAATTTAAGAGGACGATGATAATTTGAAAGTATATAGTTAAGGCTTAAAAACATAAACATGCCGTTAGAGGTTGAAACCTTGAAACACACCTCAATTGGCCTCATATGAAGAACTAACAGCTCACACGGGACCAATACAGCTCATAGGAGCTAGCCACGTGGTCAGGGGACCCCCGATTTGAGAACACAATGATAATTTGAGAATATCTACACTTAGGCTTAAAAACAAGCCGTTATAGTGAAAACTTCTGAAACGCCACCCAATCAGCCCCGTGAGAAGCACCAACACCTCGCACGGGACCAATGTTACTCCTAACAACTGACCGCGTGGTTACGGGACCGCCGGTTTGAGAGCATGGAGATATTTTCAGAGTATCTAGACTTTGGCCTAAAACATACTGTTAGAAAAAGAAACCCCAAAACACTTCCCCAAACGGCGCCATGAGAGGCACCAACAACTCGTAAGGGACTAATTTAGCTCCTAGGAACTGACTTTGTGGTCACGGGATCCCCAATTTGATGGGACAATGATAATTTGAAAATATCTAGACTTAGGCTTAAAAACCTAAAAATGTCGTTAGAGGGCGAAACCTCGAAACAGCCCCCAAATGGGCCCATGAGATGCATAAACACCTCGCAACGAACCACTGCAAATCATAGGAACTAACTGCGCGGTCATGGAACCCCTGATTGGAGAACACAATGATAATTTTAAAATATCTAGACATAGGCTTAAGAATATGTCGTTAGAGGGTGAAACCCCAAAATCCCCCCCCCCCCCCCCCCCAAAAAAAAAACAGCGTGACAGGAACCAACACCTCACACGAGCCAATGAAGCTTGTAAGAATTGACTGTGGGGTCACGGGACCCCCGATTTAGGAGCACATCATCAATTTGAAAATATTTAGACTTGGGACTAAAAACTTAAACTTGTCATTAGAGGGAGAAACACTAAAAGACCCCACAAATGGCTCCGTGAGTGGCACCAATACCTCACTCGTGACCAACACAGCTCCTAGGAACTAACTATGCAGTCATTGGGCCATCAGTTTGACAAGACAGTGGTGATTTTAAAATATTTATACTTATGCTTCAAAAACATGTCGTTAGAGGATGAGACCATGAAACACCTCCCAAACGGCCCCATGAGAGGCACTAACACCTCGCATGCGACCAATGCACCTCGTAGGAATTGATCGCGGGGTCACAGGACCCAATATTTAAGGGCACGGTGACAATTTGAAAATATATAGACTTAGGCCTAAAAACATAACCTTGTCGTTAGAGGGAGAAACCCGAAAACACCCGATAAAATGCTCCATAAGTGGCACCAACACCTCGCATGGGACCAATGAACCTCGTAGGGACTAACTATGCGGTAGTGAGGCCCTCAGTTTGAGAGCATGGCGGTAATTTCAAATATTTATACTTATTCTTAAAAATGTGTCGTTAAAGCATGAGACCTCAAAACACTTTTCATACGGCCCCGTGCGGGGTACCAATACCTTGCACGGGACCAATGTAAGTCGAAGGAACTGACCTCATGGTCACGGGAACCCCAATTTGAGAACAAGGTGATAATTTGAACATACCCGGACTCAGGCTTAAAAACATGCCATTGGAGGATGAAACCTCTAAACGCCACCCAAACGGGACGGTGAGAGGCACCAATACCTAGTACGGGATCAATGCAACTCATAGGAACCGACTGTGTGGTCACGGGAGCCCCATTTTGAGTGCACGATGATAATTTTAAATATCTACACTTAGTCTTAAAAATATAAACATCCCGTTAGAGGGTAAAATATCAAAACTCCCACGAAAGGGCCCCGTGAATGGCACCGACACCTTGCTTGGGACCAATGCAGTTCGTAGGATTTAACTGTTTTGTCACAGGACCCATAATTTGAAAACATAATGATAATTGAGGAATATCTAAACATGCATTTAGATGGAGAAACCCTGACCCCCCCCCCCCCCCACACACACACACATACACACAAAAATAAGGCCCTGTAAGAGGCAATAACACCTCACATCGGACCAATGCAGCTCATGGGAATTGAATGCACGGTCACGGAGACCCCCGATTTCTGAACATGATTATAAATTGAAAATATTTAGATTTCATCTTAGAAACATGTCGTTAGAAAGCAAAAACCCCGAAACACCCCCAAACATCTCCAAGATTGTATCTCTTTTCTCTTTTGCTATATATATGTATTATATCAGGTGTTCAGCCACAGGGACACCAGCCTTAGAGTTTTAGATTGCTTGGCGTGCTGCAACTGTTGTGGAAGATGTAGGTCTTCGCATTAGACGCCTCTATAATTTCACTCCATTATATATAGACTTTCTATTTAGGGCATCTGTCGGCCATTCCTTAGACATTTTATCAGAGATTGTGTTCAGTTACTTTTCGTTCATTTTCATTTGGATTTGTTGTTATTATGGTTCTTGGTTTAGAGTTATGAACTAGAATGTTTTATCCATTCATAGTTATTTCAGCATGTGATTATGATTTAGTATTTATATTAACTAGTTATGTGTGGATGGATTATATTTAAATTCATGGATTAATAACTGAATGGTTTTTATTTAAAAAGGAAAATATTTTGGCACTAGCTTAATTAATTATTAGGTGGTTAATTGGGTTGTTATGATTTCAACAGTGATGCTAAGAATGAACCAAGCAAACATTTTGTTTTAAATTTTATAAAGGACTGATCACCCAATATTTAATTGGGCAGGGTGTCACAGGTGGTATCAGAGCATCAGGTTCTAGAGTCCTTTAGGATCTGTATGGCTTATCATGCTTTCAGCTTAGCATTCTTTTATATAGAGCCTTATTGTTTGGATTTTTGTATTCTTGATTGTACGTTTACATCTTTAGCTATTTGAGAATCTAATAATAACTATGGACTAACAAAATTATTTCTCATCTCAGATGCCTCCTCGACGTGCACCTAAGGAACGGAATGCCCAGCCAGAGCCACCACCAGTTCCAGCTTAGGGCATGATGAATGCTACGAAAGTTGCTACCATCGTTGCATAGGTAGTTTATGCAGCATTGGCAGTGGTACAGCAGGCACCACCGTAGGCACCAGTAATGGCGCCAGCATATGCCCACACTTTCCCTACTGCATGGGAGAGAGTTAGGGATGCCTTTTCAGAAGGCACACCCTCCAGAGTTCACAGGTGGTTCTGACATGGTAATTGCTAGCCACTGGAAGGAAATACAACATCACCTCTATATGTATGAGGGTACCGAGGTCCAGAGGCAGGATTTGTCTATCTTTAATCTGACAGGGGTAGCCTTACAGTGGTGAGAGTCCACTACTACTACAGAGGAGAGAGATATGTTGACGATTAGTGATTTCTGGGTGTGGTTTGACCACAAGTATTTTCCTTCTACCATTCATACTGAGATGAGGCGGAAGCTACTAAACCGCACCCAGGAAGGGAAGAATGTAGTTGAGTACGAAGAAGAGTTTACCAGGCTAGTTAATCTGGTGCCGATAGAGGTACCTACTGAGGAGAAAAAGATATAGATGTTCATAGATGGCCTCACCTGGAGGATCAGGAAGAATTTTCTGGGTAATCTCTCATTACAGACATATTCTTATGTGCTTAATGCATCACTACTTTATTTCTAGGACCACCACTTCCATATGACTGAGAGAAAATGAGCAGGGGAGTCCAGCCAGCAGGGTAGGACAGAAGGTAATGGTTCCAGCGGGGCACATCCAATTCAGGGTCAGCAGAGGCAGGTTGATCATAGTTCCCAATAGGGGGATTCTAAGTGATTCAGGTTAGGGGGTTTTCATTAGGGTTAGGGAGGTTTGAGGCCTGGCCAGTAGGGCCAACATGGCTATCAGGGCCAACAGGGACATCAGTGCGAGCAGCAGTTTAGGTAGGGCCAAGAAGGAGGTGGGAACAGCCAGCATGGCCTAGTATAGTAGGGACATCAAGGGGAAACTTTTATGGGAAGTGATTTATATGTGGAAAGACTGGCCATAAGCATCATGATTGTCTTGAGAGGGGAAGGGCCCCACAGCAGCAGCAGCAGGGTGCTCGACAGGAACCCTAGAGACCGATTTTTCCCATCTCCCTCCCAGCACCGCCTCAAGTGCCAGTACTGCCATCCATTCCAGCAGTCCCGGTCCAATAGGAACAAATTCAGTATGGATGGGTTTATAACCTCCATCGGGCCGCATACCATGGGCTCCATCCGTGATTATGGGTATGTTTTCTATCCAGGGACTATGGGGCGTATTTTATTTGATATGGGGGCCACACATTATTTTATTTCCATGAGGTTTGCACGTGATTTTGGGTTATTAGTTACAGTAGAGAGTACTATTACTTCTGTAGATTAACCTTTGGGTGGTGGTTCACTAGTTCACTTTATATGTCGAGGGGTGGGTATATAGAATGGGAGACTTACTTTACCTACCGACATGCTTGTATTAGATATGTCCGAATATGATGCAATTATCGGTATGGATTGGCTTATTTTTTATAGGGCCATTATCGATTGTTTTAGTAGGACTATTATTTTTGCCATACCTGATCAGGAGATGTTTCGGGTGGCGATGCCTCATCCTGAGGGTGGATTGTCCACTCATTTGTATGATATAGAGGAGGATACCTCTAAGGAGGTAGTGATACCGATTGATTCAATACCAGTGGTGAGGGAATTCGCTGATGTGTTCCAGCATATTCCAGGATTACTACCTAGCAGGGATATAGATTTAGTTATAGATTTGAAGTTGGACACTCGGCCGATTGCCCGCTCACCATATCATATGGCTCCAGTGGAGATGAGGGAGATACGGGATCAGATAATGAAGTTGTTGGGCCAGGGTTTATTCTTAAAAGTACTTCACCCTGGGTGCCCCTGTGCAATTTTTTAAGGAGATAGATGGATCGTTAAGGTTGTGTATTGATTATCGAGAGTTGAATAAAGTCACGATACGGAATAAGTACCCATTACCCCGAATTGATGACTTATTCTACAAGTTGAGAGGAGTTTCCTTCTTCTCAAAAATTAACTTGAGGTTAGGGTACCATCAGTTAAGGATCAGGGAGCAGGATGTGTCCAAGACTTCCTTCTTGTCGAGATATGGTTCCTATGAGTTTAGGGTTATTCCTTTAGGGCTAACCAACGCCCCATCCTTGTTTATGGACGTGATGAACAGGGTGTTCAAAGAGTTCCTAGATCATTTTTTCATTGTCTTCATAGATGATATCCTGATTTACTCCCTGACTGAGGAGGAACATGCCGAACATTTGAGACATGTTTTGCAGACGCTGTGAGAGCACGAGTTATATGAAAAATATGAGAAATGTGGATTTTAGCTGAAAGAGGTTCAATTTTTGGGGCACACTATTTCGGATAAAGGGATATTCATAGACTCAGGGAAGGTTTCAATGGTTATGTAGTAGGGACAACCCACGACACCGACAGAGATACGTAGTTTCTTGGGCCTAGCAGGACACTATAGGAGGTTCATTTGGGGATTCTCTAAGATAGCGGGTCCATTGACTCTTTTGACTCGCAAAGGGGTTCCATTTATCTTGGACGATGCCTGCCAATTGGTTTTTGATGAGCTAAAATACAAGTTGACTTTAGCACCAGTGTTAGCACTGCCTATGCCAGGAGTGGAGTATCTAGTCTACAAAGATGCATCCTTACTAGGACTTAGGGGTGTGCATCAGCAGGAGGATCAGGCTATAGCTTATGCTTCCCGTAAGCTTAAGCCTCATGAGAGGAACTACCCCACCCATGACCTAGAGTTAGCGACAGTCGTGTTTGCACTTCGGATACGGAGGCACTATCTCCTGGGGGAGAAATTTTGCTTATTCACGGATCATAAGTAACTAAAGTACCTCTTCATAGAGAAAGAGCTGAATATGCATCAACATTGATGGCTCAAATTCGTGAAGGATTATTAGTTTGATATCCAATACCAACCAAAAATGGCTAATGTGGTAGAAGATGCGTTGAGCCATAGACCAGTGGACGAGAGGGCCTAGGTGTGGAAAGCAAAATGGAAGGAATTGGGACACCGGGATGCCATGGCTCGATCATTTATGTCTACGATGAGAGTTACACCTCAGATTGTTACGAGATTAGTACAGGCACAGGCAGCAGATTCATTCTGTTAAGATCGAATTAGGCAGCTTTTAGCCGATGGAGCCGAGTCTTATTTAGTGAGCTCCGAGGGAGGGTTGCGCTTCAATGGGAGACTCGTTGTTCCAGAGGGGGAGGACCTTCGACATGTAATGATAACGGAATCGCATGGGTCCTGATTTGCGGTACATCCCGGTGGGGACAAAATGTACCAGGATATGAGGCAGCATTACTGGTAAAGTGAAATGAAGAGAGGCATAACGGAATTCTTCTTCAAGTGTACCACTTGTTAGCTAGTGAAAGTGGACCACCAGAATCCACTAGGTTTACTTCAGCCGTTAGAGATCCCTACGTGGAAATGGGAGGGCATTTCTATAGACTTCATTACCGAGTTGCCTACTTCGCAGAGGGGACATGATTCTATATGGGTTATTGTGGATCGGTTGACGAAAGTAGCCCATTTTCTGCCAGTCGGGACAGACTATACAATGGGATAGTACGCTCAGTTATTTATTGCAGAGATAGTGAGACTGCATGGTGTGCCTCTTAATATCGTGTCGGATAGAGACAAGATGTTTGTATATCATTTTTGTGAGATTTTCTAGGAGGCTATGGGTACTGAGTTGTGGTTGAGTACAACGTATCACCCGCAGACCGATAGGCAGACTGAGCGCACTAATCAGATGCTCGAGGACATGTTACACATGTGTATCCTTAACTTTGGGGGAAGTTGGGAACAATATCTTCCACTGGTGGAGATTGATTATAACAACTCCTATCAGTTTACGATTGTCATGGCCCCATTCGAAGCATTGTATAGTAGACCTTGTCGTTCTCCGGCTTGTTGGCTAGACGTAGTTGAGAAAAATCTACTCGGTCCGAAGGTAATTCAGGATACATCGAGCAGGATTGAGATGAACCAAGATCGTATACGGGTAGCCCAGGACAGATAAAAAAGATACGCCGATGCGAAGGGGTTCTTTCGAGAGTTCGCAGGGGGACCAAGTTTTGTTGAGAGTATCTCTGATGAAGGGAGTCATGAGATTTGGGAAGAAAGGAAAATTGGCGCCAAGATACGTAGGACCATTCCCTATTATGGAGAGGGTCGGACTAGTTTCTTACAGGCTTGGGTTACCGTATCCATGATGTGTTCCACATTTCGTCACTGAGGCGGTATCTTCGGGATGAGATGTCACACACTCACATCGCGATTGAGGAGATTGAGTTACAGCCAGAAAGTTCATTTGATGAGAGACTGGTGGCTATCTTATATCATAGTGAGAGGAGGCTGAGGTCAAAAGTAGTTCCACTTATTCGAGTGCAATGGCAGCATCACAATGTGGAGGAGTCTACTTGGGAGCGTGAGGCGGATATGCGTGAGAAATATCTGGATTTATTTGTACCAGGTATATCTTATTTTCTGAATTTCGGGATGAAATTCCATTATTAGGCGGGAAGTATGTAATACTCCATGTTTTTATGATTTAAATAATTATGAGATTAATTATTATTGTGGGATTAATTGAATTAAAATGTGAGAATTTAATCGTTAATTAATTTGGATTTAAAATAAATATTAACTAACGTGTCAAGGTTTAATACTTATTGATTGAATATTACTTTGCATCATGCAATATGGAACTATACACTTCGATAAATTGGAAAGAATAAGAAATACGATAGTTTAGTAAATTAAGTCAGATGCGCGTGTGAGTCGTTTCGAGACTAATTTAATGGAATAAAAATATTAATTATTTTCGGTAACTCGTATGGTCATTTTGAGTGCACCGTTGAGTCCTAAAGGGTTGAGATAGTCAGAATAGTATACCCGGGTGTTTAGTTTGGGTCCCGGGGCAATTTTAGGCATAACCGACACCCCGAGAGGGCATTATGGTAAAATGTATTTTTGGGTTTAATTAATGGAAGAAAATTGGGAGTTATTTTATCATCCAAGAGAATTCCATTAGGGTTGAGAGATACAGAAAGCAAATAACGGCCATAGAGGGTGTGAGGGAGAACCAATTTCCAAGAAGGAAGGCCAAATTAACACTACCTTGCACAACCATCACCACCATCGTGTAGATCGGAATGAGAGGAACGCGCTCATACCAAGAACATCAAGAAATCAGACATCTAATTCAAGGCAAGTGTGTATTACTTACTTTTCTTTAGAAATAACCATATTCATGTTAGTATAGGGAAGTTCTAATATGTATTGTTCATAAAAAGTGATGAAAAATTGGAGACTTACGATGTATAATTCGAATCTGAGATTAATTAGATTGAACCCTTCATGTATGTAAGAGAGAAATTACGTTTTGATGAACTTATGTGAAGAATGAATCTGGAAATCATGTGTTCTTGAAAAAGAATTTGAAGAACTAGGATTTTAGTAATTAATTTGGGGATTTCATATTTCTTTGAATATTCGTAATGAATTAATGATTCTAGGATGTTAGAATCCATGTATACTGTTAGGATTCGATTTGGGATTTATTAGTTGAGGTTTGGGATGATAATTTGAGGTTTTAGGGTTAAAATTGTGGAAAATAGTGAAATTTTGTGTAGAAGACGAAACAGTAGGTCTCGCGCGAAGTCATTCAATCGAGATTGCATCTCATGCGAAGTCACTCGCGCGACAGGTGGCAGTTGTTCAAAGTACATGGCCATTTCGTTCGAGCAACATGGTGAATTTTTGGGGATCTTCTTAGGGGCAGTTTTGGAATTTTCCAGTCTATCCGAGTGAGAGAAATTACCATTTAATATATTCGAAACGGGACAGGTCTATGAAGAAGTAGGTGAGTCTTATACTTTAATTAATCCGGAAAGGAAAGTTAACTCGGAAATTACGAAAGAGTTGTGGTGATTTAGTAATACTATAAGATACATAATAATGAGAATGAAATACGTATGGTAAGTATACAAAATGGCTTGGAGTATCCCTATAAATATTAATAGGATGTGTGGATACCTATTACAAGCTTAATATTATATGTATGACATACCTGTGTGCTTGTATCGCCGGGGGGGGGGGGGGGTGTAGAGACAGTCTTATCCTGGGTGACCTTCGGGGGGATATTTGACTTGTATCTCAGAACATAGGATTGTGATGACTTATTTGTGAGTTGATAAGTCAGCTGACTATGGGAGCATAGGTATGTGCATGACCCATGGGTATGTGGACTATGTTCGCCACCACTATGTGTCTTTTGTGTATATGTTTTGTGGGAGACTTCCGAACCGATAGTCCTTATTTGAGTACGAGATGTACCGAGACATGATAGAATAGTATGCAATGCACTACAAGTTTAGCCTTGGGGTACTGTATTAGTGTGTATATATATATATATATATACTTGTGTTATTCATACTGTGAGATAATTGTAGGTTATTGGTATCGTACAATCTTAAGTGACGTAAGTTGTGAATACTTAACTTAGTGTGATAAAACTTACCCGAATTAATAAACGATGATATTCATAAAGTGGAAAACTGGGGATTTCGGGTTGCTACCACGAGGTATAACTAGGAGTATAAGTCTTTATCTAGTTAGAAGTTTTACGGATGACTTGGTGAAAATAGATGTACATTAAGCGTGCACAATAGACGAGAGGTAAGAATCTCATGTGAGAGCTCGAACTAACATGCATTTGATACTTGCTTTATTACAAATTTTAAATACTTGATAAAATAAATATTTTTACTCATCGGGCCATGACCCGTTTCTTGCATCGCTTTTCTCTTTATATATATATATATATATATATATATATATATATATATATGTGTATTATTATATCAGGTGCTCAGCCATAGGGACACCAGCCTTAGAGTTTTGGATTGCTTGGTGTGCTGTAGCTGTTGTGGAAGTTGTAGGTCTTCGCATTAGACGCCTCTATTATTTCACTCCATTCTGTATAGACTTTCTATTTAGGTCATGTGTCGCCCATTCCTTAGACATTTTATCAGAGATTGTGTTCAGTTTACTTTTCGTTCATTTTCATTTGGATTTATTATTATTATGGTTCTTGGTTTAGAGTTTTGAACTGGAATGTTTTATCCAGTCTTAGTTATTTCAGCATGTGATTATGATTTAGTATTTATATTAACTAGTTATGTGTGGATGGATTATATTTAAATTCGTTGACTAATAACTAAATGTTTTTTGTTTAAAAAGAAAATATTTTGGCACTAGCTTGATTGGTTATTAGGTGGTTAATTGGGATGTTATGATTTTGACAGTGATGCTAAGAATAATCCAACCGAACATTCTGTTTTAAATTTTATAAAGGAGTGATCACGTGATATTTAATTGGGCAGGGTGTCACAAATACGTCTGCCCCTTACACGATAAGGAGAGTCATCGTTCCAACCTGTCGATATGAGACATAAGACTAAAGCCCCACACTTAGACAAACCCATCTTTAAAGGTCTTCAAGACATTAAGAAACCTTCGAGCCACCTTTACTCCTCCTATTGTGATGTCTATGGACATTCACTTGAAACATGTTTTCAAAAACGTCTAGGCCAATCCATCTCTTACACTCCCGTGTGAAGAAACTTCAACTATACTAGGCAAAACATAAACTACTACGTCCTTCCTAGACAGCATGATAAGAACTTTAACTATCGAATTAAGAAGAAATGATCTAACACTAAAAGAAAGTCAAGAGAAAGGAATCTATAATTATGACTACACCAAATTCTCCACAATGTTCCAAAAATAAATTTAATGCACAAAAATATTTTCAAGAAAAATCTGTTGCTCGCAAATTTTATCATATCCGAGCAAATATGTGCAAACGTTTTAAAACTAGAGTAGTTTGGTTTAGGAACGATGATATAATACCCAAAATGAAGTGTAATGTGGTTATTAGTTCTTTAAAATCTGAACACACTTCATCTGGATGGTATTTGAACTCGGGTTATTCTAAACATATGACCAGGTACGAGACTAAGCTTACAAGAAAAATCGACTTCTTAGGAGGAAAAGTTTTGTTTGGAGATGGAGTCTCTGCCCAAATCATAGGTAAAGGGACACTCCAAGAAAAAGGTCTACCTACGCTTGATGAGTATATCACAATTTTGTGACTCAAACCATATTGTCACATTCTCAAAAATCAGTTATAAAATTATAAATGGGAATGGATAATGTATTATTACAAGCCTCGGGACACCTAATAACTGTTATACAGTAAACATTGGAACTGATACCTGCAATATAGCCAGGATGGAAGATAATGAAATATGGCACAATAGGTTAGGCCACATAAATTACGATAGTCTTGGTAAGTAAGCTCAAAAGAAATTGTTAGAGGTCTTCCCAAGATCAAAACTATTTCCAATATAGTATGTGGTTCCTGTTAAGAAGAAAAGATACTTAAAGCTCCTCATAAGAAAGTCAAATAGGTTTTATCCACCAAACCTCTAGAACTCATCCATATGGACCTAATGGGCCCCTCTCATACTATTAGTCATTGTGGTAACAGTTACATCTTGGTTATGCTTGACGATTTTACTCGATTTACCTGAGTAGCCTTTTTTAAACAAAAATCAAAAACTTTTTCTACGTTTTTGAAAATTATATTACGAATTGAAAATGAAAAGCACTCACACGTAAATAAAATTCATAGCGATAGAGGAGGTGAGTTTATAGATTTAGGAATTATTAAATATTGGGACCTCAATGTTTATAAACGTGAATTTAGTTACCCTAAGACACCCCAACAAAATGGGATAGCTGAGCGAAAAAATCATACTCTTCAGGAGATGGCTCGTGTTATGATCCAGGCAAAGGAGTACGTAAATACTTTTGGATTTAAGTTATTTTTGTATCTTGTCATGTAACAAATAGAGACTATCGTAGGAAAGGTACCAAACAGACACCTTATGAACTTTGGTATGGGAAAAAACTTAACCTAAAATATTTTAGAACCTTTGGTAGTATATGATTTGTTTGCAACGACAGAGAACATTTTCCTAAATTTGAAACTAGAGGTGGTAAAGCAATTTTCTTAGGTCATTCTCCAAATAGCAGAGCGTATCGTGTCTATAATATTCGTACTAAAACCTTAATGGAATCCATCAATGTAGTAGTGAGTAAGACCAATGTAGAGAATAATATTATAGGACCCACCATTATTGATGAGTCAGAAAACATTTCTAACCACGACTCTTCAGATATAGTTGAGCTTCTACCAAATGAGATCCCTGAAGTACCACATTGGGTTTCTAAGGATCATCCTTTAGACAATGTGGTCGGTAACCCAGAAGATCTTGTTCGAATAAGATCCCAATTACGTAATACTAAACATTTTCATGCTTTGTTTCTCTTATAGAACCAAAGAATGTTAATAAAGCATTAAATGATTCCTATTGGATAGGTTCTATGCGAGAGGAACTCATTCAGTTTAAAACTCGTGACATATGGTATCTTGTTCCCAGACCAGAAAATAAATGGGTTATTGGCACTTGATGGATTTTTAAAAAATAAACTGATGAAACAGGGATGGTAGTTAGAAACAAAGCCATACTTGTAGCCCATGGTTATTATCAAATTAAAGGAATAGACTTCGGAGAAAATTTTACCCCTTTAACACGTCTCGAATTTGTTCTTCTTCTCGCTATTGCATGTCTCTTAAAATTCACATTATATCAATTGGATGTAAAGTTTGCATTCCTCAATTGTATTTTAACTAAGGAAACTTATTTAGAACATCCTAAAAGGTTCATTGACCCTTATCGTCAATATCACGTCTATCATCTGAAAAAGGCACTATATGGATTAAAACAAGCACCTCGCACTTAGTATGAACGATTGTCTATTTTTCTCTTAAAAAAGGTTTTAGGAGAGGTGGGGATGATCAAATACTTTTTGTCAAACATTTTGACAAAAAATTTATAATAGCCCAAGTGTATGTGGACGACATTATTTTTGGATCTACCTCCCCGTATGAGGTTAAAAAAAATTCTAAAGATATGCACGGGGAATTTCAAATGTCTCTTATGTAAAAGTAAATTTCCTTTTTATGTAAAAACTCGAGATTATGCGAAAGCGTAAAACGTGATGGTTCAACTTTAAAATAGCAAATTTTAATTTCTTAAAACAAATTAAAATTAAACACAAGTGAAAATTAATTAAACACACGCAAACAATAATATCGCTTAAACCGATTAAATCAATGCAAGTCCTAGAATTTCCCTAAGTCATAATTAACAAAATTAGCAAATTAGGTGAAACCAAGTTTTAGCAAATGACTTGAATTAAACACCATTACCCAATATTTAATATAAGTCCCAATTAAAGTGAGTGTGATAATATAAACCAAATTTTATCTTGAATAATCCTAAGCATGCGTTCTAAATTATGATGCAAGATAAAATAAAAAATATCACACTACGCCGCGATGTACGAGGAAAAACCCAAGACGGGAAACAACCTCGGACGGCCCTATCCACAAGTCCACTAGATATGGATTTTACAAATACAAGACAAAAGACTTACTTCCTCAACTCGAACCCTCTCAAGCCTTAATGCTTCTTCTTGTAGACACCTCTTCCTAGCGGACAACCACGGAGCTCCACCGCGATCTCGGAATCCACCGATGGGACTTTCTATGGTCACCATCACCCGAGCAAGGAGCCTCTCTCCAAGTGGGTAGAATCGCAACAAAAAGTCTTCTTCTTTAATGGATGTAGAAGCAAACCAAAACTTCTCTTCTTGAATTCGGTATGAGATAAACCGGTGCCAAAACTCCAAGCAATTTCATATGTATATAAGAACTTGGAATAAACTCAATATTGGTGTACAACACTAGAGTGATCAAATATTTTCTCTAAAAATCTCACTCAAAACATGAACATTTTCCTAAACAATTTTTGCTCTCAAACTCTCTCTAAGAGATAAACTAGGATGGAAAAGTTAAGTTGGAAAATGTGATTCCCGTCCTTCATAAAGTTTGAAAAAATCAGTTAAGAAACAAGTGGGAAAGTGGGCAAAAAACTGCCAAGAACTGTTCCCGCCTAGCAGTTCGTTCGAACGACATTTCGTTCGAACGAACTCTCGTTCGAACAAGACTTCTAACAACTCACCAGTATGGACTTCGTTAGAATCTCGTTAGAACGAAGAATCTCATTCGAACGACATTTCGAACGACGGACCAGTTTAGACTCGTTGGCAAACTCGTTCGAACGAAACCTGGTTCGAACGAAAAACTCGTTCGAACGACTTCCAGAAATTTTTATAAAATTCGATTTTGGCCCAGAAACTTTATATACTTTATTTTAAATTGTTCTGAAAGTAAAACACGGTTTTTATTAAAACCTAACACCCAATAAACTTTGTTCCAAGCTCCTATATATATAATTGCATTCATACCTTGGGAGCATGGAACCGTAGTTGATGACGTAGAAACGAGGCATGCAAATCGGCACCTTTGATGAAGCTTTATACTCTTTGCCGCTACGTCTTCAACAAACACTTCATAGGCTTGAGAATATTACAATTAAATACTATCCTATGAATAAATGTTTTTGTCCGGAATTGAGCCAAAACTATATATGGACTCAATTGGAAATTTGTGTCCTTACAAATCTCCCCCTTTGGCTATTCCGGGACAAAAACCAAAACAAAAATCCTAAAGGGCCGTCAAGCTCACTAGACTCAAAACATAACCCACCCAAACTTGACTCAACCCAAGGATCAAACGCTTTGCCGTTTAAACAATGCCGCTTTAGAATAATTCCTGCACACTTAAGCAAACTCATCAAATGCATAGGGAATATCAAAGTATTAAATGCAATTAATTAATTACTCCCCTAAATTAATTCTCCCCTTTATCAAACACATGACCTACTTAGAAAGACGTCTCCCCCTAAGATAAATCTCCCCCAAACTAAGATACGATAATAATAGGATTAGATACCATTTCTCCCCCTATCATCATTCTCCCCCTTTTTGTTCAGGAATAGGCAAAGGATAAAGAACTAATAAACACGTTGAAGCTTAAAGTGTTAACTCATTAAAGCATATGGGCAATAAAATCAAGGCAAAGACAAACAAATATCATATATATATATACCAATAAGTACTTGCATATATATATATATAGATATAAACACGCACATGACACAAAATACGATAAGTTTGCACACTCGTATGGCAAAAATGTGACATATGGAAACGGAAGTGTAGGGGTGTGAACTAGCAACAATTAAATTTAGACCCAAACACTTAATAAACATTCATGGAGTTCTCATTTGATTGCAAACTTTATCACATTTAAATATAACCTCAGGTGACAATATAAATTGAACTCAATGAACAAACATACACAATGCATACAAGCCTAGCATGATGATGGTTCTATAAACCAAATAGAGTCATGACATTAAAGACAACTAGGATAAACGGACATTGTGCAAACCGTTGATATACCATCCAATTCTCCCTCAATAAGCATATATATTCTTTTGCTTTTGAATGAATAAATCAAACAAACATAGGCCTTGGCAATTGTTTTCTGTTTAATGCCATATATTCTGTTTTTAGGCCTTTGGACCACGTATTTCTTTTAGATCCAATAAACGGTGGCTTACTATCGCAAAGGATTTAATTCATCCTTTCGGAGCCCTTCCCCGTGCACATTTAGATATATAATTTTTTATCTCACAAAGCTCACGTGTAACGGATTTTGACATGCACTAGTCCTCCTAAGTCAGAGATATGTAGATGACTAGATTGGTAGGAGAACACCTCAAATAGCTCAAATATTACATGTGACATTAAGATTTCAAAAGAGCTCGTGCATGTGTGAATAGAGGCATATAGAAACAGAATCCATTTAAACAACACAAAATCCAATTACTCCATATAAAACATGGTAAAGAACATTTTAAGGATTGAAAATCTAAACCAAAAGTTCTAGCCACGTGGGAGCGTAAAAGATGGGATTCAAACACAAATATATACCACATAAAGTGTGTCAAACAAAAATACACAAAAAAATCTTTTTGAGTTTTTAACATTTTTAATCAAAAATAAATATTTACTCAAAAGGACAAAACAAAAATCATTTGTATTTTTCATTAAACTTAAATGAAATAAATAAAACACAAATGATAAACAAAAATCTTTTTATATTTTTTTCAATTAATTCAAACACAAAATATAATACAAAAAGATAAACAAGTCATAATTTCTAGCATATGATATGGAATGAGGCAATGACTAGAAAATGACTAAACAAGCATACATTTAGCATGTGAATATAGCATGAAGTACAAACGCTAAAGTATGCATAACACTAACACATTTATCCTTTAGATTTAGCAAGGGAGGAAGCATGTGAAAGTAAATGAGAATCAAAAACCCTATTTTGCAAGGCAACCAAGTCGGATTTCCTAACCCAAATTAATGAAGAATGACTATCTTGGGGTGTTGGAACGTTAACTACCGTGGTTACTTTACTATGGGATTTTCTAGGAATTCGTTTAAGATCAAAACAAAATTTCCTAAGATGGCCTTTTCGACCACAATGTGTACAAACTAAAACATGTCGAAAAGATTTACTTAAGGAGTGATCTTTAAATGCATTCCTAGTAGATTCTCCTAAAACATTGGTCTTGGCTTTATGAGTAGATTCATTACTAGTATTGAAGCCTAAACCACAAGTGTCATTTTTAATTTGGACCGTTCCTAACATTTTATCTAATTTTTCCGAATGACACTCCAAATCAAATTTGACATTACTAGAATCTTTTAATTTATTTTCCAATTCTAAAATGTTAGATTCTAGTAAAACATTTCGCTCTTTAAAAGCAAGAAGCTCCTTTTTCAAGGATTCCATTAAACCCCTAAGGCTATCTCTTTCGCCTTCTACATATTCTAGCTTCTCTTGAAGAGTTCTCTCACGTGTCCTAAGGTCTTCTATTAAAGCACTTTCATCAACGACCTTGACACTTTCTCTTAAACTAGATTCTAACTTCAAATTAGCTCTTTTCAATTTAATAGATTCTTTATAAAGCTCTTGAAAAGCATTTTGAAGTTCACTCACATTAACCTCTTCTTCATTTTCACTCTTTCTTTCTTCTCCACTCTCACTATCATCAGAAACAAGAGAATCATAAACATTGACCTTGGAAGTGTCATGTGTTAGGGTTTCATCAATCGATGAGTTCTCACTATCACTCACATGACTATCCATAAAAGACACAAAATTTTCTTAGTGGGGGAATCGGGCTTCTCTTCCGTACCACTATCACTAAGGGTCGCATTATAAGCAGTGGGTCGTTTACCCTCTTTCCTTAGTGCAGTGGGGCACTCATAAGCCCTATGGCCATAACCTTCACAACCAAAACACTTATTAGACTCGTCCCTATCTAAATTGTCATTACAAGGTTTAGGGATCTTCTCGGCTTTAGAAATCTTCTCGCTTTTATCATGTTTAGAAGTATCAAATTTCTTAAAATCATTTTTAAATTTATCTTTGTTAATTTTAAGAAATTTTCTAAATTTACGAGTAAACAAAGCCATGTCTTCCGAGTCACTATCACTCTCGCTCTCTACTACTTGTTTGACCTCTTTTAGGGCTTTTAAAGCAACGCCCTTTTCAATTTTCTTTTCAGTTTTAGAGGGAAACATATCCAGTTCATAGGTTTGTAAATCACCTACAAGCTCTTCTAATTTCGTAGAGGCTAAAGTGGGTAAAGAATTTAAAACGGTCACTTTTGGAATAAATCTATCGGGTAGGGACCTTAAAATTTTCTTTACAACACGGTCGTCAGGTATTTTCTCTCCCAAGTTAAAAGATGAATTAACAATATCAGAAAGTCTAGCATAAAATTAATCAAAAGTCTCCTTTTCATTCATTTTAATAGTTTCAAATTGAGTGGTGAAGTTTTGTAGTTTTGAAGCTTTAACGACACTAATTCCTTCATGAGTTAATTGTAAAATATCCCAAGCTTCTTTAGCGGTCTCACAGGTCATAATACGTCGGAATTCATCCGGTGTGACAGCGCTAAACAAGGCATTTAAGCCACGGGAATTGAAATTAGAAAGTTTAAACTCATTTTCAGTCCATCTATCGGCGGGTTTGATAACACGTTCATTTTCAACTAAATAAGTTGGTGGGGACCACCCATTAACAACAGACATCCAAACTCTCTCGTCGATAGATTTTAGTGCCGATCTCATACGCGCTTTCCAATACGCGTAGTTTGAACCATCGAAAATAGGAAATTTTGAAAATGGGGAAAAATCCATTTTAGCCAAAAATTATTTAAAAGATCGTTAACGAAATAATTTATCGCTTTGGCTCTGATACCAATTTGGAAAAGTAAATTTCCTTTTTATGTAAAAACTCTCGAAAGATGCGGAAGCGTAAAACGTCATGGTTCAACTTTAAAACAGCAAATTTTAATTTCTTAAAACAAATTAAAATTAAACACAAGTGAAAATTAATTAAACACACGCAAACATTAATATCACTTAAACCGATTAAATCAATGCAAGTCCTAAAACTTTCCTAAGTCATAATTAACAAAATTAGCAAATTAGGCGAAACCAAGTTTTAGCAAATGACTTGAATTAAACACCATTACCCAATATTTAATATAAGTCCCAATTAAAGTGAGTGTGATAATATAAACCAAATTTTATCTTGAATAATCCTAAGCATGCGTTCTAAATTATGATGCAAGATAAAATAAACAATATCACACTACGCCGCGATGTACGAGGAAAAACCCAAGACGGGAAACAACCTCGGACGGCCCTAGCCACAAGTCCACTAGATATGGATTTTACAAATACAAGACAAAAGACTTACTTCCTCAACTCGAACCCTCTCAAGCCTTGATGCTTCTTCTTGTAGACACCTCTTCCTAGCGGACAACCACGGAGCTCCACCGCGATCTCGGAATCCACCGATGGGACTTTCTATGGTCACTGTCACCCGAGCAAGGAGCCTTTCTCCAAGTGGGTAGAATCGCAATAAAAAGTCTTCTTCTTTAATGGATGTAGAAGCAAACCAAAACTTCTATTCTTGAATTCGGTATGAGATAAACCGGTGCCAAAACTGCAAGCAATTTGATATGTATATAAGAACTTGGAATAAACTCAATATGGGTGTACAACACTAGAGTGATCAAATATTTTCTCTAAAAATCTCACTCAAAACATGAACATTTTCCTAAATAATTTTTTCTCTCAAACTCTCTCTAAGAGATAAACTAGGATGGAAAAGTTAAGTTGGAAAATGTGATTCCCGTCCTTCATAAAGTCTGAAAAAATCAGTTAAGAAAAAAGTGGGAAAGTGGGTTAAAAACTGCCAAAAACTGCCAAGAACTGTTCCCGCCTAGCAGTTCGTTCGAACGACATTTCGTTCGAACGAGACTTCTAACGACTCACCAGTATGGACTTCGTTAGAATATCGTTAGAACGAACAATCTCGTTCGAATGACATTTCGAACGACGGACCAGTTTAGACTCGTTGATAAACTCGTTCGAACGAAACCTGGTTCGAACGAAAAACTCGTTCGAACGACATTTCGAACGACTTCCAGAAATTTTTATAAAATTCGATTTTGGCCCAGAAACTTTATATACTTTATTTTAAATTGTTCTGAAAGTAAAACACAGTTTTTATTAAAACCTAACACCCAATAAACTTTGTTCCAAGCTCCTATATATATAATTGCATTCATACCTTGGGAGAATGGAACCATAGTTGATGACGTAGAAACGAGGCACGCAAACCGGCACATTTGATGAAGCTTTATACTCTTTGCCGCTACGTCTTCAACAAACACTTCATAGGCTTGAGAATATTACAATTAAATACTATCCTATGAATAAATGTTTTTGTCCGGAATTGAGCCAAAACTATATATGGACTCAATTGGAAATTTGTGTCCTTACATCTTATGGGGGAGTTAAAATTCTTTTTAGGTCCTCGTGTAAAACAAAACTCAAAACGTTTATTTATATCGCAATTCAAATATGCACTAGAGATCGTAAATAGGTTCTTCTTAGAAAGCTCAAAAGATGATAGGACTCCCATGAGTACTTCAGTAAAATTATCTAAAGATGAACATGGGAAATCCATTGATCCTGCACTGTATCGTAGCATGATAGGAAGTCCTCTATACTTAACTGATTCATGCCCTAACATTATGTATGTTGTTTGTGTGTGCAGTCAATATCAAAATGCCCCTAAAGAGAGTCATTTACTTTGCGTTAAAATAATTCTAAAATATGTAAAAGGAACTCTCAACTTACAAATTTCGTACACAAATGACACATCCAGTACGATAATAGGATACACCGACGCTGATTGGGCTGGGTGTTCCGATGACAGTAAAAGGACGCCAGGATCATTTTATTACACCGGTAATAACTTAGTAGGTTGGAATAGTAAAAAATTGCACTTCCTTATCCACATCTGAATCTGAATATATAGTCACGGTAATCTTCTCTGCTTAATTATTATGGATAAAACAGATGTTAAGCAGTTATCGGATTAATGAAGAAAAATTACATCTCTATTGCAATAATCAGAGTGCGATTAAAATTTTAAAAAATCTTGTCCAACACTCACATACCAAACACACACTACACCATAATGGCTATTTTGCAACGAATAGATTATTTAATTTATAAGTGTTTATAACACTTACAAATTTTACAACGGTTTCGGACACTTACAAAACTTGTAAGTGTCAAAAACCATTATAAAATTTGTGATAATTACTTAATTTGTAAATGGGATTACCTGATAGGGTTACATAGTCAACAAATGGTATCCAAATTTCCTCACTAAATTTCATGTCCAAAAGATTCCCTCCAAACATTCCCACCAAGCATTCTCGTCCCTCCAAACCTTCGTGCGTCCAAAAAATCCTAAACCCACATTCATGTGAAATCACCTTCGTCCCTCCAAACCCAATCCCAATCCCAATCCAATCCCAAACTTGTCCCTCCATACCCACCTTCGTCCCTCCAAACCTTCGTGCGAAATCCAAACCTTCGTGCGATCAAATTTGTAAGTATTCATTTGTATTCGTGTTCGTGTATATTAGGTTGTTGATTTGTATTCGTGTATTCGTTTGATCTTTTCGATTTGATGTTTTCATTCCTATGTAATTATTAATATATTTGTTAATATATTAGGTTGTTAATTTGTATGTCTTATTCTATTAGGGATTTAAATACCAAATGATTAGTGTGATTCCGAATTCTCAACACAAAATTAAAATTTATTTTTCTTTTCTTTTTACGAACCAAGAATTGAATCAATTTATATCTTGTTTTGTTAGGGATTTAAATCCCCAATTGTTATAATTTGATTCGAGACACTCAATAGAAATTAGTGCGAAGTCGATTTTTTCTGTGCGAAATCGATCTTTGTTTTTTCTGTACGAAATCAATTGAACTTACAATAAACAACAATTTCTTTATGTCCAATCGATTTTACAACGATCGTTCTTTTTTATGTTTTTTTTTTATTTTCTCAAAATTTGACTCATGATGTATATTCTAGGTGTGGATCTCAAGAATGAAATTTAAAGCTAAGATTCATATTCAAAATTAGGTATGGGTTTCAATCATGGTGTTTACTTTCAGTGTACATTATGGGTTAGGATTTCTATTGGGTGAAAATTGAGTAATAGTGACACCATATTTTTTTACAATAGATTAATTATTTTTTTATTATTTATAATTTGAGATTAATTTTTGCATTACTTTTTTGAATCTGAACTGAGAACTAGTTTTGTGGATGATATTTGGGTTTATGATAGTTCATTTATATGTATGTTTCGAATATTAAAGGTTAATTGTAAGCAATTGGTTTATTTGTTTGTTTATTTTTGTTTATTTCAAAACAATTGTGTTTCACTATGACGGGGTGAGAGTTGAGGACAAGGTAAATGGTTTCAAAGTTGATCATGAATCGAACTTAATGATGGTAAACTTAAGAGTGAGGATAGTTACGATGAGGAGCCATTAATTCTTTCATCTAAAGCATCTCAAGTGTTTTACTCGGTGGATTTTGAAGACAATGGTTGGTCTATCATTTTGCAAGCACCACATAAACTATTAACAAGTGTTGACAAACTTGAGGTTCCTAAAATGTATCAGTCTATTATTGAGGATAATCCCAATTTGAAGAATATGCTTCAGGACTTGTAGTTAAAGCTGAAGCTGATTTTATAATTTTTGCTTATTTTTTTTACTTTAATGCTTCACTTATTATATAAAAGAATTTTAGACATCGCTTCAAGATTTTGTTTCTTATGATCTATTCTTATGATATATTATGTTTATGTACTACTTTAAAGCTTCACTTATATTGTAACATGCAAAGAATGGACCGATTCTTAGTAAATTTGGGAAGAGTAGGCATTTGGACAAATTATTAATATTTAGTAAATTTGGACATAATATGTGAATAATTCATTTAGACATAGAATATTTATGCATCGTTTATCTAACACTAGTTGAATTTTAGTATAATGTCAAATGAAGCTAATGTCTCCAACCCACGGATGGTACAAATGGATCATCTTTAGACACAATAATTGCGGTTGAGATCAATCAACGTAATTAGGTAATAGGTAATAGGTAGCAAGAAAGGTCGATTCATGTCCTGATGTGGTAAAGTGGTCCAGGCTCAGGTCCCAATATCGTATACTGATTGGTTTAAGGTTTTAGAATCATACAAGGAGGATGTTTGGAAAGACATGAAAGTGAAACTTCTTATGTATAATTAATTCGTTCATTATCTTTTCTTTTGTATAACTTTACACATTTCTTAAAATTTAAAAATATCAAGTGTCTTGTTACAGAACATATGGACTCCAGAAAAGTTACAAGATTAGTTGCTACAAAAGTATGTGCAATGTACTTGAAGCATATAAATCCACGTTACGACAGATCTATTATGATAAGTATTCAATGGATGCCGAAAGATTGGCCAATGTACCTCCAGGTGTTAAGCCGAAACTGTGGAAAGAGTTTCTAGAGAATGAGAATAGAGAAGAGGCTAAAAACAGAGGAAAGCAGGGAAAGGCAATAGGGCAAAGATTGGGGCCACTCACACAAGTGGTCATGATGGGAATGCCCAAATCGAGTACAATATGGTACGCATAACTATTATGTTTTACTGCTTTGTTTTATTACTATTACCTTAAAGATAATATATGTTATGTTTTTTGTTTGTAGACAAAGAAATTTCATATGCGTGTTAATGTATGGATACCTAGCCACACATGCAAAGATGGGTCAGTCAAAGAGAGCATTGTTCCAATCATGGTGATTTTCTATAAATAGTGAATGATGTTTATTACATGAAAACATTATACATCCAAATGACTAGTCTTGATACTTCTATATATTTGGCATTTCACAGGACAAGCTGCTCGCGAAGAAAAAAGAACTAAAAGAAAGTTGTAGTGATAACACCAACCAGCCACAATCATTGAGAAATGATGCCTTATCTAAAGTATTTTGTATTGACAAGCGAGATTGCACACGTGGTGTGGGTTCCATAGTTTCGCTATCATTCATCGAGGCTTCGGCTCCATCTTTATCATTGCTTAGAGATGAAAAGGCCAATGGGAACCAAATTAAAAGGTCAGCTCGATGCATTGGAATCTGATATCAAAGGCATGAATAATAAACTAAGCAATTTAGAGACAATGATAGGTATGGCATTGGGGAAGGCCCATTCCTCCCAACTGTTGGAGCAAGTGAAAGTAATGGGACAGTTACATCATTTAATGTAGAATCCTGGTCACTAGAAGATGGTGTTTCATGTGATATGCTCGGGTTTAATGGTAAGGTTATTGGAAAGGGAAGGATAGACGCTAACCCTCGAGACATAGTGCACAATCACATTATGATTATGAGAAAGATGTGGTATTATTAGTGGACAACGTCATTGAGAAAAATGGCTAGTGGTATTATACCTTCCACCTCATGCTTTAGTTATTATTTCCATGTTTCTCTGCTTGTCTGATGCAATAATAAAGCTTATTAATATCTCTTCAACATAGGAGGCTAGTGGTACCAAAGACATGGCTAGTGGATTACCTTTTAAGTAATTGTTTCATTCATCCTTCAAGGGATCCATGTTGAACTGCCCAAGAGCTTCAGGAATATGACTGCTATTAAAACTCCAGGTACGTCGGCCTATTCTTTTTATGGTCTCTAATGTATTTAAATGAATTATAGTTTTCATTTTAATCCATCTTTACCCATGGATGGGCACTTAACACTCGACACGACTGTCCCTAAAACTGCTTTATTAAGCATATCCATTTTCATACTAAATGGAAAATTTAGTTTTAAAAAAAAATCATGATGATTGTATTATTGAACATTGAAGATTGATTACTGTTAATTAAAAAAAATTGATATCTAGTAGACCTTTCAATTGATTCGACACTGCAGAGAGGCAGCAGCTCAAACTGTTGTCCTATTCAAGGAACTCTGGTTAACTTTCCATTATATACTTAAGGAGTTGAGTAGGAAGACACAAGTATGGTCACTTACCTTACTCCACATGTTATATATTATAAGACGCAGTTGACACCATATTCTTCACACATCATTAATATAAACGTTATTACTAATTCTTATAATTTTTTGCCTCTAGAGTGAAGGTCTATATGAGGATGATGCAAACAAAACTACCTTAGGAGGACTTACACTTAATGGTTTTTTGCCAGAGGTACGCTATTCCTCTTTTTCCCTTTTTCTTTTATCTTATAGGTATGATGGTCCTCATTTTTCATTTATGTTAAAACATATTTTCAACTTTGAGATCTCTCCAATCAAACAAATGAACATATATATAATATACAAGATTCAATATTCCAATAAACGTAAACAATCGGTCATTAAAAAACTACCTCAAATTGGAGAAACACATCAAACACAGATCTTGAATTAATGATCACTCTGATCCAAAACAAACACGTAATATAGGATCAATAAAGTATATTGGAAATGTGGGAAGCGATATTGTTGTAGTCTTTTCTTTTCTTTTTTGATTCATGGGTTGTAGATATCACTATGGGAACTAAGTTGGGATTTCTTAATGAATTCTATTTGTTTGGACATCATTGTTATTTCTTAGATTATCTTGTGTGGAATATAATTTTGGGTAGAAATGGCATTTGATTGGTGTTGCAGCTGGTAAGTTGGGTAAGAATAAGATAGCCTGGAGAGGGGATTTAGGTCTTTATGATGGAAAGGAATCGAAGTTAGATCTTTCAAAAGGAATGTATGATGCTAGGGACCACATGAAGTTTGGATTCCCAATGGCTTTCACTCCCACTGTGCTTTCATGGGCCATCCTTGAATCTGGGAATCAGATGAATGAAGTTAATTAGTTAGAACCTGCCCAAGATTCACTCAAGTGGATCACTGACTACCTTATTAAAGTGTATCCTTCAGAAAATGTTCTATATATTCAGGTTACTCTAATCTTCAACTCCTTTCAACTGCTGGTTTTTGTTCGCTTGTGCTATTGTGTCATTGTCTTGATGTACTCATCCTTTTCATTAGGTGTTCCGATGTCCCACATCCTCAAAGAAGTTCATAAACTTATATTGTCATAACCTAGTATGTCATGAATAATCCAAAGATCCATTATCTTCGAAATTCTTCATGAAAGTAGATTTTCATCTCACAATATTTCAGGCACATTTAAACATCTAACCTTCTAATTCAAGAGTTTTGAAGCTACAAATTTTCAATTTTTTTGTGTATGCAGGCGTGTTGTTGCAAAGATACTTTTTAACCGTAATTTTAGCAACATATAGGGGTGAGAATTGGAACAAAATGCATATTTTGGGGGAATCTCTGTTGCATTATTAATATTTCAAGAAGGCTTCTTAAAAAATGATCGAGATAATGTGGTTTAATACTCGTTGCTTGCATGTTATAGGAATAGATCCACACGCAGTCTTAGTTGTATACACAATGAAAACTTATTTCATTATTGATTTCTTTGTGTTTAAACTCTAGTTAAATAACCTTTCACAAAGGCGAGCCTATTGTTTACTATTAACTGTGAATAAGATTATACGAAGTATTGAAAAATTAATTGTGTTCACAATTAATTTTTCAATAATGAAATAATGTTTCTAATGTTAAACATTATTGATTTATCGTATAGTAAACATATAAACCACACTTTAATATGTAGTTCACAAATGCAACCTCTCTCTCTCTAACAACGGGTTAAGTTATAGAGGACAATTTTAATTTCTTTGTTTTTGGCCAAATAATATCAAACTAGTATGCCTATAGCTTGAGTCTACAAAAATTTTAGGATGACATGATATCCTACCCAATGTATTGCATTTTTTATTGTTCACTATCAGTTGGCTGACTTCGTGTTATGTGAGCCAATTTTTCACTCTGTAAAGATTGAAAAAGAGTGGGTATGTCACTTCTAGCAGATTATTTGGTGACTAGTAGGAGACTAATTATGTGGTAACTAATATTATGTTTACATTCATGTATATACCCCCATACTGATATATGCTGTAATGTTTAGTTCCTTAACTCTTTATCTTCATATATATGGCCTCCATTACATTCATTATGAGGCTGATTAATTGAATAATGCTTCACTGATGGAGAAGTTGGCCATATTCTCTTTGATAATAATTTTAGTAATATTTTGTGTTAGACTTGTCAAATAAAAACATTAATGTGTTATTTTGATCATCTTTCATCTTATTAATTTCACAGTCAATGGATAGTAAGCGGGCAAAGCAAATTAAGGATGATAGGAGCAACAACAATGGAAATGATACTGATAGAATAAGGTATTTTCCATATCGCATACTCATTCACATTTTCTCTTTCCTTCCAACGAATATGCGTTCTCTCAAAAAGATGGCAAAACTTTTGACGCTCACTTACTTCTTTAGACTTTGATGACACTCATTTATCTTATTCAGATCCTTCTTTTGATGATCTTATTGATTGCGTTCTCCGTTTACGCGATAAAATTGACATTGAGAAACTACACATTTCATGTGGGAAACTTGACATTAACGACGACGTATCACAGATTAAATCCTGTATAGTATCTGCAATGAAACGCCATTTGCATGTTCTTAACCTTGAAGTTTCATCCTATCCATTTGAGTTGACATATCGTGTACTCACTTGTGACACTTTGAGAGTACTCAAACTCATCTTAAATGTCTCTTTCATTAAAGTGTTCACTGCCAGTTTAAGCATTTGTGAACCACATATTAAAGTGTGGTTTCATTATTGAAAAATTAATTGTGTTCACTATCAGTTTAATCATTATTGCATTATTTTACTATTAAACATAGTAAACATGTTTAATATGTTGCTTATTTAATAATACAAGTTTGTTACAAAATCAATTTCCAACCCAATCTTCATAAAATTTCTGTTGCATTATTAATACTAAATTGTTTAATATTATTCATGGATAAAACATATGGTGTAATTCTCTTGCAATACGTTGGTATCCTGTAAAATATTGTTTACTTTCATTGTGTGATATACTCATTTTCATGTTTTTAAATGCAGGTCAAACTTACAATTTCGGAAAGGGACTTCAAGTTAACGCTCATTACAAGAAGAGCTCGGCCTTATGCTAGAACAAGGTTTGAATACTTTATAATGGTTAAAGTTCCAAATTCTTATTTCTTTGCTATGTTCTTCGTATTCAAATTACAATTTAGGAAAATTAAGGCCCCATTTTGTTGTAATTAACCAATTTACATAATCAAACAATTTGCGTAACCAAATGGGGCTTAAATGAATCTTTGCTTCATCGAATGATAAATCTATAAAGTACTGTAGGCATGCTGAGTGCCAGCATAAGAATATATTTCAGAAAAAATATTTTTTTACCTTGTTTATGATTACTGTGAGTCTAATTTCTTTTGTCTGATAGCAGAACAGGGGTTCCATTCCCCTTTTCTGGTCATAGGAGACTTCAAGACTGAATATTAGGCTTGACATCACATGTATGAAATGGGTACAGTAAATTATTGTATTCAAGGTGATAATATCCTATTAATTTGCTGACTCCCTTTCTATTTCTAGTGTCAAAGAAGGACCCTAAGTATTAAGCCACTAGACTTCACTTCGAGAATCTAATGAAGAGATATAGAAATCCAATTATTATATTGAATTTAATTAAGGTAAGACAACCATTAATTGATGAAGAAATTTACTTATATTTGGAATTTGACAGTCATCTGATGTAATACTTTGTGGATAACATACACGTGAAAAAAGGCCCCGGGAATCTATTCTTTGATCTGAATTTGCCAATGCGATTGATTTTATTAATAAAGATTTATCTCAGGAAAATCGCGTGAAGTTCCTTAACTGGTATCTAAACAAATACTCTAGAAAGTACATTGGCATGTCCTTTCTTGTTTCCACTTTTTGTATTTCTTTTATTTTCTTTTGAAGTAGGATTAATGTGAACATGGTCTGATTCTTTTTCATCAAAGAGACAAATGCGTTGGTACTTTTAGGCAAAGTGGCTGCATATACGTTGAACTTAACCGGATTATTTTATTGTCAAGTACCCAAAACATCAAGATTCGGGGAGATACCGAATCAGTCATATTTTGAGTAAGTAGCCTTTTTTACATTTCAGTTTTCAAGTCATATAGACTGAACCTGACTAATGGTCCTAAGACCTATAGATGCTAGTTACCACTTGGGTTGTAATATTGAAACCAATTTTATGATTATATTGACTTGTATTAAGGCCTTCATTATGCCAAGATGGTCTAAGTTGTCCTGAAAATATTGTGCATGCAGTTGACATATTATTTCCTGAATAATAGTCGATCTAAGATTCTACTCTTGCTGGATATCGAACAAAGTGTTCAAGTTGTTTAAATTTAACATATCTCATGGTAGACATTCAACCTGAATAGTTTAATATTGCAAACAATTGTTTATTAATTATGACAATCATTGTAAGTGAATCATTCAGAACGACAAAGTACACACGGTATCTGGAAAAAGATAATTACTTCTCACCCAAACCCGTGCATAACCCAACTTTAATATAATATCTTTATCCGTAGTTCAATTTTGGTTGGTTGTAGCAAGTTTTCCATTACTTGTGCTCAATTAAATATGTCCATCCTACGTTGGGAGTAGGTTAGTTTGACTTTGTACCCACATAAGTCGTCGTGGAGTTTACACCTCGACCTAGGGAAAGACAGACATAGCATCTAATAATATCATACATACCTCTACTTAGGCTTTCTATGAATGTGAGTAATAAAGAAATTATGCATACATCCCTCTACTTAGGATAATAATATCTTCAAGTATCGAGTTGTATTGTTTAATTTCTATCAGTAATGCCAAGCATTTTATAGGAGTTATCATTGTACACAATTGTAGTTTTAATATTCTATACTAGTTTGTTGTTGTTAACATTAACTAATCACTTATTTAATGTACGAGTTTTGATTTGCTGATTTTGTTTTAATGCCTTTTTTATAGTTGTCATGAGGAGTGGTGGGTGGTTTTATAAGGGTCGATTGGGTTGTACAAGGGGATGGATGGAACGAATATAACTTAAGGAGAGATAGAGACAGTGGTGGTAGCATTAATAGAGATGACATTGGAGACTGTGGCATTGGGCAATGGTGACGTTACTGAGATGGCGGTTTTTATTTATTTATTTAATGTAATGCTATTAAGTTTTGATTGTGTTAGTTAGTTCATATTGTAACGATTTAGTAATAATGATTACTATTGTATTTATGTGTTTATTAATGAATTTGTAGTAGAAATGCATTTTGATTCTTGCCAATAATTTTCTTATATTGTTTGTTGTATTCCACTTCTTTTTATCAATGTGAGGGTGGTGATATTTCGTGGATAATTTTTATTTTTTTAATATTTTAATTTATGTAACGGTTCATAACACTTACAAAAATAACATTTTTTTCCTTCCATCGTTTGTAAGTGTTTTGAATTGTTACAAAAAAGAAAAAAAAATCATTTGTAAGTGTTTATAACCGTTGTAAATTAAAAATGTTTATTGAATTTTTCAAGTGTTCTGAACACTTGCAATTGAAAATTTTGCAAGTGTTTAAAACACTTGCAAAAGTTTAATTTGCAAGTGTTCAGAACAGTTACAATTTTTTTGTAACGGTTTTTCGAGAAGGATATGTGTTCCCAATAAACACTTGCAAATGTCATTTGCAACGGTTTTGAACACTTGCAATTTTTTTGTAAAGCGCCGATTTGTAAGTGTTTTGAACACTTGCAAATGCCATTTGAAAGTGTTTAGAACACTTACAAATTGCCTCTTTTGGTGTAGTGACATTAAAATTAGACATCACTTTATACATGAGTTAGTCGAATCTAAGGGATTGAAAATTAATTATTCACCTACTGATCTTTAATTAGCAGACATATTCATGCAACCTTTGGATCATACTCATTTTGAATCCTTAAGGAAATACATAGGTATGGTTATGGCATAATCGAAAATCAGCATCTAAATTTGCATTGTTACGCTTATATCAGATATCTATTTTTTTATTTTTCCATTTGTTCATTTGAGAGACAAAATGGGGGAGAAATATTTGAGTCCATCTTGGACATTTGTAGCACATTTCTTCTAAAAATCTTTATCATAGCTGTTTTATTTTTACAGAAATCAGTCCCATAATGTGCATCTAGATATTTTTAAGGTATTGGTCTGTAATTAGTTAAATTATATATTTTTCGTTTCTAGGATATAGGGTAAATAGAATTTTTGTGTAGGATTAAGGTTTTCTATTTTTTTTTGTATCCTTACGAATCCTAGATGACTCGGAGGAGATTTTTTATCATATTTCGAAAGGGGGATATTGAAGAACACTATATATTTGACTCACATGAGTCTAAAATATAGGAGCTTATCCAGTTTGGAAATAGAGACAAAATCATGTCATCCTATTCTAGAACCCTAAGCCTCATGCCTCTTTATGATCTACATCAACAACAATCAATGATTCAAAAGGTAGTAACCGACACAACTCACAACACATAGGACTACATTTATTTTACATTTTGTGTGTATGAGGGGTATGTGTGTGTGTGTGTGTTCACATTGGCTTAAAATTATTTTTTAATATTTTTAAAGATTTTTAGGAATTTTTTAAGCAATTAAAATCTATTTTTTAAACATTTAAAATTAGGTTTTAAAATTTTGTGGGCCATTTTATAATATCCTAAAGTTACTAAATTTTAACATGGGTATAATCCGAAAGTGGCAAAGACATTTGGGATGGAAAATGATATTTTCCAAAACTCAAAAACACGGGTTTTACAATTAATTGGGGTCACACGTGTGTTACTCTATCAACGATCAGATTTGTGTTTCTTTAATCCCACATACTTGAGAGTTAATCTGTAACATTGGTTTGAATTCATTTATGGTTTGCATGCATTTTATCTCAGTCCATGTCTTACCTCTTTGAGACAATCACGGAGTGTTTAAATGCGGTGCATCTTGAACCGTTAGATTTACAATCGATTGCTCGAAAAACCACAACCGTTAAAGGAAACTCTTTTAATAACGGTTAATAACATCGATAATTTGAAAATATCTAGACTTTGGCATAAAAATATAAACATGCCGTTAAAGGGAAAAACCTCAAAAAACCATCCAATCGGCCCCGTGAGAGGCACCAACACCTCGCACATGACAAATGTAACTCGTAGGAACTAACCTCTTGGTCATAGGATCCCGGTTTTAGATCACGACAATAATTTGAAAATATTGAGACTTAGGCTTAAAAACATAAATCTGTCGTTAAAGGGCAAAACTCCAAAACACCACTCAAACGGCCCTGTGAAAGGCACCAACACCTCGCACGTGACCAATATAAGTCGTAAGAACTGACTGCAAGGTCACAGAACCACTAGCTTCAGATCACAGCGATAATTTGAAAATATCAAGACTTTGGCTTAACAATATAAACATCTCATTAGAGGGCGAAACCTTGAAACACCCCCAAAATGGCCTCGTTAGTGGCACTAACACCTCGCACGGAACCAATGCAGCTCATAGGAATAAATCGCATGGTCATGGGGCCTTTCGTTTGAGAGAACATCTATAATTTGAAAATATCTGGACTTAGGTTTAAAAACACGATGTTAGAGGACAAACCCCTGAAACAACCCCAAACAGCCCCCAAAGAGGCACCAATACCTCACACGTGACCAATGTAACTCGTAAGAACAGATGACGTGGTCATAGGACCCCCAATTTGAGATCACAATGACAATTTGAAAATGTATAGACTTAGGATTAAAACAATAAACATGCCATTATAGGGAGAAACCTTGATACACCACCAAAACGGCCTAGTGAGTGACGCCAACACCTCACACAGGACCAATGCAGCTCGTACGAACTGACCATATGGGCACTATGACCTTGGTTTGATATCACGATGGTAATATGAAAATATCTAGACTTGGGCTTAAAAACATGCAATTATAGTACGAAACCCTGAAACACCCTCCAAACGGTCCCGTGAAAGGCACCAACACTTTGTCCGTGACTAATGTAACTCGTAGGAACTGACCACGTGGTCATAGGACCCCCGATTTGAGTTCATAATGATAATTTGAAAATATCTAGACTTAGGCTTAAAAACTAAAACATGTCGTTAAAGGTCAAATCCACGATACACCCCATAAACGGCCCCGTGAGGTGCACTAATAACTGGGATCAATTCAGCTTGTAGGAACCGACCGCATGGTCACGGGACCCCTGATTTGAGAGCATGGAAATAATTTGAAAATATCTAGACTTAGTCTTAAAAACATGTTCTTGTTGTTAGAGGGAAAAACATCGAAATACCCCATAAATGGCCCCAAGATAGGCACCAACACCTCGCATCGGACCAATGTAGCTCGTAGGATCTAACCGCGTGGTCAGGGGACCCCCGATTTGTGAACATAATGTTAATTTGAAAATATCTAGACATATGCCTTAAAACTTGCCGTTAAAGGGTGTAACACCGAAACACCACCACCCCAATGGCCTCGTGAATGGCACGAACACCTCTCAGGTGACCAATGAAACTCATAGGAACTTACCGTGTGGTCATAAGACCACCAACTTCAGATCATGGAAATAATTTGAAAATATCTAGACTTAGGCTTAAAAATATAAACATGTCGTTAGAGGGCGAAATCCTAAAACACCCTCCAAACGGCCCCGTGAGTGGTACTAACACCTTGCACGGGACTAATGAAGATCGTACGAACTGATTGTGTAGTCACGGGACCCTTGGTTTGAGACAACGATAGTAATATGAAATATCTAGACTTAGGATTAAAAACATGTCGTTAGAGGGCGAAACCCTGAAACACCCCACGAATAGCCTCGTGAGAGGCACCAACACATCGTACTAGACCAATGAAGCTCGTAGAGAACACGATGATTACATGAAAATATCTATACATGGGCTTAAAAACGTGTCATTAAAGGCGAAACTTGAAAACACCCCCAAACGGCCCCGTGAGAGGCACCAACACCTCATACGTGACCAATGAAACTCGTCAGAACTGATCGCATGGTCACACGACCACCTGTTTGAGATCATGGTGATAAAGAAAAAATATCTAGACTTATGCTTTAAATATAAACATGTTGTTAGAGGTCGAAACCCTGAAACACCCCCAAAATAGTCATGTGAGTGGCACCAACACGTCGCACGTGACCAATGCAACTTGTAGGAACTAACCGCGTGGTGTCATGGGGCCGCTCATTTGAAAGAACGTCGGTAATGTAAAAATATCTAGACTTAGGCTTTAAAACATGAAATTAGAGGATGAAACCCTGAAACACCCTCCAAACGGCACTCTGAGAGGCACCGACACCTCACACGTAACCAATGTAACTCGTAGGAACTTATCGCGTGGTCACAAGACCACAGATTTGATATCACAGTGATATTTTTAAAATATCTAGACTTGCCTTAAAAAATAAACATGCCGTTAGAGGGAGAAACCCTGATACACCGCCAAAACGGCCCCATGAGTGGCACTGACACCTCGCACGGGACTAATGTAGCTTGTAGCAACTGACCGCGTGATAACGGGGCCCTTGGTTTGAGATCACGATAGTAATTTGAAAATATCAAGACTTAGGATTAAAAACATGAAATTAGAGGATGAAACCCCGAAACACCCTCCAATCGGCCCCGTAAGAGGCACCAACACCTCACACGTGACTAATGTTACTCGTAGGAACTAACCGCTTGGTCGTAGGACCCCATTTTCAGATCACGGTGATTATTTGATAATTTTTAGACTTAATATTAAAAACATAAACATGCCATTAAAGGGAGAAACACCAAAACATCCCCCAAACGGCCCCGTGAGGGGCACTAACACCTCGCACGGACGAATTTAACTCGTAGGAACTCACCACATGGTCACTAGACCCCTAATTTGAGAGCATGGCGATAATTTTAAAATATATGAACTTAGGCTTAAGAACATGTTGTGTCTGTTAGAGGGCAAAACCCAAAACCATCCCACAAACGACCTTGAGAGAGGCACCAACACCTCGCACCGGACCAATACAACTCATAAGATTGATTGCATGGTCACGGGACCCCTAATATGAGAACATGAGAATAATTTGAAAATATATCGACATATGCTTAAAAACTTCATGTTGAAGGGCAAAACCCTGTAACACCCCCCAAACGGCCCTGTGAGAGGCACCACACCTCTCACGTGAACAATATAAGTCACAGGAACTGATCGCGTTGTCACGGGACCACCAGTTTCAAATCATGGTGGTAATTTGAAAATATCTTGACATAGGCTTAAAAATATAAACATGCTGTTAGAGGGAGAAACCCTGAAACACACCAGAAATGGACCCTTGAGTGCACCAACACCTCTAACGGGAGCAATAAAGCTCGTAAGAACTGACTGCGTGGTCATGGAGACCTTTGATTGAGGGCACATAGGTAATTTTAAAATATCTAGACTTAGGTTTAAAAACATGTCGTTAGAGGACCAAACCCCAAAGCACCCCAAACGGCCCACTAAGTCGCACCAACACCTCGCACGTGACCAATATAACTCGTAGGAACTGATTGCATGGTCACAGGACCCCCGATTTGAGATCATAGAGATAATTAGAAAATATTTAGATTTAGGCTTAAAAATATAAACATGCCGTTAGAGAGCAAAACCCTGGTACACCCCCAAAGCGGCCCCGTGAGTGGCACTAACACCTCACACGGACCAATGTAGCTCGTAGGAATTGACCATATGGTCACAGGGCCCTTAGTTTGAGAGCATAGTGGTAATTTGAAAATATCTAGACTTAGGCTTAAAAACATGCAATTGCAGGATGAAACCCCGAAAAATCCTCCAAATACCCCCATGAGAGGCACTAACACCTCGCACATGAACAATGTAACTCATAGGAACTAACTCTGTGGTCATAGGACCCCTAGTTTGAGATCACAGTGATAATTTGAAAATATCTAGACTCAGGCATAAAAACATAAAGATGTCATTAAACGCCAAAACCCCGAAACACCCCCCAAGTGGCCATGTGATGCGCACTAACACCTCTCAAGGGACAAATTCAGTTCGTAAGAACTAATGGTGTGGCCACGGGACCCCGGATTTGAGAGCATGGTGATAATATGAAAATATCTAGACTTAGTCTTAAAAACATGTCGTTGGCGTTAGAGGGTGAGAGGCACCAACACCTCGCACTGGACCAATGAAGCTCGTAGGAACTGACTGCGTGGTCAAGGGGCCCTTAGTTTGAGAGCACGATGGTATTTTGAAAATATCTGGACTTAGATTTAAAAGAATGCAATCAGATAACGAAACCCCGAAACACCCTCCAAACGGCCTCGTGTGAGGCACCAATACCTCGCACGTGACTAACTTGTAAGAACTAACCACGTGGTCACAAGGCCCCCTATTTGATATCACGGTGACAATTAGAATATATCTAGACTTAGGCTTAAAATTAAAAACATGTCGTTAAAGGGAAAAACCATGAAACACCCCCCAAACGGACCCGAGAGGTGCTCTAACACCTCACACGGGACAAATTCAGCTCGTAGGAACTGACCGTGTGGTTATGGGACCCCTGATGTGAGATCATGGCAATAATTTTAAAATATATGGACCTGGGATTAAAAACATGTCGTTGTCATTAGAAGGCAAAACCCCGAAACACCCCATAAATGACCCCTAGATAGGCACCAATACCTCACACTAGACCAATGCAGCTCGTAGGATCTGACCTCATGGTCAGGGGAATCCCGATTTGAGAACACGACAATAATTTAAAAAAAATCTAGACATATGCTTTAAAACATGACGTTAAAGGGTGAGACCCCAAAACACCCCACAAAAGGCCTCTTGAGAGGCACTAACACCTCGCAGGTGACCAATGTAACTCATAGGATTTGACTGCGTGGTCACGGGACCATCCGTTTTAGATCATGGCGATAATTTGAAAATAACTAGACTTAGGCTTTGAGAACTTAACATGACGTTAGAGGGATAAACCCTGAAACACCCCCAAAACTGCTCCGTGAGTGGTATCAACACCTTGCATGGGACCAATAAAACCCGTAGGAACTGATTGTGTGGTCACAGGACCCTTGGTTTGAGACAACATCGGTAATTCCAAAATATCTAGACTTAGGCTTAAAAACATGTCGTTAGAGGATGAAACGCCTACCCCCCCCCCCCCCCCAAACGGCCCCGTGAGAGGCACTAAAACCTCGCATGTGACCAATGTAACTCGGAGAAACTGACTGCATGGTCACACGACCCCCAATTTGAGATGATGGTGATAATTTAAAAATAACTAGATTTAGGGTTCAAAATATAAACATGCCGTTAGAGGGCGAAACCCCGTAACATCCCCGAAACGACCCCATGAGTGGCACCATCACCTCGCACAGGACCAATGCATCTCATAGGAACTGGCCGTGGTTTGAAAGCACGACGATAATTTTAAAATATCTAGACTTAGGCTTTAAACATATAATTAGGGGATGAAATCCTGAAACACCCTCCAAACGGAATCGTGAGAGGCACCAACACCTCGCACGCGACCAATGTTACTCATAGGAACTAACTGCATGTTTATGGTACCCCGGTTTGAGATCATGGTGATAATTTGAAAATATCTAGGCTTACGTTTAAAAACACAAACATGTCATCGTGAGGCAAAACCCCGAAACACCCTCAAACGGCCCCGTGAGAGGAACCAACATCTCGCACGGTCCAATATAACTTATAGGAACTTACCGTATGGTCACGGGACCCCAAATTTATAGTGCATTGATAATTTGAGAAGATTTATACTTAGGCTTATGAACATGTCGTTAGAGCTCGAAACTTTGAAACACTCCCCCAAACGGCCCCGTGAGAGGAACCAACACCTCGAATGGGACCAATGTTACTCATAGGAACTAATCTCATGGGAATGGGGACTCCAGTTTGAGAACATGATGTTAATTTGAGAAAATCTGGACTTACTCCGAAAAACATGTCGTTAGGGAGCGAAACCCCGAAATACTTCCTAAAAGGCCTTGTGAAGGGCACAACCACTTCGCACAGAACCAATGTGACACATAGGAACTCACTGCATTGTCATAGGACCCGCGATTTGAGAGCATGGTGATAAATTGAGAATATCTAAACTTAGGCTTAAAAACATAAACAAGTCGTCACAGTTCGAAACCTCGAAGTATACTCCAAACGACCCCATGAGAGGCACCAACACCTCGCAAGGGACCAATGTTACTCGTAGAAATTGAACACGTGGTTCGGGGTCCCTAGTTTGAGAGCGCAATGATAATTTCAGAATATATAGTCTTAGTCTTAAAAACATCAACATGTCGTTAAAGAGCAAAACCTCGAAACACCTCCCAAGTGGCCCTGTGAGAGGCACCAACACCTCAAACGAGAAAAATGTAGCCCGGAGGAGCTGACAGTGTGGTTATGAGATACCCTATTTAGGAACATGAAGATTATTTGATAATATGTATACGTAGGCTTAAAAATATGTCGTTATAGGTCAAAACCCCAAAACGCTCCCAAACGGCCCCGTGAGAATCACCAACACCTCGCAGAGACCAACGTTACTCGTAGGAACTGACCGTGTGGTCGCAGGACCCCCAATTTGAGATCATGACTATAATTTGAGAATATCTAGAATTAGGCTTTAACATAATTATGTTGTTAGAGGGGTAAACCCTGAAACACCCCCCAAATGGCACCATGAGAGGCATTAACACCACGCATAGGACCAAAGTAGCTCATAGAGGTGATCACGTGGTCACGGGACCTTCGATTTTGACAACATGATGATAATTTGAGAATATGTAGACTTATTATTAAATACATGCCGTAATGGAGCAAAAACCACGAAACACCCCCAAAAGGCCCCATGAGAGGTATCGACACCCTGCACGATCCCATGTAACTTGTAGGAACTGACCACGTGATCACAGGACCCCCAAATTTAGAGCGAGGTGACAATTTCATAATATCTAGACTTAGGAATAAAAACATGTCATTAGACGGCGAAACCCTGAAACACCCCCCAAACGGGCCCGTGAGAGGCACCAACACCTCGAACAGGACCAATGTTACTTATAGAAACCGACCGCTTGGTCATGGAACCCCCGGTTGGACAACATGATGATAATTTGAGAATACCTAGACTTAGGCTTAAAAATACGTAATTAGAGGTCAAAACCTCGAAACACCCACTAAAAGGCATTCTGAGGGGCACCAGCACTTCGCACGGTACCAATGTGACTCGTAAGAACTAACCACGTGTTCATAAGACCCCCGATTTGACAGCATAGCGATAAATTAAGAATATCTAGACTTAGGATGAAAAACATAAACAACCCATCACATGGTGAAACCTCAAAACACCCTCCAAACAGCCCCGTGAGAGGCACCAACACCTCGCACGAGACTAATACAACTCGTAGGAGATAATCGCGTGGTCACAGGAACCCCCGATTTGGGATTAGTACAATAATTTGAGATTATGTAGACTTCGGCTTAAAAACTTGTCGTTATAGGTCAAAACCATAAAATACCTCTAAACGGCCCCATGAGAGGAACCAATAACTCGCACGAACCATTGTAACTCACAGGAACTGACCGCATGGTGATGGAACCCCCGGTTTGAGATCACTGTATAATTTGAGAATATCTATACTTAAGCTTAAACATAAACCTGTTGTTATAGGGCAAAACACCTAAGCACCCCACCCAACAGACTCGTGAGAGGCACGGACACCTCGCATAAGACCAAAGCAGCTCGTTCGAACTGATCACGTGGTTAGAGGACCCCTGGTTTGAGAACATGATGATACTTTTAGAATATTTAGCCTGACTTAAAAACATGTCGTTATGGGTAAAAACCCCGAAACACCCCCAAACGGCCCCGTGAACACCTCGCACGGTACAATGTAACTCGTAGGAATTGATCGCTTACTCATGGGATCCCCGATTTGAGAGCACATCGATAACTTGAGATATCTAGACTTAGGCTGAAAAATATTCCATTAGAGGGAAAACCCCCAAACGGCCTCGTGAGAGGAACCAACACCTCGTATGGGGCACATGTTACTCGTAGGAACTGACCGCGTGGTCACGGCACCCCCAATTTGACAGCACAGTGATCCTTTATGACTTAAGCCTGAAAACATGTCGTTATATGGAAAAACCTCGGAACACCCCCCCCCCAATCATCCCTGTGTGAGGCACCAACACCTCTTATTGACATATGCAACTCGTAGGAACTGACCTCATGGTCACGGGCTCCTGGTTGGAGAGAAGAATGATAATTTTAAAATATCTAGACTTAGGCTTGAAAACATGTCGTTAGAGGGAGAAACCCCACATCACCTCCTAAACGGCCACGTGAGAGGCATCAACACCTCGCATGGGACCAATGTAGATCATAGGAACTGACTGCGTGGTCACAGGACTCCCGATTTGAGAGCACAACGATAATTAGAAAATATATAAACTTAGGCTTAAAAACATAAACATGTCGTTAGAGGGACAAACTTTGAAACACCCCCCAAATGGCCCCTGAGTGGCACCAACACCTCGCACGAGACAAAAGCATCTCGGTTTGAGAGCGATATGATAATTTTAAAATATCTAGACTTAGGCTTAAAAACATGCAGTTAGAGGGTGAAACCCCGAAATACCCTGCCAAACGGCCATATGAGGGGCAACAACACCTCGCACGGGACTAGTGTAACTCGTAAGAACTGAATGCGTGGTCACGGGACCTCCGATACGAGAGCATGGTGATAATTTCAAAATATATAGACATAGGATTAAAAACATAAACATGTCGTTAGAGGGAGAAACCCGTAAAAAATCCCAAACGGTCTCGTGAGAGGCACCAACACCTCGCACGAGACCAATATAGCTCGTAGGAACTAACCGCATGGTCAGGGGACCCTCGATTTGAGAACGCGATAATAATTCAAAAATATATAGACTTAGGCTTAAAACATGTCGTTAGATGGCGAAACACCCCCAAACGGTCTCGTGAGAGGCCCCTACACCTCGCACGAGACCAACGTAAATCATATGAATTGATCGCATGGTCACGGGACCCTCCATTTGAGAGAATAATGATAATTTAAAAATATCTAGACTTAGTCTTAAACATAAACATGTCATTAGAGCGAGAAACCCCAAAACAGACCCTAAATGGCCTTATAAGAGGCACTAACACCTCACACAAGGCCAATGTTGCTCGGAGGATCTGACCGCGTAGTCATAGGACCTCCAGTTTGAGAACATAATGATAATTGGAGCATATCTATAATTAGTCTTAAAAACATACCATTAGAGGGAGAAACCTAAAAACACCCACCAAAAGGATCCTTGAGAGGCACCAACTCTTTGCACGGGACCAAGGTAACACGTAGGAACTGACCACGTGGTCCCAATACCCCCGGTATGAGAGAAGGGTGATAAATTGAGAATATCTAGACTTAGGCTTAAACATATAAACTTGTCCTTAGAGGTAGAAACTGTGAAACACCCCACAAACGGCCCCGTGTGAGGCACCAGCACCTCACACGGGACCAATGTAGCTTGTAGGAACTAATCGCATGATCGCGGGTCCCTCACTTTCAGAACACAATGATAATTTGGCAATATCTTGACTTAAGAATAAAAACATGTCGTTAGAGGGAGAAACCCCAAAACACCCACCAAACGGCCCTATGAGAGGAACCAACACCTCGCATGAGGCCAATGTAATCGTAGGAACTGACCACGGGGTTATGGGACTCCCGATTTTAGACCTTGACAATAATTTGAGAATATCTAGACTTAATCTTACAAACATAAACATGTCGTTAGAGGGGGAAACCTCGAAACACATTCCAAACATCCCCTTAAAAGGAACCAACACCTCGTACGGGACTAATGTAACTCGTAGGAATTGAATACATGGTCACGAGATCCTTGGTTTTAGAGCATGACAATAATTTGAAAATATCCAGACTTAGGCTTAAAAACATAAACATGTCGTTAGAGGGAGAAACCCAAAAAAACCCTAAACGGCCCTATGAGAGGCACCAACACCTCGCACGGGACCAATGCAACTCGTAAGAACTAACCACGTGGTCATGGGACCCCCGGTTTGAGAACAAAATAATAATTTGAAAATATATAGACTTAGGCTTAAAAATATGTCCTTAGAGGGAGAAACCACGAAAGACCCCACAAGGGCCCCGATAGAGGCACCAACACCTCGCACGGGACCAATGTTACTAGTAGGAACTGATCGCGTGGTCATGGGACCCCCAATTTAAGAGCAAGGTGATAATTTCAGAATATATAGACTTAGGATTATAAACATAAACACGCCATTAGAGGGAGAAACTCTTAAAAACACCTAAACGGCCCCGTTAGAGGCACCAACACCTCCTGCGGGAATAATGCAACTCATAGGAACTGACCTCATGGTCACGGGACTCACGGTTTGAGAACATGAAAATAATTTGAAAATATCTACACTTGGGCTTAAAAACATGCTCTTAGAGGGAAAAATCCTGAAAATCCCCCCCAAACGGCCCCGTGAGAGGCACCAATACCTCTCACGGGACCATTGTAACTCGTAGGAACTGTTCGTCTGGTATGGTACCCCTAGTTTCATACCAGGGTGATAATTTGAGAATATCTAGACTAGTCTTAAAAACTTAAACATGTTGATTTAGGATGAGAGGCACCAACACTCCCACGGGACTAATGCAGCTCGTAGGAACTGCATGTGTGGTCACGGGACCCTTGGTTTGAGAACACGATGATAATTTTAAAATATCTATACTTAGGATTAAAAATATATTATTAGAGAAAGAAATCTCGAAACACCCCCCAAACGGCCCTGTGTGAGGAACTTACACCTCGCACGGGACCAGTGTAAATTATAGGAACTGGCTACGTGGTCACGGGACCCCCGGTTTGAGATCACAGTGATAATTTCAGAATATATAGACCTAGTCTTAAAAACATAAACATCCCGTTTGAGGGAGACACCACGAATCACCCCCCAAACGGTCCCGTAAGAGGCACCAACACCTCGACCGGGACCAATGCAGCTCGTAAGAGCTGACGGCGTTGTCACAGGACCTCGGGTTTGATAACACGATGATAATTTGATAACATATATACTTAGTCTTAAAAACTTTCCATTAGAGGGAGAAACCCTGAAACATCCACAAGTGACCCATGAGAGGCACGAACACCTCGCACGGGACAAATGTAACTCGCACGACCTTCCCATATGGTCACGGTATCCATGGTTTAATAGAACGACGATAATTTTAGAATATATAGACTCAGTCTTAAAACATAAACATACCGTTTGAGGGAGAAACCCCCAAAACACCCCCTAGATGGCCCCATGAGGGAACCAACACCTCACACGGCACTAATGGATCTCGTAGGAACTGACAATGTGGTCATGGGACCCAAGGTTTGAAAACACGATGATAATTTAAAATATCTAGACTTAGGCTCAAAAACATGTCATTAGAGGGCAAAACCTCAAAACACCCCTAAACGAAAATGTGAGAGGCATCAACTCCCTATATGGGACCAATATAACTCGTAGGAACTGATCGCGTGGTTACGGGACCCCCAGTTTAAGAGCACAAAGATAATTTAAGAATATCAAGACTTAGGCTTAAAAACATAAGTATGTCGTTAGAGGACGAAACCCTAAAATACCTCCAAAATGGCCCCGTGAGAGGCACCAACACCTCACACGGGACCAATGTTGCTCGTAGGAACTGATCATGTTATCACGGGACCCATGGTTTGAGAACACGATGGTAATTTTAAAATATCAATACTATGGCATAAAAACATCGTGTTAGAGGGAGAAACCCTGAAACACCCCCTAAACGGCCCCATGAGAGGCACCAACACCTCGCACGTGGCCAATGTAACTTATAGGAACTGACTGGGTGATCACAGAACCCCCGGATTGAGATCCCAATGATAATTTGAGAATATTTAGACTTAGTCTTAAAAACATATACATGCCATTAGAGGGAAAAACCCCGAAACACCACCCACAAATGGTTCCGTGAGAGGCACCAACACCTTGCTTGGGATGTATACAGCTCATAAGAAATGATCGCATGGTCCGAGGAGCTCCATTTTGTAAAAAATAATGAAAAATTGAAAATATCTTGACCTAGTCTTAAAAACATGCCATTTGAGGGAAAACCCCAAAACACCCCTAAATTGTGGGCTTTTATAATTTAATTTTTAGCATTATGATCGTGCGGGGCTTACATTACATAGGTTTTAGAATATTCATGAAATAGAGGAAATTATGTGCATATTTTCTTTTAATTACAGTTAAAAATTGTCATGGACATTGTACATGACCATCTCTATTTTTTGTCATGCACAAATAGGGTTACGGCCTAAAGCCATGAATATTTTGGTGATGTCAAAGTATGGGTCACGGCCTAGGTCCGTGACTAGAGTTGTGACCAAAATAATATCACAATCTATGGGTCACGACCTTAAGCCATGACCAATATCGAATTCCATAAGATGGGTCGCGACTTTAAGTCATTTCTAGAGTCGTGACCAATATCATATTCCAACGGATTGGTCATGAACTTTAGCCATGACTAGAGTCGTGACCAATATCATATTCCAAAGGATTGGTCATGACCTTTAGTCATGACCAGCACTGTGTAGGGGTCACGGCTATAGTTTGTGACCATCTATCGTGACCCCTAGGTCTGTGACCTTTCGTTTGCTCAGGGATTTTGGTCGTGACCCATGAAAATGATCATGCCCAAAATGGTCACGGCCCTTGGCCGCGAACCATACTCCTGGTCAGGGATTTTGGCTATGACCATTCTCACAATATGGCTTTGTGGATATATGTTTGGTAGTGTTCTAACATGTGTACCTTTTGTATTTCTATTTATCTTTTATTGAGTCGTATTTGAAAAGTACAAAAAGATTTTATTTTCATAAATTAATTTAAAAATACAAAAACGGTTTTTGTTTTTGTGTATTTTAGATTTACACATTTTGTGTGGCATGTTGGTGTGTTTGAATCCAATTCACTCTTTTTTCGTGTGGATAGGACATTTGATTATGACTTTAGATACTTAGATTGCTCTTAACCATGTTTATTTAGTTGTTTCGATCTTGATTTGCTTTACGAATTTGACTTTATTTATTCTTCTGCACACACATGCACGAGATTTTAGAATGTTCACTTCAATATGTACATTTGAGCTTGGTGAGATGTTATCCTATCAATTTTTCCATCTACATATTTATGTGACTATGGGGGATTTGTGCATGTAAGAGCCGTTGCCTGTGAGATTTTGTTTAGTATTGAAAAAATATGAGTGTACACGGGATAGGGCTACAAGAGACAGGTTGACTTGTTATGAAAGTCATCGTTTGAAAAGAACCAAAGAAAAAATAAAGGCAATAGAAGAGCAAAATATGTCAAAAAGGGGCCAATATAGTTTAGTTTGATTAATCATTCAAAAGAAATCACTTTCAAAGAAAAAGAATAGAAAACAATGAAATATGATCGTGTTCATGTTTTGAGGGTACTAAGTTGAAGATCAATGGGTTTGAACAATGAATCATAGTTCTGCTTATTTTGTCATGACGCTATTCATTTGTAGAGTCATCAATATTCAAGGCTTTGTGCATTGTGCTTATTTTTTTCATTAAGTTCAACTTTATTTGTCACATGAGGTTAAATCTTAGTTTGATAAAGTGTTGTCGTCAATTAGAACTTCTTGAATATATTTGAGTGTTTGGGTTATCATTCATTTGTTGCTAGTTCACACTGATTAATTTCATTCCACACATTTGGACACATCGATACTATGCTAGTCTGAAAAGATTATGTATTTTGTGTTATATTTTGTGATCATTTATACCTATATATGTGTGCTGAATTTTCTTCGATACATTTGCATATCTTATATATGGTATTGTATGTTGTATTTGTGAATTTTTTTTTTTTGAGAAAAAATGTAAATTTTCAAAATTAGTTGGTTTTGTTTGCCTTTGCGATGATCATTACACATGCTTGATTTATATCTTTTTGTGATGATCACTTATCTTCTACGTGATGCTCTATATTTCATGATTATGTTTCTAGTTCTTTGTCTATTTCGAATAAAAACAAAGGGGGAGAAAATTAAAATGAGTTTGATTTATGGGGGAGAAGTTATTTATGAGTTTTATCCTATTTCATACTCAATTCATCATGAGGTATATCTTTTTTTCTCATGTGTATTAGTACTTAAAGCGGAAATTCAAGACACATAGATGAAGACAAATTTTTCCAAAGGAAAGAAGAAGAAGTTTGAATATAAAGAGCATATGCCATTCCTTTCTAGGGTTAGGAAGTGTGTTAGCATTTTGTCATAGGAGATTTTGATTTTAATTTGGTGTTTAGTTATGTTTATTTATTTTGTAGTGGAATAGCCAAAGGGGGAGATTTGCAAGAACAATTTTTCTAGGATTTTTCATAGCATAGCTTTAGGCTTGGCGTATCCCGTTACAAATCACCAAGAACTATCAAGACAAACCGAACTCAAGAATATATAACTTTTAAGACATCTCGTAAAGGTATAAAACAATTTTTATTTTAAATTAATTTATAGAATTATGTTTTGAGATGCTTATTTTTTATCAAAAATGAACGGGACTTTTTTAAAGAAAATATTTTTGTTTTTAACTCTCATTCAAACGTGATTGGCATCTCGTTCAAACAAGATAGCACGTCATTAGAAGGTCATTTTAAGTGTTTTTCAAATATGGTTCAAACAAGGGCTTACTATTTTGAAAATTTGGATGTCATTACAAATGAGGCACATCTCGTTCGAACGAGATGCTTATCTTGTTAGAACGACACTGTCATATCATTCAAATGACGCACCGAATTAAATTTTGTATAAATACCTGTTGTATTAAGTTTTTTTAAAATGTTTTCTAGATTTGTTTCTGCATAATTGTTGCAAACGTTATTCATTGTTTTGTGTTGTAAAACACTATTTAATTCACAAACAAAGATCCTAAATATTTAGTTTTGTGAATACATTTAAACCCATTAAAGTTTTGTATACTTTCATACACCTTGTTAAGAGGTACTTCATGGCTGACTTGTGATACGTGGGGGGATTCATTGCTGAAGAGAAAGGATGAGGCTAAAGGAGGAGGACTGCGGTTCTTACTGGAATCATTGTTGAATGAAGACTGTGATCTTTGTGATTTCTTGCAGGAATTCGTTGCAGATTCATTTATAGAATTTTTAAGTTGTGATTTGTAAATTTTATAAAGTGAATAAAAGGCTTTGCCCTGCGGGGATTTTTCCCGAAACTTTGTCTTTATTGAATGCATGGTTTGATTTATTTGTTTTATCACATAAATGAATGTTTAGGATAAAAAAGGTAAAATCGATTTAAGATAATTATTCACTCTCAAATTAGAATCTTTGTTGAGCATATTTTTTTTTGCATTATTTAAGTGGTATTAAATCCTTCCACTCTTACAAGTAGTGTCAGGGCATACTTATTGGTTTCACAATCAAGCAATCACATATAATGATCAACAATCCACACAAGTAAAATGCAAGTAAGTCCAAAAATCATAAACTATTAAAAAAATTAAACAAATACACACACAAACAAGGATACAACTCAATATTTAATGCCTACAATGAGCAACTTAGCACTGAAACCAATTGAGAAAACTTGTGTGTAACAATATAAATCAAACCTAGAGTGGATTGAATAGGTTTGAATGGTTCATGTGACTACTTTTTAAATTTCACAAAAATATTCTTTCAAATTCAAATCTCTTAATAACAAAATTATCAAAACCTAATAAAATTGTTTCATAAAACTCACATAACAATAAATCATATGGATCTAGGTGAAGAAATAAAATATACAAAGTATAATAAAATTTAACCCATATTATTACATTCAAATGAAATTAGAGCGTTGTGTGTGATCAAAGGTTTTCATGAGTATAAGAAACAATTACAAACTCATGCAAGACAAATTTATAAAAAAAAAATACCCACTTAGGGATAGAAAATACTCGGCGCACTCCAATTATCATTTCTACTTTAAACGTAGTTTTAAACAAGTCATGAAGGTAACTCTCATACAATATCTATCGTGTAGTTACCAATGAACCTTTAAACTCTTCCTCGCAGTCAAAAAGAATCAGAGACAATCTCTATGCTATGAACAAACAAGTCCATTATCTTCCTTGGAAGTTGTGCCACACATTAGTCTCCATAATCGAATGAAATGCCTCCAATTTTAGATCATGGAGTGGTTAATCATGATGAATCAGATGTAGATATAACTTTACCTAGATTGTGATATGAAATGAATAAGAAAACTCCTCACAAAATCATCGATCTCAATCTACATCTAAAAACATTCAAACTCTTAATTTAATTTTTAAATCTGGTTTAAAGAGGGAAATAAAACATCATAAACTCAAAAAAAATTCTCACCTGAGATATTTTGAAATTAGAAAAGTCACACATTCGAATGAAGGGAAAAAATAATATTTATAGAAAAATTCCAAATTTGATGTTGTCGTACGCATTGTCAGATCTGTTCGAGCACAGATTCCATCCACTGTGGAATCCTATCCATTTCCATGTGCATGCCCCTATTTTGTAGCCGTGCGAATGCCTCCAAATTATTTTTCTCTAAAATCAGTTTAAAAAGATGAGCCTTGATCCCAATACTTTAAATACCAAATACATAACTAAAAAAAAAATTAAATACTTTTTATGAAAAATTCACTCAATTTGGAAAACATGTGATTGTGTGCAAGAACCAAAATTAAATCAATCTTTCGCAAAAGTATATAGTTCATTTTCAGCAACGGAACGCTTCAGTGAGAAGTGTGCAAGGTATTCAATCTTCAAAGGTTCAATCTAAACACAATATCATGCCTCACACAAATAGATCAAGTCTATGGGACATGATAGACTCAATGTTTTGACACAGGAGATTGTCATTTTATATATTATAAATGTTTACATTTTCATTTTTTAACTTCAAAGGTCACCAAAAATAGTGAATAATCTCAAACTTTTTTCAAATTTGAATGTCACCAATGATAGTGGATAATCTAAATATTTTTTTAATTTCAATGGACACAAGAGATGGTAAATAATCTCATAAATTCCTAATATGCTAGAATCTAATATTTATGGTCCAAAAAAAACATAAACCATTTTTTAGCCTTTTTTAAATTAAACAATTTAATTAAACCAATAAATAAAACATCATTTTAAACAATTATTGTGATAAACAGCTTAACCAATTTTATCTTAACCTACAGCATGCATCTCGATGAGCGCATGATAAAATAAGTAAATCGAATCACAACACCATGCAATCCTTGGTCCATCTTCAATATTTAACCAATTACGTAGGAGTCCACCTACGCAGTGCCATAATGCGTGAGTCCACACAAGCCTCAACATCCATCGATACAGGATTAATAACCGTCACATAGGGAGTCCACCATATGTAAATAAACAAGGCACGAAATCCACTGCATGAAAAAAATACTAAACAAGATGAAGAGTAAACCAATGTGCCCACAAAACTAGATCTAAAAGTATATATATGATGAAACTTGGATCTAAAAGTGTTTAGGTGTAAACTAGTTTTTTTTTAGAAAATATGATCATAAATAATCATCTAAACTCGAAGAGATTTTTGGGTGAGTTTGGGAACTCAAAAATTATGTTAAAGCCCCAAATAAACTGTTGGTCCGCTCTCCCATTTATAAAAGGTTTTTCAAAATCGATATAAGGATGAAAAGCTTAAAGAAAAAAAAATCACCGGATCATTTGAACGAACTTGATCGCGTTCGAATGAAGAAATGGGTCTCATTTGATCATGCTTCCAATGAGATTTCCAACGAAAAACCAGAGCAGGGAAAAACTTGTCTCGTACAATGTTCTTTGGATAATGATCTAACGAGATTCCATATCTCATTCGAACGACATGGCTATTGTCATCAAGACAACTTTTAAAAAAAATCTTAAATACATTTTAAAATCATTTTAGTAAACCAACACCCAAAAATTAAATATCGAAGGATAAAAAATATATACGAATTCATTCCTAACAGATCCCTAGACTCTGGAGATGAAACGCAACCTAAAATAGGCCAAGATGATATAGATCTTCTAATTTGGTTGTTAGGTCTTCAATCAATACTTCATAAGATTGAAAGGTAAAAAACCTATGGCTCAAACGGTTTTGTCCAAACAGAGAATAGGGAAATACATACAAATTGAATCTATTTGAAAAAATTTCATTACAATCTCAAAAAAAATTATGATTTAAAGTGTGAAGATGGTGAATAATTGTAACTTATTTGACTTCGAATGTCACCAAAAATGGTGAATAATATTATGGAATGTACTATAACAGTACATAAATTTAACCTAAGTTCCCAATCTTGGAGTCATTTATGTATTTTCAACTAGAAAATGAGCCATATATCAAAAGAAATTTCTAGAAGTCAAGATTCCAATGCAAAAAATGTTTCATTATTTAGGCCTCTGTAATGAGGGTTATGACTTTTTTTTTGCTAAAATGTGTTATTAGGACTGCACAAAATATTTTACCAATACAAAATATTTGTATAAATTCTCAAGAATGGAATCATCTCTTTAAGTCAAGCTTCCATTTGAAAAAATGGTTCGTTCTTTGTACCTCCATAGGGAGAGTTATGATCGCTTTACTGAAACACATTTTTAGGGAGTGCACAAAATGCAAGAACTATGAAAAATTATTGCCTAAATTCATGAGAATGGCATTATATGTGTATTTTGAACTAGAAAATGATATATATATATATATATATATATATATATATATATATATATATATATATATATATATATATATATATATATATAGAGAGAGAGAGAGAGAGAGAGATCATAAGAATTTTTTGGAACTCAAGATTCCAATGAAAAAAAGGATTAATTCTTTAGACCTCTATAGATAGAGTTAATTTTACTAAAATGTGTTTTCGGTGACTACAAAACCCGAGAATGAAAACAAGGCTATTGTAAAGACAATAAGATTTCAATTTTTGGTGTTCACATGTATTCCTCATGACTATGAATCCATATTTTTTAGGTGAATTGGTCTATAAATAGTGTAGAAAAAACATTCTACCCAATTCCTACGAATTGCCATTCTAGTTAACTATCCATAAGAGCAGATTCAATAATAAACATCGTGGGTCATGACTAAGATTTCATTGTCTTCTATGAAACTGTTATTACTTTGAAGGGCATGAAAACCATGCAATTTATTCTCTAGGAGAATAACACTTGACCCCCTTGCTTGAACTCGAAGAAATAACCATTCGTCCTTGCATACATTGATTCGATAACAACTTTGAGGGACCCCAAACTTTGTTTCAAAGAACATGTTCTAAGTAATTATTTTCTATAACTCTAGATATGTTTGAACAATTTCTTGTTGTCTAAAATCTGGTTTGAACACCAACTTTTTGTAGCACTCGAGTTTTAAAATCCTTTGATGATTGATCATCTTATAAATGACCTCATCTTAAGAATATGATTATTGTACACCCTCATCCCAAAATGGGCCAACCTCATAGAACCGACCTCATAACCTCATAGAATCAACCTCATAACCTTAGTCTTGTACCTTTTACCTCTTATTATCACAGGGTCGGCAAAAATGAGACAGAAGGTTAAGAATGCACCGAATTCACCATAAAAGGGATTTTAGTTATATCAAGCTTGCACAAATGGGTGCACATGTTCGTATTCTAAGTGAAAGGAATGTTCACACATTATACGTAGCTTCGAGAAATACATGTATTAATAATAAAGGGGCTCATAACAATCAAGAGTTTCGCTGTCACTTGGGGTACACATTACACCCAAAGCCACCTATAAATAAACTATACCTTCTTACTTGTTCCATAAGTTAGATAATTATAAAAAAACCTATTATTAATCTATAAAAAAATAATCTTTAGTGACATAAAGTACATCATTTTAATTTGTAAAACACTGCTCATATAGTGATAAATAAGTTACTTTTATAGTGGGCACATGCCAATTGGCTTAACCACTTATATATGTCTATTGATCTCTCTCTTACTTGATTTATTGCATTCATTACTATTTATTATCATACTCGGATCATGTTTTCTTTCATTACTCACTAAGTTCCTTCTTATTATCGAGGAAGTTACTTTTTAGTATAACAACAATGATTTTCCAACCCCTTGAGTTCTAAATTAGCACTGAGATTTTGTAACAAAAATGGTTTAAGATCGTCATCACATTTGTTTTGTAAACTCATGGCATTTTTGTTGCCATTAGTTTTTTACCAAAACAATATCTTTATAGAAGTTTGGGGTGATGGGGACTATCAAATTGAATTGCATAGATTTTAATCAAATTTATGTAAATTTTGGGTCGGATCGTTAAGATTTTTGACCATATGTCCCATATACCTTTGAAAATAACCACTTATTAAATATTGGTTTAAATATTGAACGGTAAAGACTCATTTTGTCATTTCGACAGTTTATGTCCCCTCCTTCTATCGCCAAAATATGTTTGCTAGGAATTGAAATCATCCATGCAAAATAGTTGTCGTCTAATCATGCGTGACGGAAATATGTTTCGCAGTCTTTGTTGGTGTGTGTGTTTTTAAGTGTGCGTGAGCATTCCGGGAAAGGTTATGGTCTTGTCGACTAGTTCATTATCTTAGTCTGTGATAATTAGGCAATTTTGTACCGTTCGATACTTCAATTAAAAAGACTTTCCATTGTGTTCCATATAAGTTTTGTAAACTCAAAAAACTAAGAATATGAAAAACATTTGAAAATTGAAATTTAAAGATAAGAACAAAATTTAAAGTAATTCAAACACTAAAATAATATAATCTAACACTAAAATAATTTGGAATTGAAGTAAGTAAAAAATTTAATATAAGGGATGTAAAACAAATTATTGTAAGAAACATAAAAACAATTTAAAATCAAGTCAAAGGAACTTTGTATTAATATGAATGAAAATTATAAAAAGAAATTCTTCCTTACAAGTTTCTTTGATCAAGAAATGTCAAACTATGCTACGAAAACTATAAAGAAAAGAAAAGGATTCAAACAACTATAATCAGTTTTTTGGTTGTTGGGTCCTCCATGGATTGTCCAAGAATTATTTATTTATATTTATCTACAATAACTAACACTTCATTGGCTTCAAGTAACTATCCATTTGAATTCAAATGAGTTATCTATACTAACTAACTATTATTAGTGTTTAATTGTCTAACCTAGGTTATAATATGAATCCCTATGCTTATTCGGTTCCTAACTCGAATTTATTCTACAAATGATTAATTCTATGTTCGTAGTTCTCATGTTAGATTCATGATCATAATTTTATCCACTAGTTGGCTAGATTCATTAATGAGGTACTATTCACTCCCATGTCTGTGGTGACCAAACACCTAATCCGACCATGCACATATACTATAAGTGATCCAAATATCAAGATCTTCAACCAATTATCTATATATATAATTGACATGTATAAACTTATAAATTTCATAAATTAAACATAGTAACTTCTCTACCGGTACCCATCTATAAGGACTCAAGAGAATAAACTAGCAATTTCTACCCGAGGATAAAATTCCAATACATAATCATGTAATGATGAGCACTCCCAATGCATAGAATGAAAGTGTATTCTCCATTTAAAAAACATAAAGATCATTATCCTAATGTCAAGATTATACCTCCATAATTCATCATCATTATTCTACATTCAATAATATAATATTAACTTGAACATTGGCTAGGTAATATACAATCCTTCCAATATTAAGGCCCCATTCGGTACGCGGTAAAGTAGGGTGGAATCTGATTCCTTCGGAACAATCTTGAGAAAGTGTAAGATTAGTGTGTGTTTTGTGTTTTTAAGTTTCTTGGGAATGTGGGCTCCAATAGAATCACATTACCTCCTTGGCGAGAAAGTGTATGGAATCAAAATCCATCCAATATAGGTGCGATACTTACTTTCTCATGGGAATCCTTACAAATATTTTTGTGAAGATAAAAGTGTTCATAAATATATTAAAATTATAAAATCTACCCATAAAATATAAATACTTATTTTGTTAAGACAATTTGATTATATCAGTTTCTATAAGATTTGAATTCGTAAAAATTTATTTAGGCATTTTTTCTACTAATTTGATAATTAATTTGATTAAATTAGACTATAATACACACATATCTATATTAAATGATTAAATTTTCTAGATATTGGAAAATATTTTTACAAAAATATACATTGGAGTTCATATACATATAAATAGTGTACCATATTATTGGTTTTTATAACATGCGCAAATAAGATGAATTTAATACACACACACACACACACACACAAAGACACATTGTGTATGTGTCTTTGTGTGTGTGTGTGTGCGAACGCGTGGATGCGAGTGTTTGTGTGAATGTTTGTATAGTAATAAAATTGCTAAAGAGTATTAGTAGTATATATTGTGCATTGCCATGTCACTTTCCATACACAAACCAAACACTAAATTTTGATTCTCAATAGGCCCATTGGTTAACCAAATAGGAAAAAATTATTTAGAATCATAGTGAAAGGTTCCCTGACTATCGTTTTCCTTGTAATCACAATCCATCCAAAATTTTATCGCTTACCAAACGGGACCTGAAGTGTAAGTGAGTGGTAGAACATGCGTGGATTGGATAACCTCTTAATAAATTTTATTATCTCTCTTTTTAATATACTCAAACTTTTTCTCTTAAATATTCCTCCGATTCTATGAAATTTTAGGTTAGAGCATGTTTATGATTGTGTTCTAGGTGTCTATATATGAAACTACGGCAACGAATGGTGAAAATATGATTGAAATTCATCAATCAAACCATTTTAAATAAGGCATTCACATCGAACACAAGTAAAATAAAACAAATGGTGAACATTTAAATACCTGTTAAAAGAAGGGGTGTAAGGATGAAAAAAGACTCTTGTACCTATAAGCATGAGAAGAATCACAACACTAGTACATATAAACAAGAGTTATTGGCACTTTAATCCCTCAAAGTTTACCCCGTTTGGTACTTCAGACCCCGAAGTATATAAACTGACACATAAAGCCCCAAAGTTTTCAAGCTCAGTCCCTTTAATCCAAAACATAACAGACCGTAAGTCTTTTTGACTGAAAATAGATATTTCGTTTAATTTATTAGTTAAATTCTTTAAAAAAATCATAGCCTTTTTATATAAAATTCAGAAACTTGTGAAAAAAAAGTTATAGATCTTAAGTATTTAGTCCCATTTTTAAAAAATCATTTGTAGCCACTCCCATGTGTTTGCATTTTTAGTTATTAGTCATGTGTGATAAGTTTCGTTTTTAAAGGAAAAAAGAGGAATGGTTGAAGGCAGTTACAAAATGATTATAAGTTTGTAACACCCCCTGATTTTGGACCATAAATAACTCGTTTTAATTCAAAAATATGAAGGAAAAAAAATCGCTCGATTTAATTATTTTTGGAAATTCATAATGTTGGTTTTTATATATATAAAATAAGGTTTTAAGTGAAATTTAAATTATGATTAAAATTTGGAAGTTTTAACTTTTTATATAAAATCATGGGGACCTTGGGTTCGTCGGGTCCACCAAATGATTTAGTCTTGGGGCGAACACGTTCATGTCGACAATGGTGTGCAGGTGGGTTCTTTTTTCTTTTAGTGTTTGTAATTAACATAAACTCTCATATTTTTCCCTATTAATTAAACTCGGGTTAAGAATTTTAAAAACACCTTTAACCCTTCCCAAAAAGTAGTAGCCTCCCAACAAAACCTAAACCCCATTAAATACAATTTTCAACCCAAGTTTTGAAGATCCAAATCAAGTTTTCTCAAGAACAACCAAGAATGTGTTTTTTCTATATTCGCGAGAGGAAGGAAACCGTATAATCATATTTTCAAGAGGACTTATTTACAGATATGAATACTTCTATTGTTCCCCTTAAGTTTTATACATTATATATATATATTACCTAAACTTTAATAAATGGAATTTTTTAAAAATAAATTAGGAAGACTAATCATGGAAAGTGAAAGTAATTATGGGACAATTTTTATTCAAATTTGAAAATATATTTAATACTCAAAATAATCGCATGCTTAGATTAGAGATTTAGATTAAAATAGAATTGTGGGACATTTCATATATCAAAATTTAAAAATATAAATTTGTAATATGTTTTGACTCGAAAAGTCACGATTTTTACATGTAGGTTGGAGAATAGATTTATTATTTTGTAATGTTATGAGTATGCATGTTAAAAATGGAGCTTTAGCTAATCGAAAAAATGGCACTTATGTGTAAATTATAAAATATTACAACTTGTGTGACCTTTGGTAGAACTTGTTTAATTATATAATCAAACGGACGTAATTTGGAAGAAATTGTAATCTTGTGATTGATTCAAAGAATTGTACCTATAAATTAAAAATACGATTTATGTGAATGTTACTTATGCTAATATTTCGGCACCACGTAGACATTGGGACTTTTGGAGTAGTTATACTTTAACCCTTATTTTTAGGTTATTAACACCGTTTAGGTATGGGACTAGGGAGTGTAGGTTCGTACAATTGGGTATTTCGTGGGTGGGGCTAGGTAGTACGCCGTCACGTATTTTCTATTTGTCTAGGTGCTAGACTAGGCGGTGGTTTGTTGTAGGTATTCTTCCTAGGTGATATACTAGGTGATACTTGCAGTTTTGGTGATCTCTAGGTATGGTACTAGGGATGGTTTAGGTTGGGTTATCCGAATAAAGGGTGTGGCTAATAGAGAACTATGGCAATTTGAAGAAAAATTGATAAGTAATGCCTAAGACAAAGAAAGGGTATTAAAATATATTGGCGACACGAGTATGTGCAGGGCTAACATTTTGGGCAAATTGGCTATAGCGACGTGGGTGTGTGTGGCATCATGAGTATGCGCAAGGATAACAAAATTGGGCAAATTGACTATATCGATGTGTCATGCGTGGAACCTCACATTATGTGCAGTGCTAACAAAATTCGACGACTGGATATAGTGAGGAGAATGTGTGTGGTGTAGAACTATGGGCACACTAAGAGTATATGTAGGACTCGTAATAGAGCAAACTAGCCATACTGGTGTCGCATTAATAAATTAGATACATTAATTCAATTAATAATTACGAATTTATAATGAAATATTGTAATAACATAATTATATTCGAATAGTATGATGACTTAGTTATATGGGTAGTTAGTATGATATCACTTTACTCGCGTGTTATTATATCATTTAATTTAAAATACTCTATTGTACTATTTATCATGTATGATATTTACGTCTGGGTTCACTGACCCTAATTGGGAGGAGTATCTAGTGTTAATGCGCTGGGCTCTGACCCATTGTGTTGACTAATATTTCAGGTATAGTTGCTGGAGTGGCTACACTAGATGGATTGGAGTTTTTGGAATGAATCTCGAGATTTAATTTTATTGCTTTTGTAGTTTAGATTATTTATTTTCTGTCATTTTATTATGAGACTATTGTTTTTGGATTTGATGGGTCATTCGTTTACACATTTGTTTATGATTTTCAGCTTGAGATTTGTAGGTGGATTATTTATTGGATATTACTTTATCTTTTTGAGTTGGATTTATTTTTTCAGTTATCATGGTGATGAATTTTATTTGTGTGGATGTTTATATGTTTTGGATTTTTTCAAATTATATATTATGGAAAAAGTATTTTAATATCTCATATTTCGATCATATTCTAAGAATGTTATTTTATTGGTGACCCCCATCATAGGTTGTCGATAGCGATAGCCTCCTCGCTCGCTAGAATGCGTGAGGTGTAACAGATGATATCAGAGCATGGTCTTAGGTCTCATAGGTTTTTATTATGTTACAGCTTCAGTGTTACTAATATCGTATTTTCTTTTTTTATTCGTACTCTTTAAGGTATTAGGCCTAGCATATGCGTTAGTTGTGTTCCCTAGAGATAACGAGTCTTATGTGAAGGTTGTTATAGGCACTGAGGTTAGAACTAGAAATTTTAATGCGGGGATACTTATAGTTGATTTGGGAGGCAAAATTTATTTTGGAGATAGTAAGTACCGATGTTATGTATCACTGGTATCGATGTCGGGATGCGATTTGATTTGAGGACCTAGGCATTGCGATGGATTTTGGAGAATGAATCGAGTGGTGATTCATGGGAGAGCATGGTGCGTGTTATTTTCTTAGATATATTTATATATATAATTGATATATATGTTGTATCATGTTCATGGGGTAGGTGCATGTAGGATTGGGTGTATGGACGCCTAATCGTAGCATTCTACGAGTAGGCATATGTTAGCCTTATTTTATTTGCATGATTTTACGTTTGACATTTACGCTTTGTCGAATTTCAAGGGAGAAATTCTTGTACTAGAGGGGGAGAATGTAACACCCCGTGATTATGGACCATAAATAAATCGTTTTAAATCAACAATCTAAATAAATATTTTTTCTTTGGACTTAATTATTTTTGGCAATTAAACATGTTGCTTTATATATATATATAGGTTTTACGTGCAATTTAAATTGGGATAAAAATTTGAATGTTTAAACATTTTATATAAATTCGTGGGGAGCTTGGACCGAACCGGTGCGACCCTGAGGGTGAATCGGTTCGCACTAGTAGTGGTGTGCAGGTGATTTTTTTAGTGTTTAATATTGACTTAAACTCTCATATTTTCTCCTATTAACTAAACTTGAGTTTAGGGTTTTTAAAACACTTTTAACTCTTCCCAAAAAGCAGATGTCTCCCATAATTTCTCTCCTCTCTTTTACAAAACCAAAATCCCATTAAACATAATTTTCAACCCAAGTTTTGAAGATCAAAATAAGGTTTTCTCAAGAACAACCAATATTATATTTTTGCTATTTTCGTGAGAGGAACACAACCGTGTAATAAGAATTTCAAGACGTCTTCTTTACAGGCGTCAATATTTCTATTGTTCCCCTTCATTGTGATGCATTTAAAATATTGCCTAATCTTTAATAAATGGTGTTTTCTTATAACAAATTAGGAAGACTAATTATGAAGAGTGAAAGTAGTTGTCGGACTATTTCTATTCAAATTTGAAAATATATTTAAGACTCAAAACAATCGCATGCTTAGACTAAAGATTAGGTTACAATAGAATTGTGGGACGTTTCGCCTATTAAAATTAAAAAATATGAATTTGTAATAATGTTTCGACCCCAAAGTCATGATTTTTATGTGTACGTTGTAGAATGAATTTATTATTGTGAAATGTTTTGAGTATGCATTTTTAAAATGAAATCTTGTGTTGATCGGAAAAATGGAACTTGTGTGAAAATTATGGAATATTACAACTTGTGTGACTAGAACTTGTTTAATTATATAATTAAACGGGCGTGATTTGGAAGAAATTGTAAATCTTGTGATAAATTGGAAGAATTGTACCTATGAATTAAAAATTTGTTTTATGTGAATGTTACTTGTGTTAATATTTTGGCACGGTGGGACGTTGGGATTTTTGGGATAGTTATGCTTTTACCCTTATTTTTAGGTTATTAACACTTTCTAGTATGGGACTAGGGAATGTAGGTTCGTACGGTTGGGTATTTCCTAGGTGGTGATTTATGGTAGGTATTCTTCTTACATAATATATGTAACAATCCTCATTTTCTCACGTAAAGGCTAGCCAAGTACGATATGCCAAAGATGGGGTTATCAACAATTTATACGATTCTGACTACTGAAGGAATAAAAATTTCTTTATTTATATCAAAATCCATAATGAATAAAAACATCTGAATAAATTTGATTTAATCCATAACAATAAAAATCGAATCGTCACAAAATGTTCATAATGTAAAGTAAGTACAACTGTTATAATAAAAACTTGGGCTTATGCCCGTACAAATTTTTTTTTATGAAATAAAATGACAAAAATATGAAGTACAACATATACTAGAATCAATGGGGGTGAAATCCACTACGTCCAATACAACTGCAAGTCTGATCCTATACTAGAATCAATGGTTTGAAATCCAATACATCCAATACAACTGCAAGTCTGATGCATCGTCAGTCATGCTATCCCTATAATTTAGAATACCTGGGGGGAAAATTTATAACTTGGTTAGAGCCCTAGAGTTGCAAGGATTCTTCACCAGTAAATATGAAATTTGTTACTAACTTATACTTCACGTCTCCCCATCGATGTTCACATGTAACTGGTACCTCACCTCTCATCTAGAAGCAGTCATACTCATACCCCCCAAAAAATGTCAGTTGTAACTTCCATTGTTTAATTAGCCATGTAAAGAATAAGCCATTCAGTTATGCTATACCTAAAGGTGAGTACTCATGTCTGGCACCCCAATCCTCAAATATATTTCGTAATATTGATTTCCCAATTTGCATAAACTAGGTGCATTTTCTTACGTCATAATGTCCCGTAACCCTTGTCTGTCTTTTCAGATCATTTAATGATTTAATGCACATTCCTTATCGTCTACCCCATTAGACTATAAGTTTCATTCTCTTAGATTACCAAATTATTACTCTCATTAATAATTGGCTACCCCATTATTCATTCTCTTTCAATATTGTCTACTTTCTTAGATTACCCAATTATTATTCTCATTAATAATGATGTGCCACATTATTCATTTGGACTCATCTTCGACCTTAATTATCCACATCATTTTATTAAACCGTTAAGCATTGTCTACATCTTTAGACTAAGAGGGAACATTCTTATATAAAGTACACCACAATGTGTGTGTGTGTGTGTATGTGTGTGTATATATATATAAGGCATCTACCGTTAGTGTCTCGTTCATGCTCTATCGGCAAGTCTGGCGGAATATCTTATCCTAAGAGGATATCACAAAACACACACAAGTTGGGGGCGGTCCCTACGCAGGATGCATGTTCACAGCCCATACCTACTGGTGACACAGGTTGGGTCAGCGTCAACACTTACCTCCCCGTAGGTGGCGCCTTCATGGAGTACCTATATGACCTACACAATCGCCAAGCCCACCTGTGTCGGCCTGTGGTACCCGGTCTGAACGCACAAACCCCCAAGCCGATAGGACAGCCCATGAATATTGGTATGTCCATATAAAATAATATGATTCATATTATATACAATATTTATAAGTAGTTACTCTATGACTAATTTAATCGAAGGAAATCTCAATCCACATAAAGTACAGCCTCCTTGACTTAACTATAACATTTTAGTCAATTATCCCATAACTCATTTTAAGTTTTTATGCTATGACTACTTCCCGATTAAATACTAAGTCTCATACATTGCCTTTCAAACTTAAAATCGCATTTATTTCATCATTTATTTCCCTTTAAATATATAGGCATGGTTATTCCTAGACTAACCTTTCCAAAATATTATAGGTATAGTTATTCCGAAACTAACCTTTCTAAAACATTATAGGTATAGTTATTCCCAAATTAACCTTACTAGTAACGATTATAGGTATAGTTATCCCCAACTATCGTTTCCCATACATTTAGTAATCTTAGCATGTTGTCCTCTTGACTCAAACTTCAATCATTCCAGATTATTAATAACTATTCGCTTCTTAATACCTTTTCAGGAAGGATTATATGTACATATATAAGGAGTCAACTAACTTGAATAATGTTCATATGTACATATATAAGGAATCATTTAATATGGTTAAGTACTGTCACCCAACTACAATACCCAGACTCACTCATTCGGTACATATCTTCACCCTTCAGAATTTTTTACACAAAATTCCACTATTAGGTCAAACACCCTTTAATAAATTCGATATTTGACAATTTATTATATATATATAATAATTAAACCGGCTACCCCATTCCTAACTATCATAACATTAGCCTTTAATACCCGATTTTATTGCTCTGACTCAAAATTTAATTAATTACACATCAATTAATTTATTAAAATGGTGTCACTTAACCAAAATGTCCGGACTCACTCCTTTGTCACATATCCTAACTTTTTAGAATTTTTCTCAAAAAATTTCGTAAATAAGTTTGGCACACTTTTTAAATAAATTATTCCATAATATCCATACCCCACATTCTAGATATAAACCTCCAAGTAAATTAATCCCGTTAAATCCATAATTAAACTACAAAGAAAATCCAGGCCAAACTAAAATAATGAAGTGAACAACCTCTATCCACGTCGTTCGAACGACTCTCTAGGTCATTTGAACGACTAGTGATATCGCTCGAACGACTTGCGAGGTCGTTCAAACGACCGGTCTAGTTTCATCCCCCTTCATCCTGCTACTCCAAATTACACCATTAACAGCTTCTTCAAGCTTAAAAATTTACCCAAAATCTTATATAACAGCTCCAACACCATTTTCTTCTCATAAACGAATTCAACTCATGGATTCACCCTTAGTCACCATCGATTTTATTATCCCAACAGTAGACATCTAAGTGGATTTTCATGATTTCTTCTTATTTTACTCAATTAACTTTCAGATTTGTTGAAAGATTCCAACAACATGTCTTTCAAATAATTTCTCAATTTAAATCACATGTATACAGATTTGATTACAAACGATTTTGGATCTACGTATGGATCATGTAATAATCATCAAATCTTATACTAATTTAAAGATCTCTTATGTGCAGTCTCAAAACATGATTCAACTTTAGAATATAAGCATGTAGTTAATATTTATATAAGAATAGCACAAATTGAATAAGAATGGAAATAGAATCCTTTCCTGATATTGGGACGAAAAGCATATTTTCCTCCTTATAGGGTGTTCTTTCTCCTCCTCTTGGGTGGGTGTGTCTAGGGTTCCTAGATATAACTCCCCGTGGATGGATTAACCCTTAATAAATATTTTTAATCTATAAATCCTGAGTTGGGCATTAGACCATAACTCTGGACCCCCAAATGAACCCAAATACATAATCTAATTAGTCCAATAATTACCCAACTCATATATAAATACTCTGGGACCATTCCTAAGGGTCTAAAATTCTCCAACGGACCCGTAATACCTCTCAAAGTGTGTTCCGAATATTTTTATTCAAAAATATATTTTAATTGTGACGTGACACATGTAATTACTTTCTACTCAATATAAAATTCCTTTTAAGATTTGTCCCAAATCTTTAAAGTTAAACTCTAAAATTTATAAATAACACCGAGTCCAATTACTCACAACCTTGATTAATTAATTTCATCGAATTAAATTAATCCTTATTACATTTTATTTTATTCCAAAAATACGAGGTATTACAATATACTAGGTGATACTTATGGTTTCGGTGATCTCTAGGTATGAGACTAAGGATGGTTTAGGTCGAATTACCCGAATAAAGGATGGGGCAAATAGAGAACTATGGGAATTTGAATAAAAATTGATAATTAATGCATAAGACAAAGAACGAGTATTATCATGTATTGGCGTCGAAAGTATGCGCAGGGCTAATATTTTGGGAAAACTGGCTTAGCAACGCGGGTGCATGTGGTGTCACGAGTATGTGTAGGGCTAACGAAAATGGGCAAATTGGCTATAGTGACGGGTCGTGTGTGGAACCTCACAGTATGTGCAGTTGAAGCAAAATTTGACCCTATAGTGAGGGGACTCGTAAAAGGGTGAACTCGCTATACTAGTGTCACACAAATAAATTGGTTATATAGAGGCAAAACAATTCTATAGTAGATGCCCTGGCAACTCAATCATCAAGTTCAAGACTTTCAGGATCCTATAAGAGCTTCCATATCTTATTAAGGGCATGGTCAAGATGGATAGGCATATTTTTCCAAGAATTAGAATCTCTTATGTTTTGTTTGTTTACATTTGGAAGTTTTCTATCATTTGTAAAGCCACTTGGAGATGTTATTTCTCCTCATGCTAATATATAGGGCTAAGGCCCGTTCCCATTTTGAAAAAATAATCGTGAATTTATAAAGAAATGTTGTAAGAACATAATTGGACTCGGATAGTGGGGTTGCTTAGTTATATGGGTAGTTAGTATAATGTCACTTTACTCGCATGTTATCTTTTAATTTAAAATACTTTATTGTGATATTTATCATGTATGATGCCTATATTTCGATTTACGGACCCTAATTGGGAGGAATAACTAGTAGTGCTCAGGATGGATTAGATTTTTTCGAGTGCAACTAGAGATTTAGTTTTATTGCTTTAGTAGTTTAGAATATTTATATTCCGTCGTTTTATTATGAGACAATTGTTTATAAATTTGGTGGGCCATTCGGTTCCACCGTTATTTAGGATTTTTAGTTTGAGATTTGTAGTTAGATTATTTGTTGGATATTATTCTACCTTTTGGAGTTGGATTTATTTTTGGAGTTAACATGGTGATGAATTTTATTTACGTGGATGTTTATATTTGTTGGATTTGTTCAACTTTTATGTTGTGATTTTTTTTTTCAAAGTTTCATATTTTTGTCACATGCTAAGAAGAGTATTTTATTGGTAACATCCGACGTAGGTTGGCGGCGGCGCCTGGCCAGCTCACTCGCCAAAATGGGCGGGATGTGGCAGTGTTGTTTTGGATGGTTATAGGACTTATTACAATTTTTAAAACACATGAGATGGGAGCGTAACAAAACTTTAGAAATTGAACGAAACCCAGAAAAAGGTATGGTAATGTATGAATCTTTACATAAATATATAACAAAAGTTAAATTTCACTTTTAAAAATATTTATGTGTTGATTATAACATGTTATTATATAAAAAATAATCAAAATTTGGTAAATAATGTAATGTTACCTTTCACTAACATAAAGACAACAAAATGCAAAGTATGTTAATCGTATGCCAAATTTAACAAATTTATATATGAAATCATCTACGCGACGACACGAGTCGGATGATATTTTGTTATAATTTTATATAAAAATTTATGATTTTTTTAAAGAATTCAACTAATTAATTCAATGAAATGTCTGTTTTTCGCCAAAAAACTTGATAGTTTGTTAAGTTTTGGACTAAAATGAATGAACTCGCGAATTTTACGGTTTTATGTATCAGTTTGCATATTTCCCACCCTGAAGTAGCAAAAAAAAAAAAAAATGATTTCGAGGGATTAAATCGTCAATAACTTTATAAAAACATGGGCTCTCCTTCCCCGTCCTATACAAGACCACACCTGAAGGTCGGTCTCTCTCTCTCTCTCTCTCTCTCTCTCTCATGGCTAGAATGTCAGAACCACTCATTATTGGGAGGGTAATTGGAGATGTTCTTGATCCGTTCATCCCAAGTATACCAACTACGATCACTTATTACAACCGGACAGTGTGCAATGGATATGAGATCTACCCTTCGAGTGTTACCAATAAACCAAGGGTTGAGGTACACGGAGGTGACTTCCGAACTTTCTTTACACTGGTATATTACTTTTTTTGTCTTTCTTCTTCTCTTGTTATGTTATACAAAAGATCAAGCAAAAAATATTTTGAGTGATGTTTTACTATGTTGAAGGAAAAAAAAAATTAAATACACTTTCTAGGTTTTACATTCCTTCATCATTTTGATTAGGGTTAACAAATCAAGTTCACATATATATATATAGATATTTTGACAGTTAATGCCTTAAAATTAGTTCATTCTTCAATGCAGTTGATGACAGACCCAGACGTTCCAGGCCCTAGTGATCCTTATCTACGGGAACACTTGCATTGGTAATCACTCAAAGCACCCCTTTATAAGGCGGATAATGTAATTTGGTTCACAACATTTCGGATTGCTTTTTTTTTTTTTTTTATAATTTTTTAGAATTAATTGGCATTTTTTTCTCTAAATGGTTAGAAACTGAGATAGATTTGATTTTTGATCAGTTGAATCTGAAAAGACTTTATAAGTTTCATCAAGAAATTTTAATTAAAAAAATCATCTGTTTCACAATCAAACTTCGGATATACTTTAAACGATTTGCCTTAAATAAACAAATATTAGTTTACCTAACAAAAAGTTAAAAATGCAAATAGTTACAACATCATAATTATATACGCATACATTATCACCAAATACTTTGTTAGAGATGGATATGTACAATATTGATCTCCGTCACATTTTGGTAAGAGCATTCACAATGGTGGAATTAAAGGACACATAAACAGTTAAAGTTACAAATTAAAAAGTTTGCAGTGGTGGACGAAAGTTAACAAATTTGGTATGAAAAAAGGTAAAGGTTCTCTAATTTTATTGAAGGGCAAATAAATTTGTAAAATTTTCTACGAACTTCATTTGTTCGTAGGAATTTCGACGAACTTATGAAGTTCGTAGAAAATATAAATACTCATTTTCATTTTTTATTTGGGTTCCTACTAACTATATTAATTCATAACAACTTTCTACGAACTAATATAGTTTGTAGGAACTTTAAATCTCAAACTTAACCACTTTTTATCTTTCATCACTGCAGCTCCGCATTGCAACGAAAGGTGTACTGACCTTTTTGATTTGCAAATATACTTTATAAGAGCATTCCCCACTACGAATGCTCTAATAAAGCACAACTTCTAAATTTTCTTGTGGATACACTATTTAGGTAGCTGAAGAACAATTAATAATAATTGTAGAGTTCTATTAAAACTGAAATTTTGACATAATTTTTTTACTGCAATCATACATCGCACCGTGATATTGGTAGATTCCCTTATTCCACTGGAGTGGATTCCACAAACTAATCAATAGAAACCCTTCACCTAATTCAGTATCTCCGCTTTCGGTAAAAACTTCGATTCCAATGGCATTTTTGATAATTGCATCCCTCTTGAAGATGCATTGCACATAACATTTTCTTGTTTAAATTTAATTATATAATATGTTTCAAGATAATATATTTATAGAATCTCCAATTATAATTCAATTCTAATATTTGTGTTTAATTTTAAATTCGTTTTCAGAAAGAACAAAAAAAAAAATCTGCGACAAGAAAAAATCAATTGAAATAACTAAAAGACTGTCAGTCAGTCTGGTGCAAGAAGTACAACTAGGGCTAAACTGTATCTAGATACTTCTAAAAGGAAAACTAGGGTAACCTGGATCTTTGTAAATCGAGGAAAAACAACAGAAAGAGGGAGGGGGGGGGGGGGGGGGGGGGGGGGGGGGGGAAATTAAATGAGGATGATAATAAGAATGAACCACATGAATATATATATATATATATATATATATATATATATATATATATATATATATTTTTCTCTTTTAATGTTTAAAGTAAATTACCCGCACTTCAATATTTGGTTGTTTGTAACCGAGAAAGATGAAGATCTAACAGTTCATTTGGACTGCAACCACTTTTCAGGATGGTCACAAACATTCCAGGAACTACAGATGCAGCTTTTGGTAAGTTGTATATATATAGGGTTGCCTATTAGCACTCTTAGAGCATCCACCGAATGCTCTAGAAAAGCAATTTTACGGAACCAATTTGCAAAAATTCATTCATATTTGGTGAAGGCTACAGTGGTGAAAGTCAAAAAATTTGTAACTCTAATTCCTAGGGACTATTATTGTTGGTAGGAGCTAAAAGTCCATTTCTTACGAACAACATTTGTTCGTAGGAACTCACATATACAATAAAAATAATTATTTATATTTCCTACGAACTTCTGTTCTTCGTTGAAATTAATACGGACTTCAGAAGTTCGTAGGAACTGTTTGCAAATTCCACATCCATTTTGTAACTTTAGATAACGACTACAGAACGAGGTAAAGAATTTGTTGTAAACTACCCACCATTGCAGACCGGAGATTTTGTAAATTTACAAAAAAATTTGACATTATGCATCCCCATTGTGGATGCTCTTATGCATCCCCATTGTGGTCCTACTCAAGTTCCTTCTCATCTTTGATGAGAATTTGTTTACTGTTGAGCTAAAAAATATATTTTTTAAAAGTTATAAAAACGATTGTTATTTTTATCCACTACAAACTCAACCCTTCTAAAATATGATAAAGCATGATTATTTTCTACAAACACGATCAAATTAAAAAAAAAAAAAAATGAAATGATTTTTTATGTTTTAATTGAGTCATGTTCGTATTAGGTAAAACAAAAAAATTTTATCGTGTTTGAATTGGTTAGTATTTTCGGTTAGGTAAAAAAATACAATTAATTGAGCCGTGTTCGTGTTATATAAAAAAAATTATTCGTATTAGATACAAAAAAATTCAAGTCATGTCAATCGCAATATATAAGTGTCGTGTTCTTGTTAAGTTAACAAAAAATCAAGTCATGACACAATATGTATTAATATTTATATTAATATAATTTGATCATGTTTACTAATAAAAAATATAATACAATTAAAATTCCATGAACCAAATAAAACACATGTAATCTTATTTTTTTACCTAGTACAAACACGACCAAAATAAAATCAATGCGACACAAATATATTTCGTTTCGTATTTTAATTTGATCGTGTTTGTGTCTTGTTAAAGAAAAAGAAAAATAATTTTGTATCGTGTTTGTACTAGGTAGAAAAATAATTTTGTGTCGTGTTGATTTTATTTTTACCTAAAACGAAACACGACTCCTATAAAAGTGGAGAAATACTTCTTGCACCGATTTGAACGTCACACGTTCGTTAAATTTTATTTTGATCCCCTTATATCTTGTATTTTTCATGATTAAAATTTTATATTGGGTCGTGTTTGTGTTTGTTAAAAAAATTTAAAAGAAATCATGTTGTGTCGCTTTAATTGGGTCGTGTTGTATCCAACTTCCGTTGGGTCGTGTTTGCATTTGATATAAAAAATTATGTCGTGTCAAGTAAAAGAAAAATCGTGTAGTTTCATATTTTAATTTGGTGATGTTCTTATTTGGTTAAAAAGAATTTGTATTTATTAATTTTAATATATATATATATATATATATATATATATATATATATATATATATATATATATATATATATATATATATATATATGTGTGTGTGTGTGTGTGTGTGTGTGTGTGTGTGTGTGTGTGTGCGCGCGCTCGCGCGTGTGTATCAAGGGGGTATACAATTTATATAGAACGTTAAAATCATTTTTTATTGATAAAAATATGTATTTACTGATCCGTACATGACCCAATGTGTATTTATTGATAAAATTGTGTATTTATTAAACGTTTTAATTAGATCGTGTATTTATTGACAATTTACTCATTAATTGATTTACACTTTCTTTTGTAATCCTCCCCATCAGTCAATTGGAGGATGAAGTAGGCGTGGCCTAGGTCAATGAAGTCAATCTCCCCATTTGGTCTCCACATTTTCATAATTTTCTCATGGATAAATTTCCTTTATGGTCGGGGTTACCCAGAACCTTAACTATGAGAGATTCACTCAATTTTTTTAGCCAACACAAACGCAATCTAATTACAAAATTACACGATACGAGCTGACATGAAATTTAATTTTTTATCAAACAAAATTAAAATGTGAGATGATACGAGATGATATGAAATTCGTACACGATCCAATTAAAATGTGACACGACACATCACGATACGTAATCTTTTTTTTAATAAGACACGACCTAAATAAAAGCGACGCCATACACCCCGACACAAAATTTTATTTCTTAACTAATACGACACGACATAAAATCTTATTTTTTTTTATCTAGCACGATCTAATTAAAACGTAACACGATACGAATGAAATAAAGTTTTTTAAACTAGTATTGAAATAAAGTCTTGTGAAGTTTTGCGTGTCGTGTTACTTTTTTTTACGTCGTGTTTATGTTACGTAAAAAATGAGATTCCATATCGTGTCGTGCCACTTTTATTTGAGTCGTGTTTGTGTTAGTTAAAAATGAGATTTCTTGTTGTGTCGTGTTACGTTTTAATTAGATCGTGTTATTTAAAAAAATGAAAAAAGATTTATGTCGTGTCGTGTCACTTTTGAAATGTGTTTGTTAAAAAATAAAATTTTGTGTCGGGGCGTATCGTGTCGCTTTTATTTGGCCGTGTCTTGATAAATAAATAAAATAAGATGGGAGCTTTGTGATATTTGTTTTGTTTTTAAATAGTTAACATAAATTTGGAAGAAGATTTGAATTTTATTGTAAGGATAGATTTGTCATTTTATCATGAATTGGTGTGCCACCAAATTTTGATGGAGCGGCAATAGCCTCTCTCTCTCTCTCTCTCTCTCTCTCTCTCTATATATATATATATATATATATATATATATATATATATATATATATATATATATATATATATATAGGGAAATGATCAAATGGGGTCTTAGTTTGAGGACCCTGAATGAGGATCATTTTTTTAAAATAGTAAAAAATATATTTTGTAGTTGATTTTTTTTTATGTTTTTTAAACATTTCAATATGACCATAAAAAAATAATCAGCTCAAAATGAATTTTTTTGCTATTTTAAAAAAATCGGTCAAACTTTGTCAGTTTGTAAATTGTTTTTAAGTTGGTAAAAACTCATAAAGTTTGACCGATTTTTTTAAAATAGTAAAAAAAATTATTTTGAGTTGATTTTTTTTATATGGTCCTACTGAAATATTTAAAAGCTATTTAAAAAAACTTAGCCCATTTTTTTTTTTACTATTTTATCAAAATTGGTCCGTGCCAGCGCAGCGGTACGCAAACAAAGGTCCTCATGAGATCCTCTCTCTCTCTCTCTCTCTCTCTCTCTCTCTCTCTCTATATATATATATATATATATATATATATATATATATATATATATATATATATATATATATATAAATTCTTGCTCTTATGCGGATTACTCTGCATTTTAAGAATGCGGACCCGGTATGTGTCACCAGGCGGTGAGCCCAGAAAAGTGAGAGAGTGTGCCTATAATTTAGGCAATAATTTCTAGACGCATGGTTAGGTAACACATGTCCGGTCGGCATTCTTAAAATGCGGAGTAGTCGGCACAAGAACACCACTGTGTGTGTATATATATATATATATATTCACACACACACAGTGTTATTCTTGTGCGGATTAGTCCGCATTTTAATAATGCAAACGGGACATGTGTCACCTGGCGGTGGCTCAGAAAAGAGAGAGAGTGTGCCTATAAATTAGGGGATAATTTTTAGGCGCACCATTATGTGACACATGTTAGGTCCGCATTCTTAAAATGCGGACTAGTCCGCACAAGAGCATTATTATATATCAGTGCTGCTCTTGTGCGAACTAGACTACATTTTAAGAGTGCGGACCGGACATGTATCACCTGACGGTGACCCCAGAGGAGTGAGAGAGAGAGTCCCTATAATTTAGGCGATAATTTCTAGGTGCACCACCAGATGACACTTGTTCGGTCCGCAGTCTTAAAATGTGGACTGGTATGCACAAGAGCAGTACTGTATATATATATATATATATCCTCTCCTGTAAAGACTCCTTATGGTGCAAACCCCCGGTACATGCCATTTTTTTAAAATAGTAAAAAAATGATTTTTTTTACGAAACTTCATGGATATAATCTCCACAGTGAGAAGACCATCTACAATTTTTTTCATCAAAAAATTCAATAAAAAAAACGTTGAGATGAGGTGATATGTAAAAAATTAGTATAAATATGCATTTTCGACCGTTCAAATGTTGGTGATCATCTCACCCACTTTTTGATTGAATTTGTTAATGAAACTTCATGGATATGATCTCGATAGCGAGAAGAAAACATCCATTGAGTTTTATCAAAATATTCAATTAATAAAGCGGCTGGCGCCGACCCAACATTTCAATGGTTGAAAATGCATATTTATACCATTTTTTTTACATATCACCTCATCTGAATGATTTTTTATTCAATTTTTCGACGAAAAAGGTTGAAGATGATCTTCTCACCATGAAGATCATATCCATGAAGTTTCATAAAAAAAATCATATTTTTACTATTTAAAAAAAATGGTATGTACCGGGGCCTGCACTATAAGTAGTCCTTACAAGAGACATTATATATATATATATATATATATATATATATATATATATATATATATATATATATATAGGGAAAGGATCAAGTGAGGTCCCAGTTTGAGGATCCCGAATGAGGACCATTTTTTTAAAATAGTAAAAAAAATATTTTAGGGCTGATTTTTTTTTTTTTGATTTTTAAACATTTCAATAGGATCATAAAAAAATAATCAGCTCAAAATGATTTTTTTTGCTATTTTAAAAAAATCGGTCAAACTTTGTTAGTTTTAAAGTTGTTTTTAAGTTGTTAAAAACTGACAAAGTTTGACCGATTTTTTTAAAATAGTAAATAAATTCATTTTGAACTGATTTTTTTAAAATAGTAAATAAATTCATTTTGACCTGATTTTTTTTATATGGCCATACTGAAATGTTTAAAAATTGTATAAAAAAAATTAGCTCAAAAATATTTTTTTTACTATTTTATCAAAATTGGTCCACGCCAGCGGTATGCAAACAGAGGTCCTCATGAGATCCTCTCTGAGAGAGAGAGAGAGAGAGAGAGAGAGTACTGTTCTTGTGCAGATCAGTTCGCATTTTAAGAGTGCGGACCGGACATGTGTCACCTGGCGGTGAGCTCAGAAATGACAGAGTGTGCTTATTATTTAGCCGATAATTTCTAGAGTCATCGCTAGGTGACACGTGTCCGGTCCGTTCTCTTAAAATGCGGACTGGTCCTCACAAGAGCATTATTATATATATACAGTAATGCTCTTGTGCGAACAAATTCTTATTTTCAGAGTGCAAACCAGACATGTGTCACGTGGCTCCAGAAAAGAGAGAGAGTGTGCATATATATATATATGTGTGTGTGTCACCAACCGTCAAGTGACACATTTTCGGTCCGCACTCTTAAAGCTATTGTGAATACCTGTCCACATTTTAAGAGTGCAGACCGAAAATGTGTCACTTGATGGTTGGTGACACACACACACACACACACACACATATATATATATAAAGAGAGAGAGAGAGAGAGCCGCTCTCATGAGGTTCCCCAGTTTGAGATCCCCGAATGAGTTCTATTTTTTTGAAATAGTAAAAAAAATATTTTTGGACTGATTTTTTTATAGTTTTTAAACATTTCAGTAGGGTCATATAAAAAAAATCCGCTCAAAATAATTTTTTTTACTATTTTAAAAAAATCGGTCAAACTTTGTCAGTTTTTAACACCTTAAAAACTGACACAGTTTGATCGATTTTTTTAAAATAGCAAAAAATATTATTTTGAGCTCATTATTTTTTTATGGTTCTACTGAAATGTTTAAAAATCATAAAAAAAAAAAATCAACCAAAAATATTGTTTTACTATTTTAAAAAAATGAATTTCATTGAGGAAGCTCAAACTGAAACCACACTTGATCATTTCCGTATATATATATATATATATATATATATATAAACGAATGTACAATTGTATTTAATGTGAGTTTTGTTTTTTGTTAAACAGGAAGGGAGGTGGTGAGCTATGAGACACCAAGGCCTAACATAGGTATACATAGATTTGTATTTGTTCTGTTCAAACAAAGAAGAAGACAGTCAATTAGCCCACCTTCTTCGAGGGATCATTTTAGCACTCGAAATTTTTCTGCCGAAAATGATCTTGGCCTCCCTGTTGCTGCTGTGTTCTTTAACTCGCAAAGGGAAACTGCCGCAAGAAGGCGTTAACCCTAGCCCTAAAAAAACTTTTGTTCGATTATAATTGGGACCTGTTCTTGATTTTAAAATAATAAACTATTGGCTGCTTATCCAAGAGGATTCACTTGTAATAATCGTATCGTAAGTAACACACACACACACTCACTCACACACACTCTCTCTCTCTCTCTCTCTCTCTCATTTTTTCAAAATTAAGATAATTTAAATATAGTTATTTAAAGTGTTCTACTTTAAATAACTTATCGTGGTTCACATAAGAATTTGAATTTGATAAAAATCTTTTAGATAAATTATTTAAATATTAAAATTTTTGATGCTGGGTTAGTTTTATAACAAAACTCTATTGTGATGGATGGTAAAATTATATTGTAACTATCATGTACCTCGCGCGATGGGCGAATGAAAATATATGTTACGAATATTGTTCAACGAAATATATTGTTTAAATATATTCTCAAAATTATATTATTTAATTATATATAATTGACATATGTACTGACAAACTATTGATATATCGAACAATACCAATAAAAAAGTTTATCCCCATATATATATATATATATGAACCGAAAACATAATAAAACATCATTAATAAAATTTAAAATGTCTTCAAAATTCCAAGCGCCATTGCGGTCATTCAATCCTTGATCTCTATTCCTTTTTCCTGCAAATTAACGACATTTTGTTTTAAAATATAAACATGTTTTAGAAAATTTTGTACAAAATATTCAACGAAATTGAAAAATAAAATACACTCCAAACTTCTTAAAGAAAATTATTTAAGATGTAGCCGTTGAAGACACACTTTACCATTGATGATACCTTGAATGTATGGGATTCGAGATAATCAAAATCAATTTCTCATTCCTTCTCTAATCTGTCTGTTACCTTTGAGAACCATTTTTTTAAAAAATCAAAACAAATCATTTTGAGATGATTTTTTTGGGGCACTCTGAAATGTTTAGATAAAAAAAACATATTTCTTTTTAAAAAGCATCCCGTACGGGGGATCGTAATTGGTGCACATATATGAGTCTCCCCTATTAAAAATAATATTTATTTTTTAAAAAATACCTTGTGTTTGAACCGAAAAAGGTGCCCATTAAACACATTTTAATCAGAACAATAACTAAAGAGACCCAAACATCATTTCCATCAATGTTTGATTGTGGTTGTAACAACTATTTTTTTTTAAATGACTATTGTTAATACCAAAATTAGTATGCTGATATGGACGAATAATAAGGAGACACGTGTCAATCTACGTGGCACAATAGCAACGAGGAAGTTCCTTTCCACGACCAAGTCAGGTTCGCTCCGAGCAATATGGATACTCCGAGGAACTACAACGCTCCGAGGAACTCTAGTTCTCCGAGGAACTCCTGAACGACGAGCAGCAAAGGCGATCCGAGCTACATCTCGACCACAGCATTAATTACCAGATAACCAACAGTTCAATTGGTTCATTGAATGCTTATCCTTGACGCACACGCATAAGGGCATTGAATGTATTATCTTTTCATATGTATATCATTTAATGTATCACCCATTCAGATGATAGCCTCAAGGCTATAAATACATTGTATCACCCTCATTCAAGGGGACCGGAATTTCTTGATAGAACTTGTAATCGAGAATTCCCAAAATACTCAGCAATAACATAACAGTGGATGTAGGACATTCTTATAAGGCTGAACCACTTTAAAATTCTTTGTCTCATTTATTTATCTGTGATTGAATAATTAGAGCGATCTAATTTTTTACATCAACAGATTGGCACCGTCTGTGGGAAACGACTGGTAATATCGTTTTTCACCAAAAATCATTCATTATCAATGGCAGATAACCCAAAATCCAGTAATCGAAACGCTGGGAACGTTGGAAATCCTCCAAATCCCTCTATACCACCAATTATTCCAGATCTGACTGGAATGATGGCAAATTTGGCTCAGGGCCAAACCGCCATGCAAGAAACGATGCGGCAACTCATCCAAACCCTTCATGGCGGTGCACCAGTCCCTCCTGGATCACAAAACATCCAAAGAAATACCCGTGGGTCATCTTCACGAACTAGGCGTGTTAATGAGGAATCTGAAGATTTTTCTTATCAGCGTGGACGAACTTCGTCAATGCGAGCCACGGATACTGAACAACGTGTCACCCTTTCCCCAGAAAGGGCCAGCGCAGTGGAAAGATTAAGTAGAGCCTCTCCTTTTGATCGATTGGGCCCTAGGAGGAATAAAAGTCCTCTTAATGCAACGTCGAGGAGTTTTCGATGACCATCAGATATAAGGGAAGGGTCTGCCCAGTCTCGACCAGCTACTCGTCGAGATGAATTTTATAACCGACCAGCCGCTCATCAAGATAAATCCCAAGAAGCCACTTCAATGTGATCAGTTACTCGAACCAATAAGCCCGATGAAGGAAATGATGCGTGGAAAGGATCTATTCAAAGGCTGGAAGATAGATTAGGGGAAATGGCTAAGGCCAAGAATCCTTTACAACGAACCTTTGTTCGAGGAACACCTTTCGTCCAGGATATTGTCGATTTTCCAACACCGTCAAAGTTCAAAGCACCTGTCGTGACTCCCAAGTATGACGGAAAAACTGATCTTATCCTGCATATAGAACAATATCAAGCTGCGGCCGACATCTATGCTGTCCCCGACGAGATGAGATGCAGGGCATTTTTGGGAACTCTTACCGGATCCACCCAGATATGGTACAACAATCTTCCTCGGGGGTAAGATTGCAACTTTCTCTCAGTTGGCCGAATTATTCATTGGCAATTTCTGTTTTGGAGCAAAGCGAGTAAAACGAGTAGCACACTTATTAAGTGTTAGACAAAAATCTGGTGAGAGTACTCGAGATTACATAACTCGTTTCAATAACGAGAAAATAGAATTCATAGATTATGAAGAAAAGACAGCAATCACTGCCTTGATGAGTGGGTTGTTGCCTAATAAGTTGTATTACACTTTGGGCAAAGATCCACCTACAACTATGTCAGAGTTGATGGCAAAAGCGGCCAAAATCATGAATGCCGAGGAGGCTATGGCTGCGAAGAAGAATATGGATAAAGAAACCAATGTGGAAGTCGACAAATCTAAGAAGAAAGAGCATAAGGGCAATGGTGGTGACAAGCATTCCAAGAATAATAGGTCGTCATGGGAAGTCCTGAAGAAATACGATAATTATACTCCTTTGAAAATGGGTATTAATCATGTCTTGGAAGAAATCAAGAATAACAAGGAAGTGAAGTGGCCCAAGAAACTGAGGTCAGACCCTGACTCGAGAAATAGGGAAAAATATTGCGAGTTCCATAAGGATCATGGTCATATGACCAAAAATTGCATAGCTCTTCAGAACGAGATTGAAACACTCATCCGAAGAGGAAAACTAGCAAAGTCTGTTGATCGGGGAGGTGAAAGAAGACATAATGATCGAACTAGAGAGAGGTCTAGATCTCCTCGTCGAGCAGAGGAGAAAAAGAAGAGAAATCATGAAGATGATCCAGATGATGACCCCGATCTTCCCAAGAAACCAAGGCAGCCAGAACGAGAGGTATTTTCCATACGTTTTGGGTCATTTGATTGTAATGTTATTACAGGAGGAGATGCAGGAGGAGGAGATCTTACTGCAGAAAGAAAGGCTTACCTCGGAGAGGCTCAAGCTTGCTCGTACATTCAACGAATTAATCTAGCTGAAGAAGATCACCCGAGGAAGGTGAATAAGGAGAAATTGGTCATCGGTTTCTCAAAGAATGATCTTGCAGGAGTTCTTTACCCTCATGATGACCCTTTGGTGATCAAAATGAGGATGAAAGAAGTAGTGATTTCAAGGGTTCTGGTAGATAATGGTAGCTCGGCAGACATCATGTACTACTCATGCTTTGACAGTTTAAATTTGAAATTATCTCAATTGGAACCTTATCATAGACCCCTCTTGGGTTTTGCTGGCGAGAAAGTTTTTCCACTTGGGACGATCAAGTTGGATATATTCATTGGAACTTGGCCTACTTGTCGAACAGAGAGAATACGCTTCTTTGTGATGGATAAGAACGTGCAATCAGCTTACAATATCATCATGGGAAGAGTTGGTTTGAAGAAGTTCAAAGCAGTTCCATCTACAGTACATCAGTGCTTAAAATTCCCAACAAATTTCGGAGTGGGAGTTGTGAAAGGTGATCAAAAAGTAGCTCGGGAATGCTATTATTCATCTGCCGAGCAAGAGGAATTTAAAGAGTCAAGGAAAAAGACCACTACCTACCAGGTGGAGTAAGGTACAGAAATTGAAACACTTGATCCCAGAGATGAATCCCAACTTGTAAAAGGGCAGGTGGTGGAATCTACAGAAAATGTTATTCTGGACGACGAGCACCCTGAACGAGTAACCCAGATAGGTTCGTCGTTAGATGCTTCAATAAAACAGGAGTTGATAACTTTCTTGAAAAACAGGAAGAAAAATTTTGCGTGGAGTCATGAAGACATGCCAGGAATAGATCCAAACTTCTTATGTCATGAGCTCAATGTGAATAAGGAGATCAAGCTTGTAAAGCAGAGAAGAAGGGTATTTAGTCCCGAGAAGAATCAAGCTATACAAGAGGAGGTCGAGAAGCTCCAGAAAGCCCAATTCATTGAAGATGTGAAATATCCAGACTGGTTGGCAAACGTGGTGATGGTAAAGAAGAAAAATAATAAATGGAGAATGTGTGTTGATTTCACCGATCTCAACAAGGCCTGCCCAAAAGATCACTTTACATTTCCCAGAATTGATCAACTAGTGGATGCCACCTCGGGACATGAGCTGCTCAGCTTCATGGATGCTTACTCTGGCTACAACCAGATCAAAATGAAATCTGAAGACAGGGAAAGTACTTCTTTTATTACCCCTAGGGGAACTTATTGCTATAATGTTATGCCTTTTGGTTTGAAAAATGCAGGAGCGACATACCAGCGGCTGATGAACAAGGTTTTTACCGAGCAAATCAGTTGCAATATGGAAGTTTATGTCGATGATATGCTAACAAAGAGCAAGAGAGCTGCTGATCATCTAGTTGACTTAGGTCAGGCCTTTGATCAACTGGATAAATATCAAATGAAGCTCAACCCGACGAAGTGTACATTTGGAGTACGAGAAGGAATGTTCCTCGGGTACATCGTTAACCAACGAGGCATTGAGGCGAATCCAGAAAAGATCAATGCTCTTTTAGGGTTGCGATCTCCAACAACGAAGAAAGAAGTGCAGAGTCTTACAGGACGAGTTGCAGCACTCAACAGATTTGTATCTCGAGCAACTGATAGATGCCTTCCATTCTTCAAAACACTTCGAAAAACTTTCGAGTGGAATGACGAATGTGAGAAAGCCTTTCAAGACTTAAAGAAATATTTGGGAGCACCTCCACTATTGTCCAGGCCAGTAATGGGAGAAAAGTTGTACTTGTACTTGGCAGTATCAGAAATGCAGTCATCTCGGCATTGATCAGATTGGAGAATGGAGTCCAGAAACCAATTTATTACACAAGTAAGGCTTTTCGAGGTGCAGAGATCAGATACCCAAAGCTGGAAAAATTGGCATTGGCATTAATTGAAGCAAGTAGAAGAATGAGGCCATATTTCCAGGCCCATACCATCATTGTGTATACCGACATGCCATTAAGACAAGCCCTTCATAAGCCAGAAAAATCAGGAAGACTGATGTACTGGGCAATAGAGCTCGGTGAATATGATATTGTGTATGAACCCAGATCATCATTAAAAGGGCAAGCTGTAGCAGACTTTATAGCAGAATTTACATATCTGACGCCCTCGAGGAACAAAAATTGCTCGCTGATCAACCTGTGGATGTTACAGGATCAACAGACATAAGTCCAGACCAACTCCGGTTGGTAAAAGGGCGAGAAGAGATGGTCGACGAGGAGCGAAAATCACCAGAGGAGGATGAAAGAAAACAACAGATATTCCATCGAGGAGATCTGTCAGATAAGAAATTTGAAGACGAGTTACCTACATGGAGATTATATATAGATGGGTCATCTTGCACAGCAGGTTGTGGAGCAGGGATTGTTTTGAAAACCCCAGACGAGATTGATATGGAATATGCCATGCGATTCCAATTCAAAGCCTCCAATAATGAGGCTGAGTATGAGGCCATGATAGCAGGTCTTAATTTAGCCAAGGTTATGGAAGCACAACAAGTGATAGTATTCAGTGATTCTCAATTAATTATGAATCAGATGATGGGAACATACGCAGTTAAAGGAGAATTAATGGTCAAGTATCATGCAAAGGTGATGGAATTGTTGGCAGAATTTGATGCCATTCAGTTGATCAGAATACCAAGAATAGAAAATGCATAAGCAGACGCACTAGCCCGACTAGCATCAGCTACTTGTACCGAGCTGCGAAGAACGATACCAATTGAAATGCTGGAAAGTCGGAGCATAGATGAAGACCTGGCGATGAATGTTATTACCCTTGATTTGGGACCATCTTGGATGGATCCCATCAGGGCATATATTGAGGAAGGAGAATTGCCGGAGGATAAAATGGCTGCCAAGAAATTGAAGTTTAAAGCTGCTCGGTATGTACTAACTAATGGTGTATTGTATAGACGAGGAATTATGGTAGGTTTGCAGAGATGTGTACATCCCTCCGAGGTGAAAGAATTGATTGAAGAGATCCATAAAGGGTCTTGTGGATCACATGTGGCAGGTTGGACACTTTTGCAAAGAGTGATGACGCAGGGGTATTACTGGCCGACGATGAGGGCTGATTGTATAGCATATGCCAAGAAGTGTGACAAGTGCCAACGTTTTTCCTCCATCCGACGAACTCCACAAGCATTGTTGGCACCCATAACTTCCCCTTGGCCCTTTGCCATGTGGGGAATTAATCTGGTTGGACCTCTGCCAACGACCCGAGGAAGATTCAGGTACCTCGTCGTTGCAGTAGATTATTTTACTAAGTGGGTAGAAGCTGAGCCACTTATTGATATGACGTACGAGAAGGTATACCAGTTCGTTTGGAAGAACATAATTTGTCGATATGGCCTCCCTCATGCTTTCATCACAGACCATGGAACACAATTTGATAACGAGGAGTTTGCCGCCTATTGTCGTCAATCAAACATTCTGAAGTCTCATTCAGCACCAGGCCATCCTCAAAGCAATGGGCAGACTGAAGTGACGAACAGAACATTACTAAATGGCTTGAAGAAGAGGCTAAGTGATGCTAAAGCTAATTGGATTAATGAGCTACATTCAGTATTGTGGGCTTACCGAACAACACCCCGAGCAGGAACTGGAGAATCACCATATATGCTGGCATTTGGTAGTGAGGCTGTAATACCTGCCGAGTTGGGTCTTCCAACATATAGAGTGCTGAATTTCAATTCCCCAGTCAGCGACTTAATGAGAACATTGGATTTGGATATGCTCGAGGAGGTTAGAGAAGAGGCAGCCATTAGGAATGCTGCTTACCAACAACGAACAACTCTATTCTACAACAAGAGGGTGAAGAAATGCGACTTAAAAGAAGGAGATTACGTGCTAAAGAAGGTTATTCAAAAGCACAATAAATTGGAAGCAAACTGGCATGGACCATACCGAGTTACAGAAGTTGTTCGACCAGGAACTTACCGAATAGCGACTCTAGAAGGAGAGGAATTTAAGAATGCATGGAATGCTGAACACCTACGCAAGTATTATCAGTGATGTAAAATGTAAAGAAGTTTCATCAATATGAATAAAACAATGATGTTTCTCCATCTTCTTTCTTTTTATCGAAAGTTTTTCGGGGAATACTAGTGTACAACACTACACTGTTCAGCAATAAAAGCAACACCGATAGTTCAAACCCACGACCAACTCCGGTTGGTAAAAGGGCGAGAACAAACTATACTCCTTTGGTTAGGAGGCGTACACTCGCGTGACCAACTCCGGTTGGTAAAAGAACGAGTGGACACGATAGTTCGAACTCAGACCAACTCCGGTTGGTAAAAGAGCAAGAACACCATACTCCTTTGGTTAGGAGGCGTACACTCGCGTGACCAACTCCGGTTGGTAAAAGAACGAGTGGACACGATAGTTCGAGCGTGACCAACTCCGATTGGTAAAAGAGCGAGAACAAACCATACTCCTTTGGTTAGGAGGCATACACTAGCGTGACCAACTCCGGTTGGTAAAAGAGCTAGTGAACACGATAGTTCGAGCGTGACCAACTCCGGTTGGTAAAAGAGCGAGAACAAACCATACTCCTTTGGTTAGGAGGCTGACACTGACTTAGACCAATTTTGGTAAAAAGGCAAGTGGTACAATACGTTCCTCGAAGAACAAAATATTCCAAACTGAACCAAGTATGGTTGATCGGGGATAAAAACCCACAAACCATAGTTGGTCGACAAGGAGAGTTTATCGACCTTGATTGGTTGGTAAAAGAGCGAGAACAAACCATACTCCTTTGGTTAGGAGGCTGACACTGACTCAGACCAATTTTGGTAAAAAGGCAAGTGGTACAATACGTTCCTCGAAGAACAAAATATTCCAAACCGAACCAAGTATGGTTGATCGGGGATAAAAACCCACAAACCATAGTTGGTCGACAAGGAGAGTTTATCGACCTTGATTGGTCGGACACATTTTAAAGACAAAAATTTACCAAGTATGGTTAGTTGGGAATAAACTCTCACTAACTATAATTGGTCGACGAGCACAATTTAACAACCTTGGTTGGTTGGAAAAATTTTAAACATTTTTATACTCAAGTGATCGAGCAACATTATTGATACTTGTAACTTTTTATTACTAAGTTGGTCGATGAACCACACAATATTGTTATACAAAGCACATGACAAAAGCAATACAAATTTGCAAACAAAAATGAAACTCTTTCATTTAATTCAAAATAAATTACAAGTTACATTGATGATTACACGGATATGTATACTAACTGTTATATAAAAAATTCCTATTCTATTGGTTTTTTCCCCTCAGCCTTCGATACAGGTTCCTCGCCAGCAGGCGGATCATTTAAGGTCTGAGGAGAGTTAATGAAGTTCAAGTCCTTCAGCATCCTAACGTTCATTACAGAAGGTTGATCTAGAAGATGCTCAGGACGAGATACCTCAAACTGGGAGTGAAGACTGTAATCACCTAGGTATTGTGCAATTAAGCTTCGAGGAATGGCTCGAGCTGGGATCCATTCCATTTCTAAATTAAACGGTGCCACAGGCAAGTCAAGTACCCCAGGATCATAATAGTCCCACAAATAATGTCCCTGTTCAAGTTTCAACACGCATAAGGCATTCAGCCAGCCTTGTTTATAGCCCTCATTATTGGCATTCTGGATACGAGCATCTAAATGGAATAGTGCCTCGTTGTACCCAGCCATCCAAAATTCCCTGGGCTGTTTATGGAATTGGAAAGTTAGTCTCTCCAACTGCTCGTGAAGGTTTTTGACAAAAATTTCCTTACTCTCTAAAGCAGACTTCGTCGCAGTAAGTTGATCCTCCAAAGTTTGGATTTTCTTGGACATTTCAGACAAAACCCGATCTTTTGCATTCAATTGGAATGCTTGAGTTTCCAATGTTGATTGAGTACGAGATTCTTCAACAGAACGACGAAGAGTTCTTGATCGACCCCGAGCAGGTGGAGTATTTTGTTCCTCGATAATATCCTGGATAACTCTTCCTCGTCCACGAGAACCCCTTCCTCGTCCCCGAGTAGTAGTAGAAGTGCTCGACCTTCTCAGGGTGTCCAACTCTTGCCTTAATTTGGCATTCTCAACCTCTAGAAAGGAAAATCCCTCATCAGTCACTGGGATTACAGCTGTTGAAGAAGAAGCTGCAGACTTATACTGTGCTATTTCTTTCTGCAAATTGTTATTTTCTTGCTCCAGCAGCTCGGCAATTTGTCTGCAAGCTTCAACTTCACCCTTTAGGGTTCTCTCCTTGACCTCGTACCCAACAAGGATCTTTTTGTGGCCTGTCTCGGCAGAAAGCTGTTGATACCTCTTCTCATACCCCTCATGGAACAGGGCAGTTGATTCATTGTGTTGATTCTGAAGATCTTCTAAGGAACAATGAAGTTCCTCAATCAATTCGTAGTACGCCACATTGTTGCCTACAGCTCGGTCAAGTAAACCCTTCAGGTATTGATAAGCCTCAATTGCCTGCTCAGAAGCATCATGACCAAGGATATCAGCAACTTCAGATGCACTTAGGTCTGTATGACCAGCCTTATAATATTCATGGCATTGCTGCATCAGCTTTGTATCATTGGTAGATATCAGTTCCATTCTAGCCATAAACTAATAAAGAAGAGAAAGCAAGAGTTAATAGAAAAATAGACAGAGCATCAACAATATAGAGGAACAAAAAGATGTGATTTTATTATATCATAAAAAAGAGTACATCGTTCAGAATATAAAATACAAGTAAAAGAAAAACAGAAAGAGAATACCGAACAACTTCACACCTTTTCCTTGTCTCCCAAGAGTTTCTCGGGAGGCTGGGACGAGGAGCTTGGTTGCTCGGTGGGAACAATGATTTGATTAGCAGAAGCTGGGACTTGTTCAGGAGGAGGAGGTAGAGACGAAATCTCCTCGGTAGCTGTCTGATTGGGTTGTGGAGCAAGGACTAGATCACCCACTGTCATTGAAGACTCCTCGGATGCCGCTTCGTCTTCATCCTCATCTTCAATCACAGGAGGAGGGCCGGGAAGATGTTGTTGAAATAGTTCAGAGTCCTCGCTCACCTTCATTTCTTGCAACTCAGCAACCCAACCATCCTGGAAGTACTTCAAACTCCCATACTTCACCTGGGCCATCATCGCTGCTACCCCTCTGTCCCATCCTTTATCCCATCCAGTTCGGAATGATTTTTTCACAGCCGTTTTTCTTTTCATTTTCTCCGAGGAGAGCTTCTCGAACAGAAGATCCTCGGTGGCTTTCAACTTGGCCTCCACCTCCTCCTTCTGGCGATTTACTTCTCGCAGAAGGGTCAACTCTTCCTCAACCGATTTAAACTTATTTTTAAGCTCCCCAAATCCTGTGAGCTTCTCGGCATATTTTTTATTCTCTCTCTCCAAATTCTTCACTTTATTGTCCAACTGAACCTTCTCTGCCTCAGACGCAGTCAACTTCTTTTCCCATTCACCCCTGTCCTCGTCGTATTTTTGACGGGATTCCTTCAGAGATTGGGCCAAACCCTGGAAAGCATCCTCTACTCCGGACGAGGAGCTTGAAGCTTTGAGCGCTTCATCTTTCTTCACTATGGTGTTAAAGCAACTCACCAGCTGAAAAAGAAGGCAATGATAAGTCAGTGCCGAGATACATATATTAACTGAAAGAAAGAGAAATTCAGGATACGAGAAACTTACTGAAGCAATGTGACGAGTAGCTAGGGATGTCAGCATATTCCTGGACATGTTTTCTTCAATTCCTTGATCTTCAGGAATAGTCCAAGTCTTTACCGAGCTCATTGCAGAGCTCGGAGGAATGATGGTTGGAACTCCAGCTCCACTAGCTTGGAGTTGGGGAATGGTTTCAGAAAAACTGACCGAGGAGGATTTCTTCAATCTCCTCGATGGCACTTCAGCAATCTCAACCAAATAAAAACTTTTGGTTGGAGAGATGGTAATTACTTCTACAGGAGCATCCTTCTTACTAGGAACCACCGGGGGCTTCTCGGCAGCCTTCTGAACAGCAACAGAAGGGTAACATCCACTTTCTTTGTCCCCTTTGGGATGTCAACCTTGTTTCTCTTTCCATCGCCAACTGAGGAGGTCTCCTCGAAGATAGCAGGAACTCTTCTCTTGCCCATATTCTGACTCAAAGGAATGTGAGAGTCTGGTGAAGAATCTTTAGAAGCTGGCAATGGTTCACTAATGCTAACCACAGGACGAGCAGTAAAGGAGGATGTATAGCTCCTGTACTGCAGCAAGTATGAAGCAGACCTGACGTGCTCGTCTGCAACCTTCTGATGCAAACTCCAGATATGTTTCAAATGCTTTATACTAACTTCTGATTCTTTAGGAGTTTTTCTCTTGCTGTCAACTGCAAACAAAAAATATTGAAATGTCAATCATGCATTTATTCAAACATAATGAAATCACAATTTCAGAAATAGAATAAAACGAAAATAACCTATCCCATTGCCATATGGAGGGCATTTGGGACCTTCATACACTTCGTCTCCAACCAAAAGGGCATATTGCCAATTTTTTATAACTACCCCATGTTCAAAATAATCCATGTTGGCATCAGGGAGATTGACTACTAAAGCCCTATTCAAAAACCTAGTTTTTAAATAATAAACATTGTCTAGAATAGCCCATCTATAACAGTACATAATCTCAGGAATTCCTATGCGAGTTTCATGAGTTTGATTTAACCTATGCACCCCATTAACTATTCTCCATGTATTGGGGGCTATTTTTGCAGGAACAATATCGAAGTATTGACAGAACTCTAAGCATAAAGGGTTTGGTGGAAAAGAAAATCCACATTCAGCAATAAAAAGGCTGGGGAACCAATGTCCCTCAGCCAAACGAAAGTAGTTTTGAGGTTCAGAAAGATCCTCCAAAATTACCCAAGAAGGAATAGAGAAATCAGAACGGAATTTCTCAAGAGATTCAATAATATAAACCATGATGAATAAAAGAAGAAGGAAGAAAAGCTTACAGCGAAAAAAAAAGATCTGTTGACAACGAACGAAAATAAGGATGAACGCACAAGAGAAAGAAAGCCTATGGAAAACTCGAAAGCAGAAAATTGGAAAAGGTAGAAGACGGTATGATTGCCTAAGAATCTTAAATACTTTGCCTTGGGAAACGGCGAAAGAAATGATTACAAAAAAGAAATTATTACGCCACCGGCGGCTAAAAGGACAAAAAGTGCACGAAGATCGAAGCGCTTATGAAAAGGCAAAAAGGTGGATTCTGCGAATTTGGAAGGAAGTTTAAATACGAAGAAAATGCTCCTAAAACCCAGGAAGGTCATTTAATATTGCCATATACCGAGAAAGAACCATATTCCTCAAAGTTCGAAATATAAAACATTGGGGGCTTCTGTTGATACCAAAATTAGTATGCTGATATGGACGAATAATAAGAAGACACGTGTCAATCTACGTGGCACAATAGCAACGAGGAAGTTCCTTTCCACGACCAAGTCAGGTTCGCTCCGAGCAATATGGATACTCCGAGGAACTACAATGCTCCGAGGAACTCTAGTTCTCCGAGGAACTCCTGAACGACGAGCAGCAAAGTCGATCCGAGCTACATATCGACCACACCATTAATTACCAGATAACCAACAGTTCAACTGGTTCATTGAATGCTTATCCTTGACGCACACGCATAAGGGCATTTAATGTATTATCTTTTCATATGTATATCATTTAATGTATCACCCATTCAGATGATAGCCTCAAGGCTATAAATACATTGTATCACCCTCATTCAAGGGGACCGGAATTTCTTGATAGAACTTGTAATCGAGAATTCCCAAAATACTCAGCAATAACATAACAGTGGATGTAGGCCATTCTTATAAGGCTGAACCACTTTAAAATTCTTTGTCTCATTTATTTATCTGTGATTGAATAATTAGAGCGATCTAATTTTTTACATCAACAACTATATTATTTAACGTATACTTGATAATTTGCAGAAATAGTCAATCTCAAAGAGCGCATTCGATTCTATATGTAGTTAAACATATATATAACTTTGGCATGAAGAACATATTTTTGGTTTTCGAAACATGCATCGCCCTAAGACCAAAATGGGATTATTAATGCAAATAAAGGCAAACGATATTAAGAATGTTCTAAAAGATAAAAAGTACAAAGTGTGTTATCTAAAAGCATAGTAAACTGTTAATTAAAAGGAGACTCACAGACACTAACTAACATGGCCACAAACTTAAAATGAACCTCAAATTTCTCCTTCTAATGGACACGACATTCAATTAACACCTACCGTCCAACTCCGTTAATTTTTGGAAGAAAACATTGGGAACTACACATGATCATATTTGAGGGTATTTTTGTCAAAATGAATATAAAATTTCAAATAAATGAACATTGCATAATACTTATTTTTAAAAGTACTTAAAATTCTAGAAATAAAAAAAAACATGTTAAAAATATTCCTAATTTAAAAAAACTTATTTCCTATATAAAAAAAGTTCTAATAGATAAGAAAACAAATTTCCAACAAAAAACATATTTTCAATTAAAAAAAAGATTTCATATTAAAATTAGGAAATTACTAAAAAAATCTACATAAAATCTGGATAATATTTTTAAAATTTATGCAATAAACTGAATAAATTCTTTAAAGAGCTTAAAAAAATAATGCGAAAAAACTATTTCCATTAAAAAAGTAGGCATCCAATTAAAAACGAATTTCTAATAAAAAATAGAAACAATATTCAACAATTACTGAAAATCTAGAAAATACGTAAAAACAGAAAACATAAACAAAAATATGGAAAATACATTAAAAAAATAGAAAAAATATTCAAATAGTAGATAAAAAAATTTTAAAAAAAAATTGCAAACTCAATAAACATTATAAAAATTTTGAAGAAATACTGCAAAAAATGAATTTCCAATTACAAAATATATTTCCAATAAAAAACCAAATTTCTAATAAAACCATACAAAATTCAATAATTAAAAAAAATTAAAATGTATAAAAAAATAGAAAATATATTTAAAAAAATAATAAAAAAGAAAAACAATTTCCAAAAATAAAGATTCTAACCATGATAAAAAAAAAATATTGGTAAAAGATTTCTTGCAAAAAAAATGTTTTCATCCCAAAAAAAAAAATTATAAAAAAATAAAAAAGATTTCCAGAATTTTTTTTTTTATAAAAAATAACTCTTCTTTAATAGATAAAAAAAATTATCATCAAATTTGAGTTAAAAAATAAAAAATCTTTATCCAACAATTTAAATATAAAAATCTGAAAATTTGGATTAAAAAAGCATCAATCTAAAATATATGCAAGAGTGTGAACTTGTCCAAAATCGTCCATGGTTCGACCAGGATTTATTCTTTATAGAGACATATGTGATTTGAGGATAGTTTTTTTTCTTAAACATCAATACATATTTCGTTAAAAACTCCTTCCAACTGTCATCAAATTACAAAATTCTTAACACCATTAAAAATTGAAATTAAATCTATACGGTAAAGATTAAAACATACCTAGCTACCGATAAATGTCGTTGCCGACCACCTCCCCTCGCCGAAGATTCTTCACCGTTAAACTCGTCGAATAATCATACGAATTTCTCAACTCTCTTAACCTCACTCAGTTTCTTCACCGCGGTTTCCAATTATCCCCACTTTTACCATATAAATTTGTATATTCGCATATAAATTTAAGTCCCTCTATGAAATTTAAGTCAAAATCAGGTACATGATACATTTTATTTAGATTAATAATAAAGTTGTATATCAACGGCATAAAATGGCATTTGACAACAATAAAAAGAAGAATACACAATATATGTCTTGATGTGAGCACAATATTAGGACTAACTGAGGTGTGAGGTGTCAAATGATCAGCATTCTTGCACAAATAATATCACATTCAAAAGGTGTTGGGTTGTGGCATGTATTTGAAGAACACTACAAAAGGTATAAAAGCTCGTTATTAACGTTGACAATGGGACACTGGTTAAAAAACAAAGCAATATTAAGACAACATGCAAGTTATGATTTTTTGGCAAAATTTTGTTTACCTGGAGACCGACTCGAGTTGATCGGGAAATGGGCCTTTTCTTACCCTTATCTTTGTTCGCGGCGGCTGTTGTTTTGCCCGCTAAAAGCCCCATGCCTCCCTTCCCCGCCATTTAATTTTGGTTTTTCCAAAAAAAAAAATCAGAAGGATTAATTGATCACAGTAACACACAATCGGATCCTTTCTCACATTATATATAGTAGATTATTATCCATCAAATAATTTGTATTCAACACAATATATTGGGCAAGAGGGAGAAAATTACGATATTCCAACATTATTATTTTTTGTCAAATTAATGAAGGTTATGGTGGAGCAATCATCAAGATGATTCAAAGAGATTTCTAATAAAACTTGATCAATGAATTGAATCAGGGTAAGTTTTATTTTCTATCATTTAGGCGTATTTTGTGAAAACATTAAGATCCAATATCATTTTTATTAAGAATAGTTGTATGATAAATGTTAATCAAATTAATACATTCTTAATTAATATTATGGTATTCTTAAGTAAGTTTTTACTTGTGGTATCAGAACTAAATTTTAAAATCTTATGATTTTCCTTTAATGATGTTTGTCTATAATGAAATCTGCATTAAATTTCTTTTGTATACATGGAACTTTCTGCGATATTTTTCTTTTATCATTAAATTTGTTCGAAACGTATGCCTCGGACAATCTTGGACATATTTCTTATGTCTCCAATGCTCGATGGTTGGAATTAAAAGTCACCACTTGCTCAAAATTTTATGAAACTCACATGGTCGATTGGAAATGTTGAAATAAACAAAGCCCATTGAGCACAATTGACATCGCGTTACTTTTGCATTTTTGACACCGTTTATGCCCTTAAAATTATGTTTTTATCGTTTTTGGTAATAATGTTGACATCGATATCTCACTCCATAAAATTAATATTTTAATTTTGCAAATTGTTTTGATATCCAGGAGCAATTCTTTACATCCCTCTGGTGATAACTCAAATTTTCTATTTTTGACAAAAATTGTGATTTTTCCAAATATTGTGTATTTTTTCACAACGGGGGCTATTTTCTTTATTCACGTTGATTCTAATATTCATTTTTATGATAAATTAGATGTCAAACATAGACTATAATTCATATTTGTGAATATTTGATGCATGATTAAGTTTTATTGCTAATAATCATGTTTGAGTTGAATTTGATGTCAAACACATGCTATAATTCGTATGTGTGGATATTAGATTTATGATTTCTTTTTTATTACCAATATTCATGTTTAGTTGGATTATTAGCCAAACATTGGTTATAGTTCATATGCATGAAAATTGGACGTACGGCTCATTATTAATACTAGTATTCATTTAAAGTTGAATTAAATGCCTAACGCAAGCGACAATTCATATGTGTGGATACTAGATTGATGATTTCGTTCGAATACTAATATTCATGATTAAGTTGGATTAGATGTCAAACACATGCTATAATTCATATGTGTGGATATTAGATGTATGGTAAAGTTTGAACTCTAATGTTTATGTTTAGATCATACTAGATACCAAACATATGCTATAATATGAAATTGTGAACATTAGACTCATGTATGGGAATGTTAAGTTGTTGGTATACTATGTGCATTCACTTAATCATGATTAATATTGTTGGGCATCAAATATAGATGCCATAAATATCGTAATTATGATTAACTAAATATTAATGTGTTACAATCCTTATTAAGAAATTATTGTACATCAAATGCAGATATCATGATTTCTGAAATTAATTAGTATGCTGCCAACTTAAGTATCCTCAAAACATCAACAACTTAACGTCCTCTTCAATACGATAACATTTTGCATTATTATAACCATGATTTTTGGATCATTTTTTCTTAATTTGGTCCTCATATATATTTTTTGACATTATGCATGATGAAGTAAAAGAAAATGATTTATGTATCACTCATATATTACTATTCACCCAATGTCTCATACAAGTCCCCTGTCTATTTAATTTTCACATTACGCCAAATTAAAATATTTCATGAATTAAAAATTAAGCAATAGATAATAATATATTTTTTTATGTATCACGGGTGTTTATGCAGATATATGCCTATCTCTAATGTTTATATAATACACGGTTTGGTGTTCATTAAAGTTCTTCATTGCAGAAGAGATAAACATTGGACCTATGCATTCATATCATTTATATTTAGGTTGCATATGGGTCATTGTATCATATTAAATGCTATAATGTTGATACTTTATGATGTTACATACATGTTATTGTTTCGTTGTGATTCGGTAGACTACATGTCCAATTGCAATTATTGAGTAAAAATTAAGTGATGATATATATTTTGGAAAGGCAGTAATAGTCGTCTAACGCAGATGCCATTATTACTTTCATTATTATATCACCACTTATGTTTATGAAAACATAAATACGAATAATTTAGTTCATTGCTCATGAGATAGTTAAGGAACATAAGTGAAAAATTTATTAGTAAATATAGTAATCATATTATGAAATATTTGGCAGTGACCATAATGACCCAACTATAATGGAAGTGAATATTAAACGTAAGGATGATGGTAGTAATAACTCATAATTATTACAATTGTAATGATATGGGGTATATTTAATTTATTTCTTCAAGTAAGATTATTCCTTATATGGAAAATGATTTTGAGTGATTGAATGAAGATCAAAGATCACGTACATTATCAAAGTATGTGAAAATAAGTTGTCCACAAATATCGTGTACATCTAATAAAATAACATTATACCTAATAAAGTAATCTAAGAGGATCATATAATTAATACTTCATGGGTGATACTAAAAAAATCATGATTATGCACTCTATGTATTGTTAAGTTATTAACGTGTGTGTAGTTAAATCAAAGCATTAATGTAGTGATAGATTTATCTATTCATTTTATCATATTATTGAATCACATTTTGTTCCTCTAAAATTGCGTATATCATTTGTTTTAGTTCTCTCAAGGCTAATTTCTTTGAATGAAGTAAAGAGGTTAAGTTTAAATTATTGTACTAAATCTTTATATGTAACTTTTAATTATAAACCCACTGTTATTCATGAACAATGTGTGGAACACTCCTTATAAATTTTGAATAGATTAAATAGATTAAGTGTTATTTTAATTAGTATGATCTTGCACACCCGGACTAATAACACTAAATATTAAATGTATATATGAGCCATTGTTATCACACTAGTTGGTACCTATTATGTTACATCTCCACGCACGACAAGGTAGATTGTGTGAAACATAATATTTGGTTGAAAAAAGGTTTTAAAGTATTTACCATCCGTTTGTTTCAAATTAAACTTAAGGTGCTAAAAAAATGTGTAAATTTGATGCAAGGATTCTTCACAAAACAAGATAGCGATACAAACAAGACTCTATTTCTTATGTTCTTGGAGAATTAAATCTCCATTTATTTTTTCATAAACCTTTATTGTTTTCATGTTTCTTGGAAAATGTTTGTCTATAGTTGATCGTGAGGGATATTTTCCAAATAATCTTTCAGTATATCCTTTTCAAAGGTTATGGTTTTCCTTTTGATGTTTTGTATAAAATAAATTTTGGACATATTTGTTTTAAACGTTGTTTTGATCCCGCATCACAATCGTAGCCTCATTGATGAAACTCTATAATCTTTTACCAAATTAAATCTAGACCCACTTAAATAATTTTCATAGACACTATTTTTGTAATATCTTTTATAAATCTTTATAGTCAAGCTGTGCTCTTGAGGTATTACGATGTCTAATATCAGGATGATCTATGTAGCCAAGTGGGAGATTATGTGAAACTTTTCTTAAAGTGGATCTACATAGATTATATAATCGTCATCAACACGCACTTATTATATTGAAGAAAACTGAAAATGTCAAATTCTTATTGAAATTAGTGGGAGTAGCGAATCATGAATATGGTTAAAAAGGAAGGTGGGGTACTCATCCCATTACCTATAACCTTCTCGAATACTTGTTCTTTTAGTTGTTGGATTGTTTAAAAAATAAACAACAAATAAATGATCATGCACTAAATACTGGTATTGTGACCATTGCCATGATTAAATACCGGACCCTAGAGAGAGAACATCTAGCTTCTCTCTAAATCATTTTTTATTTTTCGGGTAGAAGATTATCTATGGCATCCAACAGTCTGTCCTTCGTTGATATTCTACGGCATGAATCGTGTAATAAAGGTAAATTTCTTCATATTCAAGCTTTATGGACACCATAGCCACTTATCTTTAGCCACTTATTTTTCAATTCTTTTGGACCCAACATATTAAGGTGATACTCATGTCATCAAGATTACAAACAAAATATACAAGTCTTGTCTTATTACATAGAAGCATAGGTTGTTCGGTAGACTCATTTTGTCCAGTTGTAATAAATCGATCTCTACTATATCTCTTCATCAAATGCTTTTAAACCTTTGGAAAATTTGTAATTTATGGAAACTTATGCCTAAAAGGAAAGGGTTTTATATCATATACCTTGATTCATTACAAGATATGAATAGGGTGCGGATTCTTGGGTCTATTAAATTTTATCTTGGTTTGTTTAATCCTCTGAAATGGGTTCTGAATTTTAAGCGGGCCAGTTATGTATCGTCAAAGGACAATGTTTATGTCACGACCCCGACCCGAAAATAGTAGGGAACGAGTGTCTTGACATGCCACCAAGGCATCCAATATTCTGGCGTTAAAATTTTTCTTTTAAAATATATGTAGCGGAAGTATTATCACATGGTTATGAATCGTAAAATACTGAAAGTGAAGGAATTAAATCGTCAGAGCTTTCTAAAGGGAACTTCATTTGTATTAAAATATCAACGAGTTACAACTTGACACAAAGAGCTAAACATGCTCTATCTAATTAAACAGACTTCTACTTAAGGTAACAAAAAGAGCTTTAAAATCTAAATCTTCAACATAGTCCTTTTTCGTTCCATCCACGAGCTTAATTATTTCCTGAAAAATGGTTATTTATACAGCGTCAGCTAAAAGCCGAATGAGATTCAATCTCTAGACATTCCAGGATTTTTCAAAAAATTGATACCTATTCAATTTAGAACAGACGGTATATACATACAGATATGAATTTCAAGTAATATATATAAAGTAAATGATAATATATATATTCAGAATAAATAGTTCAGAACAAAGCAGATAAAATAATTGGTCATATGTCAATTATTTAGTTTTAGTGGCCATGTACGCTCTAATACCCAGACAGATAGTGTTACCAAATGTTTCCACCCGATAACATCACAGACAGAGAATCGTGATTTCTGGAACAACGCCTTGTTTAGGGCACACCAGCGATAAACCAGCTAGGAAGGTACCACCCAAATATTTCCACCCGGTAGTCAAGGCCAATATAGTAAGAGAGTTTCCATAGGCCGAATCAATAATTTCAGAATTCAAATTAGATGTTTATATGGAGAGATATAAACATATAGCAAACGACGGAATCATCGATATCAGATGCATTTTGAGAATAAAAGCATTTCACAACATATACATAGTTTTCATAATATAATATAATCAAAATGCGCAAGAAATTGCATAGAGTACTCACCTAAAATAGAGGTCAAAATTATAGATAATGAGTCTTCGATCGCACGTTAATATAACAAATACGATAAAGGTTTAAGTATATGTTCTAAACAAGGTCCAGTCTACATATTGTATTTTAATAGTATCTTGTTTAAAAGGATTACCAAAAACCATTTTCTTAACTTTAAAAACTTATTGATCGTAATTAAAGGATTCAATTCATAGTTCTTCCTAATCAGTCGGTTCCCAGTAGAGATGGACGGTCACAGGGGCACCGCTTAAATACCATCTCCTCTAGACATAACATTTTCGGATTCATTCCCAGTAGAGATGGAGGGTCATAGGGGCACCACTTAAATACCATCTCGTCCAGACAGAATTTCACCGGGACTGACTTTGGAATTACTTAAATGGGATTCCATAATAACGAGCAATTACTTTTAAAAAATCATTTTTAAAAGCGTATATACAATTTGAAACAAGTTTACATGAAAATAAAATCAACTTGGATTTCTTCTAAACTTAAATTTTGATTGGTGAAGTCCTTAGTGTATTTTACCAGCATAGCTACTAAGTAAAGCTATATAACACAAAATTAAAACTCTAAATATGCATTACAACATTTAAATAAAATCATACCTACGAAATGAATTCTTTCTTCGAAATTATAGAACTCCTTCTTAAGATATTTCCCAAGCTTTCTATCACTCTTTCTTATTATAATTCTCAAGGAATTGGTGTGAGTTTCAAATGAAACCTAAGGCCCTATTTATAGGTTTCCAAGGATATTCTGATGTTGACACGTGTCAAATGACTAAGGTTTTTGGAGTGGTGATTCAACGCCGAGGTGTCACGTGCCGGACTTGTCTTGCAGTGTTAATACCACCAAATGATGACAAGTGTTTTAGCTCTCTCTCTAAAGACGACATGTGTAAGGTGGAGGTGACCAGCACGTGGTGGAAAGGTAATAAGGGTCATTTCACACATGAAGGGTATTTTGGTAATTTCACACTATATATTTTGAATATTTCTTAGAGGTCCTTGAAAATATTTTATTTACAAAATGGCCCATTTTATATTTTTATTTTAGTCCTTAAACTTTCATAAAATTATATTTTCTACCCCAAAACTTATTATTTGCCATCCAATTTACAGTTGATTCTTCGTAATTAAAAATGAGGTTTGTTATATTGATAGCCAATAATACCACATATCTAATAATACAACATTTATAAGATAATAAGTAACACAAGAGTGTAAAAACAAACTATATATAAAAGTGGGGTTATTACATCCTACCCTCCTTACAAAAAGTTTGGTCCCCAAACTTTACTTACATTAATTTTTAAAAAGGTATGGATATCCCTCCTTTATTTCATCTTCCCGCTCCCACGTTGCTTCTTCAACAGAATGATTCCGCCATAATACTTTAACTAGTGGAAATACCTTGGTTCGTAATATTTGATCTTTATAGTCCAAAATTTCCACTTGATGCTCAGTGTATGACAAATCTTCTCTAACTTGAAGAGGCTCATGACTTAAGATATGTTTTGGATATGGAACATATTTCTTTATCATTGATACGTGAAACACATTATGTACACTAGAGAGTTCCGGTGGTAAGGCTATTTTATACGCAACATCTCCTATCCTTTCAAGGATTTCAAAAGGTCCTATGTATCTTGGGCTCAACTTCCCTTTCTTCCTAAATCGTATTACTCCCTTTGCAGGCGATGCTCGCAAGAACACATAATCTCCTCTTTGGAATTCTAACTGTCGGTGTCGATTGTCAACATAACTCTTTTGACGGCTTTGAGCGGTTCGAAGTCGGTCTTGTATTAATTTCACCTTCTCTGTTGTGATCTGAATTAATTCTGGTCCCAATAATTTTCTTTCCCCAACTTCTACCCAACATGTAGGGGAACGACACCTTCTACCATAGAGTGCCTCATACGGAGCCATTTGAATACTTGCTTGATAGCTATTATTATATGCAAATTCCACTAACGATAAATGATCATCCCAATTCCCTTTTAAATCAAGTGCACATGCTCTAAGATTTGAATAGTTCTCTCTGATTGTCCATTCGTTTGAGGATGAAAAGCAGTGGTAAAATTTAATTTTGTTCCCATGGCTTCTTGTAGGCTTTTCCAGAAGCGAGACACAAATCTAGGGTCACGATTATAAATAATTGAAATTGGGGTTCCATGAAGCCTAATAATTTCCTTCACATACAACTTAGCTAACTTTTCTAAAGAATGGGTAATCTTAATGGAAAGAAAATGAGCATATTTAGTTAGCCTATAAATAATCACCCAAATAGAATCATTACCACTTGAACTCCTTGGTAAACCTGTTACAAAATCCGTAAAGATATGTTCCCATTTCCACTCAGGGATAGGCATTGGTTGTAGCAATCCTGATGATCTGTGATGCTCAGCTTTTACTTGCTGACAAACCAAACACTGAGATACAAATTCCGCTATCTCCCTTTTCATGTTATTCCACCAAAACACTTCTCGAATATCTCTATACATCTTGGTATTTCCGGGTTGAAACATGAATCTCGAGTAATGACTTTCCTCCAAAATTAGCCTCTTTAGTTGGGCATCATGTGGAACACACACTCTATTTACAAACCTTAATATATCATCCCGTATCGCAAATTCCATTCGCTTCCCTTCAATAACCTCTTCTCGAATCTTCTTCAGTTGTGGGCCATTTACTTGTGCAATTTTGATCCTTTCCATCAATATGGTTGTACTTGTAAGTTTGCAATCATTCCACCTTTACTATAAATACGAACATCTATTTCCATATTTCTTAAATCCTTCAATAGAGCCTCCTGGTTTGTAATAAGACATGCTAAATTTGGTGTAGGCTTCCTACTTAAAGCATCAGCTACTACATTAGCTTTCCCTGGGTGATAATGAATATTCAAATCATAATCCTTCATCAATTCTAACCACCTCCTTTGTCTCATGTTCAATTATTTTTGAGTAAATATATATTTCAAACTCTTATGATCGGTATAAATATCACAAGTCTCACCATATAAATAGTGTCTCCAAATCTTAAGAGCAAAAATTATAGCTGATAACTCTAGGTCATGGGTTGGATAATTTTGTTCATATGGTTTTAATTGTCTTGAAGCATAAGCAACTACTTTTCCATTTTGCATTAACACACATCCTAAACCATTTTTTGAAGCATCACTATAAATCACCAATCCTTTTGTACCTGAAGGAATAGTCAAAATTGGGGCAGTTACCAATCGATTCTTAAGTTCTTGAAAACTTTTATCGGCTTCCTCAGACCATTCATATTTTACCTTCTTTTGTGTTAACCTAGATAGAGTTTTGGCAATGCTAGAAAATCCTTCAATAAATCTTCGATAATAACCTGCTAATCCAAGGAAACTACGAATCTCACTCACATTAGTTGGTCTGGGACAATCTAGTATAGACTCAATCTTTTGAGGGTCAACTGACGCTCCCTCCTTGGATATGACATGTCCTAGAAAAGAAACACTAGGCATCCAAAACTCACACTTATTTAATTTTGCATATAATTTCTCTTTCCTAAGGATTTGTAATATTATCTCTAAATGCTTCTCGTGTTCTTCAATACACTTAGAATAAATGAGAATATCATCAATGAAAATAACAACACATTGATACAAATATTTCCTAAAGACTCTATTCATCATATCCATAAAAGCGGTTGGTGCATTAGTTAGTCCAAATGGCATTATGAGAAATTCATAGTGACCATATCTAGTACGAAAAGTTGTATTTGAAATATCATCATCCTTAATCTTCAATTGATGATAGCCTGACCTAAGGTCAATCTTAGAGAATACTTGTGCACCTTCTAATTGATCAAACGAGTCATCTATATGAGGTAAGGGGTATTTATTCCTAATGGTTACCTTATTCAGTTCACGATAATCTACACAGTCTCATTGTCCCATTCTTCTTTTTCACAAATAACACTGGAGCATCCCAAGGCGATATACTTGGTCTGATAAAACCCTTGTCTAAAAGGTCTTTTAATTGAACTTTTAACTCTCTTAATTCTAAAGGTGCCATACGATATGGTGGTTTTGAGATTGGTATTGTTCCAGGAATAAGGTCAATAGTAAATTTTATTTCTCTATTTGGAGGTAGACCGGGTAAATTATCAGGAAAACATCCATAAATTTCTTAGCAATAGGAATATCTTCTAATCTAGGCTTTATCATCTCCAAACTAGTAACAGTTGCAAGAAATCCTTGACGTCCCTTCTTAAGAAAATTATAGGCTTGTATTGGAGAAATAATACACATCGGATATATGATGCCGGTTCCTTCAAAACTAAATTTTGGTTAGTGAGGAATTTGGAAAGTAACACTCTTATCAAAATAGTCTACCTTAGCATGATATGATGCTAACCAGTCCATCCCCCAAATGACTTCAAAATCTCTAATGTCTAAAACTATCAAATCAACATATAGTTTATGACTATCAATGTCTATGGGGCAATCCTTGTATACTAATTTACCCATCAATAACTCACCCGAAGGAGTAGAAACGTGTATGTTATGACTCAAGGGTTCATTCAATTTATGAAAGCGATTTAATACATGTATAGATATGAACGAATGGGTAGAACTAGGATCTATCAAAGCTTTAAAAGGTTATGCACATATAGATAGTGTACCTGACACTACCGCATTAGAAGTTTGGGTATCAGAAAGAGCAAAAACTCTACCCTGTCTCCCTTGATCCTTGTTTGCACTTGAAGGATTTATCGGAACCCTTGCTGGGTTTGGGCAGTCTTTTATCTGATGTCCTTTCTGTCCACATCTAAAATAAGCTCCTGAATCCTTATAACAAGGTCGTCCTCCATGCATATTTCCACATTGTTTGCATATCTGGTTATTATACTGTTTGTTATCACTAGATCCCCCAACATTGGATGTGTTGCTAAAGAAATTTCTATTATTCGGGTTCTTTCCTTTTTGTTCCACAAACTTCCTCTTTCCATCTCTAATTCGATTGTACTCTTCACCGTCCCTCTCAGCTATTGTAGCCCTAGTCACGACATCAATATATGATGTTAATTTCAGGATGGAAATTCGACTACGAATATTCAACGTTAACCCACGCTCAAACTTCTTCGCTCTTAAAACATCAGTTGCTACAACATGACGTGCAAAACGGGATAACTCGGTAAACTTTACCTCATATTGACTAACCGTCATATTCCCTTGCACCAAACTCATGAAGCCAGCTGCCATTTTGTCTTTCACCATTTTCGAAAATTATTTCTCATAAAAGATTACTAAGAAATCATTCCAACCTATGTAGCTATTCCTTTCCCCGTGTATTCTCTTAGTCATTCTCCACCAATGTTCGGCCTCCCCTTCTAACATAAATGTTGTAAATGCCACCCTTTGTTCATCGGTACACTTAAGAACATCGAGTATCTTTTCCATCTGCATCACCCAACTTTCTGCCTCGATGGGGTTAGGAGTACCTTTAAAAGATGGAGGATTCAACTTCTTGAACTTTTCAATAGTACATCTACTTAGTTCAAGATTCTTTGGTACTCCATTGTTCACCTGCTGCTCCACAATCTTTGCCAGACTTTCAATTGCCTTGTATGCACCTTCCAGTCCTTCTATACTCGAATCACTAGTTCCCATTGATGATCTTCTCTTGGTTATTTTCTACAGTCATGGCCAAACATAAGATCCACCAAACTATATCAATATTGAAAACTAAAAGACCAATTATAAATAATATAACACATAGGGAGGGTTATCACATAAATTAGATTTTTAATACTATCTCCTAAGGATGGAAATATAAAATCTGTAACATTCGAAACCTATACTCAATAGTCTACGGGTTCATAACCTATGCTCTGATACCACCTTTGTCACGACCCCGACCCAAAAATAGTAGGGAACGAGTGTCTTGACATTCGACCAAGGCATCCAATATTCTGGAGTTAAAACTTTTCTTGTAAAATATATGTAGCGAAAGTATTATCACGTGGTTATGAATCGTAAAATACTGAAAGTGAAGGAATTAAATCATCAGAGCTTTCTAAAGGGAACTTCATTTGTATTAAAATATCAACGAGTTACAACTTGACACAAAGAGCTAAACATGCTCTATCTAATTAAACAAACTTCTACTCAAGGTAACAAAAAGAGCTTTAAAATCTAAATCTTCAACATAGTCCTTTTTTGTTCCATCCACGAGCTTAATTATTTCCTGAAAAATGGTTATTTATACAACGTCAGCTAAAAGCCAAATGAGATTCAATCTCTAGACATTTCAGGATTTTTCAGAAAATTGATACCTATTCAATTTAGAACATAAGGTATATACATAAAGATAGGAATTTCAAGTAATATATATAAAGTAAATGACAATATATATATTCAGAATAAACAGTTCAGAACAAAGCAGATAAAACAATTGATCATATGTCAATTATTCAGTTTTAGTGGCCATGCACGCTCTAATACCAAGACATATAGTGTTACCAAATGTTTCCACCTGGTAACATCACAGATAGAGAATCATGATTTCTGGAACAACGCCTTGTTTAGGGCACACCAGCGATAAACCAGCTGGGAAGGTACCACCCAAATATTTCCACCCATCAGTCAAGGCCAATATAGTAAGAGACTTTCCATAGTCCGAATCAATAATTTTAGAATTCAAATCCGATGTTTATATGGAGAGATATAAACATATAGCAAACAACAGAATCATCGGTATCAGATACATTTTGAGAATAAAAGCATTTCACAGCATATACATAGTTTGCATAATATAATATAATCAAAATACGCAAGAAATTGCATAGAGTACTCACCTAAAATAGAGGTCGAAATTATAGATAATGAGTCTTCGATCGCACGTTAATCTAACAAATACGATAAAGGTTTAAGTATATGTTCTAAACAAGGTCCAGTCTACATATTGTATTTTAATAGTAACTTGTTTAAAAGGATTACCAAAAACCATTTTCTTAACTTTTAAAACTTATTGATCGTAATTAAAGGATTCAATTCATAGTTCTTCCTAATCAGTCGGTTCCCAGTAGAGATGGAGGGTCACAGGGGCACCGCTTAAATACCATCTCCTCTAGACAGAACATTTCCAGATTCATTCCCAGTAGAGATGGAGGGTCACAGGGGCACCACTTAAATACCATCTCGTCTAGACAGAATTTCACCGGGCCTGACTTTGGAATTACTTAAATGGGATTCCATAATAACGAGCAATTACTTTTAAAAAATCATTTTTAAAAGCGTATTGTAAGGACATATTTTCATAGGTTCGTTATCAATTTATTATGTCATATACCGCTACATCGTCAAAGAGCATTCAAGAGTCATCTACATCAAAGACGGATCCGAATTACTCATGTTCTTCATCATTCAAGGCTCCGCAAAGTTTACTTTGGTAAGGTTATGTTTTAAATACCTTTACTTTTCACCTATAGCTTTAGGGAGATTTTTAGAAAATATTTTCTAAGTGTTGGAGCGGACTTTTTCGTCAAATATTGAGAATGAATATTTTTTTTAAGTTTTATAGCGGACCTCGATTTTAATGCCCAGGTAGATCGCACGAGATCAGCATCTCATTCGAACGAGATTGGAAGTCGTTTGAACGACACGCGTACTTCATTCGAGCAACATATGCTTCTCGTTCGAACGAGCTCGTATTTCGAGGCGGTGCATTTTTGTATAATCACTCATTAAATGGTAACGTTTTCATTAAGAAGTCCATACATTTTCCAGAACAGAAACACTGCCAAAGCAGTAATCTTTAGGCTTCTTCTTTTAGGGTTTTAATCCTTTTTGGTTTTCAATTCACAAAACTCCCATCTTGCTTTAGTGAATTGTTTTGGTGTTCAAGAACACATCTTTTCCTTTGTTCATCTTTTGTAGAGTGCGTCTCTACGCCGTATGGCTGCGTGTCATTAAGGATCTTGCTGCGTGAAGATTCTTTGCTGAAGATAGGACTGCGAGTCCTTGGAGGGTGCTGTGGGTATTCTCTTGCTGAGTTCAAGACTGCGAGTCTTTATGGGTTGGCTGAGCGTTGATCCGTTGCAGATTTCTCTATGTAATTGTTAGTTGCGATTTATAGATTCATAGTGAAATAAAGGTTTTACCCGAAAGGTTTTTTTTCCTGAAATCTGTGTCTCAGCATATTTGTTGTGTCACATGCGTTATTTGTTTATGATTTGTTACACGCACCATAGATGCATGTTTAGGGGATGAATTAATAGACTCTAATTAAATAAGTGAGCCAAATTATATATTTGCGAATTTAATCAATTATCACCGTTACGACTTTCTCAAATTGGTATCAGAGCGGGTTACGCTATTTTATCGCGTATTCTAATTTTCCGCAAAATCGTGTGATATTGATTTGTTTTGAAAAATCAGTTTTGTGAAAAAATCGCATTTTTTCTATGGATCACTTCTATAATAAGATGCCTATTTTTGACGGGTCTAATTATGCCTATTGGAAATCTTGCATGAAATCTGGTTTAAAAACCATTGACGAGCGTGTTTTGTACCTTTGCAAAAATGGGTGGACTCCTCCCACGGACACCATTGATAATATCTCCTCTTTAAAACTCGTGTCAGCCTGGACTGAAGATGATCATAAAATGTCTAAATATAATTCATGTGGTTTGAGTGCTATTTCTGGAGCTATCACTCCTGATGAGTTTTGCCAAATTATGACGTGCACCACGTCTAAAGAGGTATGGGATGTTTTGAAATTGACACATGAGGGTACGAACGCGGTTAAAGAATCTAAGTTACAAAATTTGGCAACCCAATTTGATACTATCACCATGTCTGAGTCTGAATGCTTTGATGATTTTTATGTACGTTTGTCAGACATTATTAACACCAATTTTAATTTGGGTGAGGTGATTGATAACACGCGTGTCGTTAAAAAGATTTTGAGATCTCCCAAAACGCTTTATTCCTAAAGTCACTGTTTTGAACTCTTTGGGAAATTTGAAATCACTTAAGTTGGAAGAACTTGTAGGAGATCTTCAAACCTATGAGATTGACATGTTTCCCAAAACCATTAAGGCTAAGGAAAATGGTATTGCTTTAAAGACTCATTGTAAGAAAAAGAAAGAAAAAGTTCGTGAGTCCGATTCTGAGGGAGACTTTGATTTTAATGATATGGCCTTATTTGCGAAAAATTTTAAAAAATTTCTCAACATGAACAAAAATAATTCTTCCAATAAAAAGAAATTTTTTGAGAAAAATAAAAAGAAAGGAAAGGATAAAGAAAGCGGTGAGAGAGAAAAAGATAATGACTCAGATGAGGAGTGTGAGGAAGATCTTAATACTCTGACTTGTTTTGAATGTGGGGGTAAGGGACATAAGTCGTTTGAGTGTCCAACATGGCTTATAAAGAAAGGGAAAAAAGTATCCATGCCTGCCACACTTAGTGATAGTGAGGGTGATGAGGGAGATGAGTCTGATAAAGGTTTAGCACATGGGATGGTTGTCTCTTTTTCTAGTCGTGTGAGCATACCCACGTTGTCTCACGAGAGTGAACACGAGAGCAATGATAGTGATTTGTGTTCTTCAAGTGAGGATGAGAGCGAGGAAGAAAGTGGAGATGAAAGTGAGCTCCAAAAAGCTTTTAGGGATTTGTACCGAGACCTTGAAAACTAAGAAGTATAATCGAGATTTAGGTCGTCGGGTTTTAGATTTGGAGAGAGAGAAGGAGGTTTTAAGACGGGAGAAGTGTGATTTGACCAACACGTTGTCTAGTCTGACGACACGTGTATCCCAACTCGAGAGTGATCTCGAACGTGCCAAGGAGGTCAAAGTCATTTTTGAGAACGCACCTAAGAAGGTTGAAAAGGTGGTTCTTAAGGGTAAAGGTGAGAAGTTAGGAATAAGTCATTACGGTGCTTCTACTTCCCAATTAGCACCCGAGCCAGTTCCCACTTTTGAGTCAAATTCACATGAGTCTCACCCTCACCCACCTAGGCGTCTCATTCCTATTAGGAAAGTGTGTCCTAGAGTTTTTGAGAGAGGTGTTCCGAGGCTTATTTATGTTTGCTCACATTGCAAAAGGAGAGAACACCTTAGGGAATTTTGCTTTAAGTTGGGGTATGTGTCACGTCTTTCTTCTACAGGTGTTTCTGATACACATGCACCCACACATGATTCTTTACATGCTCCCGAAGACTAAATGAGAGAGTTTGCACATTAAGGTGAGCAAGTTAAGTTTTTAGTCAAAACTTCACAAGAATTGATGGAGGTTTTCATAAGTTGTCACCACCTTTGAAAAACCCCTCCGCACCTAATGATTAAGGTTTGACTTGTTTACTATCATAGGATGATTTTCATGATGATATTGTTTGCCTATTGCTAGTATGTATCATTTGTGTATATTTTTCTTTGGGAGAATTTTTTTAAAAAATACAAAAAGATTTTATTTTGATAAAGTTTTTAGAAAAATCCAAAAAGATTTTTGTATTTTGTTTGCACCGTTTATGGATGAACACTTAGGATAACCGAGTCACAACATCATTCCATTTTACATGTGACTATTTGATAGTGTTTTGAGACAATAGGTCAATTCATCCTTGTGCTTTATAATGTTTGGAGTCATTAAGATGTAATTAAGTGTTACTTCCTACATGTTTGACTCATGTTTCCTTTATTGCACATATGCACGGATTTGTTTGATTATTGTGCTTGTCTTATCACATGCCGGTTGGGTGTTTTCACTTCAATCATGTCCTTAAAACGAACCAAGCGTGATAAATTTTGATAAGGAAATTGTGCATATAAGAACTGTTTTGTGAGTTTGTGTGCTTTGTTTGAAAAACGGGGAAGGACTACGAAAGGTTCATTTTGCCTTTGCGAATACTAAGCTACCGTTAAATTGGACCTAAAAAATGGAGGAATTTTATTATCCGGGGTCCAAAGAGGTTTAAAAGAGCCCGAAAAAATTTAAAGGAAATAAAAAGCAATTCATGCCAAATATGGGCCACTTAGGTTTCACCTCCAATTCTCCAAAGTTTGAGAATCTAGATTACCTCTAAAAGAAAATATATATGAGGGTGTTTGGTTGGAGATTTTAAACGGGTTTGCACATCCTTGAAATTCTTGAATATGCGCTAAATAGTTTTGGACGTTATTGGTGTGGAAATCATTTTGAATTTGATTTGTTTATTTGCATAAGACGATGTCATCTAAATTCAACAATTTTTTACACCTAAGGATATGTTTGATGTTCATTCGTTAGGGGTACACGTATTCATCGTGCACATATGATTGATTGAGTTGATTTACCTATCGAATGTGTTCACACCCATTCATTCCATTTCCATGACTTGGTTGTTTGAGTTTAAATCCATGGTGTGATTTTTGTATCATATTTTTGTATGAAAAATTGAAAAATCCAAAAATAGTTTGTGAGACTTTTGAGATATCCCTTTGCATGCGCATAGTTTGATCCTTGTTTGCTATGCATTTTATCGTGACACTCCATGTTTTGATTTTTTTTCGTCTTATCTCTCTATTTGGGAACATCATAAAAAGGGGGAGAAAGAATTATCATCTTATGGGGGAGATTTTGCATTGTGGAGGAGATTTGATTATTAATGCTTTATTCTTATATCATTTCAAACTCGATGCGTCACGAAGCTTTTTTCCTTTTCTCATATGTGTAGGTACAAAGATTGAAGATCATGATGTTGCACACCCTGATGAGAAAAGCTTTGAGATTTGACGAAGATGATTGAAGAACAGTTTTGAGGTCTTGCAAATTTATTTATGGGACGGTAGATTTGTATAGGCAATTTGGTTTTTGATAATTCGGATTTTTTATGTATGTACCGGCATAGAAGGGGAGATTTGTAAGGACATATTTTCATAGGCCCGTTATCAATTTATTATGTTATATACCGCTACATCGTCAAAGAGCATTCAAGAGTCATCTACATCAAAGACGGATCCGAATTACTCATGTTCTTCATCATTCAAGGCTCCGCAAAGTTTACTTTGGTAAGGTTATGTTTTAAATACATTTACTTTTCACTTAGAGCTTTTGGGAGATTTTTAGAAAATATTTTCTAAGTGTTGGAGCGGACTTTTTCGTCAAATATTGAGAATGAGTATTTTTTCTAAGTTTTATAGCGGACCTCGATTTTGACGTCCAGGTCGTTCGCGCGAGATCAGCATCTCATTCGAACGAGATTGGAAGTCACACGATGTCGTTTGAACGACATGCGTACTTCGTTCAAGCGACATATGCTTCTCGTTCGAACGAGCTCGTATTTTGAGGCTGTGCGTTTTTGTATAAATACTCATTAAATGGTAACGTTTACATTAATAAGTCCATACATTTTCCAGAACAAAAACACTGCCAAAGCAATAATCTTTAGGCTTCTTCTTTTAGGGTTTTAATGCTTTTTGATTTTCAATTTACAAAACTCCCATCTTGCTGTAGTGAATTGTTTTGGTGTTCAAGAACAGATCTTTGCCTTTGTTCATCTTTTGTGGAGTGCGTCTCTACACCGTATGGCTGCGTGCCATTAAGGATCTTGCCGCATGAAGATTCTTTGCTGAAGATAGGACTGCGAGTCCTTGAAGGGTGCTGCGGTATTCTCTTGCTGAGTTCAAGATCGCGAGTCTTTGTGGGTTGGCTGCGCGTTGATCCATTGCAGATTTCTCTATGTAATTGTAAGTTGCGATTTATAGATTCATAGTGAAATAAAGGTTTTACCAGAAAGGTTTTTTTTTTCCTGAAATCTGTGTCTCAGCATATTTGTTGTGTCACATGCGTTATTTGTTTATGGTTTGTTACATGCACCATAGATGCATGTTTAGGGGCTGAATTAATAGACTCTAATTAAATAAGTGAGCCAAATTAGATATTTGCGAATTTAATCAATTATCACCGTTACGACTTTCTCACGTATATACAATTTGAAACAAGTTTACATGAAAATAAAATCAACTTGGATTTCTTCTAAACTTAAATTTCGATTAGTGAAGTCCTTAGTGTATTTTACCAGCATAACTACTAAGTAAAGCTATAAAACAGAAAATTAAAACTATAAATATGCATTACAACATTTAAATAAAATCATACCTACGAAATGAATTCTTTCTTCGAAATTATAGAACTCCTTCTTAAGATATTTCCCAAGCTTTCTATCACTTTTCTTATTATAATTCTCGAGGGATTGGTGTAAGTTTCAAATGAACCCTAAGGCCCTATTTATAGGTTTCCAAGGATATTCCGGTGTTGACACATGTCAAATGACTAAGCTTTTTGGAGTGGTGATTCAACGCCGAGGTGTCGTGTGCCGGAGTGGTCTTGTAGTGTTAATATCACCAAATGATGACAAGTGTTTTATCTCTCTCTCTAAAGACGACATGTGTAAGGTGGAGGTGACCAGCACGTGGTGGAAAGGTGATAAGGGTATAAGGGTCATTTCACACATGAAGGGTATTTTGGTAATTTCACACTATATATTTTGAATATTTCTTAGAGGTCCTTGAAAATATTTTATTTACAAAATGGCCCATTTTATATTTTTATTTTAGTCCTTAAAGTTTCATAAAATTATATTTTCTACCCCAAAACTTATTATTTGCCTTAAGATATGTCATGAGACTTCGATTTGATCCAATTTATAGTTGATTCTTCGTAATTAAAAATGGGGTTTGTTATATTGATAGCCAATAATACCATATATCTAATAATACAATATTTATAAGATAATAAGTAACACAAGAGTGTAAAAACAAACTATATATAAAAGTGGGGTCATTACAGTTTAGGTTAAGCTCTTAGATCTACGAGATGACTATTGGAATCCGAGATTACATTTAGATGTTTTTTATGGGATTGGCAATCCTATAAGAATTAATCACGTAACATTAGCTCAAAATATGGGTTATTTGCGCTTGTTTTAATTAAGATTGATTTATCTTATAATTTGCAAAAATTTGTTACTGTTGGCAGGGAGGACGAAGTTAGATTCCCTTTGAAAATTGAGATGGAACAACTTCCATTCTTTTGTGATTTTTGTGGCTATGTAGTTCATTCCATTTCAACATGCAAAAATGTCAAAAAATAAAGGTCCATTCTCCACCAGATTTAAAGAGGAAACGTATGAGAGATGAAAGGGTAGTGTTGAAATAGTTCCAAGGTCCAAATACAACTCGATTTTTATCCCGAAATAGGATAAACAATAATGCCAATGAGACTGCCAACATCTCAAAGGAGGCGGTGGAAATGAAAAAAACTGATCCTCTTATAATATCGAATCATAGAAACAACCAAGGTGATCATCTCCTAGTTTTGGCTAAAATAGATCTGAATAAATCCTTTTTTTAAGGGATGCTAGAAATTATAGTCCATATGGCTCATATGAGTGCAGAAAATGATAATAGTAGGTCTTCAGCTATTGCCGAATTATGTGGGGGAAATGATATTAATGTGGATATTTCTAAAACTCCCACAATTTTGAAAAAAAGGTATGACCAAACTGTTAATGAAAAATAATTGAATATGGGCAATTTTTCTGAGAAATTGGATACTAATGAAAAGGATTGTATGGCAGAGAAATATCATAAATCACTAGATATAGTCATATTATAATGATGACTCTCACCATATTATGATTTTCCTCCTTTAGAGGACATTCCAAATTTAAATGATAAAATGTCAGTTGAGTCAAAAGATTCTTCAAGGGTAGAAAAGAATGATTCTTGTGCTGAAGTAAAGTTATATGTTGAGATCCCAAAGTTTGATTTAGGAATGGACTATAATAGTGCTGAGATTTAAGACTCAATTAGAAAAAATGTGTCAATATTCAATATCAAATGTTCAATTCTCAAGTCAGCAACTCCTTTGATATTTTAGGCAACAATGAAGATTCAACATTTATCGGTCAAGTGGAAGTAGTTAGATAAAAAAAAATGGAGAGACTAAAAATTCTCAAGTGGACTCGTTTTCGTCTCTAATTGATGAGGAGAAATCAGCTCTTAAATATAACTCAAGTCCTTTTACTTCTCATATGAGAGGAATTTTCTCTTATTTGTTTTATAAATAAACTTATTCTCTTCCCAAAAAAATAGTATTGTCTCCATGATACAAATATAGATAAAATTATAAGAAATTGTAATAAGAAGATCCCAAAAAGAGTCTACTATCCTGAATAATTATGTGGCGTATCTACATCAACATGAATTTGGTGTAGGGATAAATAATAGTTTTGTTTTATTTTCACAATTCATAAGAAGTAAAACTAATGGAATACAATTAAGTTTAGGATCTCATTGAATTACACAATTGGTACACTAAAGTTGGTTACGAGAAGGGGAAAACAACACCAAACATGACTCTAACGGTAATTAAACGATATAAAGCTAAATTGTAGTCAAATACTTCACCACTAATGAGGAAAAGGTTATAATTGAACATCCTCAATTATATCTAAGGACATGGAATTCTTATGGAAATAGTAGCTCATTATGATTGAGGGTTCATTAAGTGGATGTGAAAACTAATTTTTGGAGTTTAATTAACAGTGTATATATGTGTTAAGAGATCATTGTATAAAAATAAGTTTTTCGCATGTGGTATTGTAATAAATATTACCATTATGTCTTTAGTCGTTGTATATTGGTATACACTTTAAGATCGGTAGATGTAAGTTTATATATATTCTCTATATATAAGTACAAATTTAGAAAGTAGCATGCTTTGAGGCTACACTTATGTATTATGGCAGCGTGATTTCATTTTGGGACTTGAAGTTGTCGACACTATTATCAAGACGCTGAAATAATACGATAATGTCGTTGCAATCTTCTTTACGAAGAAATGTTAGGTATTCTAAGAGTAACTAAGCATATTGAATGTAAATACCTTTCAATTAAAGAAGCAATTTTGAACCAACGGGTCTCATTTGAACACATTAGTGCAAGTGTTAACATAGCAAATCCACATAAATGAGCTATCACAGAAGGTGTTAATGAACCATGCTTAAAATATGGGCCTTAAGTGTATCGAATACAGTTTTGATATTGTGGATTGTTAGTGCTTTTTTTTACATTATATCATGATATCAATAAAGTGTTTCAGAATTCAATATTTTTGTCTTTATTGTATACATGCATGTGAATGAATGAATGTGACATAAATAGTCTTTCTATAAATACATTATGGGACCATTATTAACAACCCACTCTTTAGGTCTAATGGAATATGACAATTGCGACATAGTACATGGAAGGAATCATGCTCTTAAATTAGTATGTAACTGCCATGACACACATTGCTGGATTATATAATTAAGGTAAATAATTGATTATGACTATTCTAAACTTTATTCTGCACCTTATGTTTCCTTAGTCATATCATAAGGTGAAATTATTAGATGGACCATGATATACCCGTTTATACCCTCGGTCTGGACAAGGATCACCTCCAATACGGACGACCCTACGAGGGGCTGACCCTTCACAGGCTCCAGCTGGCCCCCGCCAGGCCCAGACGACCATACGAGGGGCCGACCCTCCACCGGGCCCAGACGACCCTACGAGGGGCCGACCCTCCTCCTGGCTCCAGACGACCCTACGAGGGGCCGACCCTTCCTCAGGCTCCGGACGACCCTACGAGGGGCCGACCCTTCCTCAGGCTCCGGACGACACTACGAGGGTACGACAGTACGAGGCCAGGATCAAGCCAGACTCCCTACCGGAAGAAACTTTGCCCTCGGCCTCGGCTCATAGGCCGAGGGCGATATCATGACGGCGCGTGGTTTGGGAGACGCGTGGAACAGTGCGCGTCAGGCTCATATGACACGTGGCAGACCGTTATAACAGAATCACACCCTCACGTGAGGGAATATTATGTCATCATTTGGCATCTACAGATGTCAACAGGGGATTGGCTAGATCATTATTCACATGCACCATGCTTACTTGGGGGGGTACACTACACCCCCCAAGACCTATATATACTTGTCACCCCCAACCCTACAGGGGATCAGATGATTGCAACCCTAGCTAAAACTCTGCTTGTATACCCAGTAGAGAGAGAGAGAGCTTATGTGCATTGTATCCAAGGCCATTAGTGCCCATACTTAGTGGATCACACACTCACAGTGGATGTAGGCCAAATTGGCTGAACCACTTTACATCATTGTCTCAATTCCTCTTATACTCATCTCCTTCTACACTAACATACTTACGTATTCATACACTTATACATCTCTATGGCTACCATGGATACTACTATTTGAGCTCACTATCACTTATCCGGTGATGCTGAATCTTAGCATCATCAGTTTGGCGCCGTCTGTGGGAACGAGAAGACATCTCTTCCTTTGTACAGCTTGACCTCACTGGGCACTCTAGTGGTGAACCAACACTCCCCCTGAGAGGAGGTGTTTCACCATTGAAAGAGTCCCACTAAGGTTCCCAAGCTCACCAGTATTTTCTCCAGTTCAACTTTTCATAGCTCAAGCACATGGCACCTGAGATGCCACCACCACCTCTTCCCCCGCCGGATGAGGTGGGAAGACCCAGTTCCAGTCAACCGCCGCCTCAGTCTGAGATGGCAGACGTGGCAGCAGCCCTAAAGTCACTGGCAGCCAGCCAGCGGATGATGCAGGAGCAGTTCACAGCCCTAAGTCAGAACATACTGAGACCACCAGGGGTCTCACCTGAGATGATTACTCCGGCAGCAGCTCCAGGACAGCATGAGGCCAGGGGACCACCCCAGGCACCACGTAAGGACCTGCCACCTCCTCAGCGGCGTAGGGATGTTGCTGACCCCCGGCGTTTACGCCTGGGGAAGCAAGGAAACCCTTGCCCTGAGGACAGGTATGACGATCTGGAGGAAGAAGAGGCTCCAGTAGAATGCTGGGAGCCATATGAGGTCTCCAACAATACTGTACGACCCCTCCAGGACAGTAGAGAAAAGTGCGGGAGACCAAACCCTGATGATCGCCCAAGAGGCTCTGCTTTTGACCGCCTGAGCAGGGGGTCGGCCTTCGAGAGGCTGGGCCCAGTGAATGACCTGCGGGACAAGTTGTCCAAGTCAAGAAGCACAGCGAGATCTAGGAAAGAAGCAGCAGGCCGACCCCAAAGACGGGATGACGGTCAAAGGGAAGTAAATAGCCGACACAGGCCAGCCGTAGCGGAGCCCTCCATCCACCTCCGAGAGGCAGCAGGGGATAACATCGGCCGGGCCGACCCTGTGAGGCCCTGGAATGACTCAATCCAGCGGTTAGAGGATAAGATTGGCGACATACTGAAGAGCCGGGACCCTCTTCAGAGGGGGTACACCATAGGCTCACCCTTTCTGGCAAAGATAGTCAACTTCCCCACGCCATCAAAGTTCAAGCCTCCTGTGGTCACCCCAAGATACGATGGGAGCACCAACCCTGTCCACCATGTGGAGATGTATCAATCCGCGGCAGACATATACTCTATCTCAGATGAGATGAGATGTCGTGCCTTCTCTGGTACCCTGACAGGGGCTGCGCATGTGTGGTACACGTCTCTTCCAAAAAATTCTATTGGAAACTTTAAGTAGTTGGCAGACCTGTTCATCCATAATTTCTGCTTTGGGGTGAGGCCACAGAAGAAGACCACACACCTGTTCTATGTTAAGCAGGGAAAGAATGAGACTCTGAGAGACTACATAGCCAGATTCAATAAAGAGAAGCTGGAGGTGGAAGACTATGAGGAGAGCATAGCTATGACAGCCCTGATTGGAGGGCTCCAGAAGGGGAAGCTATTACGGAAGCTTGTCGAAGACCCTCCGAGGACGATGGCTGAGCTGTTGTCAACAGCAGGGAAAGTGATGAATGCCGAAGAGGCGATGGCCGCAAAACAGGAAGACGAAAAAGGAGGTGCTAGTGGGAGTAAATACCCTAAGAAGAACAAAGAGGGGAAGAAGAGGTCCTCGGATGACAAGTTCGCGGGGTACACCCCTCTGACGGTCAGCTGTGAACAAATTCTCAATGAGATTAAGAGTGACCGATCCCTGAAGTGGCCCGAGAAGCTAAGGGCAGCACCTGGCAAGAGGAACAAGAACCTATGGTGCGAGTTTCACCAAGACCACGGCCACGTAACGAACAAATGCTTCGCTCTGAAAGATGAGATTGAGAAGATGCTAAAGGAAGGGAAGCTCAGAAAGTACGTCGACAAAGCCGACTTCAAGAGGGGCCGAGGGGACGACCCCAGAAAGAAGCGAGTCGATGCCTGCAGAGAAGGTCCTCAAAAAAGAGGGGACGACCCCTCTGATGATGAGGACGACCCTGATCTCCCGCCGAGAGACGACCACGGCCCTGTCAAGAGGCTCAATATGATCTCGTTCGGGGTGGGGATGATATCCGGGGGTCTGGCAGGAGGAGGGTCTGAGGTCGCTGACAGGAAGGCCCATGTTGCGGAGACTAAGGCAGTAACGAAGATGGTGCACTCAACCTTCCTAGAGGTCAAGTCAGAAAAAAGGAAGAAGGTTGACATGGACACTTTGATCGTGGGATTTTCAAGAATGGACTTCAAAGGCCTATTGGCCCCGCATGATGACCCTCTTGTCATCACTACCCGAGTGCAAGGGTGCGAAGTGCCGAGGATCTTGGTAGATGGGGGCTCATCCGCAGATGTGATGTTTTGGCCATGCTTCAAGGCCTTGGGCCTCAGTCGTGCCAGACTTGTCCCATACCATCATCCGTTGATTGGGTTCAGTGGAGAGAAGGTTCACCCCCTGGGAATATATGAGGCTGATGTCAGGATGGGGGACGAATGGCCGAGATGGCTCACCAAAAGGGTCAGTTTCTTTGTGCTGGATGAGCATGTGTTTTCGGCATACAACATCATACTGGGACGTGTGGCCCTCAAGGGGTTTGAAGCTGTGCCGTCCATAGTCCACCAGATGGTTAAGTTCCCTACCCCTTATGGGGTGGGGGAAGTCCAGGGAGACCAGACGACGGCGAGAGAATGCTACTACAACTCCGCTGAAGAAAAGGAGGCACACAAGAGGGCTACAACCACTTACAACATTGATACCCTAGACCCCAGGGACGAGACGAAGCTCAAGAAAGGAGAGGCCGCTGAGGAGGTAGAACCCATCATCCTCGATGAGGATGACCCGGGAAAAACCGTCCAAGTTGGCAAGTCTCTGAAGCCCGATATCAAGGAAGACCTCATCAAACTGTTGAGAAGAAGGCGAAGCATCTTCGCGTGGAGTCATGTAGATATACCAGGGATCGACCCTGAAATCATGTGCCACAAACTCAATGTGGTAGAGGGAGTGAAGCCGGTAAAGCAGAAGAGGAGGATTTACTCAAGAGAAAAGTACGAGGTCATCAGGGATGAGGTTAAAAAATTACAAGACGCTGAGTATATCAGGGAGGTCGTCTACCCTGAATGGCTGTCCAATGCAGTCATTGTCCCAAAGGCCAACGGGAAGTGGCGGATGTGTGTGGACTTCACAGACCTCAACAAACACTGCCCCAAAGACAACTTCCCTCTCCCTCGCATTGACCAGATGGTAGACGCTACCGCAGGCCATGAGCTCATGAGTTTTATGGATGCCTACTCAGGGTATAACCAGATCTTCATGAACCCTGATGACTCAGAGAGGACTGCCTTCATCACTGACAAGGGGACATACTGCTATAGGGTCATGCCCTTTGGTCTAAAAAATGCGGGGGCAACGTACCAGCGCCTCGTAAATAAAATGTTCGAAGACCAAATTGGGAAGTTTATGGAGGTCTACGTAGATGACATGCTGACCAAGAGTTTGAAAGCAGAGGACCATGTAGCAGATCTGGAGAGGACCTTTAACACGATGGACAAGTACCAGATGAAGCTTAATCCGGCCAAGTGTGTCTTTGGGGTCGGAGCAGGGAAGTTCTTGGGGTTCATTGTCAATCAAAGAGGCATCGAGGCCAATCCTGAAAAGATAAGGGACCTTATTGAGATGAAGACCCCCAAGTCCATTAAAGACGTTCAGAGGCTCACAGGGAGAGTGGATGCCTTGAACAGATTTGTGTCAAGGGCCACAGACTAGTGTCTACCATTCTTCAAGATCCTTAGGAAAGCCTTTGAATGGAGTAAAGAATGCGATGAGGCTTTCAAAGAGCTAAAATCATACCTGGGGTCTCCCTTGCTGCTATCACGACCCGTGCAGGGTGAACAACTTTACGTGTACCTCGCCGTCTCAGAGTCTGCCATCAGTGCAGCCATTGTGAGAGACGAGGACGGTATACGGAAGCCCGTATATTTTAACAGCAAGGCACTCCAGGGGGCAGAGCAGAGATACCCGAGGATGGAGAAGTTGGCCTATGCCTTGATCCATGCCTCAAGGAAGATGAAACCGTACTTCCAGTCCCATACTATGGTCATCCTTACTGACTCTCCTCTTAGGCAGGTCCTACACAAGCCTGAAAAATCGGGAAGGCTAATGACCTGGGCTATAGAGCTAGGGGAGTTTGACATTGTGTATCAGCCTAAGACAGCCATTAAGGGGCAGGCATTGGCAGACTTCGTGGCTGAGTTCACTGGGGGAGATGATGAGGTCGAGGGTGAGACCCTCGGGAAGACGGATACAGAAGATAGACCCACAGACACACCAGCAGATATGGTTGAGACGGGCACCGCTAGAAGGAAAGTGACTGAAAACGAAGAGGGAAGATACATCTTTAGACAGGGGTCCCTCTCTGAGGGAAATTTTTCTGAAGGAAAGACTCCGTGGAGCCTCTTCGTTGACGGGTCCTCCTGTGATAGCGGAAGTGGTGCTGGACTGATACTATCAGCACCCGATGGCACAGACGTCGAATACGCCCTGAGGTTCAACTTCAAAGCCTCCAACAATGAGGCTGAATATGAGGCCTTAATAGCAGGCCTCTCCTTGGCCAAGTCTCTTAGTGTCGGCCAGATTTTGGTCCATAGTGATTCAAGGCTAGTCGTAAATCAGATACTAGGAGCCTACGAGGCTAAGGACGAAAGGATGGCTAGGTACCTCGAGAAGGTGAGATCATTACTGAAGGGCTTCAGAGAAGTGAAATTAAGGAGGGTACCTAGGCTTGATAATGGCCGCGCTGATGCCCTTGCTAGGCTGGCCTCGGCAACAAGAACAGACATCAGGAGGACGGTCCCAGTGGAAATTTTGTTTTAGCCAGCTATCGAAGACGCCGAGGGAACACTTGGTGTTTGCATGAATGTTTCTCAAGAACCTTCATGGATGGACCCTCTGATCAAATACATTAAAGAGGGAGAAATGCCAGAAGCAAGCCAAGAAAGGAAGAAGCTAAGATATAGGGCCGCAAAATTCACTGTCATCGGAGACACGCTGTACAAAAAGGGGTTTATGCTCCCTTTACTTAGATGCGTGCATCCCTTAGAAGTCCCTTCCATTCTGCAGGACGTACATGAAGGGACGTGCTCAAGCCACATTGGGGGAAGATCCTTAGCGAAGAGGGTGATCACCCAAGGCTACTAGTGGCCGACCTTGGGGAAAGATGCTGCCGCATATGTTAAAAAGTGTGATAAATGCCAAAGATTTGCTACCATCCCTCACCAACCTCATCAGCCCCTCACCTCCATTACATCCCCATGGCCGTTTGTAGTATGGGGGATTGACCTGGTAGGACCCTTACCGAGGGCAGTCAATAACTATCGGTTCCTCATCGTAGCAATTGACTACTTTTCAAAGTGGGTAGAGGCTGAGCCAATGGTCACGATCACAGAGCAGAAGACCTTTCAGTTCATCTGGAAAAATGTGATATGCAGATATGGTCTACCCAACACCCTCATCTCGGATAACGGGACTCAGTTCAAGAATGCCTCTCTGCAGAAGTACTGTGAGAGGGTAAGTATCAAACAATTTTTCTCCACCCCAGGCCGACCTCAGGCCAATGGGCAAACCGAAGTTACGAACAGGACAATCCTAGATGTGATTAAGAAGAGGCTTGAGGAGGCAAAAGGAAGATGGGTCGAGGAGTTATATGCAGTGTTGTGGGCATACAGGACGACAATAAGGACCTCTACCGGGGAGACCCCATTCATGTTAGCTTATGGATCAGAAGCAGTCATCCCCACCGAAGTCGAGTTTCCCACTCATAGGGTCCAAGTGTATGACCCCCAGGGAAATACAGAAGAGAGGAGACTTGACCTGGACCTGATTGAGGAAAGAAGGGAGGATGCTGAGATAAGGCAAGCTTCCTACCAGCAGAGGACCGCAAGGTTTTACAACCAGAGGGTGAAACAGAGGCCTATCGTAGTGGGAGACTTGGTTCTTAAAAAGACTTTGCAGAAACCCAACAAGCTCCATCCTAATTGGCATGGCCCATATAGGGTCGTCGATGAAGTTGTCCCAGGGACCTACAGGCTAGAAAACTTAGAGGGGGAACCTTTTTCAAACCCTTGGAATGCAGATCATTTGAAGAAATACTATCAGTAGTGTTGTAAGGTCTTGAAAGGCCATAATTGTAATTAGGGTTGCTCCAACAGAACACTTGGAAAATTAATGAGAAATATCAGTGCTTCCTTCATCCTGTTGTCAGTCCTAGCATGCATGGAAAGTTGATCCCTCGGCTATAATGGGGACCAGTGGAGGGGACGACCCCTCCACTCTCCTAAAAAAGACGAGGGAAGACTAAATTAAAATCCATTAATTTGGAAAGTTGATCCCTCGGCTATAATGGGGATCAGTGGAGGGGACGACCCCTCCACTCTCCTCAAAAAAGACGAGGGAAGACTAAATTAAAATCCATTAATTTGGTTAGTTGATCCCTCGGCTATAATGGGGACCAGTGGAGGGGACGACCCCTCCCCTGACCTAAAAAAAGACGAGGGAAGACTAATTGAAATCCATTAATTTGGAAAGTTGATCCCTCGGCTATAATGGGGATCAGTGGAGGGGACGACCCCTCCACTGTCCTCAAAAAAGACAAGGGAAGACTAAATTAAAATCCATTAATTTGGTTAGTTGATCCCTCGGCTATAATGGGGACCAGTGGAGGGGACGACCCCTCCACTCTCCTAAAAAAAGACGAGAGAAAACATTACTTAAAAGTCATTTGGTTACTTGAACCCTCGGCTATAATGAGGCCACATTAGGGGACGACCCCATATTGGTCCCCAAAAAAGACGAGGGAAGGGTTAGTAGCATCAACAATGAGCAAGCCATAATAAAATGAAATAAGGAAGACAGCAAATATGAAAGAGACTGGTATTAATAAAATATAAGTGTCAAGTGTTTTTACAAGGCCTTTGAACAAAAAGTACAACAATAAGGGTATGGGCTACAGGTAGCCACCCTAGGGGACGACATCAGAGGGCAGGGCCTCAACATCAATGGGAATGGTCTCCTCAGTTACCAGAACCGGATGACCTTCAGATGTACCGACCCCTTCGATCTGGACTTGGTACTCCACTTGGTTGAGGGCCTCGGCAATTAGAGGGTCGTCCAATTGAACACCCTCCAGTGATGGGCGAACAGAGGAGACGACATCGCCAAACTTGAGGACGACCCATCGGCAGGCCGTCCTAATCCCCCTTTCCAGATATTCTAGACCGAAGCCCTGAAATTCATCTGAAGTCTTGTATGCCTCAATAGCATCAGCCTCAGTTTTCTTGGTGGCTGCTTCCAGATCAGTCTTATGCTGGGCCTCCAGGTTGATCAGAGCCTCATCCCTATCCTTGATGATCAAGTCCTTGGCTTGCAGGTCGGCATCGTGCTGCCTCATCAGCTCATCTAGGACCCTAGCATGCTCGGTCCTGGCACTCTCAAGCTCAGCCCTCGCAGTATCAAGCTCAGTCTTTGCTGTATCTAGCTCTGCCTGCAACTCAGCCTCATGGTGAATGGCCCTCTCAGCTTCGTGAAACTTTTGTTGATTCTCGGCCATCCACTTGGTGGCTGAGGTCAAGGCACAAACAGACTGCAAGAAAAATGAAAATATATCAAGAGGGGCCGAGGGAACAGTTAGTGAAAATGAAATTAAAGAAGGTCAAGACCAATACCTGAGTAAGGGAGTGCAGACCGTAGTCGTACACTTTGGCAGGGGGCATCTTTGCCAAGAACTCGTAGTCAGAGGCCGATGGTGCAGAAAACATCGAGGCTTTGGCCGCCCTCAAATTAGCAATAAGAGATGAGGGGTCGGCCCTCAGATGGGTCAGACTCTGAGACCAGAAGGCCCCCATGCTTGATGAAGAGGTTTCCCCCTCAGAGGCCTCGGCCCTGACCCTCGTCTTAGGGTCAGGACGAGGCTCGAATGGAGCCTCAGGCTCCTTCCTTTTGTGGCTAACAGCTGTCGGCTCAACAACTGTCGGCCCTGAGGCCCTTGTCTTCTTGGGAGCTTGCTGAGGCTCCTTCCCCTTCTTCTTTGTCAGACCAGCAAGAAGGCTTGGAGCAGTCATATCCCAGAGATAATCTGACACGCCTGTAGGATGACCTGAAAAGGATACGATGAATCAGAAAAGTTCAGAGATAAAGAGAGAACACTTCAAAAATAAGTAAAGAAGGGAACATGTTCAGTATAACTCACATAGTTCTGTCAGAGGGCCGACCCTCAGACCAGCTTCTTTAAGGAAGCGAGGGGTCATCAAATCTTCGAACTTTGGGATCTCACCCTCTCTCCCTCGTCCCCTCAGATACTCAACAATATCCCTCTCCTCCAAGCTAAGTCCGGGGTCTGACCTAGCTTTCATGGAGGGGTTAGACCATCTGTTAGGAACCCTCGGAGCATCGGCAGAAGGGGACGCCTCGGTGGAGCTCTCCCATGCCCCAGATATAAAGAAGAACCTTTTTTTCCAATCATGATTGGAAGTTTGAGCCACGTGGAGCAGCTTCTTCTCAGACCTTCTCGCTCCCAGATGATAGTATCCGGGCTGTTTAGATGAAGAGGTGATATTGTAGCAGGCCAAGAACACGTCGGACGAGGGCTCATCAGTGAAAGAGTTTTTCCACAAAGAGATATAACCCAGAATCGTCCTCCATGAGTTGGGGGGAAGTTGAGAGGGGGAGACGCCCAGAGCCGACAGAATATCTACAATAGCAGGATGGAAGGGAAGCCTAACACCTACCTTGAACATTTGCTCATAGACTGCAATCTCTCCCTCTTCTCCCTCAAAAACCCTCTCAGTGTCAGAGGGAGCCCTCATAGTCACCCCACATGGCACTCCGTAAATATGCCTCCATATCAGAAGGTCCCTATCCCTAACAGAGGAGATAAAAGACGAGGCATGGGAGGTATCAACCTCATCATCTGTATCGTCGTCCTCGTCCTCCTCATCACCTGCAGGAGGACCCTGAGGAAAAGCCACTTGGAAGGCGTTGGGAGACAGGGTTGTCACAGGGACAGCCTCAGAGGGGATTGTACCCTCAGTCTCTCGTCCTGGGCTAAGGTCGGGTGAGTCCCTTCTACCAGAAGTTACAGCACCAGTTGGAGAGGAGTTTCTCTCGTCCATTTCACTTGGTTTGGGAGTATCGGCCGGACGAGACGACGACCCACAAGACTCAGAGGGTTCAGATGGTCTTATGGTGGCAAGAGGAATGGGAAAGATGGGTCGTACCCAATTAGGGTCGGCCCCTCGTCTCCTCTCCTCCTCTTCCTCTATTCGTCTGATCTCGGTAAATAGTTTCTCTCTCAAGGACGGGAATTCAGACACCAGGTTGTAAAGCCTCCTAAGCATTAAGGGGAAGACCCTACACTTAAAGAAATTATACTAGACTTGGCTAATTCAACCACAAACACTTGGGAGATTGACCAGGGTTGACCTTTGGATTAAATAAAGAACTCAAGGGTTTTCGTCAAGAACGTTCGAAGAACTAGTGACCGGAGAAGACACCGGAAAAAGCTATGAGGGAACTCTAAGAACCAGACGACCCACGACCCTAAAAAATAGACAGAAATGAAGACAAAAGAAGGCAAGAGGAGAAAAAGGTTACCTGATGAGGAGAAGGGCAAGAACGCTGCTAGGACCTGAAGGTTTGAAGGCTGAAAATGGCGGTGGAAACTGGTTCTAGAGAGAGAATAATCTTGGGCGCGAAGAAGAAGAAGATGAAAAGAGAGAGTTTGAAAATCTCTTAAGTACTTTGGTAATGAGTGGACCCATTTACCAAAGAAAGGTATAATTAGGGCACAAGGCCCCAAGTGCACTGCGCAGCCGCCCTGCCTTGGAAACTGGAACAGCAATGAGTACCTGCCCAGGTGTCATTCACCCAACTGATTGTACACGCATCTGAATTTCAGCACTATCCCTCAGCCATCTCAATGACACCTATGGCTAAGGGCTGGGGGGTGATTGATATACCCGTTTATACCCTCGGTCTGGACAAGGATCACCTCCAATACGGACGACCCTACGAGGAGCCGACCCTTCACAGGCTCCAGCTGGCCCCCGCCAGGCCCAGACGACCATACGAGGGGCCGACCCTCCACCGGGCCTAGACGACCCTACGAGGGGCCGACCCTCCTCCTGGCTCCAGATGACCCTACGAGGGGCCGACCCTTCCTCAGGCTCCGGACGACCCTACGAGGGGCCGACCCTTCCTCAGGCTCCGGACGACACTACGAGGGTACGACAGTACGAGGCCAGGATCAAGCCAGACTCCCTACCGGAAGAAACTTTGCCCTCGGCCTCGGCTCATAGGCCGAGGGCGATATCATGACGGCGCGTGGTTTGGGAGACGCGTGGAACAGTGCGCGTCAGGCTCATATGACACGTGGCAGACCGTTATAACAGAATCACACCCTCACGTGAGTGAATATTATGTCATCATTTGGCATCTACAGATGTCAACAGGGGATTGGCTAGATCATTATTCACATGCACCATGCTTACTTGGGGGGGTACACTACACCCCCCAAGACCTATATATACTTGTCACCCCCAACCCTACAGGGGATCAGATGATTGCAACCCTAGCTAAAACTCTGCTTGTATACCCAGTAGAGAGAGAGAGAGCTTATGTGCATTGTATCCAAGGCCATTAGTGCCCATACTTAGTGGATCACACACTCACAGTGGATGTAGGCCAAATTGGCTGAACCACTTTACATCATTATCTCAATTCCTCTTATACTCATCTCCTTCTACACTAACATACTTACGTATTCATACACTTATACATCTCTATGGCTACCATGGCTACTACTATTTGAGCTCACTATCACTTATCCGGTGATGCTGAATCTTAGCATCATCAGACCAAATGAGAGATTGTTGGGAATATTTAATAAATATTTAATTTTGAAATTAAGATAATTGGAAATTAGTTATTTAATTAAATATAAGTGTCCTACCTAATGTGGTCCGTATAAGAATTTTAATTTGATAGGATTCTTTTATGTAAATCATTTAAATAATAAGACATTGATGGTTGATTAATTTTCTAATCAAAATCTAGTGTGATGGATGGTAGAATTATAGTCTAACCAGGAAATCGTGTCCTCTCTCACCTTATATATAGTAGGTTATGCTCCATCAAATAATCAACATTAAATACAATATATTGAGCAAGAAGGAGAAAATTACGATATTCCAAAATTATTATTTTTTTGTCAAATTAATAAAGGTTATGGTGGAGCAATCATCAAGATGATTCAAAGAGATTTTTACAAAAAAAATAATAAAAAATAATCAATGAATCAGATCAATGTAAGTCTTCTTTTCTATCATTTAGGCCAATTTTATAATAATATAAAGATCCAAGATCCTTTTATTAAGAACAATTTTAAGCTAAAGTTTAATTAAACTAATGTGTTCTTGATTAATATTATGGTGTACTTAAGTATGTTTTTAAAATTTATGATTTCCAATTCTTCCTAAAAAGTTTAAATGGAATTGGAAGTTATTAAAAAAAATTAATTCTAAATTTTAAATCTTCGCTTTCATAAATCATGTGGAGCTTAATTTTCCAAATTGTTTTATAAGTTTTGGTATTTTGCATGTTATAATTTTATTTGGGTTATTCGACAAAAAGTCTCTCAACAATTTATTCAATTAATGTTTAGTCTAATCTTGTATACTTTGTTCGAAAAAGTCCACACTATAAAAAATACTCATAAACACTCTTTATTCTCTTATCATAAACCTTAATAAACATTTGTAGAAAAATGAACATCGAAAAATTAGGTGGACTAAATGTAAAACGTACTTATTAGATCCTAGAGACAAAATATTAATTATCTCGATTTATTTCTCATATTTAAAAATTTCTATTATTACTTTCAAATGAATTGTGATTGTTATCATGTAGATTAATCACCTCTATTTATTTAAATTATATATATACTTACCCTATATATCTTTCCCGTTTAGGCATACGTACAAAACAAATTATAGACAACATTGTTATTGGATTTATTGATTTGATTATGTGCACTGGTGAAATATAGTGTGATACACCTTAATATATGTATAATCGTATTGTAAAGTGTAAACAAGGCATCAACTAATTAAGCGGCATTTTTCATAAATAAATTATAAATTATTTCCAAAACTTTTTTTTTATCATGCATATAAATTTGAAATATGCGATATATCAAAACAATTGAAAAATATAATAAAATTATTAAAATATGAGTTTTTTAATTTATTAAAATGCACACTGTCCAAATTTGAGTTGTTGGCAGTTTTGGTGTCGTTTTTTCTTGTTTATTATTGGTTGGGTGCCAAAGTTTGTGCAATAGAATGTGACACCCCGCCTAATTAAATACCGGGCGATCACTCCTTTATTAAATTAAATCACGGTGAACAGTTGGTTCATTCTCAGCATCACTGTCGATAAAAATAAATTTTCCAATTTAACACCCTAATTAATTAAGCTAAGTGTCAAAACCATTTTCATGCATAACTTTCCAAATTTTATTTAAAGAAAATGATTTATTTATTTACAACAACATTTCAACAATTAAGAATCACACCACAATAAACCTTGAACACAAATCAATTAATTTAAAACATTCGTCAATCGAATGTCAACATGCGAAATATAAAGTAACACGATTTAAACTGAATAAATCCCATAGTGATAATACTAGAAATAACTGAAATACAAATGTCCCAATAACAATGAAATAATGGAAAGGGCGACACGTGCCCAATAAATGAGAATGCTAGAAGTGGAGTCAATAAAGGAAGCCGTCTACGCAAGTGACCTGCAACTCCCACCTAAGCTGCAGCGCGTTCCTGCCAAGAGATCCTAACCAAGACGCCCCTGTGGCTGGGCACCTGTAATACATACATATATACAAGAGAGAGAGAGAAAAAGAAACGGGTCAGAGCCCGATAGTGTGTTTGATTTAAAAAATACGTTTAGCAAGTATTTAAATTGATACAGGCCAATGCAACAACATATTAGAGCGACACTCTCTTGATAAATTCTCACCTCTCTTCTAATGTGCACGCCTATCGTACTAACCTTCCCAACGGTTTATCTTATCATTTTATCATACTAACCTTCCCAATAATTTAGGTTATCTTAACTTACTCATAAGATTTCAAAACCGAACAATATCATTTTTTAAAAAAGATACTTCCAATTAGCAACACAACTCTCGTTTCATCTTTATTACTTTATAAAGTTTCCCCGTGTCATAATATACTTTCACAAAACAAGTATTTACTATTAGAGTCATCAACCATGTCCTACTTATCAAATCACAGTAGGCAGTTTCAAATTTACTAGTCTCATATATATATTAACTACTCGTATAATATATATATATAATAACAGCACCCCAAATAAAAGTATGGTGCGTGCATACTTCTACTATCCAAACCCCATACCACTCATATCAAGGGGAATACAAATTCGGAATCACTCTCGAACTGTATTAACACATACACATACAATATCGAGGCGAAGCATAGATTCCAAGTCTCTAAGAGGATGGCACATACTCGCGTCTCTTAGGACCGTCTGAACTATCAATTCGATAGCCTGTACCAAGGATATCTATCTTCTAGGGTACAAGTCAATATCCCCCATAAAGGTCCCATCGAGATAAGACTGTCCCAGTGCGGTAACCTCAAGGATAGCAAGTAGCGCGGTATGTTTTTCACATGTATATAATATATGTACACACAATCATATAAATATACCACTTTATCATATTAATATAGGTTCTTCTCGTCACCCATAATTACAAAATTTATCCTTAATTTCACATTACTAGTATTACGTATAAGGTTTCATCTCTAACCTTAACTAGAAGGGTTTTCTCACTTATTACGTGACACTCTTGGACTCTATCCTTCCAAGTAGAAAATTCAGTAGGTATACCTCTATTCACTATCGTGGCTATTCGCCGAAATCTCTCACTTGAAATACGTAGTTTCATCGTTCATTATATAATTATCCCAAAAAGCAAAATTCTCATCTTAAAATAAAGTTCCCAACACTTATTCATATGTCCTACTGGTCTTTCCTATCTCCCAAAACATTTTATTAAGAATACCCAAGAATTATTTCACGATAGATTTAATTTAACTAATTAAACAAGGGAAATAGGAGTCTGCCAGGAGGGGTCGATCGATCGAGGTCTGGGGCTCGATCGATCGAACCTTCGATCGATCGAAGCTCTAGGCTCGATCGATCGATCGAACATGTATTTCGATTTCTGCAGAATTGCAGTTACGGGTTCTACCAATTTTCCTCATCCAAATCGATGTTTTCCAACCCCAAACGTCCCAAAAATTCTACTACTAACATTATAACAATATACCAGATGTTTCTAACGTAAGGCATATACATATTCATCATTTAAACATGGATTTTCATCCCAAAATTATATCTAATTATCAAGAATCCTAGAATTTTCTTAAAAAGTTTTCTAACAAATCTTTCTCCATAATTTCTTTCTTATAATCATCAAAATTTCGTGGTTAATTTCCTCTACATGGCAAGGGTTTCCAGAATCATCATATCAACTAATACTACATGGATTTTCCTATCACAAATTGGGTTTTCTTCCACATATTTCATCCCTAATCATTCCTAAACTAATATGGAAATTGCACCAACGAAAATAGCAAGATAAACACTTGCCTGGGATTTTTGGTATTCTGATTTACGGCTAATTTTGGTATGGTTGCGTTCCTCGTCTCGCGATCTACGCGTTGGCGGCGACAGCGGTGCAAACGGGTGGCTTTTTGGCCTTGAATTGCCTTGAGAGCTCTCTCCTCTCTTCTCCAATGGCCGTCACTTGTGTTTAGAGTTTCTAACCCTAGGTGACCATCCAGATATCTGATATAACCCTTGGAATTTTCGTGGGTTTAATTACCCAAAAAGGTGAAATGTCCAAAACGCCCTCCCGGGGTACCAATTAGGCCTAAAAATGCCCCGAGACCCAAACTAAACCCCCGGGTACACTTTTCTGATTATCTCGACCCTTCCGGACGCGTTGGCGCACTCAAAACGACCATACGAACAACTTATAAAATATTCACTTTTTATTTATCAAAATTAGTCCCGACGTGACACGAGCACGTCCCGACTTAAATTTTTGAAATTGTCATTTAATTCACTCATGACATTCAATATAACCAATATCACATATATTACTTTGCTAATTAGTAATATTTAACTAATTTCCCATAATTACTAACTCTCGTCACGTTAATAATTATAACATAATTAATTTTCGGATTTTTATTAAATAATTCATTCACATTAAATTTAAAAAATCCCCAAATTAATATAGCATAAAAATACGGGGTATTACATAGAATATGTTAGAAGTTAAAATGGTTCGTTACTCTCCCCCTCCCCCGACATATATATATATATATATATATATATATACACACACACACATTAAATCTTAGAAATGTTTAAATTTTGGATAATTTAAAATGTTTTGAAAATTTTAAAAATCATAAAATTTTGGAAAATTAAAAAAAAAATAATATTAAAGTTTTAAAAAAACAAAACTTAATATTTGGAATATAAAAAATACTAATATTCTAGAAAATTGAAAATCGTGGTATTCCAAAAAATTATAAATATTAAAAAGAAAGTTTTTATTTGTAAAAAACAGTCCTTTATTTATAAAATAAATAAGACTTTTAGAAAAGTTCATTTCTTAAATTAATAAAATTATTTTTATTTATAAAAAAATGATTTATGAAAAAATTTAGAAAAAAACAATTTAAAAAAATACATCAAGTTTTTTTCTTTAAGTCTAGTGTCCGATTTTTTTAAAATAAAAATCAAGTCCATTTTTAGTTGAATAACGAAATAATTTTGTTAGAAATATTGTTTTGATGACATTTTTAGCAGTATTTATTTATTTATAAATAAAGAATTTTTTTTTAATTTTTCATAAATGTAAGACGTTTTTTTTAAATAAAAACTAACTTTTTTTAAAAATATTTTATATAAATTTTCTTATAAATTATGTTATAAAAAGTTATAAAAAAATGATAGACAAGCTTTTAATATGTCGTTGTTGTCAAAGCCTCTCTAATCAAAATCCTTGAATACCTACAAACATAATATAAACTTGAATAGCGGTAAGTAAGGATGTCAATCCAACTCTAACGAGTGAAGAACGAAATATGTGAAGACAAAGTGTAACATCATTTTCATATTATTCTTTTTTTTACGATTTTTCAAGTGATTATTAATTAACTAACTATACTAGTTTTTAAAGTACTAACTAAGATGTAATATCTAATCAGAGAAAAAAAAATTGTGCTAAAAAGCAAACTAGCTAAATTAGACTCATGAAGGGTTCAAAATTCATCCCTAGAATGGGAGATTTGCCTTCATTAATCATCATCCAATACATGGAATCAATGAATAAAAACATACACGGATTAAATTAAGAGAAATTAAAGAGGAATTGATCAAACCCATTTGCTCTTGAATTGGAGCAACTCTTCAATTACAAACCAAAATTCTATTAATTACATTCCCTCGCTAATATATTTTATTCTATAATAAAAACTACAAAATATAAAAAAATAAAAACTAATTACAATATACAATGGATGAATTCATAATGAACTATTAAATAATGAAAGATATTTGCTAAAAATACAAATTCGTTGTACATTATAATTCAACCAAGTAATTAAATTCTACACCATCACTTTATGTTGAGATATTTGCTAAAATTGCAAATATTCATAATAAAGAAATGGAGAAGAAGTTATTTCCAAAATGGATGAATTCAACCACATTACGTTACATTGAGATAATTGCCAAAAATACGAAAACTTACTATAGAGGGGTGGAGTAGAATTCATCCAAGATATAAATTTTACCACACCACCCTATAGGGAGATATTTGCTAAAAATGCAAATACTCTCTATAGAGGGGTGGAGGAGAATTTATCACGCAAAGTTAAAAACTAAAATGGATATTATCTTCAAGTGCCACTAAGTCTTCAATTTATAGGGTGCACATGGAGAAGGGGAAAATTGGGCGTGGTAATTGCGCATGAGGGGTGACATGTGTGGGAGGGTAATTTGGTAATGTACCCACATGTGCATGTGGGTTGAAAGGGCGAGAGGGGCATTTTTGGAAAATAAGGGGCATGAGACTTTTAACACACATGTGCATTGTTTTCGTCTATTGTCTTTGGGTTAGGCGATATGGGAAATCGGGTAAGGGGTAATGGGAATTGGGTCTTTGATTGCAAATGGGTTATTGGGTTTGGACAAAAGTTGTTGGGTCGAGATGGGGGTTGGAGTTGGGTGGTTTGAGGATAGCGGGTTACCATTGTTGGTGAGTTGGGTGGACGATTTGATTTTGGGTATGCCCAGGTTCATTTGATGGAGCTCGGGTTAAGGGAGTGGTCGGATAGGGTTTGGTTTGGATTGGCAGTGGGAGATGGGTCGGAGTGGAAGCAGATGGCCGATTGGAGTGGTATGATTTGGGGGATAAAAAATCGGGCTGTTGACTGACTTTGGATTCAGGTTAAGGGAGTTAGGTCACCGGTAAAGCCTGTTGGGTATGTCGTCGAGTTTTGGCACCTAGAACCGGTGGGGAGTGGGTTTAAGGGTAGGCGGGTTTAGTTGGTTTTGTAATACCCCATAATTTTAATGATTTTTATTTATTGGGTAAATTGAATTAAATGAGAATTAATTTGGAAATTAACCCAGAAATAAATACTAGCGAGCTGTGAGTTGGTATTTTATTGTGATGTTAAAATAAAATACAACTGAGAATATATGGTGCTATATGAGCATTGAAAATGTTAAAATTATCACAAGGCAGAAATATGACAATTTGGAAAATTAAGTTGGGACGCGCGTGTCAGTCGTATCAGGAATGAATTTCATTAGATTAAAAAGTAATTTATATTTTTATCAACCGAATGGTTATTTTGAGAGTGCCAATGTGTCCGGAAGGGTCGAAATAGTCCGAAAACACTATCAGGGAGTTTAGTTTGGGTCCCGGGGCATTTTTAGGCCAAACTCGCAACCTAGAAAGGTATTTTGGTAACTTAAAAATTAAGAGATTAAGACCCACGAATTTTAGAGGCAATTTAAATATTATTAAAAGGGCCACTAAGGCCATTATCAGCAAAAAAGTGAGAGAGTGGGCTACGGAGGTTTTTGAGAGAAGTTAGAAGAGAGTTTAAAAGAGGATCTAAGCCAAACCATCTCCCCACCATCATTTTGAAAGGAAATTGTGACCGGAAAGAAGAAAGAACCAACCTTGATCTTCAACAACAAATCAGAACATCGGATTTAAGGCAAGTGATTTGATATTACTAAGTTCAATGAATATTTCTTCCATGTTTAGTGTAGAAAACTGTATTTGCCTTGAAAGTTTTGATGAAAACCTAATGGGATTGATATACAAACTCTAAAGTTTGGTTAGGGATTGCATGTAGACTGTTTATGGACGAAATTAGTACCCCAAAACTTAACTTTGATGATTTAAAAATGGATTAATGATGAGTATTTTGGTGCAATTAAATTCTGGATTCATGTTCATAGGGTTTGGGGCAAGAATTGGGGATTTATGATTATTGCATGTTGATTAGTAAGATTTGACCCCATTAATATGTTAAGGAGTGATCTAGGATGACTTAGAACAGTTTAAAAACATAAAAACGTAATTGGGATGATCTTAGGATGGATTTAGAGAAGAGAAATATGAAGAAAAATGAAGTGGAGAAATTCTCGGCATTTCTTGCAATCTCGTTAGAAGACCAACCCAGGTCGTTCGAACGTCCTCGTTCGAACGAGTTTCTAAAGAGGTTCCAGTGCCCTGTCTAACGAGATAGTAGTTAGTTCGAAGCCATTCGTTCGAATGAACTCGTTCGAACGAGATTTCTGGGACTTCTAATGAGTTTACATAATGGTCTTTTTAGGCCCGATTTTAGTTTCGAGTTTTTCGTAGGCTGATTTTATTGAGTGTTATCCTTCCCGTGTGATTAGTGGATATAGTTGTGAGATTGGAGTACGTTGAGGATTAAAAACTTGGAATTATATAATATACCGGATGACTTCTACGGGTTAAGTTGTAAGTACTCGAATTTGCGAGGTGAGAAGAGTGGACAACTTTAATGTATATTATTCGGGGACTTGTAAATGTGCAACATGTAATGACGGTATAGGAATATGACATATACCTCTAGTAAAATTATAAGATATCTAAGATGTGTGAATGCTTAGTATATGTGTTTATCTGTGTATAACATACCTACCATACTTGCTATCACGGGAGGTCGGCGTTGGATCAGGGCCATCTAATCTTTGTGTGCCTACGTGGGGGATTTAGATTGGTACCTCGAGGACATAGGTCAGAGAATGGCTTATTGGGGAGTTAATAAGTCAGTTGATCATGGGAGCGTAGGTATGTGCGTGACCCATGTGATGTGAACTGCGTTCGCCTCCACTGTGTGTGACTGTTACTTATTGAGACGATTCCTGAGTGATTTGGAATACGTGATCCTAATGTACGTGATGTATCGGGATTTGATAGCAAGGTATGTGTGCACCACAGCTTAGTCTCGAGGTGCCAGTATTGTATATTTATGATGAGTTCAATATACTGATAATTGAAATGAACTGTCACTATAAATGTAAGTGTGAATGATCGTAAGATTTTTAGTAGAGTTAAAGATGGAAAGCCTTAGTAATTATTATGATTAATTCTAAGACATAAAAAGTAAAATTTTCTGTTTATAGTAAGATGTCGGGAATTGAACCGCGAATAGTATAGAAATGTTAGGTTGTGTATTGGACTAGTTAGATAGTGATATACCTAGAATGGGTATGGGTACGATAGGAGTGCACAATTAGTTGATAGGTGAGGAACTCATGTGAGTGCACGCACTATCATGTATTTTATATTCACTGTTTAATGATATTAAACACTTGCTGTATTTTAAACTGTTTTCACTATCGGGCTCTGACCCGTTTGCTTTCAAATCTATTTTCTTGTAAAAACCTTTTAGGTTCCTAGCCACAAGGACACCCAGCTTAGAAGTTCCATTCCAGTGACGTGCTGTAGCAGTTGTGGAAGTTACAGGACCTCGATTCTAGACGCCTCCACTTTCTACCTTGATTCCATTTCAGACTTATTTATCTGTAGGACATGTCGCCCCTTTTTTCTTAGAGACAGTTTAATTATTCAGTTTTAATTCAGTTGTGGATGTAATTAATTAATGATTCAGTCTTTGTATTTGGTTTAATTAAGTATTCGGATTGTTGTGAGGAGTATTCCTCCAGATTCAGTTTATTACATTGTTTTTCTATTGTGACTGTAATGTGGTTGTGGTATTAGTATTTCATTATTTTGAATTGGTTGTATGTTAATCGGATTTAATTAAAATCGACATCTCACTTTTTAAATATCAGGTGGCTAGTAATTGTTAAATCGTTTTCGGCAGTGATGCTATGGACTGAACCAACTTGACATTTTATTTTAATGTGAATAAAGGAGTAGCTACCCGGTATTTAATTAGTCGGGGTGTCACAGGTGGTATCAGAGCATCAAGTTCTAGTGTCCTTAGGATCTGTACGGCTTGTTATGTTTCCGCTAAGTTATCTTTGATGTAGAGCCCTATATTATAGGATTGTTGTAATTTATTGTGTATGTTTCTCTCTTCAGCTATTTTGAGATGATAACTGCGAACTTATAAGACTTTAATCTCATTTCAATGCCTCCACGATGTGCACAGCGAGTTCCCAGGGATGCTCAGCCCGAGGCACAACCTGCACCAGTTCAGGGATCCATGAATGCCGCAAAGGTTGCCGCTATTATAGCCCAAGCGGTAAATGCCGCCCTAGCAGTTGTGCAGCAGGCATGATCCCAGGTGCCGACAGTAGCGCCAGTATAGGTTCATGCATTCTCGTCTGCTTGAGAACGTGTTCATGATGCTTTTCAGAAAGTACACCCTCCAGAGTTTGCAGGTAGCTCCGACATCGTTGTGTCTAGTCAGTGGAAGAAGGACATCCAAAGGCACTTGAGGATGTACGAGTGTACGGATGTACATAGACAGATATTGGCTACTTTTAAGATGGTAGGGTAAGCATTACAGTGGTGGGAGTCCATTACCACCGCGGAGGAGAGATATATTCTTTCTATTCAGGAGTTCTGGGTGCGGTTTGACCGCAAGTATTTTCCCTCAGCCGTTCACACCGAGATGAGGAGGAAGTTGATGAACCTCAGGCAGGAGGGGAAGACAGTGGCTGAATATGAGGACGAGTTCACAAATCTCTTAAATATCGTCCCCGATGAGATTCTGACAAAGGAGAAGAAGATACAAAAGTTCATGGATGGGTTGACTTGGAGGATCCGTCAGCATTTATTGGGAAGTCTCTAGTTGGCCACGTATTCGATGTGGTTAACGCAACACTGCTTCATTTCCAGGACCACCTCTTTCATTTGTCAGAGGGTAAGCGATCAGGAGAGTCTAGCCATCAGGGCAGGACAGGGGGAAATGGTCCCAACGGAACACAATCAGTTCAGGATCAGCACAGGCAGGGTGATCAGAGTTCCCAGTAGGGGGATTCTAAGAGATTCCGATTGGGAGGTTTCAAAAATGGTCAGGGAGGTTTTCATCATGGCCATCAGGGTCAGCAGGGCCAGCAGGGCCAACAGCAGCAGTTTCAGCAGGGCCAGCATGGCCAGGGGAGGAATGGCAACGACCACCGGGGTCGTGGGCAGCAGGCTCAAAGAGGGGTAAACTTTTCGAGGGAATGTTTCACGTGTGGTAAAATTGGCCGCAAGTGCCAGAAGTGTCCTGATAGGGGCAGGGCCCCACAGCAGCAGCAACAGGGTGCTCGACACGAGCCCTAGAGACCTATGTTTCTCACCGCCCTCCCAGCACCACCACAGATGCCACCGTTGCCACCTATCCCAGCAGTCCCAGTCCAGAAGGGACAACTTCAGTACGGGCGAGTTTATCAGCTCCAGCAAGCCGCAGTCCCACAGTTTCCACTTGCTATTGAGGGTATGTTTTCTATTCAGGGGACTATGGGGCGTATTTTATTTTATACGGGGGCCACACACTGTTTTATAGCCACGAGATTTGCACTCACTATGGGGTTGTTAGACACTGCAGAAAGCACGATTACTTGCGTAGATTAACCATTGAGTAGGGGTTCTGTGATTTCTTTTATTTATAGAGGTGTGGGTATAAAGATTGGGAGGTTTACTTTACCTGCCGATATGTTAGTATTAGAGATGACTGAGTATGATGCGATTGTTGGTATGGATTGGCTAGTTGCGTACCGAGCCATGATTGATTGTTTTAGCAGGAGTATTATTTTTGCCATTCCCGGGCAAGAGATGTTCTTAGTGGTGATGCCTCGTTCTGAGGGAGGATCGTCCACAAACTTGTATTATATAGAGGAGGAGACCTCTAAAGAAGTGGTAATACCACTCGATTCGATTCCCGTTGTTAGTGAGTTTGCTGATGTATTTCAGGATATACCTGGATTACCCCTAGTAGAGAGATAGATTTTGTTATCGATTTGAAGCTGGGCACTCGACCAATTGCCCGCGCGCCTTACCGTATGGCTCCAGCGGAGATGAGAGAGCTAAGGGATCAGATAGAGCAGTTGTTGGGTCAGGGGTTTATCCGAACGAGTACTTCGCCGTGGGGTGCCCCTGTGTTGTTCGTAAAGAAGAGGGATGGATCGTTGAGGTTGTGTGTAGATTACCGGGAGTTGAATTAAGTCACGATACGAAATAAGTATCCGTTGCCCCGAATCGATGACTTATTCGAATAGTTGAGAGGAGCTTCCTTCTTCTCGAAGATTGACTTGCGATCGGGATACCATCAATTGCGTATCAGGGAACAGGACGTCTCGAAGACTGCTTTCTTGACGAGATATGGTTCCTATGAGTTTCGGGTTATGCCTTTTGGCCTAACCAACGCTCCAATCGTATTTATGGACTTGATGAATAGGGTGTTTAGAGAGTTCCTAAACCAGTTCTTTATCGTCCTTATCGATGACATTCTGGTTTACTCCTAGATAGAGGAGGAGCATGCAGAGCATTTAAGATAGGTTTTGCAGACGCTGCGTCCGAACGAGCTATATGTGAAGTATGAGAAGTGTGGGTTTTGACTGAAGGAGGTACAGTTTTTGGGGCATATCATTTCAGATCGGGGGATATCTGTTGATCCGGGGAAGGTATCCGCGGTGAGGGAGTGGGGACAGCCCACGACACCGACTGAGATTCGTAGTTTCTTGGGCCTAGCAGGATACTATAGGAGGTTTATTCGGGGTTTCTCAAAGATAGCGGGTCCTTTGACACATATGACTCGCAAAGGTGTACCATTCATCTGGAGCGATGCCTGTCAGTTCGCATTCGATGAGCTGAAGGACAAGTTTACCTCAATGCCTGTGTTAGCATTGCCCAGACCGGGAGTTGAGTATCTAGTCTACACTGATGCGTCCTTACAAGGACTTGGAGGTGTACTGCAGCAGGAGAGTCAGGCCATAGCTTATGCTTTACGTAAGCTTAAACCTCACAAGAAGAATTACCCCACCCACGACTTGGAGTTAGCGACAGTTGTATGTGCTCTTCGGATTTGGAGACACTATCTCTTGGGGGATAAATTCCGTTTGTTCACAGACCATAAGTCTCTATAATACCTCTTCACGCAGAAGGAACTGAATATGCATCAACGACGGTGGCTTGAGTTTGTGAAGGATTATCAGTTCGATATCCAATATCACCCATGCAAGGCTAATGTGGTAGCAGACGTGTTGAGTCGTAGATTAGTAGATGAGGTGGCTGAGGTGTGGAAAGCAAAGTGGAAGGAGTTAGGACACCAGGATGCGATGGCACGATCATTCATGTCTGTGATGACTGTTACACCTCAGATTGTTACTAGAGTGATACAGGCCCAGGCAAAAGATTCGTTCTGTTAGGAGCAGATAGTTCGATTATTAGCCGAGGGAGCCGAATCCTATACCATTAGTTCAGACGGGGGATTACGCTTCAATGGGAGACTGGTTGTTCCAGAAGGGGAAGACCTGCGACACGAGGTAATGACAGAGTCACACGGTTCGCGGCTCGCGGTACACCCTAGTGGGGATAAGATGTACCAAGACATGAGACGACAGTACTGGTGGAGCGGGATGAAGAGAGATATTGCCGTGTTCATTTCTAAATGCGTCACTTGTCAGCTAGTAAAGGTGGACCATCATAGACCGGCAGGACTTCTACAGTCGTTAGAGGTTCCGATGTGGAAATGGGAGATCATATCCATGGACTTTATCACGGGGTTACCTACGTCACAGAGGGATCATGAATCCATATGGGTAATTACGAATAGGTTGACCAAAGTTGCTCATTTTCTTCCCGTGAGGACATACTACACTACGGGACGGTATGCCCAGATTTTCAATGCGGAGATAGTGAGACTTGACGGGGTGCCTCTAAATATTATGTATGATCGAGACAAGATATTTGTTTCACGATTTTGGGAGAGTTTCCAGGAGGCCATGGGTACGGAGTTATGGCTGAGTACGGAGTATCACCCGTAGACAGATGGGAAAACCGAGAGGACGAATCAGATGTTGAAGGATATGTTGCGTATGTGCATCCTAGACTTTGGAGGTCGTTGGGAGTAGTACCTTTCACTGGTGGAGTTTGCTTATAATAACTCCTATCAGTTCACCATTGGCATGGCTCCATTCGAAGCGTTGTATGGCAGACCTTGTCGTTCCCCAGCATGTTGGTTAGAGGTGGGGGATAACAAACTCCTTGGGCCGAAAGTGATTCAGGATACTTCGATAAGGATAGAGATGATATGGAGCCGTATTCAGGTAGCTCAGGACCGACAGAAGAGCTATACTGATGCCAAGAGGTTCTTCAGAGAGTTCAAGGTGGCAGACCAGGTGCTACTCAGAGTATCTCCAATGAAGGGGATTATGCATTTTGGGAAGAAGGGTAAACTGTCACCAAGATATGTGGGGCCGTTTCCTATCATCAAGCGGATTAGGCCAGTAGCGTATAGGCTTGGGTTACCGGAGCACTTGCATAGGATTCATGACGTGTTCCATATCTCCTCGCTAAGGAGATATCTTAGGGACGATTCGGCCCATACCCATATTGCTTTGGAGGACATCGATCTACAACCCGATAGATCCTACGAGGAGGGGCCAACCGCCATTCTAGACCACAGCGAGAGGAAACTGAGGTTGAAGATAATACCATTAGTTCGTGTTCAGTGGCGGCATCATAATGCCGAGGAGTCCACATGGGAGCGCGGGGATCATATGCGGGAGCGCTATCCAGAGTTATTTGTACCAGGTATGCTTTAGTTCTGAATTTCGGGATGAAACTCTGTTATTAGGGGGGAAGTATGTAATACCCCATAATTTTATTTATTGGGTTAATTGAATTAAATGAGAATTAATTTAGAAATTAACCCGGAAATAAATACTAGCGAGATGTGAGTTGGTATTTTATTACGATGTTAAAATAAAATACTACTGAGAATATATGGTAATATATGAGTATTGAAAATGTTAAAATTATCACGAGGCAGAAATATGACAATTTGGAAAATTAAGTTGGGACGCGGGTGTCAATCGCGTCAGGAATGAATTTAATTAGATTAAAAAGTAATTTATATTTTTATCAATCGAATGGTCATTTTGAGTGTGCCAACGTGTTCGGAAGGGTCTAAATAGTTAGAAAACACTAGCCGGGAGTTTAGTTTGGGTACCGGGGCATTTTTAGGCCAAACCGGCAACCTAAAAGGGTATTTTGGTAAATTTAAAAATTAAGGGATTAAAACCCACGAATTTTAGAGGTAATTTAAATATTATTAAAAGGTCCACCAAGGCCATTATCAGCCAAAAAGTGAGAGAGTGGGCTACGGAGGTTTTTGAGAAAAGTTAGAAGAGAGGTTAAAGGAGGATCTAAGCCAAACCATCTCCCACCATCATTTTGAAAGGAAATTGTGACCGGAAAGAAGTAAGAACCAACCTTGATCATCAACAATGAATCAAAACATCGGATTTAAGGCAAGTGATTTGATATTACTAAGTTCAATGAATATTTCTTCCATGTTTAGTGTAGAAACTGTATTTGCCTTGAAAGTTTTGATGAAAACCTAATGGGATTAATATAGGAACTCTAAATTTTGGTTAGGGATTGCATGTAGAATGTCAATGGACGAAATTGGTACCCTAAAATTTAACCTTGATGATTTAAAAACGAATTAATGATGAGTATTTTGGTGCAATTAAATTCTGGATTCATGTTCATAGGGGTTGGGGCAAGAATTGGGGATTTATGATTATTGCATGCTGATTAGTAAGATTTGACCCATTAATATGTTAAGGAGTGATATAGGATGACTTAGAATAGTTTAAAAACATAAAAATGTAATTGGGATGATCTTAGGATGGATTTAGAGAAGAGAAATATGAAGAAAAATTAAGTGGAGAAATTCTGGGCGTTTCCTGCAATCTCGTTAGAAGATCAACCCAGGTCGTTCGAACGTCCTCATTCGAACGAGTTTCTAACGAGGTTCCAGTGCCCTTTCTAATGAGATAGTAGTTCATTCGAAGCCATTCATTCGAACGACCTCATTCGAACGAGATTTCTGGGACTTCTAACGAGTTTACAGAACGGTCTTTTTAGGCCCGATTTTAGTTTCGATTTTTTCGTAGGCTTATTTTATTGAGTGTGATCCTTCCCTTGTGATTAGTGGGCATAGTTGTGAGATTGGAGTACGTTGAGGATTAAAAACTTGGAATTATATAATAAATCGGATGACTTCTACGGGTTAAGTTGTAAGTACTCAAATTTCCCAGGTGAGAAGAGTGGACAACTTTAATGTATATTATTCGGGGACTTGTAAACATGCAACATGTAATGCCGGTATAGGAATATGACATATACCTCTAGTAAAATTATAAGATATCTAAGATGTGTGAATGCTTAGTATATGTGTTTATCTGTGTATAACATACCGACCATACTTGTTGTCACGGGAGGTCGGCGTTCGATCAGGGCCATCTAATCTTTGTGTGCCTACGTGGGGGATTTAGATTGGTACCTCGAGGGCATAGGTCATAGAATGGCTTATTGGGGAGTTAATAAGTCATTTGATCATGGGAGCATAGGTATGTGCGTGACCCATGTTATGTGAACTATGTTCGCCTCTATTGTGTGTGATTGTTACTTATTGAGACGGTTCCTGAGTGATTTGGAATACATGATCCTAATGTACGTGATGTACCAGAATTTGATAGCAGGGTATGTGTGCACCGCAGCTTAGTCTCGGGGTGGCAGTATTATATATTTATGATGACTTTAATATACTGATAATTGAAATGAACTGTCATTATAAATGTAAGTGTGAATGATAGTAACATTTTTCGTAGAGTTAAAGATGGAAAGCCTTAGTAATTATTATGATTAATTCTAGGAAATAAAAAGTAAAATTTTCTATTTATAGTAAGACGTCGAGAATTGAACCGCGAATAGTATAGAAATGTTAGGTTGTGTATTGGTCTAGTTAGATACTGATATAACTAGAATGGGTACGGGTACGATAGGAGTGCACAATTAGTTGAGAGGTGAGGAACTCATGTGAGTGCACGCACTATCATGTATTTTATATTCACTGTTTAATGATATTAAACACTTGCTGTATTTTAAACTGTTTTAACTATTGGGCTCTGACCCGTTTACTTTCAAATCTATTTTCTTGTAAAAATGTTTTAGGTTCCCAGCCACAAGGATACCTAGCTTAGAAGTTCCATTCCAGTGACGTGCTGTAGCTACTGTGAAAGTTACAGGACCTCGATTATAGACGCCTCCACTTTCTACCTTGATTCTATTTCAGACTTATTTATCTGTAGGGCATGTCGCCCCTTTTTTCTTAGAGACAGTTTAATTATTCAGTTTTAATTCAGTTGTGGATGTAATTAATTAATGATTCAGACTTTGAATTTGGTTTAATTCAGTATTCAGATTGTTGTGAGGAGTATTCCTCCAGATTCAGTTTATTACATTGTTTTTCTATTGCAACTATAATGTGGTTGTGGTATTAGTATTTCATTATTTTGAATTGGTTGTATGTTAATCGAATTTAATTAAAATTGACCACTCACTTTTTAAATATTAGGTGGCTAGTAATTGTTAAATCGTTTTCGACAGTGATGCTATGAACTGAACCAACTTGACATTTTGTATTAATTTGAATAAAGGAGTAGCTACCCGGTATTTAATTAGTCGGGGTGTCACATGTTTCACGGAGGGGTAAGGGTCAGGTTTAAGGTTGGGTTTTGAATGGAGTTATGGTGGTGTAGATATGGAGATTTGTGTTAATGTAGGGAAGTGAGAGGAGAGAGAGTGTTTGGTGTAGGCAAGAAGATGAAGGGATATGGGGGGGGGGGGGGGGGGTAGTGTGTATTGAATGGTGTGTGTGAGTGTGTAGAGTACTAAGTGTGTGTATTTAATATACACAACTAAAATTGAAAATTAAAGTATCTAAATATTTACATTCAACTAAAATATAAAATTAATAAAACTAAAAAATAGAATCCTAACCTAATAAAAATAAAATAAAACTAAAGAAAATATAAAATTCATTAAAATTAGACAAATAAATTCTTGAAAAATAAAAGGATTAAATAAAATACAAATAAACCTAACCTAATAAAATATTAATAAAACTAACTAATAATAAAAATTAAAAACTAAAAATAAAAATCAAATAAACCCACACCTATATTATTTACCAACACGGACTTAATACTATAGAAAATGACACACATAATCACAAGCACTATTATATTAATATAAAATGGTAAAATACTAAAGAAAATAAAATGAAATAAAATAGTAAAAATAACTCAAAAAATATAAAATAACACCACACACACACAGAGCAATTTTAGGACAGGCTAGGGGTAGACTGGGTTTAGATCCGGGTTAAGCGTAGGTTAGGGAATTGTTTTTGCCTTGAATAAGCGCAAATTTGTCACAATCATCTTGAAATAAAGCTTTTGAAACTGCGAATCAGTACAAGCCTACAAAACAAAAAAATATCAATATAAGTCCAATTTTATTGAGAATTAGCGATCAAAAAGAAGTTATTTGGGGTATAAAATATAAACTTTTTGGGTGCTTATACAAAAACATATTCGATATTTAGACAAAAAACCTACACATTATTTTTACTAAAAAAAGGAAGTTACTAAAAAAAAGGAGGTAATAAAAACTGGAATTGTTTTTTTATTAAAAACACTGGACATTAAATTTATTAGAAATGGACGTTATTTAGAAAAAAATTGACGTAACTTCTTTATGTTAAAAACTGTATTTTTAACAATAATTTTATCTATTTTTTTATAAAACAATTTTTATAATATTTTTAACTAGATATTTTATAAATCATAACTATGTTAGAAAGAAAAAATTGACCTTTTGTGAAACAATTTTTTTATGATTTTTAATTTTTCAAAATATTACATGTTTTAATTTTCCATAATATTATAATTCTTTATATTCCAAGTATTACGTTTTTCAAAATTTTAGTATATTATGTTTTGTTTAAATTTCCAAAATTTACGATTTTAATAAAAGATTCAAAAAATTATAAATTATCGTATATATACGTTTACAAAGAATCTATTAAAAAATCAAATGGTTCGTCCCTCTCTCTCTTTGAGAGAGATAGAGAGAGAGAGAGAAATTATTTGATTTTTTAACATATTCTTTATAATTGCAAGGCTATATGGAATCACTTGTATCTTAGGTTACAAACACAAAGATTCAAAATTTTAACCAAATTTTTATCTTGATTAATATTAGGTGTGCATGCAAGATAAAGTCCAAATATTTTATGCCAAACTACACAATCAAACCAAACACAAAGAAGAAGATTTGAGGAAAAATCTCTTTTTGACAAAATCTATATTTCAACATTGTTAAAAAATTCGACAGACTCTATGACTTATAGACTACTTATAGCTCGACTAAGTATAATGCACCAGGTCTTCTTTAAGGGCATAATTTACATTGTTCGTACTTTACATTGTGTATGTCATACACAGTTACAACCGTCGAGGAAGTTCAAGTTCATTCTCGCACCAAGACGAATCGGAATATCAAGTTTTCTTCAACAACAAGCTTCAACAAGATTGATTTTGGCAAGGTTGTGTTTAAGTCCCTTAATGTTTCATTTAAAGTTTTGGGATATTTTTTATAAAATGTTTTTAAACATATGACACATCTTTTTTTTTTTTGTCAAAATAATTTATCTAAGACCTGCAGGCAGAGTTTTAAAAGAAAAATATTTTTTACTTTGGTCGTTCAAACGATATGGAGTCGTCGCTCGAACGAGGACTTCAAGAGACATTGTATGTCGCGTGAAGGCTCGCTTGAACAATTTCATCTAACGACATCACATTGTTTCATGTTTTTTTACTGTCGTTAGAAGGTCGAACGAAGGAGACTTCAAGCGACATGTAATGTCATTCAAACGACATTGAGTTGTCATTCGAACGAGGTCGCCGACTCAATTTGTTTTATATATAGTTGTTATATGAGTCATTATTTTTTTTATTGAGAATACGTAAGACTTTTAATCTACGAAAACTGCTTCTGCAGAATTTTAGTCTTCTCTTTTTAGGCTTTTTTAACTTTGTTTTCAATTTACAAATCATCCTAATTTCTTTAGTGAACTGTTTTGGAACCCAAGGTACAACTTTGTTGAAGTCTCTGTTGTATAGAAGACAACTCTACTATTCTATTAGTAGCTCTTGAGGGAGTTGCTTGTTGACGATGACTGCGATCAATTGGGGATACTCGAGGGTGTTTCTTACTGAGAATAGCTGCAGTTCTTATGGGAGTCCATTGCTGATTTGGGATGTGGTCTATGTGGATCTACTGTGTGAGAATCATTGAAGATTTTATTGTGTATATGTAAGTTGTGATTTACCATTCATAGCTAAATAAAGGTTTTACCTGAAAGTTTTTTTTTCTCCTAAATCTCTCGATTTGTGATTGTTGGATTTGCATGATTTAATTTATCCATATAGATGCATGTTTAGGGTCTAGATAATTAGGATTAAAAATTTACTTTAATTAAATAAGTTTTAAATTGGAAATTTGCGAACCCATATTTAATCGATAGCACACAGCATTCTGAAATTGGTATCAAAGTGGGTTTCTCTAATTTATCGAGTGATTCTTTTTCCACAAAATTTGTGATATCGATTTTTTTTTGAAAAATCTGATTTGAAAAATTTCGCAATTTTTCTGATGGATAACTTGTATAATTGATTGCCAAATTTTGATGGGGCTAATTATGCCTGTTGGAAAGCCTGCATGAATCTTTTTTAAAATCAATCAATGAACATGTTTGTGTTTCTTGTGAAAGAGGGTGGACTCCTCCCACTATCACCATTAATAATGTCCCAAATCTTAAACCGGAGTTTGATTGGACGGAGGATGAATTTAAATGGAGCACATATAATTCTTATGGGCTATGTGCAATTTCTGGAGCAGTCACACCTGATGAGTTCCGACATATCATGACATGTACCACGTTAAAGGAAGCATATGATTTTATTCAATTTACCAATGAAGTCTAAAATCCAATGAAAGAATCTAAATTGAAAATTTTATCTACTCAATTTTAAACAATAGCCATGCTTGAATCTGAATGTTTTGATGAGTTTTATGATCGTTTGTCTAACATTGTCAATACTAGTTTCAATATTGGTGAACACATTCCTCTGTGATAGATCCATATGTCTCTCAACCTAACCCACCTAGGCATCCATTACCCGATAGGAGAGCGCGGCCCAGACGTTTTGTGAGAGGTGTTCCTAGGCTCATGTATGTTTGTACCCATTGCAAGAAGAAATGATACCTTAAGGAATTCTATTTTAAGTTGGGTAGTATGTCACATACATTTTTGACATGTGTTGCCACACACGCACCCGCACATGATACTTTACATGACCCCGATGATTACTTTAGAGAGTTTGCACACATTCGGGAGCAAGTTAAGTTTTTGGTTAAAACTGCACATGATTTGATGGATGTTTTTCATAGGTTGTCACCACCCTTAGAAAACTCCTCCACACCTAATGTTTGAGGTTTACACTTGTTTGCTATCATTGGATGATTTTCATGATGATATTTATTTATCTTTTTCTATTTTCATATAATTTTTGAAAAAAAATTATTTTTGAAATTTTTTGGAAAAAAGCCAAAAGGATTTTATTTTAATAATTTTTTTGGAAAAAGTCACAAAAAAAATTGTATTTCGTATTACACCGTTTATGGATGGACATTTAGGATGACCAAGTCACAAAATCATTCCATATCAATGTGACTATTTGATAGTGTTTTGAGACGATACTTTATTTCATCCATGTGCTTTATAATGTTTGGAGTCATTAAAATGAAATTTGAGATTATTTTTTACATGTTTTGACTCACGATTTCCTGTAATGCACACTTGAATGGAATTGTTTTATTATTGTTCTTGTCTATAACATGTTGGCCGAAGTGTTTCCATCTCAATCATGCCTTTAAAATGAACGATATGCGATAAACTTGACAATGAAAGCAGTGCATGTAAGAACCGTTGCCCGTGAGGATTTTTTTTAATTTTTAAAAATGTTGAGTGAGCACAGGGAAGGGTTACAAAAGGTTCACATATATTTCGTGACTAAGCCACCATTTAAATCGGACAAAAATAAGTGTGGCATTGTAAAAAGTAGCCAATGTCCAAAGAGTTTGAAAAGAGCCCAAAAAATGTGGCATTGAAAAACGTAGCCAAGGTCAAATTAGTTTAGTTTGATATGATCATTCAAAAGAAAACAATTGAATATAAACATATGATCATTATCTTATATTTTAGGGAGTTTGGTTGGAAATATATCAATGGGTTTGCACGTCCTAACAAACTCTTAAAAAAGCATTAAATAGTTTGAGACATTATTGGTATGTAAATGATTTTAGACTTTGATTTGCTGATTAAATTGAATCGTTGTCATTTGAATTCAACAATTTTTACACCTAAGGATGATTGTTAACTCCATTCGTTAGGAGAATCCATATGCATCGTGCACATTTTTCATGACTGCTTGAGTTGATTTACCTATTGAATATGTTCACACCCATTCATTTTGTCTCCACGATTTGGTTATCTTAGTGCAAATTCATGGTGTGTGTTGTTTTTATAAATATTCTTTGCTTAAAAAATTTGAAAAATAAAAAAGACTAGTGGATAATTTTTGAGTTTATTCTTGCATGGTCGTAGCTGCTTTATTCGTGCTGATTTTCTTGATTGTGACATTTTGAGCTTATTTTCTGTTTATTCTTTTCTTGTCCATTTCTAACAAACAAAAAGGGAGAGAACGAATTATGAATTATGGGGGAGTGAGATTTGGAATTATGGGAGAGATTGGAGATATTTGATCTTTGATTTGATTTATGTTTATATAATTTCAAACTCGATACGTCACGAAGGTATTTGTTTCTTATCTCATGTGTGTAGGTACAAATGAAGATCATTATTGCACACCCTGATGATGACAAAGAAACTTTAGAGATTTGAAGATTTTGAAGCGAAAGTTTGAAGACTTGCATCTTTAGTACCTTTTTAACTTTTTGGTTCATGGGAGGGTATTAGTTTGTATAGGAAATGTGATTTGGTAATTTGAATTGTCTTTAGTTTGTACTGGCATAGACTTAGGGGGACATTTGTATGGACATAATTTACATTATCTGTACTTTAGATTGCGTATGTGGTATACCGTTACAACCGTCGAAGAAGTTCAAGTTCATTCATGCAACAATATGGATCCGAATATAAATATTTCTTCAAGAACAAGCCTCGACAATATTGATTTTTGTAAGGTTGTGTTTAAGTCCCTTAATGTTTCATTTAAAGTGTTGGGATATTTTTTATAAAATTTTTTTAAACATTGGAGGCATATTTGTTTGTCAAAATAATTTTTCTAAGTCCTGTAGATGGATTTTTAAAAGAAAAATATTTTTCGCTTTGGTCGTTCAAATGACATGGAGTTGTCGCTCGAACGACGTTGTATGTCGTGCGAAAGCTCGTGAGAAGATCATTTGAACAGTTTAATCTAACGACATCACACTGTTTCATGTTTTTTACTGTCGTTACAAGGTCGCGCGAAGGAGACTTATAATGTCATTCAAACGACATTGAGTTGTCATTCGAACGAGGCCACCATCTTAATTTTTTTTTATAAATACTTGTTATATAAGTCCTTTTTTACTGAGAATAACTAAGACTTTCAATCTATTAAAACTGCTTTTGCAGAATTTTAGTCTTCTCCTTTTAGGGCTTTTTAACTTTGTTTCCAATTCATAAATCATACCAATTGCTTTAGTAAATTGTTTTGGAACCCAATATACAACTTTTTTGAAGTCTTTCTTATAGAGAAGACATCTCTACTGTTGGATTGGCAGCTCTTATGGGAGTTAATTATCGACGACAATTACAGTGAGTTAGGGATACTCGAGGGTGTTTCTTGCTGAGGAGAGCTGCAATTCCTGTGGGTTCTTGGAGGAGTCCATTGCTTATTTGGGTTGCGGTCTATGTGGATCTACTCCTTGATATTCATTAAAGATTTCATTGTGTATATGTAAGTTGCGATTTACCATTCATAGTGAAATAAAGGTTTTACTCGAAAGGTCTTTTTTCCTAAATCTCACGATTTATGATTGTTGGATTTGCATGATTTAATTTATCCACATATATGCATGTTTAGGGTCTAATTAATTTGTCTTAAAGATTAATTAAATAAGTTTTAAATTTGAAAATATCACACCGCATTCTCATCTTCAAATCTTTAACAGAAAGTGATGCAATCTAACACCACCAACGGGAGGCAACTCTTCCTTCAGTATCCACTGATCATCCTTAAGATACGAAATCATTTCTTCGTTAGTAATAGAGTCGCAACTCCACAATCCGTCATAGAGTAAAATCTAATAGGTTTTGATGTAGTTTATGAAAACTGGGTTTGAGAAGCTCAACAAATTATTATAGGGATGAAGATGATTTGTAAAATAAAGGTGTGTTTCTATGAAACAAAACTTGTGGGACTTTTGGAACATGTATTGAATTTTTTTTCGCCAAAAGTTCTTAAAAAATGAGTCCATAGAAGTACAATTTATAGAAAATACTATTTTCGAGGTGACAATATTTGTTTGAATGAAAATGGCTGCTCGCTTGAACAAAAACACATGTTTCATTCTAACAAGTTCTAGTCTCCTTCAAATGAACATCCCAGTTCGTTCCAATGAGGGTCTAATGATCTTCAAATGTGTGGAGCTCTGTCAAATAGAGAGACCCTGTTCGAAGTTCCGTTAAAGTTCATTTTAACAAACTCAAACTGTCGTTCCAACGAGTAGACAACCTCGTTCGAATGAGAACAAAATCTGAGAAAAAAAAAATTTGAAAAAGGTTTTAATAAAAAATGCCTCTAAGTAAAAAAAATTAATCCCAGAATATATTTGACTGAGCAAAGTCAAAACCTCAAATTCGCATACCTCCATAAATTATTTATGACGATTCCAATGGCTTAAATTTCAAAAACGATGCTCGGTCACTAACATCTCTTCAAAGCTCATGGCAACATATGTGGATGAAGCGTTCAATTTATATCGGGATACACCCAATTATCTAATATAGGAGAAATTATAAAAGATTTCTCTTATAAATACCCCCCTTTGGCTATTCAAGTACAAAGCATAAACCAAAATCAAATTACAATAAAATCCCTAGGACAAAGCTCCCAAACCCGAAACGGAATGACATTCGATATTTTGTCTTGAACATAAATTCTTCATCTTGTGTTGTCCATGAGGTCATCATCAAAGTGGAAGAGACCAACACACATGAAACAAAAGAATACCGTGACGCATAGAGTTTAAAATAGAATATAAATTCCTCCTCAATTTGTTACAAAAGAATACCGTGACACATAGAGATTAAAATATAATAAAAACTCCCCCTTAATTAGTTCTCCCCACTTTGTCCATAATAGACAAAGGGTAAGAAATTAATCATGAATATTAAGCATAACCAGAATCCAAACGAAATAACATCACAAAGATAATCAATTAAGCACATGCAATGAGATTTCTAAAAGGCTTTCAAACGACTATTTTTGAAGTTTTTCAAATTTTGTTTTCAAGTATAAAAAGTATAAGTATAAAGGTTACATATAGGTACCAAATACACAACACCATGGAATAACACTAAAATATCCGAATCATAAAATGGAAAGTAATAGTGTGAACATTTTCCATGGGTAAATAAACATAGACATTCATAACAAAGGCGCACGAAGTCGATGAGATACTTCAATAGAAAGAAATCAATTTCAACCTTAGGTGTAAGAATGTTGAACAAAATGAAATTGACTTGAATTATGCAACATGCTATGAATTTAAATCCTTATGAAAAAAATAACGCCAAATTACTTAGTTCTTTTCAAAAGAGTCCATTATGCAAGCCCATTGATCTTCTACCTAATAACACCCTCAAAATCTTATCTACTTAAGAAAACACTCTCAAAATTTTTGAAGATATCATAATGATCATGTAGCAAAGCATCAATGTGAAATCAAATGTCCTTGGCACTTCTATTTTTATGTGTCGTTAATCTTTTAGTCTCTTTTGGAAAATGGTGGCTTTTAATGCAAAAAGAATTTTCTCTTTCATAGCCCTTTTTCATTTCTTAATATATAATAAATTTCTCGAAAAATGAAATTCGGGCAATGGTTCTTACAAGCACAACTTATCTCTAGTGCATTTGGTTCGTTATTAAAAACAAGAGAGATGAGAACACTATATTAGACATATGTCAAGTATGTACAATGATAAAAAAATCCATGCATGTATGTAGTAAAGGTCATAAAGAGTCTAGCATGAAGAAGGTAATCATCAATGAACAACGAAATGCCAGCCACGCAAGAAAAGAAGTCATGTCTTAAAATACCATGAAAAATTCACCTGAACAGATGGAAGGAGGTTGTGATCCGAACAACTTAAATTCACATCCATATATGGTCAGAAACAAAAGTGAAAAATCTTTTTGTCTTTCTATGGATACCAAAAATTACCCACTTGCATGGACCAATCAGAAATAGACACGTGTCATTCCCTGTGGCAATAATCCTAGTTAGGAAGGCATAACCACCGACCAAGGGCTCGAATGCGACCAATATACTGGAATGCCGACCAATAGTAGGGAGGCCGACCAATAGTATCAGCAAAACACCAACAACCAGAAACATTATGGACATTATGTATTGATGTAAATGCCTACTTTATAAAGGCATTCCACCCCTTAACATTCCATCTCTATGTATCCCTATCGGGCTATAGATACATTGTAATCCCTTCGTTAAGGGCAAGTGATTGAAAGGAAAAATCAAGGCAATAATAAGCACAGTGGATGTAGGCTTTTCTTAATAAGCCAACCACTTTAAAAACATTTTTGTCTCTTTCTTTTACTTACAAATATTATCTGTGATTAAATAATTAGACCTAGTCTAGTTTTTTACATCAACAGATTGTCACTGTCTGTGGGAACGTATTACTAAACATTTTCATTCTCGATCATTGATAAAAAAATGACTGGCATTGAGAGGCGCGCGAGAGGTTTGCGGGTGTGAAGTGCATAATCGTTGTTTTCGGTCTCACCGCGACCGTTGATACCAAATTTAGTCTGCTGACATGGCTCAATTAAGTGAAGACACGTGGAAATCTACATGGCAACAACAAACACTTCCGAGGAACTCAAACGCTCCGAGGAACCATACTACGACGAGGAACACTGCTTCCCCGAGGAACTCATACGCTCCGAGGAACAAGAACTCTTCGAGGAACTCTTGAGTACCGAGAAGCTTAGGCGGTCCGAGCAACTCAGGCGGTCCGAGCTGCACGTCGAACAAAGCATTAATAGCAGGATAACCAACAGTTTGACTGTTCATTAAATGCTTATCATTCAGACGCATACGCTTAAGGGGAATTGAATGTATTACCCTTTCATATGTACATCATTTAATGTATTACCCTTTCACATTACAGCCTCAGAGCTATAAATACATTGTACAATCCTCATTGTAAGGGGAACGGAATTTCTTGATTGAACTTATAATCGAGAATTCCCAAACAGTCAGCAATAACATAACAGTGGACGTAGGCCATTCTTATAAGGCTGAACCACTTTAAAATTTATTTGTCTCATTTATTTATCTGTGATTGAATAATTAGATACGATCTAATTTTTTACATCAACATATTGGCGCCGTCTGTGGGAAACGACTGGTAATATCATTTTTCATCAAAAATAATTCATCACAAATGGCTGATATTTTAGAATCCAGCAATCTAAACGCTGGAAGCCCTCTAAATCCATCTGCTTCGCCAAATATTCAAGATCTGGCTGGAATAATAACAAATCTGGCTTAGGGCTAGACCGTCATGCAAGAAACTATACGACAGCTCATACAAACCCGCTATGGCGGTGCACCAACCCATTCAGGACCACGAAGTATTCAAAGAAACACCCGTGCACCATCTTCGCGTACTAGGCGTACTGATTCATATCGCAATGAGGAGTCTGAGGATTTTTCTTACTAACCTGGACGAACTTCGTCAGTGCGAGCCATAGATACTGAACAACGTATCACTCTCTCTCCAGAAAGGGCTAGTGCGCTAGAGAGGTTAAGCAGGGTATCACCTTTTGATCGATTAGGACCTAGAAGGAGTAAAAGTCCTCCTAAAGTCGCATCGAGAAGTTTTCGACGACCCTCAAACTTAAGTGAAGGGTCTTCCCAGTCACGACCAGCTCCTCGTCAAGGTAGATCCCAAGAAGCCACTTCAACGCGATCAGTTGCTCGAAACAATAGGCCCGAGGAAGGAAATGATGCATGGAAAGGCTCTATTCCGAGGCTGGAGGATAGATTAGGGGAAATGGCTAAAGCCAAGAACCCTCTACAACGAACTTTTATTCGAGGAACACCTTTTGTCCAGGCCATTGTAGATTTTCCAACACCATCAAAGTTTAAAGCACCTGTTGTGACCCCCAAATATGATGGAAAGACCGACCATGTCCTTCATATAGAACAATACCAAGATGCAGTCGACATCTATGCTGTTCTGAATGAGATGAGATGTAGAGCATTCTCAGGAACTCTTACCGGATCTGCTCAAATATGGTATAATAATCTTCCTCGGGGTAAGATCTCAACTTTTCTTCAACTGGCCGAGTTATTCATTGGGAACTTCTGTTTTGGTGCAAAGCCAGTTAAACGAGTAGCGCATTTGTTAAGTGTTAAATAAAAAGTTGGTGATAGTATCAGAGATTATATAACTCATTTTAATAACGAGAATCTCGAAGTCATTGATTATGAGGAAAAGACAGCGATTACCGCCTTGATGAGTGGATTACAACCCAATAAGTTGTACTACACTTTGGCCAAAGATCCACCTAGAACCATGTCAGATCTGATGGGAAAAGCGGCCAAGATTATGAATGCCGAGGAGGCTATGGTTGCGAAGAAGAATATGGATGCCAAAGAAACCAAAGTGGAAGGTGATAAAGCTAAGAAGAAAGAGCATAAGAACAATGGTAATGACAAACATTCAAAAACTAGGTCGGTATGGGACGTAATGAAGAAATATGATAATTATTCTCCTTTGAAGAAGGACATCAACCATGTTCTAGAAGAAATCAAGAACAACGAGGAGTTAAACTGGCCAGGGAAGATGAAGGCAGACCCTGACCGGAGGAATAAAGCAAAATATTACGAGTTTCATAAAGATCATGGCCATATGACCAAAAATTGCATAGCTCTTCAGAATGAGATTGAAACACTCATCAAACGAGGAAAGCTGGCAAAGTACGTTGATCGTGGAAGTGAAAGAAGAAATAACGATCGAGCAAGAGAGAGGTCTAGATCTCCTCATCGAGTAGAGGAGAACAAGAAAAGAAATCATGAAGTTGACCCAGAAGACGACCCCGATCTTCCCAAGAGACCAAGGCAGCCAGAATAAGAGGTATTTTTAATACGCTTTGGGTCATTTAATTGTAATGTTATTACAGGTGGAGATGCAGGAGGAGGAGACCTTACTTCAGAGAGAAACGCTTACCTCTGTGAGGCTCAAGCTTGCTCATACATTCAACGAATAAATCTAGCCGAGGAGGATCACCCGAGAAAGGTGAACAAAGAGAAATTGGTCATTGGTTTCTCAAAGAATGACCTCACAGGTGTCTTATATCCTCATGATGACCCATTGGTGATCAAGATGAGAATGAAGGAGGTTATGATTTCAAGAGTACTGGTCGACAATGGTAGCTTGACAGACATCATGTTCTACTCGTGCTTCGACAGTTTAAATCTAAAGCTATCTCAACTGGAGCCTTATCATAGACCCCTCCTCGATTTTACTGGCGAGAAAGTATTTCCACTTGGGACGATCAAGTTGGATATATTCATTGGTACGTGGCCTGCTTATCGAACAGAAAGAATACGCTTCTTTGTGATGGATAATAATGTTCAATCATCATACAATATCATCATGGGAAGAGTAGGATTAAAGAAGTTTGAGGCCGTACCATCTACGGTTCATCAATGCCTAAAATTTCCAATAGATTTTGGAGTAGGAGTTATGAAAGGTGATCAGAAAATAGCTCGGGAATGCTATTATTCATCCGCCGAGCAAGAGGATCTGGAAGAATCAAGGAGAAAGACTACTACCTATCAAGTGGATGAAGGTGCAGAAATTGAAACATTGGATCCTAGAGATGAGTCGCAACTCCTGAAGGGTCAAGTGGTGGAAGCTACTGAAAACATCATTCTGGACGACGAGCACCCTGAACGAACTACTAAAGTAGGATCGTCATTGGAAGCCTCATTAAAACAGGAATTGATAACTTTCCTAAGAAGCAGAAAGCAAATCTTTGCGTGGAGTCATGAAGATATGCCCAGGATAGACCCAAATTTCTTATGTCACAAACTCAATGTGAATAAGGAGATCAAGCCAGTGAAGCAGAGAAGAAGAGTGTTCAGCCCCGATAAGAATCAAGCTATACAGGAGGAAGTCGAGAAGCTCTAGAAAGATTGCTTCATTAAAGATGTTAAATATCCAGACTGGTTAGGCAATGTGGTGATTGTAAAGAAGAAAAACAACAAGTGGAGGATGTGTGTAGACTTCACCGAACTCAACAAGACATGCCCAAAGGATCACTTTCCATTGCCCTAAATTGATCAACTAGTGGATGCTACCTCGGGACACGAGCTGCTGAGCTTCATGGATGCTTATTCTGGCTACAATCAGATTAAAATGAAACCGAAAGACAGGGAGAGTACTTCTTTCATTACCCCTAGGGGAACTTATTGTTATAATGTTATGCCTTTTGGTTTGAAAAATGCAGGTGCGACATATCAGCGGCTGATGAACAAGGTTTTTGCTGAACAAATCAGTTGCAATATGGAAGTCTATGTTGACGATATGCTGACAAAGAGCAAGAAAGCTACCGATCATCTAGTTGATTTAAGTCAAACTTTTGATCAACTGGATAAATATCAAATGAAGCTGAACCCGACGAAGTGCATATTTGGAGTACGAGAAGGCATGTTTCTCGGATACATTGTCAATCAACGAGGCATTGAGGCAAATCCTGAAAAGATCAAAGCTCTATTAGGGCTGCGATCTCCAACAACGAAGAAAGAGGTGCAAAGTCTTACATGACGAGTATCAGCACTCAACAGATTTGTATCGCGAGCAACTGATTGATGTCTCCCATTCTTCAAGACACTCTGAAAGACTTTTGAGTGGAATGATGAATGTGAGAAGGATTTTCAAGACTTGAAGAAATATTTGGCAACACCTCCACTTTTGTCCAAGCCGGTGATGGGAGAAAAATTGTAATTGTATCTTGCAATGTCTGAGAATGCAGTTAGCTCGGCATTGATCAGAGTGGAGAATGGAGTGCAAAAACAAATTTATTATACGAGTAAGGCCTTTCGAGGAGCAGAGATCAGATATCCAAGGCTGGAAAAATTGGCACTAGAATTGATTGAGGCGAGTAGGAGAATGAGGCCATACTTCCAGGCTCATACTATAGTCGTATATACTGATATGCCATTGAGGCAAGCCCTTCATAAGCCAGAAAAATCAGAGAGATTGATGTACTGGTCAATAGAGCTTGGTGAATATGATATAATTTATGAACCCAGATCATCGCTAAAAGGGCAGGCTGTAGCTGATTTTATAGCAGAGTTCACCTATCCTGATACCCCCGAGGAGCAAAAGTTGCTCGCTTACCAACCTGTGGATGTTATAGGATCATCAAACACAAGATTAGACCAACTCAGGTTGGTAAAAGGGCAAGTGGAGGATACAGGATCATTAAATTCGAGCCCAGACCAACTCAGGTTGGTAAAAGGGCAAGAAAAGATGATCGACGAAGAGCAAGGAATATCAGGGGAGGATGAAAGGAAGCAAAAAATATTTCACCGAGGAACTCTATCAGATTAGAAATTTGAAGACGAGTTACCTATATGGAGGCTATATGTAGATGGCTCATCTTGCACAACAGGCTGTGGGGCAGGGATCGTTTTGAACAGCCCGGACGAGTTCGACATGGAATATGCCCTACGTTTCCAATTCAAAGCTTCCAATAATGAGGCTGAGTATGAGGCCATGATTGCAGGTCTTAATTTGGCAAAAATTATGGAGACGCAGCAGGTTATTATTTTCAGTGATTCTCAATTGATCGTAAACCAAATAATATGATCAACTATCATACAAAGGTTATGGAGTTAGTATCAGAATTTACTGCTATTCAGCTGGTCAGAATACCAAGAATGGAGAATGCGAGAGCAGACGCCTTAGCTCGATTAGCATCAGCTACTCGTACCGAGCTAGAAGAACAATCCCAATTGAAGTTTTGGCTGGTCGGAGTATAGATGAAGATTTGACGATGAACTTTATCACCCTTGATTTAGGACCATCTTGGATGGATCCCATCAGGGCATATATTGAGAAAGGGGAATTACCAATTAACAAGCTCGCAGCCAAGAAATTGAAGTTTAAAGCTGCTCGGTATGTATTGACCAATGGTATTCTGTATAAACGAGGAATTATGGCAGGTTTGTAAAGATGTGTACATCCCTCTGAGGTGAAATAATTGATTGAAGAGATCCATGAAGGGTCTTGTGGAGCTCATGTAGCAGGTCGGACGCTTTTGCAAAGGGTGATGACGCAGGGATACTACTGGCCGATGATGAGGGCTGATTGTATAGCCTATGCCAAGAAATGTGACAAGTGCCAGCGCTTTTCCTCCATCCGAAGAACTCCACAAGCATTATTGACACCCATCACTTCCCCTTGGCCATTTTCCATGTGGGGAATAGATTTGGTCGGGCCACTACCAACGACCAGAGGAAGATTCAAATACCTCGTCGTCGCAGTGGATTATTTTACTAAGTGGGTAGAAGCTGAACCTCTCATTGATATGACGTACGACAAGGTGTACCAATTTTTTTGGTAGAACATCATTTGTCGATATGGTCTTCCTCATGCTTTCATCACAGACCATGGAACACAATTTGATAACGAGGAGTTCGCTGTCTATTGTCATCAGTCAAACATTTTGAAGATCCACTCAGCACCAGGCCATCCTCAAAGCAATGGACAAACTGAAGTGACAAATAGAACGCTGCTAAATGGCTTGAAGAAAAGACTAAGTGACGTAAAAGCAAACTGGATCAACGAGTTACAATCAGTACTGTGGGCTTATCGTACTACTCCCCGAGCAGCAACTGGAGAATCACCATATATGCTGGCGTTTGGAAGTGAAGCTGTTATACCTGCCGAGTTGGGCCTCTCAACACACAGGATACTGAATTTCAATTCCCCTGTCAGTGACTTAATGAGAAGATTGGATTTAGACATGCTCGAGGAAGTTAGAAAAGAAGCAACCATCAGGAATGCTGCATACCAACAACGAACAACTTTGTTCTACAATAAGAGGGTGAAGAAGTGCGACCTGAAAAAAGGAGACTATGTGCTAAAGAAAGTGATTCAAAAGCACAACAAACTAGAGGCAAACTGGCATGGACCATACCGAGTTACAGAAGTTGTTCGACCAGGAACTTACCGAATATCAACTTTATAGGGGGAGGAGTTTAAGAATGCATGGAACGCAGAGAACCTGCACAAGTATTATCAGTGATGTATATTCTCTCCTTTTATTGAAAGTTTTTCGGGGTATACTAGTGCTACACACTACTCGGCAAAACTCGGACTCGGAAAAACTCAGACTACTCAAATTTATTCTCGAAAACGCCAACTAAGGTTGGTCGAGAAACAAATGTATTCCTACGGGAAGTAAAACTTGTATTCCTCCGGGAAGTAAAGCTACTTGAATTCCTCCGGGAAGTAAAACTTGTATTCCTCCGGGAAGTAAAACTTGTATTCCTCCGGGAAGTAGAGCTACTTGTATTCCTCCGGGAAGTAAAACTTGTATTCCTCCGGGAAGTAAAGGTACTTGTATTCCTCCGGGAAGTAAAGCTACTTGTATTCCTTGGGAAGTAAAGCTACTTGTATTCCTCCGGGAAGTAAAACTTGTATTCCTCCAGGAAGTAAAACTTGTATTCCTCCAGGAAGTAAAACTTGTATTCCTCAGGGAAGTAAAACTTGTATTCCTACGGGAAGTAAAACTATGTGTTCCTCGGGAAGTACAAGTATTCCTAAAAATGCCAACTTATGTTGGTTAGGAAGTAAATATATTCTCGAAAATGCCAACTAAGGTTGGTCGGGAGCTACAACTATTCCAAAAAGTGCCAAAGTTGGTCGTAGAGGAAAAATCCACTAACTATGGCTGGTCGGGGATAAAAACCCACTAACTGTAGTTGGTCGAAAAGGAAAATTTACCGATCTTGGTTGGTCGGAAATATTTTATGAAAACGAGAAAGTGATCGAGCAAAATTTTTGATACTCGTAACTTTTTAAAATTATTACTAACTTGGTCGAGAAACAAAACATCATTTTTTGTCAAATGATTACCACAAATTCAAGCTAGTCGACAATAAGTTGATCGACAAACAACACAATATTGTTATCTTTTTAACAGATATGCATGCACAAATGTAAAGTGTTTTATAATTACAAGACAATGGCAATTAAGATTGCGAACAAAAATGAAAGTCTTTCATTAAAATAAAAAACAAATTACATTGAGAATGAAATGTATACTAACTATTACATCAAAATTCCTACTCTATTGGTTTCTTCCCCTCTGCTTTTGAAACAGGTTCCTCGCCAGCAGGTGGATTATTTAAAGCAAGAGGAGAATTTATAAAGTTAAGATCTTTCAGCATCCTGATATTCATCACGGATGGTCGATCTAGGAGATGCTCGGGACGAGATATCTCGATACTTGAATGGAGATTGTAGTCGCCGAGATATTTGGAAATTAAGCATCGAGGAATGGCCCGAGTAGGGATCCAACTCATATCAAGTTTGAATGGTAGCACGGGTAGGTCGAGCAGCCCAGGATCATGGTAGTCCCACAGGTAATGACCCTGTTCGAGTTGCAGCACACCTAAGGCATTTAACTAGCCCTGCTTGTAGCCCTCATTATTGGCATTCTGGATACGATCGTCCAAGTGGTAGAGAGCCTCATTGTACTTAGCCTTCCAGAACTCCCTGGGCTGTTTGTGGAATTGATATGTCAATATTTCCAGCTGCTCGTGGAGATTTTTAATAAAAAGTTCTTTATTCTCCAAGACTGACTTCTGCGCAGAAAGCTGCTCTTCCAGGTCCCTGATTTTCTTAGACATTTCAGCCAATGCCTGGTTATTCGCCATCAGCTGGAAGGCCTGGTTTTCTAAGGAAGATTGAGTCCGCTGTTCCTCGAAAGGAATTCGAGCATCTCTTGCTCGTCCCTGAGGAGCTCTTGCTCGTCCACGAGTAGAAGAAGAAGAAGGGCCAGACATTTTCAAGGTTTCCAACTCATCCCTCAAGTTGGCGTTCTCGACCTCCAAGAACGAGAATCCCTCATCAGTCACTGCGATCAAGGCGTTTGAAGTGGAAGCTGCAGACTTCAACTGAGACAAATCTTTTTGCAGGTTATTATTTTCTTGCTCTAATAGTTCAACTATCTGTCTGCACTCCTCGACCTCAGCCCTCAGAGTTCTCTCCCTCACATCGTAGCCAGCAAAATGCTTCTCGTATCCCTTGTCGACAATGATTTGTTGATATTTCTTCTCATACCCCTCGTGCAAGAGGGCAGTGGATTCCTTATATTATTGATGAAGGTCTTCAAGAGTGCCTTGGAGATACTCAATCATGTCATAATAAGCTACATTATTGGACACCGCACGATCAAGCAGACACTTCAAATATTGGTAAGCTTCAACTACCGGTTCCGAAGCATCTTGGCCGAGGATGTCAACGATTTATGCTGCACTCAGATCTGTGTGACCAGCCTTAAAATAATCATTGCATTGCCTCAACAGCTTGGTATCGTGAGCAGATAATAATTCCATCCTGGCCAGAAACTAGGAGAGGAAGAAAAAGCCATAATCAATAAGAATACCAACAGAGCATGAAGAGGAGAAACAACAGTATGCATAAACAAAAGTTCAAGTTTTATTATATCACAAGGTTCAGAGTTACATGGTTCAGGATTACATTTGTCAAAGAAAAATAAAATAGATAGAAGTTCGAACAACTCTACACCTTTTCCTTGTCTCCCAAAACATTCTCGGGAGGCTGGGACGAGGAGGTAGGTTGCTCGGATGGAGCAGATAGTAACTGGGGAAGTGCTGTAGGTTGCTCGGAGGAAGTAGTGAGCTACTGAAGTTCCTCGTTAGCAGGCTGGATGGCTGGGGGATGATCTCCCATCACCATGGAAGACTCTTCAGAGGCAGCTTCGTCCTCTTCTTCGTCTTCAGGAGTTGGAGGGGGACCAGGGATGTGCCGCTGAAAGAGTTCGGAGTTTTCATCAACCTTCATCTCCTGTAGAGTAGCGACCCACCCATCTCTAAAGTATTTAAGGCTGCCATATTCTACTTGAGACATCATGGCAGCCAAGCCTTTGTTCCACCCCTTGTCTCAGCCGGCGCTGAAAGACTTTTTGACAGCCATTTTCCTCTTTAACTTCTCCGAGGAAAGCTTCTCGGACATAAGATTTTCAGCAGTCTTCAGTTTATTCTCAACTTCTTCCTTATGGCGACTTACTTTGCAAAGTTGGATTAATTCTTCCTCAGCAACCTTGAGTTTATTCTCAAACTCGCCAGCATTTTTGAGCTTTTTGTCGAGCTCTTTATTTTTCTCCTCCAAGTTATTTATTTTCTTCTCCAACCCCTTAGAGACTTCAACAACTTAAGCCTTCTCCTTCTCGGTGGAGGTAAGTTTCTTCTCCCAAATAGCCTTGTCAGCATCGTACTTCTGACGAGAATCTTCCAAAGACTGCCGCAGGCCCATTAGAGCTTCCTCCACACCAGATGAGGAGCTTGAAGCTTTAATATCTTCATCTTTCTTCAAAATTGTATTAAAGCAGCTCACCAACTGTGAAAATAAAATGAAAGCAAGTCAGATACAGATATAACAAAGGAAAGATGAAAAGTTCAAAATAATAAGACTTACAGAAGCAATATGGAGAGCATTTAATGAAGTAACCATGTCCCGAGACAGGTTTTCTTCAATACCTTGGATCTCGGGAATAATCCAAGTCTTCACCGAGCTCATGGCAGAGTTCGGGGGAACAAAAGTAGGAACACAAGTTCCAGTAGTTGGGGGCTGAGAGATGGTTTCAGCCAAATTGACCGAGTAGCTCTTCTTCAGCTTCCTCAGGGGAACATGAATATATTCAACCAAGGAGGAACTCTTGGTCGGTGATATGACAATCACCTCGCCTGGAGCCACAGCCTTGCTCGGGGCCACTATGGGCTTCTCGACAACCTTCACAGGAGCAGCCGAGGAAGGTGCATCAATTTTCTTTGTCCCTTCTGGGACATCATGTCTACTTCTTTTTTTCTCTCTAGCACTAGAGGCAGGTTTCTCGAAGAGAGTGGGAGGTCTTATTTTCTTCATCCTTTCACTCAAATGAACGTGTGACTCAGGCGAAGAACTAGTAGAAGCTGGTACTGGTTCTGCGTCGCTTATCACCGCACGAGTAATGAAAGAAGTGGTGTAGCTCTTGTACTACAGCAGATATGAAGCTGACCTAATGTGCTCGTCAGCAACCGTTTGATGCAAACTCCAGATAAGTTTTAAGTGCCTTATATTAACGTCTGCCTCGTTTGGACACTTTCTTTTGCTATCAACTTCAAATAAATCAAAATTAAAATATCAATGGCACATTTTATCAAACATAAAGGAAGCATAATTTCAAAATAAATAAAATGAAATAAAAATAACCTGTCCCATTGCCATAGGGAGGGCATTTGGGACCCTGATAAACTTCATCTCCAGATAAAGGAGCATGTTGCCAATTTTTTATAACAATCCCGTGCTCAAAATAGTCCCTATTGGAATCCAGGAGATTGATCACTAAAGCCCTATTTAAAAATCTAGTTTTTAAATAAAAAGTATTATCCCCAACAGCCCATCTATAACAAAACATGATTTCTGGAATTCCTATGCGAGTTCCATGAATTTCATTTAGTCTATGAACCCCATTAACTATTCTCCATTTATGTGGGATATTCTTGCAGGAACCACGTCAAAGTATTGACAAAATTCCAGACATAGAGGGTTTGGAGGAAAAGAAAATCCCCACTCAGCAACAAAGAGACTGGGGAACCAATGTCCCTCAGCCAAACGGAAATAGTCAGAAGGCTCAGAAAGCTCTTCCAAAATAACCCAGGAGGGAATAGAGAAATCATAGCGAAATTTATCAATCGATTCCACAGGGTAAACCATGATGAATAAAGGAAATGAAGAAGAAGGAAGAAGATCTTACAGAAAAAGAGTGGATCTGTTGACAACGAACGATGAAAAGGATGAACGCACAAGAGAGTAAAACAATAGAAAACTCGAAGATACAAATTTGAAAAAGTAGAAGACGATGGGATTGTCTGTGATGCTTAAATACCTTACCTTGGGAAAAGGAAAAAGTAATGATTACAAAAAGAAATGATTACGCTACCGGCGGCTAGAAGGACAAAAAGTATGCGGAGATCGAGGCGGTTATAAAAAATTTTAAAAAAAGCCTGATTCTACGAATTTGGGTGGAAAAATAAATACAAACACTCCTAAATTTCAGGATGACCATTTAAAACTGCCATATTTCGAGAAAGAATGTTCCACGCTCCTAAAATTTCGAACTATGAAACAATGGGGGCTTCTGTTGATACCAAATTTAGTCTGCTGACATGTCTCAATTAAGTGAAGACACGTGGCAATCTACATGGCAACAACAAACACTTCCGAGGAACTCAGACGCTCCGAGGAACCATACTACGACGAGGAACACTGCTTCCCCGAGGAACTCATACGTTCCGAGGAACAAGAACTCTCCGAGGAACTCTTGAGTACCGAGAAGCTTAGGTGGTCCGAGCAACTTAGGCGGTCCGAGCTGCACCTCCAACAAAGAATTAATAGCCGGATAACCAACAGTTTGACTGTTCATTAAATGCTTATCATTCAGATGCATACGCTTAAGGGCATTGAATGTATTACACTTTCATATGTACATCATTTAATGTATTACCTTTTCACATTGCAGCCTCAGGGCTATAAATACATTGTACAATCCTTATTGTAAGGGGAACGAAATTTCTTGATAGAACTTGTAATCGAGAATTCCCAAACAGTCAGCAATAACATAATAGTGGACGTAGGCCATTCTTATAAGGCTGAACCACTTTAAAATTTCTTTGTCTCATTTATTTATCTGTGATTGAATAATTAGATACGATCTAATTTTTTACATCAACAGCAACTATACAAACAAACCTAAATTACGACTACACTTGCGAGGCAAGTCTAGCGGTAAGTCGGGTATCGAAAATCCACAGGGATGAGTTTCTAGAATTTATATGATTTACTATTCCAAAATAAAAGTGTAAAAGATGATTACAACTAAAAAGGAAAAGATGCATAAAGGGAAATGTTAATCTAGGCAAGTGTATTGAAACTAGACTAACAAAGCGAGTAAAACTATAGGTTGCATCGAATATCCCTCACCCGGACTAATTTGTATAAAATGGTTACATGGGTCAACGAGTTATTTAGAATGTGTCTCGTTTCGACAGTTAATTGAACCAAGGGTTGTCACGCCCTTAAATCCGTATAAAAGCCTAATATGATTTTGGCGTCAACAAATATCCCAGAAATTACGCACGAAAGGTCGTAAGCACAGGACATACATGATATGCCCTGTCAAATCTCCTAGGCGCAATAACTAGGACAACGCACCCGAAATAAACCCGTAAACACTATCACCAAGCAAAGCAACGTGTTAACCCGAGTGAGTTCCATTCAAACACAACCTAATTTAAATTACCCAGAAAGCATCATAAAAACGCGGTAAATGGAAAGTGGTAAATAAACGTAATAAAACTATACTAGAAAGCGAGTAAATCAAAGCATGTAAACTATTTAACAAAGAATATAAATCTAATTATCAAAGCAAGAAATAAAGAAATTCAACTATATTAATGGAAGGAAGATGAATAGTATAAATTACAAACCCAATTGTTGTCACACCAAATGAGGAAGAAAGATGAACTCTCCAACAACCCGAACCCTAACCTACAACTATCTAAAACCTATTCTAACCAAGTATGTCTGATTATTACAACAAAAAACCTATTTATAACAAGTGGGAAGAAGTAAAGGAAAAAGGGAAGAACGAGGAAAGAGCATCTAGCACCACCAGTCGACCGGTCGCAGGGGCGCGGTCGACCGGTCCCTTAGGTAAAATCCCATTGCCTCCTTCCCATAGCAAAATATGAAACCGTGATCGATCAGTCCCCTGGACACGGTCGACCGATACTCTATTTTCAGGCTGCATTTGGTCCATGAAGAGGGGAAAAGGTCCAAAACAAAAATGGGCCTAGCTTATTCGTCCGAACTCCAAACGACGCACCGTTTACGACCACACGATGCTAACTCAATGAACTATGCATTCGTAGAATTTCCATGAGATGGATAAGAAATGTGAATTAACTGAAATGCCCTTGAAGTAGCGTCCGACGACGGAACTTCTCCAAAATGCAACGGATCCTCACTTTTAGCGTTTCAATACCTACAAAAACACAATTAACCCCTCCAAAACATGTATATATCCAAATCCAAGGTTGACTGGTTAATGAGCATAAATATAGGCATTAAGGACCGTAAAAGCACTAGAATGCATAAAGATATAGGGGAGAAATATGAAATATTTGATACAAATCAGACATTCTTGAATCCAATGCTAGAAATGATGTCAATCCACCTATTCCATCTGCTCCTCCAACAAATAATGATCTTACTTGAATCTTGGCTAGTCTGGCTGGAGGACAATAGGCTGTGCAGGATACTATTAGGCAATTGGCCCAAGCACTACAATCTGTATCTCTCACCTTGACTATTCACAAGAATAGGAATATGCCACCGCCGCCTCCAAGAACTAGTAGGCACAGCCAATCTAGGACTACCCGGGATACATCCTACTGTCCAGGAGAAAGTTATTCTCTTAGGACTTCAGAGCCTTATGATGAGCAATCCTTTACACCTAAAATATTAAGTTCTTTAGAAAGACTGAGTAAAGCATCTCCCTTTGATCTTCTGAGACCTAAAGGGAATATAAATATTCCTAGGTCATTATCAAGGAATACTCGATGACCAACCGATCAACGTGAGGGGTCATCCCAATCCAGATCAAATTCTCGACGATCAATCCATGACGACTAGACCTCACAAGAGGAGAGCTCAGCATAAATAATTGGTCATAATAGTCGAGCTACCATTCATAAATATGATTTTTCGCAATAATGCATAGAAGGGCTTTATTCAATGATTAGAATATAGGTTGGTAGAGATGGTAAAAGCGAAGAAACCTTTGTCCAAACTATTATAGATTTTCCCACTCCTTCAAAGTTCAAATCCCCTATGGTTACTCCCAAGTATGATAGGAAAATAAATCATGTTCTTCATATAGAGTAGTATCAAACAGCAGTAGATATTTATTATATCCCCGATGAGTTGAGATGCAAGGCATTCTCAGTAAGAATCGCAAATCTTACTCAGATTTGGTACAATAGCCTTCCTTAGGGACAAATTTCTAGTTTCAACTAGCCTACCAAGCTGCTTATTGGCAACTTCTGCTTCGGAGGCAAGCCTGCAAAAAGAGTAGATCACTTGCTAAGTGTGAGGCAGTGGGTAGGAGAAAGTATAAGGGACTACATTAATTGCTTCAATAATTAAAAGTTTGAGGTTATTAATTACGAAGAAAAAATAGCTATTACATCCCTCATGAGTGAATTACTTCCCGAGAAGCTTTACTACACACTTGCTAAAGATCCTCCTAGGACTGTGATTGAATTAATGGACAAAGCAGCTAAGATAATGAACATCAAGGAAGCCATGGGAGCGAAATAAGGATAATGCATGAAGTCAGAAGGGAAAAGAAAAAAAAATAGCAGAAGGAACACAAATAGAAAAAGGATTCAAGGCAATAATATTAGACATTCACCATATTTTGGAGGAAATTAAGCATAATTTGGAGGTACGTTGGCCCAAGAAGCTAAGAGCACCTATTGGGAAGAGGGACAAATCTAAATACTGTGAATTTTATAAGAACCATGGGCATACTACAAATCGTTATATTTCTCTGCAAAATGAGATAGAAAGTCTCATCTGATGAGGAAAACTGGACAAGTTTGTTGATCGACAGGAAGGCAGAGGAGTTAGGTGTAGGTCAAAATATTCATTCAAGTCTATGGAAGAGAAGAAAAGAGATCATAAAGATGATCCTGAAGATGATCTCGACTTCCCCAAAAAACCCAAGAAACCAAAATGTGATGTATTTACACTTAGTTTTGGTACCTTTGATTTTCTGATGATTACAGGAGGAGATGCTGGAGGTGGAGATCATACTAATGAGAGAAAATCCTACCTCAATGAGGCTTTAGCTTGTTCTTACATCCAGAGGATCAATCTAGGTAAAGAAGATAGGCTAAGGAAGGTGAATAGAGAAAAGTTGGTAATTGGATTTTCTAAAAATGACTTGTCAAGAATTTTCTACCCTCATAATGAACCTTTGGGGGTGAAATTCAGATACTAGGACACAATTGTTTCCAGGGTGTTGATTGACAACAAAAGCTCAACTGATACCATGTTTTATTTTTGTTTTCAAAAGCTGGATTTGAAGCTCAGTCAGCAAGATTCGTGCCATAGTCCTTTGATCGGTTTTTTTGGTGATAAAGTCTATCCTTTGGGCACAATCAAGCTTCCGATATTTCTCAATACCTAGACAACAAGTCAAATCGATAAAGTTCATTTCTTTATGGTGGATAAGAACGTGCATTCAGCCTACATTGTCATCATGGGCAGAGTAGGATTGAAGAAGTTTGAAGTAGTTCCCTCAACAATCCATTAGTGTTTGAAGTTCCCGACCAACTTTAGAGTAGATGTGGTGAAGGGTGATTAAAAAGTATCCCAAGAATGTTATTACTCATTTGCTGAGCAAAAGGATCTTGAGTAAATAAATAAGAAGACTACCACTTACTAAGTGGACACTACTGAGCCCAATAGTGAATCTGAGGTTGAAACCTTAGATCCAAGACAGGAGGCATCGTTGGTAAAAGGCCAAATTGTGGAAATAACGGAGAGTATCATCTTAGATGATGACAAGATAGAGAGAACTATCAAAGTGGGCTCAACACTAGACACTATTCTTAAATAGAAGATAGTGACATTCCTGAACGAAAGAAAGCACGTGTTCGTTTGGAGTCATGAGGACATGCGTAGGATTGATCCTAATTTCCTCTGCCATGAGCTGAACGTCAATAAGGACATCAAGCCAGTGAAATAAAGGTGCAGGATGTTTATCCTCGAAAAGAACAAGGCTATCCAGGAGGAGGTTGAAAAACTTTAAAAAGCCTCATTCATTGAAGATGTGAAATATCCAGATTGGTTGGCCAACGTTGTTATGGTAAAAAAGAAAACTAATAAATGGAGAATGTGTGTGGATTTCACAGATTTGAATAAAGCCTGCCCAAAGGACCACTTTCCTTTGCCTAGGGTTGATCAACTTGTTGATACTACGTCAGGGCATGAACTATTGCATTTTATGGATGCATATTTCGATTATAACAAGATTAAGATGAAGCCAAAAGATAGGGAAAACATTTCTTTCATTACTCCCTAAGGAAATTATTTCTATAATGTTATGCCATTTGGTTTGAAAAATGCAGGTGCTACTTACTAGAGGTTGGTGAACAAAGTCTTTGAGGAATAGATAGGCAAAAACATGGATATATAAGTAGTTGACATGCTGATGAAGAGAAAAAGTGTATCTGATCACATTACCAACCTCAACCAAACCTTTAAGAATCTATAGAAGCACTAGATGAAGTTGAATCCAACCAAGTGCGTATTCGGTGTCCAAGAAGGCATGTTTCTCAGGTACATAGTAAATCAGAGGGGAATTAAGGCTAACCCAAATAAATGCAAGGCATTAATTGAAATGCAGTCCCCGACCTGCAAAAAGGAGGTGCAAAAGATCACTAGGCGAGTAGCAGCGTTGAACATATTTGTTTCCCGAGCTACAGACAAGTTTTTACCATTCTTTAAAGTGCTGAGGAAGACTTTTGAATGGAATGATGAATGTGAGGAAGCTTTTCTGAAGTTGAAAAAGTATATGGGATCACCCCCGTTACTTTCCCGACCAGTTTTAGGAGAATTTTTTTATTTATAATTAGTTCTCTCTAAGTGAATTGTAATTTCTTTTTTGATACGAGAAGATAATGGAGTTCAGAAGCCAGTTTACTCACCAGTAAAGCCTTTCGAGAAGAAAAAAATTAGATATCCACGACTGGAGAAATTAGCTTTCGCATTGACTGAGGCATCCAGACGGATGAAACCTTACTTCCAAGGACATACCATTGTTGTATACACTGATATGACTCTTTCGCAAGATCTTCATAAATCAAAGAAGTATGGTAAATTAATGTATTGGGCACTAAAACTGAGGGAATATGATATTATATATGAGCCAAGATCCTCATTAAAGGGCCAAGTTGGGGAAAACTTCATTATAGAATTCACGTATCCAAAGGTCCCTGAGGAATAACAAATACGGGCAAAACAAACCCCAATAGGGGAAAATTCGATTGAAGTCTTCACCCACTAATATCCCAATCACACACCTACAACTCATAAAAAGTTACTGTCGACCTATCGAAATAATAAACCAAGATGCAGGAGATGGATAAAAGATATGAGGAGTCAAATAAAATATTCCATCATAGGATATTATTAGACCAAGGGTTTAACAATCATATCCTGACATGGAACTTGCATGTAGATGGATCATGATGTCCAGCAGAAAGTGGAGCAAGTATTATACTCAACATTCCCGATGGATTGATATTGATTATGCATTGCGATTCCAATTTCAGGCCTCAAATAATGAAGCAGAATATGAAGCTCTCATTGTAGGATTGAGTTTGGCTCAATCATTGAAGGTCGAGCAAGTTGTAACACATAGTGATTCTTAGTTAGTGGTGAATCAAATTTTAAGTTTATATGGAGCCAAAGGTGAACCGATGAAAAGATACCTAGCTAAGGCACCAGAGGTTATTGAAAAATTGCCCTCTGTTCAGATAAGTAGAATTACAAGATTGTAGAATGCTCAAGATGACTCACTTACTCGGCTAACATCAGTAACTAGAATTGAGCTCAGGAGAACCATTCCCATCAAAATTTTAGCCAATCGAAGTATTGATGAAGACTTGATGATTAGTTTCACTATAGTAGACATGGGCCTTCCTGGATCGATCCTATTAGAGCTTACATTGAAGAAAGAATTCAGCTAGCAGATGCAGTTGAGGCCAAAAAGCTCATGTATAAGGTAGTAAAGTACTTATTAGATAAAGGAGTACCATATATGAGAGGGTTAACAACTACTTTGCAGCGCTGTGTTCATTCAACAGAAGTTAAAGATCTAATAGAAGAAGTTCATGAAGGATCTTGTAGATCTCATATGACTGGAAGATCATTGCTACAACAAATGAATACTCAAGGGTATTACTACCCGACCATGAGGGCAGATTGGACAAACTTTGCAAAGAAGTGTGACAAGTGCCAAAACTTCTCCAATATTCACAAAACTCCACATATATCTTTGACCCCCATTACTTCACCTTATCCATTTGCTATTTTGGGGATAGACTTGGTCAGGCCATTGCTAACCACCCGAGGAAGATTTAAGTACTTAGTCATAGCTGATGAATTTCACAAAATGGGTTGAAGTATAACCATTAGTGGATATGCCCTATGAGAAGGTGTACTAGTTCATCTGGAAAAACAATATTTGTAGATATGGTTTGTCATATTCCTTCATTACTGACCATGGTACCCATTTCGATAACGAGGAGTTCACAGTATACTATGTCGAATCCAAGATTCAAAAGTTGCACTATGCTCTAGGTCATCCTCAAAGAAATGGGAAAAATGAGGTAACGAATACAACTTTAGTCAATGGGTTGAATAAAAGACTTTATGATGCTAAAGGGAATTGGATAAATGAATTACACTCAGTTTTATGGGAATACCGAACAACTCGAAGAGCTTCTACTGGAGAAACACCATACACGATGGTATTTGGGACGAAAACTGTCATACTAGATGAAATGGGTTTGCCAACTCATCATGTGTTGAACTTTGATTCTCCTGTTAGTGATTTGATGTGAAGACTAGACCTGGACGTGCTAGAAGAGGTGTGTGAAGATGAAGCCTTGAGGAATGCTTCCTATCAACAACAAACAACACACTTTTATAACAAGAGGGTGAAGCCAACTAACTTAAAAGAGGAGGATTGTGTATTCTAAAAGGTGATTCAGAAGACTAACAAGCTTGAAGACAATTGGCATGGGCCTTACCGTATCTCAGTGGTTGTTTGACTAGGAACTTATCGAATTGAAACTTTGTAAGGGGAAGAGTTCAAGAATCCTTGGAATGCTAAGCATCTTAGGAAGTACTACTAGTAATGTATCAACAAATCTCTTTTGTAATCAATTTTCTTCAGTATTAATAAAAAATTGGTGTTTTTCCATTTTTTAAATTTTTCGGGGGGAATATTGGTGATATGCATCCCCAAATACATGGTCAACAGGAATTCAGTAATTGGTCGGACTTGGTCAGAAAAAGGCGATACTTGGTAGGAATTCAGTAATTGGTTGGACTTTATTAGAAAAGGTGATACTTTATTGCCAAAACAAAAGTCCAATCAAAATAGGATTTTAAGTCCTCAGTACCTAGTCGCGATACTTGATCGGTAAAACATAAATGCAAGTCAAAACAGGATTTTAAGTCCTCAATACTTGGTCAAGAAAAATAAGGGATAAAACTTTGTATAAAAATCATCAAGTTTTATCAAAACTAAACAAAATAGAGGAAGAACGTTGTGAAGATTTTTAAATACGAATGTAGACACAGATTCCACATACGCTTGGTCACCACTGGTAACTAATGCTAAACCTAAAAATTAAGGTGCATTAGGAGAACCCATGGCAATACCACAGGTGACTTGTACAAAACTTGGATTTTAATCTAGGTGCACTAGTGGAACTTGCGGCCACATCAATGGTAACTGGTATTAAATTTAGAAATCTAAATATATCAATAGAACCTATGATAATCTCATTGGTAACTGATACTAAATTTTTGCAAATGCCTAAATGTATAAGTAGAACTAATTAAACAACAAAGTCATTCAAGCATCCAGAAAATAGCAAGATAAGTTATTCAAATTCCTTCCATTTATATAAATGATGACTATATGCAAATATTGTTTATAAATGTAATACATGAATAAATTATTCTATTGGGTGCTTTCCTTCAGCTTTTGAGGAGCTCGGTGCTAATTCCATACTTGCTGGAGGATTATCCAATGTGTATGGGGAGTTAATGAAATTGAAATATTGAACACTCTCATATTACTTCTACTCAGAGTATTCAATAAATGAGGAGGCCGAACTATTTCCAGTTCATCATGTAGGCCATAATCCCCTAAAGATTTAGAGATTAAGAATTGAGGAATGGTTTTTACACGGATCCATCTAACATCAAGCTTGAAGGCACGTTTGTCACAGTCCAAGAACCCAGTATCAACCTAGTATCATATCTTGCTATCCTAGTCGACCTTCATAACTGTTAGGCAAATTAGTACAACCCCACTTATAGCCTTCACGTTGAGCCTAACTGAATTGATCATTAAATTGCCCAAGGGCTTCATTTTACCCCTCCATTTAAACTTCTCTCGCTTGCTTATGAAACTTGAAAGTTAACCTTTCAACCTGGTGTTGCGGTTTCTTTAGCACTCCATCCTGAATTTGTAGTTGAGAAGACTGGGTGGAAATTTGCTCACCCCGAGTTTGGATGTTTTGAGACATCTCAACAATGGCTAAGTTCTTGGCCTTTATTTGTGCAGCCTGATTGGAAAGCGTCTATTGAGTCCTCCCTTCATCAGTCGTAGCTCAGCCATATCTAGCTCTTGATCGGGAGGAGGAAGCAGGTTTAGATTTTTTCAAAGCCTCTGGTTCCTCCCTCAAACTAGCATTTTCAGTTTCCAAAAATTGAACTCATTCATTATCAATAGCAGTGGTAGAAGGAACCTTAAAGGAATTTAATTCATCCCTCAAACTGTTGTTTTCTTCCTCTAGTAGCTTGGCAATGGCGCCAGATTCATCAACTTCACACTTAAGAAGGAATTCTTTCTTCCTAAAGATATACAGATGTTTGTCCAACTTTTCCTCAAATCCCCGAGCTCCACTCAAAGCCTTATATTTAGCCTCAAAAATGGCATGAAGCAAATACTTAGCCTCATTATGCTCCTCTTGAAGTTCTTCAATCATTTCAAAATAAGACACATTATTTTCCACATCCTGATCAAGAAGAAACTTGAGGTAGATATATGCATCCTTGGCCCGAGCTAGTCTAATAATTATTCATCAGTTAAAATCATATGGCCAACTTTGAATAAACTATTGCAGCTCTTGAGTAGATCATAATCATTGGAAGAATTTTATTCCATTTTGTCCATGAGGAATAAGAATGAAGAGAAATTCAATCAACAATAGAATAAAGAGCATAAAGGAGGAATCAAGAGGCGACAAGCACATGTGAAGGAAATACTCATTTTTATTGATATAAAGCAAAGTTACAAGTACATTAGAATAAACAAAAGTAAAGACAAAACAAAAAAAAGTTGATTGCTGAATAAATCTACACCTTCTCCCTATCAGTAGTAACTCCAGCTTGATTGGGGGAAGGAATAGGTGGAGTGATTTGCTCGGAGGTATATGGGAGAGAAGTCTCAATAACTGTCTGTAGTTTATCAGCAACAAACTCTAGAACAAGGGTGGAATCCCCTGACCCCACGTCATCCTAAACTTCCTCATCCAAGTTTGGTCGGGAACTCAGGTCATGTCTGAGGAAGAGTTCAGACTCTTGAGGAGTACTAACCTCAGTAAGTGCAGCCGACCAACCATACTTATAGCACTTCTTGTTCACATATTCAATCTCTATAGAAGCAACTACGATGGATTTCTCCCATCCCTTATTCAAAGAGGCTTCCCTAGCCTGCAAAACCTTGGCCTTCTCAACAACCAAGATCTTCTTTAACTCGAATACTTGTCCCCGAGTTGCAACAACCTCATCTCTATCCTTCTTTTGAGCTTCCTCAATAATTTTTATTTTGTTCTCCCAAGATTGATTTTCATTTGCCAATGCTTGTTGGGAATCAATCAAGGACTTCTTCAAGCATTAAAAAGCCTCTTTTACATCATATGAAGAAGAGCGAAGTTCATCATCCTTCTTCAATAGCTGGTTGAAATCAAATAGTAATTGAGAAAAGAGATGCCAAATTAGTACAATAAATTAAGGAAAAAGTACAAGTATGAAATAATAATACTTCTTTCCAAGTCAAGGCTTTGAGCCTTCCTTTTAGAAAATTTTAAATGAGGCATGGAAGAGGAAGTACCTTTATGATCTGGAAAATTACCAGACCTTATCAATTATCTCACTAGGCCAGGTTCTATGGCTACATGAGAGCCAGTAGCAATAACAAGCAAATCGACCAAGTTCTGTTGGTCGGCAATAGTAGCAATTCCTTCAGCAAGTCTATGAGCAAAACCTTTTCTTATACGTTTGAGAAAAAAATCCTTACCCTTCTTAGTTGGGGGCGTCCTCCTAGCATCTTCTTTATTAGTGGCCCCACCAACAGCAAATTTGGTGGATCCAAGAGCAGCAACATCTCCCATTATATTGGGAAATTTCCTCTTTTCCATAGCAGCAGCAAAAGGAAAGTCAGAGTCCAAGGATAAAGAAGGGATTGAAGCAAGTTCACCACTGCCAGATGCAGTGGTCGAGGAAGTGGAAAGTGGGTCTTGATCTAGGTCCATGACAAGAGAAGGAACAACAAGGTAGGGCGAGCAATAAATGAAGTTGTGAAATTCTTGTAATTCAACAAGTAAAAGGATGATCTAGTATGATCTGCATCAATCTTTTGGTGAATACCCCAAAGAAATTTAATCTCAGTAAGCTTAACCTCACTCTCATTGGGACACTTTCTCTTCCGGTCAACTATAATCAAAATCAAAGGAAAAACTATCTCAATTTGTATGACAGAAGTAAAATTGTTAATAAAGTCACATGAGAATTAAAACAACTTATCCCATGACCCTCCTAAGGGAACTTTGGCCCATTGTACACTTCCCCCCCATTAGGGGTACATATTTTCATTTTTTAGCAATCACTCCATGATCGAAGTAATCGCTATTGGAGTCAGGAAGGTTAACAACTAAAGCTCTATTTACAACCCTAGTTTTTAAATAGTAAGTGATGTCACCGGTGACCCACTTATAACAAAACATGATTTGAAGAATATGTATGTGGGTCCCATGGAGTTTATTGATCCTATTAACACCATTGATAACTCTCTCGGTATTGGGGGCTACCCTATCAGGGACTATATCAAAATATTGACAAAATTCTAGACAAAATAGGTTTGGGGGAAAACTAAACCCCCACTCAACAATAAACAGGGAGGGAATCTAGTGACCCTCAGATAAAGAAAATAGATTTATAAGATGATTGGAGAGTTATAAATCAACTGAAGTCGTTATATTTCATTCATTCCTAAATTCATCTAGAGAAACAAAAGAGTAAACCATGATTCAATATGGAGAAAAGAAGAAAGAGAAAAAATTCTTAAAAAAGCTTAAGGATTTAGCAAGAAGTAGAAGATAGTAAGAACAATCACACGAAAGCTCAAGAATTTGCAGCAAAAACATAAAAGGTTTGAGGTAAGAGAAAATCGTAAATTTTGCCTCCTTTTTATATATTGCCTCAAAAACCAGCAAACGTAATGATTAAAGTGAAACGACGATTGAAATTTTGGCCGCTAAGCAGAAAAATACATATTTGCCCTCAGGTGATTCATTATAATTCTGGATATTTACAACAAATGCCATCAGCAATACATGCTATCAGCAAAGCTAATAATTTTACAAGTGTGGGAAGTCGGCAACCGACTAAGCATCGTAAATATAGCCCGAGCTGCTACAAGAACTAAATGCTCCATACTTTCAAGCGAGCATCAAACATGGAACATTAGGGGCATCTGTTGATACAAAAAATTATCCACTTACTTAGACCAATAAGAAATAGACATGTGTCATCCACTGTGGAAATTATCCTAGTTAGCAAGGCATAAGCACCGACCAATGCCTAGAATGTCGAACAACATACTAGAATGCCGACCAACAATAAGGAGGTTGACCAATAGTATCAGTAAAACGCCAACAACCAGAAACATTATGGACTAGCATGTAACCCGCGAAATGCGTGGACGCATTATAGAATTTCTTAAAAATGCATCAACTTCGTTTGTAAACTGATATAATAAAGAACCAACTATGAAAAACACTGCAAACCTTAAGGGTGAATAATTTATAAATTTAAATACATAGTGAACAATCTTAAGTCTTATATAATGTACCAAAATTGCAAATGAATATAATTAATAAAATGAATTGTATACTTTAAAATTTTAGTTGTATATGTATACCATGAATGAAGAGAGGAAGGGAATGAAAAAGCTGGCATGCTACTTTTGAGGTTAAAGCACATTATAACAAAAATAAATTTCAACCAATGATCACGTCCACCTCTGCTATATGATGTTCAAGAATTATTTTACAAAATTTTGATCCGATCGAGTTCCCTCTTTTAGGCATAGACTCCATTTGAAGTAAGAATCAAGTAGTCTTCGTTGATAATGTGGCAATTTATAGTCCCTTGATTATTTGACATATTATTTTTACTTTCATTTATTTTTAAATCAGAAGTCAAAAAATGAACTCACAAGCTATCCTCTGTGGACTTAAAGGCCCTCCTTGTCGAGGACCATAAAAACAACTGGTAAAAATTTAAGGAAAAATCTCACATTCTCATCCATATAGCTAGTGAAAAGCGTTGCTAATGCCGTTTAATACAAGATTAAACTGTATAAGCAACTCCGAGATGTTTGTTGAAGAAACCCTTTTCTTTTGAAAATAAAACTTATAAACAAGATGTGTTTACAAAGAAACTTATGTACGAGAGTAATCAAGACTGTGTAATCAGTTTTTTTAAAACTAAGGCAGTTTCAAAAATTCAGCACACTTATAGAATGAGATGAGTAGATGAAGATAATCAACACACAGTTTTTAACGTGGTAAAATCTCTCCCAACAGAGGAAACATCCACGGTGACTTCTAAGTCACAAAAGTAAAAATCCACTAACAACAAATAATAGTTACAAACAATACAACATGCAAGCACACAAATCAACCTATTCTAAGTTTAGGAATATACCCCACTTGGTGTCCTTCTAACTTCTCATATATCTGATTGTTGATGATGTTTATCCAGTTTGATAACTCCCTTTGCTTTAGCTTCCTTACGTCGACTCAATGATCTCTGATCTTATACACAACACTTCCAGTGTAGTAGTGTGTTAAGTGTTTGTGTAGTGATTCCTACCAACATGCATGAACTCACACACACTTAGATTTACAGACAGTCCTAAAAAATTACATATAAAGACTATATGCTTGTGATTTTAGTTTATTTCTTTCTTTCAGAACTTGAACCTTTTTGACCTTTAATGTATCCCAGATTCCACGAATATCTTGCTTCAAAATCGGTCAAGATCTTAATCAATCTCCTTTTGAAAATATTTGTGAGATTGAAAACCTCCAAGTGTGAATCTAACTAGGTCAAGGTTATGTTTCGAAAGAATAGAAACCATAAAACATTTTCAAAACCAAATCAGTAAAGATTTTCTTAAATCAAGTAGTAAATATGCAGATCTAGTGATAATGTAACATGCAGAATGTAAATCTACAATTTCTATGAGGAAGAAATGTAGATCTGCATACGAATGTTTAAGTTGTGAATAAGATCAAGGTCAAAGAGGTTACAACTTCAAATCAAACCACTCTCTCTCTCAAACACTCAAGGTTGTGTTTAGGGATGTGAATATACCAAGGTTTGATTCAGAAAATGAAGTGTTTAGGTTTAGGGTTAGGGTTTGGCTAGCAGTTTTTCCTTTCTCTCTCTTCTCTCTTTTCTTTTCTCTCTTCTCTCTCACTTCTCTCTCCTCTCTATTTTTTTTCTCTCTGAAAAGACGAATGCTCAAAAGTCTTCTAAGGCTGAGAAGTGGAGGGTATTTATAGGGGTGAGGGAAGGTTCTGAATGTTCGAGGAAAATCAAGGGCTGAGATCAAGTCTTGCAAACGTTGACTTGATCCAAAGGTTATAAAACAACGGTGATTAAAATGATTGTGATTGGTTCAAATGGATAGCACCGGGATTAACTAAAAACACATGCAGACCCTCGATTAGGAATGATCCAATGTTCAACAATCAACCATCCAACCGTCTCACATAACAAACACAAATAGGTACACCCGGAGAATGACAAGTGTTGACATATGAGTGGCTCACACACACGCGTCCAAAGTAATTACAGAAGGCACCCTGAAGTCTCTAGCGCTTTGAGATTCTACCCAACCAAACATTCGAGTGAAAAATGAAGTTTACAAAATAGAATATTAACCCCATAAATTTTATAAACACAATTTTATTAATGAAAACATTATTTTAAAATTGTTTAAAAATTCCCAAAAAATAATTAAAACCACATTTTAAGGGGAATTAATCACACAACCATATTTACTCAATATATACACATGTATGCACTTCTAATGTGTGTAGTGTGATTCAATTTATACCTTCTTGGATTATTGAAGAGGATTAGAGAGATAAGTTTTGAGGCTCTTTGGATTCTAGGTTGGACAACCAATTTTGTCACTATTTCCAAACTAGTTAAACACTTATACAGTATAGACTTAAGCAAGTCAAAGGTATAAGGTGCTTCAATCTCCCCCTTTGGAAATATGAGACAAAATCTCCTTTGAGTTAGCTTAAAACTCATAGGGAACCAAAAAATAAAACCTAGTCCTATACAAAAGATACTATCTACCCATTTCCTAGAAAGTCAAAAATTACATAACTCAACTATTTACAAAATTTGTACACTAGAAAAGGTAGACAATCAGTAGAAGAGATTCCTGCAAATATACACACTAAGATCAAGCAGTTTAGATGAAATGTGAACAAAAATATTGACAAAAATATTGAACTCTTAAAACTCAAATTTCTCCCCCATTTTGTCTCAAATGGACAAAGGGTAAAACTTAAGGTCTTAAGAGTTTAATCAGCGCATACCATGCCTATAGAATTTCGCAAATACAGAAATCTGTTATAGTCAAGAGGTTTAGTGAACATGTTTGCAAGTTGCAGATCAGTAGGCAGGTAATGGATTTCTAATTCCTTAGTTTCAACAAGTTCGCGTATAAAATGATGTCTTATTTTAATATGCTTAGTTCGCGAGTGTTGAACCGGGTTTTTAGATATGTTAATGGCGCTTTGATTGTCACAATACAATTGTAATTGATCTTCTTTAATCCCATAATCGCTTAACATCTGTTTTATCCATAATAATTGAGCACAACAACTTCCTGCTGCTATATATTCGGACTCAGCCGTAGATAAAGATGTGCAATTCTGTTTTTTGCTACTCCAACCAACTAAATTATTGCCGACATAATAACAGGAACCTGATGTACTTTTACTATCATCAGTACATCCGTCCCAATCAGCATCAGTATACCCTATGATGGTGCTGCAGGTATCATTAGTGTACCTAAGTCCAAGATTGAGAGTGCCTTTTATGTACTTTATTATATGTTTTACACACGATAAATGGCTCTCTTTAGGGTTATTATGGTAACGAGCACACAGACATACAACATACATTATGTCTGGTCGTGAGGCAGTTAGATAGAGTAGGCTACCAATCATACTACGATAAAGTGTGGAATCAACTGACTTTCCATTTTCATCTTTGCTTAATTTAACAGTAGTACTCATAGGCGTTTTGGCGACTTTAGCATTCTCTAAACCAAATTTCTTAACAAGATCTAAGGCATACTTGGTTTGAGAGACAAATAGTCCATCAGAATTCTGTTTCACTTGAAATCCTAAGAAAAGTTGTAGCTCCCCCATAAGGGACATGTGAAACTCCTTATGCATAATAGCAGAAAAAGATTTAACTTCAGAGTTTGAAGTTGACCCGAAAATGATGTCGTCCACATAGACTTGGGCTATAATAATGTTTTTGTCAAAATGTTTGACAAAGAGAGTCTGGTCATTTCCTCCTCTCTTAAAACCCTTAGCCAACAAAAAGTTGGAAAGGCGTTCATACCAAGCTCTAGGAGCTTGTTTTAAGCCATACAAAGCCTTTTTTAGACGAAAGACATGGTCAGGGTATTTAGGGTCAATCAACCCTTTGGGTTGTTCTACATACGTTTCTTCGGATAGAATTCCATTTAGGAAGGCAGATTTGACATCCATTTGATAAAGAGTGAATTTTAAGTGACACGCTATGGCAAAAAGAAGTCGAACAAATTCAAGACGAGTGACAGGGGAAAATGTCTCGCTAAAATCTATTCCTTCTATTTGTGAGTAACCTTGAGCAACTAGTCTAGCTTTGTTTCTAAGGATGACCCCATTTTCATCAGATTTGTTCTTAAAGATCCAACGTGTTCCAATAACATTTTTGTTTTGAGGCCGAGGTACAAGATACCAGACATCGTGAATGACAAATTGTAAAAGTTCTTCCTGCATAGCAGAAATCCAGTGTGTGTCATTCAATGCTTCATTAACATTTTTCGGTTCCACAAGGGAGACGAAACATGCATAATTAACATAATTTCTTAACTGGGATCTAGTACGAACTGGCTCATTAGGATTACCGACCACGTTGTCAATGGGATGATCTTTAGAGACCCAGCCAGGTACTTCTGGACTCTCATTAGGTAATGAGTCATCTATTTCTGGTGAATCAGTTTTAAAATCATTTTCAGATTCAACCACAATAGGTGATTCAGATATCTTATTTTCGACAATAGTGTCGCTTACAATTACATTTATCGATTCCATAAGGGCCTTAGTACGCAGATTATATATACGATAAGCACGACTGTTTGGGGAGTAACCTAAAAAGATGGCTTTATCACCACGAGTCTCGAATTTAGACAAGTGTTCTCTGTCTTTACAGACATAACACTGACTTCCGAAAGTTCTTAGGTATTTCAGATTAGGCTTCTTTCCGTACCACAACTCATAAGGGATTTGTTTAGAGTTTTTCCTAAGGTAAACCCTATTAATAATATGACATGTAGTTCTAATAGATTCTACCCAGAAGTATTTAGGTAGAGATTTGGCATGCAGCATGACACGTGCCATCTCTTGAAGAGTTCGGTTTTTCCTTTCGGCAATACCGTTCTGCTGAGGAGTCTTAGGAGCACTGAATTCATGTTTGTAACCGTTATAGTCACAATATTTAACTATTCCTATGTATATGAACTCTCCCCCTCTATCACTACGAATGCGATTGACTTGTGTGTCCTTCTCATTTTCAATTCTTAATAGAATTTTCAAAAAAAATTTAAACGTGTCAGATTTATGTTTCAAGAAGGCAACCCAAGTGAATCGTGTGAAGTCATCAACCATGACAAGGATATAACTGTGTCCACATAGACTAACAGTTCTAGAGGGACCATTAAGGTCCATATGGATGAGATCTAGAGGTCTAGAGGTGAGGATGTCTTTAACCTTTTTATGCGCACTCTTAACTATTTTTCCTTCCTGGCAATGACCACAGACAACACTTGAGATAGGTTTAATTTTAGGAATTCCTCTAACTATCTCTTGACTAGACAATCTTCCAAGGATATCATAACTTAAGTGACCCATACGATTATGCCAGATTTCATTGTCATCCATTCTGATAATGTTACAAGTTTCAGAACTAGTCTTGACAGTATAACAATTGTCAGGTGTTCTAAATCCTGTAAGAATGCATTCACCTTTATCATTTAGAATTTTACAATTGTTCTTTGAAAAGGTGACTGTATGGTCAGAGTCACAAAATTGTGATATACTTAGGAGGTTGGCTTTAAGGCCTTTAACTAATAGGACATTTTCAAGAACATGCATTCCTTCTTCTTTTAGGGTTCCTTTACCTATGATCTGGGATGAAACACCGTCACCAAAAACTACTTTGCCGCCAACAAATTTGGTTTTGTTTAAAAGTTTTGTTTCATCTCCTGTCATATGTTTGGAACATCCTGAATCTAAGTACCAACCAGATGAAGTGTGTTCAACTTTTAAGGCAGTGATAACAATGTTACACTTCATTTGGGGTAAAAGATCATCTTTTCTAAACCAAATAGCTCTAGTTTTAATTTTGCGCAAGTTTTCCCTCATTTGATAAAATTTTCGAGATACAGCATTTTGTCGAAAAACATTTGGGGCAACAACCTGATTATTGTGAAAAATTTGAGCTTTTGGTTTAGGAAAGTTTCTAGGAGCCTTTCTCTTAAATGAACTCTTAGTTTTGGTCTTTCTATTTCTGTAGTTAGAGTTCTTATCAGGTTGTCTTGGAAGGACATAATGGTTACGATTTTGCCTAGAATAGTTAAAGTTCTTGTAGACAGAAGTATTGTACACAGGGGTGTTTAGACGCCTAGCATAACAACCTTTAAAGGAATGACCATAAATGTCACAATAGGAGCAATATTGATTTCTTGAGGGATGAACTTCCTTAGGAAAATTTCTAAAGATGGGTTTAACAGCATTTTGTTCAGAAGTCCTATTTCTAGGAGGTATGGTCTTAAAGACAGAATCAGCCTTTCTGATCAAAGGACAAACGTATTTAGTCTTAAGTACAGTGTCAGCCATAGAATTACTAGACTCTCCAATGTCTTTCTGTTGTTTCTTTTGATCAAATTCCTCTTTAATACAACAAAAGTCTGGACATGTTTTGATTGGTCTTTTGCCCCCAGACACAAACTTAATAGGTTCAAGGTTTGTAATTTGAGGTTTGTTCTTAGGGCAAAATCCAATACCGGTTCTATCATCAGAATTGGTCTTGGAGTCAACAACAAAGTCAGTAAAACAATTTGAATTGTTTTCAAACTTAGAAATTTTTTTGAAAACAGTTGCTGTCTTTGTTTTTGCTTCCTCCAGTTCTAATAATGTTCCCTTGTATTTCATTTCCAGGGTTTCATTAGTTTTAATCAACTCTTTTAATTTTTGATCAAAAGTTTCAATTTCGGATTGATGAGACAGACACTGGTTAGTGTATTCTTCAGCATTCAATTTCACAATAAGACTTAGATCATCTAATTTCTTAGTCAGGTCTTTAACAGTCTTCTCCAGTCTAGTGCCTTTTTTAAGAGTTTTAGCATACAAAGTATGAATATCAGGGAGGTCATCTGTGTCTGAGTCGCTAAGTGAAGTGTGTGTAGTGGCCCCTAACGATTCAGTTTTAGTACTCACGCACCCATTTACATCGTCGTTATCGAGATCACTTTGACTCACACACACGGAACTAGAACTAGCAACATTTTCAGATAATAAAGCATCTAGGCCAATCAAAGCAGTATTTACACAAGCAAGAGTAGGAGCATCATTATCACACACAGGTATATCATCATTGTAAATGATCTTAGCATAAAAGGACATGCAAGGGTCAAGTACATTTGATGACTCAAGTTCCTCCTCATCAGAGTCACTTGAATCATTCCAAGTTTTACAGACATTGGCTCTATTGTGTGTGTTGGCTTTATTCAGATTAACTCTGCAATCGTGAGCAATGTGACCTAGTTTCCCACATCTAAAACACTCAATCTTTTTAAGGTCTCTGTTGGGTCTGGAGTTGTTGTCCTTAGGATATTTGTCAAGTCCTCTCTCATGAGGATTGGGATTAGACAAAGTAGGATAATTAGGCTTGCCTTGTTTAGTTGCCTGTTTGTTTCTAAATTTAACAATTTTCCTAAATTGTTTTGACATTAAGGCAATCTGATTATCTAGTTTGTCTATATCACAGTCCTCATCAGAGTCAGAGTTGATCAAATTAGTCTCAAGTTTAGATATCTTAGAGGCAAAACTCAAGTTAGAGTTGGGCTGTTTTCTTTGAGAATGATTTAATTGTTTCTTAAAGTCTAATTCCATTTCCATAGTTCTAAGTTTACTACTGAGTAACTCAGGGGTAAGGTTTTGATCATTCATTTCCTCAATAGCATACCTCTTACTGTCAAACTTTTGTGGTAATGATCTTAGGATTTTAGAAACAATTTCATTCCTATCATATGTTTATACCATTAGCATGCAACTTAGTGACTATATCAGTTAAGTTCATGTAAAAATCATCAAAAGACTCAGAGTCAGACATAATCAAAGAGTTGTACTGCTGGGTAAGCATTTGAGTTTTAGCAGCTTTAACTCTTGAGTCTCCTTCATGGGCAGTGATTAATGTGTCCCAAGCTTCCTTAGAAGTGGCACAAGATGAGATTCTCTTGAACTCATACTCATTAATAGACATAAAAATGGCATTCTTGCCTTTATTGTTATTTCGAGAAATAGTTTTCTCTTCTTGGGTAAACTCACTTAAGATTTTCTTTACCCTCTCATCACTTCCTTCAGTGGCTGGTTTAGTAGGATAAGTGTATCCATTTTCAATAATGTCCCAGACATCATCTCCTAAAGTCCCTTGGATGAAGGCAACCACTCTTACTTTCTAGTAAGCAAAGTTGCTTCCATCAAAGAGTGGAGGTCTGGACAGATTACCAAACCTTTCATTCTTCTCGTCCATAGTTAGGTTTTTCAGAAAACGATTTCAGAAACACAAGATCTTTTGAAATAAAAGTTTACAGGGCTCTAATACCAATTGAAAAACGTTGCTAATGCCGTTTAATACAAGATTAAACTGTATAAGCAACTCCGAGATGTTTGTTGAAGAAACCCTTTTCTTTTGAAAATAAAACTTATAAACAAGATGTGTTTACAAAGAAACTTATGTACGAGAGTAATCAAGACTATGTAATCAGTTTTTTTAAAACTAAGGCAGTTTCAAAAATTCAGCACACTTATAGAATGATATGAGTAGATGAAGATAATCAACACACAGTTTTTAACGTGGTAAAACCTCTCCCAACAGAGGAAACATCCACGGTGACTTCTAAGTCACAAAAGTAAAAATCCACTAACAACAAATAATAGTTACAAACAATACAACATGCAAGCACACAAATCAACCTATTCTAAGTTTAGGAATATACCCCACTTGGTGTCCTTCTAACTTCTCATAGATCTGATTGTTGATGATGTTTCTCCAGTTTGATAACTCCATTTGCTTTAGCTTCCTTACGTCGACTCAATGATCTCTGATCTTATACACAACACTTCCAGTGTAGTAGTGTGTTAAGTGTTTGTGTAGTGATTCCTACCAACATGCATGAACTCACACACACTTAGATTTACAGACAGTCCTAAAAAATTACATATAAAGACTATATGCTTGTGATTTTAGTTTATTTCTTTCTTTCAGAACTTGAACCTTTTTGACCTTTAATGTATCCCAGATTCCACGGATATCTTGCTTCAAAATCGGTCAAGATCTTAATCAATCTCCTTTTGAAAATATTTGTGAGATTGAAAACCTCCAAGTGTGAATCTAACTAGGTCAAGGTTAAGTTTCGAAAGAATAGAAACCATAAAACATTTTCAAAACCAAATCAGTAAAGATTTTCTTAAATCAAGTAGTAAATATGCAGATCTAGTGAAAATGTAACATGCAAAATGTAAATCTACAATTTCTATGGGGAAGAAATGTAGATCTGCACACGAATGTTTAAGTTGTGAATAAGATCAAGGTCAAAGAGGTTACAGCTTCAAATCAAACCACTCTCTCTCTCAAACACTCAAGGTTGTGTTTGGGGATGTGAATATACGAAGGTTTGATTCCGAAAATGAAGTGTTTAGGTTTAGGTTTAGGGTTTGGCTAACAGTTTTTCCTTTCTCTCTCTTTTCTCTTTTATTTTCTCTCTTCTCTCTCACTTCTCTCTCCTCTCTATTTTTTTTCTCTCTGAAATGACGAATGCCCAAAAGTCTTCTAAGGCTGAGAAGTGGAGGGTATTTATAGGGGTGAGGGAAGGTTCTGGATGTTCGAGGAAAATCAAGGGCTGAGATCAAGTCTTGCAAACTTTGACTTGATCCAAAGGTTATAAAACAACGGTGATTAAAATGATTGTGATTGGTTCAAATGGATAGTACCGGGATTAACTAAGAACACATGCAGACCCTCGATTAGGAATGATCCAACGTTCAGCAATCAACCATCCAACCTTCTCACATAAAAAACACAAATAGGTACACCCGAAGAATGACAAGTGTTGACATATGAGTGGCTCACACACGCGCGTCCAAAGTAATTACAGAAGGCACCCTGAAGTCTTAGCGCTTTGAGATTCTACCCAACCAAACATTCGAGTGAAAAATGAAGTTTACAAAATAGAATATTAACCCCACAAATTTTATAAACACAATTTTATTAATGAAAACATTATTTTAAAATTGTTTAAAAATTGTTTAAAAATTCCCAAAAAATAATTAAAACCACATTTTAAGGGGAATTAATCACACAACCATATTTACTCAATATATACACATGTATGCACTTCTAATGTGTGTAGTGTGATTCAATTTATTCCTTCTTAGATTATTGAAGAGGATTAGAGAGATAAGTTCTGAGGCTCTTTGGATTCTAGGTTGGACAACCAATTTTGTCACTATTTCCAAACTAGTTGAACACTTATACAATATAAACTTAAGCAAGTCAAAGGTATAAGGTGCTTCAGCTAGACCTGTCAACGGATCATGCACAAATAGAGTGATAACAGGTTTGTGTTAAAACAACCTTAACCCATACACGACCCGTTAGTAGTAACGGATCTAAAGATAATACCCAAACACGATTAGTTACGAATTGATTTGAGTCTAAACGGATGACCCATTATCTAACCGTTACACACTTGCCTAATTAACACACATGCTTTTAACTCGAATTTTCAAAAATAGCTCAAGCAATAAGTTAAGATTCTTCTTTTCTATCATATTAATATGTATTTACCACACAGGTAATTAGTGTAAAAATATACATTATACCAAAATAAAAAAAAACCCAAATAAAGAGATATACAATGGGACAAAACTTCAAAAAAAAACTGCCCAAAAGATATGTTCCACTTATATATTACAAACTAAATAAAAAATAATGTGTCAATATTGTAAAACAGAGATCCAAATATTCTCTTTCAACAACATTCTCTTCACAACATGATGTCCTCCGGCACACTTCATTCATCCAAAATTCATTAACATTCGCGACAACATGATGTCATACGTATTATGAGCAGGGACGGAGGCAGGTGGGGGCATGTGGGGGCTTGATCACCCCTGTTTTAAATTTTTTTTTTTGTAAATAATCTAAGGAGTGAAGCCGTCAAAATAGTTCAAAGCATTTTAAATGAGTCTAGCTCTCTCCATACTTATAGGAAACAACGTTAACCTTTGCATGTGTAAGGACATAAATTTCCAATTGAGTTCCTGTATTGTTTTGACTTAATTCCGTGAACAAAACATGTTTGTAATATGTCAGAGGGAGATTATTATTTTGTCACTATCCCATTCGGTCTATGACGTATTGAAGAAAGTGAAGACGTTGTGACAATGCTTCAAAGAATTAATCATGCTAAAGTTTAATTGGTGCAAGTTCAATCGTCTTCAAAGATAATTTCATTCCGAGATCACTCAAGTATGAATGCGTATAATTAATGGTGCTCGAAATTATTTTATAAAAGACAAGGATGTAATTTTTATAAAGAAAAATATTTTCAATGTTTTAAAAGTGTTTTAAAGGTTTACTCTACGTGTTATGATGATATGCTCGTAAAAGAGTTTGACATTTTTGGATCTTTCATTGGAAGAGACATTTTAAACAAAAAGTCAAAAAGTTAAACTTTCGCGTTGTCGTTCAAACGACATTCAATCTCGTTCGAACGAGATGGGATGTCGATCGAACGAGTTCCTCAAGTCGTTCGAATGACAAGTTTTTCGAGGCGATATTTAAATCCTATTTAAACAGTGTTTTCATCATAGTTTCATACGTGTGCTTTCTGGAAAACAGTTTTACGAACCAGAACCTTGTTTGCACATATTTTCTAAGGTTTAAAAGTATTAAACATATCCTTAGAGTTTGAAAAGATCCGAGTTATCATTCTTATAAGTTTAAGTGATCTTACTGTACTAAAGTTGTTTGTTCTACACATTGAACACAAAGGGTTTTGCGATGAAGAAAAGAGAAGCATTTGTTGTTCGACATCGTAGTTGAATGAAAGCCATTCAGTGGACATCGAGACATACGTGGACGCATATGTTGTGGACATGTATCGTGGAAGAAGGAATTTCTGCGTGGTTGAGTGAGACTTTGTCTATCTTTGTGAAACCATATTCATAGTGATTGTCTGGCTTGGGCTGTCCGAGGTTGTTTTACCGTTTTGGGTTTTTTCCTCGTACATCCGGTGTTGTGAGTATTCTTTACTTTATTTTACTTGATTTAATCACTAGATGCATGTTTAGGATTAATCAAGATAAAATTGGTTTAAAGTAAGAATTGTGTTTTTTCACAACTTGGTTTGGTGCATAATTAAAAGTTGGATCTTTTTTGGAGAAAAATTGGTATCAACTTGATTCAATTTGGTATCATATTCTCATGCTAGATATTTCAAATTGGTTTATCTTTTCACCAGATTGTCTATTCGAGACAAAAAGGGGGAGAGATTGTATGCGATGTAGGGGGAGATTTGTTGAGTGCTACTATTGATATCTTGATTTACATATTGTTTGATTATAGTTGTTTCAAATTGGTATCAAATAATTGCTCACATGTTTCAAATGATTTATTCTTATTAGAAATATAAATTAGTATCATTTGTTCCTCCATACTTCACTGGGCATCTGTTTGTTTGTTTCATGTGTGTAGGTATGCTTTCAGCGATTCGAGATTTCAAGTCTACATCACATTTAGACAGTTCATTCTTGTCGGTGCTACATATTCTTTTTAGTGTCTTGTATATTTTATTTTGGGTTTATGGGATGGGATTTAGGCGTCATATGGCTTGACGGCCCGGTTAGGCATTTAACTGGTTTGGTTTTGTCCCGAAATAGTCAAAGGCGGAGATTTGTAAGGACATACATTTCCAATTGAGTCCCTGTATTATTTTGACTTAATTACGTGAACAAAACTTGTTTGTAATATGTCATAGGGAGATTTTTATTTTGTCACGATCCCACTCGGTCTATGACGTATTTAAGAAAGTGAAGACATTGCGACAACGCTTTAAAAAATTAATCATGTCGAAGTGTAATTGGTCTAAGTTTAATCGTCTTCAAAGATAATTTCATTCCGAGATCATTCAGGTATGAATCCGTATAATTAATGGTGCTCGGAATTATTTTATAAAAGACAAGGATGTAATTTTTATAAAGAAAAATGTTTTTAAATGTGTTTTAAAGGTTTACTCTACGTTTTATGATGATAAGCTCGTAAAAGAGTTTGACATTTTTGGATCTCTCATTGGAAGAGACGTTTTAAACAAAAAGTCAAAAAGTCAAACTTTTGCGATGTCGTTCAAATGACATTCAATCTCGTTCGAACGATATGGGATGTCGCTCGAACGAGTTCCTCAAGTCGTTCGAATGACACATTTTTCGAGGCGGTGTTTAAATCCTATTTAAACAGTGTTTTAATTATAGTGTCGTACGTGTGCTTTCTGGAAAATAGTTTTATGAACCAGAACCTTGTTTGCACATGTTTTCTTAGGTTTAAAAGTCTTAAACATATCCTTAGAGTTTGCAAAGATCCGAGTTATCATTCTTATATGTTTTAGTGATCTTGCTGCACCAAAGTTTTTTGTTCTACACATTGAACAAAAAGGGTTTTGTGGTGAAGAAAAGAGAAGGACTTCTTGTTCGACATCGTAGACGAATCAAAGCCATTCGGTGGACACCGAGACATACGTGGACGCGTATGTTGTGGACAGGTATCGTGGAAGAAGGAATTTCTGCTTGGGCATTGTGAGAGGAGTGGCTGAAGATCAGAAGAGCGTCAAGACCCATGGGGATCGAGTCATTGAGTGAGACTTTGTCTGTCTTTGTAAAACCAGATTCATAGTGATTGTCTGGCTTGGGCCGTCCGAGGTTGTTTTCCCGTTTTGGGTTTTTTCCTCATACATCCGACATTGTGAGTATTCTTTACTTTATTTTACTTGCATTAATCACTGGATGCATGTTTAGGATTAATCAAGATAAAATTGGTTTAAAGTAAGAATTGAGTTTTTTCACAACTTGGTTTGGTGCATAATTAAAAGTTGGATCTTTTTCGGAGAAAAATTGATTTGTTTGAAACACACATATCGGGCCACACCCACGTTTCATAGCATGTAAATAGTAAACTATTTTATTATTCAACAGATACATATAAATAGTAAACGTTAACCTTTAATGTTGTTGGTTTATATTTTGGTGGATAATTAAGGTTGCTGTTAGTTTAAATTTGGGATCGAAACGTTGGTTTAAATATTTGTGATCTTCCCATTAGAATAAATAAATTACGTTATTTTTTTTTATAAAAACTAAAAAAATAACCTCAAAAACTTCAGCTCGGGGGCTGCCTCCCCCGAACCCCCAAAAATTGCCTTACATTAGTCCCCATTTGTCAAATGTTCCTGGCTCCACCCCTCATTATAAACATTTGTGTTAGATATATATATATATATATAATGAGTAAAACTACACATACCCACAAAAAAATCAAAAAGTGTACTAGCCTAATAAGATAAAAATGAGTACAAGTTTTTTTTATGCAGTGGGTAGAACCCATTTCTAAGCCCTGACGGGACCCACAATAATATGGTATAAACTTTTAATGCATTGGATATGGGTTTTGGGTTTTTTTGTGGGTCAACATAGTTTTATTCGTATATAAATCAACATAACCAATACTAACTTATAAATCTATTTATATAAATAAGGAAGGGATCAAGTCAAGCACCTTAATTAAGGGCTATTTACGGGATTTTTTTTTAAAAAAAAAGAATGTTTTTGGGGCTTTCTAAACATTTCACGGTACCCCAAAAAATCACCCCAAAATGTTTGTTTTGATATTTTAAAAAAATGGATCAATATTTGACCTTTTAAAGCAGTTAAGTCAACTGCTTAAATAGTCAAATATTGACCCATTTTTTTAAATATAAAAATAAAAGTTTTTGGGGTGATTTTTTTAGGTGTACCCTGAAATGTTTTGAACCCCCCCTAAAAAAAACATATTTTTTTGTTTTTAAAGGCAATCCCGTACGGGGAGGCCGTAAGTGGCGCCCCGTATGGAATATGGCTTTATAAATAAAACTGTTTAAACAGTCAAATAGTGACCCATTTTTTTTAAAATATCAAAATAAATTATTTTGGAGCGATATTTTTAAGTGTACCCCAAAATGTTTAGAACAAAAAAAAAACATATTTTTTTTGTTTTTTAAAAGCAATCCCAGACGGGATGGCCGTAAGTGGCGCTCGTATGGGATCTGGCCTCTATAAATAAAATCGTTTATTCACATGGTGGCCAAAAACATATAACCAAGACATCTAAATTCACATCTATATCCAAATCAATCGAATTTATGGCATCCGTTTCCTCCATACAAGCTAAAAATAAATCCAACAAAAAATAAATAGGAAATCATAAAATTATAAATATAAGCCTTAGATTAAGACAAGCATAATTAGTTATACATTGAAAATATGTTATGTGCTTTAAAAGAAAACATCTAGCATATTCAATTAAATAAGAAAAGATGTTATGTGCTTTAAAAGAAAACATGTTATATACTCAATTAGAAAATAAATCTCCAACGTGAGAAGAAATCATGATATTACAAAATTGATATGTGCTTTATATCTCTAGTTATAAAATAAACATGTTATACACTTAGTTAAATCTCCGATTAGCAAGTAATCTCCAGTTAGAAAATAAAGATGCTTTAAATCCCAATTAGAAAATAAACATGAAAATTAACATTTTATATACTCACATTAGTTAGCAAATAATCTCCATCAAAATCTCCTCTAACAAAACAACTATTAAATATCAGATAAAGAGAGAATGTGTTTATCTCAGTTATTAAACAAAACAACTATTAAACACCCGATTTTTTTATCTCAGTTTGCAAATAAATATCCATCAAAATCCCACGAATTAATAGCTAATCAACACCTAGATTAATAGATCTAAAAAATCAGATCTGTGCGTGCAACAAAGAGAGAACAAACATATGCGATCCAGTGTTTTTTCCATAAAATTTACACAAATCAATTTGAAGTAAAGGGAGAACGAAGCAATTGAATCTGCGTGAGAATAAATCAAATCGATTTACGTGAGAAAGGGTGAGAGAAAAGAGAAGAGAAACTCACCGCCGTGGAGTGGTGGTGGAATGACTGTGGAGGGTGGAGTGGTTATGGTGTGCTCGTTCGGTGGAGTGGAATGGATATGGAGGAGGAACTGCGCAACTGCTGAAATAAGAGAAAAGAAAGAAATGAAATGAAATGTTATGTGACGAAAGAAATCCTTTTCCTTTCCTTAGAGTTCAAATAGGCATTGTGTCGTTTACCCTCCATCCAACGCTTGATTTTCCAATACTAAATTCTTCATTAACCTCTAATACTACTCCTTTAGAGGTAAAATATAGATTATATATTAATATAAATGCCTAATTTATAAAGGCATTCCATCCCTTAAGATTCCATCTCTTTGTATCCCTATTGATCTATAAATAAGTTTTAATCCCTTCATCAATGGCACGTGATTGAAAGGAAATAATAAGCACAGTGGAAGTAGGCTTTTCTCAATAAGCTGAACCTTTTTAAAACCCTTTTTGTCTCTTTATTTTACTTACAAATATTATCTATGATTAAATAATGAGACATAGTCTAGTTTTTTACATCAACACTTTCTAAAAAAATTTATCAAAAATAAAATTTGTTTGGAATTTTTCAAACTTTTTCTTAAAAACGGAAGATCTTTTTTGATTTTTCAAAATACATCAAAAGCATAAACATAACAATACATAGAAATACAATATAGAAATAGGGATAAACGATATGAACATGATAATCACCCCATACTAGTCAAAGTCTCCGAACTCAATCAATGGAACAAATACCCAACGACTTCCTAAAATTCTCAAATCTGAGTGCATCTAAAGGTTTCGTGAAAATATCTGCTAATTGATGTTCAGTGCTCAAGAATCTCGAGAAAAAAAACCTTTTCCTCAATGAGATCATGAATGAAATGCTCATGTATCCAAATGTAGTTTATGAGAAAATGTTGGATAGGATTACGATTTATATAAATTGCACTCGTATTATCACTTGAAATAGTCATTGTTCCCTAAGTAATCCTATAATCTTCCAATAGTTTCTTTATCCATAAGAGTTGTAAGCAACAAATCTGGATGAATGTATATTCGACCTTCTCCATGGACAAAGAAATGGAGTTTTTCTTGTTGACCGACGAAGAGATAAGAGCACTCCCAAAGTAAAAGCATCCACCAAAGGTGCTACTATAACCATCAACATCCCCGAGCCAATTGACATCTGAATAGGCGGGCAAACGATCATTGGTATAAAATGAATACTAAATACCATAGTAAAGGGTGCCACTAACATAAAATAAAAAGGATACTTACCTGTACAACACTCCTAAAATATGGAAGCGCACTCGACCGGTCGTAACAAAGATGAGGAAATGAGTTTAATGCCGTGTGAGAAAATACAACAATGCAATATAGAATCGAACCACATAAAAGAGAATCTAACACTTTATGTCTACATGCATATGTAACTACCTTATATATATACGTATATAAACTTTATGCATGAAACTATTTTTATTCCAAAAAAGTTACTTATTACGATTAATTTGCCATAGTCTTACAAAGAACATTGTCTGAGTTAATCACACATTTATTTCTTGATTTAATGCACCCATTTAAATACTTTAAATAAATACCCTTTGTTTGAGGAAAAACATTTCTGACATTGAAATTACAACTTTTCTCAAACCAAATTTACCTTAGTTTTTTCATTGAAAATCACCTTTCAACACACGCAATCATCCTGTTAGATAATGCTTATTTTTCTTTAAAAAACATTCATAAACACACTCTTGTGCTAATTGTGGGCTAAACCTCTTTAGATTGCCTAACTACCCACTTAGGAACTTCACTTTACCATTCCTTTACTTTAAGGACATTAATGAATTTTCATATTTACTTTTCCAAACTATATTTAAATCGACACATATATTAAATCCATTCAATTTAGGTTGTCTTTTACTTTTTCCCTACCACAACAAATTTCTTGCCATGTTCCATTTTTTATTATCTTTTTCTCAAAATCTTCTAATATCCGCATACCTTAACGGGTTACACACCGCCGGCTATTCTACCATATGCTCTTGATAGTGATTTTGGGTCTTTCACCCGAGGGCTTTAAGCCCTCTTTGATTATTCCGAGTGTCATACAAGTCTATATTAACGTGTTTTCACATTACCACACTTTCCTTTACCGGTCGAAGCCAAAACCCGGGATTTCACCTCAACTTGTATTACACTTTAAATCATACGTTCTTGCCCTTTAAACACTCACGTTGTTTTTATCCCAAAATCACCCTATTTAGGACTTTTTTGTGTAACACCATTTCTAACATTTTTATTTAATATAAATGTTCCACTTTATGTAAAATTACCATTTTACCCATTTGTTTCCAAACTTTTTCTTTCCTCTATTTTTATAAGTATTACTTCCTAAAAACATTATTAAGTTATACACACTTCATTGCATTTAACTCATTAAAACTTATTTAACACTTTGGAGTAACAAGAATGTCAAGTTTTAAATATCTTTATTTCATTACTTTCTTTACTAGAAAGACCCCTTTTTGCCCTTTTAGAGATTGCTTTATATGAAAATGCTATTTTCCTTTTATTTCCACATGTAGCCTTAAAATATCCATTTACACACTTTAAGGGATGAAAATTTTATTTTCTTTATTTCATGTTTGAACCCACTAAAACATTCATTGAATTTATTTATGCTCATCATCATGTTTATATGTATGAGAAGATGGATTTTAAGTCCAAAAATCCTACTAAATGGGTCTAACACATGGTTGACCATTCTAGAAATTTCATAATGTTTGTATAAACATGCCTTTCAAGCCTAAAGACATTTTTGATCATCCAAAAACTTGAATAAATTCCTATCATTATGAAAATCCCAACTTTTACAATTAAACTTTAAAGCATTGTTTCACACAAAATATCTTCAACAAGATTAACATTATTTTCAAAACATTTTATTCCATAAAATGTTTGATACCAAGTTTTCTTCAAATACATCATTTTTTCAACACTCTTAGAATTTCGTTTTAATCCCTTTTACCCAAAACCATAATAAATACCCTATTTAAACCATATATGCATTTTACTCTTGCAAACTCAACTACAAGACAAAAACTATGGAAAAATAAAGTTTTGAGCTAAGAGTAAAGTTTCTCACCTCAGAGGAAGCTTCAACAATGGAGGATGAAGTGTAGAAGATGATGGTAGCCTGCCACTTCCTAAGGTATCCATAAGAGGTTACCTTACTCCACTGAGCTTGTCTTCTTGAAAGCTCCACTAAAACCCCCTTCAAACTCCCTGATTCCCTTCACTTTCTTCTTAAAAAAACCCTGAAAACACCTCCAAAATTCGTAGTTTGCTCAATAATGGTGGAAATGGGTGCATAAGTCTTATATATGGTGGAAGATGAGGGAAATATGGTGGCAGAAGGTGGGGTGGTGTAATAGGGTAGTTTATGGTGGTGCGAGAGCTCCAAGAGGTAGAAAGAGAACAAATATGATTTGGGTGTTCCAAATAATCTAAACACACACTATATACTAACAAAACTCTAAGGCTTAAATTACCCATATGTTCCCACACTTAACCCTTTAACCTAAGGGAAATCAAGTCTTTTGTCCCACATTTTTATCTAGGCTGCAGAGAAGTCGACATATTATCAAATCCAAAAACCCACTTCTTGACATCATATTATAAAGGATATGATTTTCAAATTCAACTCCGATCGTTTGAATGACCTTGAGCCTTGTTCGATCGAGATTGCTCATTCATTAGAACGACATTTTGAATGAGATGTTCTAATGACATGTCAGTACGCGCGAGGAATGGATCAAACCCAAGTCTTTAGAAGCCTCATTTGAACCTCGTTTGAGCGCCCAGTTTGAACGAGATTGACCCCTCATTCGATGGACCTCTAATTTCCTAGGTCCAAACATTGCTCCATAAAAATTCTGATACGAATAGCACGAAGGTCATGAAATTACTAAAATTTTACTTGTGGTCCACCATAACAAGTCTAAAGTCCAATTAGTCTTACCAAGTCACCAAATTAATATAAGTACGACCAAAGTCTTCTGGTGGGTGTTGCATGATTTACAACGTAAGAAGAACATAAGCTCACTAACCATGCTCATCTCAAAGTCACTCTGTATCTCCTCCTCAAACGTGTGAGCATATTGGGAACACATGGATCCAAATACTATGTCGTACACATAAACTTTGGCAACTAATATGGCACCACTCTCTCTTTTTACAAACGTCTTATCCACTCCACCTCTCTTGAAGCCATGAGCTAAGTGATAAAATGTGAGCTTCTCGTACCAATTAAAGGTTTCTTGGTTTAAACCATACAAGGCCTTCTTGCTTTAAACCACACCTGAGTGCTTTGGGTCTTTGAACCCCTTTGGTTGTTCCACATACACTTCCTTTTGTAGAATGCTGTTAAAAAAGGAAGTCTTGACATCCTAACTTGAACCATTGATGACATGCTATGGAGAGTAGTTAGCGAACGTACTCAACCCTAGCAATACGAGTGAATATGTGGTCAAAGTCAACACCGTCAATTTGTGTGTAGCCTTGAGGGATAAACCTAGTCCTATTCTAAACTATGGAACCATTCTCATCCATATTATTCCTATCAATCCACTTGGTACCTATCATTAGTCTCTCTAGGTTGGGGTCTAACTCCCAGACATCATTCTTGCAAAACTGAAGCAACTCATCTTGTATAGTGGATGTCCAATGCTCATCCTTGAGTGCATATTTCACATTCTTGGGATCTACTAAGGAGGTGTAGCAGAAGTAACAAACCACATTATCAAGTTAAGTGGGAATCTTAACACCTAGTATGTTATCACCAAATATAGTAGAAGGGTCATGACTCTATCAACCCCAAGAGGGTGGATCCTCTAAGTCAAGCGTGGGGTCCACTGGGTAAAATAGGGAATGATGAGATCATCACCGATAAGGGTCAATAAATGCAGGCGCGTCATCGTCTCTAATAATGATGTTTATTGACTCAATAGCCTTAGATATTGCAAAATTTAACACCCTATAAACCCTACTCAATGATGAATAACCTAAAAATATTGCCCCCATTACTTCAAGAGTCGAAATTTCATAAATGCTCTCAATCTCTCAAAATGTAGCAAGGATTTGCAAAAACTCGAAAATATGATAGGTTGGGTTTCCTACCTATCCCAAAATCATATGGATTTATTGTGTGTGGACGAATATATAACCAATTAAACGTATAGCATGTGATATAAGCCACCTCTACAAAAAAAGTCTAAGCACGTTTCTCCAAAGAAGCATGGATCTATCCATATATTGAATTGTTCTGTTCTTCCTCTCAACGATCCCATTTTGTTGAGGAGTCTGAACAACCGAAAACTCGTGTTTGATGGACAATCCATCACAATAGCTATCCAATGCTTTTTTAAATTCAGTGTCGTGGTCACTACACATCCGATTAATAGTGAATTCGTGCTTGTTTTACAACAAATGACACTTAGTTGTTAGGAACTCAACTGCATCAAACGTTTTTCTGAGAACCCCACAATATAGTATCTCGAAAAGTTATCCACCATAATGAGAATGTATGTCTTACCACCAATGCTCTCCATACATGTAGGACCCATAAGATCCACATGTATCAACTCCAACACATGAGAGATGGTAATGGTATTCAACCTACAATTAAGACTTTGAATTTGTTTTCCATATTGGCAAGGTCCATAAATCGAGGAAATTGGTTTCCCAAGTGATGGTAAGACACAAACTAGGTATTTCTTCACTAATGTCTGAAGATTTTTGAAGTTCAAATGACCTATTCGTTGATGACAAAGGTCCATAGAGGAGGCCATAACACTATTGCACACAAAGTAGAACTTGGGAATAATCCCATTGAAATTATCTTCACTCCTCACTCCTTGTAGTAAAATTTCACTGGATTGATCATATACGTTACATCGGACTACTCAAACTTTATCGCAAAGTTTCCATTGCAAAGTTGGCTTATGATTATGAATTTTGATTTCAACCCTTCGACATGAAAATACATTATCTAATTTAGGAAAATTGTGTTTATCAAAACAACCACATCCTAAAATGATTGACCTACTCCCATCTCTAAAGGTGACTTTTCCTTCCTTACAATCCACAAGGTTGGTAAAAAATATTTGTCACCGATCATGTTCCCGGAGCACCCACTATCAAAATACCATTTGGAAGTATATTGAACCTTAAAAGCAACGTGAACAAAAAGTCCATAATCATATAGCTTAGGTACCTAAGTGTAGGTAACCTTTTATTTTCCCTTATCGTTGCTGGCTCTAGTCGTAGCATTAGAAGTGTTCTCAAGAGTCATATACATCCTTTGAAACTATTCTATTAAGCTTTGTGAAGTCGTGAATAGGAACTCATTTTCTCTTTAATAATAGAAAAGTCTCTACTACAACGTGTGGGAGTATGTTTATGTGGAGTTCTTCTTAACTTATAACAAAATTACCTAAGGTGACATTTATTTTGCAATGGTTACAAAGATAAACATGTTTGGGTCTACCTTGGTTAGCTCGATTAGGTTTAAATTTCTTTCCAAGGTTAGGTCGAGACCTATATGGATGCACCACGGAATTAGGAACCAGTTCGGGTGCAGTTTGAGGAGTGGATGCATCGTCATAACCTATTCCTTTCCTGTCCCGAAAATCTAAGGCAGGATCAAGGAACATCTTCCCCGCCTTCTTAGATGTATCCTCTATAGTAATCTTGACCTCCCGATCTCTATATCTCAACTCCTTATCTAAAGCTAGCACCCTAAGAGACAAATTTTTATTTTTATTTTTCATTTTAAAAGACTCGGCTTAAAGTTCGGCATAAGCGCATTGGAGGCCACTGTCTCCTTACTCAAAACATCTTCTCCCTCACTCTCCCTAGAATGACTAGATTCACTGCCGAGGTCATCATATTTAGAAACGTCCTCATCTGCGTGAGACATACTCGATGTAATAACATGACTAGTCATTAATGCGGTAAAGTTACATCCATATGGTGATTAGTCACTAGAATCCACCAAATCGACATAGCTATCATTAAGAGTGGAATTATATTCAATTTTGCCCTTGTCTTGTCTCTTTAACCTCGTAGCACACTCGATCTCTCTGTGACTTTTACCCCCGTACTTATGTTATCTCTCCTCATCCTTCTCTCCTGTCTATTTTTAAATACCTTTCTAACTGAACTTAAACTTTTTATCTTTCTCAAAACCTTTGTTTTCTTTGGAAGTACTTACTTTTCTTATCTTGAGAATTTTTTTGAATTTTTTGTTTGCAATAGGGCAATAGCATCTAGATTAAATCCACACTCGGAGTCTTGATAAACCTCATCGTTGTTTTTAGATTGAATATTCAAATCAATCCCTCTTTCCTTTGGCTTAACATTTTTTAAAAACATATTGCTTTCATAAGTTTGAAGGTCTCCTATGAGATCTTCTAACCTAAGTGTATCTAAAATTCCCAATGAATTAAGGACCGTGAGTTTGTGGGACGGTAGGGATCATAAAATCTTTTTAGCAATGCGCATCTTAAGAATTATCTTACCCAAAATAAAACTACAATTGAATATATCAAATAATCTAGCATAAAATTCATCAAAAGTCTCAGATTCTAGTAAAGTGATAGTCTCAAACTATGTGGTGAGATTTTATAGTTTATAAGATTTCACAACATTGGTATGATCGTGAGTGATTTGGAGGATATCCCATGCTTCCTTAAATGTGGTGCACATCATGATGTGGCAAAACTCGTCAGTGGTGGCAGCTCTAGAAGTTGCACTTAAGCTGCGGAAGCTAAAATCATCTTTTCTCCAAAAAGTGATAGGTTTAAGACTTTCGACATTGTCATTACTCAATGTGGATGGCGTCCACCCTCTTTCATAGACAATCCAGACTCTCTCGTAAATCGATTTCCGTGCAAACCTCGTTTGATCTTTCTAATATGAATAATTAGACCCACCAGAAATAGGTAGCTTATTATAAAAATTATCCATATAATCTTAATTTTAATATCACATAATAAATTCGTGTAACCAACTTTGATAGCAGTTTGAAAATGTGGGGCTATATAGAATGACCTATATCTTAGGCTACACACACAAATATCCAATTTTTTAACCAAAATTTTATCTTGATTAGTATTAGGTGTAAATGGAACATAAAGACCAAATATGTTATACCAAACCACACAATCAGTCCAAACACACGAAGAAGAAGATTTAAGGAAAAATCCCTGACAAAAACCTATATTTCAGCACTCTTAAAGTGTTTGATAGAGTTTATGACTTATAAACTGCTTAGAACTCCACTAAATATCATGCACGGGGTCTTCAAATCTTTGACAAAAAGTGATGCAGTCCAACACCACCCATAGGTAGAAGCTCTTCCCTCGGTATCTACCGATTAGCCTCACGATACCGAATCCTTTCTTCTTCAGCAGTAGAGTCGCAACTCCACAATAATCTCTAGAGTAAACGCTACCAGGGTTTGATGTAGTTTATGGAAATTAGGTTTGGAAAACTTAATAAATTATTCTAGGTATGAAGATGATTTGGAAAATAAAGGTGTTTTTTGGAAACAAAACTTATGGTACTTTTGGAACATGTATTGAATTTTGTTTTGGCCAAAACTTCTTAAAATATGAGTCCACAAAAGTCTTATTAATAGAAAATATGATTTTCAAAGCAGTGAGATTCGTTCGAATGAAAATAGCTTCTGCTTCAAATAAAAACACATGTTTAGTTATAATGAGTTTCAGTTTCATTCGAGCGAATAACCTAGTTCGTTCCAACGAGGTTTTAACTACCTTCCAACATGTGGACCTCTATCAAAAAAAGAGACTCCATTTGAAGCTCATTCTAACGAACTCAAACTATCGTTTCAATGAGTAGACAACCTAGTTCGAAATAGAAAAGAGTCTCATTCTAATGACATGTTAATCTCGTTCAAATGAACCTAAAAAAAAAATATAGTTTGAAAAAGGGTTTTATAAAAAATGGCTCAAGTAAAAAAAATTACCCCACAAGATTTTTGACTGAGTCAAATCAAAACCTCAAATTCGTATACTGTAACATCCCCCATTTTCTCACGTAAAGGTTGGCCAGACACGATATGCCGAAAATGGGGCTTGTTTGTCAATTAATACCATTCTCAGCATCAAATCATATTACGCATATATGGATAAACCATAATTGAGTTTAAATTAATACCCCCAAGCGATAATAAAATCCAATGAAGCTGTAAGTGTATAATAAATCTAACAAAATAGTAAGTATCTCAAACCAACATGAAGTAAATAAATCCCGGGCTTATGCCCATACAAAAATCCCAAGTAAAATAAATAAACAGAAGTGGAGTAGCAGCTAAACTAGAATCAATAAATTTGACAAGTAAAAGGAGACTGTAAGGATGATCTGTCAACAATCTTGCTATCCCTGTTTAGGAGCACCTGGGGGGAGAAAATATTTAAATTTGGCTCAGCGCCCTAGAGTTGCAAGAATTAAGTTATTTAACTTAAAATGCAATAAATATAGTCGATTGAAAGTAAATATCCCCAATCGCCACTCACATAAAATTAAAATCTCACCCCTTATCAAAGTGTGATATTACCCGTATCCAAATTATTCTCGAAATAATAAATGACAACATTTCCAATTTGATATTAAATATATTATCTATAGTAAACTTGCTAAAACGTAACCGACTACATTCATATTACCAATTCCCAAAGTATCGTAGTCTTATATATCTTGTAAAGGTGACATAAACATCTATTATGCACACTATATAGTATGGGTCTATAATTTACTGTCTATATTCTTATACAAATTAATCATTCTCATTTAATTCGAGTAATTGTATATATGTCCTTTCATATATGCGACACTCAAAGGCATCTACCGATGACGTCTCGTTCTGCTCTATCGGTAAGTTCGAAGGTATCTTCTATCAAATCAGACATCATAAAACATACGTAAGTGGGGGTGGTCCCTACACAGTACACCAGTTCAAGAACCATACTCGAAGATGACAAAGGATCCCAACACCTACACCTACCCCTCATATATGGCACTACTACGTAGTACCTATAATAATGACCTACACAATGTCTAGCCCACCTGTGCCGACGTCTGCTACGGTCCCGAATGCGTGTAACCATAACCAATAGGACTATCCACAAACATTGGTATGTCCACACAAATAAATATAAATACATATTATTCCCATATAATATGTGTCGGTAATTACTCTATAATTACCTAAGGTATCCTACACGATTACTCCCAAATATTCACGCATTAATAATTTATCATCTAGTTAATTATTAATTCCATCCTCTTTATAAAATTATTTAACCATCTAGTTAAATGTGATTTCCCAATTAACATTCGTGTCACTGTAGCGTTTTTAATAAAATCGTCATTGATCCAAACACCATCCCACCAACTCGTATGGTTTTCTAAACATACCCCGGATCCATCCCCAGTTCCATCTCGTTTTCCCCGGTGCAGAATTGATTGGCCTTCGTGTCCAAATTGATTCAGATCTAGGCAGAAGCCGAGATCTTCTACGATTCTTTAATATGGGATTACCCAAATTCATCTCAAGTTTCATTCTAATGGTTAATTCCTACGACTAAATTACTTTTCTTAGAACAATAAATTTCATATATTAACATTAAATTCTTCCCCCAAATCCTAGGATTTACATAAATGGGTCAATACCCTTTGCCCATATTTTCAACCATACATTCATCTATATTCAAATCAAATTTGGGGCATATCACATGAGTTGAAAGTCAATAAATTTCCAGGTCTTAAACATGTGTCAAAAACCTCTACATGTAAATCCAACTTTCTAATTTTATCCAAAAATCCCAAGGTAACTATCACCCAATTCAAGATTATGATCATCCTAGATTTCTGGGTTAACCACCTAAGTTTGAATTAGTCCGATATGTTCATAATATTAAATCCTACCAATTAATCACCAATTACATAATAAAAATAAAAAATCACATGGGGTTTACTACGATGAATCAAGAAGCCCATTGAATGTTTAATTAAGCAAGAAAATTGTTGCCTGGTTATGTGACTTATGAATTTCCCCTTGAATCTATTTTCCTTGTCATCTTTAGCCTATGTTCCTCCTAATCTTAAGGTTGGACTTCTAGGGTTATTTATTTGATTAAGAGTGGGGATGATTAATATTTTTCTTAAACTAATATTAGTCCCAAATCCAGAGTTGATCTCATTTTTTCAATTTTGGAACCCTAAATGTGCCCGAACACATAATTAAACCAGCCCCAAATCTTCCCAACTTATATACAATTTTTCTATACCCCATGACCATTTCTAAAGGTTTAAAAAACCAAAACGAGCCCATAAAGCCTCCTGAAATGTGTTCCAATTATTTTTATTCCATAATTATATTTATAATTGAGTCACACATCTAATATTAATTGTCTACTGTGCATGCAATTATTTTCTATTGTAATTATTCACATAAAAATCAATCACACATGATTATGACATAATAACATTTTACTTGTTTGCAATTTATAAATTAAATTCATGGGTTAAATTTAACTTCCACAAATTTTATTTTATTCCAAAAAAATAATTTTACTTATTCTATAAAAATATGGGGTATTATATTCTTCTCCCTAATAACGCGATTCCTTTATTGGAATCTAGAAGGACCCATACCTAGCTAGAAGAGTTCTTGATATTTCGTCCGCATGTTGTCCTCCCTCTTTGAAGTCAACTCGTCCTCCTTATAGTTTCCCCACTGCACCCGAACTAAATGAACAACCTTAGATTGAAGTCAGCGCTCCCGATGGTGCATAATGGCTACTGATCTCTCCTCATAGGTAGCGTTTCGATGGAGCTCTATCTCATCAATATCAATATGTTGGTATGGTATCTCATCTCTAAGGAATCTCCGCAGTGAAGATATGTGGAAGACGTCGTGCATCCTCTACAAGTGGTATGGTAATCCCAACCGATATGCTACATGCCCAATCCTCTAAAAGATAGAGAATGGTACCACATATTGGGGAGTCAACTTCCCTTTCTTCCCAAATATTATCACTCCTTTCGTAGGAGACACTTTAATCAACACATGATCCCCAACATTAAAGTCCAAGTGTCTCGGGGTCGCATCTACATATCTCTTTAGCCTATCTTTGTCAATCTATATCGTGGCCCCAATGATATCTACCTTCTATGGGGTGTCTTGAATTAATTTTTTCCCAAGTAAAATATTCTTCCCAACCTCCAACCAGCATGAGGTAAATAAATGCTAGGATTATGCCCATACAAAAATTCCAAGTAAAATAAATAAACAGAAGCGAAGTAACACCTAAACTAGAATCAGTAAATCTATAAAATCTGATGAGTAAAAGGAGTCTGCAACGCTGATCCATCAACAGTCCTGCTATCCCTGTCTAGGGGCACTTGGGGGGAGAAAAAATTTAAATTTGGTCCAGTGCCCTAGAGTTGCAAGAATTAACTTATTTCATTTAAAGTGCAATAAAAACGGTCGATTCAAGGCAAATAAGCCCTATTAACACTCACATACGATTAACATCCCACCCCCCATCTAAGTGTGATATCACCCGTATCCAAACAAATTCCAAAATAATAAATGACAAATGTGCCAATTTAATATCAAATACATTAACTATAGTCAACATGCTAAAATGCAACCGTCTACATTCATATTAGCAGTGCCTAAAGTATCGAGTATCATATATCTCGTAAAGGGGACATAAACATCTATTATACACACTAAAAAGTATGGGCCTATAATTTACTATGTACATTCTTAGACAAATTAATCATTCTCATTTAATTATGGCAATTACATATATGCCCTTTCATATATGCGACACTCAAAGGCATCTATCGATGGTTTATCATTCGTGCTCTATCCCTAAGTACGAAGGAATCCTCTATCCAATCAAACATCCTAAAACACACATAAGTGGGGGAGGTCCATACGCAGTACACCAGTTCACATCCCAGAATCTACACCTACCTCTCGTACATGGCGCTGCTACGTAGTACCTATAATAGTGACTTATACAACGTCTAGCCCGCATATGTCGATGTGTATTACGATTTCGAACGCGCGTAATCCCAACGGATAGGACCGTCCACGAACATTGGTATCTCCACACAAATAAACGTAAATACATATTATTCACATATAATATGTGTAGGTAATTGCTCTATAATTACCTAAGGTATACCATATGATTACTCATAAATATTCACCCATTAATATTGACCATCAAATTAATTATTAATTCCTTCCCCTTTAGAAAATTATTTAACCATTTAGTTAATTGTAATTTCTCAATTAATATTCATGCCACCATAGCATTTTTAACAAAATCATCGTTGACCCAAACACCGTCCCACCAATTCGTATGGTTTTTTAAAATACCCCAGATCCATCCTCATTCCCAACTTGTCCTACCCCAGAGGCGGAATCGATTCGCCTTTGTGGCTGAATTAATTAGCCTGCATGGATGAATCGATTCGGATATAGACAAAAACCTAGTTCTTCTACGTTTCTTCAGTATGGGATTTTCCAATTTCATCCCAATTATCATTCTAATGGTTAATTCCTTTTTACAAACCTATGAACATGTCCCTACGACTTAATTACTCATCTTAGTAGAATAATAAATTTCATATATTAACATCAAATTCTTTCCCCAAATCCCAGAATTTACATAAATGGGTCAAGACTCACAGCTTAGATTTTCTACCATAAATTCATCTATACTAAAATCAGATTTGGGGCATATCACATGGGTCCAAAGTCACTAAATTTATAGGTTTTAAACATGTATAGAAAATCTCCACGTGTGAATCCAACATTCCAACTTTATCCAAAAATCATAAGGCCTCTATCACCCAATTCAAGATTATGATCATCCTAGATTTCTGGGTTAACCACCTACGTTCCAATTAGTCCTCTACATGAATAAGATAAAATCCTACCAATTAATCACCAATTACATACTAAAACTCATAAATCATATGGGGCTTACTACGATGAATCAAGAAACACATTGAACATTAAATTATGCAAGAAAATTCTAGCCTTAATATGTGATTGATGAGTTTCCCCTTGATTCTCTTATTCCTTCTCCTCTTTGGCCTCTCTTCCTTTCTCTTTTGAGGTGGGGCTACTAGCGTTATGTGTTTGATTAACTGTGGGGAGTATTAATCTTTCCCTTAATCTTATATTTTTACCAAATCCCGAGTTGAGCCTTTCGACTTTGGACCCCCAAATGGGTCCGGACCCATAATTAGACCAGCCCCAAAGCTCCTCAACTTATATACATATACCCTAAGACCATTTCTAAAGGTTTAAAACACCTAAACGAGCCCATAAAGCCCCTTGAAATGAGTCCTAATTATTTTTATTCTACAATTATATTTATAATTGAGACACGAATCAAATATTAGTTGTCTACTACGCATGCAATTATTTTCTATTGTAATTATTCACATAAAAATCAATCACACGTGATTATGACATAATAACAATTTACTTGTTTGCATTTAATAAATTAAATTCACCTGTCAAATTTAACTTCCACAAATTTATTTTATTTAAAAAAATAGTTTTATTTATTTTAGAAAAATAGTTGGTATTACATATACCACCATAAAACAATTGTGATGATTCCAACGGCTTGAATATTGGAAATGATGCTCGGTCACTGGCATGTCTACAAAGCTCGTGGAAGCATATGTGAATGAAATGTTTGGTCTGTAATGAAATACGCCAAATTATCTAAACTATGAGTAATTATAAAACCTTGCTCTTACATTCTCTGATAGAAATGGCACACAATCATTAATAGCAAAAACTTTTACACTCAACCAATAATAAACATGAATAAATAGCATCTAAAACGCAAATAACCTGATTCAATGATGTACAAACACATTCCTACCTATTTCTTAGATATTAAATACACCGATCTCAATGTCACATGAAGTTTATAATACCCATTTAAAATGGAAAGTTGATTCCTTTCATTGGTATGCACTAGGTTCCCGCATTAACCAAGATTTTTAGGATATAAATGAATTAACTATATTTTTCTGTTTACGATCCAATAGTTCTCATTATATGGGGTTAAAGTACACTAATTTTTGTATTAGTTAGTTGGGGACTAAATATGATGAAAATCATCAATTGACTGTTTTGATCGTTAGTTGGTCATTTTTTAACTCAAAAGATTGATTTTCCTTCAGTTACATTAATCTACATTAGCCTATTTAAATACTATATATTTATATGTTCTAGATACTATAATACCCCACATTTTTCTCTTAAATAATTAGTGCCAAATATTCCTTTTTCCTAATAAATAACTAATTTTAGAAATTTAATCTAAATAAATATCTTATTTGGCATACTTTTGTGTATTATTCATTTTGTTCATGAATATATTATTTGCATATCATAAAAGAAACTTATATAATTTATGTGCCACACAATAAAAACTAATAACTTTGGCATATATAATTCGGAGCCCATTTTGAGACTTATATGCACTCATTTAAGTGGTTTAAACCATTAAAAGTGGTCTTGGGTCAATAACGTATGGGATGGGGGGGTTTGGCCTAATTAGAAAAGGAATTCGGGCTCATTTGGGGGTCCAAAAGTTGGGCCCATATCCCAACTCGGGATTAACACATAATTTAGTGATTTAGTGGGAGTAAACAACTCCCCCATTATAACAAATCATAACTTAAGAAAGAAGCCACGGGAGAGAGAAAAGAGAAATACCCAAAGGAAGGGAAAAGAGGGAGAACAAGGGGGCATAAATGGTTTTCAAGGGCTCTCATGTACAAAATTTAAAGGCAAGAATTTTCTTGCATAAATTATGTTTCTAATATATTCGTTAATGCATAATTTATTCCCCTTTATTTATTTATTAGGGCTTCTTATATTTGATTTGATGATGAAAACCCACATGTAGAGGAAGAATATACATCTAGAGTTATTCCAAAAATTAGGGATTGAAAGCCCGTATGTTGATGATTAGTTTTCATTAAGTTTAATAGTTGTTGGAAAATAATGGTAAATAACTATAGAGGTGATTGATGATTCGTTTATGGGATGAATTCCTGATGTAAATTTCCCCAAATAAATACCCTCCATATGAATTAATCACGATTGAATGTTGGAGATTTAATTTCTTGAGCATCTGAGTATATTAATGATTATAATTAGGATTTTTGTTGTAAACTGGACTTAAGAATGTAAATTTCATGTTGATGTTAAGAGAATTAAGGACGTTGGAAAATTTGGAGAAACCCAAAAACTGTAAAGGGAGGATGTAAAAGATGAATCTTCGTTCGAACGATGTGGCAGGTCGTTCAAACGACATCACAAATTCCACGAACGAGACCTCCAGCCGTTCAAACGACGGGCCGAAAATTTTGACTTTTTGCCCTCTTCTGCCTTGCCTAATTTGTCAAAATGTATGTCATTGTTGTACCTCCTAAGCTACATAAATGTCAAATTTAAGTAGGAGTGTTGGTAAAGTGGGATAATTTACTTAAGGGACTAATGGATTCAGTCACACCTAAATTAATGATAATTACTCCTATCTAGAATGCTATGTAATTATCAGTGTTCTAAAAAGCCCGCCTAGGCTTGAGGCTTGGGAGAAACGCCCCGCCTTAAGATTTTTATGCCTTATTCTTGGTAAAACCCTTAAGGCTCACTTTTTTCTACAAACAACAATGCTTTAGTGAAACGATATCGCCTTTTAAAGAATTGTTTTACAAACCGGATCATTATCTCATCCAAAATAATCAAATAATATTTTAATTTGTAAATATTTAGATATATTTTTATGATATGTACAATTTTAGTATTTTAAAAGCCTTGTTATGGTTAAAAAATATTAAAATATATTAAGAAGGCCTAAATGCCTTTTCATGCCTTCTTACGCCTAAGACCCGCCTAGGCTTCTAAGGCTTAAGGCTTGGCCTCCACGCCTCGATCACGCCCCGCATTTTTTAGAACCTTGGTAATTATTTATGGATTGGAATTTATAATTTAATAGATTTTAAATTATGAGCAAATAAGGAATATTGTGAGTTATTTAATGAAAAATATTCTTGGAAATTGTAGAGAAAATTGCCTATACATATTATATGGATAAATAATATGTATTACTATCTACTTCTGTGGACATACCATATTCGTGGACTGTCCTATCGGCTCGGGGGTTCGTGCGTTCGGGGCTCGTACCACACGTAGGCACATGTGGGCTTTACGATGTGTAGACCATATAGGTACTACCTAGAGGCTCCTCCCATTAGAGGTAGGGTTGGCGATGACCGTTCCTATATTAACGCTAGGTATGGGCCGTCTATAGGTGTCCTGTGTAGGGATTGCCCCCAACGTATGTGTGTTTGTCTTGTCCTCTTAGGAATATGATAATTCCTACGGACTTTCCGATAGAGCACGAATAGACACCAACGGTAGATTCCCTTGTGTGTCAAAATATATACGAACATATATTATTAATTGACGGGACTAGATATGAATAAATTAAGTTGTCTACCAAGAGTAGACAACATTGATATATGAAATCCTATAATGGATAATAGATGTTTATGCTCTTTTGAAAGAACTATAAGACTAATATAAGTGACTGTTGGGAAATTTAATATTATTCTCAAATGATTTATTAATGTTATCCCCGTTTATAAATTGAAGCATTGTCACCATTCATGATTTTGGAAAATTTTGGGATACGAATGATATTTCGTTTATTTGAGGGGCGAGGTGTTATACACATGATAGTGTTAGAAAAAGAGGGATGTTTATTGTGCATCGACTGTATATTTACATTTATATTTTATTCATGTTAATTCTCGCACACCTTGGGGTCTGGCCCAAATTTAAATGTTTCCCCCCTGGGTGCTCCTAGACAGGGATAGTTGGATTGTGCTGTGGCAGTCCCAAGATCTCAATTATTCTCCAAATTCAGTTTTAGACCTCTTCTAGCATAAGTTATTTTCAAACATCAGTTATTTATCATTTGGAATATTTTTAAGGGCATAAGCCCGATACTTTTTTTTATTTCAAGTTAGTTCGAATTTATTATGTTTGACTGGATTTTATCATTTATATTATTGTGGCGGTGTGGAGTTTGGATCATTGTGTATGTATTATTCATTTATAAATTTCAATGTTGTGGAAAAATAATTTAGTTATATTTACTATGGCGGTGAGAATGGTATTAGTTGACAAGCAAGCCCTATCTTTGGCGTATCGTGCCTGGCGAGCCTTTACGTGAGAAAATAGGGGTTGTTATAGGTACACATATATATATTTATTTTAATACGCCCACATATATATATAGAGAGAGAGAGAGAGAGAGAGACACACACACACATAAACAGACTCCAGTACATAACTAATTTTTAAATAGTTAAGGAATTATTTTTTAGTTTAGGTTTTTTTGTATGGTATATGAACATTTCAGAGGATCCATATAAAACAAATCAGCTCAAGACAAATTTTTTTGCTATTTTAAAAAAAAATTGGTCAATCTTTTACAGCTTTGAAAGCACTTTGAATGTTTCGAAAGTTTGACCAATTTTTTAAAAATAGAAAAAAAGTTATTTTGCGTTGGTTTTTTTACATGGGTCTCCTGAAATGTTTAAATACCACAAAAAAACTCAACTTAAGAATATTTAATTTAATATTTAAAAAAAATAGGTTTGCGCCAGCAAGTATTTATAGTTTGTATGTACGAGAGCCGCTATATATAGAGAGAGAGTCCCCTTCATATAAGGACTACTTATGGTGCAGATCGTACATACAATTTTTTTAAATAGTAAAAAAATGAATTTTTTTATGAAACTTCATGGATAAGATTTCCACGGTTAGAAGATCATCTTTAATTTTTTTCATCAAAAAATTCAATAAAAAAACGTTGAGATGAGGTGATATGTTAAAAGATGGTATAAATATTTATTTTCGACCGTTGGAATGTGGACAATCATCTCACCCACTTTTTGATTGAATTTTTTGATGAAACTTCATGGATATGATCTCGACAATGAGAAGATCATATCCATGAAGTTTCATCAAAAAATTCAATCAATAAAGTGGCTGGCGCTGACCTAACAATTCAACGATTCAAAATGAATATTTATACTATTTTTTTACATATCACCTCATCTGAGCGGGTTTTTTATTGAATTTTTTGATAAATTTTTTTTGGAGATGATCTTCTAATCGTGGATATAATATCCATGAAGTTTTATAAAAAAAATTAATTTTTTCACTATTTAAAAAAATGGTATGTACCGGGGTCTGCACCATAAGAAGTCCTTACAGGAGACATTCTATATATATATATATATATATATATATATATATATATATATATATATATATATATATATATATATATATATATATATCAATAAAATAAAGCTTTTTTATTATTTAATTTTAAAAATTGTTGCATATATTACAAAATAAATTTTTGTATAAAATACAAAACATTTTTTAAAATATTAAAAAACTGCTTTATTTCGAAAACTATTCAAAAACTGTTTTCTTAAGATACAAAATTAAAAGTAGTTTTCAAATTTGTACTTTATTTGAAAAAAAAAGTTAAAAATTTGGGGTAATTATATCTAGGTCCCATTTATTGGGTCAACAAGCTTATAAGTCCTATTGACTTTTTAATAAGCCCATAGGTCCTATTCCAACTTTTTCAGAACTTTTTTTCCAATTTTACCCTTTTAAAACCAACAATCCGTAACTTCCTTGAGGAAGTTACATAAGTGGTTGAATTTATTTTTTTAATCTTCAAATGATCATAACTTTTGATTCACAAATCCGTTTTTCACAAAATTACTATTTTTGAAATCTGCTCGACGAGATCTATCAAACAAGATCCATGAAGGCTATAAAATTTGAAAGAAAAAAATTTACACAAACAGTAAACTTTAATGTATGCACTAGAATATGAAATAGTTTTATATATGTGACATTTTCACAAACAGACAGTAACATTTATTGTGGTAATACTACACAGTAATATATATATATATATATATACTAGGGTATGCCCGTGCCTGAAGGTACAATGCTAATTTTCAAAAGTGTACGTCGTTAATAGGAACCGTGCCAACAACATTGATTTGTATATCGAAATCGTACGTCGCTAATTTTAACCGTACTATGTGACCACAGGTAAATACGACGATTAGTCATTCTCTCGCAACAACCATACTATGTGACCACGGGTAAAGACGATGGTTAACTAAATTTTTTGTTCAATTAATGTAATTTTGAAGGAACAATTACTAATTTCCCCAACTATGAATTTTATAATTGTTTTAAGTATAAGTGACTAATGAGCAAAGCGTAATGAATTATAAAAATATAATTTTAAATTAGTGTTACAAATTGGTATATCTAGAAAATAAATAGGAGACAAAAATTCCAAAGTATTGAATGTTTAAATAATTTAAGGAATAAGCTTTTTTTACAACACAAATGTGTAAATATTTTAGAAAATTTGGACAAAACCACCTCTATTTATAGAACTATCCACCTTACTTAAGAAGGAAAAATACTCCGACAACAATATTAATAATCTATCATGGACCTCGTATAAACAATATTGAAGCCATCAAAATATTAAATTGAGTCGCAAAGGTTTTTTTACAAACCAAATGTGTAAACAAATTTTTAAAAATTGGACAAAGTTCCCCTTCTTCTGTTTTAAAAAAAACTCCAACCACCACCATACAAATAGTCATATAAACAAATTGGTTATACATATATAGAATTGGTTACAACAAAAGAAGATTAATAACACCAATAGAGGTTATTATCATCATGGTTTAGTTCTCTAATTCAAGAAGGTGACTCTTCACATGTCCCAATCCGACATGGTACATTTTAAAACACCTGCGAGGCCAAAAGTGGGAATTAAAACATAGTACTGAAAGGTGGGCAGCATGATACTAAGGAAAGTTGTATAACACGCCTTTTTAATATTGCATATATTATACTAAATGAAAATTGGGCAGCATGTCTTCTATGCTTCTTATAAAGTAACTAGACTTCTAGACTTCATCATCATAACAAAAATATAAAATGCAGGACAGGTCATACGATGTGGATTTGTCGTTCTTTTAAAATAAAAGTATCTAAAATATGCGCGCATATCATAATAAAAGTATCTAGAATTCATATGATTCTTATAAATCTGAAATCAAAACATATTTTAAATCCGTTGTATAGGAACACCAAACTGAAAAAAATATCATAAACATAGTATGCATCGTACCTAGGACATGAAGCAAATATCACAAATGTCATAAGAATCATATTAATAATTGCATTGCTGGCTTCATGTGAAATCATCACCACCTGAGAAATATCACAAATGTCATAAGAATCATATTTGAACAGTAAAACCATTTGAGAATTGTTTTTCCATTTGAGCCAGTTCATACCATTTGAGAACTATTATTCCAATAGTAAATGAAGTTGGAATAAATGTAGTTTGTGAGAACTACTATGTATGTGAACAGTAAAACCATCTCCAAGTTAGCCTAATTAAAATCAAATGATTTAATACGCAAAATTTAAACTTCAAAATTTAATACGAAAATCAAATGACTTACATGTAGTTTGAGGGAGTGCTGATATCATTACGCAAAATCCAAATTTCCCTGGGAGAACCTTCTCAGGTCCAAAGGGCTTCAACAACATAGTGAGCTCATCAAATCGTACCTGCTGCAACAGCCACGCTGAACTAACCCTTACAATTCCTCTGCTCGTTGCCAGAAAGATTAAGTGTCGAGCCTATTATGCTGCCTTGAGTCTGATGATGTACAGCTTGAGATGCCAGTTGTCTAGGTACTCGCTCCCATATGCCATTGCTACATGTATTCAGTAAGGTACAAAAGAAAAAAATCTATAAAGGGAAACAATAAACACTAACTTTGCAGTTGAGTTACTGGATAAAAAATGGTTGTTATTTGTAACATGGCGATGCTTTAACTTATTTAAGGGTTTTCATGGATGGAACACGAATGTAAAAATATGAATTGAAATTATTTCAAACAAATACATTCCTAGGATGACAAAATGAACCTGTCGTAACCGTTGTACATTCAATTGAGCGGTTTTTGAACACCTATTATTTTATTAAACCCCTCTAATCTAGGTATTTCCACACCCTACGTTTCAAAATACAGAGCCTAATATTATAGTAGATGCATAACAGGGGGCATATTATTCAAACATTAGAACAGTGAGTTTGATAGTTGCTTTACAATAAATTTTAGCATACAAATTTTATATACAGTATTCAAAGCAATATTATTCAAATTAAAAGTTGCAAAAATAGTATATAAATCAATTTGTCAAATGTACCTCCTCAAAATAACAAGTCTTATAGTCACATCTGTTCACGTGATACTACTACCTGCCTCGATTCCTCTCCTAGTACTACACAGCTATACCTACCTGCAATTTCGATGAATTTTCTATAAACCTGCCTCATTTATTCTTATAATACGGATGTGGGCCCTGCTCAATTAATTGAACCAAAAATGTTTCGCACAGTCAGTCTATGTCAGACCAAGTTGTGCCAACCAATATCCATATCCCTTCCGCAAATAAAGATGGTTGTTATTGAGTTTGTACAACAACTGTTGCGTTCGTACAACTGGTACTGCTGCTGCGTAAAGCTGGTGCTCAAACTGAACTTAATTAGAGGTTCCGCAAGTGGTAAACTCGTATAGCAAGAAAGTGATGTGAGCCAACGAATTTTTATGTGAAAATAAATTCATTGTTACAGGTGCATGTATTACTTCTCCCTTTTTGGGTACATTAAAGAAAGTTGGGAAATGGTCTTTGGTTTCTTGATTATTTCTCTCGTCACAACACTGGTGGAATCTCACCCTCTAAGCACAGAGTTCGATGACAACCTCATGGTCCCCCTTAGTGTTGTGTTGGTGGGAAGTTTGGTATTCTAACATCACATATTTTCATCTACTGATGTTGAACACCGAAATTTTATAAGAAGAAAGCCTGAAAAGGAAAGGTAATTAGTCGGTCATTTTTTGCTATGTTTGAATCCCGAATAAAACGCGAAAGAAAGGAAAAATGTGTAGAATAATTTATCACACATGGAACTTTTAAGTACACATTCCTTACCATATGATCAACTAAAATATCACATATGTTCATGAATCATTGGAGGCGACGGGACGGAGGCTCTTCTTTCTCGAGCTCTTGATACGAATGAGGAAAACTCAATTGGGGTAAAGAACGCCGGACCCGGGATGAACTCCACTAAAGTAACACATTGATTGATTATTTCACAAACTCAAAACCAAGGCTTCTTGGCATTTATACTAAAGAAACTCTACAGATGCAATATCACCAACAATAATCAATTTTAGATGTATATTCGGAAAAAAATAAAGGATCTACACCTCATATTTGAAAAATAGTAGGGAGAAAAATCAGTACCTGCGATTTGGTAAATTAAACCGGTGATGTAAAAGAGGAGAAGCGATGTAGATCTAACAGTGGAAATAGACTGTAGTGAATGAGTAATAAAATCCAATATAAGTGATGGCAAATGCTATGCATAGAAGATAGTAAAACCAAACGGAAATCCATTCAATATATGTTCTCTGCAACTTAAAGGGAGAAAGAGATCCGCAAGGACTAACATTTGGATGTGCTAGGACAAACATCAATTTTGTTAGAGTACATATAATGATTCCCCGAGGTTAGTAAACTACCAATTAAATAAGAAAAATCACTTTATCTTTACAAAGACCAAGGAGAAATAATGAATTATCTAAATTTAAGAAATTTAACAACCGATAAAAGAAATGACATAACACGTGAAAAATGCAGTAATTATTTTCAAAAGATTCATCCAAACACGTGCGTAGAAGCATTACTTCCAAATCAACGATAAAATGGAGAGCCTAATTATATTAACAAATTTTCTATATTCACTCAGTGACCAAATTTTCACTCACTGAACAAACTTACTTCCGTGCACACAACTCAATTGGTTTTATGATTACACAAAATGTCTAGAGGTTGCATCACCGTGCTAGTAGTATCCCGTTAGAGTTACATGGACTGTATATACTATTGGCTGTGTAGATTGTGATTTTTCTTTTCCCAGGAGTTTATTTCAAGATCAGGTTAAACTCTTAATCAAAAGTGGGCAGAAGCATTTGAAACTCTTAAATATGACAGCAAATTAAATAAGAGCATTGGAATGAATCAAAGGCCTGATAGCGATATTGAAATTAATGAAAATTTTGGGAAGAAGATTACCACATCCCCACTTGCCCAAAATGCAGCAAAGTACTCAAACCTGATGATGTCTTCTTTGGTGATAATGTGACCAAGGATAGAGCTAATACATGAACGGATTAAACTCAATTATAAGCATCATACAACAAACTTTCGTATAGAGAAAATTGTTTATTGAAAACAGCTACAAATAAATTTAACATACCATGTTTTTACCAAAACACTCTTTTTTCTACTCCATCACTGGTGCCTCGGCCGAAATGTCCTTATGGCACCTATGGTGATTAATGTATATCAACTCTGCATAAAAAAATATCAGACCACAGCGGGTGTCATTGCCCTGTATATATCAGCATGAGAGGATGGAGAGGTAATGCATTTAACACTGAAATAGAGATGATTCTAGATATATAAATAACAAAATAAAAATAAAAAAGGTAATAAGTTTAATAATATCATCGACTTTGCGAATGACGGCTATAACCTGCATCTCATAAGTCGCTATATAGTTTGTCGTTTCTTATAGAATCAGTGGCAGGGATTCTTTTCGGCAATCGGGAACTAATCGACCCCGAACTCGAACTTTCCTCTGCACAACTGGTAAGTAAAATACTCACAGTAGGCTTTCTACACCTGCTATTACCAATCGCCGCAAAATACTCACAGTTGTTACCATAATGTTAAGCAAGATACTCACATATGGAAACCCATAAGCAAAATGAAAGATGTAGTGAAATAAAAGTACAACTGTGAATAGACCTCAAATTGAGCAGTAAGGGGTAACCAAACATGTTTAAATAGCAAGCAGGTATATAAAATAGACCTCAAATTGAGGGACACAAACAACAAATATGCACCAATAAACCATAAATCGACATAAATCGTTTAAAACGTATACCTCTTTAGAATATAAAATCGACCCCAAGTAGAGCAACACAAATAGCAAATAGGTACCAATCCACCATGAATCGACATAAATCCTTTAAAGCATATACCTGTTTAAAGCATAAATTCAACCCCAAATAGAAATCGAGCCCAAATACGTGTTTACAACATATACATGCTTATAACATATGATCGACCCCAAATACCATGAATCGACATAAATAGTTTAAAACACGTACCAATTGACCATGAATCTACATAAATCATCATTCCCAGGTACCAATTGGCCATGAATCTACATAAATCGTTTAAATCACATGAATCTACATGTATCATTGAAAAAGTCATAAATCGTTATAACTCCCAAAGACATAAATCGTTATTACATATACCTGTTTAAATTGGTATTTCAAAAATTGAAAACCCTAGTTCTTGGTCATTATTAATCGTAAAGCTGAGAGAGAGAGAGGGAGAGAAATGGCGAGAGGAACTAAAGAGATGGAGTAAAATGACACGGCTAGGTTTGGACAATGAGAGTAAAGGGTAAGAATGGGAGCAAATACTATTCTACCCTTATGTTTGAATTTTGAAGATAAGGGGAAACAAATTAGAGAGTGTCAAAAGAGGGGGAATTCAAATTTGTAAGGGGTAAAATACGGAGTGTAGGGAAAACTTATATGGATGACATCATTGATCAATCTTATGACATACATAAGTTTTCTACTTTATTATATAGATATATAGATATATACATCCGGTGGATCCAAACCCTCTTTTTTCAAAAATACCTTATATTTAAAGGTTCGCGCTAATGGCATCCAATCCTTACCACCATTGTTGGAGCTTCAACGACCTTCGTCAGAGCTCTGATTTGGGGTGGGTAAGGGTGGCATGTGGTGCCGCTGGCGCGGACCTTTGAAAATAAGAGACTTTTGAATAAATGGGCTTTGGATCCACCAGAGTATCATGGGGTGCCGATGACACGGACCTTTGAAAATAAGATTGGATCAATGGGATCGGGATCATCTGGAGCGCCAATTTGGGGTGAGTAGGGGTGGCACAGAACTTTAAAAATTTACGAGCATATTGGATATATATGTATATATATATATATATATATATATATATATATATATAGTTTGTAAAAATGTCATAGATATTAAACTTTATTGTATACACCAAAAAATGAAATGGTTTTATATCTGTGACATTTTCAGAAACAATAACATTTACTGTGATAATATATTTATGAAATAGTTTTATATATATAAAATTTTCACAAACGATAACATTTACTGAGTTAATATTACACAATACATATATTACATTTTCACAAACAGTAACGTTTACTGAGTTAATATTACACAATATATATATATATAACATTTTCACAAACAGTAACATTTACAGAGTTAATATTACACAATATATATATATATACACACACACACACACACACACACACACACACACGGTAGATCCAAACCACTATTTTTTTTTCAAAACGCTAGCGACATTCAATCCCCACCACTGCCCACCCCCATTGTCGGAGCTTCAACGACTTTCATCAGAGCTATGGTTTGGGTTGGTAGTAGTGGCATAGTGTGCCGCTGGTGCGGACCTCTGAAATTAAGATAATATTAGATAAATGAATTTTGAATCCACTAGAGCTCCGATTTGGGGTGAGTAGGGGTGGCATTGAGTTAGGTTTATATCTATAACATTTTTACAAGCATTAACATTTACTGTGTTCATAAAACACAATACATACATATATATATATATATATATATATATATATATATATATATATATCCGAGCCTCTTTTTTTTGATATTATCTTATTTTTAACGGTCCGCGCCAGTGGCATCCAATCCCCACCACCACCCACCCCCTTTATCGGAGCTCCAACAACCTTCATCAGAGCTCTGATTTGAGGTGGCATGGGATGCCGATGTAACATTTTCACAAACAGTAACATTTATTATTTATGAAAATCTTACAGATATAAACCTAATCCAATGCTATCCCTACTCACCTCAAACTGGAGCGCCGGTGTATCCAAACCCCATTTATCCAATATTCTCTTATTTCCTAAGGTCCGCACCAGCGGCACTCCATGTCACCCCAAATCAGAACTTTGATGAAGGTTGTTGGAGCTCCGACAATTGGTGTTGGTGGTGGTCGGGATTAGATACCGCTAGCGCGGGCCGTTAAAAATAAGACAATGTCAGAAAAAATAGATTTGGATCCACCGTATATATATACTGTGTTATAACACAGTAAATGCTAACGTTTGTAAAAAAATTATAGATATAAACCTAACCTAATGTCATCCCTACTCACCCCAAATCGGAGCGTCAGTGGATCCAAACTCCATTTATATAATATTATCTTAATTTCATAGGTCCGCGCCAGCGGCACCCTATACCACTACTACCCACCTAAATCATAGCTCTGATGAAAGTCGTTGAAGCTTCGACAATTGGGGTGGGCAGTAGTGGGGATTGAATGTCGCTAGCGTAAACATTTAAAAATATGGTAATTTTGAAAAAAAAATAGTGGTTTGGATCTACCGTGTGTGTGTGTGTCTATATATATATATATATATACTCAGTAAATGTTACTGTATGTAAAAATGTTATATACATATTGTGTAATATTAACTCAGTAAATGTTACTGTTTGTGAAAATGTTATATATATAAAACTATTTCATAAATATATTATCACAGTAAATGTTATTGTGTGTGAAAATGTCACAAATATAAAACAGTTTCATTTTCTGGTGTATACAATAAAGTTTAATATCTATGACATTTTTACAAACTCTCTCTCTCTCTCTCTCTCTCTATATATATATATATATATATATATATATATATATATATATATATATATATATATATATATATATATATATATATCCAATATGCTCCTCTTTTTAAAGTTCTGTGCCACCCCTATTCACCCCAAATTGGCGCTCCGGATGATCCCGATCCCATTTATCCAATCTTATTTTCAAAGGTCCGCGTCAGCGGCCCCCCATGATACTCCGGTGGATCCAAAGCCCATATATTCAAAAGTCTCTTATTTTCAAAGGTCCGCGCCAGCGGCACCACATGCCACCCTTACCCACCCCAAATCGGAGCTCTGACGAAGGTCGTTGAAACTCCAACAATGGTGGTAAGGATTGGATACCACTAGCGCGAACCTTCAAATATAAGGTAATTTTGAAAAAAAGGGTTTGGATCCACCGTATATATATATATATATATATATATATATATATATATATATATATATATACTGTGTAGTATTAGCACAGTAAATGTTACTGTCTGTTTGTGAAAGTGACACATATATAAAACTATTTCATATTCTAGTGCATACAGTAAAGTTTACTGTTTGTGTAAATTTTTTTCTTTGGAATTTTTTAGCCTTCATGGATCTTGTTTGATAGATCTCGTCGAGCAGATTTCAAAAATAGTAATTTTGTGAAAAACGGATTTGTGAATCAAAAGTTATGATCATTTGAACATTAAAAAAAAAGTTCAACCACTTATGTAACTTCCTCAAGGAAATTACGGATTGTTGGTTTTAAAAGGGTAAAATTGGAAAAAAAAGTTCCAAAAAACTAGGAATAGGACTTATATGTAAGGGAAAAACATGATGGGACTAGAATGTATATAAGAAAGTCTAATAGGATCTAAACGTAAATCCCCCTAAAAACTTTTATTTACCCCATCGCAACTGCATTAAAATTTAAATATGTTCCTTGACACGCGACAAATGACATCGTTTGTGACTATGCAAGTAAAACTAATTTTCTAAGGATTAATCGTTATCTTCTTAAAATCAACCAAGTAAAGCTGCAAGTAAACTGAGATACAAAAAATAAAAAGAGGTAGGGGCCTTTAGTTGTGGAAATTTGTTTTCTATTTCCATTTCCAATTTCCTTATCTTACTTTATAAAGTTTACTCTTAAAATACGAAGGAGAGTGAAGTGTTAGGGAAAATTATTGTACACCATGTGCTGATAAAACATCAAAACATTATCGCGAGATTGCCTTAAATTGATAAATAATTTTTAATAGGACCATATTCTTCTTCCCATTTTAAGGGCCGAATTTGTCCAGACAAAGAAAAAAATAAGCAAACCGAAAACCGAAAATAGTTTACCACAACTAAACGAGTGCGTAATTTGTTTTCAAATGAAAAAACAGTTGTTAATATTTTTTATACTTAAAAAATAGTTTTTAAATTTGTACATTAAGAAAATAGTTTTTCAATAGTTTTTATAACAATTTTTTGTATTTTATAAAAGATTTTTTTTATATTTAATAAAACTATTTTTATTATATTTTATAAAACAATTTTTAAATAACATATTTTTTAATTTTATACAACAGTTTTTTTATAAAACAAATTTTTAAATAAATGGCCAGAAAAAATTTTATTTCATTAATTTTTATGTGTTTAATCCCATATTAATACTTAAATATATGGATGTATGGACGTATTAAAATAAATATACATATTTTTGTATTTATAATATTTGATGTTTAGATAGAACGTATAAATATATCATGTATAAATGGACTACTGTATATAAATATAATTGGGAGTAAAACAGTCATTTGAAAAAAATGGTGAACTAATGGTCAAAACAGTCAATTGGCGATTTTCGTTTGTTTTAAACCACAACTAACGAATATGAAAACAATTGGTCCCCAACCTTTATATAATGAGAAATATTGGACCCCAAAAAGAAAGGAAAAAACCTTAATATAGCCATTACCACTTATGCTATGAATTTGTTTTACCACAATTTTACTATTAATATAGTGTCTACTCCAAGTGGTTCAAACTTCTTTTTTCATAAAAATAAAATAAAAATAGTCGATCAGTGAGGCCAAGCATACAGATAAAACCCCAAGAGACAAAAACAAATTAAAAAGTAGAGTCTTATAACACACATTTATACAATAGAAAAGATATACATGCCTATATGACCTAAAAAGGCGTATGATCCTATCTAGGATACACATGAGGCGGGAGATTGGACCATTAGCCAAAATAGCCTCCGGCTTTTTTAGAGTGCCATTTTCCTTTAAATTATAAGATATGCACTTGATACCAAAATTTTAAAATTCAAAAAGAGATCGTTCATAAATTTTAATTTCTTCAAAATTAGAATGATATTAAACTAAACAAATATTCAAGTTTCCACTTAAACAACAATTAATTCAAGTTCTAACTTTCCCAAAAAACCAATCTTGAATATTTCCAAATTAAACTAGTTGGTTTGAATTAAACTAAAGTTACCCAAATTTAAACTAGCACCAATTTATATAAAAGTTGTGATTTAAGCCAATTTTTATCTTGTTAACCTAAGCATACATCTAAGTGAATTTTTTAATGATAAAAATTAAAACAATCACAATGTCGCGATGCACGAGGAAAATCCACAATGGGAAAACCCTCAGACAGCCCAGCTACAAGTCTACTAGGTATGCTTTTACACCAGACACGATAAAAGACTTACCTCAACAACTTACCTTTCAAGCCTTGACGCTTCTTCATTTTTCCACCTTCACCTACTCGACAACTCCGAAATCCACCGTCGTCTAGGAATCCATCGATGGAGTGAATCAACCGTCAACCACACACGAAGTTTTTCTGTGTACGCTCACCACGAATCAACAAACAGAATCCTCCATAGGAATCTATCTTCTTTTGTGGTAGAGAAATCAACCTGGTGTTAAGATGATAATATCAAAACAAAATATATATTTGAACATGTATTAAAATAAACTATGGGTGTAAACTTTATATTTTTTGTGGAAATTAAGCCATTAAAGATTAAGTACACAAAATGGGACTTTTGGATAAAGGATTTTTATCTCCAATTGAAAAACTCTCAAAAGTCTATCTAAAAACTCATTCCCGAACTGCTGAAAACAGGTAAAAAGAAAATCGGTGTAGTGGGAAGTTTTTGGAAAAAACTTACGAAACAACTGCAAAACTATAATGTCATCCGAACGACTTTTAGATGCCGTTCGAACTACTTCGTTCTAACAACCTACTAACGAGAAACAAAGATTTTAGGCACAATCTCGTTGGAAGGACTTCATTCAAATGACCTTTCGAATAAGAAAACAGAGACAACATAAAGAATCTCGTTAAATAGTTCGTTCGAACGACCTTCTAACGACATTTCAGAAATGCTTATTTTACTTTTAAAAAATAAAAACTCATTTCAACATAATTTTAGTAAAAAGTGACACCCAAAATAAATTTCCAAGTCCCTATAGATATTAATGCATTCATACCTTTAAATGTTGATGATCTCAAGAAAGGCACTAAAAATCGACAATGATGACTTACTCAATTTAAGCTTAGACTATACGTCTTCAACACAAACTTCATAGGATTGAAGGTCACAAACTTTTATCCTATGACTCAAATAGTTTTGTCTGGAATTAAGGCAATACAACAAATTGAGTCAATTGGAACTTTGTCTTTACAAATCTTCCCCTTTGGCTATTCCGAGACAAAACAAAACTAAAAAATTCTACGGGCCGTTAAGTTCATCTCGTAAGACACAAACCCACCCAAAATAAAAAATTACATACGCTTGACTGACTCATAGCTGAGAAAATTTGCTTGCTTTAAAATATTACCGTTTATGATGAAAAACCTACACACTTAAACACACCATTAAACGCATAGGGAATATAACAATTTAAAATTCATTATTAAAAATCCCCTTTTATCTAACATGATATACCTAAGAAGGACGTCTCCCCTAAGTTAAATCTCCCCAAATTAAAAGCTTTAGATACTATTTCTCCCCCCTTTTATTCAGGAATAGACAAAGATTAAAGTGCATTGAATAACCTACTTCTCCCCAATTAAATCAAATTATCACCTTAAATGAAACAAAGGATAACCATAATGGAAAAACAAGTATATCATGCAATGGTGTATAAACTAATCTGCACAAAGACTAATAGATACCAACTACGATGCGATAGCAAAGAGATATCAATTAGAGTGTATGTATATAAGCATGTGATATCAAACAAAAGTCGCAACAAGATAGATACCTATTTGATCCAAAAGCATATATGGACTAGATATCAAGACAAAGACTAAAAAAAAATGATACAATATATATACATACGCTAAATATACAAATAATACACAAGCACATATATGTAGGTATGAACACCTCACAAGACACAAAATACATTGAGATTTCCACACTCATATGGCATAAATGTGTCTAAATAAGCATGTGGTAAACTGAGTGAATGGGTGTGAACTACAGACAAAAGAATTATGTCCCAATCATGTGACAACCTGAGATCCGAAATATGGGGTGGTCAGCCCTATACTCCAATATAATAGGAATCGTGGATGGAATCATTCTCAGCATCACAATAATATACAAAGTATACATTATAACCACTCCATATTTTAGAAAAACGGGTTGCCAAAAATTTTGATTTTTAAAGTTAAGGAAAGAATTTAAACAACCCAATTTAAAAAGAAAGTGGAAACCCCGAAGACATAATATTACATACTCATCAAATATACAATAAGGGACCGAATATGCTGCCAGTCACAGACTCATACAATAATATTAAACAAGTTCAGTAAATTACATTATACATTACATTAAACAATTACAAAAGCTTGGGCCTCACGCCCGAGTAAATGACCCGATCATAACTAGAGTACAAGAATGAAAACATCTATACCAAACATCCTGTAATATCCATAAACTTCATCATGCTCTTTATGGCATATCTCATACATGAAGTCCCACTTTATTATGAATTGTTATATTTATATACATATAACGATTCTAAGACTGTCCCTCTGAGTTTCCCCACTGGGTGCGCCCCTAAATGACCATCATCTTCAAGGGCCTATCAATTATGACACCTGGGCACCTGCAACACAAGACACCGGGAGACGGCCATATGCCTGCGGGAGAGTCAAGACCACACCCGGAATCTCCTCACCAGCGCAGAAAACATAACATATCGCTCATATGGCCTAGGACTATATCCACTCTGCATTCACTAGCTAGGGGGCTTCACATCGCGCACGAAGTTCCTTTATGATGTCATTTAGAGTGGTGTGTTTAAGTAAATTAGCATGTACCATATCCATGGTTAAGTAAATTATCATTTACCATCATCATTACCATTTCCATTTATCATTTTCATTTACCCTTTTTCATAGGTATTTTTCATTTTATCCGAAACCATAGTCATTTACGTTTTGTAAATAATTCACGTTTTATCTGGAGCCATATGTAATATACCTTATCGTGATTACAACCTCCAAGAATAAGTGAACTCCAAATTTAATTCTCCCAACACCTTTTTTGCGGTGTTATACTATTAACCATCAAGACTAACATAGCGCAATTGAGCTCCTAAAGTCTCCCAAACATAATACTATAACTCCTAGTTTCATAATAATCAACTAGAAGAAAAGAATGCCCTAACATCAATTCGCATATCCCCAGAAAAGCCCCCACATACGCATTTCTAATGTAGGGTAGTTAACTAAATCATTTAAACTCTAGGACTCTAAGTTTACCTCATATAAGAAGGTTCCTAGGTCCTAAACCTAAAGAAAATGAATTAGATTTGAGTTATAAAACTAACTCAAAAATAGCAGGAAAATGAATCGATTCGCCCAAGGTCCGAATCGATTTGCCCTAGCGAATAGATTCGCCCCAAAAAGCGAATCGGTTCGGACTAAGAAACCTGGGATTCTGTAAACTACCAAATCGATTCGGTCCAAGCAGACCTGGAAGCTGACCCTAAGCGAATCGATTTGCCCAGGGAGGCGAATCGATTCGCTCCTGCGAATTTTCCTAGAATGGCTTACGGGTTATAAACTCAAGATTTTCTCCAAATCTCAAATCTCTTCCATTTTTACACACATTCAACATCATTAATCTACCCCCAACTCAACCTACATGATTATCAACTACTAAAACCCACAATTTCATCATCTTAAACTAAGATAAGGGTTTAAAACACCATAAATTCCATTTTTGATCCATAAGTGTAAATACACAACTATCACACAATTTATTCATCTTAAATCACATATTAGCAAGTAGAAAACTTGCCTTGGGGTCGAAATTTCAGATTTCTTTGTGGTAGAAGCAATCCCAAGCTTCAATCTCCAATTTTTCTCTTCTTTCTCCTTTTTTCTCTTCCTCTCTTTTTCTCTCTTTGTTTAAGATGTGAAATAGGGAAATTAAGGGCTTTAGAAGACTAAAAATCGGGGCTTAGCACAAGTCTCCAACTTAAATGGTTAACACCACATTAAAATGACTCCCAAATACGCATTTAAGTTAAAACCAGTCAAAAGTGCCCGAAACTTAAAAATACAATATGGCACTTATTTTGACTGTCTCGCACATTTAGGGACTAACTACACCCTCTAAAATGGCATCCGATAATTTTATAAATTATTTCAAGTTCCGATTTCATTCAAACCATAATGTCATTTAAAACACATGACACTATGAAACATACAACAAGATAATATTTACTTACACACACAGTAAATATGCAACAATCTAGTAAATATTAACTTTCAACTCATTTAATTAATATTTACTCCAGTTCCAACATTTTATATAATTACCTCATGCGGTAAATTAATATAAAATGAGCCTCCTAAAAGCGAGGGTTGTTATATACTCCCCCCCTTATGAGGGAATTTTTCCCTCAGACTTAGGGCGTACCCTAATCGCATAAAGGGTATACTATCCTAAACTATCATCTTATCACTCTTCGCAAATCCCTCAATAATGCGACGTCCTTAATGGACTCGGACTAAGGTCGACACTATCGATCTCAGTCCACATCCTTTGTGCCTTAATCATAGCACCAAATCGTTCTTCATGAACTATCGATCCTGCCTTCCTATGGCGGAAGAAGATCCCCTCATGACTCGACATAAATTGCCTTACTTCCTGGATCACATTACATCCCACCTCGGGGATACCTACACCAACGCTAAATGGCTTAATCCCAACACTACTCAACTTCTCCATGCATAGGCGTAGCCCTACAAAGCATACGGCCCACTAATCCCAATCATTAAAGAAATGTTCCGGGACCACTCCAAGTCCAAGGAGCATATTATCCGCTAGTTCTATCCAACGAGTGTGCGAATTACTCAACCGGCTACACCAGGCTATTCACGGTGCAATATCTTAGAAAATGATCTGAATTATTGTACAATAATTTCCATCCATACAATCTAATGCTCCCGTCCATCCATTTAGCCTAAGGCGAACCTTCGAGGCATGCCTTTCGGCCTTGCTTTTACTTCCTCCATTCGTTCATCCACTTGAGGGTGGTAAGAAATACGCCATTTCCATACAGTTCCCATTACTTCCTGGAAACTTTACCCAACATTCGACATGAATATCTAGTCTCGGTCCACTACTATTTTGATAGGAACTTCACACGGTTCTACCACTCCTCCATAAAGATCAGAATGTACTCCTCTACATATGGTCCATCCATAAAGGCCGAGAAAGTAACAATTTGGTCGAACGATCAACACTTCCTCAAGTAGGACCAAGACTGATTCGATGCCGACAATTCGATAAAGATGTCTATGAATATACCCTTCTTCGTTCCACCACTACTCTACTTCACACGAGTAGGTGAAATAGTTAGTCACAGACATGAAGGACCTTGGTCCAAGGTCTTCCCAGATGTGCTCGCTCTACTTGGCTTTCCATACCCGCTCTAGTCACCCCTATGGTTTCCTATTCGGCGTACACGCTACCCCATTCGCACTTCCTTAGAGAAAGGGAACATTCCCCCGATAGTCCTCTATAAAATCCATACACCAATTCTATTCCTCCCACAACATATTGCAACAACTTGTTGCTAGCGAGAAAGACTAAATTTCCTGCCTAGGAAGTAGTGCCTCATCTCTTTAAGGCGATTACTACCGCAATGAATTCTAAGTTAAGCGTGGAGTAATACTTCCCACAAAGTTTAAGTTTGTGAGATTCATAAACAATGGGTCCATGCTCTAGTATTATTACTTCCCGTTCTTGGCAGAAACTTGTTCGCTAAATCCACCCTCGAGCTTAATAACATAGGCTTAGGAGTGAAAGTCAACTCACCCTTTTATCTCCCAAAAGTTAGGTTACCAATGTAACACTTTAACTAAGAGAGGCCTCATCTCCTATGGCCTCACCTTTCGAATCACTCGAGATTCCATACTTCTCCTTTCTAGGGACCTAATCCATGTTAGAGTTAACCCACAACCTATTCGTGGTCAACTCCCTATAGCCTTCCTAAATCATCATCACATGCCCTTAAGGCCTTACGTCCTAAAAATCCTAAGGTCGATCTATATATATCCTATCTAAGTCGTATATGTATAATACTAAGTGTATCCCTAGTGTCCAAGACCTTTATTAACTCCCGGCATTCGCTCGGTTTCATGCATGGGATGTCTCGCCGAAGCAAAATTAAAACAAGGAACCCTCCCGTTACACTACTACCTCGCATTGTTGGTCATCGAGATATAACGGTATAAGACACATGATCGGGACCGGAAACATTCTAACTGTCAACCCTACTGATAAAATTCTACTTCTATGTCTTACCATATCAAATAATGGGGGTTTCAACTAATAGGACATTTACTTTCTGTATAGTCTTACAATTATTTATCCCACAACATATATACATCTTTTGAAATAGCCTTCTTATCAAGGCATAACCCGAAGTCTCAATTCGACTTCATATCTCAGTCTCCCTCACATCGATGAAAGGAGAGAACTATATACAGTGCTTCTATATCACACTTTAGTAGCCCTTAGTCACTCAACTATGTGATTCTCAGCTAAACCATTCAACCTAATTCTCAATCAACAAAATGAAATAAAATAAAATAAGAGAAGAAAAAGAACAACATCTCTCCACTTCCAATGTCGTTAAGGTTCACGTGTAGAGCGTCTCGCTAAAGCGAAATCCAAACAAGGAACCCCTCCTATGCATTACTACTTAACCTTGTTGGTTGTGGAGATAAGGGATAACAACCACAACAAAGCAACCAAACAATCAAGCAGGATAACACAACAAAAAAATGAAAATCTCCTACTTACCTAAAACCACCCTTATAAGGTCTCAACCTGTATCCAGGAGAGATATTATAGGCCAACTAGTTCTATCCTGAAACTAGAAGTAGGATAGACTTGCAATTCAATCACTTGCTATCACCCTGAGTAAACCGGAATATCTTTACTAGCATAATACACAAAATACAAATAGCACATGACACACATAATACTAAAAATATCATCACTCGCCTTATAACGAGTGAAGGAAAAAAAATAAAACTTTCTTACCAAGGAAGTCATATAGTTACCCTATTTATAGTAGCGTTGATACTACCACAAGATCAATATACACACCCGATTCTAGAGTAAACGCAATACTACCCTATCTTATTCTAAGGAATATACCACCCATTAATAAGGTAGAATTCCCGTCAACACTCTTGCCAATCACCCCGGGTCAATCCTAATGGTTCTCGGACACCGTATTCGATTCTAGTCCGAACCAATGTTACCTCCATCAACTCCCCAACTAGGCACCTTATCCTTGCCTTTGTTCTCCAATCAACAGAATCAAAAGGAGTGGTTCTACATTCCACATCATACCCATTATTCCGACCTTGGCTGCCGACCAATTGCCCACACAATCTCTTTCACTTTCTCAATAAAAGAGAACACGCTACCAACCTCCCCTTCCTTAGTTCAATGAAGCCTCCCCGGGCGGATATCCACCACTGGGGTTCATGAACACCGTTCCTTCATAAGTGTTAACGACACTTATTCTGGAGCCTATCATTCCACTGAAGGTCTTTTTTTTCCTTATACCAACCTTATCTTGGTGTGTGGCCTCCCTAATCGTCTAACTCATTATTCACTGTCGGCCTCCGACCGAACCTCGTGTGAACATTTGAGAATCCATCTTCTCCTCAGTCCAGTTACCCCAGAAAAACTCGTTGTTGCAAGTATCCATCGCGTTTCTCCATGGGTAAAACTTCCTGCACCCACAAATATGGTGACTTCCCACCATTTCAACACTACTCCTACGGGTGAAGGATTTTCCTCCATCCTTTTCAGCTGGGTACTTCTATACCCTTCGCTAGGCCAAAACTCCTGGACCTTACACTTCCACCGAATGAGGATGCATCTCCTCTATCTTTCTTCAGCACGTGGCCCTTATCATGGACTCTTCTCAACTTCAATTTAACGTCTCTTGGAATCCCAAGCTTAGTACCACTCTCTACTTCTGGCGGTACTTGGGAAACTATATCCACTGAAATCAGTAGTCGCAGTAGCAAGACAAGAAAGTGCTACAAAAGGGAGCGACCTCCAAAGCAGTCCTCATCCCCGACCATAACTTACAGTTCCTAGTAGTTCTCATCTCGTGACACCTTCCCAACGACCTTCTCTGGCGCCCTTCCTCAAACGACCTGCTAATCTCACACGAACGCGCAACAGATTTTATAGGTTCTATCTCATGGAAGGAGAATGAAGTCTCACGAGAGAGATCAACGATCTTAATCCTAGGGCTCTATGTCCAATCAAAAGCAATGCTGAAAGCGTAAAGGATTCACACAGATTCCTAAGGACTCTAGAACCTGATGCTCTGATACCATCTGTGACAAGTCGAGATCCAAAATACGGGGTGGCCAACCCTATACTCCAATATAACAAGAATCATGGATGGAATCATTCTAGCATTACAATAATATACAAAGTATACAGGATAACCACTCCATATTTCAGAAAAATGGGTTGCCAAATTTTTTGATTTTTAAAGTTAACGAAAGAATTTAAACAACCCAATATAAAGAGAAAGTGGAAAACCCGAAGACATAATATTACATACACATCAAATATACAATAAGGGACCGAATATGCTATCGGTCACAGACTCATACAATAATATTAAACAAGTTTAGTAAATTACATAATACATTACATTAAACAATTATAAAAGCTTGGGCCTCACGCCCGAGTAAATGACCCGATCATAACTAGAATAAAAGAATGAAAATGTCTATACCAAACATCCCGTAATATTCGCAAAGTATCATGGATCCTCAAAGACATCGGAATAGGAAAATCAGAACGGGCGTCCTTGCGACGGAGCACCTGAGCGAATACAAGATGAATGCACAACAAGAAATATGAACGGGTCAGGGCCCGGTTTTATATGATCACCAGATGAATAAAAAGTATCACAGTTATGAATAAAAATCATGCTAGAAAAGATAAAAATCTACCTACACAGTTTTAAAACATGAACTAAGGGAATCAGATGGTCATGAAATTTAAATTTAATTATACAAAAAAATATGATTAACATTAATTAAAAACCTTCATCATTTTATACTGTTCCATTTCATTGTTACGTTCCTTATCAGGAACTCATAATTACAATTTTTTATGCTCTTTCTAGCATTCCATTCCTTATCAGGAATATAATCATCATCAAATGCTCTTTGTGGCATTTCATTGTGCTCTTTGTGGCACTTCATCATGCTTTTTATGGCATATCTCATACATCATGTCCCACTTGATTATGAATTGTTATATTTATATACATGTAACGATTCTAAGACCGCCCCTCCGAGTTTCCCCACTGGGCGTGCCCCTAAATGACCATCATCTTCCAGGGCCTATCAATTACGACACCTGGGCACCTACAATGCAAGACGTCGGGAAGATGGCCATATGCCTTGGGGGAGAGTCAAGACCACACCCGAAATCTCCTCACCAGCACATAAAACATAACATATCGGTCATATGGCCTAGGACTATATCCACCCTACATTCACTAGCCAGGGGGTTTCACCTCGCGTGCGAACTTCCCTTATGATATCATTTAGAGAGGTGTGTTTAAGTAAATTAGCATGTACCATATCCATGATTAAGTAAATTATCATTTACCATCATCATTACCATTTCCATTTATCATTTTCATTTACCCTCTTTCATAGGTATTTTTCATTTTATCCGAAACCATAGTCATTTACGTTTTGTAAATAATTCACGTTTTATCTGGAGCCATACGTAATATACCTTATCGTGATTACAACCTCCAAGAATAAGTGAACTCCCAATTTAATTCTCCCAACACCCTTTTTGCGGTGTTATACTATTAATCATCAAGACTAACATAGCTCAATTGAGCTCCTAAAGTCTCCCAAACATAATACTATAACTCCTAGTTTCATAATAATCAACTAGAAGAAAAGAATTCCCTAACATCAATTGGCATATCCCCAGAAAAAGCCCCCACATACGCATTTCTAATGTAGGGTAGTTAACTAACTCATCTAAAACTCTAGGACTCTATGTTTACCTCATATAAGAAGGTTCCTAGGTCCTAAACCTAAAGAAAATGAATTAGATTTGAATTATAAAACTAACTCAAAAACAACATGAAAACGAATCGATTCGCCCCAAAAAGAGAATCGGTTCGGACTAAGAAACCTGGGATTCTGTAAATTCCCGAATTGATTCGGCTTGGCCGAATCGATTCAGTCCAAGCAGACCTGGAAGCTGACCCTAAGCGAATCGATTCGCCCCTGCGAATTTGCCAATAATGGCTTACGGGGTATAAACAGTAGATTTTCTCCAAATCTCAAATCTCTTCCATTTTTACACACATTCAACATCATTAATCTACCCCAACTCAACCTACATGATTATCAACTAATTAACCCCACAATTTCATCATCATAAACTAAGATTAGGGTTTAAAACACCATAAATTCAATTTTTGATCCATAAGTGTAAATACACAACTATCACACAATTTATTCATCTTAAATCACATATTAGCAAGTAGAAAACTTCCCTTAGTGTTGAAATTTCAGATTTCTTTGTGGTAGAAGCAATCCCAAGCTTCAATCTCCAATTTTTCTCTTCTTTCTCCTCTTTTCTCTTCCTCTCTCTTTATGTCTTTGTTTAAGATGTGAAATAGGGAAATTAAGGGGTTTTAGAAGACTAAAAATCGGGGCTTAGCACAAGTCTCCAACTTAAATGGTTAACACCACATTAAAATGACTCCCAAATATGCGTTTAAGTTAAAACCAGTCAAAAGTGCCCGGAACCTAAAAATACAATATGACACTTATTTTGACTGTCTCGCACATTTCGGGACTAACTACACCCTCTAAAATGGCATCCGACAATTTTATAAATTATCTCAATTTCTGGTTTCATGCAAACCATAATGTCATTTAAAACACATGACACTATGAAACATACAACGAGATGATATTTACTTATACACACAGTAAATATGCAACAATCTAGTAAATATTAACTTTCAACTAATTTAATTTATATTTACTCCAGTTCCAACATTTTATATAATTACCTCATGCGGTAAATTAATATAAAACGAGCCTCTTAAAAGCGAGGGTTGTTACAAATCACTTAAATATGTTCAATGAATTATTGTTTGATTTCAAAACTTTATCAACTAAGATTTAGCCTTTTATGATAAGATAAAGTGAACTCAAAAAACAAACAAGCACAATGCATACAAGCCTTGAATTTTGATGATTATACAAATCAATAGCGTCATGACAAAATATGCATAACTATGATTCATTGTGAAAACTCGTTGATATATCCATCTACACTCCCTCATAAATAATAATTATGTTCTATTCTTCTGACCAATCATATAAAATAAACTTTGATGGCCTTGCCTACTTTTTACAATGCCACACGTTTTTAGGCTTGATATAAACTAAACTTTGATGGCCTTGCCTACTTTTTACAATGCCACATGTTTTTAGGCATGATTTAAATGGTGGCTTAATTACAAAGGATATGTGTTCCTTTTGTATCTCTTCCTCATTGAAAAACAAACTATATTGTATAAATAATTTTTTTTTAAATCAGGTCAACAGTTCCTATGTGCACAAATCCCCCAAAGTCATAAAACATGTAGGTGAAAAAATTGATGGGAGAACATCTCACATAGCTAAAAAATATAAATGTGAAATCAACGTACAAAAAATCTCGTGCATGTGTGTGAGAAGGCATATAAAAAGTGAATCCAGAAAGAAAATCAAAGTCAAACTACTCCATGCAAGTATGGTCAAGACAATTTAAGCATTGAAAATCTTAACCAAGAGTTCTAGCCACATGTAATTGAATGATATAGGATTAAAACACAAACATATGCCACATAAAATGTGTAAAACCAAAGTACACAAAAAAATCTTATTGAGTTTTTCAAATTGTTAACCAACCAAAAAAGGACAATTTAAAAGACAAATAAAAATCTTTTTGTATGTTTTTAAAAAAAGACCCAAAAAAACGATTACAATACAAAAGATTAACATGTCATAATTCTAGCAAAAAACATATATGACGAAGCATAGACTAGAAAAATGACAAACAAATATACAACTAGCGAAAAATGACAAACAAATATACAACTAGCAAGAATATATCATGTATCCCAAAATCTAGTGCATGTAAAAAAACTAACACAATCAACCTTTAGAATTTTCAAGAGAGGAATCATGTGCATGCAAAAGAGATTCATAAAGCCTATCCTGTAAAGCCTCGAAATCGGATCTCCTAACCCACATAAGTGACACTTGATGTTCTCGAGTTTTGGTGACCTTGGTGACTCTACCCTATGACTTCCTAGAACCATTTCTAAGGTCAAAACGAAACTTTCTAAGGTGTCCCTTCCAACCACAATGTGTTCAAGTGAAAACATGGCTAGAGGTGTTACCTAAAGATTGACCTTTTCTAGTGTTCCTAGCCGATTCTCTCAAAATTATGGTTTTTGCTTTAATAGGGAAAATATTTTGAGTATTAAAGCCACATCTTTGATTTGGACGGTGCCTAAGATTTTATCTAATTTCTCCGACCTACACTCCAAATCAAATTTGACCGAAATTGAGTCTCTCATTTATCTTCAAGCTCCACTATTCTAGGCTCAAGTAAAAAACTAAGCTCTTCAAACTCAAGAAGCTCTTTGTTCATACCCTCTATTAACCCTCTAAGGTAATCTCTGTCACCTTCAATATACTCAAGCTTATCTCGAAGAGATCTTTCATGTGACCTAAAATCTTCAATTAAAACACTATTATCATTAGCTATGGCATGTTCTCTCATTTTAGCTTCTAAATTCAAGTTTACCCTTTTTAATTTCAATGACTCCACATACAACTCACAAGAGTCTACTTGAAGTTGAGTCTCCTCCTCTTCTTTATTCTCACTATCTTCTCCACTCTCTTTACTATCAAAATGAAGGGATTCACAAATATCTTTATGGAAAGATTTATCATCAATGCTCACATGACTAGCCATGAACACGGTGTAGTTGCGCTCAATGGGGGAATTCGGTCTTCTATTTCGCTATCACTAAGGGTGTCTTTATATGAAATTGGTTTCTTGACCTCCTTCCTTAGTCTAGTAGAACACTCGAATGCCCTACAACCACAATCCTCATAAACCTAACATATATTCGACTCATCCCTATTAAGATCTTTATTACGATTTTAGGGAGTTTCTCGGCTTTGTTATACTTAGATATTTCAAATTTCTTATAATCATTTTTAAGATTCTCTTTATTAGTCATAACAAATTTCCTAAACTTCTTAGAAAACAAAGCCATATCACCAGAATCGATATCAAACTCATCATCCAAAATAGGTGTTTCCTCGTTCCGAGGTTTCAAAGTTGTTCCCTTATCTTTATTCTTCTCATCCTTGGAGGTAAACATGTCAAGTTCATAGGTTTGTAAGTCACCTACAAACTATTAAAATTTCGTACAGTTTAAAGTGTTTAAAAAATTTAAAGCAGTCACCTTAGCATTAAATCTTTTGGGTAATGACCTCAAAATTTTCTTTACGACATGGTTGTTAAGTATGTTTTCTCCCAAATTAAAACAAGAATTCAAAATATCAGACAATGTTGCATAGAACTCATCAAAAATCTCACATTGTAACATTTTAGTGGTTTCGAATTGAGTGGTGAGACTTTGGAATTTTGAAGTTTTAACGACACTTGCACCTTCATGGGTGAGTTGGAGAATATCCTATGCCTCCTTAGACATTTCAGACATCATAATTTGGTGGAACTCATCTGGTGTGACCGCACTTAAAAGAGCATACAAACAACCGGAATTCAAATTAGCAAGTTTAAGTTCATCCTTACTCCATCTTTCTGCTGGTTTAGAAACATGCACATCTTCTTTTAAGACACATTGGTGGGGACCACCCCCTAACTACCGATTGACAAACCCACTCATCTAACGACTTAAGTGCCGACCTCATACTCTCTTTCCAATATTTATAGTTGGAACCATCAAAATAGGAAATTTTGAATAGGGAAAATTTTCCATATTGAAACCCAAAAAATGATATCAACACAATAATTTAACATTCCCGCTATGATACCAATGTGAGAGTGCCGATTTCCTTTAAATTATAAGACACGCACTTGATACCATAATTTTTAAATTAAAAAAGAGATGGTTCACAAATTTTAGTTTCTTTAAAATTAAAATACAATTAAACTGAAGAAATATTCAAGTTTTCACTTAAACAAAAATTAATTCAAGTTGTAACATTGCCACACAAACCAAGAATGAACATTTCCAAATTAAATAGTTGACTTGAATTAAACTAAAGTTACCCAAATTAAACTAGCACCAATTTTCACAAAAGTTATGATTTAACCCATTTTTTATCTTATTAGCCTAAACATGCATCTAAGTGAATTTTTACAAGATAAAAAAATAAAACAATCACCATGATGCGATGTAAAAGGAAAACCCACAATGGGAAAAACCTCGAATGGCCCAACCACAAGTCCACTAGGTATGGTTTTACACAAGACATGACAAAAGACTTACCTCAACAACTCGCCTTTGAAGCCTTATCGCTTGTTTGTTCTTCCACTTCCGCCTAGGAGACAACTCCGAAATCCACCAATGGGTTGAATTAATCATCAATCACACATGAAGAATTTCTCTGTATTCACACCATGATTTAACAAATGGAATTTTCCATAGGAAACTATATATTTTCGGGGTAGAGAATAAAATCCGGTGCCAAGGTGATGATTTCAAAACATAATATATATTTGAACTTGGATCAAAATAAACTATTGTTGTAAACTTTGTGTGTTTATGGAAATTAAACCATTAGATATTAGGAACATAAAATGGGACTTTGGAAAAACTGATAAAACTGCTACAAAAATTGTAATGTCGTTCGAACGTCTTTTAGATGTCATTCGAACAGGTTTGTTCTATTGACCTACTAACGAGAAAACAAATTTTTAAGACACTATCTTGTTTGAACGACTTCGTTCAAACGACCTTTCAGACGAGAAAACAGAGAAAATGTAAAGAATCTCGTTAGATAATTCATTTGAACGACCTGGTCATCTCGTTCGAACGACCTTCTAACGAAATTTGAAAAATGGTTATTTTTCTTTTAAAAATAAAAATTCATTTTCAAAATAATTTTTGTAAAAAAATGACACCCAAAATAAATTTCCATATTCCTATATATATTAATCCATTCATACCTTTAGAGACCTTGGAAAAATTCAAATATTGATTACGTTAAACATTGCACTAAAAAACTAATAATGATGATATCTTCAGTTTAGTCTTGGCCACTACGTCTTCAACACAAATGTCATAGGCTTGAATGTCATAAACCTCTATCATACGACTCAAATAGTTTGGTCCAAAATTAATCCAATTCAAAAAATTGACTCAATTGGAAATTCTTCCTAACCATTTCTGAACAAACTTCTTCCAGGTTGAAGGTCCTTTGAATTTAGTCAACATGATTGCCTCTCTATTTTTATCTTCCATTATAAAATGCATCATTTATGTCACGATAACAATTGAGATTCCACATTCTTCTCAATTTTTTTTAAAGCCGTCTTCAATTGCCATTTTTGCATTTGTCACAACTCTAGAAAGATTGAAATTCGTTAAAATTTTGTTGACTTCCGCTTATTCGAGTTGATATTTCCTTTCTTTGTTATTTTATTACCTATATTGGGGGATTTTGTCAAATTTGAACCGACGGAAAGGGAAAAATGTGCTAGTGGCATACACAATTATGTAATAATATTCTAGTTTTATGGTTATGGGAGAAATTGTTAATTTTAATTGTTATTTTGACATCAATTCTTACTTTTAATGTTGTATTGGGTTGTTTTTAGAACCTGCTTGGTTTAGAGAGAAATATTTTAATCAAATGAAAAGTAAAATATCAAAATGTTTTTCTTTTTCATAATTGAAATTAAATATTATTTCGTTTGAAATTTTAAATAAGTGAAAATGCTAAAATTATGTAACTTTCAACAAATATAATAAACGCAAATTGACCATTACTAGGTGAAACCATGTATCACGATTTTATTTTTAATCGGGGTGAAAAATATTTGAGTACATTATCTAGTAAGCCCCAAAGTCTTGGTTTTGTGTCTATTAAGCCCCAAAATCAATGAAAATCGGTCATTTAGTCCTCGGAGATAGAAATGTGTTTATTAAGCCCGTTAGGTATTTTAAATATACCTATTCATACCCTTGGTCAAGTTTTTAGAATATTTCACTAAATAATCATATAAGTTTTAGTTTCACACATACTATCGTTGCGCTTCTCATTTTTGTTTTATTATTGGTATCAAAGTCATGTTTTTGCCTATTTTCTAGTTGGTATCTGAGCATAATTGTATATGAGTATACAATGCACTAAAGAATCCCACTTTTATAATTTAAAAATATTTATCTCTCTAAAAATAATTACAAAACATATTAATACTTTGATAATATTAATTGAAGATATTGCAGAAAAACATGAAAGACACGCATAGGGGATTCAATCATATAATAATATTTAATACTAGTTTGTTCCGCAAATATGAGCACAATAGAAATAATGAACACATATTTATACGTTGTTTGATAGGTCGGCCTGCCCACGACCACGGGAAGAAGGGGGACATGATTGTTTTAGATCTAAGAGAAGAAAACGACTTGAAGTACTAGAGAGTGAAAACCGTGAGATCAAGTCATGGGTACTAGATTGTGTTATATCTCGTTTTTTAACATTAGGGTCACCATATTCATAGGTACAAGAGTCCTCATTATGTTAACTACTTCTTTGAACTTTCCCTAACATAGTCGACCTCTATCTCTCAGGTTGTTGAATTATAGAAGGACTTTATTTGGTCATACCATTATTATCTTTAGAAGTAAGTCCTCATCTAGTCTATGATCTTAAGACGAATAACACTTAATAACTCTCATGTGGAATATCCTAAATCTTAATGTGACACCCCGCCCAATTAAATACCGGGTGATCAGTCCTTTGTTAAATTTAAAACAGAATATTCGATTGGTTCATTCATAGCATCACTATCGAAAACATTTAACTTTATTAATAACCTAATAAATAATTAAGCTAGTGTAAAAAAAAATTTCATTTTTAATTATACCCAATTAATCCATTAACAAATTCCAATTATTAAGACAGAAATCGAAAACCATACACATGAATGAAACAGACACTGGAGATGAATCCACTACTGAAATAAATAAAACTGGATAAAACATTCCAATTCAAAGTCTCAAACCATAGTCCAATAAGTAATACTCAAATCTACTGAAATGAAATGCTAAAGTAAACTGAGTACAATCTCGCTGGTAAAGTAAAACTGAGGATGGGCGACACAATGCCCTAAATGAAATGTCTAAAGGTACTGAATGAAATGGTACAGGCATCAAAATGCAAGGATCTGCAACTCCCATAATCACCGCAGCTCGCTAAACAATCCAAGCGTCTAAGTCTGGTAACCCTGTGGCTGGGCACCTGATAGAATAAATATATATAGCAAAAGAGAGAAGAATAGCAACAGATGGGTCAGAGACCGAGTTGTAAAAATATTTGTTTTAGCTAGTATTTAAAATTTTCAATAAAACAAGTATTATGTGCATGCTAGCTTTTCGAACTCTCACATGAGATCCTCACCTCTCATCTATTATGCATGCCTAACACATTTTATAATCCACACTAGCTATGTTACACAGCCCTACTAGTTCGAAATCACAATATCAGTGTCTACGTTCACTAGTAGTATACCCGTATCGTCTATACAATACCTTATTAAAATAGTTTATCCCGGATAACCACATTTCATAAACACTGTTCGAATAGTTAATCTTTTACCCACTAAGATTTTTTTATTTATCATCATTACCATGTCTACTAGTTTCACACAGTAGACAAATTCAAAAGTATATATATATATATAGTCACATCATCCCTATACATATATATACTAATCCTGCACCCTTAGGTTATGACCACTTGGCGCAATGCATACTCTGTTATCATGTCTCGGTGCATCACTCACTGCATGAAGGACTGACGGTTCAATTTCTCACGATCCATAAAATTCAAATCACAAATATTGGAGATGAACATAATCCCCAGCTAAATGGGCCACACACATACCTACGCTCCCATTTAATCATCGAAACTATCCTACATCTCAGATAGCACACAACCAAGTTCATATGCTCTGGTACAAGTCAAATATCCCCCCAACGGACAACACAAGATAAGACTGTGCTCTACGCGAAAACCTCCTCATGATAGCAAGCAGCGTAGGTATGCTACACACATAATAATAAACATCTAATAGGCAGTCTCACATCCTATTAAAATCAATAGGTATTCACCCAACCCGTACACATATTTTCCATACGTAGTATTTTCTCTTTACTACTTATAATATAATTATTTCGATTACTCTCTCTCAAAATTTCCAAGGTTAACTTACCGTTATAATATTTAAAGTATTATTTCCCAAATTCTTCCCAAGAATTCTGCACTGTGCTAAATTCATCAAATAATAGTTTTCGTCACTCAAACTAACTGTCTAACTTGATTTGGGTCAAAAATAAAAAATTCCCAGATTGTTGAACCTGTATTTCGAACCAGGATCTATCTCATTTGAACGAGATAGCATGTTGTTAGAACGACATATCATACGGCATGGGCTCTCATTCAAACTAGACTAAATCTCGTTTGAATGAGATTGAGCAGTTTCTTCCCCAACCAGCACTTGATACATTTTTTCACCATAAAAGTCTAAAACCTCTACTGTTCAATCCCAAACACCAAAACAACAAACCAAATTAATATGCTAACATGTTTAGATGATTTCTAGCAACCTAGAATGATTAAATCTTTACAAGACATCAACTAAATACGAAATCCCCAAATTAAACATTAAAGCCCAAGTTCTTCCAAATTTCCATTCAAGGACCATTAAAGCATAGGTTTGTTTCTCAATCACAACATATAATTTCACGATTCCTATTCTACATGCATAGGGGTTCAATTCTTCATCAAAAGAACTCTTAATGTAAGATTTAAATTCTACAAATTCACCCAATTCAATTCTCAATCATATGTTTGATTCCTATGCTAACATGAACACAATTATTTCTAATAGGAAGCAAGTAATAAACACTTGCCTCGATTATGATGTTTTGATCCACTAATGAAATTGTTATAGACTTGTTCCTCGTCTTTTGATCTACTCTTTGGTGGGATTTGTGGTGTAAGTTCTTGAGTTTTTCAACAAGAACACCTATGGACTTTCCTTCTTCCTTTGTGTCTCTCCCCCCCCCCCCCCTCTCTCTCTCTCTCTCTCTCTCTCTCTCTCTCTCTCTCTCCTTTCTCGTAGGTTTAGAAACTTACTGATTTAATTATCTAATTTTCATCCATACTAATTCCCCAAAAATCCAAAAGACAAAAATATCCCTACGGGGTGCCGGTTAGGCCTAAAAATATTATGGAGTCCAAATAAAATACCCGGGTAGAGCTTTTTTACTATCTAGAAAGCCTTACAAACTCAATGGTCCACTCGAAATGACCGTACAAGTTACTTAAATATAATTTACTTATTTAGTCAATTAAATTAGTCCGAACAAGACTTACATGTGCATCCTGACTTAATATACCAAACTGTCGTATTTCTCACTCTCGACAATTTATAAAATTTCATAATTCCATATTACGTATTCACATAGTAATATTCAATAATTCTCATCAATAAGTATTAACCCTTGGCACACTAGTTAATATTTATTTTAATCCAAATTAATTAATAATTAATTTCTCATATTATAATTTAATTAATCCAACAATAATAATAAATCCCATAGTTATTTAATATCATAAAAATACAGGGTGTTACATACTTTCCCCCTAATAATAGAATTTCGTCCCAAAATTGGAAAAGTAACGCATACCTGGTAAGAATAAGTCTAGATGTCTCTGACGTAGATCCTCCTCTCACTCCCAAGTAGACTCCTCTACATTATGATGCTCCCAGTGAAAACTCACAAGTGGAACTACCTTTGATCTCAATCTCCTCTCGATACGGTCTAGGATAGCCACCGGCCTCTCCTCATAAGAACTGTTGGGCTGCAAATCAATCTCCTCTATCTCACTGTGAGTGTGGGCCAACTAACACCGAAGGTACCGCCTCAACGACGAAATGTGGAACACATCATGAATATGGTGCAAGTGCTCCGGCAACCCAAGTTTGTATGCCACCGGTTCGATCCTCTCGATAATAGGAAATGGTCCTACGTATCTCAGTGCCAATTTCCCCTTCTTTTCAAACCTCATTACTCCTTTCATAGGTGACACTTGCAATATAACTTGTTCCCCTACTCTAAACTCCCTGAAGAATGGCTTTGCATTGGCGTAGCTTTTTTGCCTGTCCTGGGCTACCATATGCGACTCCATATCACCTCAATCCCGAACGACTTACCCTGAATCACCTATGGCCCGATTAACTTATTGTCCCCTGCCTCCAACCAACAAGTAGGAGAATGAAGAGGTCTACCATATAGCGCCTCAAATGGGGCCATGCCAATCGTAAACTGATAGGAGTTATTGTGTGCAAATTCCACCACTGGAAGATACTGTTCCCAACCCCCTCCAAAATAAAGGACACACATGCGCAATATATCCTCCAGCATATGATTAGTATGCTCAGTTGGCCCATCTGTCTGCGGGTGATAAGCCCTACTCAACCGCAACTTGGTACCCATAGTCTCCTAAAATCTCTCCCCGAAGCGTGACACAAAAATCTTTCTCTATCGAACACGATATCGAGGGTCACCCCATGTAACCTCACTATCTCGGTAATAAATAACTGGGCATACTGTACTATTATTTAATCCGTCCTAACTGGAAGGAAATGGGATACCTTAGTCAACCAATCCACAATAACCCATATCAAATCGTGACTTCTCAGAGAAATAGGAAACCCTATAATAAAATCCATGGAAATGCTCTCCCATTTCCACATAGGGATCTCTAGTGGCTGAAGCAACCCTAGTGGTCTTCGATGGTCCACCTTCACTAGGTGACAAGTGGTACACTTGAAGATGAACTCTGCAATGTCTTCATCCCACTCCACCAGTACTTCCACCTCATATCTTGGTACATCTTATCCCCACCGGAATGTATTGCAAATCGGCACCCATGTGACTTTATCATCACTGCATGCCTGAGCTCCTCCCCATCTGGGACAACCAGTCTCCCGTTGAAGCGTAAGTCTCCCTCATAACTCACTGAATAAGACTCGGGTCCACCGGCTAAGAGTTGTCTAATCCTCTCCAATTATTATGGATCTCCTGCCTGGGCCTGAACCACCCTCGTCACTATATGTGGTAGGATAGTCATAGATGACATGAATGATCTAGAAACTACATCGTGATGTACCAGTTCCTTCCATTTCACCTTCAATACCTCGACCGTCTCATCCACTGGCCTACGGCTCAACGCATTGGCAACTATGCTAGCCTTTCCCAGGTGATAGTGAATCTCAAACTGAAAATCTTTTACAAACTCAAGCCACCCGCGCTGACGCATATTTAACTCCTTCTGCATAAAAAAGTACTGGAGTGACTTGTGGTCCGTAAACAGGCAAAACTACTCCCCCAACAGCTAATGTCTCCAAATTCGAAGCGCAAACCTGACTGCTGCCAGCTCTAAGTCATGGAGGTGGGGTAATTTTTATCGTGAGGCTTAAGCTTTAGAGAAGCATAAGCTATAGCATGATCCTCCTGATGTAATACTCCCCCAAGACCCTATAAGGATGCGTCAGTATATACAAAGTACTCCACACCTGCTCTAGGAAGTGCTAGTATGGGTGCTGAAGTCAACTGATCCTTCATCTCATTGAGTGCCAACTGACACGCATCATCCCAAATGAAGATTTTTCATTGGACTCGCTATCTTCAAAAATCCCCGAATAAATCATTGGTAATACCCGATTAAACCCAAAAAACTCCATATCTCTATTGGTGTCATGGGTTGTCCCCACTCCCTCACTGCTGACACTTTGCTACGATCCACATATACCCCCTATAAGATACAATGTGTCCCAAAAATTATACCTCCCGCTGCCAAAATTCCTATTTCTCGAATTTTATGTACAGCTCATGCTCCCACAAGGTCTGCAGAACCCTATGTAAGTGCTCAACATGCTCCTCCTTGGTAAGGGAATACATCAGGATATCATCTATGAAGACAATGACAAGCTAATCTAAGAATTCTATGAAAACTCTATTCATCAAGTCCATAAATACTGCTAGGGTATTGGTTAGCCCAAATGGCATATCCTGAAACTCATACGACCCATACCTCGTCAGAAAAGTAGTCTTCAACACATCCTTCTCCCTGATGCATACCTGATGATACCCGGATCTCAAGTCTATCTTTGAGATGTAGCCTACTCCCCTCAGCTGGTCAAATAAGTCATATATGCAAGGCAACGAAAATTTATTCTGTATCGTGACTTTATTAAGCTCCTGATAATCAACACAAAGTCGTAAGGATCCATCCCTCTTCTTCACAAATAGAACTGGAGGACCCCGGGGTGAGGTACTCCTACAGACGAAACCCTATCCCAATAACTGCTCCATCTGATCCCGTAACTCCCTCATTTCCATTAAAGCCATACGGTAAGGCACACGCGCTATATGACGGGTGCCCGGTGTCAAGTCTATCACAAACTCAATCTCCGTGCTCGATAATAGCCTCGGTATGTCTTGGAACACATCAGCCTACTCGCAAACCATTGAAATTGAACTAAGTGTAATCGCTACTACCATAGAGGTATGCTCCTCAATGTAATACAAATGGGTGGACAAGCCTCACTCGGGGCGAGGCATCACCACTATGAACAGCTCTGGGGCCCGGAAGAAATACTGAAGAAATCAATTATATACCTATAAGTGACTAGCCAATCCATGCCAATAATGGCATTATACTCAGACATATCTAGGACTAACATATCTATAGGTAAAATTAGACTCCCAATCTCTATACCCACTCCCCGGCATATAAAGAGAATCAACCACCCACTACCCAACAGGGAATTTACACATGTCACTGTACTCTCTGTCGTGCCTAACAACCCTATGGACCATGAAAAACTAGTGGCTATGAAGGACTGTAATGAACCACTATCAAATAAAATGTTCCCCATAAACCATGGATAGGAAACGTACCCTCAACTGCGGGTGGCACTTCTGCAGCAGCTGCGTGGTGGACGTTATAAATATGTCCATACTGCAACTGTCCCTGCTGAATCAGGGGTGCGGGCAAAGGTGGGACTTGTGCTGCTATGGGTAGGGCGATAGGAAAAATGGGTCTATAGGGCTCCTACTGAGAACCCTGCTATTGAGGAAACTTTCCCTTGTCGGGGCAATCCTATTTCCTATGGCCAGTCTTGCCACAAGAAAAACATTTTCCGCTAAAGTTACCTCCCCTTTGCCCCTGATGGCTGTTGCCACCTCTTACTTGGCCCTAGTGGACCTGCTGCTGTCCTTGCTGGCCCTACTTGTAGGGTCCCTGACCATGCCTGAATCCACCCTCTTTAAATGTCTTAGGAGAATCCCCCAGCTAGGACCTTGCTCACCCTGTCTCTGTTGCTGCTGAGCTACCGGTGCCCCATTGGCACTACCCCCACATGTCTTACTAGCTAGGATCACCTCCTCGCTTGTTCCCCTTGGTATGGAAATGGTGGTCCTGACAATGTAGCAATGCAGCATTAAGTACATCTGCATAGGAATGCAAAGAAAAATTACCCAGAAGATGCTGACGCATCCTCCAGGTTAGGCCATCCATGAACATCCGTATCTTCTTCTCTTCAGAAGGCACCTCACTAGGTACCAAACTAACCAGTCTGGTGAATTCCTCATCATATCCTGCGACTGTATTTTGTCCAATCTCGGTGTGGACTGCACCCAGAAACTCTGAATCGTTATACTGTCCCTCTCCTATAAATTGGTAGTAGACTCCCACCACTATAAGGCTTCCCCTACTATCTTGAAGGTAGCCAGTAACTGTCTCTGAATATTTGTGAACTCAGACATGTGAAGATGACTTTGGATGTCTTTCTTCCATTGGCTCGCGATAATGACGTCAGAACTTCTCGAGAACTATGGAGGATGTGCCTTATGAAAGTCATACCTAACTCTATCCCACATAGTAGGAAACTAAACTGGAACTGGCGCAATAGCCTGAGGGTTGGGCGTGCTCCACCACCGCTAAAGCTGCATTCACCGCCTGAGCAACTATGCTGACAACCTCATCTGCGTTCATTATTCCCTGAGCCTGAGCTGCTGGCCACTCTGGTTGGGCCTGTCTGTCTCGTGTTGCACGTTGAGGAGGCATCTTAGACGCAAACGAATTTTATTAGTCCACGGGTATTATTAAATCTCAAATAATTGAAGACCTAATCACATCAATAAGAGTACACCAGTCCTAAAGACAGGGCTCTATATCAAAGGACGCTAAGCTGAAAGAAAAATAAGCTGTACAGATCCTAAAAGACCCTAAAACCTGATGCTCTGATACCACATGTGACACCCCGACCAATTAAATACCGAATGATTAGTCCTTTATTAAATTTAAAATAGAATGTTTAGTTGGTTCATTCTTAGTATCACCGTCGAAAACATTAAACTTTATTAATCACATAATAAATAATTAAGCTAGTTTTAAACATTTTCCATTTTTAATTATACCCAATTAATCCATTAACAAATTCCAATTATTAAGACACAAATCGAAAACCATACACATGAATAAAATAGACACTAGAGATGAATCCACTACTGAAATAAATAAAACTAGATAAAACATTCCAGTTCAAAGTCTCAAACCATAATCCAATAAATAATACTCAAACCAACGGAAATGAAATACTAACGTAAACTGAGTACAATCTCTTTGGTAAAGTAAAATGAAGGATGGGCGACACAATGCCCTAAATGAAATGTCTTAAGATACTGAATGAAATGATAGAGTCATCTAAATGCAAGGACCTGCAACTCCCACAATTTCTGCAGCTCGTTAAAACAATCCAAGAGTCTAAGTTTGGTAACCCTGTGGCTGGGTACTTGATACAATACATATATATGGCAAAAGAGAGAAGAATAGAAAGAGACGGGTCAGCGCCCGAGTTGTAAAAATATTTGTTTTAGCAAGTATTTAAAATTTGCAATAAAGCAAGTATTATGTGCATGCTAGCTATTTGAACTCTCACATGAGATCCTCACCTCTCATTTATTGTGCGTGCCTAGTGCATTTTCTAATCCACACTAGCTATGTTACCCATCCCTACTAATTGGAAATCACAAAGTCAACAGTAGTATACCTGTAGTATACTAATAGGATACCCGTATCGCCCATACAATACGTTATTAAAATAGTTTATCCTGGATAACCACATTTCATAAACACCGTTCGAATAGTTAATCTTTTACCCACTAAGATTATTTTATTTATCATCATTACCATATTTACTAGTTTGACACAGTTGAATCATTCACAAGTACACACACACACACACACACACATACACACACACACACATACATATATATATATATATAGTCACATCATCCCTAAACATATATATATACTAACCCAGCACCCTTAGTTTAAGACCACTTAGCGCAATGCATACTATGCTATCATGTCCCGGTATATCGCTCACTACATGAAGGACCGTTGGTTCAATCTCTCACGAACCATAAAATTCAAATCACAAATATTGGAGGCAAACATAATCCCCAGCCAAATGGGTCACGAACAAACCTATGCCCCCAATCAACAGTCGAAACTATCCTACATCTGAGATAGAATGTAACCAAGTTTATATGCTTTGGGTACAAGTAAAATATCCCCCCAACGGGAAACACAGGATAAGACTGTCCACTATGAAAAAACCTCCTCCTGATAGCAAGCAGCATAGGTATGCTATACACATAATAATAAACATATAATAGGTACTCTCACATCCTATTAAAACCCATAGGTATTGACCCATCCCGGACATATATTTTCCATACGTAGTATTTTCTCTTTACTACTTATAATATAATTATTTCGATTACTCTCTCTCAAAATTTCCAAGGTTAACTTACCGTTCTAATATTTAAAGTATTATTTCCCAAATACTTCCCAAGAATTTTACACTGTGTTAAATTCATCAAATAATAGTTTTCCTTACTCAAACTAACTGTGTAACTTGATTTGGGCCAAAAATAGAAATTCCAAGATTTTTGAACCTGTCGTTCGAACCATGAGCTACTTATTTGAATGAGGTAACATGTCATTAGAACGAGATATCGCGCGACAAGAGTTCTCGTTCGAACCAGACTCAGTCTCGTTTTAACAAGATTGAGTAGTTTCATCCCCAACGTACACCGACTACATTTTTTCACCATTAAAAAGTCTAAAGCCTCTATTATTCAATCCCAAACACCAAAACAACAAACCAAATTATTATGCTAACATGTTTAGATGATTTCTAGCAATCTATAATCACTAAATCTTTACAATACATCAATTAAATACAAAATCCTCAACTTAAACATTAAAGCCCCAGTTCTTCCAAATTTCAATTCAAGGACCATTAAAACCCAAATTGTTTTCTCAATCACAACATATAATTTCGAGATTCCTATTCTACATGCATAGGGGTTCAATTATTCATCAAAATAACTCTTAATCTATGATTTAAATTCTCCAAATTCATCTAAGTCAATTGTAAATCATATGTTTGATTCCTATGCTAACATGAGCAAAATTATTTCTAATAGGAATCTAGTAATAAACACTTGACTTGATTATGATGATCTGATCCGCTAATGAAATTATTATAGACTTGTACCTCGTCTTTCGATTTATGCCTTGGTGGGATTTGTGGTGTGAGTTCTTGAGTTTTTCACCAACACCTATGGACTTTACTTCTTCCTCTGTGGTTCTCTTTCTCTCTCTCTCTCTCTCTCTCTCTCTCTCTCTCGTCGGCTTAGAAACTGATAGACTCCTTCTCACCCATGTACACTCATCTTTAATTATCTAACTTTCATCCATAATAATTTCCCAAAAATTCAAACAACAAAAAATCCCTACTGGGTTACAGTTAGGCCTAAAAATATTCTGGAGTCCAAATAAAATACCCTAGTAGAGTTTTTTTTACTATCTTGATCCTTCCGGACTCAATGGCGTACTCGAAATGACCATACGATTTACTTAAAAATAATTTACTTTTTTAGTCTATTAAATTAATCCCGACACGACTGACACGCGCGTCCTGACTTAATATACCAATCTGTCGTATTTTGCAATATCGACAATTTATAAAATTTCATAATTCCATATTATGTATTCACACATTAATATTCAATAGTTCTCATCAATAAGTATTAACCCTTGGTGTGCTAGTTAATATTTATTTTAATTCGGATTAATTAATAATTTATTTCTCACATTTTAATTTAATTAATCCAACAACAATAATAAATCCCATGATTATTCAGTATCATAAAATTACGGGGTGTTACACTTAATCCCTTCGATTACGCAAACAATTGGGGTGATCGTCTTTACATCTGGTTCGCCTGATGCAACCTTAGTATGTTAGCGATGTGTGACTCGGATTTTCCCACTAAGGGTTGTTTAAGTGCCACTCGTCCCACTTATTTTTACTAGAATTGCAATTATCGGCCTACACGTAAGGAATTTTTATGTCTAGGGTTTCATACATTGTAGTTTCGGTTCCCCAAAGTAATAATGTGTTGGAAGATTGTGGCCTAAGGACGGGATATTGAAGCCCTCTTTCCAAGAGAGATGTCAATTCACATTCCTTTTGGCAACAAGGGTTATATAGGGTTTTGAAAAACTCATTTTGCTCCTTACTTGAATCAAAGGTACAAAGTATTTTTACATTACTCTCTCTCCCCATATCTCTTCCACTTGAGTTTGTAGATAATTTATTTTTAAACCTTCATCTTTTTTAACTTTATTTTTCTTCATTTTTTTCAAAATACATGTCTTGGATTTATAGAAAGTACTAAGTGAGCTCAAAGAATGAAATTGAGACATTTTTTTACTAAGTAAAAGATTCCAATATCTATTAAGATAAGGTCCCCCCTTAGTGAGGACAACATTTATGACCTCCCCAGTAGTGAACTCACTTTCATGATGGTATGCATAATAGGGATGGCTTATTTCCCACTCTATCCATTGCTCGTAGATGTGTTTTTTTGTGGAATTCAACATATTCATGTAAATGAAAGATTCTTCCAAATTATAATGGCTATAATTTCTATTAATGAGATATATGGTAATAACTTGACCCTGAATCAAATCAGGTTTTGCTATGACCTTATGACTTCTCCTAGGTCTATCACTTACCATTTCCATGCCGAGGACAAGCCTCGCAATTTGGTTACTTGGTTGACCATGTCCCAAAATTTCAGTAATAGAGAGGTTTTCTTTTTTATGGGAAACTTTATAGTGAGAATTATGCATGTCTTGCCATGCACATCGAGGCAGGGTTTCGTGGTAGACTCTTTACCACTTGTTTTGATTTTCTTTTAGTCATAAATTCTCTAGTTATTGATCGGCTTCATTATTTTATCATGAATAATCATTGAATAAGGAGTTTAAGAGATCATGAAGTCAATGTAGCCCACCTAATGAATGTTCACGACCAACAAACTCCTTAAGGAGTAATATTTCACTAGAGATCATCCCACATACTTCTAGATACGAACCAACAGTTGTCCTTGCTAAGGATTTTGTAGTTGTCCTTAGTGTCACAAAAATCGATTACACGGTGGTTAGTGATTTTTTCATCCTAACAGCTACCCATATCTTCAACTCAGTAGGAAGGGGAGTTTACATTGGTGAAGGTTCTTTAACTACCTACATGATCTCCACCGATTCATGAGAGTTTCAATTGATTCAACATCATGAAGAAATTTTCTATGATTTCCTTACCCCTTTTTTTTCATATTAGGAAGCAGATATCTAAGGTTGTCTATAGGAAGAGTTAGAAGAAGAAGACTTGAGATTTTCCCCATTATCCCAACATAAAAAATATATAATAGGTCACCCAATGTGTGTTGTTAATCGCAATGCTGCTAGAGAAAATTTGAAAAACAAGGTTCATCAATCTCTCTATGACCATATGTTTGCCGAAAATCTCCATAGGATTATATTTTTTTATCCCATTCCAAAACACATTGAGTCATACTTTAAGTTGTCTCGGAAAGCTTTAGGTTTAAGACTTGAAGATCAAACTTCGTCATCTTCATCGGAAAAAGATACCCCATGCCATAACCAATGAGAATGGAACTTTAGGATAGCAGTAAAGGGCTTAAAATGACCTAGTTTCACCAACCTTGTTTTAGCATAACTAAAAATTGTATTTTCTTAAATTGGAAATTTGTTCAAACTTAGGTGTGAGTTAGTTTGGACAATTTGAAAAAATATACTATGACATATATTTTTATTATAGAAAACCTATGTTCTTAAAAAATTCATTCTTATGATTGTATGTTAAGTATGAGTGTTCTGGGTTGTGAAGAAACATATACTTTGAGTGTTTACCAAAATTAATTGAAACTTTTTGATGGGAAATACTCATTCGAAATCTTCGGACAAACCCGCGATTTGCCAAGTCCAGGTCCAAAATCTCTATTTTTCCTACAATCTAGATTTTCGTAGGTCCGCTACAACGAAGATTTTCTTCGCTGTAGTATAGCTCCAAAGACACTACAAGATTTGGTGCAAAAAGAATATCATCCCATAAAATGTGATGATTCTATTTTCAGCCATATCTTTAGGCATGTTTGGGAAGCAATCACTTTTTATGTGTAAAAGAATGACTTATAGGTTTTAAGAGCTTGTGTCCACAAGTTTGAAAATGCTTATTTAATTTATCTTCTTCTCCATAACAAAATAAGGTTAATATTTTTAAAAAAGGTTTCATTATTTATTAAGCTAAAGAAATCATATTTTCTTAAGAGAAAAAATCTTCTTTATTATTTTGAGATATCCATTGTTATCATTCTATTTTAAAAATATTAGAAGTTTGATTACTTTATCTCAATGCCTGAACCAAACAAAATGTAATTTTTTTTCTTAAGAAAATTTAAATATTTATGATATGTCAAACACACTTTGAGAAGAATATGCGCGTGCGCTCAAATGAGAAAATTATATATTAAACACCTTTTAACCCAAACAAACCTTAAACATGCAACAATATGTGATTGAATAAGATAATGAACTAAGCAAGAACATTCAAACACATGCAATTGAGGAAAAATCCCCCAAAGGGGTAAAACCATTTATTTTCATTATAATATTGTAACTGTACAATTTTGAATTACAATGAAAATACAAGTGACTAAGAATTACCCTCAGGTGCCGGATTCTGTAGTTAGCGACTGGAAATATCCCTTTCCAGGAGGGCTGCAATGAAGAAGAAGAACGGTCTTCTCCACAAGGGTATGAACATAAAAAATGCGTTCCTGGGTTGCAAAGTGATTCACAAGTGTTTGGAAATTTGTGTGAATAAAAAACTTAGAGTCTTGGCACTCAATAGGTGAAGACTTAGAGTTTTTGTACTCTGAAAATTGAGTATGAAAGTCTTAGAAAACCACATCCCGTAATGGGTTTATAAAGGAAACGTTTAGCCTAGAAAATCTGACCACGATCTGCTGAAGATTATCCCAGGCGGACCGGTCCGGGTCTGAGACGGATCGGTCCGAGGGGGGGCGGATCGGTTCAATTTTTCTTTGGCATTTTTGGTTCTCTATCAATCCGGGGTATACTGGCTTTTAACAAGCATACTGGTCCGAGTCTGAGGCGGACCGGTTCGCAGGTGGATCGGTTCTTTTTCCAGGGCGGACCGGTCCGGGTTTGTCAGACTTTGATTCCTCTTCTTCTTTTGATATTTGGATCCGTTGTTGACTGTATGATTCTTGAATTTCTTCAACTGTGTAACGGCGTACGACATAACAAATTGATAATGGACAAAAATGTCCTTACAAATCTCCCCCTATGTCTATGCCGGTACAGACATAAAAACATCCAAATTATCAAGTATAAAATTGCCTATACAAATCTACCCTTCCATGAACCCAAAACTGAAAAGGTACAATTGAATAAGACTTCATCGTTTGTTCTTCAACTCTTCAGGAATCTTCAACGTATTTCTCATCAGGGTGTGCAATCCACTGTTAATCCATGTAGTACCCTACACACATGAGAAAAAGAAAAATACCAAGTGACGTATCGAGTTCGAAATAAGATAAACATATATACCAATTTATGAGAAAACTCAAACTGTCAATTTTCAAAACTCCCCCATACTTAGATAATACATCCTCCCCCTTTTTATGATGTCCCCAAATAGACAAATGGGAGAAATAAACAAATAAGCAAGTGCGGGGTGTCACTAGGATAAAATCACAACTATTTTTTTGAATTTTTCAAAAAAATTTCAAACAAAATCACACCATGAATAAACACAGGACAACCAAGTCGATGATGACGGAAATGAATGGGTGTGAACAAATTTGATAGGAAAATCAATGCATACAAACATGACATATGTGCACGATGAATATTGGATATTCCTAGAGAATGAACTCAAATGGTTCCTTTGGTGTAAAAGAATGACAATATAAGATATTGACTCAAGCAAATCAACAAATCAAAGCTTAAAGTGATTTTCACACCAATAACGTCCAAAATGATTTTATGCTTTTTCAGGACTTTCAAGGAAGTGGAAACCCGTTTATATTCTCCAAACAAACTCCCTCAGATATCATTTTTAATAGAGGTATTTCTAAATTCTCAAACTTTGGAGAATTGATGGTGAAACCTAAGTGGCCCATATTTGGCATGAATTGCTTGTTATTGCCTTTAAATTTTTTCGGGCTCTTTTAACCTCTTTGGACCTTGGATATTAAAATTCCTCCATTTTGTAGGTCCTTTCTAACAGTGTCTTTTGCGCAAAGGATTGATGATTACCTTTCGCAGCCCCTCCCCGTTATACAAAAACACACAGTCTCACCAAAACGGTTTTTACATGCATTCCAATCTTGTCAAGTTTTATCGCATATTGTACATTGTATAGATAGGATTGAGATGGAAACACTCAAGACAATATGAGATAGATAAGTGCATTAATCAAATATAGCCGTGCATGTGTGCAATAAAGGATATAGGAGTCAAACATGTAGGAAGATATCACTAATTACATCTCAAAGACTCCAAACAATGTAAAGCACATGGATGAAATGATGTAGCCTCTTAAATTTCTATCAGACAGTCACATGGATAAATGGAATGAATTTGTGACTTGGCTAACTTAAATGCTTATCCATAAAAGGAGCAAAAACAGAAATCTTTTTGGATTTTTCAAAAATTTTATCAAAATAAACTCTTTTTGTGCTTTTCTTAAAGTTTTTCTCAAAGGAAAATCTTTTTGTATTTTTTCAAAAGAAATATAAAAAGCAAAAAGAATAAATAAATAGCTGTACAACTAAGCAATGGTACATATAAAACAGACTAGCAATAGGAAGCATATGATATGAACATGAAGAAGCATCCTATTCTAAACATAGACCAACCCCTCAGTCAACTGTGCAAATCCCCAAAGACTTCCTAAGACTCTCAAATCTAAGGGCATCTAAAGGTTTCGTGAAAATGTCGGCTAACTGACGGTCGGTGGGAACAAAACTTAGGGATACAGTGTTCTCCTCAACTAACTGACGAATAAAGTGCTCACGTATCCTGATGTGCTTTGTGCGCAAATGCTGGACGGGATTGCGGGATATGTGAATCGCACTCGTGTTATCACAAGAAATGATCATGGTGTCCTGTGAAATCCCATAATCCTCCAACATTTGCTTCATCCATAAGAGTTGTGTGCAACAACTCCCGGCGGCTATGTACTCAGCCTCCGCAGTGGACAAAGAGATGGAATTTTGCTTCTTGCTCAGCCAGGAGACAAGAGCATAACCAAAATAGAAACACCCACCAGAAGTGCTCCTACAATAATCTACATCCCCGGCCCAATCGGCATCCGAATAAGCGAACAAACGGTCATCGGTATCAAAGGAATACCAAATACCGTATGAAAGAGTCCCACTCACGTATTTAATAATACATTTTAGAGCAAGTAAGTGTGACTCTTTAGGGGACGCCTGATATCGCGCACAAACTCCAATACTAAAGGCTATATCGGGACGACTGGCAGTCAAGTAGAGAAGACTACCTATCATACTCCGATACAAGTTTTGCTCTACGTCCTTGCCTGAAGTTTTCTTACTAAGCTTGGTTGAGGTACTCATAGGTGTACGTGCATGCTTAGCGAAGTCTAAACCAAATTTCTTCACTAGGTCTCTAGAATACTTGGATTGGGATATGAACATCCCATCCTATAGCTTATGAACCTGGAGACCAAGGAAGAATGTAAGCTCACCAACCATGCTCATCTCAAACTCACTTTTCATTTCCTCGTCAAAGTGGTGAGCATGCTCGGAGCATGTGGATCCAAAGACTATGTCGTCCACATAGACATGGGCAACCAAAATAACACCATCATCTCTCCTGACGAACAATATCATATCTACTCCCCCTCTCTTGAAGCCACGAGCTAAGAGATAGGAAGTAAGCCTCTCGTACCAAGAACGGGGTGCTTGCTTCAAACCATACAAGGTTTTCCTCAGATAGTAGACGTGCTCCGGGTGCTGAGGGTCTTCAAACCTTTTTGGTTGTTCCACATAAACCTCCTCCTGTAGAATGCCATTCAGAAAGGCACTCTTGACATCCCTCTGATATAACTTGAAGCGCAGATGACATACGATGGCGAGCAGAAGACAGACGGACTCAAGCCTCGCAACAAGAGCAAATGTCTCCCCAAAGTCTACACCCTCTATCTGTGTGTACCCTTGAGCGACCAACCTAGCCTTATTTCTGATTATGGTACCATTTTCATCCATTTTATTCTTAAAAATCCACCGGGTACCTATCATATTAGTGTCACTAGGTCGGGGGACTAGTTCCCAGACATTATTCTTTTTAAACTAAAGCAACTCATGCTGCATAGCAGATATCCAGTGTTCATCCTTGAGTGCTTCTTTATGGTTATTGGGCTCGACTTTGGACGTGTAGCAAAGATGGCTAACAACGTTCTCTAGCTGAGCACGAGTCTTGACCCCTAGAGTGGGATCGCCAACAATGGCAGACGGGTCATGACTCTTGCGAACCCAAGAAGGTGTGTCCCCTAGCACAAGAGTCGGGTCCACAGAGTGTGAGAGAGGAACAGGTAAATCACTGTTAGAACAATCCTCATCCTCACACTGAAGGTTAGGATCAATAACTGTCAGAGGTTTGTCATCTTGCACGGTGACGTTTGTTGATTACATAACCTTAGAGCTCTTCAGGTTAAAAACCCAGTATGCTCTGCTATTCGATGAATATCCTAGAAATATTCCCTCATCGCTCCGGGAGTCAAACTTTCCTAATTGCTCTCTATCCCGTAGGATGTAGCATTTACTCCCAAAAACACATAAATATGCCAGGTTTGGCTTCTTTCCAGTCCACAACTCATAAGGAGTCTGAAGTGTGTGTGGACGCAAATAAACCCTATTCACCATGTGGCATGCAGTAGACACTGCCTCTGCCCAAAATCTCCTAGAAACTTTACGACCTAGAAGCATAGATCTAGCCATCTCTTGGATCGTTCTATTATTTCTCTCAGCAATCCTATTTTGATGAGGATTTCTCACAGCAGAAAACTCATGTTTAATCCCGAGGCTATCATAGTAAAGGTCTACCTTTGCTTCTGTGAATTCAGTGCCATTGTCACTACGCATCCTGTTAATAGTGACACCGTGTTGATTTTGCAGGACACGGCACTTGGTCGTTAAAAATTCTACAGCATCGGATTTCTCTCTCAGAAAACCAACAATGGAGTACCTGGAGAAATCATCTACCATCACGAGGATGTACCTCTTACCACCTAGACTCTCAGTACGAGTGGGACCCATAGGATCCATGTGAATCAACTCAAGAACACGAGAGGTGGTAATGGAATGCAACTTCCTATGGGGACTACAAATTTGTTTTCCCATCTGACAGGGTCCACAAACGGTCGAAGTTGACTTTCCAAGAGATGGTAAGCCACGTACTAGGTCCTTTTTAGCTAAGCGGTTGAGATCTCTAACGTTCACGTGACCTAGACATTGGTGCCACAGATCCATAGGAGTGATCGTGGCGGTGTTGCAGATAAGTGAGGACGTGGGCTCAGTCCCATAGCAATTATCCTCGGTCGTCACCCCTTGCATCAAAAGTTTACCAGCTTGATTGTAGACTTTACACGCGTCCCGATCAAATTTTACTACAAAGTCAGTGTCGCACAACTGGCTAATGCTGAGAAGGTTTACTTTCAAACCTTTTACGTACAAAACATTTTCTAGCTTAGGGAATCCAGGTTACTCAACAGTACCACGTCCTATAATTCTAGACTTGTGTGACACCCCGCCTAATTAATCCCGGGTGATCAGTCCTAAATCAAGTTAGAACAGGTTTCTCATTTGGTCCATTCTTAGCATCACTGTCGTCTTATTTAATTACTAACCACCTAAGTGAGAAAAGTAGACTGGTGACAATTTTTATCTTTCATTATTTCACAAACACCCATGCGGAAAATAAAACTATATAACGATCACAGATAACTAAATTAATCATTCACAAGTAAAAATAATTGACCGAATAAACCAACGGTCCAAATAATAAATCCCATAAAGATAAGAATAAACTCTCAACAAGTCTAATACAAATAAATGGAAAGTGAGCAACATGCTCGAATACTAATCATGAACTTCTACATTTAAGAATGAAGAATGAGGCGTCTATCAAAACCCCGCAACATCCACACATGCTGCATCAACGGATCCCTGGAATATAGTCAAGGCTGGCGTCCCTGTGGTTGGACACCTAAAAGGTTTTTAAAAGTTTTTATAGCAAGGGTTAGTACCCAAAACATTTGAAAAACATTTAACAAATGATTAACTTGCAGTAATAAATAAATATGCATGCTCTTCATATTTTTAGTTAATATCGCACTCTCTTGAGGACTTCCTTACCGTTCCTCTATTATACCCTACGAATGCTTTAATTAAATTACCTAGTTACTCATCTCATGACTAGATAATTAACAAAGTTCCTTTATACCCACCCTACTCTAATTGAGTATGTAGTGATTTTGATATATAAGTTATTGGTAACATCAACTTAACTAAATCATTTCCCTTTTTATATTCATATAACTTCTACACTTGTTATACCTGTGAAATCACTCACTTTTCATTAATATTCCGTATATAATTAATTATAAAATTATATACTTATAATCATATTCCAGCATTCACAATCATACTGTAATATATATAATAACTTGCAACCTCCCGAGTAAAAATACTCCCGGAATGTAAATTCTATGAAATGCTATCCCACTAGGTATAATCACATAGCCTAGTTATCCCAAGTCAGAATTTTCACACCAACTTGATAAAAATAAATAATTGGAGGCGGTCATATTCCTTCCCTGAAAGTGAGTTGTCCCTCACCCATATAACGGACGCTATGACCTCGGGAATATACTCGCCCTACTCCTCAAGCTAGGGGATTCATCCACTACGCGCAACCTCCCCCTATAGCACTATAGTAACAAATATCTAATCACTGATATTAATTGAGCACACCATATATATATACTAACGCCTCCGTATATATAAATATAAAAGTCCCGGTTACACCGTTCACTAAAATCTGTAACATAAGCCTATTAAAATTATTAAGAGTTTATGGTCCAACTCTAAGTATTAATTAAATTGCACTTTAATTAATTTAGTTATTGTTGGTGTCGCCCCCACCATAAATTTGGACTTACTCCCGTAGCCCAAAATAAATTTACCCGAGTCACATTTCCCGACTCTAATATATTAGCCTCAAACCCTAATTAATCTATCTACAATTAATTAGATTCAAACTCATGTATTTAATTTCTCAATAATTAATTACATAAGGTTTTTATATAAAAATTCCCTCATATATAACCAACTGGCAGAACTGCCAGATTCTGGCGACCGTCGATCGATCGACCCAGACCGTCGATCGATCGATCGAACATGTTTTCGTCTTCTTCGCGAAGACAGGGCAGCCATGGATGAATTTTCTTAAACCCTAATATCTTCTAACGTGAGTTTTAAGCCTTCTTAACCATAGAGTATACTAGAAACCTTATTAGGACAACCCAGAAAGACTACAACAACCATCAATTCGTCCATAAACAACTCATTCATAAATTTTTGGGGAAAAGCCATCTTTTTCCTTAAACACATTTTTACTCCAAATTTCTTCATCAAATTCGTTCTAGTTTATCTGGATATCATTCTAACAGATACACATCAATATTCAAATATCAGATTTTACATAACTCCTCATAATTTCGGCCAAAACAGATTCATGTTTTCTTTAGAATTATCAAAACCCCATGTTTATACCAAGAACCCCAAAACGAATTTTAAATTCATAACAGCACACAAATATGAATTGAAAGACAGTTTTCATGCTGTTGCAAGTTATTCACTGGCCTTAGGTTTCGTAGTGTCTGAATTTGTGATTGATTCCAAGGTTGAAGATGACCTTGTTGGTTCTTTGAGATCCCCAAAATGGCTTTGGCTGCTGCTAGGGTTTCCTAACCCTTTAATTCCTTTCTCTGCTTAAGCTTAGCCAGCCCTTATTTCTTTTTATTAAGTTAATTAATCCATTCCCGTTTTTTGAATTATGGGCCAAGCCCAAGTGACCAAAATGCCCCCGAGTGGGCCCGATTATGTCTAAAAACGTCCCGTGACCCGTTTACTACCCCTGGGTACACTTTTCCGACTATCTCGGCCCATCCGGACTCAACTGTACACTCAGAATTTGCATCCGAATTAATTTATAAAAATACTTATCCCCCACCCAATATAGTCTATACCGACTTCCGGATGTGATAAGTACATATCTCGTCATTAATACTCGAAACGACGAAATTACATTATTACTATACACTCAGTAAATAATTTTCCTTAAATATTAACCATTCAATCCCAGATTAATATTTATATAATATTCTATCATAATTAATTCATTAAATTACAACACACTAGTAATTTAGAATTTCCGAATTAATTAAATTTTAAATGTACCAAAAATACGGGGTGTTACAACTTGCTCCCATCTCCAAATGTGACTCTGCCATCCTGATAATCCTCAAGAGTCGTAAAAAATGAGGCATCACATGTCATATGTCTGGAGCACCCACTATCAAAGTACCACTGTGAGGTATTGTGTGCTTTGAGAGCAACATGAACAACGAAGGCCTTTTTATCTTTCTTAGGTACCCAAGCAGAGATGACCTTTTGTTTGCCTTTGTTGTTGTTGATTTTAGCTGGAATGTGAAAAGCATTCACTAACGGCAAAGACATCCGTCGGAATTCATCCATTAAACTCTGGGACGTGGCAGCTAAGAACTCAACTTGCTCTCTCAGATTAGAAAACTTATCAGTATGACGAGGTGGTGCATTAGTACGTCGTGTCCGACCCATGCTATAGCAAGACTCCCTAAGGTGGCCTTTTCTTTTGCAATAAGTACAAAAGAGCATAGTCAAAGGCGGACCTTGGTTTGCTTTTCTTGGTTGAACTCCCCTTATAGGTTTTTGATGATGACCATAAGGATTAGTAGTAAACTCAAAAACTGGTCCAGGTGCAATTTGAGAGGTGGAGTCACCATCATACCCAATTCCCTTCCTATCACCAAAACCTAAAGCGGGGCCAAGGAGCATCTTTCCCATTTTCCCTGATCTGTCCTCGATTTGTACCTTGACTTCCCGTGCTTTCTCAAGATCATGAGTCAGCTGGGCAACAAAGGCTTCAAGTTTCTTTCGAATCTCCACGGAGGAATGGAGCTCACTAGTAAGACTAGCCACTTGTTTAGTCAAGTCCCCTCTCTCTTTCTCAAAAACACTCTCTCTCTCTCCAAACAAACTCTCTTTCTCGACGCAGGCAGATTCTCTCTCTCTCAGGGCGGTGAAGGTGGAGGACTCTCTTTCTCTTGCCTTCCTTAAATCTTCCTCTAAGTTGGTGATCTTAAGAACTAGCGCTTTGTTACATTTTTTTGGTTTTAAAAGACTCAGAATATAGCTCAGCGTAGGCGCGTTGAATATCATTCTCACTCTCACTTGAGTCATCCTCCCCTTCACTCACATCGATCTCACTATCGAGGTGTCCCTGTGAAGCATCATCCTCATCGTCGTGAAGAGAACTATGAGTGCTCACTTGAATGGCCATGAATGCAGTGAAGTTACACTCATGCGGTGACTCATCTCCTGAATCCACCGTCTCGACCTTACTGTCGTCGCTAAGAGTAGCATTAAGGGCAACTTTCCCTCTCTCTCTATTCAGACGAGTGGCACACTCAAAGGCTCTATGACCCCTACCATCGCACTCAAAGAATCTCTCACTTTCTTTCTTAGGAGGATTTTTGGAATCTTTTTAATTTTTCTTTTCAAACTTATTTTTCTCAAATTTCTTTTTATCTTTAAAATTGCCATTTTTCTTAAATTTGAGAATCCTCTTGAAATTTTTTGCAAAAAGAGCCAAATCATCTAAGTCAAAATCACACTCAGAATCTGACGTGTCAGTCTCTCTCTTTGTAGATGACTCTATCCTCTTTCTAGCCGACCCCTCACTCCTTCTCTCTTGGGCATTAAGTGCAATTCCCTTATCTTTAGATTTAGCAGTTTTAGGGAACATGTCAATTTCATATGTTTGAAAATCTCCTGCAAGTTCTTCCAATTTTAGCATATTTAAATTACCCATAGAATTTAGGACAGTGACTTTAGGGATAAAACGCTTAGGCAAAGAACGGAGAATCTTTTTAACAACTCTATCATTAGGAATATGTTCACCAAGATTAAAGCTAGTATTCACAATGTTAGAAAGTCTAGCATAAAATTCATCAAAGCATTCAGATTCATGCATGGTGATGGTTTCAAATTGAGTTGTCAAATTTTGCAACTTAGACTCTTTCACAACATTAGTTCCTTCATGGGTGAGTTGTAAAACATCTCATGCCTCTTTTGACGTGGTGCACGTCATTATGCGTTTGAACTCATCAGGTGTGACAGACCCAGAAATAACACTTAGACCCTTAGAATTAAAAGATGACCATTTAAATTCTTCTTCAGTCCAAGAAGTGGCAGGTTTCAAGTTGATCACATTATCAATAATCACAGAGGGAGGTGTCCACCCTCTTTCAACCAAAATCCAGACACGTTCATCAATGGCTTTTAATGCAGATCTCATACGGGCTTTCCAATAGGCATAGTTTATCCCGTCAAAAACTGGCATTTTATCATATAACTTCTCCATTTGAACACGCACTTTTTCAAAAATCAATTTTTTTTCAGAAAATTGATATCTTAGAAAATTTTTACGAAAAATTGGAATACGCGATAGATTAGTGTAACCTGCTCTGATACCAATTTGAGAAGAGTATGCGCGTGCGGTCAAATGAGAAAATTATATATTAAACACCTTTTAAACCAAACAAACCTTAAAGATGCAACAATATGTGATTGAATAAGATAATGAACTAAGCAAGAACATTCAAACACATGCAATTGAGGAAAAATCCCCCAAAGGGGCAAAACCATTTATTTTCATTATAATATTGTAATTGTACAATTTCCGATTACAATGAAAATAGAAGTGACTAAGAATTACCCTCAGGTGTCGGATTCTGTACTCGGCGGCTGGAAATATCCCTTTCTAGGAGGGCTGCAGTGAAGAAGAAGAACGGTCTTCTCCACAAGGGTATGAGCAGCAAAAATGCGTTCCTGGGTTGCAAAGTGATTCACAAGTGTTTGGAAATTTGTGTGAATCAAAAACCTAGAGTCTTGGTACTCAATAGGTGAAGACTTAGAGTTTTTGTACTTTGAAAATCGTGTATGAAAGTCTTAGAAAACCACTTCCCGTAGTGGGTTTATAAAGGAAACGTTTAACCTAGAGAATCTTACCACCATCTGCTGAAGATTATCCCAGGCGGACTGGTCGAGGTCTGAGCAGATCGGTCCAAGGGGGGTGGATCGGTTCATTTTTTATTTGGCATTTTTGGTTCTCTATCGATCTGGGGTATACTGTCTTTCAACAAGCGGACCAGTCCAGGTCTGAGGCGGACCGGTTCGCAGGAGGATCGGTTCTTTTTCCAGGGCGGACCGGTCCGGATTTGTCAGACTTTGATTCCTCTTCTTCTTTTGATATTTGGATCCGTTGTTGACTGTATGATTCTTGAATTTCTTCAACTGTGTAATGGCGTACGACATAACAAATTGATAATGGACAAAAATGTCCTTACACACTTTGTAGGTTTATTTTAAGTAGAAAAACACTTTAAAACTTACCCCATCCTTTACGACATCCTAAGAAGTTATATCTACGTTAGTGGGTTTTCAATTGTTCCTTTCGAATAAAAAAATTTTCTTCAACTTTAAAGAAGATTTTAAGATTCAGTGCGAACATGACATTATAAATGAAAGTTGAGACATACAACGTGGCAAGTGGTCGGAGGGTGATATATAATATATCTTCCACATAGAAAGTGAAAAAATTATCTTATGGAGGTTGTGAATTACTGAGTCTAGGATAGGTTCAAGATTTTAAGTCATTCATCCCTTTTGTGAAACTTTACCTATATAGTGGAAGGTGTCGGTTTGGCCGAAGGTTTTTCCCATAACCATTTTCCCTCATTTAAATCATCATTCCAGGTGCATGATTTATAATTTTGCATTCAAGTTTATCTTATATGTTTCACTTAGATGCTAGTATTAACTTTTTACCTAACTTGGATTAAGGACAAGCATTACCTTCAGTTTGGTAATAATTTTTAATTTTAGTAGTCCCTCTTTACACGCACATTCTTTCAATTAGTATCAGAGCTAAACCTTATTTAGATTAGGTTTAATCACATATAGGTAGATCTTGAATGTGTAGAAATGGCTTTTTGGTTTGAGATTTAATAAGATTTGTCAAATAATACCTCCAATACTACTTATCCCAGACTTCATTCTCAGTTAAACTTTACATGTTGTACATCACGTGAAAATGAATACGAATCTAGTGAGGATGATAATGATGATGTTGAGTTCTTGACTCTTTAATCTAAAGATGATAAATTGTATGAAATATCTTTGAAACTTTTTTAAAAAGAATAATTTATTCTCCTCTAAACTTAGAGAATATAAAAAGGAGAAGAATAATTTACATCTTAAGAATTGTATGATTGATCAACTTCAAGTTGACCGTGATCACTTGTGCGAGATTATTAAGTTGTTTTGGAAAGAACCTCAAAGATTTTATTGTAGTTGAACAAATTCTTTAAAAGAAGAAATAGTAGCTCTTCGAAAAAAGGACAAAACTCTCGAAAGATAAAATATAGAGTTTTGCAATGAGCTTGCACTTTTAAAAGATGAAAATGATTTTTTGTGAATTTTGGAGGCTCAAGGTCCTATCCTCTTTGAAAATCTAAAAAGTGTTCATGCTTCATTTTTCTATCTTTTAGACTTTTTGGATTTGTTAAAAGATAAGAAAATTGTTTCAAAAGAAGAGTATGGAAATTTTATCAATTTTGAAGGAGAAAGAAAATGTTTTTATACATCACATGAAAAATTAAAAATGGATCTTAAGTTGTGTGAAGATTTCAAAATTGTTTTTGAAAAGAAAGTTGAAAGTCTTGAAAATGATTTGATCTCGAACAAAAATGTGAAAGTAAATCTTGCGACGAGATCACCAAAAGTAGGGGATATTATTTTTATGCTAACCCAAAGAGGAAACAATAAAAGAGGGTTAGGTTTTGAGAAGTTTAATAATTTGGCTTCCATATGTGTAATAATTTTTATAATGTCTTCTTCCCAAAATAAAACAATAAATAATGAAAAACTTCCTTTGGAAACTCAAGATAAAAAGAAAAATGTTGTAAACAATTTTGAAAGTAAAGATAAACTTGATAATCCGAAGTTTGATATTAAAAATCATGGGATTAATTACAAAAGACCTATAAAGATTTTTTTTTTGTTCTTATTTTTAGAAGAAAGGTCACAACAAAGACTTTAGTTACAACTTTATGAAAGTTCAACATTTTAAATGGGTTGTTTGCAAGACAAAAACCCAACTGACAAGATCAAAACAATTTAAATGTGATCGCTGTAAAACAATTGGTCATTTGAGGATTTTTTTTTACTCAAACCAAACTGACCATTGATCCATGGTAAAAATTTTGTGGGGAGCACCAAAGTTTAAAGATTTTAAGATTGTTGAAATTTTTTACCTAAACCTTTTAAAAGAAAATTTTGGTCTAAAAAGCATCAAAATAGTTTTGATCAAGTTGGTCAAGGAAAGAGAGGCAAAAAAAATAAAAAAAATGCCCAATTTCGCATTTGAACCCGAGTCTCCTCGTGTGAGTCAAATATAGGTTAGGGAGTACATTTCTGATGGAATTAAAATTGATACTAAAAATAATTCAAAATTGCTTCCCTCCACCTCAAAAAAATAGATATTGTTTATAAACTTTATTAGCATTTCACTTCACATATCTTATGCTAGGCTAAGTACTTTTATTTCATATGTGCGTTTATTTATCATGTTTGTCATTCTTGATAACACATATGTGATTTATTTGTCTTCTTGATTTTTTCTTGGTTTATATCTTGAATGAGTTGAGTTTTTTTTAGAACACATTGTTTTGGTTAACCAAAATTATGTTTAGGATTCTCACATCTAATTGATCTTTTATTTGATCCATTTATGTTATATTCTTAGTTATATTAATTTTTTTTTTTATTTTACCTTGGATATATATTCTTTGCATGTGATTATTATCCTTGTATTTTACCTAGTCTTGCACTTATGACTTACATGGTCTCTTAACGTTAACCTTGCATTTCTTTAGATTCATTAACTTTGTATTTAATTAGTTATTCCCTTGGTAATTTAAGCTTATTGGAACATGATTAGGTTTATGTGATTCGTGAGATGAATTCGATTTTCTTTTAGGTCTTATAAACATTGAGAAAATTTATACCTTGAGAATACATTATCATATCTTGTTGTACTTTACATTGTACTACACATTGAGTTTATGCCACTTTATGAGTAATGCCATAGATTTTAGATATTCTTCAAAGTGTTCAAATCTTCAAAAGACTTTTGAAAGAGTGTCTAAATATTATATGCGTATGGGAAGATTCCCATTAGTAATTTGGAGAATATTGAAAAACAAATATTACATGCGTATGGTTAGGGCTACAAATTTGATTGGATGATACTACCATTGAAAATTTGAAATAGTATCCCATCTTTATGCTTGAGTGAAAGACACCACATGAAAAAGAATTTGACCATATAAATGTTTCAAAAATATTCATCTATCGAAAATTGGGTAACAACAAAGATATAAGACAAAAGGTTTTGACCAATTGCCAATTGAGGGGGAAAAAGTGGTAGTTGAAAATGATCTTAAATTGGGTATTGGACATTTCACTCTAGTTGAAACTTTATATTATTTGTTTTATGATTCATTATCTTATTTGAACTTGATCTTGGACCTTTTTGTCAATGGTGTTTGTTGATGCAAAAAACTGAACCGAATCCCATTTTTATGATCACAGATAAATAGATGAATGCAATCCAATCAAGCACATAAGAGACAAAGATTTTTAAAGTGGTTCGGCTATGAATAAAGCCTACGTCCACTGTTATTTTATTCCCTGGGGTTTACAATAGCACCATAGGGTGTAGAGAGAGAAAGGATGTGTATCTTGTGTATGGGGTTTCTAGGTTTCCCCCGATCTCCCCCCTTTGGCTAAGGGGATATATGTATTTATAGTGATGGGAGATAAATAGATTCATTGTATGTAGACATCTATGTCTACATTCAACGAATCTAATTGTTGAATTGCTTGGTATGCTATGTGTTGTCATCTATTAATACAGTATAAATGTACATTAAGGCTCATTAAATGCGCTGTCATCTTCATTAATGCACATTAAATGCATAGTTATCCTTTGATCTTCCTGGTTGGTATGCCGACCAACTCTCCTCGGGTGCCGACTAAATCTCCTCGGGTGCTGACCAACTCTCCTCGGGGGCCGACCAACTCTCCTCGGGTGCCGACTAATTCTCCTCGGGTACTGACCAACTCTCCCCGGGTGCCGAATATTGCCACGTAGGATAACATGTGTCCTTTTCTGATTGGTCCTCGTAGATGGAGAATTTTTGCATTAACAGAATCCCCCAATGCTCCATGCTTGATGGTTTACTTGAAAGGATGGAGTATTTATTCTGCAGTGTTGCTCGGTGCTCGTGAAATTCTTGATCTACCTTCTTGATTTGTTCAACATAAAGTGCATTATCTCCTAGATGACATATGATGCAGGTTGATCGATGGTTGCTAATATTTCTTTTGAGGAACTCCGTGTGCTATGTATCACCCCTGGGAATTTGGATGCAGCCATACCATTGTATACAGCTTGTAGCTTGTCATAATCTTCAAGTATGTTGATTAGTTTGCTAGCCGACCAACTGCCTCCTGTGCCGAGCAACTGAGTGCTAACTTCACGTGCTTGATTCTTCTGATTTATGATCCTCTGAATACTTTGTCGAGTAACATACTAGATTTTGAACCCAATTCTTCAATCTGATTAGTACCAAGCCGGTGGTGGACTTTGAAATATTTTCATACAACTTCTTCTTCAATGTTGGTCGGGACAGTAGTAGTAAAGATCTCAGTGGTGTAGATGCTAAATTTGACTTCTGAACTTCATTAGTATGTGCATAATAACTCCCGAATATGCATCCTGAAATTCTGAATGCACTTCCTAAACTTCTGAATACGCCTCCCGAACTTCAACATACCTCCTGAACTTCAATATACCTCCTGAACTTCAATAGCCTCCTGAACTAATTCTCGAGCAAGAAAAACAACGTCTGAATGATAATTAGTTGGGGCCCCGACTATGCGAGTTTATGGAGTTGAATTTGATGCTCGACTGCATGATGTTATAAGAATGTGCCACCGAATGAACAAATATATCTGTAATAGAAGCCCCCAAGTGTGGAATGTGAAGTTTGAATGCTTTTTCCTTGATCTCTTTCACATACTCATACTTTGTTTAGATAAAATGTTTCCGACCAACTGTAGTTGACAGCTTCTTATTTCCGACCAACCTAAGCTGACATTTTTGGGAATAGATTTACTTCCCAACCAACCTTAGTGGGCATTTTTGGGAATAGATTTACATCCTAACCAACCTTAGTTGGCATTTTTAGGAATAGATTTACTTCCGAACCAACCTTAGTTGGCATTTTTAGGAATAGATTTACTTCCTAACCAACCTTAGTTGGCATTTGGCATTTTTAGGAATAGATTTACTTCTTAACCAACCTTAGTTGGCATTTTTAGGAATAGATTTACTTCCTAACCAACCTTAGTTGGCATTTTTAGGAATAGATTTACTACCCAACCAACCTTAGTTGGCATTTTTTAGAATATATTTTTGATAATAAATGATAGAGACTTCCTCGGAGCTGACCAACAGATTGTTGGGAATAGAATAAGATATAATAAATGCTGTAGACCTCCTCGGCGCTGACCAACAGATTGTTGGGAATAAAATATAATAAATGCTGGAGACCTCCTCGGCGCTGACCAACAGATTGTTGGGAATAGAATAAGATATAATAAATGCTGGAGACCTCCTCGGCGCTGACCAACAGATTGTTGGGAATAAAATATAATAAATGCTGGAGACCTCCTCGGCGCTGACCAATAGATTGTTGGGAATAAAATATAATAAATGCTGGAGATCTCCTCGGAGCTGAATATGATAATAAGTATCTCGCCGAGTTCCATGTTGAGATGAATATAGAATATGAATCCCAAGGGATATATAGAATAATTTGTGCTTGAGCCGATATCTGGGCCTGAATATAAATAAGAATTGCCCTGACCAACTATCCGTTGGGGGTGAAATATAATAACTGTTGTAGCTTTTCCTCGGAGCTGAATATATATATAGAGAAAAAAAATTTCGAGCTCCATGCTGAGATAAATATAAAATATGAATCCGAACGGATATATAGAATAATTCGTGCTTGGGCATAAATCAAAGCAATAATAAAATATATAGTTCCTTGCTGAGGTGAAATTTCATAATGCTGAGCAATGATAATAGTTTCCAGATTGTTTCCGAGCATTCGTCGGCGTTGAATCTTGTACCTGTAAAAATTACTATCCTGCTCTACCATTTGTGTAGGCTGAATTGATTAGTTGTGAGAATAATTTAATCATTCAATAAATATATGATAGGTATATGTTTGAGAAATAAAAATATTAATTTCAAAAAATGAAATAATATATGTAGGCTGATATGTCGAGGCAAAATTGCCTGATGTCGAGCAATACTACTTTTTAGAGGTTTACGAGAGCTTTCATCGGGATTGAATCTCGTCCCTATGAAATTTTAATAAGCTTCCCGAGCACCTGTCGAGACTAGAGAAAATAATTATTATCACGAGAATAATTATTCAGCCAAACTATATGTGATGTGTATCAGCATAAAATAATAAAAATTTCAAAATATGAAATAATATTTTTGTGCCAAATGTGTGTGAGGTGGGCAAATTTTTATCAGATATGCATCATAAATAAGACGTAGAGTTTTTTGTAAAGTTATTTAATATCCAACAACTAATCAGGTATAAGTTACTATTTGAAAATTATTTATCACTTGGTTTTAAAAATATTTTTAGGGTGATCACAAGTTAAAAAAAGACTTAAGCCCCCTGTTTGTCCCCGAGATGAACTCGTGTTTAAAGAAATATCTGGGGTGCTTCGCATTTTTTAATACCCCAACATTCTACTGCTGCCGACAAACGGCATGGATGTTGCCGACCAACATTTAAGGATATCTCAAGTTATAGAATATATGGTGCCGACCAAGAAGCAAATGGTCCTGACCAGCTGAGCAATTTCGCCGATCAACAAAAATGGTGCATTGACAGCATCGAACAACATTAGATGTCACCGACCAAAAAATGGATGGTTGGATAGTTGCCGACCAGTAAATTTAACCCTCCGAACAAGACAGAGATGTCGCCGATCAAGAAGTAGATGATCGTCGACCTGCAATTGGTTCCACCGAGCTACAATATGGGGCTCCGACCAATAATAAGATACCTCGTAGTTGGATAAAATTATTTCAACATTGCTGATGGATCTTGACATCTTATCTCTGACAAACAAAAATGGTCTGGTTAAGCTTCTCTTTAATAAAATATGGCCCAAGATGATGCCGACCAACAATATAGATGGCTGACCAGAATATCTTGAATCCTTAGATCTGAAAAATAACATTCGATGTAAAATTTAAGCATTAATAATATTAATTAAATGAATAATTATCTAATCCACTATATCGTGTGATTCCGATAAAGAAACCATGTGATGTGATTAACGAGGGGCCAACATATCAAATTTGTGCCCAGAGTCTTGATATGGTCATGATTTGTTTTACTGATCCTCTTTTACAAGAGGTGGGTAATGATTTTTCAGGTGAGAGAAAATTATTTTTTATATTGATCCTTTCCTATTCCCTATTTGGAGAGATAAAAATATGTTGAATGATCGAAGTTATTACCAAATTTATATCAAAAATCAGTCAATGAGACTTTATTGACATAGATGGAAGATGAAACAAATTAAGTATATAGTTCATAAAAATGAATGCAAAGAGGCTCAAACTTGAAGAGAGAGAAAATAGATTTGGGTCATGATTTCCACGAGAAAACTTTTTATTGTCTTTAACCTTTTCACATTCTCTGATTAAAAATATGATGGGAATTTGAATAGACATCAAAGATCTTACAAAGTTCATAATGAAAATTATCAAATCTTACCACCGTCATATATATTGGTATATGTAATCATTTAAAATATTTATTCCATGATATAAAATTGAAACTTGAGAATCAAGCAAAAAGTTGTGATTTATGAAATCCATTATTTTTCAGATTTCTAAATAAGAATTAATCTAACAGTTATGATTTTAAAATCATGATATGCAATATTTTGCAGATAAAAATTAAACAATTAATTTATGTATATAAACATAAAAATCATGATTGAATCAAAATATGTATGTATAATATATAATTGATTATACATAGAGAAAATAAAAAAAAAATTAGCTTTTGATGGAGAACAATGCTTGTAACACGTTCCCACAGACGACGCCAATCTGTTGATACAAAAAACTGGACTGAATCCCATTTTTATGATCACAGATAAATAGATGAAAGCAATCCAATCAAGCACATAAGAGACAAAGATTTTTAAAGTGGTTCGGCTATGAATAAAGCCTACGTCCACCGTTATTTTATTCCCAGGGGTTTACAATAGCACCATAGGGTGTAGAGAGAGAAAGGATGTGTATCTTGTGTATGGGGTTTCTAGGTTTCCCCCGATCTCCCCCTTTTTGGCTAAGGGGATACATGTATTTATAGTGATGGGAGATAAAGAGGTTCATTGTATGTAGACATTTATGTCTGCATTCAACGAATCTAACTGTTGAATTGCTTGGTATGCTATGTGTTATCATCTATTAATACAGTATAAATGTACATTAAGGCTCATTAAATGCGCTGTCATATTCATTAATGCACATTAAATGCATAGTTATCCTTTGATCTTCCTGGTTGGTATGCCGACCAACTCTCCTCGGGTGCCGACCAACTCTCCTCGGGGGCCGACCAACTCTCCTCGGGTACTGACCAACTCTCCTCGGGTGCCGAATATTGCCACGTAGGATGACATGTGTCCTTTTCTGATTGGTCCTCGTAGATGGAGATATTTTGCGTTAACAGTGTTCATATTAATTTTGTTTTTCACAATCAAGATATGATATGGTGTTCTTGGTTAAATCTCTCATCATGTTATTAGACTTTCATGGGTACTATTCACCTGATTATGAACATTAGATATACTAATCGAATTTTTGGTTAGTGTGATAACATCGCGTATTATTTTACTTATAAAAAATGGGTCTTGGTGTTGTTCTCTTATTGCATAAATGTCAATTATGCTACGTAAAACCTTTTATTTGAGATAAGTTGCTAGAAGATAAATTTGTATAATTTTTTTTTTCATCTTATCCTCTTTCCCCATGTAGTCTATCTTTTAAGTTTCTTAAAAATATTTATTTGAAAATCCATTGTTGGGGATATCACCTTTGTTGCGTGATTATTGTTTTTGTTACATCCTTTCTTTTATATAGTCTTAATTGACTTTAGACTCTATGTCTCTTATTCATGTTCTTAGAGTATGTTTTGTCATCCCTGACTTTGATATTGCTAGTGTTTTGTCACCATTAACTTTGATATTGTTACGAAATTTCCATATATGTTGACAACATAAGTTCTTACATTAGGAAAAAAATCTTACATTATCCAGGTGTTTTTATATTCACTTGTGTTGATTTCATTTGAGAGGATGATAGATTAAAATGCTTTATATCTTAGTATATCTTATATCCTCCTTGGTTATTATCCATGTTATCAACTTTGCTTCGCTATTAGATTTTGTGTACCTATTTCTTAGTTACTTACCTTGTCACATCTTTTGGGGTATACAAAATGTGTTTGAATATGTTGAGTTTTAATAATGATCTACAAATTGATTTTCATAAATATCATGTATATCCAATCCTCATGTCTCAGTTGTACTTACCTTGTGTTTAGTACATTGTGAGTATTCTCTTATAAAAAACTGATGATGATTTTTCCATACTTGTCTTTCTATGTCATTATTGTTCTATTACGATTCTATATCTTATATCATATGATTCATAACCCATATTTATCCATGCGCTTATTATGCTAACTTAGCATGTTTTTCATACCATTAAACTCATTTTCTTTAATCATCTCATATATCTATGTTGCTTGTGTCCTCATTAATGTATTTCTTGGTCAAATCATCTTTCTTAAGCAAGTATGAAATTTCATAAAAGAGGAGAAGGCTTGGCTAAGAAATAATTAATCTGCTACAAAATAAATTTAGAAATAAAAAAGGAAGAGAGGAAATTTGTTACTTTATATAATGCAATATTTATATTGAAAAGAGTTTAATATGTGATAAGTAGATTGCCGGAATTTTGGTGACATATATATTTGGCCATACTTTTGATTGAGTTATATTGATGCCTTATATATATTTTTATCATATGATCATATCCTATCTTAACTTCTATCTCAACTCAACTACATAATCTGATCTATTAATTTCAATCTTTAGATTATCTTTAATTAAGTCAATTCTCTAAAAACTTATTCGTTATGTTCTTAATAATGCTAGTTATTTATTATTTTGTCCTTGCCTTTGTCTATTATGTGACAGAAAGGGGGAGAATTATTTTCCTCCCTATGAAAGGAATACGAACAATAACTTTCCTTCCTAGGAGGAATATTTCCTTCGAAATAAATTTCTTTGGGGAGAGACTTACGTGAGGGAGTGAAAATTTCATAAGGGAAAGGCAGGATGATCAAGACAAAGTATCATTATATGATATTATACTTTGTGATTTTATACTTTGTTTGTTTATTTTTATTTGACAAATACTTTCAAACTTACCTCGACCTTTAGGACATACTAGGAAGTTAGATCTACATTAGTGGATTTTCACTTGTTCCTTTCGAATAATAAGTTTTCTTCAACTTTAAAGAAGATTTTAAGATTTATTGCAAATGCGATAATATAAATGGAAGTTAACACATGCGACGTGGCAAGCGATCGAAGGGAGAATTGTGCTATCTCCTCCACATAGAAGGTGGAAAAATTATCTCATGGAGGTTGTGAATTACTGAGTCTAGGAGTGGTTCAAGTTTTAATCCATTTATCCATTTTGTAAAACTTTACCTATATAGTGGAAGGTGTCGGTTTGACCGGAGTTTTTTCGTGCAATACTTTTTCCTTCCATCAAATCCTCATTCTAGGTGAATGATTTATAACTTCGTATGCTATTTTATCTTATATGCTTCACTTAGATGCTAGGATTAACTTTTCTCTAACTTGGATTAAAGACAAGCATTACCTTCATTTTGGTAATAATTTTTAATTTGTGTAGTCCCTCTGTACACGCACATTATTTCAATTGGTATCATACATACACCTTATTTCGATTAGGTTTAATCACCTAGAGGTAGATCTTGTAAGTGTATAAATGGATTTTTAGTTTGATATTTTTTATGATTTGTTAAATAGTACCTCTAATACTTCTTATCCCGAATTTCATTCTCAATCCAACTTTACATGTCGTACTTCATCTCAAAATGAATATGAATCTAGTGAGGATGATAACGATGATGTTGAGTTCTTGACTCCTAAATCTAAATATGATAAATTGTATGAAAAGTCTTTGAAATTTTTTAAAGTGAATACTTTATTGTCCTCTAAACTTAAATAATATAAAAAGGAGAAGAATGATTTACAACTTAAGGCATATGTGGTTGATCAACTTCAAGTTGACCATGATAAGACCTGTGATATGATTAAGATGTTAATGAAAGAGAAAAGTTAGATTTTTTCAATGACCTTACACATTTAAAAGACGAAAATGATTTTTTGTGCATTTTGGAAGCTCAAGGTCCTATCCTCTTCGAAAAACTTAAAAGTGTTGATGTTTCTTTTTTTGATCTTTTAAACTTTTGGGATGTGTTAAAAGATAAGAACATTATTTCACAAGAAGAGGATGGAAATTCTATCAATTTTGAAGAAGAAAGAAAATGTTTTTATACATCTCTTGAAAAATAAAAAATGCATCTTAATTTGTGTGAGGATTTCAAAATCGTTTTGAAAAAGAAAGTTGAAAGTCTTCAAAATAGTTTGATCTTGAACGAAAATTTGAAAGTACTTCATGCGATAGGATCACAAAAGGTTGGGGATATTATTTTGGCACTAACCCTAAGAGGAAATGATAAAAGTGGGTTAGGTTTTGACATGTTTAATAATTTAGCTTCCACATGTGAAGGAATTATTATAAAGTTTTCTTCTCAAAATAAAACAAAAAAAATGAAAATTTTCCTTTGAAAACTCAAGATAAAAGGAAAAATGCTGTAAACAATTTATAAAAGAAAGATAAACTTGTTCATCCCAGGCTTGATAAAAAAAATCACGTGGTTGACTACAAAAGACCTAAAATGATTTTTTTTTGTTCTCATTTCTATACGAAATGTCACAACAAATATTTTTATTACAAGTTTATGAAAGTTCAACATTTTGAAAAGGTTGTTTCCAAGATCAAAACCTAAGTGAATAGACCAAAACCATTTAAATGTAATCATTGTGATAAAGTTGGCCATTTGAGGATTTTTTTTACTCTAACCAAACATACCATTGAGCCATGGTAAGAATTTTGTGGGGAACTGATAAGCATGAAAAAGTGTTATATTTATACCCTGAATAAAAGGTTTTTAATTGCTAGTTCTCAGTAAAATTGGACTTATGTTGATATTTGTTTATTTTGTAGGTCAATATGCATTTGCGGTGTCAAAGAAGCTTAATTTGAGGAAATTTCTATAAATAAGTGGTCAAGTACATCAAATGCGGTAGTGATGCAGTTAAAAGTGGTTAAACCCAATTCGTGTACCAATTACCCTGTCCTCTAATCGAGCCCATCCCTCCCTCTCCTGAGACTCATGTGAGTTTAGTTGTACTTTTATATTTAGTTGCGTTTTTGTATAATTTTTTAGGATTTTTATATTTTATTTGTTTGCCTATAGTTGTAAATATTAGGGTCCATGTATTTTTAATCTAAGTTTGCGCTTTTTATATTTTTATGTATATATAATAGGTGTGCGTATTTATTAGATATTCAATAGTTTTATCTTTTTTATTTTTTTAATTAGTTTATTTTTTATTTTTATTAAAGCCTTTTATTAATTTGTAGGTTAGAAATTTAATTTTTAGAATTAATAATTTTTTTAGTTTTATTAATTTTTATTTTTAGTTGAGTCTTAAATGTTAGATAGTTTAATTTTAAATTTATAGAGGTACAAAGTCAACACACACACACACACACACACACACTCATACACCCAAACAACCCTATCACAGACACCCTACACTTCCATACACCCCACAACACCCAATCCCATCATCCACTATTCACCATCTGCCTACACCAAACCCACACTCTCTCTTCCCCCATAACCAAACCAACCTCCACCTCCATTAAAACAACCTTGACCATTAACTCACCTGGCCACCTCACTCAACATCTTCACATGCCCAAACTTCAAAACCCTTAACCCAAACCACAACCCATACTCGCCGAAATACTCGGACCTACACCGGAGAAAAAGACGAACCCATATCCAGCCTTATCTCCAACCGCTGGCCTCAAACCTCCGTCTTGTCAACCTGTCATCGGAGACCCATCTCCCAACCTCCGGTCAAGAATCTCCCAACCTCTGGCCAAGAACCCATCTCAACCCAAAAATCGACCCTCTAATACTCGAGCACAATATACCCATAACCCGGGTAGCAAACACAATCCAACAATCCAGATTGATTCTCAACCAATCCCGGGACCTATCCTAATTTCCAGTCTATCTCCAGTACCCGAGTCCGACACATTAAACAACTATATCATCTCATACTTTAAACCCACCAAAACCGGAACCCAATTCGACATGTCTCCAAACTCGAGATTACCAAGCATAGCTACCCTAAACCTACCTACCCCTCTGACACTTCTGTCCCAAATCTTTCCCATTTCGACAAATATCAAATACCTCAGAAACCCAAATTTCTACATATTATCCATTGATAAAACTCGCTTGTTACCTTTTACCCCATTTTCCCTAAACTACACTCATCCATTACATCTTCCCACTTTAACCATAGCCCCATGTAATCCCTTATAAAAGAAGACTTCATTTCAGAAACGGGGATCCAACAGTGCAAGAATGGGGAGAGAGTAGTGTATTTTATAGTTTAGGAGCTCCATTTTGGGTGCTCAATTTTTTGTTCTTTTTTTATGTAGTGACTTAAATCTGTGAGGTAGATTAAATTTCAAGATAAAAACTGTGAGTTGAGTGACATTATTTTTTGTGTTGTAAAACTCAAATTTGTGGGTTATTAATCATGTCAAAGCTTGAGTTTGCAACGAAAATTTAAGGAGACTTGGTTTTTATTTTGTTCTCTCTAGTTTATTTACTGAATGCCTCTTATTGTGTCATTGTTACATTTTATATATAATAATACCAAAATGAGAGGCTAAATACTCCATTCAAGGGGTGAGATGGAATCCTTAACTTCATTTTTTTTATTTTTGGTCTGTTTATTTATTTTGCCCCTTTGAATATTAATATTAAAATTTTAAAATTTATATTTACGCCTCGAGAGAGGGTGAATTATTTTCAAGAGAAAATCGTGAATCCAGATTATAATATTTACTTATTAATTACATTAGAGATATGAAATTTTTAAATAATATTATAGTTTGAATCTCTCTACTCTAGAAAAGTAATTTTTAATGATTTAAAATACTTTTAGTGATTTTTTTCTGGCGGGTGATTTATTAGAAAATGTTTAAATCTATCTTTGTGAGTATGTGAAATTTAAATATTAATCTTCTAAAAGGAATATATGTAACCTTACATTTGCAACGAGAGTTGATTTGTTAATTTATATATATATTGGGGTATTTCAAATAGACAAACGACTTAATGAAAATAAATAGGTTAAGTGCTGAATTTTTATCCCTTGAATTATCTCATAAATGTTTTCTCCTTATATTTAGCTCACTTTATCATTTTATTTATTTATTAGTTTAGTTTTAATTTTAGTTCATAATTCGTAGTATAAATATCCCTTCAAAATTGTTTTAAAAAATTCGTACTTAGTCTTCACTTTGCTCTTGTCCATATTAAAAAGTGCGGATTGGCCCTTTACTTATTATCTTTAATAACCTCATATATTTATGTTCATTGTGTCCTTGTTAATGCATTTCTTGGTCACATCATCTTTCCTAAGAAAATATGAAATTTCATAAAAGAGGAGAAGACTTGACAAAGAGACAATTAATTTGTGACAAAATAAAGTTAGCAATAAGAAGGGAAGAGAGAAAATTTGTTACTTTATATAATGCTAGAGTCGTATTGGGGAGAGTTTAATATGTGATAAATAGATAGTCCGAATTTTGGTGACATATATATTTGTCCACGCTTTTGATTGACTCATCTTGACGCCTTATATATATTTCTATCATATGATCATATCCTGGATTAACTTCTATCTCAACTACATAATATGATATATTAATTTCAATCTTTAGACTCTATTTAATTAAGTTAATTCTCTGAAAAATTATTCATTATGTTCTTAGTGATGCTAGTTATTGATTATATTGTCCTTGCCTTTGTCCCTTCTATGACAAAAAGGGGGATAATTAGTTTCCTTCCTATGAAAGGAATGTGGACAATAACTTTCCTTCCTCTGGGGAATATTTCCTTCGAAATAATTTTCTTCGGGGAAAGACTTACGCAAGGGAGATAAAGTTCCTTAAGGGAGAGATAGGATGATCAAAAGAAAATATCATTGTATGATATTATGGCATGGTTTATATGGAAATGAAATAGTTAATGGATAACTTAAATAATGAAGTTGATGTATTATATCTTACTGAGATATTAGGTAAACTTGGTATATATTTCTTAGTAATTAGATGAACCATGCTTACATTAATTATATATTATATTCATTTTATTACTCTTGTAGTCTCATAAATTATTCGGCCATTTGGTATCTTGATATCTTTGCTAATGTTTGACAGGAAAATAGGTTAGAAGAGTTATGAATGGTTATGTTGTGTTTATCCTTATATACCTTTGGCAGGCGAGCTATGTCATAAGTGATAAGATTTGATTCATATATTTTTAATATTTTGTTTTCTATGTTTTGTAACATAATAGGAAAAGGGGAAGATTTTAAGAGTACACATTTTCTCAAAATCTCCATAGGATTAGATTGTCTTATCATGTTCCAAAACACAGTGAGTCATAGTCTAAGTTATCCCAAAAAGCTTCAGGTTCAAGACTAAAAGATCAGACTTCTTCATCTGAATTCCAAAAACTACCTCATGACATGACCAATGAGAATGACGATTTAGGATAAATGTAAAGGACTCGGAACGACTTAGTTTCATAGCCCTTATTTTTTCTTAACTTAAATTGGATTTTCTTAAATTGTAAAACTTATTAAAACTTTTGTGTGAATTGGTTTCTATAATTTGAACAAATACATTATGCAATATCCTTTTCTTATTCGTTATGCATAAAAAATGCATTCTTATGTGTGTATTTTAAGTACGGGTGTTCTGGACTATGAACAAACATACATAGGGTGTTTGCCAAAATTCTTTTAAACTTTTGGATGGTGAATACTAGTTAAAAAACCATGGAGAAAACTGTGACCTACCAAGCCATAGACTCACTGTAGTGAAGAGATTCTTTGCTACAATAAAGGCTCTTCATTGGTACCGTTTCTCCCAATTCAAAGTATATGTTTTTTCCCGCGACATGGATTTCTATAAGTTCGCTACAGCGAAGGTCTAATGAGAGTACCAGAATTAACCCCAAAAGAAGATCTTCCTAAAATAATTTTATTATAAAATATGAAGATTCTCTTTTCAGTATTATTATCGGTGTGTTGGGGATGCAACCTATTTTTTGTGGACAAGAATACTTGAGAGGGTTTGAGAGCTTGTGTACATAAGCTTTAAAATGCCTATTTAACTCATCTTCTTCACCATAACCAAATAAGTTTGAGATTTTTCAAAAAGTGTTTTCATTGTTTATGAAGCTAAAGAAATTAGATTTTCTTAAGAGCAGAAACATTTTTTGTATTTTTTTGATATCCATTGTTATCATTCTGTTTTCAAATTATTTGATGTTTTCTTTTGAGCAAAACATTTTGTAAAATTTATTCTTGAAAAACTTTAAATATATCCGATAACTCAAAAATACTTTGTGGGTTTATTTTGATTAGCTAAATACTTTGAAATTTCCCTCGACGTTTTGGACTCTGAAATCCTAAGAAGTTAAATCAACATTAGTGGATTTTCACTTATTCCTTTGGAACACAACTTTTTCTTTAACTTTAAAGAAGATTTGAAGATTTGAAGATTTTATGCAAATCCGACATTATCAACGGTAGTTGACACTTGCAATGTGGCGAGTGGTCGGAGAGAGATCTGTGCTTACTCTTCGAGATAGAAGATGGAAACAGTGTCTTGGGGAGATTTTTCATTATTGAGTCTGGAGAGGTTGAAGTTTGTAAGTCATTTATCCCATTTGTAAAACTTTACCTATATAGCGGAAGGTGTCAGTTTGCCCCAAGGTTTTTTATCATCACCTCAAGTGCTGATTTACAAGTCCGAATTTTTATTTATCTTATATGTATAATGAACATATATTTCTAAGACAAATAAACATGTTAATAACTATTTTAACACTTTAATGGAAGGATTAAATTTTTCCAGAATTTGGATAAAAGGAAACATTACATTGATTTTGGTGACAATTTTTAATTTGGGTAGTTCCTCTCTAAATGTACATTACTTATATCTCAACATGATTCCTAAGGTGAAGTCAAAACCTCAAGTAATAAAATAATTTTCTCTAGGAAGAATGAGACCAAAAGGAAAGAGGAAGTGAGGGATAAAGAGTAAAAATAGAAAATAGGTTCAAAGGGTTAAGAGGAAACGCATTGACCAAACTCCCCCTACCATGCCAACCATGGGAAAAAATCCATTAGTGGTGGTCTCTCCAAGGAATGTGTCTCCACCAAAAATTCCTTCATTGTTTATTTTTCATTAGAGGGAGATTAGTTTTTCCAACAATAAAGAGCCTATCACCACTGATGGCTCGACGTTCCATAATCCAGAAGTTGTTTTTTCTTTGGCTCAGGCCGCCATGTTTCCCAATGTCATGTCACTGTTGAGATAATCTAGTTTGACTTCCTTCATAATGAAGTGATCTGTAAAATGGTGATGGTAAGCCCGTCTTTAAATCTCTTAATTTATGTGTTGGTATTTATAAGGCATTAAAAATATGGATAAGTAGGCCACTTAGTTTAGCAATCTGGTGAGCAAGAATGATGTTCTTCATCACCAGACCGATGTTATTAGGAACTACCTGATGGATAAGGACAACTAAATAAACGGCATGATCAATAAGACTAAGTAAGACTCCACCAATAAGAAAAAGCTGGTAAAGGAAAGTGAAACTTTTTGTGGAAGTACAACAAAGTGGATTTTTAGGTGAATTTGTTGAAAAAGGTGTTATCCTAAAAGACTTTGGAGAAGTTGATTAACTATAGGCATAAGCCTTCTCTCACTACCGAACTAGAGCAAGAGAAATAAAATGAGAGTAAGATGTCTCGATAGTAGCTACCAAATTATAATTAACTTACTCGTTGAGGGTTAAAAATTAATTAATGGGTTAAAAACATCATAAAAGTATATGTCACAAAAATGTTTTATAAATATTAGGATTTAATAAATTTTATCTTTAAATGAAGACAAGTAATTCTAATATGGGGAAATAGAAAAAAATTCACACCACCAAATGTAAAAGGAAAAACCCACTAATGAGGAAAAAACACAAAATGAAATGAACAATTGACGTACTATGGTAGAGTATTTCAAATAAAAGAGAATGACTTGCAACCAAATAACGTATTGACCGACTATCAACTCTTTCCCACAATATCCTTTGAGGACAGTGCCAATAGTTGCAGGACGCTACACAACAATGACCAGGTTTGGACTTTTTCAATGTATTCAAGTCTTATGCCACCAAAATCTTTATTTAAATTGGAAGATATATTTTTTCCAATGCAACAGAACCATGGAGTAACCACCGAAAACTGGGATGTATGAGGATATCCTACAGTTGAAAAGATGTAGCAAAAGATTTAGTCTCTCTTAAAAGCTCACAAGCGTGTTTTTCGAGTTTAAAAAAAGGCCATACTCAAGAACAAATTAGATTTGAAAATTATTTCTCAAAACTATCTTAATTACATAAGTCTTGTGCTTTTAAGGATTCAAGAATGAATTAAGTAGCTTGAAAATCACACAAGAGATAAAGTATGAAAGATTGCTTTTTTAGAAAAGTTAAATATTTTATATCATCTTTTTCTATAAAATTTCACCCTTAAATCAACATGGAAGAATGACGCAAGCAAGAGTATATATAGAACTTGTGTATGAAGCTAATTAGTAAAACACTCAAGCGAACCAGTCTAATTGCCTTACAAATAACATTTGCTCACTGGCACCAAAGATTGATAAAAATATCATAAAATATTAAAATCTAACGGACTTGTGGCCCTTTAACTCCCACAGAGATGTTTTTCACTAATGAGAAAGGTCAACGACCAAGGTTGTGATTGTAACCAGATATTTTATACATTGGTTACATCAAGTCACAACCAAAGAGATAAGAGTTTTAGTAATGGAAGTCTATTTTACTATAGAAAAATGCTAGCAAAGGAGGTCGTGTGAGAGATCAAAATTTTACACTAGTATAGTTTCCATTGTCATAACTAGTGAAGCAAAGTTTGCACTGATGCGATGTTTTGTTTTACTATAGTGAGCTCCCAAGGAACCAAGTCATAGACGGAAATAGCAATTTCCCTATTTTACAAGATTCACAAAACATATAATTTTCCTGTTGTTCAACCAAGGACAATAAAAATTCTAAACACATGGATGCATTAAAAACATAAGCTTTAGTATTTGAAGAATATATCATCTTCAATTTGGCAATCTTAAAAAGGACCAAAAGTGTGAATCTAATTCCTTTAGACAATATACCTTTAACCTAAGTGATTCACTTGGGAAAAATAGCGTGCATGATCCGGTATGAGTTTGATGAAGCTTTTTGGAGACCTCTTTGACTAGAATCTATATGTATTTTGTAAAACATAATAAGACAATTAACATGTTGTGTGTCATATTATTATATTACACTCTTAAAATCTCCTCACTTGTCTATTTCATTACAAAAATACATAAAACAAAAAATATAAGAAATTGAATCAATTTTATCACGTAAGACATAACTTTCCCGAAAAAGGCATATAAGTTATATACAACAAAATAACAAGTAACTAAAGACAAAACTCACATAAACTTTTAAGGCAATTCTTGTAACTATTTACCTGTCAAATAGTAGGAAACTCATCGAATAACAATGTGTAATGTTAACACAAATAAAATCTAAGAGTAATATGATTGAACATGTGGATATAACTATGTATACATGTGAACATCAAATTATAAATCAACTCCCCTAAACTATGAGATTTCTGTCAGTAAATATGAAATAACATACAAATACTTTCCACAAAACAACATTCTTAATACGATGTACTCCCCCTATCTAACACGTTCACCCCTTTTGTCATGTAAGGAAACAAAGGAAATAACTAAGTATATATTGAAATAAAATAGAGAAAAAAATAAGTGTAAATATGCAAATCAAACCATCAAAATGAGAAGAGAATCATAGAACGAGTGAGAAATTGATATATTAAATATAGGATATAAACGAAATAAGTGATAAGCACGTCCATGATATCATACTAATAACTACACATGAAGATACAAAGTATATAAAAACCAAGACAAAATAAAAGCATTATAAAAACTGATAAGCATGAAAACCAAATAAGAGTTATAGAATTTATATAAGATATAAACACTGAATACTAAATCCTAACTCATAAATAAAAAAAGACCTAAAATAAAGGTAAAATATCTTTTTCCTTCCTTATTCTCCATGAAGTTCAAAAGATTTAAAAAGTTTGACTTGGCATCATGTAATGTGTCACTAACATGAATTACAAGAATGTTGATGTCACATTTATATTCTTCAAAATATTGCGAAGAGTAAAAACCAATAGATGGTAAGAGCAGAGATCGGAGAGGGGAGGCCAACGAGTTTGCAATCCCATCCAAATATCTTTGCAAAGTAGTGTGCACGTACAGTTCATGATAAGAAAGATAAGGTTATGTAGCAGGCTGTTGAGGAGGTACAACATGATGTGGAATAGGTAAACCACAGTAATTTCCCAACTGAGTGAATGATCTATAGTATTATTTGATAGTTATCATCCCCTCATATGTTTTTATGACTTCATCCGGGAGAAGCGGAATGTAATACCCTGTAATTTTACAGATTTTATTTAATGGGATTAATTAAATTTAATGGGAATTAATTGGAAATTAATCCGTATTTAAATACCAGCGAGACGTGAGTTGGTATTTGATTATGATGATAATTGATGATACGAGAAATTTTCCACTTATCTTTCTCGTACCAGCAAGTCAAGAGTAAAGTATGTAATGAACAATTAAAGCAAGTCAGGAGACATGAACACAAAATATAGAGTGGTTCAGCCTCTAAAATAGGCCTACGTCCACTGTGGTGATCTACTCTCATTATATTCATTGTTTTGTATAATATAATCATGCCTAAAGAGGCGTACAAGTATGAGAATAAAAGGAGAGTACATGATGACTGATGATCCCGGTGTGCCAGAGAGGTCGCTGCAATGTGGAAGAGCAATTCCCGATTTGTATGAGGGGAGGTGTGGAGAGTTTCGGTACTGTAAAGATTTGGTACTTTAGAAACTAATCCGGTTGTATGGAATCGATCCCTTATTCCATGGTGTGGACCTCTACTTATAAGATATATGCTCACGCGCAATGAACACGTGACGCATGAAGTCTGGAGCTTGACTGTAGAGGGATGCGGCTTGTAAGGCAAACAACCTAAGCACCACATCCTCTAGAAAAAGACTAAGGTTCCACGCCCTGGGCTGTGTGGATCCGCGACACGTTGATTGTGACCGCACTCCTTGGTGAGGTGGTCGCACCCTGTATGAGGTTTGGGCCACACTCCAACTTCGGCAGAGGCTGTGCCTTATGATGATGAGGGACGTGGAATGTATCTTCCATGGTAGGGTGATATATTTGTATTATCAATAAGCCCCCAAGTTGTAGTGCCAAGAGAATTTGATTGGGGCTGCAACTTAGTTACTTTACGTGCCGCGGTATTTTTTAAAGCGACGATTCGTCTTCCGCACTCTCTTATATAAATTGTTTCGGGCCGTGGACTTCATTACGTTTCAAAAACTTCGAGAGAAAATCGAGAGTGAATCTCTGCGTGTCCATCTTCATTCATTTTTCGGTGACCCTTCGAGGCTGTGCGTGGTGGTTCCGAGGTGGTGTGAGGCTGAGCGTCGCTGACTTCTTCGTTTCCAGGTAACTTTTCAGCTAATCTTTATAAATAGTTTTCGTAGCTCGCACTTCTTCTTTTAATGTACAAACACATGAGCATGAACGCTGTATTGCTTGATAGAAAAACGTAGGGTTTCAATTGAAAATCTGCTATCTCCCTATAATTGAACACACACGAACGTTGAGCACCTCAATAATTGTTAGGATTAATCTTCATATACTGAACTGAACCCATGATCTTCCAAACTCCATGAAAATCATATAGTTGTTCTTGTTATTCATAGTCAAGCTCTTTGTATTCTGTGAATTTGATCTTAAATCGATTAAACATTAGATACTCAACTATTTAAGAAAGAGGCCGCGGCATGATAGAATTTATATAATCTATTCCCTTGCTGTTTTGGTCCTTATCTGCGGCATACCGTGGATGATGGTCGTGGCCCCTTATTTGCCGCTTTGATGCATATCTTCTTAATCCGCCACAACGACGGGGTTTTCTAGGGCTCTGAATCCCCACCCTTGTATTTTGAATAGTCTCCAAACTTTCAAGAACCAAATATACACCCATGATAAATAATTATAATTTTTGCTAGAATTTTGAGTCGACCTTTAGTAATTTTAGAAATGGCTGCGGCACAAGATATCTAAATCCAATTGAGCATGTTGTCGTGGCAGTGTATGTTCCCTTTCTGATTTAGGAGGTGGCTGAAGCTAGTAGGGCCAGAGGATGATCCCATAGGTTCAAGTAATAGAGTTTTCCCATTAATAACTACGCTAGGGAAATAATTCCCAACAAGAAAATATTTACTATTCATATATAATCTTCCCACGGATTCTTAAAGTCTTTCACAAACCATACTGACTGCGACACCTAACTGCGGTCTCTGCTTTTTAGGTACTGCTTCAGCCATATGAGCTTTGACCCAAACGAATTTCTGAGAGGCTTTTGGGCAAAGCACTTTGGATCCTCTCCTCCTGAACTCACTTTCATGCCCCCTCTAAAATCAATAGGGCCTTGCAAACTAAGGGATTGCCCCAACTGCGTGATACTAGACTCGGACTCTGTGGTCTCTGCATCTCGGAAGGATTTTCAGTCCGCGCCGATGGAAGAAGAATCCAATTCAAGTAATCATCCATTGGGTGCAGGGGATGATGCCACGGAAGTTAGAGATAACCCACTTGCTACATCTGGGAGGGCTGAGAGACCCTTAGATGCACTTCATATTCACAGCTCCATGACCTAAGATTGGGTTGAGCAAGTGGCTGAGGCCTTCGAATTTCCAAAAAATTTGATGTGCCCGGCACCTGTCGCGAACCAAAGACCTTACAAGACTCTGGCTGATGATGGAGTTTGCTTCCTACTTCATGCCTTTATTTACGAGTTGCGGCTTCCTGTTCCCGTTCCCATCCATCGCCTTTTTTAGACAATGAAACTAGCCCCAACCCAGTTAGATCCTAATGGTTAGAGAGCCATTCTTGCTGTGGTTTTCCTTTGGGAGAATCTATTCAAAAGGGGTATCACTCCCGCGGAGTTCTTTTATTTCTACCCCCAAAGGAGAACTCGGTGAAGTTTGTTGGGTACTACTACTTCTCAGTCCATGACAGGGATGAGACCCTTTATACTGGGAGGCCGACCAGTGTAAAGAACTGGAAGGGGAAGTATTTTTACATCTCCGGAGAAGGCTGGGAGATTCACCTCGAGGAGAATGAGAGTGAAAGGTCGTATAGAATTCCGCAGAAATGGGGGTCTCCATCTAAATTAGGTATTAAGATTATAGCCGCATCCTTTCTTCATATTTTCATATTAACTTCCACTAACCTTTGGATTATTATTCTGCAGTCCTTGATAACTTGAATTTGAACAAGTGGTAAGAGAAGAGAGTTGCTGAGGCTGCGACAGTTCCTACTGAACGTAAACAGTTCAGTACACTTATCACATCAGTAATTATATTCAAAGCAGGGTTTTTTCCAAACAAGTCCATTCCTAAACTTATGGCCGCGGAAGGTAATACCCTGACCGTCATAATTTTTATCTATGGTCACTTATGCTCCCCTCAATTCAATTCCCAATATTTTCTATTGCTTTTTTAGGTGAGGAGGTTGACCGAGAACTGTTGGCCGCCCAGCTAGCATAGATGGACGACGGCATAGTCATTCTAAACAATACTACGCGAAGCAAGAAGAGGAAAAGGTCCAAAGCCAAGGCACCTATTGCGGCTCCGTCTAATGATTTGGACACTCCAGTACTGGACTCAACTCCTGCCACGGAGAAAACTGATGTTGCCACCCATCCAACTGAATTTGATGATGATATAGGGGCCAACCTAGCCATGGCGAGTTTGATGTCAGATGATGATTCACTCAACACAGCTTCTCCTCCGCTGCCACCTATTGTTACAATTAATGCAAACTTGGCACCTCCTCAGTGCTGCGGCACTACTAGTCCCGATGGTCGTCCACGTCCTCAGTTGAGACAACCTGACCCCGAATCCTTGTGGGACACTACCGCGAAGGTTGCACGTAGGATGAAGAAGGCCCTTGATGCAGCGGACCACGATAGGCTTGTGGGAGAAGACAACGACGACCTAGAAGACTGCGGCCTCCATAGTCTTCTGGGGTTAAGTATTTTCTCTTCTTTTTTCTCTTTTATTCCATATACTTCAACTAACTTCTTAATTTCAGGCCGTGGACGTCATTGTTACCCAAAAAAGGAAGTATGAGGCCTTGTATAAATTGAAAGAGGACGAGAAGAGGGGCATGTCGTGCATATGGAAGCTGCATGGACTGCATCGTTTGAGGCTAGGAAGCGGTCTTTTACCGCGGCTCTTCAGGCGGCCCAAATGGACTTGGAAAAAGAAAATAAGGCTAGGGGAGGAAGCGAAAGAAAACTTCAAACAGGCCGCGGACTCCCTTAAAGCCTCCCGGCCCAAACTGCTGAAGCTGCACGTATCTCGAATATTTCAAGCAGCAAGCTCGCCCTTCTTCAGGAGAAGTATGAAGAGCTGGAGGCCAAGTCTGCTCAAGAATCCCTAAACCATGCCGTGACTATAAAGATATTGGAGGCAGAACATCGCGATGCCCTCCAACTTGCCATTGACCACGCCATGGAGTCATTCAAAGGCTCTAGGTACTCCTATCTCCGCGACTGCCGGGAGCTAAGGCTTAGGATTATAAAGAACATCCCTGAGGCCATGGAGAAGGTTCTATCCTGGAAACTAAGTGATGTTAAACACCAAGACTTCATTACTGAGCTTAAAGCCATGACTTAAGAGAAAGCTAGACTGAGAGTGGAAGAAGAGGCAACGGACGCGAATGAAGAGACGGAAATAGTCGCGAATGGGGAGGAGGCTGATGAGCATGATGATGATGCTTCCTGAGTTTGTTTCATTTTTTATCATTGATAGAGGGTTGCGTCCCTTATATTACTTTACTTTTAGAGTGGCTGCGGCCCATATGCTTGTCATCTTTAACTGATATCAAGGTTGCGGCCACCTTTTAAACATTAATTATATTGGCTTCACTCTCTTGTATCTTTTGCATCGTATTTTTGCTCATTCCAATGCTTAATTGAATACTTTTTGTATGCTTCTTATGGCTTGAATACAACTTCCTTATTAAACTTGTAGAAATACGTCCGCGGCACTATAACATATTTCTTCAATGACATGGCCCGGCAGCCTCGAGTAATGCCCATGAACCTTCACAATTAATTGTTAGAGGCTACGACACCTTGCAAGTGTCATGGTCGCATCATGTTAACTTTTGGAACCTGCCCTTTCCCCTTGCACTAAAGCGTGGAAGTGCTTCCTCTCGAATAAGGTCGTGGAACCTTCAAGTTTGAAACCCATCTTGTAGCTTTATTTTCATCCCACGACCAAAATGGAACATATAGAGTAGGCTGTCTTTTCCCATGGCTACCCCTTTAGTTACTTTAACTGTCTGAAGCTTTTCGAGGGCAGCAAATAATGGTTACAGCTGCATTAACAGGACTATTATATATTTTTGGCCCCTTCATCGGAACATGAGGCTTTATGAATATATGTGATACTTTCAAGCCTTCTCAGGCTGGGTTATGTTATTAAGACTCCCACAGCTAATATACGGGATACTATCAAGCCTCCCCAGGCTGGATTATGTTATTAAGCCACCCACAGCTAATTTACGGGATACTATCAAGCCTCCTAGGGTGGGTTATGTTATCATGCCACCCACAGCTAATGTACGGGATACTATCAAGACTCCCCAGGCTGGGTTATGTTATCAATCAACCCACAGCTAATATACGGGATACTATCAAGCCTCCCCAGGATGGGGTATGTTATCAAGCGACCCACAACTAATATACGGGATACTATCAAGCCTCCCTAGGCTGGGTTATGTTATTAAGCCACCCACAACTGCTAATATATATAAAGCCATCCCTGGCTGGATATTATAAGCCTCAAATCTTGATGACGCATCCCAAAAGCTAAGAACGGGCATTGTAAGCGCTCGTGGCTAATGACGATTCCCGAAAGCTAAGAACATGCATTATAAGCCCCCGTTTCTCTGCCTTCTCAGCCCTCCTTTTTTGGCACTTGCTGACTGTTTCTGCGGCTAGAGCCTCTTCAGCTACCGCGACATCAAAGGCTGATGGGGAAATTTTCTTGGGTGCCACACCCACATTTAGAGAGTCCATGACCTCTAGCGTTAGGACCTTGTGAGTCAAATAGTTGACCTAGGTCTGAAGTGAGGCATGACTGTCGTAGAGGTGATTGAGGTGATTGTACAACTGCACAATCTCATCTTTGATTTCTGTACTATGGCTGGACTCTCCTTCCATTTCTGCTTTGTTAGTCTTTAAAAAATATATAATATGAGGCAAGACTAGCATAAGTGAGTAATCACAAAATATAGGATAAATAAAACATAAAGCTGGGATGCAACGCTTGCACTGCTACATGGTACTACTGTCGAGGCCGCGACAAGTGAAGTACATAGGTGTACAGTCGTAGCCATTGAATGATATTGTTAATGAGGCCACGGCTAGTAAGGCACATAAGTGCACTGCCGTGGCCATTGAATGATATTCACCAAGGTTGAGCAGGAGACCACCCGAGTCCGTTCCTTGATGTTTTGAAGGTTTAGTAACATAAACGTACTAGTAGAGGTCGCGACATGAAGATATTTAAGCTACCTGCTGCATCCCTTTCTAGGCAGGGATGGAAAAGCAATCCCAAAATTGAAATCCAGAAGTTGAGTTTTTTTCCAGAAACACGGGGAGAGCATGCCTACTAGGGTCTATCCATTAGAGAATAACCTCTCGGTGCACATGATGACACAATTCTAATGATAAAACCCTAGATCATAGGCAAAGAACAACAAAAAGGGTGCAAACATAATTATTTCGTAACCATTCATCTTTTCCCCCATCATGCTTTTCAGCACTATCTAGATGCAATGATATCAGAGGGGCATGTAGGATATATCCAAGGTCATAAAAGAGAGACCAAAACATATCTGAATATACAAATTACCCATTTAAGGGTGTGAATTATAAAATAGAGCTCAATAACCTGAATCTACTCGTGAGGCAATGATCCAAAGGATCCCCCCCGAATAAAATAAGGTGTTGAAGAACTCGAACTATAGAGAAATAAGATTAAAATATCTCGTTCCCACAGACGGTGCCAGATTGATGATACGAGATAAATCGACCACTTGTCATTCTCGTACCATCAAGTCAAGATTAAAGTATGTAATGAACAAGTAAAGCAAGTCAGGAGACATGAACACAAGATATAGAGTGGTTCAGCCTCTAAAATAGGCTTACGTCCACTGTGGTGCTCTACTCTCATTATATTCATTATTTTCAAAAATATAATCATGCCTAAAGAGGCGTACAAGTATGAGAATAAAAGGAGAGTACATGATGACTGATGATCCCGTTGTGCCGGAGAGGTCCATGCAATGTGGAAGAGCAATTCCCCATTTGTATACAGGGGAGGTGTGGAGAGATTCGGTACTGTACAAACTGCTCCGGTTATATGGAATCGATCCCTTATTTTGAGGTGTGGACCTCTATTTATAAGAGATATTCTCACGTGCAATGAGCACCTAACGCATGAAGTCTGGAGTTTGACTGGAGAGGGATGCGGCTTGTAAGGCAAACAACCTAAGCGCTGCATCCTCTGGCAAAAGACTAAGGTTTCGTGCCTTGGGCTGTGTGGATCCGCGGCACATTGATTGTGACCTCACTCGTTGGTGAGGAGGTCGCACCATGTATGAGGTTTGGTCCGCACTCCAACTTCAGCAGAGGCCGCGCACTATGATGATGAGGGCCGCGGCATGTATCTTCCGCGGTAGGGTGCTATATTTTTATTATCAATAATATTGAATATTACTCAATATATATGGTAATATATGACTATTGAATTTATTAAAATTGTCGCGAGTCATAAATACGACAATTCGGGAAATTTAGTTTGGACGCGTGTGTCAGTCGCGTCGGAAATCAATTTAATTAGATTTAAAAGTAAATTATAATTTTATCATCCGTATAGTCATTTTGAGTGCGCCAACATGTCTATAGGGGTCGATATAGTCATAAAATACTAGCCAGGGGTTTAGTTTGTGTCTCGGGGTATTTTTAGGCCAAACCAGCAACCCGCGGGGGTATTTTAGTCACTTTAAATTTGAAGGAAATTAGACCCACGAATTTTAGGGTTTATTTAATTGTTATTATTAAGGCCATTAGGGCCATTATCAGCTAAAAAGTAAGAAATGGGCTACGTGAGATAGAGGAGAGGTTACAGGAGGGTTACAAGCCATAACCACCACCCACCACCACCACTTTCGATGGAATTGTGATCGGAGATAAGGAAAGAACCAGCCTTTGACATCACCAGCAAATCTGAACATCAAAACCTAAGGCAAGTGATTTGATTTCATTAATTTTCAGTGAATAATTCTTCCATGCTAGTGTAGGGTTTGTTAATAGCCTTGAAAGATGAAGAAAACTCGTGAAATTGGAGTAGAATCCTAAATCTTGGATATGGATTGCATGTAGATTAGTTCTGGACGAAATTCAGTAACCAAAACATAACCCTTGATGAACTAAAAATGGATTTAAGAAGAGAAATATTATGGTTCTTGAAGAAAATTGGAAACTAGGGTTTTTATGAAGATTTGATCCAAGTAATGACTAATTGTTTATGGTTTAAAGGTTTTGGGACGTTAAAAATCATGTATTTAGGTTGTACAATGATCCTATATACTTATATTAGAATTTCACATCTTGTAATGAGGTTTTGGGACAAATTTGGGACTAAAAAATGAAGAAGTCCGTAGCTTCATCTGGTATGATAGATCGATCGACATTCATAGGTCGATCGATCGATCGATCGACGATCAGGATCGATCGATCAATCCCCCCTGAAAGGGTGATTTTTTCCGTTTTGATTTTTAGTGTTTCCGGCCATCAAATGTTGTAGTTGGGGATTATGTGAATGCATTAGGACTTGAAGAAGACTAGTAGGGTATTATATTTGAAAATCGAAATACATTAGAATTGGGATGAATTGTCACATTGAATTTTCAAGTGTCCGACGAGTAATTGTCCATGTTAAGATGTGAGAACATGATTTAAATCCTTAGGAATAATAAGCTAGGGTTTGGGGCATAAATAAGGAGTAAAGATTAGTGAAATAATATGTGAGAATAGTAGGAGATGTAGTAACCTCTCTGGTTAGTTTTAAGTACTCGAAACTATACAACATGAGACGTATCAGTTGATTATATTAAATATTATCCGAAAGTATAAAAATGTACTAATTGGAGTATCGGTATAGGGATTGAGAACATACCTTTAATAATATTATAAGTTATCTAAGTTGTGTGAATGCTTAATATATGGATTATAATGTGTATGACATGCCTACCATACTTTCTATCATGGGAGGTCGACTTTCGAAATAGGGCCATCTAATCTTTGTGTGCCTACGGTGGGTTTAGATTGGTACCTTAAGGACATGGGGCTGTGAATGACTTATTTGTGAGTTAATAAGTCAGCTGACCATTAGAGCGTAGGTATGTGCATGACCCATGGGTATGTGAACTATGTTCGCCTCCAATATGTGTGATTTTGCTTATTGAAACGGTTCCTGAGATATTCGAAACTCGTAGTCCTTATGTACGTGATGTACCGGGATTCGATAGTAGAGTATGTGTGCACCGTAGCCTAGCCTTGGGGTGCCCTAATTGTATATTAATGTTGAGATTAATATACTGGTAATTATAACAGACTCTTTGTTAAAGTGCGAATGTGAATACTTGAAACATTTTTAGTAGAGTTCAAAATAAGAATTTCCTATAATAATAATTATAAATTAATCTCAGAAATAAAAAAGGAGACACACACAGGTTATATTAGAATGTCTTGAATAAACCCCTATATTATAATGTGAGGATAGGTTGTGGTATATACTAGTTAGTTAGCGGCATATTAGGACGGGTTACGAATATACGTTAGGCGTGCACATTAGTTTAGAGGTGATAAACTCATGTGAGAGCACGTCACTAACATGTATTTAATATTCACTGTTTAACGCAATTAAACACTTGCTATATTTTAAACTATTTTCACATCGGGCTCTGACCCGTTTGCTTTCAAATCTATTTTTCTTAAAAAAACCTTTTAGGTTCCCAGCCACAGGGACGCCAAGCTTAGGCGTTCCATTTCAGTGACATGATGTAGCTGCTTTGGAAGTCATAGGATCTCGATAGTAGACGCCTCCACATTCTACGTTGATTTTATTTCAGGTTCATACATCTGTTAGGGCATGTCGCCACTTCTTTTCGAGAAAGCTTTATCATACTTTCGATTTTCATTTCAGTTATGGATTTTATTTAATTGATTATTCAGACTTTGTATTTGGATTTATTCAGTATTTGGATTATTCAGAGCAGTGTTAATCCAAACTCATTTATTATTCCATTTATATCCTGTTGTGACTGTGATGTGATTTTGGTATCATTAGTTAATAATTTAATTGGTTCCATGTTATTCTAATTTAAATAAAAATTTATCATCTCTCTTTTGAAATATTAGGTGGCTAGTAATAAAATCAAATGTTTTCGACCGTGATGCTATGAACTGAACCAACTTGACATTTTGTATTAATTTGAATAAAGGAGTAGCTACTCAATATTTAATTAGTCGGGGTGTCACACGGAACCTCTAACTCCAAAAGAAAGAGTTCGATCAAACGATTGAAAGTAAATACATAAGGATTCATCTCATCCTTTGAACAAAACATGAAAAGGACAAATGACATTCTTTTTAAACCTAAATAGGAAGCATCACATACAATGGCGTACAACAAGTATCCATGTTCCATGGGAATCTCCTGTGGATGCATCATCGGTAAAATGCTTGAAGAAATAAACATATTAAGAATGTAGTAATCCTTAGCCAAGTAGTCTTGAAGAAAATTCTTACAAGGACAATGAGGTAAATGGTCATCACTCAAATGCAAAATAGCGTATGTTTTAGACGGAGCGTGATTATTCTTTAGGAATGGGTAATTCGATGTCTTAACATCCTCGAGTTTGTAATGATTGGTAATCTTCTCGATGGGTTACAAACTTTCACACAACAAATTAAAACATTTAGATCTTCTTTGCCCATATCATCCTTCCCTTACATAACATATGCATAAAATTCTGTAACTAGGTTTGGATAACAATGTCCTATTTGAGAATTAAGACATCCCACCCAGGCTATCTCAAAATACGAGGCACACACGTCTTAGATAAGGATTCCAAATAAACATAAAGTTCCTAATGCACCTTGAACTTGAGAAAAAACTCATCAAATCCAAAATGATTGTTTGTATATGTAGATCCTTGTTTGTAGATGTCGAGCCACGTGAACATGATTTGGGAGCCATCTTAATTGCTTAAAATCATGAACCATGACAAAAAACACAGATGTCCTTTGAGTAAATAGATATCATTAATATATAATCTAAAGGATAATGTACTAAAAATAAGTGTGGGAGTCTCATGTAAGACATAATGTCAAACCCCCGTGTAGTCTCTTTCATTCTTGATACTTAAGCAACAAAGTTATTTAATAGGTGAAGAAGAGTAATAAATCACAAGGATAGACATAAGGACTAATACTCCAAGACAAAAGAATCTTATCTTAAAATAAATAAATTCATAAACCATAGAAAAAGCTCAAAATGCAAACTAAAAAAGCTACATCACCAAACCCTAAAGACTAAGGAATGAGAAATTATTAAAACTTAGGAAGTAATCTTATGAAGATAATGAGTAGCCTATTAGATATAGAATGTGAACAACTAATCTCTCAACATATGAAAATAGTAGGAAGAAATATGAAAAAGTGTAATAAATACTTGGTTTCGGTGGGAATGAGTAAAATTTTGAAATGGTAATTTAAAGTGACTTTACTCTTCCTAGACCGATTTGGTCGTGCCTTTTGTTGTTGCACCGAAGGTTCCAGTTTGTAGGTCATGAACATGCACAGGGATCCAAAAGTTCAAGAAGAAGTCACACGTAAGTGTTGAAAAGAATTCTTAGTTTTAAGTAACTACACTATATCCATTTGGATTATTAAAAATGATATGACCATTTGTACTTTCAAAATTGTATTCAAGGTTTAGTTTTATGTCAAATACTGAACATAAAGAATGGTTTATCATTCAAAAGGTAGACATTTATAAAGAAGAGTGATTTAAAGACATAACTGGTGATAGAGTTGAATAGCATGACAATTAACTTAAAAAATAAAGAAGAAGATTACTGTTTGATCTCACTTTTGATAATTTGGGGTTTATGCCACTTTGAAAAATCTTCAATTTACACCATCATTTTCACTTACCACTTTTTATTCCTTATTTAGAAATCTTTGGTTAAAACCTTTGAAGTCTCATATCTTTCATGTTACCTAATATTAGATAGATCAAACTCTTTGAGACATCGCAAACAAAATTCTTTTGAAAGCCATGACTTTCACACACACATATTCATTGAACTTATTTCCATTTTTTAAAGGTAAGTATCTATTTTGACATAATGTTTTATTCTTAGCCACTTTTCTCTAATGAACTCCTTATATATTACATTTTTTTCAACTTCATCCATGATCAAACTCTCTCATATAAAAATGATTACAAATGACACCTTTTTTCCCAAGCACCCCATAAAAATTTTGATTTCCTTTAGAAGAAGAAGAAAAATCCATTTATATTACTTTATTTTGGAAATTTCTCAAGTCGTAATGTGGCATAGTGTATGAGTTATGACTAAATAATGTAAAATTTGAGAGCTTAAGTTACCAATCAATTTTGATCAATATAATTGGGTATGCAAGCCACAAATAAAATAAATTGCAATTTAGGTTAAAATCTGGCATATAGAATATATGAATACCTACACACATAGAGAACCGTAATCTATAAATGAATTTTTTTACAATATGAACAAATAAAGAACAATACAAATGAAATAGAATATAATAATAATCGAACGGAGATATTAAAGGAATAATATGAGAAATCAAACGTGCACCTTAGGCATATCTATCGAATACTAACTCTATTCACTAAGAGGAGGGAAATGACCTTTAATGCTTAGGAAGTTCATAAACCTTTTTTATATCAATGTCAAGGTTTTCGAACCAATTATTATGTGTACATGGGTTAACAGAATCAGATATTACTTTGAGAAAAACCTTAGTTGATTTTCCCTTAGGGGCCTTGCTTGGGGTCCCTATGTTATTCTTACCATTTCGATAAATACTCATACTATCCTTAAATCTGATCAAAGGTATGGATAATTGAAGTGAAACACAAAAATCTATTATGGCAATGAGTGCACTTGTAGGGCTTAGATTCTACCAGAGTGGTCGACTTTCTAAGAGAATGTTTTTTTTCCATTTGAAATAAAAATCTTTCAAATGTCCCAATTTTTCACATTAGGAAGAAGTTAAATGAAAATTCCTATAATTATTCATTGATGTAACGTTTGAATGAGGATTGTGGAAAATGGGTTGTGATGTGTATTAGAGAAGTAGAGTAAAACCATGCTTTATGTAATTATTTTAGTTATGGATTTATTACTAAAATAAAGTGACTTATTCCTATTTTAATAAGAATCATATATGGACATAATGTTTGCAGTATTTTATATATTGTTGGTGTCATTTATTCTGCTCATTAGGTGTTCTGGTGTGTAGAGTACGACTTACACACTCAGGATCAGATCACCCGTTCCTGTGGAATATAAGTTTTATCGTTCACAGTCGTAGATGGAACATGACACACCATCAGAAGGACTACAACACAATATTTTAATAGGTCTATCTTGATTAGAGGAAGCTATAAAGTTTCAACTGTTGTGCTAGTACAATTTGTGTGTATTCAATGGGACCAATTTGAGGACATTGTTTTCATACTGATTTTTCATTATCAATTGAGTATTTCGTTTAGCGCTACAAACATCGAAGAATAATTCAAGATCATTCAAGCATCAAGACGAATTCGAATATCAAAGTTCTTCAATATTTAAGCCTCCGCGAGATAAATTTGGTAAATGTTGTCTTTTAATTACTTAGAATTTCACTTAAAGTGTTGGGATATTTCTCATCAAATATTTTCTAAGTGTTGGAGCAGACTTTTTGAGTTTTTCATCAAAAAATATTTTTGAAGTTTTGAGGTGGAGTTTTTGCTGATGAAATAACAAATTTATTTTTTGATTTTTCGTTGGAGTGACATGCCTGTTCGTTAAAGAAACATTCTTATCTCGCAAGAATCTCGTTCAAACGATGCGTGTCCTCGTTCGAGCGAAATTTCTTTTTCGTTCGAGCGATCCACCGCCTTAGATTTTCTATAAATTGGGTTTTCAACTTCATTTTTTTTCAAAAGACCTGAGATAACTGTTTTACGAAAACTTCTACTGCATAAATGTTTGTCTTCTCTTTTAGGGTTTTAATCCTTTTGCTTTCAATTCACAATATCCCAATAGTTTATGTGAGTTATTTTGGAACCCAAGAACACATCTTGTGTCAATTTTATCTTGTAGAGAGGATCTCTACTACTGATCTATGTGCCTTTAAGGGGGGTACGGGCTGCAGACGACTACGTGTCGATAAGGAGTGCTCATGGGTATTCCTAGGTTGAATTGGAGTTACGATTCGGGATGACTCTATGCTGCGATCTATGCGATTTCTTTGCAGAGTGATCATTGCAGAATTCATTGTGTATGTAATTTGTGATTTATTTTACATAGTGAAATGAAAAGGTTTTTTCCCGAAGGGTTTTTTCCTTAAATCTGTGAGTTAGAAATTTTAATTGTGAAGGTTTAATTTATCCACATGTACTTCCATGTTTTAGGGATGAATAAAATTGGATAAAATTTGACACTGATTAAATAAGGTTTACTTGGAAATTTACCAATTTTTTCAAATCGGTATCGCACGGCATAATGCATTTACAAATTGGTATGAGAGCCTGTTGGCTAAGTTATTGCGTTTGGCCCGTTTTCGGCAAAATTGTGTGATATGGTTTTTTTTTTGAAATATCTGTTTTATGAAAAATTGTAATTTTTTCGATAGAGAACTTATGTAATTAGATGCCCCCCGTTGATGACACGAATCAAAGTTTTGATGATTTAAATAGTTTGAATTTGACGTTTGCAAAATCAATTGATTTTTTGGAAAGAGAAAATTATCATTTTAAATCTTCTATGGATCTTTTGCAAAAGGTTCAAAATCAAAGAGATTTTTATTGTGAAAATTTTGTTTCTTTGGACCATGACTTTAATGCGTTAAAATTGTCCAAAAGGAGAGTGATGACAGAGTCCAATTTTCAGAAAAAGAAGTCGAGGACTTTAAAAATTCTAGTGTTGGTATTTGTGCTAAAGAGGATAAAATTCTTTTAATCAATGAGGTTGTGGAATGTGAAGAGACTCTTAGTGATAAGTGTGCGTATTTTAAGGGAAAATGTGATAACCATGTAGGAATAATTGAAAAATTAAAGAAGAATTCCCAAAAATTGGAAGAGATAAATTCTTTACTTTAGTCAAAAATTTTGGAGATGAAAAAAGATTTGATATACTCGAGTAGTGTTCGTAGCAATGGTAGTGGCTCGTCGTATTCTCATGTTTGGAGTGTTAAATCCCAAACCATTATACATTTTAGAGGGTAAATCAATCCCGAGGACGTAAGAAAAGGTCAACCCATAGGTGTAATTCCATCCGTTTATGCATGTTCACATTATGGTAGGAAAGGTTACCTTAGGAGTTTTAGTTTCAATCTTCGAAAAGGTCATAGGAAGTTGAAGTCTAGAGTTCCCTTGGTTCCCAAAACCCCCATGCGTCATTGCACACCTATTTGGGTTAGGAAATCACTTTTAGAGGCACAAGATGTTAGACTAGTTGATTCTCGGTTGCTTGCGCATGATCGTCTCTTGCTATATCATATAGATTATTGTGTTCACATGTTTGTCATACGCTAGCTGTGTTTCATGATATATTCTTACTAGTGTTATGACTTGTGTACTTTTTGTATTAGATTTTTGTTTTTGATAAAATTTTGAAAAATACAAAAAGATTTTTTTTTTGAAAATTTTTGGAAATTCAAAAAGAATTTTATTTTTTGTTTTACACCATATATGGATGGACATTTAGGATGACCGAGTCACAATTTCATTACATATCCATGTGACTATTTGATAGTGTTTTGATTTGCGTCATCATTTCATTTTTGTTCTTTATAATGTTTCTAGTCATTGAGATGTGAGTAGTTGTTACTACCAACATATTTGACTCATAAGTTCCGTTAATACACACTTGCATAGATTTGTTTGATTATTGTACTTGTCTATCACATATTGGTTGAAGTGTTTCCATCTCAATTCTATCTTTATAATGAACCATATGCAATGAAACTTAACAACGAAAGTAGTGCATGTAAAACCCGTTTACCGTGACGAACTTCATTACAACAAAATATGATGTAAGATTAACGAGAAAGGGCTACGAGCGTAAAAAAGTAACTCGTCATGAATGCCGCCGTTTAAAAGAGCCCGAAAAAAATTTAAAGGCAATAAAAAGATAAATATGCCAAAAAAGGGTCACCTCAAAAGAAAATATAATGATTATTACTTATGAGGGAGTTTGGATGGAAAGAAATGAAAAATGGGTTTGAACGTCCTGATAGCATCATGAAAATGAGTTTTAGATGTTTTTGGTGTGGGAATCATTCTTAACTTTGATGTGTTGATGGATTGAGTCGATGTCATTTAAATTCAACACTTTTAACACCTAAGGACGATTTTAAGATTCATTCGTTAGGAATACATATAATCATCTTGCACATGTGTTATGTTTGATTGTGTTGATTTTTCTATCAAATATATTCACTCCCATTCATTTCGTTTCCATGATTTGGTTGTCTTAGTGTAAATTCGGGGTGTGTGATTTTTGAAAATTTATTTTTTGCATTTTTTTGTGAATATTTGAAAAATCAAAAATAATTTGGGGAAGCTTTTGTGGATTCCTCTACATGAGCATAGTTTGATTCGTATTTTCAATGCATATTTTTCATGACAACTTCATGTTTATTTTGTCTATTCAGTTCGTTGTCTATTTCGGTCAAATAAAATGGGGGAGAATGAATTATGGGGGAGATTTGCTAATATTTGTTGATTTATTCTTATATCATTTTAAACTTGATGCATCACGAAGGTATTTGCTTTATCTCATGTGTGTAGATACAAAATTAAAGATCATTTGTTTTGCACACCCTAATGAAAAAAGCTTGAAGATTTGAAGTTTTTGATGTTGAAGATTTTTGAAGAAAAGATTAAGACTTACATGTTTAGTACCTTTTTTTGTTTTGGGTTCATGGGAGGGTATTAGATTTGTATAGGCATTTTGATTTGATAATTACATTGTTTTTATTTTGTTCCAGCATAGACATAGGGGGAGATTTGTAAGGACATTATTTTACATTGTCCGTTATCAATTGAGTATGTTGTATACTGCTAAAATCATCGACGAATAATTCAAGATTATTCTAGCATCAAGACGTGTTCGAATATCAAAGTTCTTCAATGTTCAAGCCTCCGAGAGATAAATTTGGTAAATGTTGAACTTTAATTCCTTGTCATTTCAGTTAGAGTGCTGGGATATTTCTTATCAAATATTTTCTAAGTATTGGAGCAGAATTTTTGAGTTTTTCATCAAAAAATATTTTTGAAGTTTTGAGGCGGAATTTTTGGTGACGAAATAAAAAAATAATTTTTATATTTTTTTGTTCAAGCGACATACATGTTCGTTCGCGCGACATCCTTATCTCGCACGAAGTTCGTTTGTGCGACGCATGTCTACATTTGAGCGAGATTGCATTTTAGTTCGAGCAATGTGCCGCCTTAGATTTTCTATAAATTCATTTTTCGAACTTCCCTTTTGTTCAGAAGACCCGAGATTTCTATTTTACGAAAACTGCTACTGCAGAATCATTTGTCTTCTCTTTTAGGGCTTTAATCCTTTTGTTTTCAATTCACAAGATCTCAATAGTTTGTGTGAGTTATTTTGGAATCCAAGAACCCATCTTGTGTCAAGTTTCTTTTGTATAGAGGATCTTTAATGCTGATCTAGGTTCCCTTGAGGGTAGTACTGGGCTGAAGATGACTGCATGTTGATAAGGAGTGCTCGTGGGTATTCTTAGGCTAAATTGGAGTTACAACTCTGGGTGACTCTAGGATGCAGTCTATGTGATTGTTTTGTGGAGTGATCATTGCATATTTCATTGTGATGTAAGTTAAAATTTATATTACATTGTGAAATAAAAAGATTTTTCCTGAAAGTTTTTTTTTCCTGAAATCAGTGAGTTAGCAATTTTAATTGTGAAAGTTTGATTTATCCACAAGTAGTTTCATGTTTTAGGGCTGAATAAAATTGGATAAAAAATTGACACTAATTAAACAAGGTTAACATGGAAATTTACGAATTTATTCAAATCAGTATGGCATGACACAACGCATTTACAAATTGATATCGGAGCTTGTTGCACTATGTTATTGCATTTGATCCATTTTCCGCAAAATTGTGTTATATTGTTTTTTTTGAAATGTCACTTTTGTGAAAAATTCCAATTTTTTCGATGGAGCACATATGTAATCGGATGCCCCCCTCGATGATACGAATCAAAGTTTTGATGATTTAAATAGATTGAATTTGACGTTTGTGAAAATAATTAATTTTTTGGAAATAGAAAATTATCGTTTTAAATCCGCTATGGATCTTTTGCAAACGGTTCAAAATCAAAGAGATTTTTATTGTGAAAAATTTGTTTCTTTGGACAATAACTTTAGTGCATTAAAATTGTCCAAAAAGGAGCGTGATGATAGAGTACTATTTTTAGAAAAATAATTGGAGGACTTTAAAAATTCTAGTGTTTGTGTTTGTGCCAAAGAAGATAAAATTATTTTAATCGATGAGTTTTTGGCATGTGAGGAGACTCTTAGGGTTACGTGTGCGTATTTTGAGGGAGAAAGTGATAACCTTGTTGGAATAATTGAAAATTGAGAGAATGAGTCCCTAAAATTCCTAAGAGTCTAATTCTTTGCTTGAGTAAAAAAATTTTGAGATGAAAAATAATTTTACAGACTCGAGTAGTGTTGGTAGCAATCGTAGTTACTCGTCCTATTCTCATGTTTTGAGTGTCAAATCCAAAACCATTATTTGTTTTAGAGGGTTAAGCAATCCCAACGACGTAAGAAAAGGTCAACCCATAGGTGTCGTTCCACCCGTTTACACATATTCACATTATCGTTGGAAAGGCCACTATAGGCATTTTTGTTTCGATCTTCAAAAATGTCCTAGGAAGTTGAAGTCTAGAGTTACCTTGTTTTTCAAAACCCCCATGCGTCATTGCACACCTATTTGGGTTAAAAAATCACTTTTAGAGGCACTAGATGTAGAATAGTTGATTCACGATTGTTTGCACATGATCTTATCTTGCTAATTCATAGAGATGATTGTGTTCTCATGTTTCTGATACGCTAGTTGTGTTTCATGATATATTCTTGCTAGTGTTATGACTTGTGTACTTTTTGTATTAGATGTTTGTTTTTGATAAAATTTTGAAAAATATAAAAAAATTTGTTTTTGAAATTTGTTGGAAAAAGTTAAATGTAACACCCCGTCTAATTACATATCGGGTAGCTACTCCTTTATTAAATTAATACAGAATATCAAGTTGGTTCAGTCTTAGCATCACTGTCGAAAATATTTAATTAATTACTAGCCACCTAATATTTAAAAAGAGAGATGTCAAATTTTATTAAATAAGTTATCAAATAACCAAGAATTAAATCATTAACCATCAATCGCATAAACAATCTCATATGAATAACCAACGAAATAAAATCAACTGAGTCTGGAGTAAACACTCCAATAATAATAATGCCAGAGTAAATAAAGTCCCAATACAAGAGTTTGAATAAATACCAATAAATGAAATAATGAAAGTCTGTATCTACAACCTCTAAATGCGAATGGCCAACAGGCACTAACTGGTATGAATGAATCTGAAGGAACCAAGGATTAATGTAGAGGCATCTAATACCGAAATATTGTAGCTTCCACAGCAACTACAACACGTCTTCAGAATAAAACTCCTATGCTTGGCGTCCCTGTGGCTGGGCACCTAAAAGGTTTTTACAAAAAGATATATTTGGAAGCAAACGGGTCAGGGCCCGAGGTGAAAACAGTTTTAAAAATATTCCAAGTGTTTAAATTACAATTAAACAACACATATTATGAACATGTTAGTTGCGTACTCTCATATGAGTTTCTCACCGCTCAACTAAATGTGCACGCCTACAATATACCCTTAACCCATCCTAGTTATGCCGCTAACTAACTAGTCTTTACCACTTCTACTTTTGTATTCTACCATAGGGTATCTACTCTTAACACCCAAACCAGTGATAATCATAACCCATATTCACATTCATTAATTTACTTATCTCAAGTGTTAATTACATTAGCCCATTCTTATCCCATTCAATTATCTTAGTTATTCTCATCTACTAAGCAACACAACAGAACTATCACAAGTATAGGTATATAATCCAGTATAATATCTCATATAAAAATTAGGCACCCCACAAGGATAGAACCTATGACGCCGTCATACTCTCCTATTGAATCCGGGTACATCACATACATGAGGATCATAAGTTTCGAATCGCTCAGGAACCGTTTCAATAAAAATCACACATAATGGAGGCGAACATCGTTCACATATCCATGGGTCACGCACATACCTATGCTACCAAGGTAAGCAGACTTATCCATTCAGCGATAATCCCTTCCAAGTCCTATGTTCTGAGGTATCAATCTAAAGTCCCCCCGAAGGCCACATCGAGACCAGACTATCCTCTTACGAACGACCTCCCATGATAGCAAGATGGTAGGTATGTTATACACACAATAATCCATATACTAGAAAGTCACACAACCAGTATATATATACAATTTCAATATAGGTATACACATACCCAATATATTAAGTCTCACCCACAATATTTACGTTTCGGATATTCTACGTAATGTTCATTTAACGCGACATGTCTCATCATACGGATTCAGGTACCTATACCTATCGCAAGTGAATACTAGGTTCACCATTTGTTCTTAAGGTTATCTTAGTAAATATAAAATCCCATAAATTATCTTTCATTCCACAATCAATCCAAAATCGAAAGGTTTCAAACTGTTGTCACTCGGTAACCGCTCGTACTTACAACGTTCCATCCCATAAGTTTTATTATTCTCCGGGCAATAACTAAGACCCTACTGACCTTAACTAAGTCCCAAACTATAATATTAATCACCCTAAGAATCAATACCGACTTTGGAATATTCATTAAACCTTAAAGGAAAATAATTGTCAAAAATCAGGAGAGGTCGATCGATCGACAAAAATGATCGATCAATCGATACCATCGATCGATCGACATTCTTGGATCGATCGATCGATCAAGCAGATACTTGCCTAGATTCTCATAAAAAGTTACGAGTTTCTTCCTTTGTACACCTCTAAATGTTCATTACAACGTCCCAAACTCCCAAGAAAGTTTACTAAACATCCTATAAACATATTAGCATCATCTTTAACGAACTAGAATCATTAAATCGTCATGAATCAATAGTTTCTTAAATCAAAACACCCAATTTATCCTAAAAACCATAGTTCTCCTATTTCTTTCAAGATCTTCATATATCTTAACATAATTTCCCAATTTTCTACGCATGGATCATGGTTTCACAACTATTTTATGCCCAAAAGTTTTTATCTACATGAATCCTACCCATATTCAATATTTCAATTCTCCAATTTCATAATTAATTCATTTATTTACGATAAATCATCAAATCTAGGCTATCATGTCAAATATATGCTTTGAATCTTTGCAAGATAAATCACTTACCTGGAAAATACAGTTCTGATTTGTTGATGATGGTATTGGTTGTTCCCCCCTCTCTTTTCGATCACAAATCCGGCGATGGTGGTGGTGTGTGGTGGTTATGGCCTTGGAAACCTTGGAACTTCTCCTCTATTCCTCCCTAACTACCATGATACTTTTTGGTTGTGAAAACCCTAAGGGACTCAAGGGTTGGCTGATAATATTTCCTAATTTTTGTGGTTCACTATTCACCAAAAATAGGATTGACTAAAATACCCTCACGGGTTACCGGTTATGCCTAAAAATACTCCGAGACCCAAACAAAATCCCTGGCTAGTGTTTTCTGACTATCTCGACCCTTCTGGACATGTTGGCCCACTCAAAATGCTCATACGGAGGACATAAAAATAAAAAACTTTTAAATCCATTAAATTGGGTCCTGACACGCGCGTCCCAACTCACGGTAATTTTAATAAATTTAATTCAATAACCACATATTACTATAATCACTCAGTAATATTCAACATTATCATCATATTTAAATACTAACTCTCGTCTCGCTCGTTATTTAAATCCGAATTAATTTCTAATTAATTATCCCAAATTAATTTAATTAATCCACAATTAAAAGCAATTACTTATAATTAATCTCATAATTAAATCTCATAATTAAAAGCCATAAAAATACAGGGTATTACATTAAAAAGAGTTTTATATTTTATTTTACACCATATATGGACGGACATTTAGGATGATCGAGTCACAATTTCATTACACATCCATGTGACTGTTGCTTGTGTTTTGAAGTGCGTCATCATTTCATTTTTATGATTTATAATGTTTGGAGTAATTGAGATGTGATTAGTTATTACTACCTACATGTTTGACTCATAAGTTCCTTTAATGCACACTTGCACGGATTTGTTTGATTATTGTATTTGTTTATCACATATCGGTTGGGGTGTTGTCATCTTAATTATGTCTTTAAAACGAACCATATGCGATAAAATATGACAATGGAAGTAGTACATGTAAAAATCATTTACCGTGAGCAACTTAGTTCCAAGAAAATATGATGAGTGAAAGGGATGCGAGAGTACAAGATTAACTCGTCGTGAAAGGCACCGTTTAAAACAGTCTGAAAAAAAAAATTAAAGGCAATAAAAAAATAAATATGCCAAAAAGGGGGCACCTCAAAAGAAAATATAATGGTTATTATTTATAAGAGAGTTTGGATGGAAAGAAATGAAAAATGGGTTTGCACGTCTTGACGGCATCATGAAAAAGCATTCATAGTTTTAGATGTTACTGGTGTGGGAATCATTCTTGAGTTTGATGTGTGGATGGATTGAGTCGATGTCATTTAAATTCAATACTTTCAACACCTAAGGACGATTTTAAGATTCATTCGTTAGGAGTACACATATTCATCTTACACATATGATAGGTTTGACTGCGTTGATTTGCCTATCGAATATGTTCACTCCCATTCATTATGTTTCCATGATTTGGTTGTCTTTGTGTAAATTCGTGGTGTGTGATTTTGGTAAAATTATTTTTTGCATTTTTTTGAAAAATTAAAAAATCAAAAAAAGTTTATGGAAGATTTTGTGAATTCCTTTGCATGAGTGTAGTTTGATTCATATTTGATATGCATGCTTCTCGGGACAACTCCATATTTATTTTCTTTATTCGTTTCCTTGTCTATTTCGGTCAAGTAATAAGGGGGAGAACGAACTATGGGGGAGTTTTAATTGTGGGGGAGTTTGAATATATTGATTGATTTATTCTTATATCATTTCAAACTCGATGCGTCACGAAGGTATTTGATTTGTCTCATTAATGTAGGTAGAACATTGAAGATCATTTTTTTTCACAACCTAATGAGAAAAGCTTGAATATTTGAAGTTTTTGATGTTGAATACTTTTGAAGAAAATATTCAGACTTACATGTTTAGTACCTTTTTAGTTTTGGGTTCATGGGAGGATATTAGATTTGTATAGGAAATTTCATTTGATAATCCAGATGTTTTTATTTTGTACCGGCATAGACATAGGGGGAGATTCATAAATACATTATTTTACATTGTCTGTTATCAATTGAGTATCCCATATACCGCTACAAACATCGAAGAATAATTCAAGATCATTCAAGAATTAAGACAAATCCGAATATCAAAGTTCTTCAACATTCAAGCCTACGCGAGATAAATTTGGTAAAGGTTGTGTTTTAATTCCTTAGCATCTCATTTAGAGTGATGATATATTTCTTATCAAATATTTTTAAGTGTTGGAGAGAACTTTTTGAGTTTTTAGTCAAAAAATATTTTTGAAGTTTTGAGTTGGAGTTTTTGCTGACGAAATAAAAAAATTACACATACCTGTTCGTTCGAGCGACATCCTTGTCTCGCGTGAAGCTAATTCGAGTGATGCATGTCTACGTTCGAAAGAGATTTCTTTTTCGTTCGAGCGACGTGCTACCTTAGATTTTCTAAAAAAATAAATTCCAACTTCTTTTTTGTTCAGAAGACTTGAGATTACTGTTTTACGAAAACTGTTACTGCAGAAACGTCTGTCTTCTCTTTTAAGGTTTTAATCCTTTTGTTTTCAATTCATAAGATCTAAATAGTTTATGTGAGTTGTGTCAAAATCCAAGAACACATCTTATGTCAAGTTTCTCTTGTAAAGAGGATCTGTACTGTTTATCTACGTTCCCTTGAAGGGAATACTAGGATGAAGATGGTTACGTGTCGATAAGGACTGCTCGTGGGTATTCCTGGGCTGAATTGGACCTGCGGTTCTGGCTGACTCTAAGCTGCGGTATATGTGATTGCTCTGCGGAGTGATCATTGCAAATTTCATTACGTATGTAAGATGCGATTTATTTTACATGGTGAAATAAAAAGGTTTTAACCGAAAGGTTTTTTTCATGAAATCTGCGAGTTAGCAATTTTAATTGTGAAGGTTTGATTTATCCATAAATAGTTGCATGTTTTAGGGCTGAATAAAATTGGATAAACGCATTTACAATCTGGATATAATAGATGGACACAAGCATTTGTTATTTATTACTTTGACTTTTTGGGTGAGATTCGTTACTGGATCAATAATCTTGATAAATTGGTTAATGGTGATTAATGTAAGGTGAAAGTATTTTATGGATGGAATCCACATCTCAGTATAGATACGGGTGATACTCCCTTGAGATACTTATAAGTTTTGTATATGTCAAACCCTGTAGGTGGATTACGTTAATCTAACACTACAGATAAGTTAAGTTGGACCTCTCAAGGACGTAAAGGAGTTAATCAAATAAATTATGAGTAATATATTTTATGAACGAGTATCTGTAATCTTAACGTGGGGAGAATTAAGTAATTAATAATTAGGAGCTTGAAATATAATTTTTTTTAAGGAGTGAAGTTGCAATTATAATTATTTAGTGGTATTAATTACAAGTAAGGGACTAATATTAAGATACAGGAAGGATTAGGTTTTCTCAAGTCTATTAGGAGCGACATCCTTATTTATCCTTAGGATCCCTACTGTAGCCTATGTATATGCACCTAAATCTCATTCTTACTTAACCTAGTTGTCACTCTTACATACTCAAAAGACTCAAGTTCATACTTGTGAGAAAGAGAGATTATGGAGAAGAAATAGGAGATAAGAAGGTGGTCATAAAATAGGAGCCCACCCACTAATCGTGGTTGTCTATATCGGGAATACATTAGAAGATCGTAAGGTGAATTGAGCCATCGCATATTCTGTTCATGATAAAAAGAGATCGATTCAAAGAGATATCGCTGATAAATCCTAAATCTTCTTAGTAGGATTTCACCTACATGTAGTTTTTTTGTAGTACGATCGATACGCATTTTCAATAGACCCTTGAACTTCTGCTCCAAACATTGATATTAGAGCCCTATTGATACTGTGTATAGGTTGAATTTAACCATGTTGTTCAATTAATACAATTATATATGTGCATGGATGTTTGGTAGAATATACATCTGTGATAACTTTTGTTTTACCATGATCCTATCCCACTACTATGGTCACGTATTTATGGGTTTGTTTTATGGGATTGGATCCCACAATGGTTTATTCATGGATATATTTTTTATACTGGATTAATGTAATATTGATGTAGATAGTGAACTCCTTAATGGAGGTATAAGACATATGTAATTTTGTTACTTTTTTTATCGTGATTGTCAATGAAGGAGTGTGGCGAAAGATCAGTGGTCGGAGGCAGTTTTTGGCGGCCCCCCTCTACACTGCCACTTGATCGGGAAGGTGGAATTCCATGCCGAACCAGCGCAGTGGCAACATGAAGTGTTTAGGTTATGGAATGACTATTGGGTTCAAGAATGATTGTTAAGTTCAAGAATGACCGTTGAGTTCAAGGATGACAGTTGAGTTCATGGGTGACTCTTGAGAACTCCAATCTACGACAAAGTTATATCTTAACCATAATAGTCAGGAATCCTTATTTATCTTGATTTTCTTATTTATATTGATTTATGTCTCTATTGTTCATGTTCTAATTTTTTGTTTGTTAACATGTTTTAACGGTTCCCTTAGAATTATGGACAACATGGAATATCGATCCCACTTAAATCATGTAGATGCTAAATGTGAGTAATTCATCATTATTTTTAATGTGGACATTAATATGTGGGGTTAGAGAATAAAAAAATGAGTATTTTTTTTAACGATCAAGTGTATTTGCAATTTTTTATTTATCACACATTTGCTTGATATATTAAAACAAGGATATCTCGGTATTTTTGGAAATATATCAAATGTCCTAGATTTTTCAAATTAATTAAGAATTGGACAAGTTTTCTTAACCCTAAAAAAAGTTTGTTAAATTACTAAGTGGGAGAGGGAATTTTCTAAGAGAAAATCCCATGGTCTCCATCAATGATTTGTATACTTTCAATAGTAAGTAGGTCCTCCAACGATGAATGAAAATTATTATGGTTGTTAGTATAAATTTCCTTATGGATAATTTTGGATTCATTACTCACATAGGCGGACCTAAAATAATTGTAGAAAATTACTATCATGTCTATATGGCATGAGATAATTTAGAATTAGTTGGTGGTATACACTTAAACATAAAATAATGGTAGGATCTCCAGAGATGACTTCTATGATTTTTTGGAACCAAAGTCTCAGCTATTTAATTTTATTTGACGTAGGTTTTGTCTAGAAAATAAAGTTAAAAGGACTAAGCCTTCCTAATTATTTTTGGAATGTAGGTTATCTAAAGAGGAATACTATTAAAATGGTAATCGAGATGTTATGGGATTATTTTTAAAATGGATAAATTGTAAATTAATTTTATTTTAGAATTCAAAAGGTTTTAAGCCATGTAATGATTCATTTTATTATTTGATTCTCAGTGTTAAGATAGGAAGCTCTTTCAATCCATTTGTTGTCATTTTCAAGGAAAACAAATTAACTCGACCTAATTACATTAAGCGGAAAAGGAATTTGGATATTGTTTTGACTACTGAAGGGTGAAAGTGTGTGCTCTATGAGATCTGTCCTGAGAAACCTGCTGAGGGGGCAATCGAAAAGGAAACTTAGGATTACCAGAAATGGATTAAGGTTGAGAGATGGAACGGTGATGCATTTTGGCATCTATATCAAATGTTCTACATCATCAGCATCAGTCGACAAACACTGCCTATGGAATGATGCTCAACCTCAAAGATATGTTTGGGGATCATAGATGTGCTGCTAGGTAAGTTTCTATGAAACAACTAATGAACACAAACATGATTGAAGGGACCCCAGTGAGGGAATATGTACTAAGGACAATGTCTTTTCTCAATGTGATTGAAATCTTTGGAGTATAAATCGATGGGGAAACCCAGGTCTATATAATTCTATAGTCGCTGCTTGAGTCCTTTAAGAAGTTTCGCCTAAATTACAATATGAACAAACTTTCTTACTCTTTGGTAGAACTACTTAAAGAACTACAAGCAACTGAGTGTACCATCAAGAAGTCAGTAAGTCCTTTTGTTGCTGATAAATGTTCTCCATCTAAACCTATGGGTAAGAATAAAAAAAAGGGTAAAAAAAAATTATGGTCCCTCGGGCAACTCGTGGGCCTCAGGGAGTTGTGTTTCCACAATAAGCAGTCAGGACACTAGAAGAACAATTATCCGATTTTCTATAATAAACAAAACAACGCAGGTAAATTCCATTCATTTGTCGCCGAATCATATTTTGTGGTTCGTACTGTCGGTACCTAGTGTGTAGATACGGGATCCACTAATCATATATGCAATTCTTTCCAGGGGTTCTAGGAAACTAGGTGACTAAGTGATGGAGATATTTATCTACCTTTTGGAGATGCTACAAAATTAGTGATAGTTGTTGTGGGAGACATTCATTTAGGCTTTAATAATTATAGGAGTTTATTTTTAAAATATTGTCTTTATGCACCTTTCATTATAAGGAATTTGATTTCAGTTTTTTGTTTCGCCTTTAATGGATATTCAGTTTCTTTTAATAAACTCGTGGTTATTAAGAAAGATAATGTTTCATTTTGTTCTTGTACATTAGTTGATAATATTTATATTGTTAATCATATCTCGCCCACACAACAAATCAATATTTTGCATAATTCAATTGGACCAATTTTAAAGAGACAGGAACCCTCCTCAGTGAACCAAAGGTATCTTTGGCACTTACACCTAGGTCATATTAATATAAAAAGGATTTGTAAACTGGTAGCAAGTGGGCAATTGAGCTCACTAGAAGTGGAGGTACTTCCAATTTGTGAATCCTTTTTAGAAGGTAAAATGACCAAGATGCCTTTCTTGGCCAAGGTCTATAGAACCAGAGAACTGTTGAAATTCGTTCATTCTGATCTTTTTGGTTCGATGACAACCCGAGTAAGAGGGGTCTTTGAGTATTTCATGACTTTTATAGATAATTACTCAAGGTAAGGGTACGTTTACCGAGTGCACAATAATTGCAAAGAATTTCATAAATTCAAAGTGTATAGGGCAGAAGTGGATAAGCATCAAGGTAAAAGTATCAAGACACTACAATTTGATTATAACGGCGAGTACCTCTTAGGGGAGTTTAGGTAGTATCTAGAAGATCAAGGGATCGTATCCCAATTATATGCACCTGGTATGCCTTAACAAAATGGTGTAGTAGAAAGGAGGAACATGACTCTTTTGGATATGATTAGGTCCATGTTGAGTTATACCGATCTCCCATATTTCTTTTCGGGGCATGCTTTAGAAAATATCACTTATTTAATGAACCTGGTACCATTAAAGGCGCTATATACTACACCCAAGGAATTGTGGATTGGGCACAAGCTCAGTATGAAACATATTTGGATATGGGGTAGTCCATCACATGTGTTAAAGAGAGAATTTAGTAAGTTGGAATCAAGATCAGAAGTTTGTTTCTTTATAGGATACCCTAAGGAATCCAAGGTTTTTTTTATTCTATGATCCTAAGGATCAAAAGGTCATTGTTAGAAGCAATGCCCATTTCTTAGAAGAGGATTATATGATGGATCATAAATCGAAAAGTAAAGTTGTTCTTGAAGAATTACGAGGGAAACAACAAGATTCTTCAACACCACTAATATAGGATGAAATAACACAACGTGTTTACACTAGTATACCAGCATATGGACTACCTCATTATAGTGGGAGGGTTATACATCAACCTGAACAATTTATGTTCTTCGGAGAGTCTTATGAAAAGATTCCTGATAAACTCAAAGTTGATCCCTGTAACTACAATGAGGCTATATAAGATAAAGATGCAGAAATTTGGCTTAAAAATATAAATTTTGAGATGGAATCTATGTATTCTAATTAGGTCTAGAGTCTTGTAGATCCACTCGAAAGGATAAAACCCACAGGATGTAAGTGGGTGTATAAGAGGACAAGTGCGGTGGATAGGAAAGTTGAGACCTTTAAGGCATGACTTATTGAAAAAGGGTTTACTTAGAAAGAGGGCATCGATTATGAGGACACCTTATCTCCGGTAGCTATGATGAAGCCCATCTGAATTCTCCTATCCATTACAGCTCATATCGTTATGAAATTTGGCAAATGGACATCAAGAGTGCATTTCTTAATGGAAATATTGACAAATGTATCTATATGGTGAAACCAGACGGTTTTATTTCCCAAGGCCAGAGCATAAATTATGTATTCTTAAGAAGTCCATTTATGGACTTGAGCAAGCGTATAGAACTTGGAACATTTGTTTTGGTCAGGCAATCAAATCTTTTGGTTTTGATAAATGTCCAGATGAGTCTTGTGTGTACCAAAAATGCAACGTAAATGTTATGATTTTTTAGTATTATATATGGATGACATTATGCTCATTGGAAATGATGTTGGAGTGTTGTCTTCGGTTAAAGTGTGGTTGTCCAGCCAATTCGATATGAAATACTTAGGAGAAGATAGTCACATCCGTTGGGATTAAGCTTTTCCTTGATCGCAAGAAAATGATGTTGGGTTTCTCAGAAGCAACTTATATCGATTCCATTCTTTCCAGATTTAACATGAAAGATTAAAACAAAGGGTTTCTCCCTTTGGGACGTGTACTATCTCTCTGCAAGGATCAGTGTCCTAAGACACCTGATAAGATAGAGATGATAAAAGGCATCCCTTATGCTTCGGGAGTTGGGAGCCTTATGTATGTTATTTTATGCAGTAGACCTAATATATACTTTGCTATTGGAATGGTTAGTAGATATTAGTCTAACCCTAGGCAAGAACACTAGATTGCAGTAAAGCATATAGACAAATACCTAAAAAGAACACGAGATTATATGCTCGTTTATGAGGAAAAGAGTCAAGTACCCATTAGGTAAATCGACTCAAATTTTCAGTCTGATAGAAATTCCAGAAAGTCTACATCTGGATATGTGTTCAACCTAGCAGGTGTAGCCATTACTTAGAGGAGTATTAAGTAATCTTGCATTGATAATTCCACCATGGAAGTTGAATATGTGGCGACCTCTGAGGTAGCCAAAGAAGTAGTATGGCTTGGAAACTTCCTACTGGATCTAGGATTTCTACCTTTAGTTCAATTGACTATTACACTCTGTTGTGATAGTAGAGGTGAAGTTGCTAACCCAACCCATGACCCGTAAGAGAGGTAAACACATTGAGCATAAATATCATCTATTCGAGAGTTTATGTAGCGGGGTGATGTTACAGTTATGAAGATTGCATCCGAGAACAACATGGCACACACTTTCACAAAGAGTTTACTAGCCAAGACTTTTGATACTCATGTAGGGAGAATGGGAGTGAGATACATTGCAGCATGGCTTTGATACTAAGGGGGAGATTGTTAAAGAAGTAGACTAAAGCCATGCTTTATGTAAAAATCTTAGTTATGGATTTATTATTATAATAAAATTAGTTATTCCTAATTTAATGAGAATCACGTATGGACATAATGTTTACATTATTTTATATATTGTTGGTATCTTTTATTCTTCCCAGTAGGTGTTATGGTGTGTAGAGTACGACTTACACATAGAGGATCAGATCACCAGTTCTTATGGAATATAAGTTTTATCGTTCACAGTCTTTGATGGAACTGGAAACACCTTCAGTAGGAATGTAGCACAATATTTTACTAGGTTTATCTTTATTACACGAAATTGTATAGTTTCAACTTATTATGCTAGTGCACTTTGTATGTATTTAACAGGAACAATTTGATATAATTGTTTATTACGCTCTTAATATTGATATGATTGATGGACAAAAGCACTAGTTATTTATTACTTTGACTTATTGGGTGAGATTCGTTATTGGATCAATAATCTTGATAAATTGGTTAAGAGAGATTAATGTATGGTGAAAGCCTTTTATGGACGGAATCCACATCTCGGTATAGATACTGGTGATATTCCCTTGAGATACTTATAAGTTTGTATCTATCAAACGCTGCAGGTAGATTACGTTAATTTGACACTACAAATAAGTTAAGTTGGACCTCTTAAGGACTTCAAAAAGTTAATCAAATAAATTTTCAGTAATTTATTTTCTTAACAGATATCTGTACCTTTAACGTGGGGAGAATTAAGTAGTTAATAATGAGGAGCTCGAAATGTAATTTGGATTTAAGGAGTGAAGTTGCAATTATAATTATTTAGTGGTATTAATTATAATTAAGGGTCTGAGATTAGGATCCGGGAAGGATTAGGTTTTCTTAATTCTATTACGAGCCACATCCTTATCTTTCCTTAGCATCCCTACTGTAGCCTATATATATGATTCTAAGTCTCATTCTTTCTTGACTTAGCCATCACTATTGGATACTCAAAATACCCGAGTTCATACTTGCAAGAAAGAGCTACAATGGAGAAGAAAGAGGAGACAAGAAGGTGGTCACGAAATAGGAGCCCACCCTTTACTCTTGGCTATCCACATCAGGAATACTGTGGAAGATCATGAGGTGAATCAAGCCATAAATTATTATGTTGAGGATAAAATGAGATCAAATTATATAGATCTCGCATATAAATCCTAAATTTTCCTTGTAGGTTTCACGTACGAGTAGTTTTTCTTGTAGTACAATCTATGCGTGTTTTCAATAGACCCTTATAATTTTTCTCCAACAATGTGAGGTGTGGATAAGAGACTTGGCTACAAGGACACGAGGGAATATCACATAAAAATCCAATCTCCCTCCTATCATTCGATGATCTACCCTTAAAATCATCTTATGAAGTTTTTGAGATATATCCTCTAAATCCAAACCCAAAGTTGAAGTGGATGGCAACTCGATCCTTAACACAAATATTTTGCCTTGCAAGGCGATCCGAGAGTTTTCAGTATCTTTTAAGTATTTCCACAAGTACTCAAACTCAAAACGAAGGAAGACATTACAACCACCTTATATGATAAGTTGTCTACCCAAAACAACATTATGAGATACTAAGTTATTCTCACAACTCTCAATCATCAAATCCCTTTATTTGCCAACCTTGTCTACCAGGATGGAGATTTCTATTTTCTTCTTATCGAGTTCTATAGACACATCAAAAATTTAATCATACTCATTGATGATGTCAACATCCACACCATTTCAAGCTTCTAAAAAGGTAGTTGTGGTAACACTAACACATAGGCAAGAAAATAAAATTCATCCAAATCATCCAATTCCAAAAAAATCCCACGGGACATAAAAAACACATAATTATTGTTGGGAGTTTCTTTATCATAATCCAAATCATCATACAGAAAAGTGGATTTATATATATTTTTATTGCTACCTTGACCCTATTTCGTTGGGCATTTCTTGGAATAATGTCCTTTGCCACCATATGTGTAACATGGTATTCCACGTGGGGAATCTTTCTTCTTATCCCAACTTCCTTGGTTGGACTTAAACATATGTGGGTACAATTTTTGGTTACCTTTAGTTTGAAACCTCTTTTCCATGTCTTGGAAAATTTACTAGTGAACAAGACCATATCTTCTTCATTAAGGTCAAGGGTATACAAATGAGGACCCTTTTGAGTTCTTGTTGAGAAAAATAAACACTTCTCATTGATAGGTTCTATGATGCGATAATTCAAATTCGCCTCATAGATTTGAAGTGGTCCCACTAATCCGTTTACTTTCATAAGATTTTGAAGTACGACTTGAACTTCTTATATAGCATCAACATTAATACGAAACTTAGCGGGTAGATATATAAGAATTTCATCAATCATAGCCTTCTCCATGATGACCATTCTCATAAAAGATGTTGAATTAACCATGTTGCTTAGTTGAGCATATAATTCGTCAAAATTTTTGTTTTCCTTAATGGTAAGGAGTTTGAAATGGGTGTTGAGGCATTGAATGTTCTTATTCTTCACAGTGTAGGTAACTTCATAGGTTGCTTCTATAACTTTTTATGCAACCTTTGATGTAGAACATGTCAAAATAAGCCTAAAGTCGTTACTAGTTACACAACTAAAGATTGCGTCTAAACCGATTGCATTTCATACCAATAAGATCGAATTATGGGTAATTGAACCCCATCAATCACAATAATTGGCGAATTCCATCCAATAAAAATACAACTCCATGTTCGATCATCCATTGAAATCGTATGTGCTTTCATGTGCATTTTCCAATTAGAATAGTTGTTATCATCAAAAGGTGGACGTCGAAGAGATGAACTACCCTTCATATAAAAAATAAAGTATTTATCTTAGGGTGTTAAACCTAAAACAATGAGAACCTCTATAATACCAGATAATAGTGTGAGCTCTCAAAAATATCTACCCAATTAAAATTAAATTACCGGCTAGGGGATAATAAATAATCAATGGTTTAAACATAAACAAAAAAATCTATGTGGAAAATATGTTTGATTAATATTACGATCTAATTGATTAAATCTATAAATTAAGAGAGGTGATTCTAACATTAGGAAAGATAAAACGATTCACATGACATTAGATGTACGAGGAAAACCCACTAACAAGAAAAAATCGAAGTCAGAAATGACTGACATATGCACAATGACAGAGCATTTCAAATATAAGACAATGAATTGTAATCAAATAATGCACTAACCAACTATCAAATTTTCCCCACAATGCCCTCCGAGTAGAGAGCCAATAACTTGAAAATGTTATATAACCACAACCAATTTTGGACTTATCCAATATATTTAAGTCATATTCCCCAAAAATATTTATTTAAAGTGGAAGAGTACTTTATTCATATGAAACATAACGATCAAATAACCATGGACTACAACTAGGATGTGTAAGGACATCTTATGGTTGAACATATGTAGAAAAATGTTTAGGCTCTATTAAAAACTGAAAAATGTGTTTTTTCAAGATTGAAAGAAGGCCATACTTAATAAAAAATTATATTTGGAAAATGATTTGTCAAAACTAGCTTGAGTACAAGAGTCTTGCTTTCAAGGATTCAAGAATGAGTAAAAAAATCTAGAAAATCACTAGTGAACAAAAATTGACTAACAAAAATTGATTCTTTTGAAAAGATGGATATTTTCTATCTTCTTTTCCATGTCTTGGAAAATTTACTAGTGAACAAGACCATATCTTCTTCATTAAGGTAAAGGGTATACAAATAAGGACCCTTTTGAGTTCCTTTGCTATAGATTAACTAACAAAAATTGATTCTTTTGAAAAGATGGATATTTTCTATCTTCTTTTCTTATTAAAGTTTACTCTTAAATCAACTTGGAAGAAGGATGCAAGAAAGAATATGTATAAAACTTGTGTAGAAAGCCAAGCGCGAAAATAATCAAGTCTAGCAACCTAATTGACTTAGAAATAATCTTTGTTGGCTGCCAACAAAGATTGTTTATAGACATAACTTATAATCATATATAAATAGAATGATATCAAAAAATATTCAAATTTAACGAACTCGCGGGCTCTTTCGTTGAAGCCATGACTTAGTTTTTTAACATGAAAGATCAATGACCAAGGTGTCGTCTATAACCAAGGTCACATAAGATACCAGATTTTTACACTAGCATATTTTCCATAGTTGTTAGCAATGAAGTAGACTTTTCTTTAATTTGAAGTCCTATTTGCTACAACGAGCTACCAACAAACCAAGTCACGGATGGAAAATAATTGCCATATTTTGCAAGTTTAAAAAACATAGATTTTTTCTCTTTTCAACCAAGGATAGGTTAAATTCTAAACACAAGGATGCATTAAAAACATAAGGTTTAGTATAGGAAGAATATAACATCTTGAATTCAAAAATATTAAAATGGACCACATGGATAAAATAATAATATTTCCCAATTAGGAAAAGTATTATTAAGCAAGGTTGAATCTAAGTTCGCTAAAAAATATACATTTATCCTAAGTGTTTTACTATGGGCAAATAACATGCATGATCTAATATGACTTTGATGAATCTTTCTATAAACCTATAGATCTAGAGTTAGTATGTATTTGTTAAAAGAAATAAGACAATTCAAATATAATGGGGCATATTAATATATTATACTCTTACAGAAAAGTCCTTTGATGAAGTCTTTGAAGCCAATGTCCAGGAGCTCGACGCGCAACTTGACTACCACGAGTCACTTGCGTTTAATATAAGATGGATAGGGGGCTTGAAGAAGGTGAATATTAAAAAATATTATCTTGATTACATAGACCACCTCCTCTTGAGAAACATGTCATTCACGATGGGGAAGCTTCCTTGGCATATGGCTAAGAAGTAAATTAATGGGTATTATTATCGTGAGTGACCACCTACCCAATTGGTGATCCCCACAAGACCTTAGACATGTTAAGGGGATATGGGTCAAAGTAAAACACGAGTATTTAAAGTGGTTCATGCCTAAACTTAGGATCCTACGTCCACTTTAAAAATTGTCTCCCTATTTATTATAGCATAAAATGGTTATTACAATCCAGGAGACCTTTTAGGATTTGACAAAGAGATTCTGATGTCCTTGCGATCTTTGTCATTAATGCAAAGGACCTTAGGAAGTAACTGGTAGACTTGTTTAGGTGTTCCAAAGTATTATTTTAGGGATAAACATGGTGTACAAGAGACACGATAGATGGAAATGATCCAATCTATAGCTTCCTGATCACAACAATGGGTTGAGTTTATATTCAACAATGAGAAAACACTTGTATAAGGTAAATATATTTCTCCTAGGGGTGTATAATGAGTTGAAAATGTCTTCAATTGTTATCCATCTCCTCATATATATGCATGCTCTTGGAAAGAAAATTAGTGGACGGTCAGTGCATAGTCATGGTGTCCTTTAGGTCTGGTGAAGTCATCTTTGAGGTGTAGTGTGGGTTAAAGGTTTTGAAGACGATGTAAGGTAGTTGTTGAATGAATTTAATGTGGATGGGAGTCATCAATGCAAGTGGAGTTGAGTGGTGGAAGTAGGTGGAGCAGTGTTGCCCGTTTCACCTACTCGTCAGATCAACTTTAGGAGTTCAGTCAAACATCTAGGAGGTCAAGAATCATCACCAACTCCATGTAAGATGATATTTAGGTATATTGTGAAGATAACTTTATATGATGAGGGATATATGACCTATGTAGGTCGTTTTTGTTTAAACTGAGGTTTGTTAGGCGCATTAGAGAAAAAAGGATGTTAGTGTTGAAGTCTTTGAGCTTTGTTGCGTAGACATGTTCCAATGATTATATATTATAGAGTTTTCGGGTTTATCTGAGGCCTACCATAATGCAATGGTCCTTTCTAGAAGGTAGTGGATGTCTTAAGATATTAGTAGTGTTCATGGAGAGGTTAGATATTGACCTTAGGATCTCTATTCTTACAAGAGTGAGGTTGGAAAGTTTATGGAGCATTAGAATACTAATAAATAAATTTGGTATCATCTGTAGCCCCATATTGCTTTTTGTAAGAATTTCAATGGGAAACGCTTATTCATTAAATAAGTTAGGGGTAGGAGTGTAACTAACCACTAAGATTCTTGACATAATGAGATTGCATTAGGAAGGAGCTTGCACTGAGTGTGAAAGGGGACTGAGAGTACTCATGCAACTGAAATGAGTGAAATATCAAACCTTGGGGGATAAAATAATCCCCTTGGGTTGATTTGAATTCATCTCCTTTTTACTACCATTATCCCCTTCTCAAGAGATTTTAGAGCAAACAACTAGTTTCTCTCCCTTCTTTTGCTTAAAAATATATACAAAAAACATATCTTCCTATAAGGTTTTGGACCTAATGCTAAAATCTATTGTTGGGCTCCATATTTATCTTCCATCGAATGTGGGACCAAGAGGCTTAGGCCTCCACACACCTTCCTACTTGGATTATTCATTCCATCTCACTGGAAGCCAATTAACCATGGGCTCATACCCTAGTTTCTATTATAGATCTCATTTCGCCTCTTGAATACCAATCAATACTTAGTGGAAATTAGAAAAACATAAGAGATCCATGAGTCTATCATTTTGAGGGCCACAAGGCCTGGGGATAAGGAACAATCCTTGGTATCTAAGAATGTTTGATTTAATGAGTTATTTTTATAGTATGGAGCCAAGTTCCCACTACTTTTGAAAGTGAGAGTCTTGAAGTCCATTGAGATAGATCCTTCTAAGTAAGTGGCCAAATCTTGGAGATATCTGATGGCCATGGTCATAGATTTTAGGGAGCAAGTGGGGACAAACACTATGACACTAAAACCCAACTCTTTAAGCTCTATAGGGTTCGAGATAAAATTAAGTCCAATGACAAGGGGTTGAAGTACTCCTCCCCCAATATTGTAGTGGTATTCACCAAGGTAAAACATAATGCGTTTAAAACTGAAAGTAAAGGTTCTTCTTCATGGGGTGAGCTTGGTACACCCCTTATGATGTGGAGCCAATTATATGCCCTGCCATATGGTGCGCTCCATCGATTATAGGTAAGGTAAAATGTACTTCTTCATTGATATGCGAACTTGTTTACTGTCTCAGGTCATAGCTTTACCTAAGTCCATTGGCTATGTAGTGTCTATCAATCCTAATAAGGAAGAAGAGGTCATGACAGTTAAGCCTTGAAGTTTTCCACTACCCCCTTAGATATCCTTGTTACTCCCAAGCACTTTTTAATAATAAGAAGGGACTTAAGGCCAAAGCCTTAACATTAAGAGGCATTCAATAGGCTCAAAAAATTATGGTTAGGGAGTCCTTTGGGGTTGATCACTTTGTTATGGTTCCTAAAAAATGGAAGGGCGATGTTTCCTTCAACTCTGAGGTTCCTCAGGGCTCTAAAGGTAAGGATGCCAATCCTAGGGGTAATGCTGATCTCCCCCCCCCCCCCCCCCAGGACAAAGATTTAAGAGGTCCTCAACACTATCGGAGGTGAAATTATGATAGAATCTGATGCTTCTCCCACTAAGTACCTCACCTTATATTCTAGTTTTAACCTTACCCTTAAGCCTTGGTAGTTAATGTTTATCTTCCTGACGATTTAGTAGATGAGTGAGAACAACGGAGAATGGCATGACTCTTATACAAAGAAACTTATTCCAAGCCCGTGGTAAATAAAATGAAGAGGTATAAGTATATTAAGTGCCTGAAATTATGCACATGGATGGATATTATAGTCCAATGTGTTAATTTGGTTGAAAAGGATGAGATATAATATTACTTTAGTGAAGGAACATTATTGGGGCATGTTGGTGAAACCATGCCCTTGACAGAAGCATATTAGGGGGAAGGTGCAACCACTCGGGCAACCCAAAGTGGTTCTTCTACTATAAGGGACTGGCATCCCCTAGTCTAAAATATTAAGGAAATGCCAGGTTATCCCCTTTCAATGGGGAAAGAGGTGATGGTGTACCTTAAGAAGAAGGGGACATGATGGCAGATATAGAGGACTTTGGCCAACCCCGAGGGTTGGATATTTGAGTGATGGAAAAGTTACTAACCTAAGTAGTGGAGGAATAATCTCTCAGTTATGGAGGCATTATATTTAGTGGATAATACCAACGAATCTAACATATTGGCCACGCTAAGGCGTCAGAGGACCTCAACTGATGCTCAACAACTAGTTGACCTTCTGGGGAAGGTACTTTCATCCTCGTTCTCATAATTCTTATCTTTTTCAACCTCAACACTTTACTGAGGCCTTATGGCTAGAACCATTAAGGGTTAAACATGGTGGAATGACACCTTATAGATGGATAACCAGTGGGACATAACCTTGCTAGAGCTGAAACAAACAATCAAGAATCAACGGCGAGAGGTGGATACTATGGAGAAAGAGAAAGTGGGATAAGGTCACAAAATCTACTTTTCAGCATGAATAACTTAACCATAATAACCTCAGGTACAGTGCTTACCTTCTTGCTATTACCCACCATTTTTTTATCGAAGTTTGATGAATCCCATGCCTTGGTTGTGATACAACACATGGTGGTCGTGGAGCAACTTCATGACTAAATTATCAAGCTCTAAATTGCCCAGGAAAACCTTCTTCATTGTGTTGAGGATGGCTTCTAAAGCAACAAGTTACGGACCTCAATGATATAAAAGTATTGTTGATTTCCAAAGGCAAGGATTTGTAGAAGGAATACTCTAAGATTGAAGTGAAGTACATTGAGCTCTGGGTGAGGATTTATACCAATTTGTAGAGCATAATTGATACATACCTTTGCTCGAGGCTTATTAAAAAATTGTCCCCCAAAAGTATTCCTTGGGGTTTGAGGCTTACAAACTGAAGGTTCAAGAACTCTCCCCTTAGGTAAACGTCTTCTCTGAATCCCCCCACTATACTGAGTGAGAGCATTAGTTATGATCATACTAATAAAGCTTCTGCCTCAATTTCTAAAAAAATAAGAATAGGCCTGAAATAATCCCCTTCTCCTTGGCCCATTCAAGGCCCCTTAAAGAAGGAAACTAATTCCCTTCTGAAGGGAAAATCCATTTATTCCAAGCCTTAGGAAGAGTTTTCATCTATTTTTTTATTTGAACACTTTCAGGTCATGGTCCTTTTTATGTAACCCTATAACTTTCCTTATATAATGAATGGAAAAACTAGTAGGTTTTCTTGAGTTCTTAACTTCTATGTTGTTTGTTTCTCGTTTCTTATTTTTTTTATTTTCTTTGCTAAGGAAGTTTTGCATTTGCATTTATCAATCCGAGGCATTCAAAGTACGTACTATTCCCCTTTCTCTCCCTAAGATTTCTTGGTAAAGAAAATAATTTGGATAACAACTTTGCTAACATAGATCTAAGGTATATAGACCTTTGCTCCATAATTACACAACTTTTGAAGTCAAGACTGATGATCTTGAATGGTTCATTAGACATTAGAACCATAAAATCTTCTTAACTTGTACTTTTTTAAAACCGAAAGACCCAATTTGTTTTGTACATAAACACTTACCCCCCCCCCCCCCCCAAAGATTTTTTACAATGAAAGTAACAAAAGTGAATCCGTTAAAGGACCTATGACCTTAAATTCATAATTCAACTTTTAGTTGTTCCATATAGCGGTCTTATAACTATTGAATCACATTTCACTAACGACCCATGTCTCAAGATTAAAATATATTTATGTGGAAGGTCCTAAGACCTTAGAACTTAGGAATTTTTACGACCCTAAGTCCCCCAATGAGTCCTAGGACATCTAGACTTAGGATTTTTAAAATATGAAGTCCCATAATGGGTCTTAAGACCTTTAGCCCTCGGAGTTTTAAAATTTGAAGCCCCACAATTGGTCTGAAGACCTCTAAACTTAGGAGTGTTTAAATGTTAGAATCCATCACGGGTCCTAAGACCTTTAGACCTTGACCACCTAGGATGAAAGCCTTGTAGCTTAAATATGAGATTCCATAATGGCTTTTGAGAAATTCGATCCATTTTAACTGAAGCTAAAAACCTTTGAGAGTTGGGACTTTGAACCTTTGTTCATAAAACTGAAATTTTGAACAATTTTTTATATATGAACACTTAGCTCCCAAAAAAAATTTGAAAATGGAAGTTTTCCCTAAATCTCAAATTTTTCGGCCGTGGTTTTAAAAGAAACTTTTGATATTTTTTTAAAAATGGGGTTCAAAAGATGGTTTGATTAGCTTTTTGCATTTTTGTATAATATTATTTATTTGAAAACATTTTTTAGGTGCGAGAAAAGGTCATTTAAGTTGACGTCATGGGTCCTCATACCTTAGTCAATTTAAGTGAAATCAATGATGAAAGTCTTTGTCATTCATTTAGTCTTTATTGGTTCTTTTAAATTTTACTTTTTTAATTCAAGGCAAGGATGCATTCCTTTCAACTCTAATTGGTCATTTAGGACCTTTGGACCTTTGGGAGCCATGGATTGAAGACTTACAAAACCACGAGTCATTGGACTGAGATATCTCGTAGCTCAGCCTTTTGTTTAGAGGCAAGGATTGAAGTCTTGAAATTCATTTTGGGTATTTAGGCCTTAGATTAAACTTGGAGCCCAATAATTAAGTCTTTTTACTAACATTGGGTCGTTAGGCCTTAGATTAAACCTAGATCCAAGGATTGAGGCCTTGTAACTCTCGTTGGGTCCTCATACGTTAGATTAAACTTGGAGCCAATGATTGAATCCTTATAACTCTTGTTAGGTCCTCAGACCTTAGGTTTAATCCAAAGCGAAGGAACAAAGCCTTCTAACTAATATTGAACATTATACTAAGACATCATAGATAGTTAAAAGATTTGTTTTTATATCATTTTAGTTGCAGAATACATCATTGATAGAATTTCTTGAGACTCTCTATGTTACAAGGGTGTAGAAGTTAATATCCATCAATATTTTTGAGGTAATAAAACCTTATCCCTGCTATTCTAACAACCATATAAGGAAGATACCAATTAGGGCATACCTTTCATTCACTTGAATTTATCATTACAATAGTGACCTTTCTCAATATCATGTCCCCCACCTTAAAATCTCTATGTAAGACCTTTATGTTAAATTATGAGGTTGTTCTTTGCTTGTAAGAGACAATTTTGATGAGGTGACACTCTCTTCTTTTTTCTAAATCATCTGGGGGCTGTTGAGACCTTTGCCATTATCCCCAGGTTCAAATGGAGTCACCCTTTGTGTTGGTATCATGACCTCTGTTGGAATCACTATCTTGGTGCCAAAGGTCACCGTATGGAGTTCCCCACTTTGTAACTCTGATTGTAGTTATACCACAAGATCCTTGGAAAGCCTCGGCCAAAAGACCCTTTGCTTTTTCCAACCTATTCTTCAAACTATGGAAATTGTTTTTGTTGTTTATATAGACTGTCCTAAAGATGGTTTGCAGATGATTAGTGGTTGCATACACTATAGAATTATCTAAAGGAAGGGTTGCTAAACTATTTTCCATCATTAGAGATGATGACTCTAATCAAGCCAAACCTACAAACTATGTTCTTTTAGATAAAATGGTGGTCTTATTATCCATAATTGTGGGAATGGGTTAACCTCTATCCACTTAGTGAAGTAATCAATAGACAAAATGCATAACTTGTTTTATCCTTTACTGAGGGGTAGGGGCAGTAGAAAATCCACTCCTTATTGAGAGAAGGGCCATGGACTTAGCATTAAGACCATATTTTCCACTAGCTGCTTTAGGACAAAAGTGAACTTCTGACACTTTTCACAGTGTTGGACCATGTCTTTATCTTCCTTCCCTAAGGTAGGTCAAAATTAACCTTAGATCGGGACCTAGTATACTAACGTCGTGGGGCCTATGTGAGCACCACTAAAACCTTAGTGGATTTCTCTAATGACATAACTGACCTCTTATGGGCTGAAGCATTGAAGATATGTTGAGAAATACCCATTTTTAATAGGTTCCCATTATCTATGTAGTATCTAGAAGCCAGAGACTTCAACCAAATGGCCTAGAGCTTATCTTTAGACAAGACTACATCTCGGAGGAAGGCCTTATTGGGTGTGGTCCAATTTGATATTTGATTGTATTCTTTTTCTACTGATCTGGAGTAGGGTGATGCTTCGCTAGGGTAAGGTGACAATCTAGACTTTCGGATCCACCTCATATGAAGAGTGCACCCTCTCAAGGTGGTGAGCTTCGGAGTTTCCTTCTTGAGGAACTTTTTAACGTTGAACTTTAAGGATTCTCCAGACTAAGTGTTCTACAATGTCTAAGTAACTCACCATTCTGTCACCCTTGGCCTCATAAACCTCAGTGACCTGCTTGACCACTAGTTGATAATCCCTAATGAATTCCACATGATCTGCCTTTTAATGAATGTCAAGGCCTACGCCATTCACTAAGTCTTGATAATCTTGCTCATTGTTAGAGTCTTTACATTCATAATAGAGAGCAAGATATATTTTACCTCCTTTTAGGATAACAGGGTGAAGTCCATCTCCGCTGCTTGAGTTTTTGAAGAATCATCCACATCCAATTCCCTTGTTGGGGATATGGGGTTTGTCTTATGGAACAATAGTTTCTTGTTCTTTTTTGGCACTGTTGCATCAATTTTAAAGCTCTGGGGATCTTCCTTTACTTCTTCTAGATTGGTGAAATGTATATTCAAATCCAATAAGGTATAACCTTTGATGGAACTCTATTGGGTATACATGATTTAAAATTCATCAAAATCCATAGACCACTTGACAAGCCATCCTGGGGTATCTGTCTTGTGGAGGTTCTATCGAAGGGGTTGATCGGTCATGAATATAACGCTGTGAGACTAGAAATAAGGACTCAGTCGTCTAGATGAGATCAGGAGGAAGAAAGAGAAATTTTCCATTATTGAATACTTGCTTTCAACCCCTTGCAGAGCTCGAATTACATAATAAACAGGGTAATGGACCATAAATTCCACTCAAATTAAATAATTGTTAAGTAAGCAGTAAGGTATAAGTAAAGATCTTATTTGATGATGGAAATTGGTATCCTAGGTAAGGACCCAAGGTATTTCTTGCGGCTCTAGAAAGCTTTTTCATCCTTAGGAGTCCATTAGAAGGCCTTATTTATTATTTTGAAAAAGGTAAAGCACTTGTCCTTGGCTTTAGAGACAAATCGGTTAAGGGCGATAACTCTCCTACCTAGTCTCTAGACTTCTTTAACTGTCCATGGTGACTCTATATCAAGTAGAGCTTGAATGTATTTTGGATTAGCCTTAATGCCATGCTTGGTAACCATGAAACCCAAAAAACATGCCTCTTGTAACACCGAAAGCACATTTTTTGGGTTATGACTCACCTAGTTCCTTTTAAGGACGACGAAGGTCTCCCTGAGGTTCTACTCATTCTCCAAAGTTTCTAGGATTCTGACCATCATGTCATCAACATATACCTCTATGGATTTTCAAATGAGATCTTTGAAAATAAATTTCACCACCCTCTAATAAGTTACACTTGCATTCTTTTGTCCGAAAGGTGTAACTTTTTAACACTAGGTATCTTTGTTCATTTTGAATTCGTGAATAAGATGATTTCATGCCCCACCGACTATTGAGTCCCCAAATGTGTTGATGTCAATGAATTCAACACACATTATCCACTTCTTATTGGATTCTGGAACATTTCCACATTGGAGAGCCAATCTGGTTGCTTTACCTCTTTGATGAAATTAGTTTCCCCTGTCAACTTGTTCAACATCAGCATTGTTTCCTTATGGTCTAAATAACCCCTTCTGCTGTCAGATAAGATTATGGTTTGGGTCCACACTAAAGTGGTGGACCATGTCCTTAAGGTCTACACTTATAATGTCTAAGTGGATCTAAGTAAAAACATATTTTTTTTCTTCTTCTAGGAACTGGGTGAGCTCCTCTTTTAGGGGCAGGGGGATGGAGCTTAGACCAAACCCAATTTATACAAGCTTGATGGGATCCTTCTCATCAATGTAAAAAGTTTCTTGAGCCTCCATTGTCTCACCTATTTGGACTTTCTCATCGTCTCGTGCATCTAGGGTATCTAAGTTCATCAACTTTATGCTCAAACTCTTTAGTGGGACATCAGGGATATTTGATAGAGGAGGCAAGACCTCTACTAGGGCCTCGTAGTTTCTTCATAAACTATCCCAAATGCCAAGAAAGATATGGTAAGTATCAATACACCTCCTATTCTCTTTCATGGAAGTGTTGTAGACTCCATGTCCTTCTTTTGATCCATATGAACTTTTCCAACACCCACAGGGGTTACTAACCTCATCACCAGCCTTCATGTTAATACGAAAACATTCAAGTAATTGAGAGATATTATACCCAAGATCACATTCTATTTTCAGAGTTTTACACCCCTAATAATACTAACTAACGTGTCCCGGCTTAATTCATAAGTACTCGAAAATGAAACAAATTAAAATATCATTCTTAGCATGTCACAAAAATATGAGACAATTTAAAACTTTTCTTAACAAGAATAATCGATGAGAAACAATAATATAAATAACCATGTATTAAAATTTCCATTTATTGAATTACTCCAAGTACAATCAATTCATTATCTTTGAATAATATAAGGTAACTACACCATAAAACCATGTCTCATATAAAACAACTGGAAGAAAATTAAATAATATAAATAAAGAATCCCCAAATACATAAAGTGTAACAACACTCCTAGTTGCTGCCCATGTGTCTCCAAACTATCATTACTCCATAGTTGCAATTCAAATCTAACTCAAAACGTGAAATATTAGTCAATGAAGAGCAATTTAAAACCCAATAAGTATACCAACTACATGATCCTAATTATGCCACAAGAACCCAATCATAACTACTAGATGCCCTAAATGCCAAAGAGTAATCTTTTAATTGAAAAAAGAGACTTTATAACCACAAGGCATAAAAGCATTCCTACATATAAGAGATAAATATAATTCGACATGTTCATATCCTAAGAAATTCGTCCTTTTTCACAATTACAGAGTTAAAATTTCTATTAATTAACTTGTCCTATTTCACGCATAACAATAAATATAAATCATGACATTAATTAATCCCCGTCATAAACAAAATACAACCTCACCATATCCACCCCACACACCACAAATAAGATCATCATAATCGTGTATGGATCCTAGTTACCTTTGAGGTCACCAAGTCCCATGATACAAAATTTAACCTTATTCACTCAAACATATCCGCAATATCAAAATAACAAAAATCGTCCCTTGCATAGGGTCAGCAACATAAGAGTAATGTCAATAAAGTTTCCATAGTTTCAGTTTACATGTCATCAATTTATTTCATTGTCTTTTACTTGATCTTTGAAATTCTCTAGTCACATAAACATGATAGCATATCACTTTTCGCTAATGGTCATTCACAATTCATTTGTTTAAAAATTTCCAACGATATCATGCTTAAGCATATGTATATACTTTTAAATTGTACTTTTATGTTGGGCCCTTTTAGACTTCATTTCCTTCGGGTCTCCTAACAAAATTTCATACACAAATATATATATATATACACACACACTAGGGTATACCCGTGCCTGAAGGCACGCTGATAATCGTAAAATGGCAAAAATTTTAGAAGTATGTAATTGCAAGAAGGTAAAAATTTCGTTTGCCAATAACTTTCAAATAGTCTAAATTCGTTTGCCACCCTCGAATTCACATTGTCCAACAATGTTTACCACCCTCAAATTCGTTTGCCAAGAACGTTCAACATTTTCCACCCTCGAATTCAAATAGTCTGAATAGTCTAAATTCATTTGCCACCCTCGAATTCGTTTGCAAGAACGTTCAAATAGTCTCAACAACGTTAAAATAGTCTAAATTCGTTACTTGAATTCACATTGTGCCTCAAATTAACAATGTGTCAATTCTAAAATAATGGGCATTGTCTCCTTTATATATTGGACTACCCACCCTGATTAAGGTGTAATAATCAATCGTACAATATTCAAAATGTTCAAACACACCCAATAAAAAGTTTAATCTACCTGTATACAAAGCATTTGTGACAATTTTTGAATAAACCAACACAAACATGACCTATACATTTCTTGATATACATTTTAAGCACTAATAATAACTAACTCAACTACTTATTCAGTTCAGCATCAACCCTTTGTCCAAAATAGAATCTTATTCACGTTGAATATGCATAACGCTTCTCCGCACAAAATTCTCTATAATGGTTGGGTATTTCCTTTTTTGGCCACCTCTTGGCCTCGAATGAAATGGTTCATCGAACTCTTCAAAATCATCCGGAGTGTAAAGATGGAATCCGAAATGCCCGTTCTTGAAGGCATTAAAAAAATTTCGAAAGCACGTAATTACAAAATGGCAAAAATATCATTCCCAACAAAACAAAGTGTAATTTTAAAACAGTTGGTCATAATCTCCTTTGTTTATAGAACTATTCACCCTGCTTAACAAAAAACAAATAGTCCAACAACATTCAAATAGTCTAAATTCATCAAACAAATTCACACATATTATGAAATATACAAATATTCATCAATCGAATTCACATTGTGTCTCAAAAAAACAAAGTGTCGAGTTTTTAAAAAATCGGGCATAATCTCCTTTATTTATTGGACTATCCACCCTTCTTAAGGGATAACACCAAATGCAACAATATAAAAAATTCCCAAATTCGTCTAACAAAAGCTTCATAGAAACAAACTTCTTAAAAAAATAAATATATATCAATTGAAGTCGTCCCACATGTTCCACTGTAATGGTTGTCCGTTCTTTTTAAAATGTGACCTGATACAAAATAGAAAATATAGTTAGTAAATTGAAATAGCTATTCAAATATTATATAAGGAAAACTAATTATTAATTATATAGCAAATACACCGTGTCAATCACATTAATAATTAAATATGGCTTTTATGATAATGTTGAACTTGTGTCAATCACCATATTATATGTGGATATGACCTCCAAAAAAGAGGTTCTGGTGAGCAACGACTGGATAGTGTTGTGATGAAACTTCCTGGAAAAAAGGAAGAAAACTAATATCATTTGAAGTCAACCCAGGGCATTTATAGTCATGCTTCTTATTCGATGGTGGATGTGACCCATTTTAGTATCTAGATAAAAAAATCAACAAATTAGAATTATAAACCAAATTAATCTATAAAAAAGATCCTGAAATATATCATAAAAGAAACCATGAAAATACTGATAAATTAGACAAATGAGAGAGAGTAATTGTTATAAGAGGGAGAACCATAAATAGAGCAGTGACCTCAAACAAACAGAACACATCAAATAAGAACAAAAATCCAAAAAATCACTATAATCTGAACTATTACAAAAAAAATCAAATTGAAAAATAAGAGTGAGATCATACCTCTTTAATGAGAGAAAACCTCTAATTTTGGGTCATTTAACATCGACTGAGGAGATATCTAATCTGAACTATTACAATGATAACTTGAATAGGCTATTGTGCTGATAGCTACTGGTTGGTAGGAGGGTAATTTCTGCACAAACAAAAACACCACTCATATCAACGTCATGAAAAATATAGAATTAGAAAACAAAATATATTAGATTAGTACATACTTTAGAAGTCATGTTTGATTTTGGAATCCCACGCTCCGCAACATATATTGACTTACACTCATTACGGTCCTGACCTTTTCTAACACAAAACCTACATACCACACAAAACAATGTTGCATCTCCTAAGAAGTAGAACATTGAAACTGAAATAAAAGAATAGAGAAGTGTGAAAGAGTGGCCGGTGGTCGGTGTGGATAGCAGGTAAAACTTTATTCTTTGGTTAAAAACTGAACAACAGAGTAGGAACACACCACACAATTAAAGATTGATCCGATAGGGTTAAATTTCACGACTTGAATTATTAAAAAAACAAAATGCATGCTTACTATATATGACAGGTAAATTGATTCATTCATAAGCATATGTTCACATTCATATATATTAAATGGATTAGATATACACATAACAAAAAGTCCTACGATTTTTAACTCATAAAATATCAATATATCAATATCAGTAGCATATTAATACAGTAGCATATCAATACCAATATGAGCAGCATATCAGCAATCACTGAGCAAGTAGCAAGCAGTACATCCGTAGCATATCAATATGAGTATATCAATGAGCAAGTAGCAGACCAGTATAAGTAGCAGATCAGTGTATATCAATAATCACATATCAATAAGCATGGGAGAGACTTAACCTATTGAATGCAGGGGAGAGATTTCCAACTCGTAGATCTGAAAAAAAGCAGGGGGGCATTAACTTTTCTTAACTCTTGTGAAAAAACATGCATTCAATATGTAAAAAGTAGAGGAGAGATTTTAAACTTCTTGTGAAAGAAACATGCCACGGTCATCTCTTCTGACACTCGAAGGTAGTTTAATGAATATTAGAAGCTACCTTGTTATCTTATTTGTGATTACAAGAGTCCAATGTACAGTATTGAAATGTGTGAGCTATATGAATATCTAAGTCCCCTTTCCCATCCTGCCCATCGACTATTCAGTGGCCATCTTCAGCCTAAAAAAACTCTTCAAGTGAAGCACTCATAGATCTGAAAAAAGTAGGGGAGAAATTACCTATCGAGAAAGTGATCAGTTACAATATCCATGAATAGATAAAAACAAACGATAATCACATTTTAGTTTAGCGGACATCTTCAGCGAAATCTACCTGATTGAGTCAACAATAGTAAATGAAAAAAATTTAAATATACAAATACAAACCATAAGGTTAAAATGTGCATATCACACTTCAGCGGAATAGATACCTAATCGTTTCCATAAAGTTAAAACCATAAAGGTATGAGCCTGCTGGAAGTTATACTAACTGGACTCTCAAGCAAATGTTTTCTTTTCTTGCTATGAGATGATGCAGTCTCTTTCTATTTACATAGAAATAGATACCTGATGATTTCCAGTATATTTTTCATTTTAACAAACATTTGATAAATTTCTTCAGGTTGTGGATTTGAGTTTCCTCCGAAAACAAATTAATGCAGTGAATTACCAACCTCAATTTTACCTCCCCTTGAAACCACTGAATGTATATGGGATCATCCTCCAAATAATTATCAGCCTTTTATACAGAGTTTTGAGGGAGAAAAAATCCCATTAAAACCCAGTGAATTTCTTGATAAAAAGTCTAAATATGAAATTATGTGCCATTTCAATCTATTAATTAAAACAAAGATTATATTTCAATAAAGTTACGAATATGGATTCAAATGTGCTTGATTTTAAGAATATACATAAAAAAAATCAGGATCAAGCATAGTGATGTACAACTCTAATGCAATGTCCTAACTTAAGACATTAAAGCCCATAACCCCGAAGCAGACATATTTAGATCAAGTGAGCGCAGAAGTAGTCACAGAGAGAGAGAGGGAATTGATTACCCGAGGCAATAGTATTATAATACATACCATAATTGTCGCCATCAGTATCAGGGTCTGCAATATTGGAAATCGCGTTAAGAGTATTTATTGAGTTACAATCAAGTGGGAATGTCTTTTGCAAACTTGTGTGATCTCTACACTTGTTCCTCTCACTCTTACGTAAGCATTTGGACCAGTGAACCGTGGTTCCCATATCAACTTTTAACTATGACTTCACCATCTCTTCACAAACGGAAAGTATCCCTCAGTAATTGTATTCTTCAGCTATACAGAAGTTGTTAAAAATAATTATGTCATGAAATTATGGTGCACAACCTTGTCGGGCTTGGTCCCTGCCTGCTTCATATCTTCAATGCCTCTTAAGGCCTTTTCCGAAAGATACTCACGTGACCACCCATGTATTAAGCAAACTTGTGTTATCTCTCAACTTGTTCCTCTCAATATTACGTAAGCATTTGGACCAGTGAACTGTGGTTCCCATATCAACTATCAACTCTGACTGCACCATCTCTCCACAAACGGAAAGTATCCCTGAGTAAATGTATTCTTCAGCTATACAGAAGTTGTTAAAAACAATTATGTCATGAAATAATGGTGCTCAACCTTATCGGGCTTCGGCCCCGCCTGCTTCATATCTTCAATGCCTCTTAAGGCCTTTTCCAGAAGATACTCACTTGACCACCCATGTATTAATGTAATAGTTTTTGTCATCCATTTCTGTAATGGTTTTTGTCATCCATTTTTGTAATAGTTTTTGTCATCCATTTCTGTAATAGTTTACTAAGATACTCACTTAAAAACGATCACCTTTGCTTCACTTCGACGCCATCCATTTCTGTAATAATTTTTGTCATTGTCTGCAAAGAAAAGAAGAATCTTAGTAATCTGGATGCGATTGAAATTATTCTACATGTTATATTGATATGAAAAAGTCAATTTATTTGGCAAAAAGTGCAACCAACAGTAGAGAATTTGTTTGAAAAAGTCAGTTTGAATCTAAAGCACATGGATTAATATGAAATGCATATACCTATGTAACATTATTGAAGGGTGGAAGGGTATTGCAATGCATATGCCTCTGTCTTAGAATACATTTATAATGTATTACAATGTCATTCCATCCTACTATTTGATTGTTGAAGTTCTCCATATAAGCTCTGTGGTGCTTTCCCCAAAACTCATTTCTTTATTTATTCTTCTTTCTCCTTGTTGTTCTTTCTTTCTAAATTATGTATACACAACTACCTCTCTAGGTATAAAAATATTTCCTCCCCGAGACGACGTCGTCCTCGACCTTAGCTTCTATTGTGATCAACAATGGAACCTTTATTATCAATCTCCCCATAACAAATCCAAAGCCATATAAGAGAGAAACACATCCAAATCTTCCTAAACAAACTATCATTCGTATCAATGAGCCTATCCTCCCTCACCCTCCTCCTCCTCCACCTCCTCATCCAAACCCCCAACACTTGTGTGAACCCAATCAACCACAAATTCCCCAAATCCTCGTGCGATGCCTCCCACCGCTCCCTCACTTCTCTCCACAAAAACAATCGCCGCCTCTGGTCAACCAAATCAAACAAAGGATTTCTCCCAACACCACCACATGCATATAAACACTCTTGTCCAAATATTCAGGAAGTGTCACCAACCCATATTGCTCGGTTCCAAGATCAAAAGCTTCAATGAATTTTTCGCTATCCGATTCCAGTTTTCGACACACAATCCAGTGTAAAGAACCACCATCAAACACACCATGGACGCGATTGTAACAAAGATAATAAGGAAAATCCGTAATTCTTCGCCACGAAGCCAATTTCTGAGAGTAAACTTTAACTATAGAATCAAATGAATCAACATCTTTACCATGATACTGTACCATCTTCACCAGCTTATAGTCATGGTTAACACGATCACAACCAAACTACAATATGATATTTGAATAAAAATTAAAATAGAACCATAAGGCTAAATACAACATCATGGTTATACATACAACCTTCAAATAGTTTTAACCAAAGCATACATTTCAAATTAAAAAATAGGTAATTAATAAAGCCAATAAATGAACCATAAAGGCTAAAGTCCAATTACTCATTTCTATCATAAAGCCACATTGACAAAAATAGGTAATTAATAATAAAGGAAAAACATATTTTTAGCATTACAATGCCTAAAATTGAACACCTCTAACATAATTTCCAAAAAATTTTAAACCCATGATTTAGATAAAATCAAGTGAAGTAAGTAACAGGCCTCATGTGGACATCAATAATAACAAAAAAATTATTAAAATAGCACCAATTAGTGTATTGAAAACTTTAATTTTTTAATTACTTCAGATGTAATGGTTTGGGGGTTCCAAAGTTTTGGGACTTTACAATAATAATTGGTGGTTTATATCTGCGCAAACACATATACACATTTGCACCCACTATTTTTCTGCAAAAAACAAACACAAATAGAAAAATGGGAAACAGAAACACATATATTGATGAAGCTAATCAAAAATAATATTCCAAATGCCAAAGCACAACCCAGAATAACCAACTGACATACCTTAGATTAAACAACCAATTGCTAATTTTTTTCAAATACCTGGGGTGCAAGAAAGACGTAAAATTGTTTAAAATAATTTGAAGGCAACACACATGGAATTTTAGAAATAACCTTTGATATGATGACTTTAGTGGTTTGAAATGAGATAAAGCTACACTTCCCTATTGTTTAAGAAACACTGCAAAATAAAACACAAATAAAAATTTATAAAAGCATTGCAAAAACAAAAATAACATTGCAAAAATAAAAATAACGTTGCATCAACCATGGACCTATGAATATATAAATTTTAAGATAATGAAAACATCACAACAATCTTACTCCACAATAAAATCCAAAAGCAACAAAATATATACGAAAACAACAAAAACCTCAAATCCATATCGAAAAAACCCTAAGAAAATAGATCAAGTTAAGAAAATCGCAAAATTGTAACGTATATTTTCAGATCGAACCATATTTTCAAAGAATGAGGGATATTACCATAGAAGTGTGCGAGAGAGAGAGAGAGGCGCAGGCGGATGAGAGAAGGGAAAAGAGAGATCGGGGAGTGAGTTGAGAGTAGGAGGGTTTGCGAAAGTGTGTACTGTAGTTGTGTTCACACAAATACCCCTGTATTTGAATTAAAGTAAAAGAGGAATCAAATTATAGGGAGAAAAAATAAGGGGAATCCAAATTTTCAAGGATAAAATAGGAAGTGCAAGAATAACTTATATAGATGACATCATCTTTTCATCTTATGACATACATGCGTTCCTAGCAACGTCCACGTCATTAATATCTCCCTCGATGGCCATAGCTTCCCCAATATCTGATAGACTTGTTGTGTTTCATTCATTCATTGAACTAAGAAGAAAATGTCACCTTTATCAGAATATAAATACCAATACAGTTCACATGCACTCTTAATGATAAGTAGGGGAGATAAAGTAGAAAGAAGACACTGCATAGGGAGATACCGAGCATGAGAGAGGCGTGAATTAATAGAACTAAAGCCGTTGACCTAAATCACGTAAAACAGTGGTAAAATTTTATTTGTAAATCACATAAAACAGTTGTGATCACTCGCAACTCTTTCTATTGACACATTTAATATAACATGAACTAAAAATTGTCAAACTTTGAGAACTTCAGTTTCCGTATATCCTTATATGCTGCCTAGTTGCTTCACTTTTGTTAGGTGACCAACTCCAATACCTATTAATCTTAAAATAAACTCCAACATTAATAAAAAAAAATAGTCCAAATTAAAATACAATCCGTAACAACATACAATTGGTAAGACTTCAACCACAATAGCAGCATACAAAGCCAATCTCAACCACAGTAGCAACATGCAACCACAGTAGCAGCATGCAATCAATAAATTTTTTGAGGTTTAGAATAGCTGCATTGTAATGGAAGTAGAAATAAAAGTTATATGAAAGACGCGAAATGCCTTTAAAAAAAAGAACTTCATCGGTAGCGGCATATAATGTCAATCTCAAGCACACTATCAACATACAAACGACACGATGGTTTATCGAGATGTAACTGACATCCATGGTTAAACAATTCTTAACATCAAAGGTTAAACGATTTTTCAAATAAAGTATCAAATTATCGAACACCCTAAGAAACATAAAAAGGACCAAATTTGGAATGCATAAAAGGCCCAAGAAAATGTCTACCAAAATGTTTGCCGAGATGTATCATTAGCAGCATGTTTGGAAGCCTATAAAATAAATACAAAGAACAGAAAAGGCAGACAAAAAACTCGAGATATTATTAAAACCAAGATGAAGATGATATGAAGTGTTGATTAATGATGAAATTAAATAAGTAGAATAGTATATCTACCTGAATGTTGAAACCCGCTATTAGATAAATCTTCAATATAGTAAAATGCAAGTAATGAGAACAGTGCCCATAAATGCAACTAATTAGAACAGTACCAATAAAATTGAAACAAAAAAATCATTGTACAATAAATACATGAGGCCAAAACATCTAAAAAATGAAACCTAAATATGTCTTGATCTCCAAAATGCACAAAAACATATAACAAATCAGCAGATATTGAAAAAAAAAATGCACTAAAACTAGACCTATTTTGCAAACGAAACCAATACGGCTAAAATCGAAACCAATCTAAACAAAAGCTAAAATGGCACATATAATGAAACCCATAAATATGCCCAATTTCTTACAACAACTAAATAAATGTAGCAATACTGAAATGAAAGCTAAAATAATAAACTAAAGTTAAAAACGAAACCAATCAAACCCTAATTTCTTGAAGCAACAAAACCTAAGCTAAAATGAAACGAAATAGAAAGTTAAAATCTAAACCAATTCTAAACAAATACGCACAATACTAAAAAAATGAAAGCTAAAATAAGAAACAAAGCTTACGTAAGAGGAGCGGTATGTAGAGAGAATCAGTGGCGTGGAGAGATGAGCGACGACAGGTAGACAGGAGTGGTGGCGGCTGAAACGGGGATGTTTTAGGTAGGGTTTTTCTTAAGGGTTGTCGATGAGAGAACGAGAGATACGTTTAGAATGAGAGAAAAGTTTTCTTTGTGTGAGAAATGAGCAGGAGAGTGTCTGAGCAGGAGAGAAGTTGAGAATGAGGTGGTTCAGACCAAAATAGCCCCAATTTTGAATTCAGGTGTAATTTTGGTAAGTAAAAAAAGAGGGGGGACTCAAATTTTTGAGGGCGAAATATGAAATATAGGATAAAATCATATTGATGACATCATACTTGAAGCTTATGACAGACATAAGTTTCCTACTTTATTATATATATTATTTCCATGCCCTTTTGAAACAATCCTTTTATAAATATATCAAAAAGATAAATAACGACAAGTCCCATAATTGATTTTATTGTGGAAACCTATGATAACCTTAAATTGGAAAAATATCCTAAACTCCCAACTCTCTATTTTTCCTAGACTCCATGCATGGGACATCTCATAAATGAAATCCCAACAAGGAAAACCCCTGATAAACTTTTGTCTAGGGCAAATAGTTTCCAAGACTCTACAATAATCATGTCTTAACTACTCGCTACTTAAAACCATCACGTAATTTATATCTTCTTAATGTATCATTGACTTTAAAACTCTCATTTACTTCAAACCCATATTCTCGTTAAAATAATTCGACCATTCTAGATAGTGACTACAACTGTAAACTATCAAGTCAATTCCTTACGTATATACATCTGCACTTACTAAAATTACTCTACCAACCTTAAATATACATATCCCTAATGTTATAGATCTTAATGTACCAATATATAATGCAAAATATCATAACTCCAAATGGTAAATACCGTAAGGTAATATCATTCACTTATTTTCTTCCAAAACTTATGATCAACAATAAAATCTATAATTATCCTCGTTATTAGCTAATGACTATATTTTTGCAATCAACATCATATATATTTTTTTGAAACTAACACACCTATTCATTTTTATGAATATTTTTGTTTAACAATTTCATTTATAGAAGACCCATATCCCCATAGTACCCTTTCTCATATGATGACAATTGAAATTTAGTAAAGAATTCCCAACATAAATGTCAAATTACAAATTGTCCCACAACTTATGAGTTTTTAGGTCATTTTCATCTCAAATACGAGTTTAAGAATATCAATGAAGCCCAAAAATTATCATCATGCTTCAAAATTTCAATTTCAAATTCTTAGGTCTCAATATTTCTGGTTTCATATAACAGTATGAGCATGATTGATATGACCAAGTGTGACCTCATCTTAGGATGAGGGACGTTGGGTCTCATAGACGAGTTCTCAAAGGACCTCACCAAGGTCGTTTCCCAGACTCGTCCAGACTAGATTTGGCCTCGTCATCCACAATGTCGGTCAACCAGTATGCTGAGACCTAAATGGATAATTTTAACAATAAGGACATCTCTCGTCCTCTACTCTAGTCGACACTAGGAAATAGCATGTATAGCCCCCCTCAGCCTGATGCCTTCGGCTGAGACAACACTTGTCACTTGACAGTATAAAATTTAGCATTATATCAGTAACCTCATACTCAGCCAAGCCGAGACCTCTCCTGACGACACTTACAGTACGAGCACTGCAAAGTTCCAAGATAACATGTCCCGCATTGATAAGTCTGTTATAACTAGATTATCCCCTCACGTGAGGGGATATTGCATCATCATTAGTTACTTATGCTATGGACAATTGTCATCATCCGATTGGGAGCCTCCATGTTCACACGTCCACTCCATGCTTAGGGGGTTCATTACACCCCGTAATCACTATAAATAGTTCTCTTCTACCTCTTGGTAAAAAGGCCACATATTATAAACCCTACTTAAACTATGCCAAACTGATTGTAAGAGAGAAAAAGATTGAATGTTTGTACCTTTAGTCCATTAGAGCCTACATTAGTGTATTTCACACACTACCACAGTGGACATAGGCTTTCAATAGGCTGAACCGCTTAATCCTGCTATTTTTCCTCTTTGCCTCATCTCTTCTTACTGTTATATTGCTTATTTTCTGACATTGTTGTATCTGTGTGAGCTCATTATCACTTTAACCTAGTGGTACCAAATATGGTATCATCAGTTTGGCACCATCTATGGGAACGAGGATTGTCATCTCTTCCCTTCTCCAGATTATACTAATCGAAGTCTCTGGTGGTGAACCAGTTCTCCCACCTTTTGGAGTTATTTCATCATTAAACGAGATCTTGTTCATCTTCTAAGCTTCTAATATTGAGTTACAACTTATCCATCATGTTTCAAATATGGCATCAAAATTTCCACCACCAGCTGGTGGTCGTAGCTCAAGCCACGCGCCTCCTCAGTTAGAAATGGAAGACTGGTGGTGGTGTTAGAATCATTGGTAGATAGCCAACATGCGATGCAGGAGCAACTGGCCGCCTTCAACCAAAATGTATTGGTGAGACCCATGGGGGTAATACCGACAATGATTACTCTGTCTGCCATGGAGCATCATCTAGATGCCAGGGGACCACAACAAACACATCATGAGGAGTGTCCACCTCATTAATAATGGAGAAACGTTATTGACCTTAGGCATTTACGCCTGGGGAGTCAAGGTCAACACTGTCCAAAGGATCTGTATGATGACTCTGAGGATGAAAACACTCAGGCTGAATGCTGGGAGTGATATGAAATATCGAGAAACATAGTACACCCCATTAAAGTTAGTTGAGGACACAGTAGGAGGCCTTATTAAGATGCTCAATCAAGGGGATTAGCCTTTGATCGGTTGAGCAGGGGGCAGCCTTTGGAAGGCATATCCCAATGGATGATGTCAGAGATTAACTATCCAGGTCAAGAAGTATTATTTGCTCCAAGAGAGATGGAGAAGGGTGTCGGCCTCCATGTGGCCGAGTTGAGAGGCTAGGAAAAGTGAGCAGTCGATAGAGGACTATGGTAAGGAAAGCTTTGGTCCCACCAACCGAGGTGTCAGGAGATAATATCGTCCAAGCCGATGTTATAGTAGAAGTTCAAAGGCCGTGGAATGAGTCTATATTGAGGTTATAAGACAAGATTAGAGACAGTCTCAAAAGATGAGACTCCTTACAGAGGGGTTACTCAAAAGGCTCTCCTTTCATGACTGGGATTGTCAATTTTCCAACCCCGATGAAATTCAAGCCACCAATGGTCACTCCCAAGTATGATGAGAGCACTAATCCAGTTCACCATGTAGAGATGTACCAGTCATCTTCAGACATTTACTCAGTCTCAAATGATATGGGATGTCGTGCCTTTTCAAGCACTTTGATTGGACCAACCCATGTATGGTTCACCTCACTCCCTAAGATTTTATTTAAGAAAAAAACTCGAAGAGAGATTCATATACAACTTCTGCTTTGGTGTGAGACTCCAAAATAAGACAACTAAGCTACTATATGTCAAGTAGGGGAAAAATGAGAGTCTCAGGGAGTATATTATGAGGTTCAACAAAGAAAAGCTACATGTCAAAGATTATGAGGAAAGCATTACAATGAAAGCTTTGATAGAAGGTCTGTAGAAGGGAAAACTACTCTAGAAACTAATTGAAGACCCATTGAATTCTATGGCCGATCTATTAGCATTGGCCGAAAAGGTCATGAATGTCGAATAATCTATGGAAGCAAAGTGTGAGGATAAGAAGGGTAATAACAGTGGGGGAAAGTTAATCAAGAAGAATATAGATGTAAATAAGAGATTATGGGATGACAAGTTCGCTAATTAGACTCCCCTCACAGTCAGTTATGAACACATCTTGAACGAGATCAAGAATGATCGATCCCTAACATGGCCCAAAAATTTGAAGGCTCATCTTCACAAGAGGAATAAAAACCTATGGTGTGAATTCCACCAGGACCATGCCTACATGACCGATAAATATTTTAGTCTGAAGGATGAAAGTGAGAACATGTTGAAGGTAGAAAAGTTAAGAAAGTATGGGACAAGAGTGGCTCAAGGGGTGGCCAAGACGAAATTAAGAAAAAAAGAAAAATAACAAGTGTAAGCCAGATGCTCCAACAGGCTGAGATCATGATGAGTCGGATGAATGTGATGAGGATGACCCAGAACTCCCTCCCAAGTTTGGTGATCCAAAATTTCAGCTCCATATGATCTCGCATGAGGTCAAGATGATCTTCAAGGGCTTACTGGAGAAGTAAAGGAAGTCGCTGATAGAAAAGAACATGCACTAGAGTCCAAACTCTCCCTCCAAAGCCAAAAACTATGAACTCAGCTGCACTAGATCATGTGAAAGGTAAGAGAGATAAAGTTTATATGAATACATTAGTTGTTGGTTTTTTAAGATTAAATTTTTAAAGGATTATGGCTCCACACGATGACCCATTGGTCATCACTACATTAGTACATGGTTATGATGTGCAAAGGATTTTGGTGGACAATGACAATTTGACTAATGTTTTGTTTTAGGACTGTTACAAAGGATTGGGTATGAGTAAGAAGAGGTTGATTCCCTATCACCAACCAGTCGTTGACTTTAGTGGTGAGAAAGTACAACCCTTGGGAATATATAAAATGGAAATGAGAATGGGAAACAAGTGGACAAAATGTCTTATGAGGAAGATCAGCTTCTTCATTGAGGATGAAAACATCTGCTCAGCCTATTATATAATTCTTGGGCGGGTATCCCTTAAGGAATTTTAGGTCGTGACCTCAACATTCCACTATATGATTAAATTCCTAACCCCGTATGGGGTAGAGGAAGTTCAGGGGTACCAAGTTGAGGCACACGAATGCTACTTCAACTCAGTCGATGAGAGGGAGGCATAAAAAGTGACACTACAACCACCTTAGATGCAAGAGACGGAAAGAATTTGAAGAAAAGTGAGTCCGCTGAGGAGGTGAAATCCATCGTCCTCAACGAGCACGAGCTGGAAAAAAAATCCAAATCGGCAAAGCCCTAAAGAAGGAGATAAAAGAGGAGCTAATAAAGTTATTGAAGAAGAGGCAGAGCATCTTTACTTAGAGCCATGATGATATGCCTAGTATTGATCTGAATATTATCTGCCATAAGTTTAATGTGGGCGAGGAGGCACAGTCGATACAATAGAGGAAAAGATTATATTCACAGGAGAAGTATGATGTCATCCGAGAGGAGGTTAAAAGTTTATAAAGGCACACTTCATTCGGGAAGTAATTTACCCTGAATGTCTTGTAATTTTGTCATCGTCCCTAAAGCTAACGGCAAATGGAGGATGTGTGTTAATTTTATGAATCTGAACAAAAAGTGACCCAAAGATAACATCCCATTGCCAAAAATAGATCAGGTGGTTGATGCTACTGCCGACCATGAATTAATGAGCTTTATGGATGCCAATAAAGGCTACAATCAAATATTCACGGATCTGGCCAATGCAGAGAAGACAACTTTTATAACGAACAAGGGGACATGTTACTACAAGGTCATTACCTTTGGATTAAAAAATACGAGGGTGACATATAAAAGGCTGGTCAATAAAATATTTGAGGACCATATTAGGAAGACGATGGAAGTTTATGTCGACGACATGTTGACGAAGAGCCTTAAGGCTGACACTCACATGGCTGACCTTAAGTGTACTTTTGACACGATGGATGAGTACAAGATGAAGATCAACCCCACAAAGTGTGTCTTTGGAATCGGAGAAGGTAAGTTCTTAGGCTTCATTATCAATCAAAGGGGGATCGAAGCCAACCCCAAAAAGATCGAAGCTTTGCTGGACAGGAAGACTCCCATAATAATAAAAGATGTGCAGAGACTAACCGGACGTGTGGTTGCCTTAAATAGGTTTGTGTATAGAGATACTAATAAATTCCCCTATTTCTTCAAAGTGTTGAGAAAATATTTTGAATGGAACAATGAGTGTGATAAGGCCTTGTAAGATTTGAAGCCATATCTCAGCTCCTCACTCTTATTGTCTAGACCAGTCCAAGGATAAAAGTTTTATCGTTATTTCATAGTGTTGGAGTCGACCATGAATGTTACTATTATCAGAGAAGATGGTGGAATTAATAAATAATAGTACTTTAACAACAAGTCCCTCTAAGGGGTTGAGAAAAGATATCCCAAAATGGAGAAGCTGGCATATGCTCTGATCCATGCCTCGAGGAAGATACAACCCCATTTCCAGGCACATACCATGGATGGCTTAGGAAATTGAGTTGGGGTAATTAGATATCTTCTACTAGCCAAGAACGTCCATCAAGGGAGGAACCCTATAAGACTTTGTACCCGAGTTCACCTAGTATGAAGTCGAGACTAAAGATATTGAAGTTATAGTCTCTGAACAAAAGAGAAGGATGTGTCCTCCCCCAATCGAGGTTGAGATGGATTCAACAAGAAATAAGGTGTTTGAGAATCAGGAGGAGCAATACCTATTCAAGAATGGAACCTTAAAAGAGGGTAATTTTTCTCAAAATGAAACTATGTGGAACCTCTTCGCTGATGGATCTTCATGTGAGAATGGAAGTGGGGTAGGATTAATAGTGTCGGCACCATATGGGACTGATATTGAGTATGCATTGACGTTCAACTTCAAATCCTCCAATAATGAATAAGATTATGAGGCCCTCCTAGAAGGCCTCTCCCTTTCCCAGGCAGTGAATATGGACCAACTCCTTATCTATAGTGACTCTAGGTTGGTTGTTAACCAAATTTTTAGGTATATAAGCCCAAGGATGACATAATGGCTTAGTACTTGGTAAGAGTGAAGATAACATTGAACCATTTTAGCGAAGTAAAGCTGAAAAGAATACCCTGACTAGATAATGGTCGAGCCGATGCTCAGGAAAGGTTAGCCTCAACCACTAAAATGGAAATTATTAGAACGATCCCAGGAAAGATTCTTCATCAGAAGATGATTGAGGGAGAAGAAACTACTGTGTAATTTTGCTTCAATTTGATCATAGGAGCTTCCTGGATGGATTCTATCATTCGATATATCAAAGAGGTGGAATTTCTAGAGTCCAGAGCCGAAAGAAAGAAGTTGATATATAAAGCTGCTAAATTCTCCCTCATAGGAGACATCCTGTATAAAAAAGGGTTCTTGTTTCCTCTACTCAGATGTGTCCATCTATCTAAGGTAGAGTATATTTTAAAGGACGTACATGAAGGGTCCTGCTCCAGCCATATTGGAGAGAGGTCATTAGCTAAGAGGATCATCACCCAGGGTTATTGGTGGCTGACGTTGGCCAAAAATGCATCTGTATATGTTAAGAAATGTGATAAGTGTCAGAGGTTTGCCACCATACCCCATTATACTCTTACCTCCATTATCTCTCCTTGGCCATTTGCGATCTAGGGAATTAATTTGGTTGGGCCATTGCCAAGAGCTGTGAATAATTATCCTTATTTGATTGTGGTGATTGACTATTTATCAAAGTGGGTAGAGGCCGATACAATGACTATAATCACATAGAAGAAAGCTTTCTAGTTTATCTGGAAAAACATCATTTGTAGATATGGCCTACCTAATACCCTGATTTTTAATAATGGGACAAAATTTAAGAAGCTCTCCCTAGAGAAATATTATGAATGTGTCGGCATTAAGTATTTCTTCTCCACTCCCGGCTGACCCTAGGCAAGTGGCCAGACAACAGTGACAAACAGAAAAATTCTTGATGGAATCAAGAAGAGATTGGAAGATGCTAAAGGGAGATGGACTAAAGGGGTGTATGATATCCTATGGGCTTACAGGACAACGAAGAGGACTCCAACTAGGCAAAATCCAATCATATTGGCTTATGGCTCAGAGGCAGTGGTGCCAATAGAGTTAGGTCTCCCAACCCATAAAGTTCAGATGTACAACCCAGAGAAGAATGTGGAAGAGAGGAGATTGGACTTGGATCTTTTATAGGAGTAAAGAGAAGATACAGAGGACAGGCAAGATGCATATCAGTAAAGGATAATGGAGTTCTATAAAAAAAAAGAGTACAAGATCGACCATTGAAAGTAGGAGACTTGGTGTTAAAGAAGACATGGGATAAGCCTAAAAATATTCATCTGAATTGGCATGGTCCATATAAAGTGGTTGAAGAGGTAATTCGAGGGACATATCGATTGGAAAATCTGGAAGGGGATCCATTCTACAACCCATGGAACGCCGTACACCTAAAAAAATACTATCAATAAGATTCCAATTTTATTGGATCATTTTAATTAAAATATAATACATGTATATGAGAAACAAATAACGATTCAAAAATGAATGAAATTCTATAAAAAAATCCAAGTGTTCCCTTATATATTGTCTATTTGTTTGAATATTTGTTGCTTGTACGTATCAACTCATCTTAAGCTATAAAAAATCATTCGTGGTGAAGTAGCCTTAAGTTTCTCTCGATGACACGACAGTCCACACGGGGTTGAACTCATCCATGGAATGTTAATTATATCGGGAGTTGTTTATTTGTCAAAACTTCATTAACTTGGTGGAAATTCTCTCTCAGCCGAGATGACAGTGCATGGATGAGAAGACACTCATCCATACACTCTCCAAATGACGAAAGGGTGCTTGTAATACAACACAATAATTTGGGGGATTCAAATTCAAAATCAGTTATTTGTGGTTTATTTGTTAAACATCATTTAACTTGGTGGAAATACTCTCTCGACCGAGATGACAGTGCATGGATGAGACGACACTCATCCATACACTCTCAAAATGACGAGAGGGGAATTGTAATACAAAACCATAATCCAGTGGATTCAAATTCAAAATCACTTAGTTGTGGTTCATTTTTTTAAACATCAATAACTTGGTGGAAATTATCTCTCGGCCACGATGACAGTGCATGGACGAGACTAAACTCGTCCATACCCTCTCAAAATGACGAGAGGGGACCTGTAATACATAACCATAATTTTATAGATTCCAATTTAAAATCACTTAGGTGTGGTTCATTTGTTAAAAATCATTAACTTCGTGTAAATTCTCACTGTGCCGAGATGACAAGGCATAGACAAGACAACACTCATCCATACATTCTCAAAATAAAGAGAGGGGACTTGTAATACAACACCATAATTTGGAGGATTCAAATTCTAAATCACTTAGTTGTGGTGCATTTTTTAAAGCATTATCAACTTGGTGGAAATTTTCTCTCGACTGAGATTACACTACATGGACGAGAGAGGACTTATGAATTATGGCTAATGTAAAATTGGAGAAGACATATTTTCATACCAGAAGAAGACGAGAACAAAGAGATTAATTAATAACAAAGAGTTGTACAAAAATAGAATAAAAGTCCACGAAGGTCTGTCCCAACAGAAACATAATAATAACAAAACCTTAAACATCAGGATTTGGCTAAGTCGTCCCATTGGGAGGAGTGATCTCAGCCTCAATATTAGTAGTCTTAGCCCCATCTTTGTTTATAAGAGTCTCAGCTGCAACATTGTTGTTCTCTGTGACTTCAATGGTGTTGGTCTCGACAAGGTCGACAGGATTTTTAACGTCGACCAGAGCAGTCTCGAGAAGGGGATCGCTGAAGTTAAGACCTATGAAGTCATCAGGGTATAGGTCTCCAAACTCATCATGTTTGAGGGTAGCCCATCAGCCAACAGTCTTGATGCCTCCCTCAAGATATTAGAAAGCATAGCCTCTGAATTCATCAGATTCTTTAAACTCGACAACAGCATGGGCTTTAGCCTCGTGAAGAGAGAATTTAATCGCAACACCAATCTCGATTTGCTTATTCTCGACCATTTTCTTCAGGGAATTGCCATGCTCAATCTTCAAATTGGCATTCTCATCCTTTTAATTCTTCAGAGATGACTTGGATTTTGAAATATATCATTTGTGGTCTCTACATCTCTTCCCTTCAGAATCAAGGGCAACCTCTTGTTGATCAAAACTCCCATACGATGGGGGGAGACTGCACTCGGCAAAAGTGTGTGGTGAGAAATTAGTGTGATATATAATTAGTGAATAGTCTACACTTGGTGAGTTTCAAAAATTCCTGAACGGACTTATGGATGGAAAATTCAGTTAGCAAGGAGATGTACAAAGATTAGAGAAAATGTATATCGCCCTTAGAGACCAGAGAGCTAACACCATCTATAGCTTTCTTAGCATGGTCGAGGATGCTCTCATCATCAAGTTTCAATGGTGAAAGACGAGTTGCCAACGCCTCATATATGGAGATTGGAATCGCCTGATCAAAATAACTCTACTTTTAAGGATGATTAATAGTAGTATCCTCGGCTCAGCCCTTTCATTTCTTCCCATCACCACCGGCTCTGTTGGGGCCGCCCACGGTATATTTTTGGGTTGGTGAAGTAAGGGGATAATTATTTTTTCCATGTTTACTAACGAGTTTACTCAAGTTAGGGGACACTATTTTTTAAAAGCCATCTTGTATGCCTTCTGGAAGTTCAGCAAGAGATAGATGAAGTCAATTATGAATAACTATGAGATACGACACAATAGTTAGTGATAATAATTACTTACGTAGTTCGGCTAAGGGGTCAACCCCCAGACCTGTCGGAAAGATATATTATGGGGTAATTAAATTCTCAAACTTAACGAGACATGACCATTATCACCTTGATTATGAATCTTATTAACCTTCTAGAAGGTCTCAGGGTTCAACCCCGGGTCAAGTTTGATCGATGCATAGATTTTAGCCCATATCAGAGGGGTCCTAAGCTCAGAGGTTCCAAAAGCTTGGTTGGGACCAAATTCCCAAGCCCTGGAAATGATAAATTATCATGGCTTCTAGTTGTGATTTGAGGTCTGAGTGACCAATATAAATTTCTTCTTAGACTTCCTAGCTATGAGATGATAGTATCCAGGTTGAGTCTTGGAATACAAGGGAGTATAAAAAATAAGGAAAATGTTAACTTGAGGGTCATTTTGGTGGACAATCTTCCAGAGGGAAACAAAGACGAGAATAACCCTCCAAACATTCGAAGAAGGCTTAGAGGGAGAAAGTGCCAAAAGAGCTAAGATGGCACGGATATTTGGGTGAATTGGTAGTCAGAAAATGACTTTAAACATCTGCTCATAGACGCAGACCTCACCTTGTCGGCCATGAAAGGCTCCTTCCTCTTTAAAAGTTTTCCTCATAAGAATGCAGGATCCTTGTAATACCCCATAATTTTATGACTTTTTAATTGAGAATAATTAAAAGTTAATGGACCAAGTTATTGTGAATTCATTAATTAATTAATTAATTGGGATTAATTCGAATTGAATATTATTGCTGATAGGAGTAATACATTATTGAATATTGCTTAGTGATATATAAGAAATATATGAATATGATCATTATGAATATTATTGTGAGATACGAATACAAAAATTATAGAACTTAAGTCGAGACATGCCTATGAGTTGTGTCGGGACTAAAGTTGGGTAATAAAATGTAAATTAATTAAATATCATTTGAATGATCATTTCGAGTACGTCATTGAGTCCAAAAGGGTGAAAATAGGCAGAAAAGTATAGCCGGGTGTTTGATTTGGGTCTCGGGTTGATTGGAGGATGAAAGGACACCCCGAAGGAGCATTTTAGTCATTTGGCTTGGGAGATGAATATTATACACGTTTTTTGTCTTTTAGTTAGACTTGGAGACTTGTTATATATTTGGTTTTACACTCTAAGCAAGGTTCATTTCATCTATTTTCATTTGTAAGTTCTTTGAGAGAAAAGAAAAGTCACCTTGCGAAGAGGAAAAGTTGCATTGAAGAAGAAGAAGAGTCATATTGGCCAATCAAAGGGGACAACTACCACAAACCACCATCTCTACACCTTGAACCATCGCCAAAAAGTCACCGAAAAAGGGAAGGAAGAGGGTCTAACATTATCTTCTCCAAAGGTTCAGACCTACACTAAGAGGCAAGTGATTCTTGCTATATTTCAGTGTTTATAATATCCATGTTAGAATAGGATTTTCTTTGGGACTATTAACTTACGAATTTGGCATTAAAATGATTGATAAATAATGATTAATGGATATGCAAATTCATGTAGTTGATTATTCACATGTTGAGGGTATGGACATGATGAACTTATTAGGATGAACATGTAGAAAAAAATATACGTTTAGGGAGAAAATGGAAAATGATGATAGGTATTGCTAGTTTTTGTATAAAATCATGTCCTGCAGAACTTTTCAGTTGTAAGGTTTTTCAAAATCGGAGCATAAAAACCTCAAAATATAATTTTATATTTCTAGGCAGATTGTACCTTTATCAATAAAAAAAAAGAAAAAGAAAAAAAAAGGTTTGGAAAATGGAAATTTGGCCCATGGTGAGATTTTATTCATTTTGGTTCATTAACAAGGAGTGAGGGACTTGGGTTAATGTTGGAAAATTATTTGGATTTGAGGATGAAATTTTATGAGAGATATCTACATAATTATATTAGGATTTAGAGGACAATAATCATTATATCAAGTCCAGGTAATATTTATGATACATTTACGGGTACTTGGGTAGGATAAAATATTATGTGAGAGATAACTACATAATAAATTATATGATGATAATCATGATTAACAACTATGGGTGGTATTCGAGAAATACGATGGGTACTTGGGATAGGATGAATACCTAATATGATATAGGTCATGTAAGTACCTTACACTAAATAGATAGATGATAATGCCTATTTGATTGATTGATGATTTTGTGTATGACATGCCTATCGGGGGAGGTTTGTAGGTGAGGGAAATTACATCTTGATGAGCCTATATGGGGGGATCTTTGACTTTTCGCTCGAGAACATAGGGCTTAGGTCGATTACGATTAGTGTGAATAATGGTATAGAACGGTCATTTGGGTGTGTAGGTATGTGCGTATCCCAAAGCCTTAGGACTATGTTCGCCTCCATTATTTGTGATTTAATATTTTTGGTTTGAAGGATCTTTACCGAACCTATAGTCCGCTATACAGTGAAGAGATGTATTGGGACATGATAGCAGAGTAATGCAGCACCGCAGCTGTGACTCAGGGTGCAGTATTGTATATATATAATAAAGTCAATGTATACATATACATATGATGATATCTACTGTGTGACTAAATTAGAATTTAAAGGTAATGATATCTGGAATTAATTAAGTATGATAACACTAAATTGAATTGAATTAATAATGGGCTTATCCATGTTGAATCTAAATAGATACATATGATATTATTAATTGTATTGTGAGCGTAATATGTGGGAACGAATTGGGATATGGTTAGTGGATACTATGGGATGAACTAGGTAGCATGAGACTGTAACTAGTATGGTCTAGAGGTACGATAGGTGTGCAGTCTAGATGAGAGGTGAGAATTTCAAGAGAGAGTCTGATAAGGTAACATGTATATAATTACTGCCGAATCTACCATTTATTCACTTCATGTTTTTAAAACTGTTTTCACTTTGGGCTCTGACCCGTTTACTTGCACATTATCCTTTCTCTCTTCTATTCTCCCTCTCTCTATCTACCTCTCTCTCTATATCTCTCTCTCTCTCTCTCTCTCTCTCTCTCACGATATATATATCAGGTGTCCAACCATCGGGATGCCAACCATAGAGGATTAGGTCTAATGACGATGCTATGGATGTTACGGAGTTGTGGACATTATTTAGATGCTTTCATATTATTGATTCATACTTTATAGTAGTTGATCTTTTGTTTAGGGAATGTCTCCCAAGAGGATTCTAGTTATTTCCTTTCTATCTAAGTCGAATTTTATTCTTATGTCAGTTTGGTACATTTGGTATTATTGGGATTATTATATTAAGATATTGTACTGGAAAGTTTATTCCAGTTGGATTTAAATTCCATTATGATGTCTATTCAGTTATTATTCGATGTGTTAATGGTTTGTATTAATGTTTTATGTTATTTAAAATGAATTTTTTTATGAAATTGAATTGGAAAAGTTTTGACAACCTGCTTACTTGGATATTAGGTGATCAAATATTAAGGCAAAAAAAAATGTTTTTCAACAGTGATGCTAAGAATGAACCCATTGTAAAATCTGTTTCAAATGGGTATAGGATTGATCACCCGGTGTTTAATTAAGCTGGTTATTACAGGTGGTATCAGAGCATCAGGTTCTAGAGTCTTTTAGGATCTGAACGGTTTGTTAAACTTTCTTCTTAGCATACTTTGATATAGAGCCCTATCATTAGGAATGTTGCATTGTTATTCATGCATATACATTCTTCAGTTATTCAGTGATATTGAATACTGATGGTATATTCTCGCTCGTCTCAAATGCCTCCTCTATGTGAACCTCAGCCTGCCCCACCTCAGGGTACTATGAATGCTGTCGAGGTTGCTTCCATTATTGCTCTAGTAGTCAATGCATCTTTGGTCATTGTACAGTAGGTACCAGTTGTGCCACCAGTACCAAGGAAAGTGTTTCCTACTGCTTGGGAATGTATTAGGGATGCCTTCGAGAAGGAGCATCCACTAAAGTTTCAGGGGGGTTTTGATGTTGTTGTTGCTAGCCAATGGAAGATAGAGGCATTTGAGAATGTTAGAATGTACGGAGATTGAATGATAGATATTGGCTATGTTTAAGATAGTAGGCATAACTTTTCTATGGTTGGAGGATATTACCACTGCGGAGGAGAAAGACACGATGACTATCCAAGACTTATGGTTGCGGTTCGACCGCAAGTACTTTTTGTCTACTATTCAAACTGATATGAGGCAGAAACTACATGAATTGACCTAGGCGACCCAGGGGGGGAGGACAGTGGAAGATTATGAGGAGGCGTTTACTAGGCCAACTAATTTGGTGTCAAGAGAGGTACCTACTTAAGAAAAGAGAACTCAGATGTTCACCAATGGCCTGAACTGGAAGACTCGCCAGCACTTATTGGGCAATCTTTCACTACATACTTACGCAGATGTTCTAAATGATGCAATGCTTCACCTCCAGGATAACCTTTTACATAGTAAGGGTGGTAAGTAGGGTTTTGAGTCTGGCCAGAAGGGCGATACTGGTGGAGGAAATTCTAGTAGGACATAGTCAGGTTAGAGTCAGTAGCGTTAGGGTGAGAAGGGTTCCCACCTTGGACACTATGCTAAGCTATTACGATCTGGAGTATTTCGATATGGGCATGGAGGTAATAGACATGGGCAGTAGGGCCAAGGGAGAGGTGGTAACGGCCAGCAGGGTCGTGGTCAGTAGGGACACAATGGAGGAAGTTTACGGGAAAGTGTTTCGTGTGTGGTAAGACTAGCCACAACGATAGGAATGTCCTGATAAGGGTAAATTACCTCAACAGTAGGGTGTTCAAAGGCTAGTGCTTCCACCAGTCGCTCTCCCAACACCAGCTCAGGTTCCAGCATTACTTGACATTCCAGTAGCTCCAGCATAACAGGGTCAGTATGGGCGTGTATACAACGTCCATCAGGCAGCGGTTTAGTAGCCACTGCCCGCGATTGAGGGTATATTTTCTATATATAAGGCCATGGGACACATTTTTTTGACACGGGGGCCTCACATTCATTTATAGAGACTAAATTTGTACGGGATGCAGGTTTATTAGATATAGCGAATAGAACTATTACATATGTAGACTCGTTTGTTGGTAGAGATACACATATATTCTTTATATGTCGTAGACTGAGTATAGAGATTGGGAGTCTGATTTTACCAGCTGATTTACTTGTTCCATACATGTTCGAGTGTGATGTAATTATCATCTTGGATTATCTCATTATATATAGAACCATGATTGATTGTTATAGCCGTTGTATTATTTTTACTACCCCAAGACATGAGATGTTCCTAGTGGCGATGCCTCATTTTCAGGGAGGATCGTCTACACATTTATACTATATAGAGGAGGAGACCTCTACGCGAGTTGTGTTATCCCTTAATTTGATACCGGTATTTTATTAGTTTGTGGTTGTATTCCAAGAGATATCGGGGTTTCCTCCTAGAAGGGAGATTGATTTTGTATTAGATTTAGCAAAAGGCACTCGGCTTATTGCTCGTCCACCATACTGTATGGATCTAACAGAGATGAGGGAGCTCAGGGATCAGATAGAGTAATTATTAGATCAGATGTTTATCCGCGGGAGTACGTGGCCTTGGGGAGCCCCTTGTGCTATTTATATAGAAGTGAGATGGTTCTTTAGGATTGTGCGTGGATTATCGAGACCTTAACAAAGTCACGATTTGGAATAAGTATGCATTGCCTAGAATCGATGACTTGTTTGATCAGCTAAGAGGAGCATCCTACTTCTCAAAGATAAACTTGAGATCTGGGTATCATCAGCTATGTATCAGGGAACAGGATGTTTCTAAGACTGCTTTCTTGACCAAATATGGATTATATGAGTTTTGAGTTATGCCTTTTGGGCTAACTAATGCGCCGGTGGTATTTATGGACTTGATGAATAGGGTTATTTAGAGAGTTCTTGGATTAGTTTGTCATTGTCTTTATAGATGATATTCTGGTTTATTCTCAGACTAAGGAGGATCATGCCAAGCATTTATGATGGGTCCTACAGACACTACGTGAGCATCAACTGTATGTGAAATATGAGAAGTGTGGATTTTGGCTTCGAGAAGTTTAGTTTCTAGGGAATATTGTGTCTGAGATGGGGATATATGTGGATCCTAGCAAGGTATCTGCGATGAAGAGTGGGGATAGCCCACGACACCGACAGAGTGCGAAGTTTCCTAGGATTGGTCGGGTATTATCGACATTTTATCTGGGGGTTTTCAAAGATAGCGGGTCCGTTGACTAATCTAACCCGTAAGGGCTTACCATTTACGTGGGATGATTCATGTCAGTTGGCATTTGATGAGATGAAAGATAAGTTGAATTCATCACCGGTACTAACACTGCCCAGTCTCGGAGTGGAGTACTTAGTTTATACTTACACATCATGATAGGGTCTTAGTGGAGTATTACAGCAGGAAGAAAAGGCTATAGGTTATGCCAGTCGAAATCTTAAGCCTTATGAGAAAAATTTCCCCACCCGCGACTTAGATCTAGTAGCATTTGTGTTCTCTCTTCGAATATGGAGACATTATTTATTGGGGAAGAAGTTTCGTCTATTCATAGATAATAAGTCACTGCAGTATTTGTTCACTCAGCGGGAGTTGAACATGCGTTAGCGTAGGTGGCTTGAGTTCATGAAGGATTATTAGTTTGATATACATTACCGCCCATGGAAGGCTAACATGGTAGCAGATGCGTTGAGCCAAAGGCCGGTAGGTGAGTTGGCTGCGGTGTGGAAGGAGAAATTGAAGGAATTGGGATATCAGGATGAAGTTTCTCGATCTTTTATGTCAGTTATAACTTTTACACCTCATATTGTGATGAGGGTGGTTCAGGCACAGGCAGCAGATCCATTTTTCATAGGAAAATTTGATAAATTTTAGCCGAGGGAGCACAGTCTTATGTACTCATTGAGTTCTGATTGTGGCTTGCACTTCAACGGTAGGTTGATTGTTCTATAGGGTGTGGATTTACAACATGCAGTGATGACGGAGTCGCATGGATCCAGATTTGTTGTACATCCTGATGGGGATAAGATGTACCAATATATGCGACAGCAGTATTGGTGGAGTGGGATGAAATGGGGCAATGTTGAGTTTGTCTCTAAGGGTGCCACTTGTCAGTTAGTGAAAGTGGATCTTCAGAAGCCAACTAGGTTTCTACAACCATTAGAGATCCCGATGTGGAAATGGGAGGGCATTTCCATGGACTTCATCACAGGGTTACCGACTTCTTAGAGGGGTCACGATTCCATATGGGTGATTATGGATCGGTTGACTAAGGTAGCTCACTTTTTTCCAATTGACGGATTGCTCTATAGGACAGTACGCCCAGATTTTTATAGCCGAGATAGTGAGTTTACATTGGGTACCACTTAATATTGTTTTCGATCAAGAAAAGATCTTTGTATCATGATTTTGGGAGAGTTTTCATGAGGCCATGGGTACTGAGGTTCGATTAAGTATGGCCTATTACACGCAAAAATATGGGTAGACGGAGCGTACTAACCATATGCTGGAGGATAAGTTACGCATGTGTCACCTGGATTTTGGGGGATGTTAGGAGCATTATCTTCCACTTGAGGAGTTCGCGTATAATAACTTCTATTAGTTCACCAATGGTTCGGCTTCATTTGAGGCACTGTATGGTAGGCCTTGTCGTTCTCCTGATTGTTGGTTAGAGGTGGGGGAAGATAAGATACTTGGGCTAAAGGTGATACATGATACGTCTCCCAAGATTGAGATGATTCGTAGTCGTATTCGGGTAGCTCACAACAAACAGAAAATCTATGCCGATGCGAAGCCGTTCTTCCGGGAGTTTAGTTTAGGGGACCAACTACTATTTCGGGTATCTCCTATGAAGGGAATAATGAGAATTGGGAAGAAAGGGAAACTGGCGCCACCCTATGTTGGACCCTTACCTATTATTGGCAATATCTTCGAGATGAGTTAGTTTACACTGTGTAGCATTGGAGGAGATTGATTTGCAGCCTGATAGTTCGTATGAGGAGAGATCAGTAGAGATCTTGGACCATAGAGAGAGGCGGTTGAGATCAAAAGTAGTTCCGTTGGTACGTGTCCAGTGGGAGCACCATAACATTGAGGAGTCTACTTGGGAGCGCGATGATGAGATGCTCGATAGATACCCGAAGTTATTCGTACCAGGTATGCTTGATTTTTCAAATTTCGGGGCGAAATTCTATTATAAGGGGGCGAGTATGTAATACCACGTAATTTTATCACTTTTAAATTGAGAATAATTAAAAGTTAATGGTCTAAATTATTGTGGATTAATTGGATTTAATTAATTAATTAATTAATTAATTGGGATTAATCCGGATTGAATATTACTACTGATAAGAGTAATATATTATTGAATATTACTTTGTGATATATAAGTAATATGTGAATATGATAATTACAAATATTGTCGTGAGATACAAATGTGACAATTATAGAACTTAAGTTGGAATGCGCTTATGAGTCGTGTCGGGACTAAAGTTGGGTAATAAAATGTAAATTAATTAAATATCATTCGGATGATCATTTCGAGTGCACCGTTGAGTCAGAAAGGGTCAAAATAGGAATAAAAGTGTACTCGGGTGTTTGATTTGGGTCTCAGGTCAATTGGAAGATGAAAGGACACTCCGAAGGAGCATTTTAGTCATTTGGCTTGGGAGATGAATAGTATGCACGTTTTTTGTCTTTTAGCTAGCGTTGGAGACTTTTTCTATAAGTGGGTTTACACTCTACGTAAGGTTCATTTCATCTATTTTCATTTGTGTGTTCTTTGAGAGAAAGTGAAGAGACTTTGAGAGAAAAGAAAAGTCTATTTGTGGAGAGGAAGAGTTGCCTTGAAGAAGAAGAGTCATATTGAGCAATCAAAGGGGACAACCACCATAAATAACTATCTCTACACCTTGCACCATCACTGTAAAGCAGCCAGAAAGTTGCCAAAAACAGGAAAGAGGAGGTTCTAACATTATCTTCTCCAAAGGTTCAGACCTACACTAAGAGGCAAGCGATTATGGCTCTATATCAATGTTTATATTATCCATGTTAGAATAGGATTTTCTTTGGGATTATGAACTTATTAATTTGGGATTAAAATTATTGATAAATCTTGTTTAATGGATATGCAAATTCATGTAGTTGATTATTCACATGTTTAGGGTATGGACATGATGAACTTGTTAGGACGAACATGTAGAAAAAAATATATGTTTATGGAGAAAATAGAAAATGATGATAGGTATTGCATGTAGATGGATCCTACTCATGATTGAATATGAAATTTGATCATTTAGGGAAGGAATCATAATACTAAATTATGGGTTTTTAAGGTGAATAAAAATGGAGAATTTAGATAAATGAAATTTTGAGGGTTAATTGGGTTTGATGTTAATTCTCATATAAACTTGGTGATTTAGATGTTTTTCATTGTATTATAATTACCCATATTCATGTAGAAATTATGTTGAGATATTTGGGATTCGTTAGAATATATTTCATGTGAGTTTTGGTGAAAGAAAATGGATAAAACGCATGAAAAAATTGTTAAAAAACGACGAACATTGTATGATAATTTTTGGACTGTTTTAAGATGAAATTGGCACTATGCTCACATGTTTTTGTATAAAATCATGTTTTGCAGAACTTTGCAGTTTTAAGTTTTTTCAAAATCGGATCAGAAAATCCTCAAATTACAATTCTATATTTCTTGGCAGAATTTACCTTTATCGATAACAAAAAGAAAAAAAGGTTTGGAAAATGGTAATTTGGCTCATGGTGAGATTTTATTAATTTTGCTACATTAACAAGGAGTGAGGGACTTGTGTTAATGTTGGAAAATTATTTGGATTTGAGGATTAAATTTTCTGAGAGACATATACATAATTATATTACGATTTAGAGGAGAATAATCGTGATATCAAGTTTGGGTAATATTTATGACATATTTATGGGTACTTGGGTAGGATAAAATATTATGTGAGTTATATCTACATAATAAAATATACGATGATAATCGTGATTAACAAGTACAGGTGGTATTCGAGAAATACGACGGGTACATGGGATAGGATGAATTCCTCATATGATATAGGTCGTGTGAGTACCTAACACTAAATAGGTAGATGATAATGCCTATTTTTATTGATTGATGATTATGTGTATGACATACCTATCTTACTTGCTATCGGGGGAGGTCCACGTGTGAGGGAAGTCACATCCTAATGAGCCTATATGGGGGGATCTTTGACTTATCGCTCGAGAACATAGGACTTAGGTCAATTACCATTAGTGAGAACAATGGTATAGATCGGTCATTTAGGTGAGTAGCCCAACGGATTAGGACTATGTTCACCTCCATTATTTATGATTTAATATTTGTGGTTCGAGGGATATTTACCGAACCTATAGTCCCCTATACAATGACGAGATGTATTGGGACATGATAGTAGAGTAATGCAGTACCGTAGTTGTGTCTCGAGGTGCAGTATTATATATATATAATACAGTGAATGGATATATATACATATGATGATATCTATTGGGTGACTAAAGTAGAATTGAATGATAATGATATTTGGATTTAATTAAGTATGAGAACACTTATTTGAATTGAATTAATAAGGGGCTTATCCATGTTGAATCTAAATGGATACATATGATATTATCACATGTATTGCGAGAGTAATATGTGGGAATGAATTGGGTTATGGTTAGTGGATACACTGGGATGAACTAGTTAGCATGAGACTGTAACTAGTATGGTTTAGAGGTACGATAGGCATGCACTTTAGATGAGAGGTGATAATTTCAAGAGAGAGTCCGATAAGCTAACATGTATATAATAACTACCGAATCTAGCCTTTATTCACTTGATGTTTTTAAAACTGTTTTCACTTCGGGCTCTGACTCGTTTACTTGCACATTATCCTCTCTCTCTCTCTCTATCTATCTATCTCTCTCTCTCTCTCTCTCTCTCTCTCTCTATCTATCTATCTCTCTATCTATCTCTCTCTCTCTCTCTCTCTCTCTATATATATATATATATATATATATATATATATATATATATATTAGGTGTGCAGCCACGGGGACGCCAGCCATAGAGGATTGGGTCTAATGACGATGCTATGGATGCTATTGAGTTGTGGACCTTATTTAGACGCTTTCATATTCTTGATTCATACTTTGTAGTAGTTGATCTTTCATTGAGGGCACATCGCCCAAGAGGACACTAATTATTTCTTTTTTGTCTGAGTCAGATTATATTCTTATGTCAATTTGGTACATTTGGTATTGTTGGGATTATTGTATTAAGATATTTTACTAGAAAGTTTATTCCAGTTGCATTTATATTCCATTGTGATGTCTATTCAGTTATTATTCGTTGTTTGAATGGTTTGTATTAAATGTTTTATGTTATTTAAAATGGAATTTTTATGAAATTAAATTGGAAAAGTTTTAACAACCTGCTTACTTGGATATTAGGTGATTAAATATTAAGGAAAAAAAAATGTTTTTCCACAGTGATGCTAAGAATGAACCAACTGTATAATCTGTTTTAATTGGAAATAGGACTGATCACCCGATATTTAATTAAGATGGTTGTTACAGGTGGTATCAGAGCATCAGGTTCTAGAGTCTTTTAGGATCTGAACGATTGATTATGCTTCCTTCTTTGCATCCTTTGATATAGAGCCCTATCATTAGGACTATTGCATTCTTATTTACGCATATACATTCTTCAGCTATTCTGTGATATTGAATACTAATGGTATATTCTCTCTCGTCTCAAATGCCTCATCAAGGTGTAACTCAGCCCGCCCCAGCTCAGGGTACCATGAATGCTGCTAAGGTTGTTGTCATTGTTGGTTAGGCAGTCAACGCAACTTTGGCCATTGTACAAGAGGCACCAACTATGCCATAAGTACCAGGGCAAGTGTTTCCTACTTCTTAAAAACGTGTTAGGGATGCCTTCCAGAAGGCGCATCAACCAGAGTTTTAGGGGTTTCTTATGTTGTTGTTTCTAGCCAATGGAAGAAAGATATCCAGAGGAACTTGATATTATTCGAATGGAAGAAAGACATCCAATAAAATAAAGACATACAACATTACAACACTTGTCACTTGCCAGCAAAAAAATTAGCACTACATCAGCAACCTCATACTCGGCTGGGCTGAGACCTCACCAGACGACACTTATAGTACAACCACTGCGAATTTCCAAGATAACATGTCCCATGTGGACAAGTCTGTTACAACCATATTATCCCCTCGCGTTAGGGGATAATGCATCATCATTAGTTACATGTGTTATAGACAGATGTCATCATCCTATTGGGACCCTTCATGTTCACACATCTATTTCATGCTTAGGGGGGGCATTATACCCCCTAAAAACTATAAACACTAGTCTTCTATCTCATGGTAAGGAGGTCGCATATTAGAAACCCTGATAAAACTCTGCCAAACTGATTGTAAGAGAGATAAAGCTAGAGTGCTTACACCTTTAGACCATTAGAGCCTATATTAGTGGATTCCACACACTAGCACAGTGGACGTAGGCCTTCAATAGGTTGGACCATTTAATCCTAGTGTTTTTCATCTTTGCCTCATCTCTTCTTACTTTTATATTTCTTTTTTTTTCTTCTATTGTTATATATGTGTTAGCTCATTATCACTTTGACCTGGTGGTACCAAATCTGGATTCATTAATGAGTATTTATATTCAATTTATAAATTCTAGCATGCTTATATCATTCAATCATATGAATACTCATAAATTATATTATTCTTCCATTAATTAGGTTCATATTCTATGTTAATCCCAATTCATATTAAGTTTAGGCAATATTCAAAACCTCTAAGAGTTAATGAGAAAAGTAGAGGGATACTTGCCTCTTAGATACCTAATTTGGAAATCTTAAAAGTTCTGGTACTAACTTTCTCCATATCCAAAATCCGACAGTAGAAATGAAATCTACAAAAAAAACTCAACTCCAGTCCAAGCTTTGTTCTTTTCCAAAATCCCAAGGGAGGGTCCTCAAAAATCAAGTTGGAAATGGAAGTTTATATTAATCAAAACCCTAATAAAAATCCCCTCTAACCTTAATTGGCACCCCATGAGATAATATGAAGGCCTCGGTCACATTTATAGTAGCCTAGTACTCTGTTATAGTATCACCATGGTTGGTTAGCCCCCCCCCCCCCCCCCCCCTCCCCAACACCACTTTCGTTTGTATTTTGTTTCTCTTCATTTTCTTTCCTTTTCTCTCTTTTTCCTTTTTTTCTAATCCTTTCTTATTGAGATTCTTACCATATATATACTTATGCTGACCCATCACTTTTCCCTAGGTTGGAGCTCAAGACATGCCTAATTATCCTTTACCCCAAAATTTAAACTTAATTAAAGAAATCGCTCGTTTGTCTTTTTAATTACTATAAATTATCTAAAAATTAGATAAACTCATTTTATTACGTTATTAATGAAATAAATATAATTCTCTATTTAGTTTCCATATTATTCAAATTACAATTTGTTCCGCAATTACTTTTTTCATTGTTAAAATTCCAAAAATCACAATTTCATTATTAATTTTGATATTTTGACATACTAATTCATTAATAATTATTTAATCATTTGTTTTATTCTTTTCTTCTCATATAGTTTATTCTTGATTTATTTCTTTAAAATTACAGGGTATTACAGTCCCCCCCCCCCCCAAACAAAAAAATTTCATCGTCAAAATTCACACAAAACCCATCGTAGTAGCAGTATACTATAAATGTCCTTATATAGGTTGTAACTATCACCATAGTCTTTCATATGTCCATATACCATGTCAAATCAATCTAACATATCCATTTTATTAATATGCAATATATCTTAGTCTCATGTGTGTCTATCAACACAACAATTACATGGACTAAGACAACCCCTACATATACCGAGATTTTCGTATAACCAATATGGTTTATTGAATCAATACCATATTCTATATCACAATTACTTGCTTGAAAGTAGTATTTGCACGATTGTAAATCATGCCCATTCATCTATTCGAACTTCTTATGGGTTTCATAATCATTATTGTGTTTAGCTTACTAACATGTTTATGACAACTGATACAACTACTTGCTTTATCACTACTATAGAATATACTATCAATACCACCCTTGTATAAATATTTAGAATTTTGTTCCTCAATTAGTCGTTCTAACACACATTATCTCAACACATCGTAAATCCATGCTTATTTTTCTAACTCATAATCAATTCATCATTAACTCTACATATGCGAAGACTTTTTTCCACATTTCTCACTATATGCCAAGTTAGTCCTTTATTCCCATGGTTCCTATATGGTCCCATGTTAACCTTTTACGTAACTTTCCAATAATATCATCATCTTTTCCTCAAATATTATCGTAAACCTATCCTTCATCTAATATCCAAAACTTCCCCAAATCAATATGTATAGAAAACAAAGTACTAATATTTACATGGTGTGTTATAATTAACTGTATATTATGTTCTTCAAGACGTGTACTCCTCAAATTTCATTTCATTTTACATACCCTTTTATCATCGATTGGGAATACTATTATGACCCTTCATTAATATATGCCCTAATTGGGTAACTCCTTCCAAATAAATATTAATATCCAATAAGACAATCATATATCCAAATTATTAAGTAAAATGATATTACTTATCCCTATAAAATCTCTAACTTCTGAGGTATCATAAGTTATCCTTTCCCAGTTTTTTAGAACGATGGAACAAAATCTTCTAGAGAAGAAATCTGAAAACGTATCAAAGATCTGCACGCGAAAAACTAGATGATCCTATAACCCTCAAGACCAAGGACTATGCTTTGATATCATTTGTAATACTAATACCGCAAATATTATTAATTAGGTGGGCGTGATTAATTAATAAATACTTTGAAGTTAAACAAATTAAAATTTCATTCTTTGCATGTGACTGAAATATGAAATAACTTTTTTTAATAAGAATACTCGATGAGAAACAACACTACAAATAACCATATATAAAAATGTCCATTCATTGAAATACTTCAAATACAATCAATTCACTATCTCCGAATAATACAAGGTAACTACACCATAAAACCATGTCTCATAAACAATGATTGGTAGAAAACTAAATAATATAAATAAGTAATTCCCAAATACTCTCAGTGTACCAACACTCCTAGTTGTTGCAAATGTGTCTCCAAACTGCAATTCCTCCATAATTGCAATTAAAATCTGACTCAAAAACTAAAATGCTAGTCAACAAAGAGCGAGTTAAAACCTTGCAAGTATACCAGCTACATGATCCTAGTTAGAGTAAAAAAAAAATCATAACTACTAAATGCATTAAATATAATAGTTGAATCTTTTAATTAAAGAAAGTGTTTAAAACCACAACGTAGAAAAAAAAATCTACAAATAAAAGACAAGCAATAGTCCGGCATACACGTATCATAAAAACGTTCTTCATTTTTCATAATTAAGAGTTATAATTTGTATTAATTAACTTATCTCATGCCTGCATAACAATAAAGTATAAATCATAACATAAATAAATTTCCATCATAAAAAAATCCAACCTCATCTTATTCACGCCAAACACCACTACTAAGATCTTTGTAATTGTGTTTGTACCCCAGCCCCTTTGAGGTCACCAAACCCCACCATATGAAATTCGGCCTTGTCCACAAAAACATATCCTAAATAGCATTAGAAAAAAGGTGACACGATGCGTAGGGTCAACAACATAAGATTAATATTGATAAAATTTTCGTACTTTAAATTTACACGTTGTCAATGTTTTCAACGTCCTCTATTTGACCTTTCAAACCATCGAGTCACACAAACATGATATGGTATATGACGATTCATTAATATTTATTCTCAAATCATTTGTTTAAATTCCATCGGTATCGTGCTTACCAATTTCATTACATGTATATGCTTTAAAATGTATTGTCATGCTAGTCCTTTTTAGAATTCATTACCTTTGGGAATTCTTACCAAATTCCATACACGCATGTAAATAATATTTCCACACCCTTTTGAAATTATCCTTTTATCAATATATCATGTAGACAAATAACCCCAAGTATCATAATGCATTTTATTGTATAAGGTTGTGATAACTTTAAGCTAGAAACATATCCTAATCTCTCAATTCTCTATCTTCCCTAGACTCCATGCGTGGCATGTCTCATAAATGAAATCCAAATAAGAAAACCACTCGATAATCTTCTATCAAGGTCAAATGGTTGTCAAGACTTTACAATAATTACGTCTTCACTACTCGCTACTTAAAACTATCATGTAATTTATATCTTTGACATTAAAACTACTTCATTTGATATACTTAACCCACATGGAATCTAACTTAACCAATATTTCACATTCCTAAGTATTGTAATTTACTCTTTAATTTTTCATTTAGTAGAAACACATATTCTCGTTAAAATAATTCAATCATTCTACATAGTGACTATGACTCCAAAATCTTAAGTCAATTCCTTATGTAAATACATCTTCACTTAATATAATATTTATTCCAACATTTCATGTACATATCCTCAATGTTAGCTCTTCATGTACCAATATATAATAAAAAATATTTTAAATGTAAATGGTAAATACATCAAGGTAATATCATTCACTTACTCTTTTTCAAAACTTATAATTAATAATATAAACTATGCTTAGCATCATCGTTAGATAATGACTTTATTTTCACCCTCAACATCATAGATCTTGTCAGAACACCCTTCATCTAAGACCTAAATACTTACTTACCACACTATCATTCAGATTACATCCCATCACTAATAATCATCTATGACAAATCAATATATCATTTATTTTACCACTTTCCAAATAACAATTTCTGTGCATAGAGTATTTCATATTGAACCCAAATTGTTCAACAATTTCGAAGATCTAATAATTATGGCTTTATAAGATAATTTCCCGAATGGTATCACGCCATATTCCAAAATAAATCAAGGTATGATTTCTCACTCCAACAACATAGACATATAATTATATCATAATTCTCCCAATACACCAACTAATTAACATATTACTTCCCGTTTTAAAGACATAGGTTTATACCCAACAACTTCCATATAAAGATTTGTAGTCTCCAAGAATATATCATTCCATTCATCCTATCTATGATTCCCAATTATAAGCATATAAACCAAATTTCAAAGTAATATTCCATAATTCATTATTTTAATTTGCATTAAAATGTTTCACACCTTCTGAATTGCCCACCAACCAAAGTGTACCAAGAAAAACTCACATTTCTTATCGTCAAATGCATTTCAAGTAAATACCAAAGGGGTTCACCCTTTTAAACATCATTTCTCTGTTTTGTACCGAACATACATGTTCATTTTTACATGTCTTTTTATTTCATTACTTGATTGATATAAGATCCTTATCTCCATAATATCCTTTCTTATATGATGGCGACTTTAATTTAGTAACTAATTCCCAACATAAATAGAAAATTATAAATCATACCATAACGTACGAGTTTTCAATTCATTCACGTATCAAATTCGTGAATAAGAATATCCATGAAACCCCGACATTATCATCGTAATATCAATTTTCAATTTCAAATTCCCAAGTCTCGATATTTCAAGTTTAATATAACAATCCAAGCACGAGTAGTCATATTCAATTCAAAAATTCTAACATGTTTATTTCTTTTAATCATATGAATACTCGTAAATTATATTACTCTTTCCCTAATTTGGTTCCAAATATCTTATCATCCCAATTCATATTAAGTTTAGGCAGTATTTAACACATGTAGACATCAAAGAGAAATGTAGAAGGATGTTTGCCTCTTAAACACTCAATTCTGAAATGTTAGAAAGTCTAGAACTAAATCTCTCCATCTCCAAAATTTAACTCTTGAAATGAAATCTATTAAAAAACACAAGTCGGTTCCATGTTTGGTGTTTTTTCACAAATCCCAAGGGAGGATCCTCAAAAATTAAAAAATGGAAGTTTTGTGCATCAAAACCCCACTAAAAATGCCCCTCTATTGGGGCCCCACTAGCTACTATGGACGCCTAGGGAACTTCTATATCATCCTAGGACCCCGTTATAGAGTCCCCAAGGTGGTTTATTACGACCCCCATCTCCCTTTTTCTTTGTCTTTTTTTCTCTTTTTTTTTTCCTTTTTTTCCTGTCATTTTTTCTTATTTTTCTCTAATTTTTTCCTTCTTTTGTCTTCCTTTATTCTCCCCATTCTTACAACAAATATACTTATGTTGACCCTTCACTTTTCCCTTGCTTAGAGCCCAATACATGCATAATTACTCTTTTACCCTTAAATTTAAAATTAATTAAACAAATCCCTCGTTTGAGATTATAATTATGATAAAATATCTAAAACCATATAAATTCATTTTAGATCATCTAATTAAATTATTAATGAAATGAAAATAATTATCCACCGAGATTAAATATTATTCAAATTACAATATGTCACGCGATTACTTATTTTCATTATAAAATCTCCAACATTACTTATAATTCCCATAAACTTTTCAAAACTCACTATTTCATTATATATTTCAATATTTTGACATATTAATTCATTAATAATGATTTACTCAATTGTTTTATTTTATTTCTCATTTACTTTATTCATTTTTTTTTCTTAAAAATTACGGGGTATTACAAAGGGAAGGTCCACCGTAGGATCTTATTCCAAATGGTAGAAAAATAGTTCTTTCAGCCACTAGTGAGGGGGGAAAGTGACATGATCCAGGGAATTGATTTGTTCACAATTGAACGCAATCGAAGGAGTGGTAATTAGATGCATATGCATTGTTGTTAGGCCCATAGCCTTAAAAGAGTCCAAGAACAAGATATCTGCTGAACTCCGATTGTTAATCATGACCCTTTTCATGTTCGAATTTCCCATGATTACTGTGATGATAAAAGGGTTATTGTGAGGTAGGAAGATCCTCCTGAGGCCTGTTTCTATAAGGACCATTATCGAAACCACCTTTGAGACTTTATTATAGTGAAATTCATTATTCACCTTCCCTCTTTGATTAGACACATATTCTTCACATTTATCCCCTTAATTTCGATATTTTTATGATCCCATGCAGTGTAAATAGCTTGGATTTGTCTCGTATTTATGCTACTAACCACTTTTGTCAAGTATTTCGTGTTTTGTTTATTTCTCATGTGTTTTACAGGTATTTCATGCAAGTTAGTGCGGAGGAGAACTCAAAACAGTGAAAGAAACCAATAAATAGAGAGTTGAAGGGCATATTCGTAATTTTTCAGCCTTAGTCCGGAGGTGGGGACAACTATAAAGTTGAATAGATCTAAATTATAAGAACACTGAAAAAAACGGCACCTCAATCCGAGCTACGGTGAAGAAGTTACGATGTTTTGAAGTTACACGATAATGAAGAGAAATGGACCAGAAACCAAACCGATCCGGATGGAACAGGACCGATCCGGTCTGGAAAAAAAAGAACCGATTCGGTACCAAACCGATCCGGTACCAAACCGATCCGGCGGTGCGAATTGCTGGCATTAATTATGCAGATTTTGAGGTGATTAGCTGGTGAAAACTTGCGCAACAAGCGATTCTAGCTGTCAAATTCGTGCTACTTGGTGCTATAAAAGACCAAGCCCTACCTCATTTCAAGGAGAGTCAAATTCTAGAGAGTAGAATAGAATTTTAGAGAGAGAATTAGATTTTAGAGAGTCTTTTTGTAAGTTTGAAGAAGAAGAATTTTTCTGGATTCAAGTTCATCTCTTTTCCCTATTGCTGAATACAAGTATCAATTTTTCATTCTCTTATTTATTCTCAATTATATTTTCAATTCAATTATCACTTGTTTTGTAATTTTTTTTTTTTACAATGTTTCTTAGATTACATGCATTGTTATGAATTTATCATGCCTAGCTAAGTTTTTAAAGTTTGGGATGCATTAACCCATCCCAATGTAAATTACTTATGTAGAAAATAGAATTTAAATTAAAATTTTGAAAGAGTCGTGCGAGACAATTTTACAACCATTGTAGATCTTTTAATCTCTCTTGCCCTAGGTACTTGGGATATTTAAGAATACAATGTGCGTATAATTATTTAACACCGCATTATATTTACCTTTGATTTCATATGATGCGGGCTAGTTCCCTCATATATGTAATGCTTAGGATCTATAAAGATTGGATTTAGTCAAAATTTCAATTTACAATGCTAGTATTCTATACGATAATTTACTAAGGAATGAAGGATTGTACTCCACCCTATTTTCTCATTCATCTTAATTAATTTAATTTCTTTATTTACCTATTTTTTCCCTTTTCAACCATCATCATCTTTTTCATTTTTTCTTTAGAAGTAATAAATCAATTAAATTATATGAACCATTCCCAGTGGATTCGATACCCAGACTCGCCACTATACTCCTAAAGAAGTGTAGTTATAAGTTTAGGCTTTTTTTTGTATTGAGGTTGGAAGTCGATAACAACGACTAGCGTATTGCACGGACGCTCGATTTTACACCTCGATCAAAATGGCGCTGTTGCCGGGGATCGAACCCGGGTCACCCGCGTGACAGGCGAGAATACTTACCACTATACTTACCACTATAATACTAACCACTTTTGGCAAGTATTTCGTGTTTTGTGTATTTCTCATGTGTTTTACAGGTATTTAATGCAAGTTAGTGAGGAGGAGAACTCAAAACAGTGAAAGAAACCAATAAATAGAGAGTTGAAGGGCATTTTCGTAATTTTTCAGCCTTATTCCGGAGGTGGGGCCAACTAGAAAGTTGAAGAGATCTAAATTACAAGAACACTGGAAAAAACGGCACCTCAATCCGAGCTACGGTGAAGAAGTTACGATGTTTTGAAGTTACGCAATAATGAAGAGAAATGGACCAGAAACCAAACCGATCCGGATGGAACAGGACCGATCGGGATGGAACAGGACCGATCCGGTCAGGAAAAAAAAGAACCGATCCTATACCAAATCGATCCGGGTCTGGACCGGTCCGGCGGTGCGAATTGCTGGCATTAATTATGCAGATTTTGAGGTGATTAGCTGGTGAAAACTTGCGCAACAAGCGATTCTAGCTGTCAAATTCGTGCTACTTGGTGCTATATAAGACCAATACCTACCTCATTTCAAGGAGAGTCGAATTCTAGAGAGTAGAATATAATTTTAGAGAGAGAATTATATTTTAGAGAGTCTTTTTGTAAGTTTGAAGAAGAAGAATTTTTCTGGATTCAAGTTCATCTCTTTTCCCTATTTTGCTGAATACAAGTATCAATTTTTCATTCTCTTATTTATTCTCAATTATATTTTCAATTCAATTATCACTTGTTTTGTACTTTTTGTTTTTACAATGTTTCTTAGATCCACAATTACATGCATTGTTATGAATTTATTTTCATTTAATAAAATCATGCCTAGCTAAGTTTTTAAAGGTTGGGATGCATGAACCCATCCCAATGTAAATTACTTATGTAGAAAATAGAATTTAAATTAAAAATTTGAAAGAGTCGTGCGAGACAATTTTACAACCATTGTAGATCTTTTAATCTCTCTTGCCCTAGGTACTTGGGATATTTAAGAATACAATGTGCGTATAATTATTTAACACCGCTTTATATATACCTTTGATTTCATATGATGCGGGCTAGTTCCCTCACATATGTAATGCTTAGGATCTATAAAGATTGGATTTAGTCAAAATTTCAATTTACAATGCTAGTATTCTATACGATAATTTACTAGGGTTAGGGGGGTTGTATTCCAACCTACTTTATCATTCATCTTAATTAATTTAACTTTTTTATTTACTTTATTTTTTCCCCTTTTCAACCATCATCATCTTTTTCATTTTTTCTTTAGAAGTAATAAATCAATTAAATTCTATCAACCATTCCATGTGGATTCGATACCCAGACTCGCAACTATACTCCTTAAGAAGTGTAGTTACAAGTTTAGGTTTTTTTGTATTGAGGTTGGAAGCCGATAACAACGACTACCGTATTACACAGACGCTCGGTTTTTCCACTCGATCACTCTTCATGAAAGACACTTATGAGATGGGTTTTCCTAGTTATGCAAGAAACTCCACCACCGAAAAACTATTAGGAATAGTATTCACATTGATCAGAGAAACATCATCCATTGTTTTTATTGTTGTTGCATTTACCCTTATCTGCATCTCTTGTTATAAACTCCATGAGGTATTCCCTCTTTATCACCGCTTTAATGGGCCCTTTGAGTCTAAAACAATCATTGGTGTTATGGACACGGTCTCTGTGGAATCTGAGACACTTATATTTCCCCCTCCTGTCCTCAGTTGATTTCATGGGATTGGGTGGAGGTAAGATATCCTCAGATTTTCCTATTGTAAATACTTCTTCAATAGTGCTTATGAGAGGGGAAAAATATTTAGCTTCCAGAGGTCCATTATTCTTAGTTCTTTTTTACCTTCTTATTAGGATCTATTACTTCATTCCCAAAGGCAGGATAACACATCCTTCCTCTTCCCATGATGGGAGAGTCTACAAAGGTCCTTGAAGTGATTGTGACCTCAACATTCATATATCTCTTAGCTATCTCAAGAATCTTAGTCATCTAATTGGGGGGGGGGGGGGGGGCTGATGAAGGACCTCAGCAAGTCTTATGAGGTGGAACCTGATATGAAGGTTTCCACAAAGATTGTGTCATTTATATCAACTTAGAGGACCTCTTGGTTTAAACTTTTGGCATACTCTTTAAGGCCTAACCATCCTTTTGTTTGAGGTGGAGGAGGGAGATGATAGAGTTCTTCACGTTTTGAGCCCCTATGGATCGGTTGAGAAAGGATATTGTTAACTCTCTGAACATTCCAATAGTCCCTGGTTTGAACTTGGAAAATTAGGGCCTTGATGTTTCCCTTAAATTAGTGGTAAAGGCTCTGCACAAGACCTCAACTGGAGTTTTTTGGAGGCACATGTATGATCAATAAGTCTCTATATGGTATATGGGATCTTTGGACCCATAAAATAGTTCAATAGTAGGCATTTTCCACTTTTTTTTTGTGGGGGGTGGGGGGGGGGGGGGGGGAGAGAATAAAGTTGAACCTCATTTGATAAAGGAGATAACGTCAATGGTATTAGGAGTTTACGTCTTGTACTATTTGATTAACTTACCCAATTAGTCCCGCATCTTCTTGATATCATTGTCCCAATGACAAGTCACCCTGGAACCACGTTGGGATTAATCTCCTGGGAGTGATAACCTATCCCTGACGGGGATACGAGTTTCCCTCGTTATGGGGCCCCGGGTACGAGTTCCCAGAATTCTTGTCAACTGGATTTTGATGATTTAAAAGATAAGTTGACTTCTACTCCAGTACTTGCATTACTGAGGCGGGATTGGAATATTTGGTTTTACGGACGTATCTCTGCAAGGTTTGGGATGTGTGTTACAGCAAGAGCATCGGTCCATTGCTTATGCTTCTCGAAAGGTAAAGCCCCATGAGAAGAATTATCCAGTTCATGATTTGGAACATAATGCAGTGGTTTTTGCCTTGAAGATTTGGAGACATTACCACCTGGGGGAGAAGTTTAGTCTTTTCACAGACCACAAATCATTGCAATATTTATTTTTATTGAAGGATTTGAATATGCAACAATGTCGATGGTTAGGGTTTGTGAATGACTACCAATTTGATATTCATTATCACCCAGGCAAGGCTAATGTTGTGGCGGATGCGTTGAGTTGGAAACTCGTGGGGGAGTTAGCACTGGTATAGAAGGCTAAATGGAAATAACTTAGCGAAGAGGACGCAGTGGCAAGGGCGTTTATGTCTGTGTTGACCGTTACGCCTACGATAGTGGCAAGGGTTGTGGAAGATCAAGGAAGGGATAAGGGTTATAAGGACCGTAAGCACCAATTGTTAACCGAGGGAGCAAAATCCTACTTTATAAGTTCTGAGGGTGGATTACGTTTCCACGGGAGACTTGTTGTCCCGGAAGAAGGGGATTTGAGATGGGCCATAATGACAAAATCTCATGGGTCCAAGTTTGTAGTACATCCTGGTGGAGATAAAATGTACCAAGACATGCGATGTCAATATTGGTGGGAGGGTATGAAACGGGGCATTTCTGAATTTGTTTCCCAATGTACTACTTGTCAACTGGTGAAGGTAGATCATCAGCGACCGACGGGATTTTTACAACCCTTGGAATTACAGGTATGGAAGTGGGAAAGCATCTCGATGGATTTCATCACAATATTACCAACATCATAAAGTGATCATGATTCCATTTGGGTGATTATCGATCGTTTAACTAAGACGGCACATTTCTTACCGGCACGTACAGACTATAACAATGCTTGTTCTGCCCGGCTATTCATTACGGAGATTTTTAGACTCCATGGGGTGCCCATTAATATAGTCTCTGATCGAGACAAAATTTTTGTTTCCCACTTTTGGCAAAGTCTCCAAGAAGCTATGGGAACCGAATTGAAGTTGAGTACCTCCTATCACCCTCAAACAGATGGGCAGACGGAAAGAGTCAACCAAATGTTAGAGGATATGCTCAGAATGTGTGTGCTTGATTTTAAAGGCGGTTGGGAACAATACCTTCCCTTGGTCAAATTTACTTATAATAATTCGTACCAATTCACTATTGGGATGGCACCCTATAAAGCATTATATGTCCGACCGTGCAGATCACCTACTTATTGGTTGGAAGTAGGGGATAATAAATTTCATGGACCTGAGATGATCCAGGATACTTCTTCAAAGATTGAAATTATTCGAAATCGCATCCGAATTGCCCAAAAATTTCGGAAGATTTATGCTGATGCAAATAGAAGGCATGTGGATTTGGAGGTTGGAGATCAGTTGTTGGTACGAGTTTCGCCGATGAAGGGTATAAAGCGATTTGGGAAGAAAGGAAAACTTGTGCCACATTACGTAGGTCCTTTTCCCATTATTTCAAAAGTAGGCCCAGTAGTTTATCAACTTGCCTTACCGAAGCATTTGCAACAGATTCATGATGTGTTTCATGTTTCATCAATGAAAAAGTATAAGAGGTGTGAAGGACCTCACTGGCACATTTCTTTAGATGATATCGAATTGCAGCCCGATGTTTCATACGAGGAACAACCAGATGCAATATTAGATCACGGGGAGAGTAGGCTAAGATCTAGAGTGGTGCCCTTGGTTTTGGTACGATGGGGACACCACAATGCTGAGGATTCAATGTGGGAGTGGGAGGACAATATGTGAGAAAAATATCCACATCTTTTTTTGCAAGGTACGACTAAATTTTGAGGGAAAAATTCCCTTACAAGGGAGGGAGTATGTAATAACCCTTACTTTTGAGTAATTGATTTTATATTAATTTACCATGTGAGGTAATTATATAAAATATTGAATAATGGAGTAAATATTATTTTAAGTGAGTTAAAAGATAATCTTTACTAGATTTTGCATATCTACTGTTATGTGAATGTAAATAGCATCATGTTAACATTTATGGTGTCGTTGTGCTTTAAACGACATTTATGGTTTAAATGAAGTTGGAACTTGAAATGATTTATATTATTTCGGACGCCAATTTAGAGGGCGCGATCAGTCCTGAAATAGTCGAGATAGTCAAAATAAGTGTCATATTGTATTTTTGGGTTCCGGGGACTTTTGACAGGTTATGACTCAATTATGTAGTTACGAACCATTTTAATGATGTATTAACATGTATAGATTGAAATTAAGGCTAAGTACCAGATTGAGTCTTACAACCCTTTTATTTCTCAAGTGTATTCTCACTAAACCTAAGAGAAAAGAGAATTGTGGAGAAAAATAAGAGAAAAGAGAAGAATTGAAGAAATTGGGTTTGATCTTGCATCTACCGTAAAGGAATCCGAAAGTTCATCTTAAGGCAAGTTTCTTACTTGCTAATATATGGTTTGAGGTGAATGAATTTTAGTGATGGTTGTGTATTGGAATAATTGAACAAATATGGGTTTAGAGAAATTGTAGTGTTTGTTTAAACTTTGATCTATATAGTTATTGTGTGAATTAGAGTAGTTATTATGTATATAGGATTGTTTTGGTTGGATTAATGATTGTTGGTGTGGGTAAAATGGAGGAGAAATGAGTTTGGAAAAAGTTCAGGTATTAAACTCCATAGCCAATATTAGGCATTCTGGCTTGGCGAATTGCTTTGCCCCTAGCGAATCGATTTGCTAACGGGGTAGGCTATAGGTCTGTGTTGAGTGAATCGATTTGGCCTATCCGAATTGATTCGGAAGTATGCATAATGTTGGGTCCTCTTGACCGAATCAATTCGCACCATCCGAATCGGTTCGCTTCAAGACTGAATCGATTCGGCCAGGGAGAATCGATTCGGAATTCCTGCTGTTTTAGGTTATTTTTCTAACTAAGTTTGTAATCCTTTTCTTATAGGTTTAGGACCTAGGAACATTCTCTTAGGAGAAAATAAAGTGTATTAGGGACTTACCTTAGGTATGTAACCACACTATATTAGAAAGTGGATACTCGGGCTTATCTCGGGGTCTATGAAATCGACATTAGGGTGGCTCTTTCTTGAACGAACTAGTTTGAGACTAAGGAAGAGTAGGATCATATAATTGTTGAAATTTAGAGACGTGTTTGAGGTATACTATTCTTGGTGGCTTATAGTAACGTCATTATTTCTCAGAAACTAATTTGGGGGTTTATTAAACGTCGAAGTTTATAATTATGAAATTAAACGCCTATGGATCGAATAAAGTCTTAATGTATATTTTAAAATGGGAATAACTTGTAAATGATAAATTGCTTATACACACCTCTCTAAATGCTATCATAGGGTAAGTTACGCGCATGAGGTGAAGTCCCCTGGCTAGTGAATGTAGGGTGAATATAGTCCTCGGCCATAGGACCGGTTATTATATATATTGTGTGATTATTTTTCGAATTGAGATAATTTCGGGTGTGGTTATGACTCATTGTTGAAGGCATATGGCCGCTTCCCGACGTCACGCAATGTAGGATGACCAGGTTATCTTGGTGATAGGCCATGAAAGATGATAGATATTTAGGGGCACAACCAGTGGGGAAACCAGGAAGGATGGTCTTAGAATCGTTATTTGTTGTGAAATATAGCTATTCTTATTAAAGTGGGATTTTATTGATAATACGACGCTTTATGAAGTAAATTGCTTAAATACGTTTCCTAATGAGAAAAAGGAACGGTGAAATGAAATTGTGTAAAATGGAAATGTAATCTCATTAAGTAATATTTTATTTATATTCTCCTGCACAAATGAATTTTGATCATTTTCATTATTATTGCGTTAGGTTATGCTTTTAGATAGAAAAGTTATATTCCTTATCATTATTTATGGTGAACGAAACAAGCTTATTCATGGAAATTAAATTTTCCATAACCGTCATGCACTTTATTCAATTGGTAATCATATTAAACCGGGCCCTGGCCCGTTTCTATTTCTTTGTTTTGCTTGAATCTTATATTCGCCTAGGTGCTCCGCAACAAGGACGCCCGTATTGACTTTTCTAACCCAGTGTCGTGGAGCTGCAACACCTTGCGGATGTTAACGGATAGTTGATATAGGTGCTTCCATCTTTTTGTATTCTAGTTATGATCGGTTACACATTCGGGCGTGTTGCCCAAGTTTTGTACTGGTATTATATTATGTGACTTTGTACTTTAATACTTGGTGTAACCAAATTGTAAGGGTCTGTGAGCCAACAGCTTTTTCGATTATTTTGTATGTATATGATTGTTTATCGAATACATGTCTTTACTTTATCCACCTTCATTTCAATTGGATTGTTTAAATGTTTTTCTTTAACTTACAAATTAAATTTTGACAATCCGTTTTCTAAAATAATGGGTGGTTATCTCGTTAACTTATTGTATTATAGTGATGCTAAGAATGGACCATCTATGATTCTTGTAATTATTTGAGTATCGAACTGGACACCTCTTATTTTAATAAGCGGGTTGTCACATTAAAATACTAAAATTTATTATTCAAAAAAATACGGGGTGTTACATACTTCACCCCCTTGCAATGCAATTTCCTTCTCAAAATTCGTGCATACCTGCGATGAAAATCTCTAGATACTATTATCCTATATCATCCTCCCACACCCGCGTTGATTCATCTACATTATGGTGTCCCCACTGCACTTGAACTAGGGGTACCACCTTAGACCGCAACTTACGCTCACTACAATCAATAATAGCAACCAACCTCTCCTCACATTAGACATCTGGACGCAAATCAATCTCCTCAAGTGATATATGCCAAAAACTCTCTCACTCCTCTGACATCACTTCAGAGACAACACATGGAACATGTCGTGAATCCTCTGTAAATGCTCCGGTAATCCCAACCTATGAGTAACTAGTTTGTTTAATAACTTCCATTTTCTCACGTAAATGATGGTCAGGCTCAATACACTGAAGATGGGTATTATCAATAATTTATACCATTCTCAACACTGAAGGAATAAAATTTTCTTTATTTTATATCAAAATCCACAATGAATAAAAACATCTGAAAAAATTGACTTAATACAATAATAATAAAAATTGAATCATCATATATTGTCCATAATGTAAAGCTAAGTTCTAATTATATAAATAAACTCTTCGGCTTATGCCTGTACAAATTCTAATGTGAAATAAAATGACAAAATGCTGAAGTATAACCTACACTACAATCAGTGGAGTGAAATTCACTACGTCCAATGAATTACAAGACTGATCCATCATTAGTCCTACCATCCCTCTCATTTAAAATACCCGGGGGGAATGCAATTATAATTTTTATCACAGACCTAGAGGTGCAAGTATTCCTCTCCAGTAAATATGTGAGCTATTTCTTAATCATACTTCATGTCTCTCCATCGACGCTCAAATGTAACGAGTACCTCAACTCTCATCTAGAAGCAGTCTTAATTGTATCCTCAAAAAAATGCCAATTGTAACTTCCATTATTTAATCTAACATGTAAAGAATAAGCCATCTAGCAATGCGTTAACTAGAATTGGGTACTTATGTCTACCACCCCAATCCCCGAATGAATTTCATAATGTTGACTACACAATTTATATAAACTCGATGGAAATTATCACGTCATATAACATTCCATAACCCTTGTCTATATCTTCAGACTATTTACTAATTTAATTCATACTCCTCATTGCCTAACCCATTAGACTATAATTTTCATTCTCTTAGATTACCAAATTACTATTCTCAAGAACAATTGGCTACCCTCTTATTCATTCTCTTTAATTATTGTCTTCTTTCTTAGACTACCCAATTATCATTCTCATTAATAATTATTTACCACATTACTCCTTAGGACTCATCTTCGTCCTTAATTATCCACATCATTTTATTAACCCGACTTAATTATCATTAAGTACTATTTACATCTTTAGACTATAAGGGCACATTTCCATATAAGGCAAACCACAATGTGTGTGTGTGTGTGTGTGTATGTATATATATATATATATATATATATATATATATATATATATATATATATATATATATATATATATATATATATACACACACACACACACACACACTAGGGTATGCTCGTGCCTGAAGGCACGCTGAAAATTTCCAAAGTACATAATTGCGAAACGACGAAAATTTCGAAAGTACGTAATCATGAAACGACAAAAATTTCCATTAAAGGGACACATAATTTTTGAAAATTAAAGTCATGTATAATATAAATAATAAATGTTTTATATATTATAAGTGTAAATTTTCAAAGTACTGAATCGTCTAAATTTAAGTCGTAAAATTTCTTTTACAATGCAAATGTGTAAAAAAATTAAAACAAATGCGTAGAACTCCATTTGTTTATAGGACTATCCACCCTATTGAAGAAAAAAAAATTAAACCAACAAAACAAATAGTCCATTTTGGACCTCGTATAAGCAACTTAATCCAAATATACTCGATTACATATAATCAAGGCAAAGTATCAATTTAAAAAAAAAAACAAATTGGACATAGTCTCCTTTCTTTATTGAACTATTCACCATAGTTAGGGGATAACAATCAATTCAGCAATATTTAAAAGGTCTAAATTCATCTAACAAATACTTCATCTTGACCTTCACGATACCCCCTTCCAACATATTTAACCCTTCTTCTAGAATAATGATTTTACTCAGCCTTTCACTTGTTCTCCTTCAATTACTGAGTACTTTAGCCCTGCATTTGAACCACAAGTCAAAAGTAAGCACTTAAAAAAATTAAATTCTTGTGAAAAAAGAATAAAACTGAAAGGACTGGGGGCTTAATAGATATTAAATGTCAACTATTCATATCTGCATAGTAACCCCAATTTTTGTTATAGTGTGGTATTAAAGGATAGTATATCCGCAAACTAATGTACGAATTGTGAATTGCTCAAATAAAGAACATATGTTTAGACATCTCTATGTGAACCCATTCTCTCCGAAAACCCACTTAACTTCACAATAATATTAAAATACAAACCTACATTATTCTCTCAAATGCTCATTCTATTTTTCAAAATTAAAATTGTAAACAACTTCAACAAAAACGCATGTGTACTGGTACGGTAACTTCATAATTATCCTTAATAAATGGTCTCACTATTTGCAAGTGTAGCTTCCATGCGTAGATTGATATTTATGTCTCATAAAAATGTCTTTAAACATGTCATCAATTTTCTATTCACAATGAACAATTCCAAAATAAGGATCCCGAAGCTGTACATATCTCCATATGTTGATATGTGTTTTAGGTAGGTATCAATGGCTTTTAGGTGGGTATTAATTATATCGTACAGTATATAAACATAAAAATACGTACACATTTAGTCCCGAAATAAGTCAATGAAATCTACACATTACCTCTTGAACATGTATCAAAGTTCGTATCTAATCATATCTCATATGCCTTACGTTTTCTATCCCAGGAACTGCAATAAAGAAAAAACAAAATAATAGTGTTAGGAAGGAAACCGAAAAATGGTTAAATCTGCAAAATAGAAAGGAAAACAAAAATTAAATAGGTGTTTTAAAGAAACCATCGACGTAACTAATGTTATATAAATATTTCATATGATTAAGTGTTCTAAAGAAAAAACCATCGACTCATAATAAAGTGTATAGTATAGCTTTAGAACAGCAAGTATGCGGATATAATGCCATTGACAACACAAATTTATATCAAAGACTGTCAAATGGATAATTGATTTAACATGATCTTGATAGCAGCTGCATTTAGAAACCAACCTTATACCGATGACTATTTTAACACAATACATTGCACCAACTTGAAGGGGTGATTTTATACTTTCGATTGTGTGGTTTTTGTATAGGTGGAAAATGAATGTGAATATTCGTGCCTTGTCTGTGAGGAGCATAGGAGGAATTGACCGAGATAAGTTGTTAATTGTGGACAAAATCCCATCCATGGGTATGTTTGTCATTGGTTTGGTGTCTTTAGCTGAGGCTTGTGGGGTGGTTGTGCAATCTATCCTGACTGTTAGTTATATTTGTCAGTGGGTATGTTTGTGCAATGTACTTTAAGTAAGAATTGAGAACTCACTTATTCATATTCAAAATTCATCCATGATAGGCTGCAAATTCCATTAGAAAGACATACGGTGACACGTGGAGCTTACTGAAAGCTTCAATTTTTAACCATCATCCACATACTCTTAGGTAAATCTCACCTAAAAACATCCAAAGATCGAAGGATAAATTAGCAAAACTTTGGTCATATAGCATAGCTGCAATATGAGCATATCACCCTCTCACCTTCAACTTCAGTTAATTAACTCAAAATATATCAAACAATTCCTTTAATGAACTCATATGAGCATATAACCCTAAGTAAATATAAAATGGGAAAGGAACATATTACGATGAATTTCCCCAATATAGTAATCACCAAAATTAACCTATTCAAAGTGATAAAGAAACAACTAAAATTGAAACCCCAAATTTAGTATCAAGCCCCTACTTTTAAAGATTTAAAAACTAATTAAAACAGCTAACAAATAAGCTAGTTGATGACGAACCTTGTGGTTGAAAACTCAAGTGATGTTGATGCCAAACACCTATAATGAATTTACAAAGATGTCAAATCTGAACATATATTAATTCAAAAGTATGAAGAAAGTAGCCAATTTATTCATAATTTCTCACACAAAACTAAAGATTTTCAAATAACATAACCATATATGTTTTGTATATACTGATTTATAAATGCAAGCAGGCCCTAAAACCCAATACCTGAGATGTGGACTCGAGACTCAAGCATAATGTGGAATCATATTGTAATGTGGAATTTGAGTACTTCTAGTAAACAATTGAGCTACAATAAGGTCATGTATGACAACTAAATCATCCACGTGCATTGATTTTATGACAATCGTCACATGAGGTCTACTATACTGGGGGCTTGGCCTCAATCAACAATACCCTATGTAAACAACCAAATACATTATAAATTAGATTCTGTCAGGTTATGCTAATAATGCATTTAGTGAAGTAGTTACACACACTATTAAACCTGTTACTGCATTATAAATCCGATTCTATCAAGTCTTTTGGTAAAACCATCACGCTAATTGAATCTTAAATTGCATAACTCTTTATTTTCAATACTAATTAAAGGACTATGTATAGCTACGATATTAGATATAATACAGATATGAAAGAAATATATACCAGGGGCGAAAGTGTATTACTAATGTGATAGGGATTAATTGCATAACAATTAATGAATAATTAACATAAATGAACATAACATCTATACTAAAAATATTGAATAAACTAATTATAATGTCGTCTCATATGTATAGTTGCAAAAAACCGCTTCAAGGATGTAATTGTTCAACTCTAACATCTATGTTCATGCAATATTAGTCAATGAGCATCGCTGCAATGTAACTCAACCCTGTCTTTTCCCGTAAAGTATTTGAGCTCGAACTGGTGCAGCACAAATAATAGCTAAGAATGCATCCCGTCCAGTGGTGGATAAACACTTATGAGTTAAGAATTCATCTCGTCCTTAGTTTTCATCATTTTGCATATTCCTTGTTTTGTTTAGGCGTGGTGCCATTTAAGGACAATGACTTTAGGAGAGAGACACTTCAGATTGAGTTACGGTATCTATTTAGTTAAGACTTGAAAATTCATTATGTAAAAATTGGCACCATCACATTATCGAATGGGACTTAAACCAACCATTTATCCCTAAAAGATCATGCAATTCCTATTGAATTCATTGCTCGTCAAATTAACAACCAAGGTACTTCTAGCAAAATTGATTATTGATGCACGATAGTGACGGAAGAAAGCACTGAGTTTTCTCCTCTATGTAGTCTTAAACCACACCAATAATTATACACACTACGAATTTATAGTCTCGAGAAAAATATCTATTGAATCTATAAAATTAACACACTTCAACAGATATTTTTCAGCTGTGATATTCACGACAGTTTGAATATCACAACATATGTTTTTCAGCTGTGTTGATTTCTGCATGTTTGATGTTTTTCAGCTGTGACACTTTAATAGTTTGAATATCACAACTGAAAATCACAGCTGAAATTAAACATCAGATATTCATAACAGTTTGAAAGCAACAAAAGTAGACATCACTGTGATGTTCACACTTAAACTGTTGTGAAAACTCATTGTGATATTCAACATATGAATATTACAACAGATATTCACAGATGAAAAATCACTGTGATATCTACATTTATTGAAAAATCATAAATTTTTGTGAATATCTACATCTCTTAAATATCATAATGATATCACTATGAATATCACAACAGTTTGAAATCACACTTAAACTGTTTTGAAAACAATTTCTCGTTATATTCAAAATCTGTTTACTAACTCCCTCTATTTACTACAGGGTAGAAGATCTTTTATGAGATGTTTGAAGACTAAAGTAATGATACCCTACAGTAGTATGTTATATGGTATGTATATACATGCCAAAGAGAACTAAAGATACCCTACACCATATGTAGAAAATCAATAGTAAATATGAGGTAGGAAATATCTAAACATGCTAAAGATAACTTCTTAATAATAAACACCAAACAGAGAACTAATAAGGTTTGTAGAAAATTTTCTACAAACATTAAACACCAAATAGAGAACTAATAATGATACCCTACACTAAACAATAAACATTTCATTCTATTATACATGCTAAAGATACCCTACACCAAACACCGAACAGATAACTTATTAACACTTTTCTACATCTGGTTTGTAGAAAATCAATAGTATGTTATACACGCTAAAGATACCCTACACCAAACTAGATGTAAGCATTTCATTCTATTTACTGACCTCTTATAAGGTAATGTCATAACTAAAGTAATCATACCATAGAGTAGTAAATATGAGATGTTTGAAGACAAAAATAAAACCTATACAAATGAGATAGAGAAGTTTTTTACCAGGAAGACTCTAAGAAATCCTGAAAAGTAGAAGAATTCAGGTTGTGTCCAAGATAAAAAAATGTGTAGAAATCAAAGAACCTTATTAGATTTAGAATAAAAGTTATGGTGAAGAGAACTTAAAGCTTGAAAGAGATGGATAAAGATTTTAAATACCTGTTGCTCACATCAAAGAAAACAAAGCAGTTTAAGTACACCCCGTTCACGATGCTCAATCAAACGACCCAATAACATTAACGAAATTGTAGAGTAAAATAATTGTTAAACTCTATACAACATTCAATCAACTCTAGAGGGTTGACGGGGATATGTTTAATATTTAATGCCTCTCTTCCCAATGCTCAAGTGTATTTTAAACCTTGTCCCTTATTTCTCAGAACATGATCATAGGCCTTTATTTCCAATCTTGTTGGCACACTCACATAAATAAATGCAAACAAAACTAAGACCATAGAACTAATTGTGACAACCCGAATATAATTATGATTAATTATGCTTAAATCATGCCTAGATTATGTGATATGATTAGTGTGTCATTAATACACGTGATGTTAATTTATTATTTTTAGTCTAATCCTACCTTCAAAAAGCATGAAATGTCGAATTAGTTACAAATACAAAATTTTGAAGGTTTCGGTACGAATGTTCATGTTTAAGGCTAGTTTTGACCTTTATGACATAACAATTGACTTGAGGTGAAAACTACATAGTTGTAGAAAAGTGAGTTGTGGTTGTAACACAACAAACGGTGTGTGAAACGGAGGTTTGAGTGAGAAGTTATCCCAAAATTACGAAACACGGGCAAAGTAGTCCATCCGTTAAGTAGTATTTTGTCTTAATATGGCAACAAATGTTTTATTCTCATTGGTTGGGAAGGGTGGTGGCTTTAGCCGACCTTAAACCCTTAGAATTACCTCTTTATTCATCCAAAATGGAGCTATGAGAGATTTTAAGCTTAAGGAAAGAGAAGTAGGAAGTTAGGAAGAAAAAGTGAGGAGAAAATTGAAGAAAATTAATAGAAAATTACGAAAAAGCCCCTAAGGTAATTCCAACCATGAATCTTGCTATTTTTCTTTCATTTACGATTTATATGATATAAATCCTTGATTTTTTATTAAACTTTCATGCTTGGGTGCATATGTATGGATATATGCAAGTTTAAGTTAAGTTGAATGTACAAAACTCTAAAATTGCTTTGTTTAGAAACTCAGTTTATTCAAACTTCCATATATTTTCGTGTACTTACTGGAATTGATTTATTCCAATAGGAGATTAACCTGGACTCATATAGGTATGACATATCCGAAAATCATGATAAAATACCAAGAAATGAGTCTTTGGTGAGAGTTTGAAGTTCGGGTATGAAATCTGCCCTAAGGGTGAAAATATGCCCGCCATGTGTTCGGTGTTTTGCTTGACATAGCAAACGAACCTTAAAAATTCTGAAACGTTAATTTTGTATTTTTCAATATGTTTAATGATGTTGGGTGAAATATCATATAAAATTATGATGTAGAAAAATTATGGAAATTCGTGGAAGTTGAATGAACAATAAGAGGGCCTATAGGGCAGATTTGCCATGTGGTAAAGAAATGAGCATATCTTGCTCTACAAGACCTAAAATGATGTACCGTCTTTTGTATTGGAATAATAATATGACAAGGATTTAATTTCCAAGAATAAATGAATTTATATTTGGTCCATGATTTGGATATGTTAAATATACTAGCATGGATTTGGATGGAACTTCACTTGTGATAAATGATTTGAATGGAATCATGTGATGCTTATGGATTGAATTATGTTTAAATCGTTCTTTGGATTATTGATATTATTATGATGATACTAATATTTTAAGAATGATAGGAAGGGAAGAAGAGCTGATTGAACAAGTACTGGATAAAGGCAAGGGCAAAGCCAGTTAAACTGCCAAGGTGAGTGTACTTATGATTTGTTTCATATATAAATATGAATATAGCTCTAAGAGCGGATTTGTTTGAATACTTCGGTATTCAGGATTTGTTTGGATATTAAAATATCCAGGATTGGTTGGGTCTTATAATCCAGGATTGGAATTGGACAAAGATCCAATGATTTGTTGGAACTTATGTTCCAGGATTTGTTATTGCCAATGGGCAGAATTAATTGGAACTTATGTTCCAGGATTTGTTATTGCCAATGGGCTGAATTATTTTGATCTTATGATCCAGGATTTGTTATTGCCAATGGGCAGAATTATTTGGATCTTATGTTCCAGGATTTGTTATTACCAATGGGCAGAATTATTTGGATCTTATGATCCAGGATTTGTTATTGCCAATGGGCAGGATTGTTCGGATTTTATATCCACATATTCTATATAGAATTGTTATTACATTGTAGGGAAGGAGTACCTCACTAAGCTTAATGCTTATAGTTTATATTTTAACAATTTCAGGTTTGTATGCTGCCAACTAGAATACCATATGACCGGTAACTTTGAGAGTTGCACCGTTGGAAGGAGCCGGGGTTTAAATGTGGGGATTTTATCATTGTCACACTGAAGATTTTAATTTACTCACACATTGTATATTTTGCGTTAGTATGGATTGAGTTGATGATTGTGAAATTTTATCGTAGTTAATCATAGTATTGTATGTCCGCTTAATTATAACTCTGATATTGATTTCGTTATGGCACAATAATAATATTATGTTGATTATGCACATTATACAGTAAAATATGGATAGATGAATTATATTTCCAATGGGCTCTAGATTATGATTTAATTATTCTAATAATAAATGATTAGTATGGATATTGGGTTTTGGGTGTGACACTAATAAACACCAAACTAAAAATTTACCATGAATGAAATGTTTGATAATTCAAAAGAAGAATAGAATATGGAGGGAACAACTCTGTAATAGATCATATCAATCGCCAGAACAGAAAGAATGCCAATAAACAAATAATATCATTTCCTTACTCAATGGAAACAACAAATACTTCAAAGTGAACGATGTGTTAGTTCAAATGTTAAATAAAAATTTCAAACCTTTAACAAAATAAACAATGTTCTAATTTTAAGCGTATTTACCCCATAACAGTGAATTAATAGCCATTGATTTGATTCATGAGCCCCTAAAAAGTAAGAAAAAATAGCACTGTAATAATGCTATCATTTAAGTTAACAAAAACAAAAAAAACATAGCCATTGGGATCGTGGGCCAATAAGCTCAAACAGAGCTAATAATGTCATTATATAATCTCAAACAGAGGATATAATGTCATTATAAAAAAAATTGTCCACGGTTAAATAAGTTTAGTTCCATCAGTGATTCAATACAAACAATGAAGAATGTTTGTATTGAATAAAGAGTGTAGTACATACCGAGGTTGAAAAACTAAGATATTTTGGTACATTTTGGTTTTGAATTTTTACACCACATGAAGAAGACAATGGTACTGGCAAAAAAGTTGAAATGTATCCACTCTTAGGAACAAACATTTTAGTAATAATAGAGAAATTTTGGGGGGAAGCTAATATTCATAAATAATAATACACTAACTTAAGGATATCTAAGAGAAATAATAAAGAAAAAAAGGATATTAACCTTGCATACCTATTGATGAATTGAACCACCTTGAACCATCTTTGACGAAGTGAAAACAATCACGTAGGTTCCATTTTCCAATCTTCATCTTCCACCTTTTAGATACCCAAATAATAAACTGCAGCAACACCCAAACTATCAAGACTAACATCTGTGCAAAATAAATCATTGATATGTTATTTTAAAAAATAGCAAAATCTAAATATCTGCATAATATAAGGTCTTCCCTAAAAGTGTTCTAAACACTTCAAAACCACCAAATAGTATTTATAGCATCTTTAAACCCCCTAAAAGTGTTCATATATTCATTTCCACCTATATATCTATGTATGGGTTAAGAGTAATAGATCGGTTTATACGAAGCTTGTATTTGAAGCCCTACGCTTGGGACCTCTACCATTGAACCAAAACAGGGGCAAAACAGAGATTTACCTGTTGTCCGCATGGTAAGGTGGGGCAAAATAGAGATTTACCTATTGTCTACATTACTAGTAATTTACATCAAGAACAATAGTTCTTACGAAATTTAAATCAAAATCAAAACCTCCGAGAAACTTCAGTTTGTAACGTAAATAAGTAAATAAACATAACAATTAAACACCGAACTCCTATTTGGAATGTAAATAAACCTAAGTCCCATAAAATTCAAATAGTTTATCCAAACAAAGTTCATTAAACAAACAAACACATGATCTCCAGCTATAGTTCAAAATTTTCATCAAGCAAACAAAGTCCATAAAATTCAAACAATTATAATCTAACCCAAAAAATTCAAACAAGCACATGATATTCATAAAAACATAAAAACTCGAACTTATGTATATAAATCCCAAAGCATTCTCATCAAATTCAAACAAACACATGATATTACTAAATGAACGAAACCAATCCAAATCTAAACTGGAAATCCCCAACTCCAACTAAATGGAGGATTCATATCATACAAACAATTTATCAAACATCTATAAGTGTGACGCTTGTTTCACTAATATGTATCAAGACCTATGCAATAAAAATCAAACAACAAAATTTTACGAACATACATCAAGCATAAAATGAATTTATTTTCAAAATTGTGGCGGAGATTCAGATAGAGAAAGGAGTGTTAAAAACCATACTACACTAAAAAGTGTGACACTTTCACTCGCTATTTCCATCAAAATCATCCATCGGATCTTTGTGTAATCTTCACTTCAGATCTTAAAAAAATAACCAACAATAGAGATAATGGTTTTGGACTTGTTATTCTAAAAGAAATAGACACGCAATAATATGTGATATTGTTGAGATGTACATACCTTAAACTCTTCGTCAATATACATTTTTGAGTTTTTAATATCTCAAATTTTATTGGGTTTTGATGAAAGAGAAAATAAAGGTGTTTGTAAGAGAGAGAGAGAGTGATGTGTGTCCGAGAGAGGAAGTGAGATGTTGTCTCTAGAAGTGTGTGTGAGAGAGAGAGAGTGTGTGTTTATGTGTGTACGCGAGAGAGATGTGAAGCTTCGTTGGAGTTTCCTAGGTATGGTTGGATCAATCAACACCGTACAGAGGTCAACACATGGAGAAACTTGGATCCTAAAAAGAATGAAGGGTGTAATTTACTATTTCGCCCATGGTTTTGAATTTTGGATAAGAGGGGAAAGTAAATTAAGTGTTAAAAAAGAGGGGAAACGAAATATTAAAGGGACAGTAGAGGAAAAGAGGATCCTTTAATCACAGCCCTCCATTTTTAGCCTAGGTGGCTTCAATCCTCACCATAAAGTGTCTTTCAAACTTATGAATAGTTAAAAGACCATGATACTTTTTTATATAGATATATATATACAACACATAAAGGCATCTACCATTGGTGTCTCATTTGAGCTCTATCGGCAAGTCCGGACGAATCTCTTATCCAAAGCAGGAATCACAAAACACACATAAGCTTGGGGCGATTTCTATGTGGGATACCAGTTCAAATCCCATACCAGACGGAGATAAAGGCTATTAGTGCCAACACCTACCTCTTGTAGATGGAGCCTCCACATAGTACCTATATGACCTACACAATCGCCAAGCCCACCTGTGTCGGCGTGTTCTACACAATCCGAACTCATGAATCCCCAAGACGATAGGACGGTCCACAAACGCAGGTATTTCCACACAAAATAATTTGATACATACTATCATCCAATATGTATAAGTAGTTACTCTATAACTACTTTTATCCCATAAATGTCTATCCATAAAATTATAGCCTTCTTAGCTTAACTATACCGTTTCGATCAGTTTTTACATAACTCACATTAAGTCATCATCCTACGTCTACTTCCAAATTAAAACTATTTCTCATATATTGCCTCATAAGTTAAAAATCGTATTTGTTTCAGCATTTATTTCTCCATAATTGCGTACGTATAGTCATCCCAAACTAACCTTCCAAAACTAAATTTACCACTACAATTATAGTTATAGTTATCCCCAAACTAATTCTACCAGTGCAATTATGGGTATAGTTATTCTGAACTACCCTTCCCCTACTATTTAATGATTTTTAGCAAGTTGTTCGCTTGACTTAGACTTAAATCATTCCAAATTAACAACAATTAATCGCTTCTTATTACCTCTTTAATAAGGTTTATATGTATTCTGGATACCTCGTCCATTTTTGTAGGCCCAAAGAATTAAACATATGAAGCCCTATTTATAATAAGAAGAGCTTGGACCAAACTCCAAATCCCCAAACACAATTAGTTAGTAACAACCCATCCTATTCCTAACATCTCTCACGAGATATTCTAGGGATAATGGGTTAACGTGGGAGTGCCCAACACCCCCACTCTTCGAACTTTGACTGTATATATCATATCCCTGGCCCGAGGCAAAGGGTATGTAATCAGAAACACACCCCTGGAGAAAAGAAAAATACAAGCAAAGATCACCACCATGCACGTAGGCAATTTGCCTAACCACATAAATCTTGTGTTATATGTGATTGTGACTATTCTTATTTCAGTTCTTTATTTTCTTGGTGATTTCATATACTTATAATTTGTGTTGAGATTTATTATCATCACAAATAGGGAGGTCTATGGGAAGCGATTATTCTTCTTTTAAGAAATCCTTCACCAACAAGAACCTAGAATGTCTAGTCATAGCAGCAATGCCCCTTAACCAGAAGATATTCAAGAGCAACCTATCCTTCGTAGGGTTAGACCTGAAGTTCGATGCTCAAACCCAAGGCCTCGCCCAGAACGACAAGCCTCAAAAGAAATCAAGGGACTAGCTAGGTCTACACAAGTTTCCAGGCTAATCTACTCTTATAAGGCCAGGCTCTAAGAGCAAGAGGAATCTACTCATAAGCAGGAAGCCGAAAATGCTCACCTCAAAAGGAGACTGGAGAAAATGGAGAGAGAACTCCATCGCAATATGAGGCAACATCATTACCAGACTCCTAGCCCTCAGGAGAGGATATCCTGCAGCCTATGAGGGAGCCCAAGGAATGGATATCAAAGAGTTGAGGGACACAAGTTGGATAATGACTAGTCCGAGCAACAACAATCAACTCGCCATTACAGAAGCCCAGGCCGAAGGAGTGATGACATACGAAACTTGGTCCAAAGAGAGATAAACCAACACCCATCACATCGGGGTGCCAAATCAACTAAAGAGCTAGCCTGGTGAGCTCTCAGGACCCAGATAAAATCCCTATTTTTAAGGGAAATAGAGGAAGAGGAAGCCCTAAAAAAGTTTGCAATGCCCAAGTTCAAGATTTATGATGGAAAGACTAATCATAGCGACCATGTCACCTAGTACAGGCAAGCCATGACCCTTTGGAACCATAAGGATGCATTGATGTGGCAGATTTTTTGTCGAGCTTGAACGACGTGGCCCAAAAGTTGTTCGAAAAACTCCCCCGTAGATCAATCAGGAACTTTGAGTCTTTGGTAGATCTCTTCACAGCTCGCTTCATTACCAGAAGATCCCATCCAAAAAGGATGGATTATTTGTTAATAATGAAGAAAAATCCCCAAGAGAACCTTAGAGACTACGCGAAGAAGTATTGGGAGTTTTTCAACAAGGTCGAGGACTACTCGGAGCAGGTCATCGTTGCATCTTTTAAGATTGGCCTACCTAGGTCCTGCCTTTCGCATCAGTCCCTCAGTAATAAGGAGGCTACAACCATCGAAGACTTGATGTTTCGTATAGAAAAATATGCCAAAGTCAAAGATGTGACCTATCACAACACAGGGGAAAATGGTCACGCCAAGTTTTTCGGCAAGGGAAGCGACAAGACTGGGAGTAAAAAAAGGAATAAGATATGGAAGAAAGAGTGATGCCTCGAAGGAATTTCAAGTGGTAAACACAGTTTTTAGAGAACCAATCTATAAGATTCTGAAAAAGATCAAGGACGAACCATTCATTAAGTGGCCCAGGAAAATGGGTAGAGACCCTTCAAAGAGGAACAACGCACTGAAATGTGCTTTCCCCAAAGAGGGCGGGCATAAAATCGAGCACTATAAAGCCCTCAAATCTCACCTTAGAGAATTAGCTCAAGTTGGACACTTAAGTGAATTCGTGGAGAAAAAGGCAGATAAAATGGATGCCAACTCGAGAAAGACATTCATGGGGCATCCGATCTCAAAAAGATTCAAGGAAATACGGCTCGCATGGAAGTAAAAAAGCTCACATCTGTAATGCAAGAATTTCAGATCGATTGAGCCAAAACACAAGCTGGAAAGCATCGACGAGCAGAAGATGTCGACTACAGTAATCATATTGTATTCATGGATGAGGACCTAGTGGGACTAATAACCCCACATCATGACGTATTGATCATTACACTCAGGATAGCTAACTGCGATATTGACAGGTTGCTCGTCGACCAGGGTAGCTTAACCGAAGTAATGTATCTCGACTTATTCAAGAAGTTGAAACTAAGTGTCACCGACCTAAAGTAAGCCAATGTTCCTCTAGTTGGCTTCACTAGAAAAGTAACCATCCCCTTTGGAAAGATTATCCTTCCAGTAAGGGAAGGAAACTTCTCGAAAATGATCGAATTTCTCATGGTCGATATTGATTCACCTTACCAAGCCTTCCTCGGCAGAGGATGGCTACATGCGATGTAAGTCATCCCCTCTACTTACCATCAGAAGCTCAAATGTGTGACTGAATGAGGAGTGGTGGAGATCCATAGAGATCAGGCAATGGCAAGGAAATGCTTTATAGCAACCATCCGTCCCAAACTAGAGAAGAAGGTTGAAAAAGTTAGAAGCAAGAACGAAGAGTAGGAGAGGCTAATGCCCTCTAAATAGAAACTAAGATATGGGAGACCAGAAGTAGAGGAGACGAGGCTCCTCCTCTCTAAAACATACTCAAAAACCTGGAGGAAGTCACAGCCAGTAGAAGTTTGAATGGAAGAAAGTTCTTGATTGGAACCTTACTTACTGACCGCGAAAAGAGGGAGTTGGTCACCCTACTTTAAAGTAACCTAGATGTATTTGCATGGGATCTTTATGATCTTCCCGGGATTGATCCTAACATCACTTGTCATCGACTGCATGTCGACCCAGCTTTTAAACCAATAGTACATAAAGCTCATCGAACTGCTCCAAAAAAAGCCAAGGCAGTGGAGAAGGAAGTCAAAAAACTATTGGACACAGGATCCATACGAGAAGTCCAGTTCCCCAAGTGTCTATCCAACCAAGTGGTTTTCCCTAAGAACAATAGAAAGTGGAGAGTCTGCATTAATTTCACCGATCTCAACAAGGCATGCCCCAAAGACAACTTCCCCTCCCTAAGATTGATCATCTGGTGGATGCCACGGCAGCACGCGAAAGGATGAGCTTCCTGGACGCATATTTTGGGTATCACCAGAGACCTCGACACGAGCCGGATCAAGACAAAACATCATTTATAACCAAAGTTGGGTTATATTGCTACAAGGTTATGCCCTTTGCGCTAAAAAATGCAGGGACAACTTATCAGCGGTTAGTCACAAAAATGTTCAAAGACCAAATGGGAAGCACTATGAAGTTCTACACCGATGACATGATCATCAAGAGAAAAATCAAAGATGACCACCTCTCTGACCTATGAAGGACCTTTGAAATCCTTAGGAAGTACCGAATGAAGCTCAACACGAGTAAGTGTTCCTTTGGTGAGAAGTCAGGAAAATTCCTTGGGTACTTGGTTAGCAACAGAGGTATTGAAGCCAACCTAGACCAAATTGATGTTATCAATGGGGTGCCTCCCCGAACCATAAGAGATGTGCAGAAGCTCATAAGAATGCTTGCCTCCTTAAATCGGTTAATTTCAAAGTCTTTCAAAAGGTGCCAACCGTTCTTCTAGTTGTTGAAGAAAAGCAAGGATGTGGAGTGGAACGAGGATTGCTCGAGGGCATTGGAAGGGATCAAAGCTTACTTCAGCAAATTGCCTTTGCTCGTAATATCTCAATAGAATGATTCTCTATACCTTTACCTTGTAGTATCAAGTCATGCTATAAGTTCTACACTCGTATACGAGAAAATGGGGATCCAACACCGAGTCTATTATGCGAGCAAGACTCTTTTAGTCGCCAACCAGCGATACCTACCATTAGAAAAATTCACATTTTTGCTAGTGGTAGCCTCGAGGAAATTAAAACACTATTTAGAAGCCCACTCCATCATCGTACTTACATGCCACCCTCTTAAAGATGTCCTAAGGAAATCAGACCTTTCAGGTAGACTATCAAAATGGTCGGTTGAGCTTGGACAATTCAACATCCAGTTCCAACCAAGGAATACCATCAAAGACAGGTCCTCGCTGATTTCGTCATTGAGTTTATAGTAGAATAGCCTTGCGACCAGCCCCAACCTATTCAACTGAATAAAGCTCCCCCAGCGTCAGGCGTCTGGAGACTATTCATTGATGGAGCCTCTAATTCCAAAGGGGTAGGAGTAGGCACAGTGTTGATTACCCCCGAAGATGCAATACTCGAGAAAGGAATCAGGCTTGGATTTAAAGCCTCCAATAACAAAACAGAGTATGAGGCAGTAATCACGGGCCTACAAAAGTCACGAATGCTCGGAAAAATGTGACTCCAAGTGTTCAGCAACTCACAGTTGTTCTCCAACTAGATAAATGGCGATTTCAACGCAAGAGATGAGAGGATGGAAGCTTATCTTGCCAATGTGAAAGGATTGATGGCCAACTTTGAACACATCAGCGTCTAGTAGTTTCCCAAAGGACAAAACAGCCATGTTGATGCCCTAGCAGCCTTAAGCTCAGTGATCAACTCTGACTTGAAGAGGACAATTCAGATTGATTTCCTTTCCCAACCAAGTACCAACTAGATCAACAAACTACTGAGCGTATAACATGTCCTCCAGATTGAGACAGCCCCCACTTGGATGGATCCCATAAGGGATTATTTAAAGGATGGTGTACTACCAATAGATAAGAAGACCGTTCATCAGATAAGAGTCAAAGTTGCTCGCTTTCACTTATCTCCTGAGGGCAAGCTGCACAAGAGATCTTTCGTTGGCCCTTACCTCTAGTTCGTTCATCCAAAGTACTTTGAACAAGTCCTTCATGAACTCCATGAGGGAATCTGTGGGAGTCACATTAGGGGAATGTCACTAACTTTCCGAGCAATGAAAGAAGTGTACTGGTGTCCGTACATGTATAAAGAAGCTAGAATTTATGCCCATAAGTGTAAAAAATGCAAACTTCACGCACCTACGGTTCATCGGTCGGCTAGTGACCTGAAGTCACTTACTAGCCTATGACCCTTCACTCAATGGGGTATATACATCGTGGGCCCTCTACATACCGCATACAGTAATCGCAAATATTTATTAGTCGTAACCGACTACTTCATCAAATGGATAGAGGTAGAGCCACTGGCAAACATTAGAGACGCGAACATGATAAGATTCATATGGAGGAACATCTTCACTCACTTTGGGATCCCCAGTACTATTGTCATTGACAACGGAACCCAGTTCGAGAGTGGCCTCTTCCAGGGTTTCTGCAGTGACCACGGGATCAGGCACTACTTAAGCTCTGTGGCATACCCTCAGAGCAACAGACAGCCTGAGGCTTCTAACAAAACAGTGATTAATGGATTAAAAAAGCGTTTAAAGTGAGCCAAGGGAGAATAGGTAAACGAACTAACCCACATCCTATGGACTTACCGTACCACCCCAGGGCAAGAAACTGGAGAGACACCATTCTCACTTACATATGTGATGGAGGCAATTATCCCCTTGGAAGCTGGACTCCCTACCATGAGGTCCAGTCTGATCGACCAAGGCTAGAATGATACAGCATTGCTCGGTGAACTTGACTTAGCTGAGGAACGAAGGGAATTGGCTCTTGTGGAACTAGCAGCCTACCAGCAACAGCTAGCAAAGCACTATAACAAAAAGGTCAATCCAAGAGCATTCAAGGTTGGGGACGACGTCCTGAGAAAAGTTCTTGGTAGCGCTGTAAAACCAGGGGATGGGAAACTAGGACCAAACTGGAAGGGGCGATTCAAGGTGATAAAAGATGACTTACAAGGAGCCTACCACTTAGAAACGCTCGAGGGCAGGGAGATATCGAGAGATTAGAATGCAACCAATGTAAAGAAATTAAACTTCTAGTTTTATTTTTTCTTTTTGAACTCAATGTTGAATTCTCAATTCTTCTTTGAATAATAAGACTATTTGGCAGTGGCATTTTATGAAGTGTTGGTTTTTCTCAACTACATTATATGTATGCACCCTTTCCAAGCTACAATCTCCCATCTTAACACACAAAACTAAGATCATGAGAAACTAATTAAAGTAGGGTCAGTGTGTAATGACCCTCCTCAGGCATTCGTCAATGAACATGAATGACCTCCTAGCTTGCCCTTGGCAATATATAAAGCCCTATAGGGGGCCCTTAGGCAACATCGCCAACCCAGGTTGGTCATCAACATTGTCTGGCTCAAAAATCCTGCTTGGGTAGAATATATCCAATACCAAGTGTATCCTCGCCATTACCTCACTTATGCCTATGGAAGTGTAATGACACAACCTAAAAGGTAAAGTACGGTAGAATTGTATACAAAAAGTGAACTGGACTGGGGGGATACTCACTCTGAAAAACTGTTACTAAAGTCGTTTAGTATAGGATTAAACTATTTAAGTAACTCCGAATTGTATTTTGAGGAAACTCTTTTCTTTAAACCAAAACACTTTTAATCACAAGATGTGCTTAATAAAATATACACGAGATCAGTTCAAGATTTGTTAACAAGTTTTGAAAAACAAAACTTAAAAGATTAAATCAGCACACCAGCAGGAATGAGATTAGGAGATATAGAAAGATTAATGATAGGATATTTTTAACGTGGTAAAACCTCACCCAACAGAGGAAACATCCACGGTGACTTCTAAGTCAAAAACCAAAAATCTACTAAAACCAAATATATGAGTTACAAACTATATAACACACATGCACCCAAATTAGTCCAATACAAGTTTAGGAATGGACCCACTGGTTTCCTTCTAACTTTTCTGCAGTTCTAATTGTTGATGTGGTTCTCCCAGTTTGCTAACTTCCACTTTGTTCCAGTCTTTACGACGACTCTTGTTTCAAGATCTTATTACCAACACTTTCAGTATTATAGTGCGTAAGTGTTTGTGATGGTGCTCTAACACATGCATGCACACACACTCACGCTTATTTATACAAACAGTCCTAGCAAATTACAAATATGATTTATATGTTGTGATTTTCAGTTTCTCTCTTCTTAGAAAACTAAAACCTTATTGGACCTTTAAAATGATCCCGGAATCCACAGCTATCTTACTCAGAATTTCAGGGTTTTCAAAATACTTTTGAAATTGAAAACCACCAAGTGTGATTTCAACTAGGTCAAAGATCTTATTTTAAAAGAACTGTGAACAGAAAATGATTTTGTTGATTTTGAAGATGAAAACATGTATAGAAAATAATCAACAAAAGATTTCTCAACAAGAGAAACTAAGAATGAAGATCTAAGTGTAATATAACATAAAATGATTAGATATATGATGTTTATAAAATAGAAATACAGATCTAACCTAATGTTTAAGTTGGACACAAGATCTTAAAACGAAGAGGTTAAACCATGAAAGATCTTTAAAACCAACACTCAAAAACTCTCAAACACTTAGGGTTGGTGTTTGGTGTAAACTGGTTTTTGGTAAAAAGGATTAGGGTTTAATATGGTGTTTGAACGAATAGGGTTTCTATTCTCTCTCTGGTTTCTCTCACTTTTCTCTCTCTTCTCTCTCTTCTCTCTTCTCACTCGAATTGAACGAAGTGGCAAAAGTCTCTCAAAGGCTGAGGGTTAGCCTCCTTATATAGTGGGCTGAGAAGGATCGAGAAGATGGTTCAAAATCAAGGGCTGGGATTTGGTCTTCACATATTAACTTTGATCCAATGGTTTAAGAGAAGCGGTTTATTAAACTCTTTCTGATTGGCTAAGAGAGGTTCACGGGGGTTGGGACTGGACGCATGCAAGACGTTGATAAGTTCAATCAAAGGGTTGACAATGAACACCGATTTTGTTTTGTAAAGGAAACACACATCTAACCAATAGAAAGGCAACAGGTGTAGGCTTAATATTGAACCTCACATGCGTGTCTAGAGTAATTACACAGCTTCCCTTATAGTCTTAAGCGCTTTCGATTTCTACCCAAGTGAACTTTCAGGCTTAAAACCAACAATCAGAATTTATAGAATGACCCCAAAATCTTTTAATTCCAATTTTATTAAGAAAAGAAATGTTTTAAAAATCATTAAAAATTCCTAAAATATTATTAAAAAGGTTTTAAGGGAAATTAACACACATAACACACACACACAATTAATGTAGGAAATATATGACCCATGTATGCAGTCCTAATGTGTGTGAGTGTTTATGAATATACCTTTGATCAATCAAATAAGATGAATGAATTGTATAGAAGTATCTGAGGCACTTTGGTATCTAGGAGAGGGACTCAATTTTATCACTATTTCAAAACTAGATGAGCACTTATACAATGTAGACTCAAGTGAGTCAAGAGTATATGGTGCTTCAATCTCCCCCTTTGGAAATATGAGACAAAATCTCCTTTGAGTCATCTTCAACTCGTAGGGTTACAAAGAAATAAGGAAAAAACCTATTTCTATACAAAATTCTATCTACCCATATCCTAGAAAAAAAAATTTACATAACTCAACTAATTACGATTCATTACCCTATTACATCTGTTGAGAATAATTGTACATAAACCTACAAATAATCACTAAGATCCAGCTTATTAGAATATGTACAAAAGAAATTAATTCTCATAAGACTCAAGTTTCTCCCCCATTTTGTCTCAAATGGACAAAGGGAAAAACTATACAAGTCAAAGACTTTATTTAGCACAAATCATTCCTATCGATTTATGCAAGCCAATAAACCTATTATAATCCAAAGGTTTGGTAAACATATCTATGAGTTGCAAATCAGTAGGAAGATAATTGATTTCTAATTTCTTAGTCTCAACTAATTCGCGTATAAAGTGATGCCTAATTTTTATGTGTTTTGTTCGCGAGTGTTGAATAAGATTTTTAGAGAAATTGATCGCGCTTTGATTATCACAATAGAGACGTAGTTGTTCCTATTTAATACCATAGTCACTTAGCATTTTCTTAAGCCAAAGTAATTGGGCACAGCATCTTCCAGCGGCTATGTATTCAGATTCAGCTATTGATAAAGAAATGCAGTTTTGTTTCTTACTACTCCAACTTACTAAATTATTACCAATATAGTAACATGCTCCAGATGTGCTCTTACTATCATCAGTACACCCTACTCAATCGGCATTAGTGTATCCTATTATAGCGCTAGGAGTATCATTAGTGTACCAAAGTCCTAAATTTAGAGTGCCTTTTATGTATTTTATGATTCTTTTAACACAGACTAAACGGCTCTCTTTAGGATTGTTTTGATAACGGGCACACACACAAACAACGTACATAATATCAGGACGTGAGGTGGTAAGGTATAGCAAGGTTCCTATCATACTACGATATAATGTTGGATCTATGGATTTCCCAGTTTCATCCTTAGATAGTTTGACGGTTGTACTCATGGGAGTTTTGGCATCTTTTGCCTTTTCAAGTCCGAATTTTTTAACAATCTCTAAAGCGTATTTTGATTGCGAAAAAATAATCCTTCTGAATTTTGTTTGACTTGAAGACACAAGAAAAATTGTAACTCCCCCATAAAAGTCATTTGAAATTCTTTATGCATAATTTCAGAGAAAGATTTAACTTCAGAAGGGGAAGTTGATCCAAAAATGATATCGTCAACATAAACTTGAGCTATAATGATATGTTTGTAAAAATGTTTGACAAAAAGGGTTTGATCATTTCCACCTCTCTTAAAACCCTTGTCTAAGAGAAAATTGGAAAGGCGCTCATACCAGGCTCTTAGCGCTTATTTTAGGCCATACAAAGCCTTTTTAAGTCGAAATACATGATTTGGATATTTAGGGTCAATCAACCCTTTTGGTTGTTCTACATAGGTCTCCTCAGTCAATATTCCATTAAGGAAGGAAGATTTAACATCCATTTGGTAAAGCGTAAAATGTAAGTAACAAGCTATGAAAAAGAAAAGACGAGCAAATTCTAAGCGAGTAACAGGAACAAAAGTCTCGTTAAAATCTATTCCTTCAATTTGAGAGTATCCTTGAGAAACTAATTTGTCTTTGTTTCTAATGATTATCTCACCTTCATCAGATTTATTTTTAAATACACAACGTGTGCCAATAAACTTTTTTGTGATCAGGCCTAGGTACAAGATACCAAACATCATGAATGACAAATTGAAGAAGTTCTTCCTGCATTCCAGAAATCCAAAGAGGATCATTCAATGCATCATTTACATTCTTTGGTTCCATAAGGGACACAAAACATGCATAATGAGCATAGTTTCTTAATTGAGATCTTGTACATACAGGCTCACTAGGGTTACCAACAACGTTATCTATGGGATGGTCTTTAGAAACCTAGTTGGGTACTTCAACTGTCTCAATGGGTGAAGAATCATCTATTTATGGAGAGTCATTTTCTAAAACATTTTCAGATACTTCCACAATAGTTGGTTCTTCAGTCTTACTCTCTACAGTAGTGTCACTTACAATAACGTTTATGGATTCCATTAAGGTCTTAGTGCTAAGAATATAAACACGGAATACTCTACTATTAGGAGAATGTCCTGGAAAGATGGATTTATCTCCACGAGTCTCAAATTTGGATAAGTGTTCTCTGTCTTTACAGACATAACACGTACTACCAAAGGTTCTAAGATACTTAAGATTGGGCTTCTTCCTATACCATAGTTCGTAAGGAGTTTGTTTAGAATTCTTTCTAAGATAGACCCTATTGATAATGTGACATGCAGTACGAATAGATTCTACCCAAAAATACTTAGGTAGAGTCTTGTCATGAATCATAACACGTGCCATCTCTTGAAGGGTATGATTCTTTCTCTCAGCAATACTATTTTGTTGAGGAGTCTTAGGAGCACTAAACTCATGTTTGTAACCATTATAGTCACAATACTCTATAACACCAGTATCTATGAATTTTCCACCTCTATCACTACGAATTCTATTTACTTGAGTATCTATCTCATTTTCAATTCAAAGTAAAATCTTCAAAAAAGGTTAGAAAGTGTCAGACTTTTGTTTTAAGAAAGCTACCCAAGTAAATCTGGTGAAGTCATCCACCATAACAAGAATGAACTGTGTCCACGGAGACTAACAATTCGATAAGGACCCATTAGGTCCATATGGATGAATATCTTTGACTTTCTTATGAGGGGACTTAACAATTTTTACTTCCTGACAAGGTCCACAAACAAGATTAGAAATAGGTTTGATCTTAGGAATACCTCTAACTATTTCTTGTGAAGACAATCTACTAAGATTTTCGTAATTTATGTGACTTATTTGATTATTCCATATCTCATTGTCATCCATTCTGGCAATGTTACAAACCTCAGTACTATTCTGGACAGTATAACAATTGTCCGGAGTCCTGAGTCCTGTAATTATTCACTCACCTTTTTCATTTAAAATTTTGCAATTATTCTTTGAAAAGGTGACAGTATGATTTGAGTCATAAAATTGTGAGATACTAAGTAGATTAGACTTAAGACCTCCTAATAGAAGAACATTTTCAAGTAAAGGTAATCCTTCTTCTTGGAGTGTTCCTTTACCAATGATTTGAGATGATACACCATCACCAAACATAACTTTTCCTCCAGCAAAGTTGGTTTTGTTCAAAAGTTCGGTATCATCCCCAATCATGTTCTTTGAACATCCAGAGTCTAAATACCAACCAGAGGAGGTGTGTTCAGCTTTTAAAGTAGTAATCAAAATATTACACTTCATCTGGGGTAATAGCTCATCTTTTTTAACCCAAATAGCTCTTGTTGTCATTTTGCGCTTATTTGCTCTCATTTGATAAAATTTGCGAGCATTAGATTTCTGTTGAAAAATATTTTTTGCATGAGGTTGAATTTTATGGTCAATATGAGCATTTGGCTTACTAAAGTGTCTAAGAATCCTTCTTGGAAATGATCTTTTAGGTTTGTTCTTTCTCTTTTTATAGTTAGAGTTTTTTTCTGGTTGTCTAGGGAGAACATAATTTTACTGCTTTGCCTAGAATAGTTAAAGTTTTGGTACACAGGAGTACTATAGACAAGGTTGACTAAACGTATAGAGTAGCAACCTTCAAAGGAACGACTATATAAGTCACAGTAAGGGCAATATAAATTGCTCGAGGATGATATCTCCTTACAAAAGTCTTTAAACATAGGCTTCATTGCATTTTGGAATTGAACCTTATTCCTAGGGAGTATAGTTTGAAAGGCAGAATCACTCTTCCTAATCGGGGGGCAGACATATTTAGCCTTGGGTGGACTTTCACACTTTGAGTAACTTTATTCCCCAATATCAAACTTTTATTGTCTTTCATCAAGCTCATTTTTAAGAGAATGAAAATCTGGACAAGTTTCTATAGGTATTTTGCCTCCTGGCACAAACTTGATTGGTTCAAGGTTTTTAGTTTGTGAATTGGTTTTTGAATCAGCAACAAAACCATCAAAACAGTTTGAATTATTTTTAAATTTTGCAAATTTTTTGAAAACTGTTGTTGTCTTCTCTTTGGATTGTTCCAATTCTAATAATGTCCGTTTCTATTTTTTCACCAGAGTTTCATTCTCTTTAATCAAATTCTTTAATTTTTGATAAAAAATTGTGACTTCATTTTCATGAGTTAGACATTGGGTAGTATACTCTTCAGCATTAAGTTTAACCACCAGACTTAGGTCTTCTAGTTTCTTAGTGAGATCATTCACTATCTTCTCTAGTATAGTGCTTTTCTTGAGGGTTTTCGCATAAAGTGTGTGAATTTCAGGGAGGTCTTCAGTGTCTGAGTCACTAAGTGTAGTGTGTGAAGTGACCCCTAAGGACTCAATCCTTGAACTCATGCACCCATTGAGATCGTCATTATCACATTCCCTTTTACTCACACACACCGTGGTAGAACTAGCAATATTATCAAAAATTAAAGCATCTAAACCAGTAGCAGCATGATTTATAACAACAGAAGTAGAGCTATTATCATCATTCTCATACATAGGCATATCATCATTGTAGATTATCTTAGCAAAGAAAGACATGAAAGGATCAAAACCATCAGAAGATTCAGGTTCCACATTTTCAAAATCACTTGAATCATCCCATGTTTTGCAAATGTTGGACCTAGTATGTTTATTGGCAGTGTTTAGTTTCACTTTACACTCTTGTGCTATGTGTCGTAGTTTTCCACATCTAAAACATTCAATGCTTTTGAAGTCTTTGTTGGGTCTCATGTCCTTGAGATGTTTGTCTTGATCTTTCTCATGAGGTTTTTAGTTGGACTGAGTTAGATAATTTAGCTTGCCTTGTCTGTTTGCCATTTTATTTCTAAATTTGACAATTTTCTTAAACTGTTTTGACATCAAGGAAATTTTATTATCCAAACTATTTATGTCACATTCCTAATTAGAATCATCAGTAGGAATAGTAAACTCAGGTTTCATCATCTTAGAGGAAAAGCTTAAGTTGGAACTAGTATGTTTCATATGGGACTAATTCATTTATTTCTTAAATTCTAACTCCATTTCCACAGTTCTTAGTTTACTACTGAGTAATTTAGGAGTGAGATTTTGATCACACATTTCCTCAATAGCATATCTTTTGTTGTCAAATTTCTGTGGTAGTGATCTTAGAATTTTACATACAATTTCATGTATGTCATATGTTATTCCATTAGCATGCAGTTTGGTCACAATATCAGCCAATTTCATGTAAAAGTCATCAAAAGATTAAGAATCAGACATAATTAGAGAGTTATACTACTGGACAAGCATTTGAGTTTTAGCAGCCTTAACTCTAGTGTCACCTTTATGAGCAGTGATAACAGTATCCCAAGCTTCTTTATAAGTGGCACAAGATGATATCCTTTTGAACTCATGTTCATTTATGGACATAAAGATGGCATTTTTGCCTTTGTTATTATTTCGAGAAGTTTGATTCTCTTCTTACGTGAATTCACTTAATGCTTTCTTAATCCTCTCATTACTTCCTTCGGTGGATGGTTTAGTAGGATAAGTGTATCCATTTTCATCAATATCCCATACATCATCTCCCAAGGTTCCTTGTATGAAATCAACCATTCTTACTTTCCAGTAAGCAAAGATGTTTCCATCAAAGAGAGGGGGTCTGGTTAAGTTACCAAATCTTTCATCTTTCTTGTCCATTGTTTTGATTTCAAGAAAACAATTTCAGAAACACAAGATCTTTTAAAAAGATTTCCAAAGCTCTGATACCAATTGAAAAACTGTTACTAAAGCCGTTTAATACTGGATTAAACTATTTAATTAACTCCAAACTGTTTTTTGAGGAAATTTTTTTCTTTAAACCAAAACAGTTTTAATCAGAATATGTGTTTAATAAAATATGCACGAGATCAGTTCAAGACTTGTTAACAAGTTATGAAAAACAAAACTTAAAATATTAAATCAGCACACCAGCAAGAATGAGATAAGGAGATGTAGAAAGATTAATGACAATATATTATTAACGTGGTATAACCTCACCCAACTGAGGAAACATCCACGGTGACTTCAAAGTCACAAACCAAAAATCTACTAAAACAAAATAAATGAGTTGCAAACTATGTAACACACATGCACACAAATAAGTCATAAACAAGTTTAGGAATGTACCCACTGGTGTCCTTCTAACTTTTCTACAGTTCTTATTACTGATGTGGTTCTCCCAGTTTGCTAACTTCCACTTTGTTCCAGTCTTTACGTCGACTCTTGTTTCAAGACCTTATTACCAACACTTTCAGTATTGTAGTGTGTAAGTGTTTGTGATGGTGCTTTAACACATGCATGCACACACACTCACGCTTATTTATAAAAATAGTCCTAGAAAATTACAAATCTGATCTATATGTTGTGATTTTTAGTTTATCTCTTCTTAGAATACTAAAACCTTATTTGACCTTTAAAATGATCCCGGAATCCACGGCTATCTTGCTCAGAAGACGTTTCAAGATCTTAATCAATTTTAGGGTTTTGAAAATACTTTTGAAATTGAAAACTTCCAAGTATGATTCCAACTAGGTCAAAGGCCTTGTTTCAAAAGAACTAGAAACAGAAAATGATTTTGTTGATTTTGAAGATGAAAACATTTATAGAAAATAATCAACAAAAGATTTCTCAAGATGAGAAACTAAGAATGCGGATCTAAGTGTAATATAACATAAAATAATTACATCTATGATTTCTATAAAACAGAAATATAGATCTGACCTAATGTTTAAGTTGGACACAAGATCTTAAAATGTAGAGGTTAAAACACGAAACATATTTCAAGCCAACACTCAAAAACTCTCAAACACTCAGGGTTGGTGTTTGGTGTAAACTATTTTTTGGTGAAAAGGATTAGGGTTTGATAAGGTGTTTGAACGAATAGGGTTTCTATTCTCTCTCTAGTTTCCCTCTTTTTTCTCTTTCTTCTCTCTTCTCACTCGAATTGAACGAAGTGGAAAAAGTCTCTCAAAGGCTGAGGGTTAGCCTCCTTGTATAGTGGGCTAAGAAGAATCGAGAAGATGGTTCAAAATCAAGGGCTGGGATTTGGTCTTCCCTTATTGACTTTGATCTAACGGTTTAAGAGAAGCAATTGATTAAACGCTTTCTGATTGGCTAAGAGAGGTTCAGAGGGATTGTAACTGGACGCATGCAGGACGTTGATAAGTTCAATCCAAGGGCTGATAATGAACACCAGTTTTGTTTCTTAAAGGAAACACACATCCAACCAATAGAAAGGCAACAGGTGTAGGCTTAATATTGAATCTCACACGCGCGTCTAGAATAATTACATGGCTTCCCTTACAGTCTCAAGCAGTTTCGGTTTCTACCCAAGTGAACTTTTAGGCATAAAACCAACTATCAGAATTTACAAAATGACCCCAAAACCTTTTAATTCCAATTTTATTAAGAAAAGAAATCTTTTAAAAACCATTAAAAATTCTCAAAATATTATTAAAAAAGGTTTTAAGGGAAATTAACACACACAGCACACACATAATCAATGTATACAATATATGACCCATGTATGCATTCCTACTGTGTGAGTGTTTGTGAATATACCTTTGATCAATCAAACAAGAGGAATGAATTATATAGAAGTATCTGAGGCTATTTGGTATCTAGGAGAGGGACTCAATTTTATCACTATTTCCAAACTAAATGAGCACTTATACAATGTAGACTCAAGTGAGTCAAGAGTATAAGGTGCTTCACACTCAACAATTAACTCTGCCTAAGTCATATCTAGTCGGCTGGAAGAGCCTAAGATAACTTAACAAGAGATCAATGAAGTAAAAAAATAACACAACACATGTTTAGTCAGCAAATCGCCCAAAATATATATATTTTATTACATCATTACATGTACAAGGAGTTACATATGCTAAGTAATTCAAACCCTAATGAGGACTAGGTCGGTGAGCGAGGTAGTCAGCTACTCGCGCTCTTCGGTCATCATCTGGGTGAGAGGATCTAATTCCTCGACTTTATCTGAGTTTGGTTCCAGGAGTTATCTTGGGATCGCATCTATAGGAATCCATCGATTATACCTTTTGAATGGGTTTGGAATCAAAGTTAAGGGAGAGATATCATGCCTATACTAGAGAATAGAGTTCCTGGGGACTTGCAACTCCCTGAGGGCACTCAACCACCCTCTTATGAAATCTAACTCCTCAACCTCCTTTAATTTCGTTGGGGCATCAGTCTACCCCTGGTCGTAGCCATCATACCACACCTTCCAAGGACCTTTCTTGAACAAGTGCCTTAGTAGGGTGACGTCTATTTAAAGACCAACGGCTATCACGTATGCCTTGTGAACATTCCCCCTCAGTTCGGTAATGTACCTAGCTAAACCACTATCATCAGTCCCAACTCACCGCCCAGTCGATGAAGAGGAACCACATAAAACTTAAGGGGCAATGATCGGCGCATTCTCCCTATGGTGCGAGACTTCACTCTTTAAAGCACCGTTCTCCTATTGAAGGATCTATGCAACTTGATTGATCTTAGAAGCATCCAGAAGCTTAGCCTTTAAAGTATCCATTTCTTCTTGAACAGAAGCACTGACCTCCCCATATCCTCAAGCCTATCTTTCATCTTGGCAACAAGCTTTGACTAGTCCTTGTAGTCCTGATTCCTCGATCTAAGAGACTTGCAGATTTTTACAAAGGCACGACGAACTTGGTCGCTCACATATGCCCCAAGAATTTTTCCTAGGTAAGAGTTAGTAGGAATATATTCCTCAATATCGATAAGATACAAATCATACAAGAGCCGAGAATAAATAAATCGGTATATTAAAAGGAAGAGAACTGCATTTAATTAAAACAAAAATAGTTCAAGTACATCGGCTAGAAGAAAAAGATAAAAGTAGAAATACAATAAATACAAAGGCCCACTAAGAAGACTAGCTGGCAACCTCAGTCTGCTCTGAGGATGATGGTTATTTCCCCTTATCCGCAGCAGCCTCATGTGCACCTCCCTCAGATGGAATAGTCACCATTTCCCGATGAAGGGGAGCATCATCAGCACTGGTTGGAATAGTTGGAGCATCTTTACTGGTAGTTGTAGGAGGCACACCCTCTACAATAGGTTTCGGTCCATGGTTATGCTCGTCAAAGAGAGGAGAATCAACATCTACCTCGGTAGTGAGCAAAGCCCTGTCCCAACCTTTCTTGAAGTTGAAACGACTGATGTAGTCGATCTGAGACTTGGCATCCCCATATACTGTGAGATACCCATCATTATAAGAGCTCTCCTTAATGGTGGCGGCCTCGAATTCTATCTTTTTTGTCTTCTCGGTGAGCTCTTTATTCTCCTCAACCCCTGCCAGCTTTCTCATGCAGACCAAGTCATAAGACAGCCTCAGATCCTCCATCTCCTTAGACATTGCCTCTTTTGATTTGGTAGCTTCTGCCAAGGAAAGGTCGAAAGACTTCTGAGCAGCACTAGAAGCCTTTAGGCTCGCCTCTAGCTCAGCATTTTTCCTCGCCATCTCGTCACGGCTGCGATAGAGGGATAAAAAATCAGACACAAACTGCATAGAAAAAGAAAACATTAGCGAAGAAGGTATTGAAAGGAAAACTGCTAGAGTAGAGAAGTTAAAATAGACTTACCAAGGCTAGCCCCTGACTCTCCTTTAGGGCTAACTGGTCGGTCCCTATACTTGACTACCTCTGGCAATCTTTTGGCAACACTTCTCTATCAAGCACCACCGGAGCCAACCGAGGGGCAAGAGAGATAGAAGCCCCCTCAGCTAGGGCAGACACGGGCACTAAGGATTGCCCCATTTTGTCCTAGCTTCTTCTCTCCTCCTTTCTTCGTCTCTCTCCTTCTTCTCCAACTCGACCATCTTCCCCTCTTCCACTTTCTCTCTCTATATATATATATATCTATCTCTCTCTCACCAATGCCTCCTCTTTCTTCTTCCTCTCCCTTTAATGAGCCAAAGTTTGGGAGCCAGTGGCAGTATCCCCACTCCCAGACTTCTTCTTCTTCAGCCTATAATCCAGAGCAACATTGTCCTCATCATCATCCTATATTAAGTTCTTTCTAGGGGGAGCAATAGTCTCCTCACTGGTACTATCCGAATCCTCTAAACTCTCTGAATTCTCTGAACCCTCCTCCGAACTGGAATATCCCTTACCACTCGAACTCTCCTCGCTAGAATCACCCTCAACTCCACCTCTGTCAGCCCCCATGCTATCTTCACCAAAACTACTCTCTGTAATACCCCGTACTTTTATGGATATTTATTTATGGCATTAATTAAATTAATGTGTTTTAATTGAGAATTAATCCGAATAAAATACTAACGAGGTGTGAGTTGGTATTTTATTATAATGTGTATATATGGCATTATAATGTGTATATATGGCAGTAAATGAATATTGAGAATATTGAAATTTTTGCGAGATATATATACGGCAATTTGGAAATTTTGTTGGGACGCGTGTGACAGTCGCGTCAAGAATATATTTATTTTAATTAAAAAGTGAATTTTATTTCTATTAACCGTATGGTCATTTTGAGTGCGCCAACGTGTCCGAAAGGGTCGAAATAGTCAGAAAACACTAGCCGGGGGTTTAGTTTGGGTCCCGGGGCATTTTTAGGCCATACCGGCAACTTAAAAAGGTATTTTGGTAATTTTAGAATTTTGGGATTTATGACTAACGAATTTTGGGAGTTTAAAATAGGGAATTTCATAACCCACTAACCCATTACCAGCAATTAACTGATTAGAGGGCTACGGGGGTTTCATGAGAAGTTAGGAGAGGTTCCCAAAAGAGAAAACCTTAACCTCCATCTTCAACCTTCAACCTTGGGAGAAAATGAGAGAGAGCAACCTTCATCAATTCAACACCAAATTCAGAGAATAGTCCAAGGCAAGTGGTTTAATTACGTTAATTTCAAGCGAATGCTTCTTCCATGCTTAGAAATTGATATAATTGCATTGTATTGGGAGACTTGTAAAAACCCATGTAATTGGAGTCATAAATTCATGTTTTTGATAAAGAGATTGCATGTAGTATTGTGTTTGGGCGATTATACTATTAGAAATACATCTTTTATGTTACAAAAACGGATTTAGTTATGGATATTGATGACTTTAAATTTTCTAGGGTTCATACTCATAAGGTTTGGGGGAAAATTGGGAGATTTGATGATTGGGTGTTGTTTAGGGAGATTTGACCCCATATATATGTTAAAATACGACCTAAGTATGTTTAGGAATGATTAGAAACCTTGAACTACTGTTGGAATGATGCTTAGATGAGATTAGAGGTGAAGAAAATTGGGAAAAACGAGATAGGAGAATTCTGGGCTCGAAATTGTCACCTCGTTAGAAGGCCTGCCCAGGTCGTTCGAATGAGCTCGTTCGAACGAGCTTCTAACGAGTTGACAGTTTGACTTCTAACGAGTGGGATGTTCGTTCGATTCCTTTCGTTCGAACGAGATCTCGTTAGATGCCCACTTCGTTCGAACGACCTCTCGTTCGAACGACCTCGTTCGAACGAGACTTCTAACGAGTTGACAGATTGACCTTTTTGGTCTGATTCGATTTTTTAATGTCCCGTAACCTGGTTTAATTATAGAGATAACATTTCCTTGATGACTAACTGATATAGTTGGGATATTTGGGATATATTGAGGAGTAAAACATATAAGTGTGAGTTTAACAAAATGATAGTTGTGGATTAGGGCGCGAGTGACTAATCACGATGCGAGGATAATTAATGATTTAAATACATATAAATCGGACATATGATTTGTGTGACATTATAAGTTGGTATGAGAATGAGAAGTGTACCTCTAATAAATTATGGTGATTACTAAGAAGTGTGCATGCTTAGTATATATAATTTTATGTGTATGACATACCTACCATACTTGCTATCACGGGAGGTTTGCGTTCGCTTAGGGCCATCTAATCTTTGTGTGCCTACGGGGGGATTTAGATTGGTACCTCGAGGACATAGGTTAGAGAAGGACTTATTGGGAAGTTAATAAGACTGGTGATCATGGGAGCGTAGGTATGTGCGTGACCCATGTGATGTGACTGTGTTCGCCTCCATTGTTTGTGATTGTTGTTATCTGAGAACGATTCCGGAGAGATTCGGAATGCATGATCCTTATGTACGTGATGTACCGAGATGGATAGCAGAGTATGTGTGCACCACAGCTTAGCCTCGGGGTGCTTGTATTGTATATTTATGACATGGATAATATATGGTTAAATGAAAAGGAATCGTTATGTTTAATTGCGAGAATAATTGTAGTAACGTCTTGATAAAGATAAAAAGGGAAAACCTGCTGTGAATTGTTTTGCTAACAATTGAGAATCCGAGTTTAAGTAAAGCCTTCGATTTAACTAAAAATGATGGAAACTTATATTGTGAATCGAGTAGAAAGGTTAGAACTTATGACGGTTTAGTTAGTTACGAATATCGCTTAGATGGGTACGGTACGTTAGGAGTGCACAATTATTCGAGAGGTGAGAATTTCATGTGAGTGCACGTCCTAACATGTATTTTGCATTCATTGTTTTAATGTTATTAAAGCACTTGTTGTTTTTAAAATACTCTCCACTTTCGGGCTTTGACCCGTTTGCTTTCAAATCTATTTTTGTAAAAACCTTTTAGGTGCCCAGCCACAAGGACACCATGCATAGGATTTCCATTCAGGTGACGAGTTGTAGCTGTTGTGGAAGTTACAGGGCCTTGATAGTAGACGCTTCCTTTGGTTTAGACTCCATATTCAGTTCCATCATTTGTAGGGCATGTCGCCCATTTCTATTAGAGACATTTCATATTTCAGTTATTCAGACTTTTGGCATGTACTTAATTCAGGATACATTGTTTTATTATTTCAGTCGTGGGATTATTGTGAGGAGTTTTTCCTCTGGACTTACTATTAATTGTTGGTTACTTTATTGAGACTTTATGGTGTATGGTTATGTTATTCTTTCATTACTCTTTCAATGCATGTTAATCAGAGTTATTTTAAAATTTGACATCTTACTTTTCAAATACTAGGTGGTTAGTAATTATTAAAAATGTTTTCGACAGTGATGCTATTAACTGAACCAACTTGACATTTTGTATTAATTTAATAAAAGAGTAGCTACCCGGTATTTAATTAGTCGGGGTGTCACAGGTGGTATCAGAGCATCAGGTTCTAGTGTCCTTTAGGATCTGTACGGCTTATTTTGTTTCCGCTGAGCTTTCTTTGATGTAGAGCCCTATATTTTAGGACTGTTGTACTCTTTGATGTATGCTTCGCTCTTCAGCTATTTTGGGTTTATAACTGCGAACTTATAGACCTTACTCTTATTTCAGATGCCTCCACGACGTGCACCACAGGTTCCTAGGAATGCACAGCCAGAGCCCCAGCCAGCACCGGTACAGGGCACCATGAATGCCGCCGAGGTTGTAGCTATTGTAGCCCAAGCGGTAAATAACGCTCTAGCAGTTGTACAGCAGGCACCACCCCAGGTGCCAGTAGCCGTGTCGGTTCAGGCACATGCATTCCCGTCTTCTTGGGAATGCGTACGTGATGCTTTTTAGAAAGCACATTCACCGGAGTTCGCAGGTAGCTCCGATGTTGTGGTTTCAAGTCAGTGGAGGAAACACATTCAGAAGCACTTGAGGATGTATGAGTGCACCGATGTTTAGAAGCAGATACTAGCTACTTTCAAGCTAGTGGGATCTGCACTGCAGTGGTGGGAGTCTATTACCACCGTGGAGGAGAGAGATACTCTCACGATACAGGAGTTTTGGGTGCGGTTCGACCGCAAATATTTTCCGTCAGCTGATCACACGAAAATGAGGAGGAAGCTAATGAATCTCAGGCAGGAGGGTAAAACTGTGGCCAAGTATGAGGCCGAATTCAAAAATCTACTGAATATTGTTTCGGATGAAATACCAACAGAGGAGAAGAAGATCCAGAAGTTCACCGATGGATGGACATGGAGGATCCTTCAGCATTTGTTGGGGAACCTCTCGTTGGCCACTTATTATGACGTGGTTAACGCTGCACTGTTACACTGCCAGGATCACCGCTTTCACATGGATGAGAGCAAGAGATCAGGAGAGTCCAACCATCAGGGCAGGACTGGAGGAAATGGTGCTAGTGGGGCACAATCTACTCGGGGGCAGAGGCAGGGCGATCAAGGTTCCCAGCAGGGGGATCATAAGAGGTTCAGAACGGGGAATTTCAGACACGTACAGGGAGGTTTTAGGCAGGGCCATCAGGGTTCGAACGGCCATCAGGGCTAGCAGGGCCAGAATGGTCAACAGTAGTTTCATCAGGGCCAGGGGAGGAATGGTAACGGCCACCAGGGTCGAGGGCAGCAGGGACAGAGAGGGGGAAACTACCCGGGGAAGTGTTATGTTTGTGGCAAGACTGGCCATAAATGCTAGGATTGTCCTGATAGGGGCAGGGCCCCGCAGCAGCAGCAACAGGGTGCCCGACAGGAGCCACAGAGGCCTATGTTTCCCGCCGCCCTCCCAGCACCACCACTGATGGCAGCATTACCACCCATTCCAGCGATCCCAGTTCAGCAGGGACAGCTTCAGTATGGGAGAGTATATCAGCTTCAGCAAGCCGCAGCCCCACAGGATCCACCGGCCATTGAGGGTATGTTCTCTATTCAGGGGACTATGGGGCGCATTTTATTTGACACGGGGGCTACACACTGTTTCATTGCTATGAGATTTGCACGCACCATTGGATTGTTAGACACCACCGAGAGTACGGTTACTTGTGTAGATTCGCCATTGAGTAGAGGTTCTGTGATTTTCCTTGTATGTAGAGGCGTGAGTGTAGAGATCGAGAGGTTTACTTTACCCGCATATATGTTAGTGTTAGAGATGACCGAGTATGATGCCATTATTGGTATGGATTGGCTTGTTGCGTACCGAGCCATGATTGAATGCTTTAGTAGGAGTATTATCTTTGCCATTCCCGGGCAGGAGATGTTTTTAGTGGCGATGCCTCGTCCTGAGGGAGGATCGTCCACTCAATTGTACTATATAGAGGAGGAGACCTCTAAGGAAGTGGTGATACCACTTGATTCGATTCTGGTTGTTCGAGAGTTTGCCGATGTATTTCAGGATATACCTGGATTACCTCCGAGTAGAGAAATAGATTTTGTGATTGACTTGACGCCGGGCACTCGGCCTATTGCCCGCGCACCTTACCGTATGGCTCCAGCTGAGATGAGAGAGTTGGGGGATCAGATTGAGCAATTGTCGGGTCAGGGGTTTATCCGGAGGAGTACTTCGCCATGGGGTGCCCCTGTATTGTTCGTGAAGAAGAGGGATGGATCGTTGAGGTTGTGTGTGGATTATCGAGAGTTGAATAAGGTCACGATACGGAATAAGTATCCGTTTCCCCGAATCGATGACTTATTCGACCAGCTGAGAGGAGCTTCTTTCTTCTCAAAGATTGATTTGCGATCGGGATACCATCAGTTGTGTATAAGGGAGGAGGACGTCTCGAAGACTGCTTTCTTAACGAGATATGTTTCCTACGAGTTTCGGGTTATGCCTTTTGGTTTGACCAATGCTCCAGCCGTGTTTATGGATTTGATGAATAGGGTGTTGAGAGAGTTCCTAGATCAGTTTGTCATTGTCTTCATTGATGATATTCTATTTTACTCCCAGACAGAGGAGGAGCACGCCGAGCATTTGAGGCAGGTTTTGCAGATGCTACGTCAGAATGAGCTGTATGCAAAATATGAGAAATGCGGGTTTTGGCTGAAGGAGGTTCAGTTTTTGGGGCATATTATTTCCGACCGGGGGATATCTGTTGATCCGGGGAAGGTATCCGCGGTGAGGGAGTGGGGACAGCCCACGACACCAACTGAGATCCGTAGTTTCTTGGGCCTAGCAGGATACTATAGGAGGTTCATTTGGGGTTTCTCCAAGATAGCGGGTCCTTTGACACATCTGACTCGTAAGGGTGTGCCGTTCATTTGGAGTGATGCCTGTCAGTTGGCATTTGATGAGTTAAAGGACAAGTTGACCTCAGCACCTGTGTTAGCATTGTCGAGACCGAGAGTTGAGTATCTAGTTTACACTGATGCGTCCTTGCAAGGACTTGGAGGTGTATTGCAGCAGGAGAGTCAGGCCATAGCTTATGCTTCCCGTAAGCTTAAGCCTCATGAGAAGAATTACCCCACCCATGACTTGGAGTTAGCGGTAGTTGTATTTGCACTTCGGATTTGGAGACATTACCTTTTGGGGGAAAAGTTTCGATTGTGCATGGACCACAAGTCCCTACAGTACCTATTCACGCAGAAGGAGTTGAATATGCGACAACGGAGGTGGCTTGAGTTTGTAAAGGATTATCAGCTTGATATCCAATATCACCCGGGGAAGGCTAATGTGGTAGCAGGCGCGTTGAGCCGTAGACCAGTAGATGAGGTGGCAGGGGTGTGGAAGGCAAAGTGGAAAGAGTTGGGACACCAGGATGCAGTGGCCCGATCGTTCATATCTGTGATGACTGTTACACCGCAGATTGTCACGAAGGTGGTAAAGGCACAGGCAAATGACTCGTTCTGTCAGGAGCAGATAGTTCGATTACTAGCAGAGGGAGCCGAGTCCTATACCGTTAGCTCAGACGGGGGATTACGCTTCAATGGGAGACTGGTAGTTCCAGAAGGGGAGGAATTGCGACACGAGGTAATGGCAGAGTCGCACGGCTCACGGTTCACGGTACATCCCGGTGGGGATAAAATGTACCAAGACATGAGATGACAGTATTGGTGGAGCGGGATGAAGAGAGATATTGCCGTGTTTGTTTCTAAATGCGCCACTTGTCAGCTGGTAAAAGTGGATCATCAGAGACCGGCAGGACTTCTACAGCCATTAGAGGTCCCGATGTGGATGTGGAAGAGCATATCTATGGACTTTATCATGGGGTTGACTACGTCACAAAGTGGCCACGACTCCATTTGGGTAATTGTGGACAGGTTGACCAAAGTCGCTCATTTTCTACCCGTAAGGACAGACTACACTATGGGACAGTATGCCCAGCTTTTTATTGCAGAAATAGTGAGACTTCACGGTGTGCCCCTAAATATCGTGTCTGATAGAGACAAGATATTCGTTTCACGGTTTTGGGAGAGTTTTCAGGAGGCCATGGGCACGGAATTGCGTTTGAGTACGGCTTATCATCCGCAGACCGATGGGCAAACCGAGCGTACAAATCAGTTGTTGGAGGACATGTTGCGTATGTGCATCATTGATTTTGGGGGTGGATGGGAGCAGTATCTTCCAGTGGTGGAGTTTGCTTACAACAACTCCTACCAGTTCACCATTGGCATGGCTCCATTTGAAGTGTTGTACGGTAGACCTTGTCGTTCCCCAGCTTGTTGGTTGAAGGTGGGGGATAACAAACTACTTGGGCCGAAAGTGATTCAGGATACTTAGGCAAGGATAGAATTGATACGGAGTCGCATTCGGGTAGCTCAGGATCGGCAGAAGAGCTATGCTGATGCGAAGAGGTTCTTCAGGGAGTTCCAAGTGGGGGACCAGGTTTTCCTCAGAGTATCTCCTATGAAGGGGGTTATGCGATTTGGGAAGAAGGGAAAGTTGGCACCGAGATATGTGGAGCCATTCCCTATCATCGAGCGGATTGGGTCTATTGCATAGACTTGGATTATCGGAGCATTTACACCGGATTCATGATATGTTTCATATTTCCTCGCTAAGGAAATATCTTAGAAATGATTTGGCTCAATCTCACATTGCTTTGGAGGACATCGATCTCCAGCCTGATAGCACCTACGAGGAGGTGCCGATTGCTATTTTGGACCGAAGTGAGCGGAAACTGCGATCAAAGATAGTTCCGTTGGTACGTGTTCAGTGGCGGCATCATAATGCCGAGGGGTCCACATGGGAGCGCGAGGATGAGATGCGCGAATGTTATCCAGATTTTTTTTTACCAGGTACTTTCTAGTTCCGAATTTCGGGACGAAATTCTGTTATTAGGGGGGAAGTATGTAATACCCTGTACTTTTATGGATATTTATTTATGGGATTAATTAAATTAATGTCTTTTAATTGAGAATTAATCCGGATAAAATACTAACGAGATGTGAGTTGGTATTTGATTATAATGTGTATATATGGCATTATAATGTGTATATATGGAAGTAAATGAATATTGAGAATATTGAAATTGTCGCGAGATAGAAATACGACAATTTGGAAATTTTGTTGGGACGCGTGTGACAGTCGCGTTAGGAATATATTTATTTTAATTAAAAAGTGAATTTTATTTCTATTCACCGTATGGTCATTTTGAGTGCGCCAACGTGTTCGGAAGGGTCTAAATAGTCAGAAAACACTAGCCGGGGGTTTAGTTTGGGTCCCGGGGCATTTTTAGGCCATACCGGCAACTTAAAAGGGTATTTTGGTAATTTTAGAATTTTGGGATTTAGGACTAACGAATTTTGGGAGTTTAAAATAGGGAATTTCATAACCCACTAACCCATGACCAGCAATTAACTGATTAGAGGGCTACGGGGGTTTCATGAGAAGTTAGGAGAGGTTCCCAAAAGAGAAAACCTTAACCTCCATCTTCAACCTTCAACCTTAGGAGAAAAGGAGAGAGAGCAACCTTCATCAATTCAACACCAAATTCAGAGAATAATCCAAGGCAAGTGGTTTAATAACGTTAATTTCAAGCCAATGCTTCTTCCATGCTTAGAAATTGATATAATTGCATTGTATTGGGAGACTTGTAAAAACCCATGTAATTGGAGTCATAAATTCATGTTTTTGATAAAGAGATTGCATGTAGTATTGTGTTTGGGCGATTATACTGTTAGAAATACATCTTTTATGTTACAAAAACGGATTTAGTTATCGATATTGATGACTTTAAATTTTCTAGGGTTCATACTCATAAGGTTTGGGGGAAAATTGGGAGATTTGATGATTGGGTGTTGTTTGGGAGATTTGACCCCATATATATGTTAAAATACGACCTAAGTATGTTTAGGAATGATTAGACACCTTGAACTACTGTTGGAATGATGTTTAGATGAGATTAGAGGTGAATAAAATTGGGGAAAACGAGATAGGAGAATTCTGGGCTCGAAACTGTCACCTCGTTAGAAGGCCTGCCCAGGTCGTTCGAACGAGCTTCTAACGAGTTGACAGTTTGACTTCTAACAAGTGGGATGTTCATTATATGCCTTTCGTTCGAACGAGATCTCGTTAGATGCCCACTTCGTTCGAACGAACTCTCGTTCGAACGACCTCGTTCGAACGAGACTTCTAACGAGTTGACAGATTGACCTTTTTGGCCTGATTCGATTTTTAATGTCCCGTAACCTGGTTTAATTATAGAGATAACATTTCCTTGATGACTAACTGATATAGTTGTGATATTTGGGATATATTGAGGAGTAAAACATAGAAGTGTGATTTTAATAAAATGATAGTTGTGGATTAGGGCGCGAGTGACTAATCACGATGCGAGGATAATTAATGATTTAAATACATATAAACCGGACATATGATTTGTGTGACATTATAAGTTGGTATGAGAATGAGAAGTGTACCTCTAACAAATTATGGTGATTACTAAGAAGTGTGCATGCTTAGTATATATAATTTTATGTGTATGACATACCTACCATACTTGCTATCACGGGAGGTTTGCATTCGCTTAGGGCCATCTAATCTTTATGTTCCTACGGGGGGATTTAGATTGGTACCTCGAAGACATAGGTCAGAGAAGGACTTATTGGGAAGTTAATAAGACTGCTGATCATGGGAGTGTAGGTATGTGCGTGACCCATGTGATGTGACTGTGTTCGCCTCCATTGTTTGTGATTGTTGTTATCTGAGAACGATTCCTGAGAGATTCGGAATGCGTGATCCTTATGTACGTGATGTACCAGGATGGATAGCAGAGTATGTGTGCACCACAGCTTAGCCTCGGGGTGCTTGTATTGTATATTTATGACGTGAATAATATATGGTTAAATGAAAAGGAATTGTTATGTTTAATTGCGAGATTAATTGTAGTAACGTCTTGATAAAGATAAAAAGGGAAAATCTGCTGTGAATTGTTTTGCTAACAATTGAGAATCCGAGTTTAAGTAAAGCCTTCTATTTAACTGAAAATGATGGAAATTTATATTGTGAATCGAGTAGAAGGGTTAGAACTTATGACGGTTTAGTTAGTTACGAATATCGCTTAGATGGGTACGGTACGTTAGGAGTGCACAATTAGTCGAGAGGTGAGAATTTCATGTGAGTGCACGTCCTAACATGTATTTTTCATTCATTATTTTAATGTTATTAAAGCACTTACTGTTTTTAAAATACTCTCCACTTTCGGGCTCTGACCCGTTTGCTTTCAAATCTATTTTTATAAAAACCTTTTAGGTGCCCAACCACAAGGACACCATGCATAGGATTTCCATTCAGGTGACAAGCTGTAGATGTTGTGGAAGTTACAGGGCCTTGCTAGTAGACGCTTCCTTTGGTTTTGACTCCATATTCAGTTCCATCATTTGTAGGGCATGTCGCCCATTTCTATTAGAGACATTTCATATTTCAGTTATTCAGACTTTTGGCATGTACTTAATTCAGGATACATTCTTTTATTATTTCAGTCGTGGGATTGTTGTGAGGAGTTTTTCCTCTGGACTTACTATTAATTGTTGGTTACTTTATTGAGACTTTATGGTGTATGGTTATGTTATTCTTTCATTATTCTTTCAATGCATGTTAATCAGACTTATTTTAAAATTTGACATCTTACTTTTCAAATACTAGGTGGTTAGTAATTATTAAAAATGTTTTCGACAGTGATGCTATTAACTGAACCAACTTGACATTTTGTATTATTTTAATAAAGGAGTAGCTACCTGGTAGTCGGGGTGTCACACTCTCCTCCTCGTTTGATTGGGTTGGCTCAGCAACGACCTCTTTTATGAAATCAAGGTGAGTAATGCTATCAACAGGTCGGGCGATGAAGCTGGTCTCGATGTTCTTGTACTCTAAAAGGAATGTAGCAGATCGCGAATACTCATCGTCAACCAAATATTCCCTTATCTTCTAAGCTTTTATCATCTCAGCAGGTCGAATTTCGTGGAGTGCAGGTTCTGAGTTCTTTGTCTTCGCTGAAAAAGGAAAAAGGAGGACATAAGAAGTAAAGTACACTAATAGAGAATCAATGAGCATAACAAAAAATATATCTACCTTTGTACTCCTCCCTATAAAAGGGAATTATAGGTCCCCTGTACCTCGTTCCACCAGTTTGAGGAGGGAACTGCCAGTTCCTGGCAATGAACCCTTCTTGCGAATACTCCTTATGGGAATCAGGTAGATTGACTACCAACACCCTGTCAGGACTCCTAACTTTCAGATAAAGGAAATAAAACACAAATAAATGCTAAAAAAAATAAAACTCAAATAAATAAAATAAAAACTACAAAAGAAGTAAAAATAAAACCTAAACTCCTAAAAATACAAAATCTAGCAAAACTAAAAATAAAGATTAAAATTAAAAACTAATAAAAAGAAAAAGAAAAAGAAAAAGAAAAAGAAATAGAAAATAAATTCTAGAAAGTTCAAAATAAATCCTAAAAATAAAATGACTCAAAATAAAAATCTAGAAAAATAATAAAGGTATAAACTCAACCCAAACAATCTCGGGTGATGGTCTAGGCTCGGTATAGGCTTAGGTTTAGTCCGAGGATAGGGTTTGGGACATCAAAACACATCGGTGCAAGATCAAACTTGACTTCTGACTTCAAGGTCGTTTTGAATTTCTTCATTTAACACTTTTGACCGCTATTGAGTAGAAATTGACTTGATTTAGCATTATTTGATGTTGCGACTGCTGATTGACCTGAAAAATAATAAAATATGATATAAGGCCAATTTAAATTAAAAACGAGTGACTAAAATGCATCTATTCGGGGTATAAAATAGACACTTTTGGGTGCTTATCAGTATGCTTATCAGTATGCTTTCAATCTTCTTATATCTATTTTTACTATACGGGGCTGAAACAAGTATCTTCTATTGAAATAAGCGCACACACACACACACACACACACACACACATATATATATATACACACACACACACATGTTTCAAGTTCTATTTTCAACTTTCTTTTTCTTTCTCTTTACTCTTACATTTGCATTATGTAATTTCCGTAAATCATTTGGGTTATCTTGTTTGCATAAAATTTTTGCACTTTGTCCACAGGTATTGAAGGTTCTTTATTTTCATAATTTTACACGCTCTAGAACGGATAAGTAATATTGCAGTGTTGATATAGAAAACGGATTTTATTGTATACTTCATATAACCTACTCTTTTAAATTAGGAGGGAAAGGTAAGGGTGTGAGTGAAAAAGCTCTCCATTACAAGGGAACATGGTTCCATCGTATTATACATGGGTTTATGATTCAAGGTGGAGATATAGTATATGGCAACGAAAGGGGGAATGAGTCTATATATAGTGGAAGATTTCTTAATGATTATTTTAAGATAAAACACTCGCATCCAGTGTTTAAAGTTTAACTTTTTAGTAATGTCCCATTTTTACTCTTCGTTTGATGATCCACATAGTCTATAACAAAGTTACCAAGAACTTGTTCAGAGTATTAAATATCTTCTGAAGTATCAGAGTTGTTATTTTTATTTTTATTAACAAAGTTATATTTAATGTTTAACAAAATTGAGAATGGGCCTTTAACAACTATACTAGTGACGTCAACTGTGTAATAGACCTACTATCCAAGCAAGGTGCAATTCAAAGAAAGAGAGTTTATTTATCATTGTTTACAAGTCCTCCCTAGGGACATTAAAGGTGTTATATCTCTAGATTCATCAAATTTTCCTTTTCTTATAGTTCAAACACTTTAGTTAGAACCTATTTTTTTTCTTTTCAAGTGTCTCTCTTGTAATCCTCCTATAGTAGATGAATTTCCTTTTTTGATATACTTGTTTACTGCATGTATGCAATGCTGATTTGAGCGGGATATTGTGTGTTTTCAGAGTGAACGAGAGAGAAGAAATGGGATTCACCTCCATTCGAACCTGATCTTTTCCATGTCAATCATAAAGTCCCCGTTGGTGACTCTCCCTACGCAAGGGGCAAACATGTTCAGGTCAAAAAAATTCTTATCATAAATTATTTTGTTTTATTTGTTAATCATTAATGTTTGTGTTCTTTTCAAAGTTGAAAATGGTGATCACTTTAAACTAAAATTTGCACTCGCCCACCTCGGTGGAAGCTAACTAAATTCAATTCAAAAACAAAAATCAAATTTTATTGATTAGGCAAACAATCCAATTAATATTTCAATTAATAACTGATACCAAATTTATGGGGAAACCGCTCTCAAACTTGTCAAAACGTGTGAAAAATCAGAAAAATGATATTTTAATGTGCATTCATCTAACTTAAACAGAGATACGGAATAACATTTAAATTTATTAAATATATATTATATAAACTGAAATTTAATTCTGAATCTAACTATACAAACAATTTTAGCAAACTAAAAAAGGGGTTTCCTAAATACAACCAAACCTAATCTGGCACGCTTGCACGAGGAGAATTGGCACGATTTTTGTATATTGATTGCATAAAATAGGGAGCATTACAGTTATGATAGTTTCTACATTTCTTAAGACTAAAATTTTAGTAACAATGTAAGTTATAAAAGACATTTCAAGTTGTGTCTTCCAATATTGGTGCATACATGCCATGTATATTAACTCATGTTAATGGCTTCATAGTTATATCTTGTATATTTTTAAGAACATCAATACCTACATTTGGTTGATGTATATTTTCATTTTTTTTCACACAATGAATGCATCTTTTCAAAAAAAAATCATGAAATTAAGACGGAACAATGGTTGGAATATGGATTGTAAGCGTGTCAAATATATTCTTAGGAATATTGATCCCTTACCTCGCATGAGACAAATGTAACTCTTATGAACTTACAGTGTAGTCACGGGTCTCCCGATTTAAGAATACGATGATAATTCAAAAATATCTAGATTAGGCTTCAAAACAAGTTGTTAAATGGTGAAAACCCATACCAGTCGCCAAACGGCACTGTAAGAAACAGTGACACCTCGCATGATACTAATGTAACTCGTACGAACTCACCGTGTAGTCATGGGTCTCCCGATTTGAGAATACGATGATAATTTGAAAAATATCTAGATTGGGATTAAAAACAAGCCGTTAAAGGGTGAAAATCTAAACCAACCCTCAAATGGCCACTTAAGAGGCATGGACACCTCACACGATACCAATGTGATTCGTAGGAATTGACCCCGCATAGTCACGGGTCTCCCGGTTTGAGAATATGATGATAATTTAAGAATATCTAGATTAGGCTTAAAAACATGCAGTTAGAGGGTGAGAACTCAAACCACCCCCAAGTGGCCCCGTAAGAGGCACGAACACCTCGCACGGGACAAATGTAACCCATAGGAACTGATCGCGTAGTCATCAGTCTCCCGATTTGAGAATATGATGGTAATATGAAAATATCTAGACTAAGCTTAAAATCATGCCGTTAGAGGGTGGGAACTCAAACATGCCCCTAAACAGCCTCGTAACAGGCCTAACCACCTCATATGGGACCAATGTAACTCATAGAAACTGACCGCGTAATCTCAGGTTTCCTGATTTGAGAATAAGATAATAATTTAGAAATATCTAGATTAGGCTTAAAAACATGTCGTTAGGGGGTGAGAATTCAAACCAAGCCCCAAACGACCACGTAAGAGGCATGACCATCGCGCATGGGACCAATAAAACTAATAGGAACTGACCGCGTAGTCACGGGTGTCCTGGTTTGGGAATATTACGATAATTTGAAAAGATTTAGATTGGGCTTAAAAACATACCGTTTGAGGGTGAGAACTCAAACCAGCAATCAAACGGCCCCGTAAGAGACATGACCACCTCGTATGGGACCAATGTAACTCGTAGGAACTAACCGCGTAGTTACGGGTCTCTTAGTTTGAGAACATGATGATAATTTGAAAATATTTAGATTAGGCTTAAAAACATGATTTTAGAGTGTGAGAACTCAAACTAGCCCCCAAACGGCCACGTAAGAGGCATGAACACCTCGCATGGGACCAATGTAACTCGTACGAATTGATCATGTAGTCACGAGTCCCGATTTGAGAATATGATGATAATTTAAAAATATCTAGATTAGGCTTAAAAATATGCCATTAGAGGGTGAAAACTCAAACCAGCACCCAAACGGTCTCGTAAGAAGCATGAACACCTCATACGGGACCAATGTAACTCGTAGGAACTGATCGCATAGTCCCGGGTGTCCCGTTTGAAAATGTGATGATAATTTGAAAATATCTAGATTAGGCTTAAAAACATGTCGTTAAAGGGTGAGAACTCAAACCAACCCTCAAATGGCCTCGTAAGAGGCATGAACACCTCGCACGGGACCAATGTAACCCGTAGGAACTGATCGCGTAGTCATGAGTCTCCCAGTTTGAGAATATGGCAGTGATTTGATAATATCTAGATTAAGCATAAAACCAAGTCGTTCGAGGGTGAGAACTCAAACCAACCCTTAAACGGCCCCGTAAGAGGCATAACCACCTCACATGGGACTAATGCAATTCGTAGGAATTGATCGTGTAGTCACGGGTTTCTTGATTTGAGAATATGATGATAATTTGGAAATATCTAGATAAGGCTTAAAAACATGTTGTTAGAGTGTGAGAACTCAAACCATCCGCCAAACGGTCCCGTAAGAGGCATGACCACCCCGTACGGGACCAATGAAACTCGTAGAAACTGACTGCGCAGTCACGGGACTCCGGCTTTGAGAATATGACGATAATTTGAAAATATCTAGATTAGGCTTAAAAACATGTCGTTAGAGGGTGAGAACTCAAACTAGCCCCCAAAAGGCCTCGTATGAGGCATGACCAACTTGCACGGGAGCAATGTTACTCGTACGATCTGACCGCGTAGTCGTGGGTCTCCTGGTTTGAGAATACGCTGATAATTTGAAAATATCTAAATTAGGCTTAAAAACTTACTATTAAAATTTGAGCCCTCAAACGGCCCCGTAAGAGGCATGAACACCTCGCCCGGGACCAATGTAACTCTTAGGAACTGATCGTCTAGTCACGAGTCTCCCAGTTTGAGAATATGATGATAATTTGAAAATATCTAGATTACGATTAAAAACATGTTGTTGGAGGGTGAAAACTCAAACCAACTCCCAAATGACCCCGTAAGAGGCATGAACACCTCGCACAAGACTAATGTAACTCGTAGGAATTGACCGCGTAGTCCCGAGGTCTCAGTTTGAGAATATGATGACAGGCCCGAAATGGCCCCATAAGCGGCACTAACACCTCGCATGAGACTAATGTAACTCGTATGAACTGACCACGTAGTCACGAGACTCTCAGTTTGAGCATATAATAATAATTGTAACTCGTTAATGCAATTTTTAGCTTCAATACATTTTTTTAAAAATTTACTTGGTTACTAATATCATATCATTTTTGTATCCTATTTTTTTGCAGGATAACATACAATCGTTACCCTTTATCCATGTGGAACACACAAAGAAGTCAATAGTTTACAACAATGGGGTTATTTATTTAGTGTCGTTAATATTTAGGATTCTATTTTTTGTGTTATGGTCGTGCGGACTTTTTTAGTTTTATTGCTAACTTTTATGACCGTGCGGGCTTTTATAATTTTATTGTTATATTTTGTGTCCGTGCGGGGACTTTATATTAGCAGGTTTTAGAATGTCCAGAAAATAAAGGAAATTCTGCCTATTTTTGTTTTGGTCTGTGAACTATTAAGACATGTAATTTTTTCAAGTTTGTATGTACATTAGTTTATCAACAACGTGCGATGTTCACAATTTGTGAATTTTCTTGATTTTATTTTGCAAACAAAAAATATTTTTCCTACCTGATTTTGTATATGCTATTTTTTTTGATTTTTTTTCAAATAATTTTTTTTATTAATTAAAATTTTTGACACGGTTTAAAATCGTGCCAAATTCCAAAAGTTGAGTATCCTTATAAAACAATCTGGCACGATTTATAACCGTGCCAAAAGCGTGCCAGAAAATGGAAATATGGCACGGTTTAAAACCTTGTCAGAAGCGTACCAGATTTGGCAATCTAGCACAGTTTTAAACCGTGCCAGTAAATTCGAAACCCTGATTCTGGCATGGTTTTAAACCGTTCTAGATTGGCTTTGGAACGATTTTAAACCGTGGCAGATTAATTTTTTTTGTGTAGTGTTAGGAAATTGGATTTGGAGGTTTTACGTATTAGACTTGTTGATTCTCGTTTGTTTGCACATGATACTTCCTATGTTATATCTAATGATTGATTGTGTTAGCTTGTTTGTCATACTCTAGCTTGAGCTTCATGATACATATTTTCTAGTGTTATGACATGTGTATCTTTTGTATTTTATCTTTCTTTTATTGAGTCATATTGAAAAATACAAAAAGAATTTGTTTGTCTTTTGAGTGAGAGCTTGTTTTCAAAGATTTAAAAAAATTAAAAATTTAGTAGTTTCTTTTGAAAATTTTTAGAAAATCTCAAAAAGGGCTTTGGTTTTTGTGTATTTTAATTTTACACATTTGGTGTGGCATATTGGTGTGTTTTAACCCAAATCACTCCGTACTTTCCATGTGACTAGGGCATTTGGTTATAATTGGAGATACTTATATTGTTCTTAATCATGTTTGTATGGAGTTGTTTGGATCTTGATTTGCTCAATGAATTTGACATAGTATATGCCTCCACACACACGAGCATGAGATTTTTGGATTTTAACTTCACGTGTATATTTGATCAATCGGATATGTTCTCTCATCAATCTTTTCATCTACATGTTTTGTGACTATCGGCAATTTGATCAGGTAAGAATCGTTGCCCGTGATCTTATCTATCTAATATTGAAAAAAATGAGGGTACATGATAAAGCGCTACAAAGGAACAAATATCCTTTACGGGAAAGAAACTGTTGGCAAGACCCTGATGAAAAGATTTAATGAAATACAAAAGAAAAATAGACAAATGCCAACATATTTAGCTTGTCTGACCTTTCAAATAGCGATAGCTTCAAATGAATTGAGAAAAGAAAAGAAAAATATTATATATAGTTTATCTTTTGAGTGTCTTTAGTTGAAGATCAACGGGTTTGAACAATGAATTCTAGTTTTACTTATTTTTTCATAACTCTATTGATTTGTAAAATCATCAATATTAGAGGCTGTGTGCATTGTGCTTGTTTGTTCATTAAGTTCACTTTATCTTGTCACTTGAGGGTAAATCGTAGTTTGATAAATTTTTGTGGTCAATTAGAAAATCCTGAACATATTTTAGTGTTTGGGTCTAATTCATTTGTATCTAGTTCCTGCCCATTCACTCTATCCCACATGTTTAGGCACATCGATACTATGCTAGTGTGTAAAGCTTGTGTGTTTTGTGTTGAGTTTTTATGATTATTTATACCTATATATTTGTCCCGGATTTTCATTGGTAAATTTTCATATGCTATCTATGGAATCCTATTTTGAGTCTTTGTGGTTTACATTTACTCCATGTTTGCTATATGCTTTATCATTGGATTTTATATGGCATGTTATATTGTCATATTGGTATCTTTCTTTATGTGCATTGAAATTCCTTTTTGGTATCGTTTCTCAATATTGATAGTTTCAAAAATTGTATCAAACATCATTACTTATTAAAGTTGGTACCTTTATGCATTGATATTATTCAATCATGGTGTGAATTATTTGTGCTTGAGTTTCCATGTTGTGTGTTTGTTGCACTTTACACCATTGAATAATTTATTCCCTTATCTCTATGTTTAAAATTGCTATCTTATGATCACGTATTTAGGGAGAAATTTTGTTTTAGGGGGAGTCATTGTTGTATGCTATCTTACTTTGTCTATTCATAAAAAAAAAGGGGGGGGGGGGGGAGAAATGGAATATTTTCTTTGCATGAATATGATAATCTTAGTGGGAGACGTCTTACCTAGGTTGGATTGTTTTATACATTGCTAGGTATTTATTCATTGCGCATTTGAAGGTGTGTTTAAGTGTGTAGGATTAAAGGTTTACATCTATTCTACAAAGTTATCAAGCAAAGAAAAGCTACTCAACTTTGTGTGTATGTCGATCGTCTCTACTCGTTTTCCCTTTTTTTTGGGGGGGGGGGGTAATGAGTCTTTGTAGAGAGCTTGATGGCCCAGGGGATTTTTGTTTTGGTTTTATCCCGGAATAGCCAAATGGGGAGATTTGTAAGGACAAATTTCTAGTCGAGTCAATTTGTATGTAATTGGCATTATTCCAGATAAAACGTTTAGGTCATAGAAAAAATGTTGTGTCATTAATCCCATAAGCCTATGAGGTATTTGATAAAGATGTAGAAGCCAAGCTTCAAATATGGGTTACATCATATTGGGTTTATTACCAAGTTAATTTGCACATTTACCGAGGATCTCACAGGTATGAATTTGTATGAGTCGTTTGAAAATTTTATGGGTGTTCGATTTTATACTTAAAACATTTGGAATTATTTAAAAAAAAATAGAGAAAAATATTTTTTGGTTTCGATCTCGTTAGAACCGAATTAAGTTCTTTAGAACAAAAATACATTTTCAATAGAACGACTACAAGTATCGTTAGAACGATATTGAGATCTCTTTAGAATGACTTACTAACAACCTTCAAATGATAATTCTTTGTTAATGACTTCATGCCTCATTTGAAGCACCTGAGAAGCTCGTTTTAACGAGAAAGAAACTTCGTTCGAACGACATCTAGTTTCGTTAGAACAAAAGTGCTAATCTCGTTCAAACGACTCTAGTTTTCGTTGGAATGATTTTTTCGCCTCGAAATTGTGTTTTCATTATTTAAGGTGTGTTGAACTTAGACATTTTAAGAAATTTGGGCAAAAAATGTTTTTCTACCTATTTCAACAAAGTTCCCCTTTGTTTCACACTATACATTTAAAGATCCTAAATTAAGAGTTCTTATATTTTGAGGTATTGAAATTGAGCACCTAAGTTTGTTTCTTTAACCTGGAGAGAACTTTTTTTATGCGGTGGACTTTGTGTGTACAGTTTGTGGTGCTTAACGATTGTTTAGACCTTATCATTGGATTCTGAGGCACACGCGGACTTGTGTAGTGTGGCAGCTTGCATGGGTAGAATCTTATATTGCATTGTGGAGGAGCGGTCAAATATTGAAGAGCATCAAGGCTTGTTGCGGATCACGTCATTGTGTAAGTCTACTGTCATCTTTTGTAATTCCGCATCATAGTGAACTGTTTGGTTGGGTTGTTTGAGGTTTTTCCCTTCGTGGGTTTCCTCCTACATCGGTATCTTGTGGATTGATTTATTTACTTTATCTTTTATCACCTTAGATGCATGCTTTAGGGTAAAAAGATAAAATTGGGTAAATCTGTTTTCCACAGAAAATTCGTTTTAATTAGGTGCTAAGTTTAATTCAATTAAATTGTTTAAAGATTAATCTTCAAAATTTGAAAAATATAAAAATCGGACCGGTGGTTATTCATACCATCCCTGCCTAGTGGGACCGCATTCTCACATCAAGATATTGTTTTAGCTTCATGGATGATATTACTAGTGTAAGGCCTATTTCTCAATGGGCATGTATCTCTTCTCGGAATCAAGAAGAGTGTGGGTGACGTAATAGATTGATTACTGCTCTTCATCTCTTGACTCGATCAATGCTCCACTAGTTGCATGATGGAAAACATCCACATACAAGTGGAGCTTCTCACTAATAATCGGCGTTCACCATAGTAATACCCCGTATTTTAATGTCTTTTAAAATGAGATATATTAAAAGTAAATGGGTTAAATCAATTGGGATTAATTGGAATTATTTATGTGATAATAATCGGAATTAATCCAGATTGAATATTACTAGAATAAAGTAATATGTGATAGATATTAAATATTACTTAATGATTAAAAGTAATATATGATTATGAATTTATAAAAATTCTCACGATTTATAAAGACGACAATTATGGTAATTAAATCAGGACGCGCGTGTGAGTCGTGTTGGGACTTTAATTGAATGGAATGAAAAGTAAATTATTTTTATTGCATCCGAATGGTCGTTTCGAGTATGCCAAAGTGTCCAGAGGTGTTTAAATAGTCAGAAGAGTTTACTCGGGATTTTATTTGGGTCTCGGGTCAATTTATAACCGAATAAACACCCCCAAAGAGTTATTTTGGCCATTTTACTTAGGAGATGAATAGTACTTACGAAATTTGGGTATTTTTATATAAGTTAAGAGATATGTTAGCCAAAGGTTTATTCACAAAAACTCTAAGAGACATCCATTGAGAAGGGGGAAAGATTTTCTCTAGGAGAGCAAGGGTTGTTCTAGGAAAACTAAGGGACGAAGGCACCTTGCACCACCACTGTTGCCACCGAAGAATGATCGAAAAAGAGAGGAAAACCATAGCAACATCCTCTCCAAAGGTTTAGACCTATGAAATCAAAGGCAAGTGTTTTAACACTTGCAATCTATAGAATGTATGTTGTCCATGGTAGATAGAAAAAGATTTTTTTTGAAGTTTTATAAATCAAAGATGAATTTTAATGATTTTGATTTAATCCTTGAAATGGAAACCATGTAGGATTAATTCTTTGTTGATATTAGAATTAACATCATGAAACTTGGGTTTATTTGATTAAGAAATTTGGGGTTTATACGTGTTCTTGAGTAAGAATGATAAAATACAGATTTTCTGAATTAAAATGGCATTAGCATGATTAATCGAAATTCCATGATGATCTTAATATGATTTGATGTTATAAATCATTTACATACTTGGGTATATGATTTGGGATGAATTATAAGGAGTTTGGGATCATTTGGTAGAGGTTTTGAGGATGAATTATTTTACAACCTGTAGGTAGAAATATGTAGAAAAAGGACGAACAACGTATTATAATGTGAGAACTGTTTTAAGCATAAATTGGTAGTTTACTTGAGATTTTTTGTATAAAATCACGTTCTGCACAACTTTGAAGTTTTAAGTTTTTTCAAAATCGGAGTAAAAAAAGCCTCGAATTGTAATTTTATATTTCTGGGCAGAATGTTACTTTATCGAGAAAAATGATTATTGGGAATTAAAACATAATTCGGGCTTGATATAATAAGTTTGGGTTTTGGACAAATAAATATGGGTTGAAGGTAGTTACTGGAATAATTAATTAAATCCTTTCGGTTAATAAGAGAAGTTAGGAGTAATGGGAAATGTGAATTATTAGTTTATGGGATAAACTTGAAATATACAACGTGTGGGATTTGTATATGGGATGCGAGTATACCCATTTGTTGATATATATATATATATATATATATATATATATATCAAGAATAGGGCGTACGCACATCCCATATTACAAGTTTCATACGTAGAATACTTATATCTCGAATACCCTACGTATCATGGTATTGTAAACCTCAATTATATTATAGGTATTTTCTCAAGGTGGAGAAAATACCTATAATATAATTGAGGTTTACAATACCATGATACGTAGGGTATTCGAAACGCCCTATTCTTGATATATATACATATATATATATATATATATATATATATATATATATATATATATATATATATATATATATATATATATATATATATATATATATATATATATATATGTTGGTGTATACCTATATGATGATTTTTGTGTATGACATACCTAGCTTTCTTGCTATCAATGGGAGGTCTGCACGTTGCGGGCAGTCATATCCTGATGAGCCTTAGGGGGGATTTTTAACTTGTGCCTCAAAATATAGGACTTAGGTTGGGTTGCCATGTGTGAAAATAATGGTATTGAAAGGTCATTTGGGTTCGTAGGTATATGCGTAGCCCAAAGGCTTAGGATTATGTTCACCTCCAATACTTGTATTTGTTATTTATGATTCGAGGGATATACTGAACCGACAGTCCTTTGTATAATGATGAGATGTACATGGACATGATAGTAGAGTATGCATGAACCGCAGCTGAGTCTCAGGGTGCAGTGTTGTATATATAAAATAGAGTGAATGTATATATATACTTGTGATATTATCTACTGTGTGAATTAAGTAGACAAGAATGATAATGAAATCTGAAATGAATTACGTTGGTGAACACTTAATTATATTAAATTAAAAAAGTGATTATCCATGTTAAAGAGAAATTGGATATATATGTATTACTTATATTGCGAGAGCAATAAGTGGGCACGATATTGGGCTATGTTTAGATGTCAGACTAGAAAGAACTATTAAGCATGGGAATCGTAACTAGTATGGTTGAAAGTACATTAGGAGTGCACACTAGATGAGAGGTGAGAATCTCAAGAGAGAGTTCAAGAATTTAACATGTACATAATAATTGCATAATTGCACTTGTTAATCACTTGTTATTTTTAAAAATATTTTACCATCGGGCTTTGACCCCTTTTTTTGCATATTCTCGCCTCCCTTGTATCTTCTATATTAGGTGTCCAGTCACATGAATTCTAAGCATTGAGGATTAGATACTTGACGTACTATGGATGCTATGGAATTGCAGACTTTTCTTATAGGATTTTATTCTCTTGATTCATACATCTGTAGTAGTTAGTTCGTGTAGGGCATATCGCCCAAGGATTCTAGTTATTTCGATTCTATCTCAGATAGTGGTATTACTTATGTCAATTTTGATACATTCAGTTTATTTGGATTGTTTTATTGAGATATTTAAACTGGGGAGTTTATTTCAGTTACATTTAATTCATTTGTTATGTTACTTATCTATTATGCATTGTTATGGAATGGATTACATGAAATTGTTTGCAATGCTAAAATGAGATTGTATTATATTGAAAGTTGAAAGTTTTTTAAAACCAGATTAATTGAGTATTAGGTGATTAAAAAAATGCTTTTCGACAGTGATGCCAAGAATGAACCAACATTATACTCTGATTCAATTGGGTATAGGACTGATCACCTGGTATTTAATTAAGCGGGGTGTTACAGTGGGGCAGATCCCAAGTCGTGATCTTCTCCAACTCTTCTTCGCATTATTACGTCAGGATTTTCGTGTTTTCCTTCTTCAAAGATTGATAAAGAGGACGATAATTATTAGACGGTCTTTATATGAATCGGTTGAAGGCCACAAACATCCTAGTTAAGACTTGGATGTTTCTAATCCTGGTTGAATTCTTTATATCCTCCTTTGTTATTTTGTGTTACTCTGTTATTATACTCACTTTCAAAATAAAATATAACTATAGAGTTATATCCCAACTTAAAATGAATTAAATTCAGCATATCTTGGAAAAACATAGTCACGGAGTTGGTTCTCGGTCTATAATCATTATTTATGTAATGGTTTAAAATATTAGTGGTTAAAGTACAAATAAATCAAAGTATATGTAATAGTTTATTAAAATAGGATGACAAAATAAAATGGAATGTAATACTTCAAGGGCTAATTAGGCCATATCATACTTCAATGGGTTAATTGAAACTAAATTTATACTCTAAGGACTCAGTTGTAACAAATAAAACATTAAGGGCTCAATCGACCCCATATCATTAGTTTGAGGGATATTTAGATAATTAATTCAAAATATTTAAACTTGAACAACATCGTTTAAAGTTTTCTCCCTATTTAATATACATGTTATAGTGTTGGCTCAATTGTCAAATACTTGTTAAAGAACTAGGAAGAAGATTTCACAAATGTGGGTGAACAAAAATATTCAACTAACATCTTGATAAACATATCCTCTAAAAATATCTTCTAAATCGAATGATGAATACGATTGATTTGGAAAATAATACGAATTAACCGTACAATGATACTAATGAGGACCGCTTGTAATAGTGTAAATTTTCCAAACCAAACATATTTTGTCACATCAATTTTGAAAATATTTTGATTTAGTGGATCGATTTGGGGACATCTTTTTTAATGTGAATATTTTTATGGAAAAAAAGGTTGTAGAATAAGATTATTTGACATTTTCTAAAAAAAATCATCCATTTAATTCTATCACTGGGTATTTGCATCAACTAATGTGGTAATTAAACAAAATCCATTTTTTGTATAACCATTCATCATTAATATTTAATTAAATTAACTATGACTATTGACACAACATGAAAATGATGTTCAAAATCACACATGGCATCCAAATCAAAACTAAATGTTGTATTTTTTTTAGAAAAAATGGATACAACAACGTTGTGTGTGTGTGTGTGTGTGTGTGTGTGTGTGTGTGTGTGTGTGCGTGTGTGTGTGTGCTAGGAGATGGGTAAATCATGCACAACATAGGTACGTATACATCATAGTCCCCTAATACATTGCCTTAATCAATATATTTTTTCTTTAGGTAACATCCACGTGCAGTTGATCAGGCTGAACTGCGAAAGATAGGGAGCACTAATCAATTAACATCATTCTTAGCATCAACGATAAATAAAAATGATAGGAAATAAAAACCATCCACGACATCATCATCATCATCATCATCATCATCATCATCATCATCATCATCATCATCATCATCATAATAATAATAATAATAATAATAATAATAATAATAATAATAATAATAATAATAATAATAATAATAATAATAATAATAATAATAATAATAATCGACAACAATATAAGTAATGGAACTGGTGATAAAAATAGAACTCCTCAATAAAAATGAATCCACTATAATAAATATCTTTAATACGAAAGTCCCAACAGAAATATATATGAACTAGAACCACCTCGGTTCAAATAAAAAAAAGTCCTTAATACAAAAGATTATTGGAATGCCAACTGAAATGAACGAGCAACTATGATACAAAGGGCAGTAAATTGGACCTCTAATTGATGCAAATCTAACTCCTCAATGTAAATCTTATTGCATAGTGAAACTCTATTTTCTCAGTTTTGATATTACTGTATAACAATAATAATATCAGGGGGGAAAGGTTTTATAGATTTTAGTCAGAGACCGAAAGTTATAAAAAATATATATATTACTTAATAGTATTAAATGAGACCCATTTAAGACCCATGTCATCACTCATCGACATTCATAGAAAATACATTTCACATATCCTCTATCTTGATATTGTTCTATCTAATTGTACTCAATATATGCCTTACCATAGTATTGCTACTTAACCACAAAAGTTAAAAAATATATAAACCAAGAGTCTAGTGCCCCACTGTCGCTCAACTCCCAACCCTAATAAGCTTCTCGCATGGTACATCTCGCTAGAAACGTTTAAACAATGAACCCCATCGATACACTACTACTTACCTTAGTCAATCATTAAGATCCATTAGCTCAATACTCAACACAAACAATAGTAATATCCATATAAAACAAATAGCTTCTAACTCGCAACCAAAGTAAACTACATGCATGGGACGTTTAGAAAACGAAATCAAAATAAGAAACTCCATCGATACACTTATGTCTAGCCTGGTCGTTCGTCTGATATAATGGAAAGAGACTCCCTTAGAAAATACCAAATTCCAATATACATGTGCACAAACCAATATACATATATTACATTAGCCATAGAAATCAACAATCCCAGACGAACTAACAGAGAGTTTTTACCCAACTTATACCATCTATCAATATAATGAATAGACTAAAACAAAGAGTATTCATCTTACTCGTATTGTCTATCAATCTCACGGATAGTCCAAAACAAAGAGTTAACACCCAACTCATATCGTCTATCATCAAACATATAGATCAAAGCATAACTGTCAAACTGCCGAGCGATAACCCAACTCAGGGCCCACATATATTCCATACCAAGAGTCTTACTACTCTAATAAATCCATCATAGATGATATACTAGAATCCCATAATGTTAACCATTCTTTACTCGTTATGACTAAGCCATTTCGGCTTAGTTTAACATGTTCACTAGTTATTTACACCTCCATTAATTGCATTTTACATATACCAATCCTTTTTGAAATTTTCCTCATTGCCATAACCAAGCCTCATGTACACTTATACGTATATAAAAATAATATACTGACATATCCATAACAAAGCCGAAGAACAATTTTTCACGACCCCAACCCAAAATAGTAGTAGGGAATGATTGTCTTGACATGCCACCAAGGCAACAAATATTTTGACTTAAATTGTTTCCTTAAATAAATGCAATGGAAATACAATCACATGGTTATGAATCATAAATTACTAAAAATGAAGGAGTTACGTGATCAGAGGTTTCTAAAAGGAAACTTTGTATATATTAAAAGTAATAATGAGTTACAACTTAAGACAATTTGAAACTTATTACAAGAGAGCCAAACAGGCTTTATATGATAAAACAAACATTTTACCTAAAATAACAAAAAGAGTTCTAAAAGCTAAATCTTCAAAATAGTCAGTTTTCGTACCATCTGCGAGCGTAATTATTTCCTGAAAAATGATTATTTATACGACATCAGATAAAAGCCGAATGAGGTTCAATCTTCATACATTCAAGGTTTTTTTTAGAAAATTGATACATTTTCAATTGATAATATAAGGCATATATAGAGAGAGATAGAAATTTGCAGTAATATATAAACTAATAGACAGCGTATATTTGCAGAATAAATAGTTTATAACAGAATAAATTAAATAATTAAGCAAGATGTCAATTATTCAGTTTTAACGATCACGTACGCTCTAATACACAGACAGATAGTGTTACCAAATGTTTCCACCGGTAACATCACGGACAAAAAATCGTTATCTCTGGAATAATGCCTTGTTTAGGACACACCAGCGATAAACCAGGTGGGAAGGTACCACCCAAATATTTTCACTCGGTAGTCAAGACCAACATAGTAAGAGAGTTTTCATAGTCCGAATAAAAATTTCATAATTCAGATCACTTGTTTATATCGAAAGATATACGCATATAACAACCGACTGGATCATCGGAATCAGATGTATTTTGACAATAAAAGCATTTCGCAATATATATATATATATATTGCATAATATCACATAATAAAATTACGCAAGGAATGTCATAGAGTACTCACCTAAAACAGAGGTTCGAAGTTACATATATTTAGTCTTGGATCACTTGTTAATCTTAAGATGCAACTTCTTCTTAAAAACTCACGCACTTCCTGTCACTATTTATTTCTAAACTTTTCAAGGAATTTCCTATGAATAAATGATCCCAAATGACCTATTTATAGTTTTCCAAAGATATCGCGTTGTTGACACGTGTCTAGGAGACCAAGGTTTTACAACGGCGAGTCAACATTGAAGTGTCGCATAACAAGGGGGACTTTTAGTCCTATTTCACCAAACGATGGCATGTATTTTAGATGTCTCTCTAAAGATGACACATGCTTAAGCTTTATCCATATGGACGACACGTGTAAGGTGGTGGTGGAAAAATAAAGTATGAGGGATCAAGCACGCGGTGGAAATGTGTTAAGGGTATAAGGGTTATTTTCCACATGAAGGGTATTTTTATAATTTTACACTATATATTTCAATATTTCTTAAAGGTCCTTCAAAATATTTTATTTACATAAAGGTCCTTTTATTTTTTATTTTGATCTCTGAAACTTTCTTGATTTAAACTAAGTCCTTAAAGTATAATAAAATTATATTTTATACCCCAAAACATATCATTTAGCTTAGGATGTGTGATAAAATTTCAATTTGACCCATTTTACAGTTGATTCTTCAAATTTAAAAAAAAAATGGGATATGTCACATTATGAACCTATAATATTACATTTGTAATAACATAACAATTCTATGATAATAAGTAATGCACAATTGTAAAAACAACTATATATATCAAGGTTCTAAAAAATGTGGGGCGTGACCAAGGCGTCGAGGCCAAGCTTTAAGCCTTAGAAGCCTAGGCGGGCCTTAGGCGTGAAAAGGCGTTTAGGCATTTTTTAATATATTTTAATATTTTTAACTATAACAAGGCTATTAAAAATACTAAAATGGTACACACCTTAAAATATGCTTGAATATATGCAAAATAAAATACTTTTTTTTAAATACTAAGAAAAAAGAAAAACGTGCATTTTTTTTACAAGAGGCAGAGAGATTTGGGATACCATTTGTCTTTTGATTCTTTTGACTGGGATATTGGTCTGGTTTTTAAAATAAAATATTTAAAAGGAGATATACTTTCACTAAAGCGTTTTTATTTTTAAAAAACTGTGCCTTAAGCCTTTTACCAAGAATAAGGCATAAAAATCTTAAGTTTCACCCAAGCCTCAAGCCTAGGCGGAGCCTAGGCGAGTTTTTTAGAACACTGATATATATATATATATATACGTCATTACATTCTACCCACCTTATAAAAAGTTTAGTCCCCAAACTTTACTTACATTAATTTTCAAACAAGTATCGACATTTATCCTTTATTTCATCTTCCAACTCCCACGTTGTTTCTTCAATAGAATAATTATGCCATAATACTTTGACTAGTGGAATAACCTTGGTTCGTAATATTTTATCTTTATGGTCTAAAATTTCTTTCGAATGCTCAATGTGTGACAAATATTCTCTAACTTGAAGAGGTTCGTGACTTAAGATATGTGTTGGACCTATAACGTATTTATTCATCATTGAAATGTGAAATACCTTATGCATACTATAGAGTTCAGGTGGTAAAGTTATTCTATACGCAACAACTTCTATCCTTCCAAGGATTTTAAAAGGTCCTATGTATATTTGGGCTCAACTTCCCTTTCTTCTCAAATCGGATTACTCTCTTTGATGGTGATATTCCCAATAACACATAATATCCTCATTAGAATTATAAGTTTCGGTGTTGATTCTCAACATAGCTCTTTTGACGGCTTTAAGCGATTTGAAGTCAATCTTGTATCAATTTCACTTTCTCTACTGTGATCTGAATCAATTCTGGTTAGAATAATTTTCTTTCTCCAACTTCTACCTAACGTGTAGGGGAACGATACATTCTACCATAGAGTGCCTCATACGGAGTAATTTGAATACTTGCTTGATAAATATTATTATATGAAAATTCCACTAATGCTAATTGATCATCCCAATTGCCATTCAAATCAAGTACACATGCCCTAAGTATATCCTCTATGGTTTAAATGGCTCTCTCAGATTGTCAATTTGTTTGAGGATGAAAAGTGGTGCAAAAATTCAATTTTGTTCCCATGACTACTTGTAGCCTAATCCAAAAGAGAGACACGAATCTAGGGGCACGATAAAAAATAATTGAAATTGGGGTTCCATGAAGCCTAATAATTTCCCGCACGTACAACTTAGCTAACATTTCTAAAGAATGGGTAATCTTAATGGCAAGAAAATGAGTAGATTTAGTTAACTTATCAATAATTACCCAAATTGAATCATTACCATTTGCACTCCTTGGTAAACCTATCATAAAATCCATAGTAATATGTTCCCCCTTTCCACTCAGGGATAGGTAGGGGTTGTAGTAATCCTGATGGTTTTTCTGATGTTCACATTTTACTTGTTGACAAATCGAACACTGAGATATAAATTTTTCAATCTCCCTTTTCATGTTATTCCACCAACACAATTTTCGAAGATCTCTATACATCTTGATATTTTGAGGAAGAAACATGAATTTCGATTAATGACTTTCCTCTAAAAAAATTCTCTTTAGTTAAGCATCACATGGCACACACACTCTATTTCCAAATCTCAACATATCGTCTCATACTGTAAATTCAATTCTCTTCCCTTCGAAAACTTTTTCTCTATTTATCTTAAGTTGTGGGTCATTTACTTGTGTAATTTTAATCCTCTCCATAAACATGGGTTGTACTTGTAAGTTTTCAATTGTTCCTTCTTTGCTATAAATACGTACATATATATCCATACTTCTCAAATACCTTAACAAAGGTTTCTAATTTGTAATGAAACATGCTAAAGTTCTTGTAGTCTTCCTACTTAAAGAGTCATTTATTATATTAGCTTTCCCCTTATGATTATGAATATTTAAATCATAGTCCTTCATCAATTCTAACCACCTGCTTTGTCTCATGTTCAATTATTTATGAGTAAATATATATTTCAAACTCTTATGATCAGTATAAATCTCATAAGTCCCATCATACAAATAATGCCTCCAAATCTTAAGGGCAAAAATTACAGCTGCTAATTCTAGGTCAAGGGTTGGATATTTCTGATCATGTGGTTTTAACTATCTCGAGGCATAAGCAACTACTCTTCCATTTTGTATTAGCACACGTCCCAAACCATTTTTAGAAACATCAGTATAATTTCAAGCCCCCTGTCCTGGAAGGAATGGTGAAAATTGGGGCAGTTACTAATCGATTATTAAGTTGTTGAAAACTATTCTCAACTTCCTTATACCATTCATATTTCACCTTTATTTGTGTTAACCTAGATATAGGTTTGTCAATGCTAGAAAATCCTTCAACGAACCTTCTATAATAACTGGGTAATCCAAGTAAATTACGGATCTCCGTCACATTAGTTCATCTTAGCCAATCTTGTATAGCCTCGATCTTTTGAGGGTCAATCGACACTCCCTCCTTGGAAATGATATTACTTATAACAGAAACACTAGGCAACCAAAACTCACACTTCTTTAGTTTTATATATAATTTCTCTTTCTTAAGGTTTTGTAATACTATCTCTAAATCTTCTCCTATTCTTCAATATTCTTAGAACAAATAAGGATGTCATCAATGAAAATAGCCACGCATTAATCTAAATATTTCCTAAAAACTCTATTCATCATATCCATAAAAATGGTTGGTGCATTAGTAAATCCAAATCGCATCACAAGAAACTCATAGTGACCATATCTAGTACGAAAAGCTAATTTCGAAATGTCATCTTCCTTAATCTTTAATTGGTGATAGCCTGACCGAAGGTTAATCTTAGAAAATACACATGCACCTTGCAGTTGGTCAAACAAGTCATCTATATGAGGTAGAGGGTGTTTATTCTTAATGGTCACCTTATTTAGTTCACGATAATCTATACATAGTATCATCGTCCTATCATTCTTTTTAACAAATAACACTGGAGCACCCCAAGGCGATATACTTGGTCTCATGAAACCTTTGTCTAAATGGTATTCTAATTGAAGTTTTACTCTCTTAGTTCTAAAGGTGCCATACGATATGGTGGTTTTCATATTGGTATAGTTCCAGGAATAAGGTCAATCGTAAACTCTATCTCTCTATTAGGAGGTAGACTGGGCAAATCATGGGGAAAACAATTGTAAAATGTTTAGCTATAGGAATATTTTCTAAGTTAGGCTCTATTGTCTGCAAGATAGTAACAGTTTCTTGAAATCCTTGACATCCCTTCTTAAGAAAACTAATGGCTTGTATTATAAAAATAACCCACATCGAATATATGATGATAATTCCTTTAAAACTAATTTCAGGTTGGTGAGGAATTTGGAAAGTAACACTCTTCTCAAAACAATCTACCTTAGCATGATATGATGTTAACAAGTCCATCCCCCAAATGACATTAAAATCTCTTATGTCTAAACCTATCAAATCAAAAAATAGTTTATGTTTCTTAATATCTATGGGGCAAGCCTTGTATACTAATGTACCCGTTAATAAATCACCAGAAGGAGTAAAAATGTAGATGCTAAGATTCAAGGGTTCAGGCATATTAGAAAAGAAGTAAACAAAACATATAGACACAAATGAATGGGTAGAACCGTGGTCTATTAAAACTTGAAAAGGTTGTGCATATATAGAAAATGTACCTGAAACTACTGTGTTAGAAGCTTGTGTGTCAGAGAGGGCAAAAACTCTACCATGTTTGCCTTGATCCTTCACATCACCCATAGGCTTTACCGAAACTCTTGTTGGGGTTGGTCAGTATTTTATCTGAAGTCCTTTCTGTCCACATCTAAAATAAGCTCCCAAATCCTTATAACAAGGTCATCCTCCATGCAATTCTCATATCGCGGACATATGTTGTTATTATACAGCTTGTTATCACTAGCTACACCAACATCGGATATACTCCTAATATTTTTTCTATTATTTGGTTTCTTCCTTATTTGTTCCCCTAATTTTCTCTCGTCATATTTAATTCGATTGTACACCTCACCATCCCTCCCATGTATTGTAACCCTAGTCACTATGTCAATATATGTTGTCAACTTCAAAACGAAAATCCAACTATGAATATTCAACCTTAAGCCACGTTTAAAATTCTTGTCCTTTATAACATCAGTTACCATAACACGACATCCAAAATAAGATAACTCAATAAACTTTGCCTCATATTGATTAATCGTCATATTCCCTTGCACTATACTCATGAAATCAGCTGCCATTTCATCTTTCATTATTTTAGGAAAATATTTCTCATAAAAGACCACTAAGAAGTCATGCTAACCTATGTAAGTATTCCTTTCCTCGTGTATTCTCTTAGTCATTGTCCACTAATGTTCGGCTTCACCTTCTAACATAAATGTTGCAAATGAAATCCTTTGTTCATATGTACACTTAAGAACATCGAGTATCTTTTCCATTTGCATCACCCAACTTTCTGCTTTAGTGGGGTTAGGAGTACCTTTAAAAGATAACGGATTGAACTTGTTGAAATGTTCAATAGTACATCTACTTAGTTCAGGATTCCTTGGTGCTTTATTATTCACCTGATGCTCCATTAGCTTTGCTAGACTTTCAGTCGCCTTCTATGCACCTTCCATACTTGAACCATCATTTCCCATAGTTGATCTTGTCTTGATCGTTTTCTAAAGTCATGGCCAAATATAAGATGTATTATACTAGACCGAGATTGAAATTTAGAAAAAAAATTATATATAAACAATTATATATGATGTAATACATATGGAGGGTTATCACATAAGTCAGATATTTAATCATATATCCTATGTATGAAACATAAAATCTATAACGTTCAAAACATAGGTTCAATAGTCTATGGGTTCATAACATATGCTCTGATACCACCTTTATCACGACCCCGGCCTAAATTAGTAGTAGGGAACGAGTGTCTTGACATGTCACCAAGGCAACAAATATTCCGACTTAGATTGTTTCCTTAAATAAATGCAATGGAAATACAATTACATGGTTACGAATCGTAAAATAATGAAAGTGAAAGAGTTACGTCATCAAAGCTTTCTAAAAGATAACTTTATATATATCAAAAGTAATAACGAGTTGGAACTTAAGAAAAAATTTAAAACTTGTTACAAGAGAGCCAAACATGCTCTATATGATAAAATAAACATTTTACTTAAAGTAACAAAAATAACTCTAAAATATAAATCTTCAACATAGTCCTTTTTCGTTCCATTCGCGAGCCTAATTATTTATTTTAAAAAATGGTTATTTATACAACATCAATTAAAAGTTGAATGAGGTTCAATCTACAGCCATTCCAGGCTTTTTCATAAAATTGATACCTATTAGATTTAGATAAGGAGGCATATATATATATATATATATATATATATATATATATATATATAGAGAGAGAGAGAGAGAGAGAGAGAGAGAGAGAGGGAGAGAAAGAGAGAGGGGGAGGGAGCAACAGACGGTATATATTTTCAGAATAAACAGTTTAGAATAAAATAGATAAAATAATTGATCAATATTTCAATTAATCACTTTTAGAGGCCATGTAGGCTCTAATACCCAAACAGATAGTGTTACCAAATGTTTCCACCCGGTACCGTCACAGATAGAAAATTATGATCTCTGGAACAACGCCTTGTTTAGGGCCCACCATCGATAAACCAGCTGGGAAGGTACCACCGAAATATTTCCACCCAATAGTCAAGGCCAACATAGTTAAAGAGTTTCTATAGGCCGAATCAATAACGTCATAATTCAAATTAGATGTTTATATCAAGAGATGTACACATATAACAAATGACGGAATCATCGGTATCAGATGTACTCTGAGAATAAAAGCATTTCCTGAAATATATATAGTTTGCATAATATCTTATAATCAACATGCGAAAGGAATGTCATAGAGTACTCACATAAAACAGTGGTTCGAAGTTACAAATATTGAATCTTGGATCACTTGTTAATCTTAATATGAAACTTCTTCGTAAACTTTCATGCACTTTCTTTCACTATTGCTTCTAAACTTTCCAAGGAATTTTGAGTGAATAAATGATCCCAAAGGCCCAATTAATAGTTTTCCAAAGATATCATGGTGTTGACACGTGTCTGCGTGACCAAGCTTTTACAACGGCAAGTCAGCGTTAAAGTGTCGAATAACGGAGGGGTCTTGCAGTCTTATTTCACTAATGACATGTGTAATAGCTTTCTCTCTAAAGATGACACATGTTTACGATTTATCTATATGGGTAACATGTGTAAGGTGGTGGTGGCAAAATAAAGCACAAGGTGTCAAGCATGAGGTGGAAAGGTATTAAAGCTATAAGGGTTATTTAACACATGAAAGGTATTTTGGTAATTTTACACTATATATTTTTAGTATTTCTTAGAGGTCCTTGAAAATATTTTATTTACAAAAAGGTCCTTTTTATTTTTTATTTTGGTCCCTGAAACTTTCTTAATTAAAACTAAGTCCCTAAAATTTCATAAAATTACATTTTACCCTAAAACTTATTATTTAGCTAAGGATGTGTTATAAAACTTCAACTTTACCCATTTTACGGTTGATTCTTCAAATTAAAAAAAATTGCCTTTGTCATATTAAAAACCAAGAATATCACATTTGTAATAACATAACAATTATAAAATAATAGGTAATGCACAATTGTAAAAAGAACTATATATATCAGAATATAAACACGGGGTCATTGCGCAATTCCCCAATGGTAAACTGCCCACGAGCCTCGCCTACATGTATTTAACATTAGCAGAATTAAATTTCCCTCACCATCGGACTAACTATCACCATATATATATATATATGTGTGTGTGTGTGTGTGTGTGTGTGTGTGTGTCTAATGTGACACCCCACTTATTAAAATAAGAGGTGACCATCCCGTTACTCCAACAAAACATGAATCATAAATGGTCCATTCTTAACATCACTGTCGTAATATAATAGTACGAGATAACCACCAAATAATTTAGAAAACGGATGTCATAAAATTTTGCAAGTTTGATAAAAACAATTGAGAAAATCCAATTAGTAATAGAAGGTGGATATAAACAAAGGCATATAATAGTTTAACAACTCTACAAAACATAACCGAATAAGCTGTCGGTTAACAGACTAATACAAACGGTAACACCAAGTATTACAATAGATATAAATAATAACTGGGCCAACACGCACGAATATACATATAGATAATAACTAGATTATGCAAAATATTGATACGTATAATACAAAAACCCGACAACATCTGCAAAATGATCTAGCTCCTTGACACTAGGAAGGAAAGATCATAGCGGGCGCCCTTGCGGCGGAGCACCTAAGCATAAATAAGAACCACACAAGAAAGAGAAGCATAAACGGATCAAGGCCCGGTTTGATATGATATACGTGTGAATAAAATGCATAACAGTTATAAATACTAACATCATAAAAAGGTTAAGTTCGCTCTTCAATATAAGAATCATCCTCACCTTTCATCTAAATGCACATCCTAGCGCCATACTATATCTTTATAAGTTAAACTACCCATCTAATTAAGGGAAATGTCTTAATTCCATTTAACATGCTTAAATTTAAAATTCAAAAAATATTTCTTCATAAGTCCATTGATCATCGGGGTCACGTACCATAAAGTTGATTTATAAATTCATTAATTCCTATGAAATGCCATATTCGTGAGAACAATTACCATCATAATATAACTGTTCTAAGATCATCCTTTTGGGAGTCACCCCACTGGATGCCCCCCTAAGTGCTATAATCTTCCAGGGCCTATAATCAAGACCACCTGGGCACCCTAAATTGTAACGCATGGGAAACGGCCATATACCATCAATAGTGAATCATAACCATACCCGAAATTACCTCACTTCAAATAAAATAATCATACAATATCACCACCGGTCCTATGGCTCGAGGACTATATTCTCCCTGCATTCACTAGCCAGGGGATTTACCTAATTCGCGTAACTTCCCTTATGATAGCATTTAGAGAGGTATGTATATTCAAGCCACAATCAAAAGATATGCCAATTTAAAATGTACGTTTCTTATTTATGAAACCATATGTGCATGACGTTATGAGCTACAAGTATAATTACCCGCATACTAGCCCCTAAAAGTCCACAACAACACTCTCCAACTCTACCCTAGTCCTAGACTTATTTACTAGATGAAATGAGACATTAAGTTCTATTAAATAGTCCCTGAAATAAGCCCGAATACCCCCTTACTATCCTAGGGTAGTAATCCCCCTTATAAAAGACCCTAATACTCTTTATTACTACATATAAGAAGGTTCCTAAGCCTCAAGTCTAAAAGAAAAGGACTAGAAACCAAGTTAAAAAAATTCCATAAAATAGCAGGATTTCGAATCGATTCGCCCCTAAAAGCGAATCGATTCTCTCAAAAAGCGAATCGATTCGGCCAAGAAAACCAACCTTCTGTCTCAATTCGAATCCATTTGGCCTTAACACGAATCGATTCGGTTCCTCAGACCTGTAGCTACCATATTTAGCGAAACGATTCGCTGAGGATGGCGAATTGATTCGCCCTGGTCGAGTAGCCCAGTTGTGGATACGAGTTAATATAAACCCTAAATTCCCAAAACCTATTTTCTTCCATCTAACCCAACCTAATCAATTAATAACTTCCCCAAATCATTCCTACATAATAACCCACTAATATATCCAACTCTAATCATGTCTAAATCAAATGTTTAAGCGATTAAACACCAAAAATCATCAAAATCCATAAATGGTTCAATCTCAAGAACACAACTATATATACAAATTATTCACATTCAAGCATACATATATGCAAGTTAGAAACTTGCCTCAAGATTGCCGCCTCGGATCTTCTTCTCGTTGCAACGATTCTAAGCCCAAATCACCAACTCTCTCTCTTTTCTCTTCTTTCTCCCATGCTCTCTCTTCTCTCTAACTCTCTCTTTCTAGGTTAAACACAAATGATCTTAAATGCTCTTGCAAGACTAAAATACCCAAAGCATCCAAAATACATTAATTCCAACATTAAATGCTACCACACGCTAAAAATGACTTGTAAGATCGTAATTAAGTTATAACTAGTCAAAAGTACCCCCGCAATCCAAAAACACACCTGGCACTTATTTTGACTATTTCAACAATTTTCGGACTAACCGTGCCCTCTAAACTGGTATCCGGGATATCGTTCATTATTTCATGTTCCAACGTCATATTAACTCTTTAATAATGACCCGATTGGAATATAAATCATAACCATCGCTTAAAGCACAACGACGCAACAAAGTATAATGTTACACTATTTACATTCGATTAATGGTAAATATGCAAAAACTCAGAAAATGTTATCTCTTTCATCACTTAAAGAAATATTTACTTTAACTTCCTTTATTTATATAATTAACCCACGTGGAAATTAATATAGAAATATTTACTCCTAAATAAGGGGTATTACATACTCCCCCCCTCCCCTCCTTACAAGGGAATTTTGCCCTCAAAATTTAGGCATACCTGGTAAAAAGAGGTGTGGGTACTTCTCTCGAATATCATCATCTCATTCCCAAGTTGATTCCTTGGCATTGTGGTGTCCCCACTAGACTCAGACCAAGGGCACCACTTTCGATCTTAGTCGACGCTCTTCATGTTCTAGAATGACAATCGGTTGTTCTTCATATGAAATATCAGGTTGTAACTCGATATCATCCAACGGAATGTGCCAATGTGCTCCCTCGCATCTTTTATACTTATTTAAGGATAAACATGGAACACGTCATTAATTTGTTGTAGGCGTTACGGCAAAACTAGTTGGTATGCTACGGGGCCTACCGTTGCAATAATGGGAAAATGGCCTATATAGCGTGGCGCAAATTTGCCTTTTTTCTCGAATCGCATTACACCCTTTATCGGGGATACCCTTACTAAAACTTGATCCCCCATTTCCAATTCCACATGCCTCCGATTCGCGTCGGCATAGATCTTCTGGCAATCTTGAGTAATTCGTATGCGGTTTCGAATAAGATCAATCTTCGAAGAGCTATCTTGGATCATTTCATGTACAAGGAGATTATTGTCTCCTACTTCCAACCAACAAGCAGGTGATCGACATGGTCGTCCATACAATGCCTCATACGGCGCCATACCTATCGTGAATTGGTACGAATTATTGTATGCAAATTTGACCAACGGAAGGTATTGTTCCCATCCTTCTTTAAAGTCAAGTACTCACATTCGAAGCATACCCTCCAACATCATTTTGACTCTCTTTTTTTGCCTATCAGTTTATGGATGGTATGATGTACTCAACCATAATTCGGTTCCCATCGCTTCTTCAAAACTTTGCCAAAAATGGGATTTAAAAATCTTATCTCGGTCCGACACTATATTAATAGGCACCCCATGGAGTTTCACAATATCCGCAATAAAGAGTCGGGCGTAACGTGTTGTATTAAAATCCGTCTATATCGATAGGAAGTGTGCCGATTTCGCCAAACGATCTACCCCCAAATAGAATCATGACCGCTTTACGATGTCGATAATACGGTGATAAAATCCATTGAGATACTCTCCTATTTTCACACCGATATTTCTAATGGTTGCAATAATCCAGTCGATCGCTGGTGGTCCACCTGCACCAATTGACAAGTGGCACATTGGGAAACAAATTAAGAAATGTCTCTTTTCATTCCCACCCACCAATATTGACGGCGCATATCTTGGTACATTTTGTCTTCCCCTGGGTGTACTGCAAATCTTGAACCATGGGATTCCGTCATGAAAGCATGTCTCAAGTCTCCCTCGTCCGGGACTACAAGTCTTCCATGGAAACGTAACCCACCCTCATAACTAATAAAGTAGAACTTTGCTCCTTCGGTCAATAACTGATGTACTGGGTCTTGATAATCTTTATCCCCTCCTTGCACTTTCACGACTCGCATCACAATAGCAAGCATAACGGTTAAAACTGGCATGCATGCTCTGGCTACAAAATCATCCTGGCTAGGTTCTTTCCACTTGGATTTCCACACGGACACTAGTTCCCCCATGAGTTTATGACTCAACGCATCATCTACTACATTTTCCTTGCCTGGGTGATAATTAATATTGAATTGATAGTCCTTTACTAACTCCAACCACAGACGTTGCCTTATATTTAAATCTTTCTGCGAGAAAAATATTTTAACGATTTGTGGTCCGCGAAAAGACAAAATTTATCACCCAGGAGGTAATGCCACCATATCTTTAAGGAGAACACTACCGTGGCAAGATCCAAATCATGCGTGGGATAATTCTTCTCATGGGTCTTTAGCTTGGGAGATGCATATGCAATGTCCCTATGATCCTGTTGTAGCACACCCCCCAATCCTTGTAGAGATGCATCCGTGAAGACCAAATAGTCTACAACCGATCTTGGCAACGCAAGTACCAGAGCAGAAGTCAACTTGTCCATCAGCTCATCGAAAGCAAGATGATAAGAATCATCCCAAACAAATCTTACTCCCTTCCAGGTTAAGTCCGTTAAAGGGCCTGTAATTTTTGAAAAACCCCTAATGAAACGGCGATAATAACCCGCCAAACCCAGAAAGCTACGGATCTCAGTTGGCGTCGTGAGCTGACCCCATTTCCTCACCGCGAAAACTTTGCTTGGGTCTACGAAAATACCCTCGTCCGTCACAATATGCCCTAAAAATTACACTTCCTGCAACCAAAAACCACATTTCTCGAACTTGGCATAAATTTGATGATCCCTTAGTGTCTGCAAGACCAATCGCAAGTGTTCGACATGATCAGCTTCAGTTCGCAAATAAACTAGAATGTATTCAATGAACACTATGACAAACTGGTCTAGGAAATCCTGAAACACTTGATTCATAAGATCCATAAATATGGCAGGGGCATTGGTTAGCCCAAAAGGCATGACCAAAAACTCATAAGACCCATACCTGGTCAAGAATGCGATTTTCGACACGTCTTGCTCTCGAATTCTTAGTTGGTGGTACCCAGTCCTCAAATCTATTTTAGAGAAGTACGATGCTCCCCTTAATTGATCAAACAAGTCGTCGATTTGAGGTAATGGGTATTTGTTTCTGATGGTTACCTTATTCAATTCACGGTAATCGATGCACAACTTGAGGGAACCATCTCTCTTCCTCATAAATAACACAGGGGCACCCCATGGCGACGTACTACACCGAATGAACCCTTATCCCAGTGGTTACTGAATTGGATCCCTTAACTCCCTTGTTTCCAAAGGAGCCATATGATATGGAGTTCTCGCAATCAATCGGGTTCTCAGTGCTAAATCAATTACGAACTCAATCTCACGACTTGGGGATAAGCCCAAAATTCCCTAAAAGACATCATTAAATTCTCTAACAACAGGAATTGAGTCTAGGGAAACAACTATTTCTCGTAAAGTCTCCTCCTCAATACAATACAAGTGCGTGATCGAACATCCCTCTGAACGAGGCATAGACACTAAAAAAATTTCTTGCCCTGGAATTGCGAAGACTATACTCCTTCCATAACAATTCACCATGGCTCGATATTTCACTAACCAGTCCATACCCAAAATAACATCGTACCCGACCATATCTAGGATGAGTAAATCTGCCTCAAAGCACAATCTACCAAGGTTTAATCCTACCCCTTTGCAAATAAAAAGTATAAGTGAACCATCACCCATGGAAGACTCCACACTAGTAAAAGTACTTTAGGCATACTTAAACAACCCCATCGAATGAACAAAGTCCCTAGCAATAAAAGAGTGCGTTGCGCCCGTATCAAATAACACTCGACCCACATACCCGTGAATGGAAAACTTACCCTCAATAGCTGGCAGTGCAGGTGGTGCTGGAGGAAACAAAGCATACTGAATGTTATACACACGTCCATACTGAAGTTGTCCCTGTTGTTGAGGGACGACTGCAATAGGTGCTGGAGGTTGTGGGTGTGCCTGCGGATTCTGAGGGCCTCTAGGCAACTGTCCCCTGTTCAACTGTGGATAATTTTTCCTCATGTGACCCTATTCATCGCACTAAAAACAATGTCCCGCAAAATTTTCTAGATGTTGGCCCCGATTGTTGTTCCGAAATTACCCCGCACCTTGGCCTTGATGGCCTCGACCTCCATTACTCCCTCTACCTACTTGGCCATGTTGGCCTAACTGCTATTGCTGTTGAGTACCCTGATCGTGCCTAAAACCACCTCTGCCAAAGTTGTAACCCCTAAAAGCGTTATTTTTTAGACGAGTCCCCTTACTGGGGGTCCCACTCTTTTTTCTTATTCCCAGACTATTACGGTGGTGGTAGTGCTCCACCAACAACATTTCCTCCTTGTTTTCTAGCCTGAACAGAATCTGCAATCTTCTTACTCCCCTTCAAGTGAAGACGGTGATCCTAGCAATGGGGTAAAGCTGCATTCATCACATCGCCAATTATTTGCAAAGCTGGGTTCCCCAACAAGTGTTGCCTTATCCTCCAATTCAAACCCTAGATAAATTTAGGAATCCTCCTTTCTTATGGAATTACTTCATCCGGCACAAATTTTACTAAACAAGTAAATTCCTCTTCATATTCCTCCACTGATCGCTCCCCTTGAACAACAGCCTGAAGCTTCATCCTCATCTCCTTCTAGATTGTCGAAGGAAAATACTTTCGATCAAGCAGAACCCAGAATTCCCAAATAGTCATGATATCCCTTTGTTCCGGAGTTGTCACCAACTCCCACAATTGTATGTCTTCTCCTACAAGTTTAAAAGTGGCAAGAATCTATTTTTGTTCCCCACTACATTCCACCATTCGAAGATGGCGTTGAATATTTTTCTTCCAATGATTTTACCACAATCACATTAGCACCACCTTAAAATTATGGAGGGTGACCTTTCAGGAAGGATTCTCAAACTCTTTCACATACGGAGGGTTCTGTATGGGCTTGATACACCAGTTCAGCCGCTTGTTGGGATTGTGGAAGCTGTTGTGCCATAGAGGTCATTACAGCGTTGACTGCCTGGGCAACAATATTATCTACCTCCATCGCATTCATCGTTCCCTACGGTGGCGGGGGCTCTACATCCTCTGCAACTAGATTTACCCTTGCTAGGCGACCTCGTTTAGGCGGCATCTGAGATAAAAGGTAACAGAATCATGATACAGCTAAAAAAAATTATCCTTGCAAAAAATTTCAAACACGGACAAACAAAAGAGTCCTAGTAATAAGGCTCTACATCAAAGAATGCTACAGTAGAACGTGATAAGTCCGCATAGATCCTAAGAGCTCTAGAAACCGATGCTCTGATACCATCCGTGACACCCCGCTTATTAAAATAATAGTTGGCCAGCCCGTTACTCAAATAAAATAGGAATCATAAATGGTCCATTCTTAGCATCATTGTCGTAATATAATAGTACGAGACAACCACCAAATATTTTAGAAAACGGATGTCATAAAATTTTGCAAGTTTGATAAAAACAATTGAGAAAATCCAATTAGTAACAAAAGGTGGATATAAATAAAGGAATATAATAGTTTAACTACTCTACAAAACATAACCGAATAAGCTGTCGGTTAACAGACTAATACAAACGGTTACACCAAGTATTACAGTATATATAAATAATAACTTGGGCAACACGCACGAATATACAGACAGATCATAACTAGATTATCCAAAATATTGATGCATATAATACAAAAACCCGACAACATCTACAAAATGATCTACCTCCTTGATACTAGGAAGGAAAGATCATATCGGGCGCCCTTACGGCGGAGCACCTGATCATAAATAAGAACCACACAAGAAAGAGAAACATAAACGGGTCAGGGCCCGGTTTGATATGATATACGTGTGAATAAAATGCATAACAGTTATGAATACTAACATCATAAATAGGTTAAGTTCACTCTTCAATATAATAATCATCCTCACCTCTCATCTAAATGCACATCCTAGCGCCATACTAGATCTTTATAAGTTAAACTACCCATCTAATTAATGGAAATGTCTTAATTCCATTTAACATGCTTAAATTTCAAATTCATAAAATATTTCTTCACAATTCCATTGATCATCGGGGCCACATACCATAAAGTTGATTTATAGATTCATTAACTCCTATGAAATGCCATATTTGTGAGAATAATTACCATCATAATATAACGGTTCTAAGACAATCCTTTCAGGAGTCACCCCACTAGATGCGCCCCTAAGTTATATCATCTTCCAGGGCCTATAATCAAGACCACCTGGGCATCCTAAATCGTGATGCATGGAAAACAGCCATATACCTTCGACAGTGAGTCATAACCATACCCGAAATTACCTCACTTCGAATAAAACAATCATACAATATCACCACTGGTCCTATGGCCCGAGGACTATATTCTCCCTGCATTCACTAGCCAGGGGATTTACCTAATTCGCATAACTTCCCTTATGATAGAATTTAGATGGGTATGTATATTCATGCTACAATCACAAGATATGCCAATTTAAAATGTACGTTTCTTATTTACGAAACCATATGTGAATGACGATATGAGATACAAGTATAATTACCCTCATACTAGCCCCCAAAAGTCCACAATAGCACTCTCCAGCTCTACCCTAGTCCTAGACTTGTTTACTACATGAAATGAAACATTAAGTTCTATTAAATAGTCCCCGAAATAAGCCCGAATACCCCTTTACTATCCTAGGGTAGTAATCCCCCTTATATAAGACCCTAATACTCTTTATTACTACATATAATAAGGTTCCTAAGCCTCAAGTCTAAAAGAAAAGGACTAGAAACCAAGTTAGAAAAATTCCCTAAAATAGCAGGATTTTGAATCGATTCGCCCCTAAAAGCGAATCGATTCGCTCAAAAAGCGAATCGATTTTGTCTGTGTTCGAATCGATTCGGCCTTAATCCGAATCGATTCGGTTCCTCAGACCTGTAGCCACCATTTTTAGTGAATCAATTCGCTGTGGAGGGCGAATCGATTCGCCCTGGTTGAGGAGCCCAGTTCTGTCTACGAGTTAATATAAACTCTAAATTCCCAAAACTTATTTTCTTACTTCTAACCCAACATCATCAATTAATAACTTCCCCAAATCACTCCTACATAACAACCCAGTAGTATATCCAACTCTAATCATGTCTAAATCAAATGTTTAAGGGTTTAAACACCAAAATCTATCAAAATCCATAAATGGTTCAATCTCAAGAACACAACTATATAAACAAATTACTCACACTCAGTCATACATATACGCAAGTTAGAAATTTGCCTCAAGATTGTAGCCTCGGATCTTCTTCTCGTTGCAACGATTCCAAGCCCAAAACACCAACTCTCTCTCTTTTCTCTTCTTTCTCCCAAGCTCTCTCTTCTCTCAAACTCTCTCTTTCTAGGTTAAACACAAATGAGCTTAAATGCTATTGCAAGACTAAAATACCCAAAGCATCCAAAATACATTAAAAATCCAACATAAAATGCTACCACACACTAAAAATGACTCATAACATCATAATTAAGTTATAACTAGTGAAAAGTACCCCCGGAACCCAAAAACACACGTGGCACTTATTTTGACTGTTTTAACCATTTTCGAACTAATCGTGCCCTCTAAACTGATATCCGGGATATCGTTCATTATTTCATGTTCCAACGTCATATTAACTCTTTAATACTAACCTGATTGGAATATAAATCATAATCATCTCTTAAAGCACAACGACGCAACAAAATATAATGTTACACTATTTACATTCGATTAATGGTAAATATGCAAAAACTCAGAAAATATTATCTCTTTCATCACTTAAAAAAATAATTACTTTAACTTCCTTTATTTTATATAATTAACCCACTTGGAAATTAATATAAAAATAATTACTCATAAATAAGGGGTATTACATATAAGTGTGGCTAATCCCTGTGACACCCCGACTAATAAAATGTCGGGCGATCAATCCTGTACCAAATTAAAACAGGAGTCTCATGTGGTTCATTCTTAGCAGCACTGTCGAAAACCAATTTAATTACAAATAACCTATTATGCTGGCGTCAAAATTTTTACTTAACTAATCTTTTTAATCAAACCATTCAAATGAAACATTCACATAGTTTGTATATATATAACTGAAATGAAATAAAATAACCGAACACTCGGCTCAACATAGTACAACCAAATCGAATACCGCGCTAAAGGACGGTTAAAGAATAAATTGGTACAATTGGGCTTTCAGCCCGAATGTTACTACAATGCTTCCTATATAGATCACAACAATAGAAGCGTTCAAAAATAAACCCGCATGCATCCGCAGCTGCTACAGCAACGTCTGACTCGAAAGGATCATCATCCACGAGTCCTTGTGTCTGGACACCTATATATAAATAATATATAGCAAGAGAGGAAAAATAGCAAAAACGGGTCAGAGCCCGAGTTTTGAAAATATTTTACAAGTGCATAAATGCTATATTTTTAAAATATGATTTATCTCATATTTAAATTGGTATCACACTCCCATGAGATACCCCTCACCCATCTTCTAATAGTGCACACATATCGCGTACCTTTTAAACAACCTAGTCAAGCTACCCTGCCTAACTAATCCATTACACCCAATCTCTGAAAATCCTAATTAACCTGAGTACTAAGGGATAAACTTTTCCCCATTCCAAACACTGCGCTACGTTCATGCATGGGGTGTCTCACGAAGCTAAATCCAAACAAGGAACCCCCCCCCCCCCCGATACACTACTACTTGGCAATGTTGATCGTCGAGATCCATTAGGCCCTCAGCACACAACGTATATATATAACTCATATATCTATATATATATATATATATATATATATATATATATATATATATATATATATTGTTCTCAACAGAACCTATGATTCATATTCATATAAATCCGGATATAAACCTACCGGAAGGGGAAATACACCTTATCAGTCTTTTCACCTTATATACATATGTTTACTTTATATGATATCTCATCTTGATATACAAGTAATATACTATACACAACAAGTGTAGTTATACCTATCATAAACATAAGTATAATAACCATCCCTTCGAGCTATAACTTGAGGATGCAGTCTCGTAGTGCCTATCCGAATTCGGATTTACTCACTATACCACCGTACCAAGCCAGACTCACTCATGGACATGGTAAAAATTATACAACGGTGGAGGCGGTCATATTCCCCCTGCAAGTGGAGTACACACATCCCACTCGAACGCGGGACGAGATAACCTAGGGATATACTCTCCCTGGTCCTCAAGCCAGGGGATTCACCCACATCGTGCAACCTCCTCGGATCGCACTAGAGAAATATATAATCCAGTTGTTCCAACCCTACTCCAAAGGAAAGCCCGTAGAACCAGCCTCTAAGATACAAATATACCAATCACACACAGATATATATGTATTTACGAATCATATTATATATACTGTAACCACGTCGTATATATATAACCTATATCACTTCTTAAATATATATATATGGCTATAATTGCCAATCTCATATAGCTATAGCCAATACTCCGACTGTTCCCATTCGTACAAGTATCTAAGTATTCGCACACTTACAATACTAACCCCATAAGTATTATCTTACTTAAACAAAACTCATACCTTAATCACTTTATATAAATATACCAGAATATACAGATTCGTACTAACTAGGTAAGTATACTATGGACTTATCTTAGTCCCATAGGTATCGCATCACCTATAATAACTGTGGTGCCAATTACTATGCAACACAAATAGATAATAGAAAGGAAATTACCAAATAAGAACTAGGAATGTAAAATGACAATCACACAACAAAGGATGTACGTGGTTCAGCAAAGGAGTGCCTACGTCCACGGTGGTGCAGTCGATGTTATTTCTATATACTTCGGAGAGTGATTACAGAGAATACAACTTGTACTTTTGCCCCGGACCTAGGGTTCAATATATACATGTATGTTCAGGTAAGTGGGGGTGTTAGATTCCCCCACGTTTTCCATCTCTCCCTATAACCTCCTTTAATGGGAACGTGGGAAGAGATCGGATAATTAAATGAGAAATGGGGGGCCTGGACTTTGGGTCGCCAGAAACGGGCTACTCGTCTAGGCCCATGGTTTTAATCATGGGTACCCACAATTGCCCCTAAGTTTGTTGGGCTATGCTCTTGGGCTCAATAAATTTAAATGATTAGCCATAATGGCTTTTTTGCAATTCTTCGAAAGCTGTGAAGTTGATTTTGGCAGCACCCGCTTCGTTCCTTGTGCACTATGATTAGCAAAATTTAAAGGTTTGTTGGAATAGCCACTTTTCTACCGTCGCTTCAGTCTTTCTAGCATTCTTCAATTCTCTGTGAGCTCTAGCACTTCGTACCTTCTTCTCTCAATCTCCATTCCCATCGCTTCCTAGTTGTTTGGGCTCGTGATTCTTCATCGCTTGAATCGATCTTCTATTTTGTAAGTTTCATGTGCCTTTTCTTTGTACTTTCTCTTTGAGTTTGTAGCTTTTCTAGGGTTTTCCAATGGCGAAGATTGGAAATAGGTCGATCTCTAAATTTAGGAAGTTTTATAACGTCCCTGATTGGGTAGATATTGAGTGTCGCGCTTCCCCTCCTAGAAATGGTAGAGAGATAGATGACGCCCACTAGATCCATGTTTTGTTGCTTTCCTAGGGGGGACTCACCTTTCCTCCCAATGATTGGTTCTTGCATTTCTTTGGTTATTTCAATATTGTTCCTGCTACTTCTCAATTGGGCAGGACCCTTGGTCCCAATGCGAGTCCTGAAGTTTGCCAGGCCTTCGTTAAGCTTTAGAAATCCCTTAGATCTAGGAATCAGAAGTATAAGGAGCAATTTGAACTTGTGGACAAGCTAAAGGACAGGATCCAGGAGATGGAAGAGGTTGGTGCTTCATTGCAAGAAGAAGTGAATGCGTTAAGAGCAAATCTTCTCGATGCATCTGAGATCAACCAGGTTGGTGAGATGCTCCAGCAAGAGAATGAGGTTCTAAGGAGAGAAGTCTCACGACTTAGGGAGCATGCGCCGAGCACTGCTTCAGCAGTATTACAAGGTTCCTCATTATTGCGAACTAGAGCTGGTCAGAGTGTTACTCCTCCTGTACCGCGGGGTCCCACTCGCCCATTCGTTCCGCGAGCTGGTAGGAGCACCAGGAGCCAAAACAGGGAAGCAAAAGAACTTAGAGATAGGGAAATGGAAGAGCTCCGTGGTGATGTCCAGCAAGCATATGTGATTGCTACTGGGTTTCAAAGGGATGTCACTCGGTTACGTCACTTGTTCAAGAAAGGTTCTCGACAAGAGTGGGCTGACGGCTATGACCAGGGTTGGTCAGATGCTCCAACAAGGTTGTCAGAGTTTGAGGAGCTTTCTTTTATCAGGGGGTGGCTAAGTTCTTTGAAGGAGCTGTAAGTCCCGAGGAACTCGATGCTCTGGTATCGCCATGAGATGTCTCCCTCTACCTTGATGCCTAACCCCTTCCGGAGGGATGATCGATGGATCCCCATCGATGCCATCCCTCGACAATTATTGGAGTCGGATGCGAATGAGGTTGTGGAAGAGTTAGCTCCTGCTCCTGATGACGGACGAAGAGATCTAGTGGCTGATTATCTCACTCAGAGGCCTCCCCCCATTGAGATTTTGCCAGTTGTTATTTTTTGTATTTTTGATAATGTAAATGCTTTGGGCGAGCTCTCCGACTAAGCATGTATCACCATTGTTGTAAATATAATGAATTAATGAAAAGTTTGTGTTTTGGGAAATTTTTCCGACTAAACGTGTGCATCATATTCTTCATATTCTTGCTGCTTTATAATCTTCTAAGTTTGTTTTGTCATGCAAGTGTCCTCCCAGTCCATTATAATACCGAGATGCCATTGTGCACCACTTTACCTTTTAGGTTGTGTCATCACACTCCCTTAGGCCTAAGTGAGGCAATTGGCGAGGACACACCTGGTGTTGGATGCTTTATTCGATCAGGATTTTACTTAACCGAAGTAGGTTTGGTGACCAGTATAAAATTAGGTCATATTGCCTAAGGATCCCCTGTAGGGCTTCATATATTGCCAGGAATAATGCTAATAGGTCCTTCGTGTTTCATAACGATGACCTGAGGAGGGATATTGCCCTGCAATAGTGTAGTGATCAATGTGCCTGTTATTTGGAAAAGATGTGCGATAAATGCAGCTGTTACTCATCAGAATGTAACCAATTAAACAACTTTCATTAATGATAAGGGAAATGATCTTCTAGTTTCATAACAAAAGAATAAAAGAAAGATCTAAAAATAGAATCTCTTGAGATTGGCTGCGTTACATGCTCGTGGTATTTCTCTGTCTTCCATCATTTTCGAGTGATAGGCGCCCTACAGATCGTCCTGGTTATCTTGAAGGGTCCTTCTTAGTTTGGGCCTAGCTTGCCGTCTGATGGTTTCACTGCGTTGCCCAGGACTTTCCTAAGAACGTAGTCCCCAACTCAGAATGTCCTTGGGTTAACCCTTTTGTTGTAATGCCTCGCGAGCTATTGCTGGTAGCTCACTAGTTTCACTAGGGCTAGCTACTGGTGCTCGTCGACTAGGTCGAGCTCAGCGAGCAATACTACATCATTATGGCCCTGGTCGACAAGGTTGGACCTTATTGTTGGTAAACCTGCTTCTAGTGGGATGACTGCTTCCATACCATATGTCAGTGAAAATGGTGTTTCTCCTGTCGCTCGCCGAGGAGTGGTTCGGTATGCCCATAGGATATGGGGTAGTTCATTTACCCATGCGCCTTTGGCTAGCTCCAATCGCTTCTTTAATCCATCAATCACAGTTTTGTTGGAAGCCTCAGCCTGGCCATTACTCTGAGGGTAGGCCACCGAACTGAAGTGGTGTCTGATACCGTGCTCATTACAAAAATTTTAAAAGGAGTTTCTTTTGAACTGTGTTCCATTATCGGTAATGATGGTCCTGAGGATGCCAAAACGAGTGATTATATTCCTCCATATGAACCTTATCATATCAGCGTCTCGAATGTTCACCAGGGGTTCCGCCTCGATCCATTTGGTGAAGTAGTCAGTTGCAACCAACAGATATTTACGATTGTCGGTGGCGGTAGGTAGTGGTACCATGATGTCTATTCCCCATTGGGTTAATGGCCATGGGCTAGTCAGTGATTTTAGATCACTAACGGGTTGGTGGACCATAGGAGCGTGAAGTTGGCATTTCAGGCATTTGCGGACATACACCGCAGAGTCCCTTTGCATATATGGCCACCAATAGCCTTCCTTCATTGCTCAAAAAGCTAGAGACCTTCCTCCAATATGGCCTCCACAGACTACTTCGTGAAGCTTGTGAAGCTCGTGAAGCACTTGCTCGACATCCCCTGGGTGATCGCATTGGAGGTAGGGACCGGAGAAGGATCTCTTATACAAGCTGCCTTCTGGGGATAAATGAAAGTGAGTAGCTTTGACTCTTATCTGGTGGGAAGTTTTCTTATCATCCGGGAGCGTGCCATCCATTAATTAGTCCCTTAAGGGGTCTATCCAGCTGGGGGCTGATCCCACCTGGAGTACCTATTCCATGTTTGGTGGCTTGCTGTCGCGGCTGATGCTCGGACGAGTGAGGAAATCGATGGGGATGGTTCTTCTTAAGTCGGAGTCGACTGCCGAGATTAGGGCTGCTAGGGCGTCAACATGGTTGTTTTGCCCCCTAGGAAACTGCTGGACTTGGACCTCTTCGAAGCTTGCCATTAGTTTTTTAACTAAGGTGAGGTAAGTTGCCATCCTTTCATCTTTTGCATTGTAGTCTCCATTTATCTGATTGGAGACTAACTGGGAATCGCCGAATACCTGTAAATGTCTTGCTCCCAAACTGTACGCCTTTTGGAGACCGGCTATCAAGGCTTCGTATTCTGCTTCGTTGTCGGAGGCTGCAAATCCAAGCCTGATTCCTTGTTCAAGGATTGTATTCTCTGGGGTAACGAGGACAATACCTACTCCTTCCCCCTTGGAATTGGAGGCTCTATTAACAAAAAGTCTCCAGGTTTCCACTACTGCTTGATTCTCCTTTCGAGTTGATGGTTGAGGTTGTTTGGAGGGTTCCTCGCCTGTGAATTCAGCTATGAAATCAGTAAGGATCTGCCCCTTGATTGCGGTCCTTAGTTGAAATTTGATGTCAAATCGTCCGAGCTCGACTGACCATTTGGACAGTCTGTCGGACAAATCCGCTTTCCTTAGGACTGCCTTAAGGGGGTGTGATGTGAGGACAATGATAGTGTGGGACTCGAAATAGTGCTTAAGCTTCCTCGAGGCTACCACTAGTGCAAAGGCGGGCTTCTCCAATGTAAGGTAATTTTGTCGGCGTCCAGTAAGGTCTTTCTTGCGTAATAAATGGGGTGTTGAATTCCTGCAACTTCGCATATTAATGCAGAGCTGACAGTGTGGTTGGAAATGGAGAGGTACAGGTACAAAGAATCTGTTTGTTATGGTATGATGAGCAGTGGTGGAGAGCTTAAGTAAGACTTGAGCTCGACCAATGCTCGCGAGCAATCTGGGCTCCACTCTATCGTTTTTCTCCCCTTTAGAAGCTGGAAAAAAGGCTTGCACTTCTCGGAGGATTTGGAGATGAAGCGATTTAAGGCAGCGAGCATACCAGTGAGCTTCTATACGTCCCGGATTGTGCGAGGGGGTTTCACCCTGTTGATTGCATCGATCTGGTCTGGGTTAGCCTCTATGCCTCTCTTACTGACCAAGTACCCAAGAAATTTTCCTGACTAGACACCGAAGGAACACTTGCTCGCGTTAAGTTTCATTCAGTATTTGCTGAGGATTTCGAAGGTGTTTGATAGGTCCGAGAGGTAATTTTCCTTCTTCTTACTTTTAACAAGCATGTCATCGATGTAGACCTCCATGGTGTCTCCCATCTGACCCTTGAACATTTTGGTAACCAGCCGCTGATAGGTTGCCCCTGCATTCTTGAGCCCGAAGGGTATGACCTTGTAGCAGAATAACCCAACTATCATGATGAACTCTATTTTGTCCTGGTCTGGGGCATATAAGGGGATCTGGTGATACCCTGAGTATGCGTCCAGGAAACTCATTCGCTCGTGAGCTGCAGTGGCATCTACTAGTTGGTCTATTTTTGGGAGGGGGAAACTATCTTTAGGGCAAGATTTGTTGAGGTCAGTGAAGTCGATGAAAACTCCCCACTTCCCATTGCTCTTCGGAACTACTACTGGGTTGGATAACTATTTGGGGAATTATACCTCCCATATGGATCCTATATCTAGCAGTTTTTCCACTTCTTTTTTAACCTCTTTAGCCTTCTCGGGTGCAGTTCGTCGTGCCTTCTGCGTGATTGGCTTAAATGTGGGGTCGACGTGCAGCTGATGACAGACCATACTAGGATCGATTCCAGGCAGCTCGTATGGTTCCCATGTGAAAACATCTACGTTGTGCCTCAGTAAGGTTGTCAATTCCTTCAATTCTTGGTCGGTGAGAGATGCTCCAATCAAGAAGACTCTGTTACTGTCGCCTTCCCTGGTCGTAACTTCTACCAAGTCCTCGACGACACGCTCGGAGGGGAGGAGCCTGGTCTCTTCTACTCCAGGTCTTTCGTACTTTAATTGCTATTTAGAAGGTGTCAGGCCTTCTTCAACTTTTTCGCTGGGTTGATCGGCCCTCTTCTCTGGCTTTGGTCGGATGGCTGCTATGAAGCACCTTCTTGCAATCTCTTGGTCGCCGTGAATCTCCATTACTCCTCGCTCGGTTACATACTTGAGTTTTTTATGGTAGGTCGAGGAGACTGCCTTCATTGCGTGAAGCCATCCCCTGCCGAAGATGGCCTGGTATGGCGAGTCGATGTCAACTACCAAAAACTCGATCATCTTGGAGATGTTTCCAGCGCGCGCCGGTAGTACAATCTTCCCCATGGGCATAGTTATTTTTCCAGCAAAGCTAACTAAAGGGACAGTATCTTCCTTTAGTTCAGCAACGCTTAATTTCAATTTTCTAAATAGGTCGAGGTACATCACCTCGAATGAGCTTCCTTGGTCAACGAGCAACTTGTCAACGTCAAAGTTAGCTATCCTGAGGGTTATAATCAGAGCATCATGATGTGGGGTTCTTACCCCTACCAGATCTTCATCTGTGAAAACAATATGCTTGTTATAGTTAACGTCATCTGCTCGTCGACGCTTTCCTGACTGCGACTTTGTTGGATCGATCTGAAAATCCTGCATTACTGTTGTAAGCTTCTTCATCTCCATTTGAGCTGAATTTCCTTGGATCTTCTTGGCATCAAATTCCCCATGAATTACCGCGAACTCATGTCTGGCATCATCTTCGAGCACGTTGCCAGGTCTTGCTTCTCTATTGGCAGCTACCTTCTCTGCCTTTTTCTCCACAAACTAGTTCAAATGCCCGGACTGGGCCAGTTCCTCAAGGTGAGATTTTAAAGCTTTGCAATGCTTAGTCTTGTGTCCTCCCTCTTTGTGAAAAGCGCATCTCAGCGCATTGTTCCTCTTTGAGGGATCTCCTCCCATTTTTCTGGGCCATTTCATGAATGGCTCGTCTTTGATTTTTGCGAGAATCTTGTAAATTGGCTCTCTGAAAACGGTGTTAACCGCCTGAAATTCTTTTGCCACATCATTATCGCCTCTATTTTTGGAGCCATTCTTGCCCCCGTTCTTTCCTCCTTTCTTTTGATTCTCAGTTTTGTCACTGCCCTTGGTAGTGAGTTTAGCTCGACCGTTTTCTACTGTACCCAGGAGGGTGACATCCTCCACTTTAGCAACTTTTCGATGCGAGCCATTAGGTCGTCAATAGTCATAGCCTCCTTCTTTGTTATGGACTGGTAAAGAAGGGAAGAGCTGGGTAGCCCAATTTTGAAAGAGGCCACTGCCACTTGCTCCGAGCAATCTTCGACCTCGTTGAATAACTCCTAGTACCTCTTCGCGTAGTCTCGGAGTGTCTCTTGAGGCATTTTCTTCATTATCAGTAAAGCATCCATCCTTTTGGTATAGGAGCTACTAGTGATGAACCGGGCCGTAAAGAGCTCGACAAGGGATTTGAAACTTCTGATGGATCGGTGGGGGAGTCTTTCGAACTATTTTTGCGCCACACCATGCAGGCTCGAGGGGAAAATACAGCACATCAGTGCATCCCAGTGATATGATATGAAAGTAAAGCATTTTTATGATAATAAAACTTGCTTTAAATTATGTATTTTTCCTGGATAGAAGAAAGGAAATAAAATTTGGTAAAGAAAGTTTTGAAATGAGATTAATTGGCAAACATTTGATAAAATGAATTTACCATATATGGATATTCCTAAAGAAAGAATTAGGACTTGTACCATTAGATTATGGATTGGGTTTATGTTTACATTTCTTGAGTAGCTGTAATTGTGACCTCCCACACTTATGCACACACATATATTTATTTATTAATTCGTGCTTAGGGTCTAATGGATCTTGACGATCAACCTTGCCTAAGTATTAGTGTGTCGGGGGGGTTCCTTGTTTGGATTTCGCTTTGCGAGACACCCCACGCACGAATAGGGCATAGTGTTGAGAATGGGGAAAAGTTAGCCCTTAGTACTTAGGGTTAACTAGAACATCTCACGATATTGTGTTAGGTTGCTGCTAGATTGAGAGGTGAGGAATATTATTGTTATTTGCTAGAGATTTACGCACTTACCTGCCATGCATTTTAGTCACATGGTAATCATATCAAACCCGGCCCTGACCGGTTTCTATATTTCCTTGTTTCTGCATATTCTTGCCGTTACAGGTGCTCTTCCTCATGGACACCCGTGTTTACATTTCCATTTACAGTTGTCATGGAGCTACGGCATGTTGCGGATGTTGTAGGATACTTGTAATAGACGCTCCCCTCTATTGTACTCTAGTTATGTTCAGTACTTTTATTCGGGCGTGTTTGCCCAAGGTATTGCACTCATTTATTATATTGTAAATATTGATTGTAATACTTAATGTATTATTTGTATTGGTCTGTGCACCGACAGCTTATTCGGTGATTATTTTTTGTATTGTCATACTTTATTCATCGATTTTTGATACCCACCGTTTTCACAAATGGGATTGTCTAAGTATTTCTCTTTCACTTTTAAAAATTGTTGTATATGACAATCCGTTTTCTAAAATGATTGGTGGTTATCTCATACTATTATTTTGATCGACAGTGATGCTAAGAATGGACCATCTATGATTCCTGTAATTATTGGAGTATTGGGCTGGCCACCTATTATTTTAGTAGGCGGGTTGTCACAATAGTATATGCACAAACACAATCATATATATGTATACTACCATTCCCATTTCCAAATTAGGTACGCCCACGACCCATACTTATGATACTCGTTCTTAGTACACATTACTAGATTACCCTGTATAATGGCTTGTCTCTTTTATTCTTAATTATAGGTTATTCCATACTTACCTCATTTCACTCGAAATATTATATTCCCCAATGTATAAATTCAGTAGGTACTCTCTTATTTTCTAACGTAACTTTCTTACGCGTCTTACTCCTTTAATTACACGTTTCCATAATTTCCTATGTATAAATTACTCCCCGTTAACCTTAAATTTTCCATACTTTAAATGCTCCCTTTTTACTAAGTCCTACTGGTACACTTTATGTCCCAAAATGTTCTAGTAATAAGGTTCAAAGGTTACTACTCATTTTAATCGAAATAACTATTTAAAGGACGAATATGAGTTTTCCAGGAGGGGTCGATCGATCGATGGAAGGGGGTTGATCGATTGATCATCGACCGATCGATGCTCTTTGGTCGATCGATCGATGCTCTTTGGTCGATCAATCGATCAAGTAGTTATAATGAAACTGCAGAAAATTCTAGTACGGAAATCCTTCTCCAAACTCCCAAAAAATGATACTACACAGATTATACACCCAAATAAATAATTTCCTATGTAAAACATGTGAGTTTTCATCAAGTATAACAATTGACAACGAAAAAATCTATATAAACCTCAAGAACCCTAATCTTTTCTTTAACTTAGTTCTTCCCATTCTTTTTCCAGATTTTCTACTCCTAACTCAGTGAAAATTCGTGGTTTAACCTCTACATGTGAAATAGATTTCCAGAACATGATTATTACCTCTATAACATGTGAATTCTAGTCTCCAATATATGCTTTCTTTCATGAAATTGGTTCTAATCAACCATAGACTAATATAATTGAAGCATTAACTAAAATAAATCAAGATAGATACTTGCCTGAAAATCTTTGTTTCTGATTTGTGGAAGAAATTGGTGTGGTTGTGTTCCTCATCGTGCGATCTAAATATGGAGGTGACGGCGGTGCGAATGACGGAGTTTTGGGCCTAGAACTCCTTGGAAAGCTTCTACACTTCTTCTCCAATGGTCGTTATTTGTTTTTGATTATGTTATCCCTAGAAGGAAACCCCTAACATTTGATATATCCTTAGAAAATTCGTGGGTTTCCATGCCCAAAAATACAAAATGTCAAAAACGCCCTACCGGGATGCTAATTAGGCCTAAAAACACCCCGAGATCCAAACTAAACCTCCGGGTACATTATTTTGACTATCTCAGCCCTTCCGGACACATTGACGCACTCAAAATGACCATAAGGGTGACTCATAATTAATTCACTTTTAATAATGCAAATTTAATTCCGCCACGACACAGGCGCGTCCTGATAAAATTTCCAAAATTATCAATTTAGATTTTCATGATAATTTTAATAAATTTAATTACACATCTTAATTCACCCATCAAGTAATTTACAACAAGATTTCAATAATTACTAACTCTCATCACGCTAGTAAACATTTAAATAATTTCCGGATTAATATTAAATTAATATCTCAAATTAAATTTAATAAATTCCCAAATTTAAAAGTCATAAAAATACGGGGTATTACATACTTCCCCCTAATAACGGAACTTCGTCCCAAAATTTGAAAATTAAGGTGTACCTGTGTGACAACCCGCTTACTAAAATAATAGGTGGCCATCCCAATACTCTAATAATCACAGGAATCATAGATGGTCCATTCTCAGCATCACTGTCGATTAAAATAATAGTATGAGATAACCACCAATCATTTTAGAAAACGGACTGTCAAATTTAGAAAATTTAGTAAGTAAAAGAAAAACACTTAGGCAATCCCATTTGTAAAAATGGTGGGTATCAAAATCGATGAATGAAGAATGACAATATAATAAATATAACCGAATAAGTTGTCGGTGAACAGACCAATACAAATACTACATCGATTATTACAATTCAATATTTACAATATAATGAATGAGTGCAATACCTTGGGCAAACACGCCCGAATAAATATACTGATCTTAACTAACGTACAATGGAAAGAAGCGTCTAATACCAATAACCTACAACATCCGCAATATGTTGTATCTCCATGACAACTGGAATGGAAATGTAAATTCGGGTGTCCATGCAGTAGAGCACCTGTACGGCAAGAAGTATATGCAGAAACAAAGAAATATAGATACGGGTCAGGGCCCGGTTTGATATGATTACCATGTGACTAAAAATGCATGACAGTTAAGTGCGTAATTCTCTCGCAGATAACAGTAATATTTTTCACCTCTCAATCTAGCAGCAACCTAGCGCAAAATCGTGAGATGTTCTAGTTAACCCTAAGTACTAAGGGCTAACTTCTCCCCAGTCTTAACACTATGCCATATTCGTGCGTGGGGTGTCTCGCAAAGCGAAATCCAAACAAGGAACCCCCCCGATACACTACTACTTAGGCCAGGTTGATCGTCGAGGTCCATTAGATCCTTAACACGAAATAATCAATAAATGTATGTGTGTGTGCATAAGTGTGGGAGGTCACATCTACAACTACTCAAGGAATATAAAAATAAACCCATCCATCATATAATGGCACAATTCCTAATTTCTTTCTTTAGGAATATACATAAATGGTACAACATTTTATCAAATGTTTACCAAGTCAATATTATTTACCAAATTTTATCTCCTTTCTTCCATCCAGGAAGAATACATAATTTAAAGCAAGTTTTATTATCATAAAAAGTTCTTTATCCTTTTTCATAAAACCCCACTTCCCTTCTTCCATCCAGGAAGTATAATCAGAAGTCATTTTTATTAGCATAAAAATACTTTTGTATACCATATGTTTCCATTTCCCTTCTTCCATCCGGGAAATATTATCCGAAGCCAAACCATATCCCATTTACCTTCTTCCATTCGGGAAATGTAATTAAAGTCAATCCATTATCATGAATTGCTTTAATAAATCTAAGACCGTCCCTTCGGGTTTCTCCACTGGACGCGCCCCTAAATGGCTATCATCTTCCAGGGCCTATCTATACAAGACAACCTGGGAACCTACCAACGTCGGGAAGCAGCCATATTTCCTGCGGGAAAGCCAAGACCACACCCGGAATACCCTAACCAGCGCAGTAATATAAATGCCCATATGGCCTAGGGACTATATCCACCCTGCTCAATAGCCAGGGGGCTTCACCACAACGCGCGCAACTTCCTTTATGATAGCGATTTAGGGAGGTGTGTAATCCATAATTTATCATTTATGAAAAATTTTACTTTTCCTTTTGAAAACTTCCTATTTTACTTTTCCAAAAATCATTCATTTAGCCATTAAGCACCAAGTTTTAGAATGTGCATCTCATTCTTATTAAGTCCTATTTTATTAATGACCTTAGACCCAAAGTGCCACTAACCTCAAAATAGCCTCCAAGAGTTCATATTATTTCATAAACCCTCAAAGTGAGTCTCCATAATGGAGTGTTTCCCAAAAGCTCAACATTAATATTTTAACTTCCAATTTATCTTTAGGTTAACCACCTATATCAATCGGACATTAACCTATACAAACTAGCCCTCGGGTAAACGCAAATATCCACTCTTAGCCTAGGACATTAGTCTACCCAATACAACCCTCTAGGACTCCCCATTACTTCCCAGAGGAAGGTTCCTAAACCTCGAACCTAAAAGAAAAGGGCTAAAACAAAACTAGAAAAATCTCACCTTTTAAGAAGGGGTCGATCGATCGACCCCTGGCCGTCGATAGATTGAAGGCTTCGATCGATCGATCCCCCAGGCTCGATCGATCAATCCTGGCGGACAGCTTCTTCTCCAAGAAGTTGTTTGGGCCATTAACGAGCCATTCAAGCTTATACCCTATATTTTACCCAACCACAACAACAAATATTACTACAAAACCATTTCTACACATCAAACAATTAATTATTTCTCCTCAAATCAAATTAAAACATAAGATTAAGGGCTAAACACCAAAATCAACCAAAAAACCCATTTATGGTTTCAACCTCCCAAAACTTATCTACACATGAAGATTTATCACATTAAATCAATATCTAGCAAGTAAGAAACTTGCCTCGAGGTTCGTAGTCTCGGATCACCTCCGGTAGCGACGGAATCCGGCCCAAATCTTCCATTTTCTCTCTTTCTCTCCCTTTCTCCCAACTCTCTCTTCTCTCTCTCTCTCCTTTGGTTTCTCACACAAAAATGAAGAAAAGAAAGGGGGTGGGGGATTTATACGGGTCTCAAAATGTAAATCCCCACTTTTAATTGCTAATACACCACTAAAATGACTCGTAACCACTAATTCGATTCATAACCCCTTAAAAATGCCCGAATCTCAAAAATTACAACTGGGCACTTATTTCGACTATCTCGACTATTCTAAAAACAACCGCACCCCCCATTTTGGCATTTAGGAAAGTGTGGACTATTTTTGTGTTCCAACTTTCATTTTAATTCATTAATTTTTTACCCCATTTTATATATAGGTCATAACCATCGTGTTACATATAACGACGCAATATCACAATATAATGCTATTTACCTTCTCATAACGGTAAATAGGCAAAACATAGTAAATATTATTCCTAAGTCTCACGGGAAATAATATTTACTGCAACATCCCCTATTTTATAAAATTAGCCCATGAGGCAAAATAGTATAAAATAGTCGCTCAAAAAACCTGGGTTGTTACATACTCCCCCCCCCCCCCCCCCTAAAGGGGAATTTTGCCCTCAAAATTCAGGCGTAACCCATAACCATATAAAGGGTATACTATACCAAAAACCGTGCTATCATACTAGCAAACCCCTCTGCAGTGCAGCGTCCCCATAGGACACAGACTAAGGTCATCACTATCGATCTCAGTCCACATCATCATGCTATAACGTAGCGCCAAATCATTCCACATGAACTATCGATCCTACCCTTCTACTACGGGAGGATATACCTACAAAATCTCGGCACAAATTGCTTTACTTTCCGAAACACGTTACACCCTTACTAGGGGATAACTACTCCATCTTACAATCGCTAACCCCAACACTACTAACTCCTATTCGCATTGGTGTAGCCCTTAAAAGTCGACTGCTCAATGAGCCCAATCGTGAAAAAGATATTCTCGGACTACTCCAAGCTTGAGAAATATACTATTCGCTGTTTCCATTCCAACGAACAGAGAAGGCACACTGCTAACTATACTAGGCTACACACAACATCATACTCGTAGGAAACGATCCAAAATGTTGTATGGAAATTAGACACATAAAAGCTACTACTCCGATCTTTCCTTTAAATCACATCCACCCATCCACTTACGGGTGGTAGGATATACCCCATATCCACACGGTTCCCATTTCTTCTTGGAAACTTTACCAGTACCTTGACACGAATGTCTCTCTCAGTTCACCACTGTTGCTAGGAATCGCAAACAGTTCTATAACTACACTACAAAGAGCTGGGTGTACACTTATGTGCTTAGTCCACCCGTTTCCATTGAGTAAACCGCGATTGGTCCAATGATCCACAGTTTTCTCAACAAGAATCATGACCGTTGCATTATCAGCAATTCGATAGAGATGTCCATGGATATACCCGTTCCTCGTTCCACACTACTCTCTGTACATTAGTAGGTGAAAGGGTCAATCACGGACATGAATGCTCTTACCATAGAGTCCCCTCGGTTAAACTCGTTCCATTGGCATTCCATGCCACGACTAAACTCTCTGACGAGTTTTCTATTAGGCACATCGGCTACCCCATCCGCATTTCGTTGGCGGAAGGGAATACCCAATTGATAGTCCTTTACGAACTCCAACTTGTTGTTCGTGAAAAGACCCAAATTCCTGCCCAGGAAGTAGTGCCTCTAATTCTTTAAGGCGAATACTATCGATATGAACTTTAAATCAAGCGTGGGATGACACTTCATAAAAGTGTGAGACACATGAACAATGGGTCCATGCTCTCGTATTAATACTTCCCGTTCCTGGAAAAGACTCGTACGTTAAATCTACTCTCGATCATAACAACACGAGTGTAGGAGAAAAAGTCAGCTCATGCTTCAACTCCTCAAAAGGTAGGTTATCGACGTAACAATCTATCTAAGAAAGGCCTCATCTCCTTTGGCCCAACATCCCGAACCTCTCGAGATCCTTTACTTCTCATTCTAGGGATCAAATCCTACTTAGAGTTAACCCACAAACCTATTTTGGTCAACTCCCAACCACCCTCCTAACATAACGTCACATGCTCTAAGGGCCTAGCGTCCTAAGAATCCTAAAGCTGATCTATTTATCCTAATCTAGTCGTATAAGTATAATACTAAATATATTCGATAAAACTACCTAAATCCATCCAAAATAACAAGGTATAGAGCATCTATTTCCCACAACAAAACAAAACCACTAATCTCAAATCTCTTCAAATAAAAATACAACAAGTCTCTCGAATAAATACAACAACTAAAATAAATATCCAATGCTCTATACATCAAAATAAAAATACAAGTCTTCTCTCTTGTTTTAAAATTCTTTCCCAGATAATCCACACTAAAAATCATCCCAACTCTTTATTTTCTTTGTGTTTAGAATGCGGTTACAACACTTGGGTACCCTCAATTCCCTTAGAAATTGAAATTTTTAAATCCTCCTTATCATCGTTCCACCCCTCAACTCGTGGTGATAGAACAAAACTTTCAATGTTTTGTTACCACCCAACTGGATCCACTGGTCTTAAATCATAATTCAACTTCCAACTTATAGATATAATTACCTGCTCCTACGATAACAGAGGTACTAAACTTATAGACTAATGACCAAACATCTTCCTACTTCCAACCTTATGCTAAGTTTCATGTGTGGGATATCTCGCAAAGAGAAATCCAAACAAGGAACCCCCCCTCCCCCCCCCCCGATACACTACTACCTAGCATTATCGATTATCGAAATTTGTTAGGCCCTCCATCCATAACATGTACCCCTTTATTTCGTCTCTTGACAAAAGTTACATCACCTCCCGTAATTACACCTACACAAAGAACATTTTGCCAATCTTCTATTGTCCAGTATTGGTGGTAATCCCTATTCGTAAACCTCTTACACATACAATCAGGACTCCCAAAATCCTGATCCCAAACATATGAGTCTAATTGTTAACTATCACATCTCTAAAGGGTAGATACATCGATGATCTCTACCTGTCACTCAGTCTTGAGCTCTAAACATAATACTGATTCAAACCTTCTTGCTCGACGGTAAACCCAGTATGCACAGAACCATGAAAATAAGGTTACTAAACATCCCGAGATTTAAACTCTTTGGGCCACTATAACCCTTGGAGTCTCTAAATATATAATATAAATGGGAGCCCGAGTCTCTCACAAGTGAGTCCTTGCTAGAATAAATCAGATTGCACTAAGGTAGCCACTCCAATAGCCTTGAAATAACTGCCTACTATTGTGTTATCCATTTCTATAAAATTGTAATCAAGGAAATACCATACTCTTATATCACACTTACTAAAACGAATACTCTCAATAAAGTATATAACACTATTAATACTCACATTCATCCTCCGTGGATAGCACTAAAGATAATTCCACTACACTAGGGGAAAAAAATATACCAACATAATATTAACGTTTATAGTTATACACACTAACTCGTCTCACATGTTAATCTAGCGATGAACAAAATATGGTGATTTGCTCGTGTCACATAAAACATGCCTCATCCTCCGAGGATAAAAGTAATACTTCTACCTTTCCAATCGCATTGGCAAATCCTTCCTCTGGGCGAGGCATTGTCACCAAACACCTTTCCTACCCCGAAATGGCGGGGACAATACTCCTACCGAAACTTTAGCATGCCAATAACGGTTTTATACTCATGCATATCTAACATCAGTACTGACCACAGGTAAAAATGAAGTTACTAATCTCTATATCTACACCCCTTCAAATAAAGAAAAAAAATAAAGACTCTTTCCCCCAAATGGTGAGTCTACGCACGACACCGTACTCATCGTCGTGACTAATAGCCCTAAGGCTCGTGAAAAAAATTGAATAGCTATAAACAGTGTGGTGCCCCAGTACCAATTAAAACTCGACCCATAGCACCAGGTATAGGGAACGTACCTTTTATCTCGGTTGGGGCCTGAGGTGCTGCTACCTGGTGGACGTTATAGACACGTCCATACTGTAATTGCCTCTGTTGAACTGAGGCTGCTGGGATAGCTGGTAGTGTTGGCTTCTGTGGTTTATTACGGGTGCCCTGCTGCCGTGCGGTCCTATCCCTCTCTGGGAAATCCTGAAATCTATGGCCATTCATGCCACATCGAAAGCACCTTCCTCGAAACTGTCTCACTTCACTACGTTGTTGACTAGTCTCACTTTTTCCTTGGTCTTGCTGGCCTTGCTGAGAAATTTGCGAAAAATCGATGTCAAGTTGAGGACAATTCCTCCACTTGTAACCCGGTTGCACACATTTATAGAAGAGTCCTGAAATTTCTCGCTGGTCGGGTTGTAGTTTCTCTCCAGTCTGATTCGGACAATATTGACGTCTATAACCGTCCATTCCACATTTGAAACACCTCTTTGTGACTTCATTCTAACCCCGACTTTGTTGGCCCTGGCACTTTTGGCCTTCTACGTAAATTGTGTTACCTCTGGAGCTGTCTTGGTCTTGAGGGGTTTCTTGCCGCAATTTTGGTGTCTTCGCACAATTGTCAACTCTAGTCATATGAAATTGACTAATCTCTCTAGGTCTTTTGCCTCCTCTGATCTGCATACTACGATCGTGGCACTGTAAGACTGTAGTGGTAACTGCTTGTGCCACAATGCCTGCAAATTCGGCGATTGATGCCCTCTTCGGAGACACCTGAGGTGTGAGCTGTTCTTGCTCACTAACTTCCCCAACGGCATTAGCTTGTTTGTCTTGATGGTTCAACATTCACATCGACAAATCGCAGAAGTACGTATTTCCAATGCATAAAGATGAATACAAAATTCCTAATATTAGGGCTCTAAATCAAAGACGTTAAGCTGAAAGCGAAATAAGTCGTACATATCCTAAAGGACACTAGAACTTGATGCTCTTATACTACCTGTAACACCCCGCCTAATTAAATACCGGGTGATCAGTCCTTTATTAAATTATAACTAAGGTGAACGGTTGGTTCATTCTTAGCATCACTATCGCAAAATACACTTTTCAATTTAAACACCCTAAGTAATTAAGCTATGTGTCAAACCCATTTAAAACATTATTTCCATTTTTAATTTAATTCCAATTATAAAAACCTTCCACAATTCACAGTTTAAGAGTTACACAAATAACTAGACTGGAAAAGATCATCCAAACAATTTAAGCATTCAAATAACTAATTCCAACTTTAAAACCACGAAGGAAAAACATCCTGACAGTAACAAATCCCAAAGTAAAATACTAAAAGTAAATGAATCATAATCTCTGACAAAACCAACTGAATAAAGAAAAAGGGCGACATATGCCCAACTGGATAAAAAATAGAATTAAGAGTGGAGTCAATAATGAGGTCGTCTAAGAAAAAGGCCTACAAATCCCACCTATGCTGTAGCACGTTCCTTCCAAAGAATCCTATGCATGACGACCCTGTGGCTGGGCACCTATAATATATACATATATATACAAGAGAGAAGAGATAACAGGAAACGGGTCAGAGCCCGAATGTAAAACATTTAAAATGTTTACCGGCTAATGCGACAATCATATTAGTATGCGGAACCCTCTTGAGAAATTCTCACCTCTCTTCTAATGTGCACACCTACCGCACTATTAATCCCCACAAGTTTAGCTTATCTTAAATTCCTCATAAGGTTTCATGCCGACAATTACTAGGGCTAAGATAATTAATTTTTGAAAGTAAGGTTTTTTTTACATAAATTTCATTTCATTATAAAGCGTTTCAGTATTTCCTCAAACTTGTCAAACACTTACAATAAAGTCAGAATATTTATTCATTACTTAACTACTTTTAGTCACAATAGAAAGTTTCCAATTTCAAGTCTATATATATATATATATATATATATAAATTAATCACTCATATAATATATATATATATATATATATATACACTATCGGCACCCCACATAAAATTTATGTTGCTGGCATACTCTGCTATCAAGTCCCCATATAACTCGTACTAAGGGAAATACTAGTTCAGAATCACTCTCGAACTGTATTAACACAAAATACATACAAATTGAGGCGAAGCATAGTTCCAAGTCACTAAGAGGTCAGCACATACCCTCACGTCTCTTAGGACCGTCTGACTATCAATCAGATAGCCTGTACCAAGGATACCTATGTTCTAGGGTACAAGTCAATATCCCCCATAAAGGTCCCATCGAGATAAGACTGTCCCGATGCGGTAACCTCAGTAATAGCAAGTAGCGCGGGCATGATTTTTACACGTATATAGTATATGCACAAACACAGTCATATATATGTATACTACCATTCCCATTTCTAAATTAGGTACTCCCATGACCCATACTTATGATACTCATTCTTAGTACACATTACTAGAATACCCCGTATAATGGCTCGTCTCTTTTATTCTTAATTATAGGTTATTCCATACTTGCCTCATTTCACTCGTAATATTCTATTCCCCAATGTATAAATTCAGTAGGTACTCTCTTATTTTCTAACGTAACTTTCTTACGCGTCTTACTCCTTTAATTACACATTTCCATAATTTCTTATGTATAAATTACTCCCCGTTAACCTTAAATTTGTCATACTTTAAATGCTCCCTTTTTACTAAGTCCTACTAGTCCTCTTTATGTCCCAAAATGTTCTAGCAATAAGGTTCAAAGGTTACTACTCATTTTAATCGAAATAACTATTTAAAGGAGGAATATGAGTTTTTCAGGAGGGGTCGATCGATCGATGCAAGGGGGTTGATCGATTGATCGATGCTCTTTGGTCGATCAATCGATCAAGTAGTTATGACAAAACTGCAGAAAATTCAGCTACGGAAATCCTTCTCCAAACTCAACCAAATCATCATATTTCACTCCCAAACTCCCAAAAAATGATACTACGCGGATTATATACCCAAATAAATAATTTCCTACGTAAAACATGTGAGTTTTCATCAAGTATAACAATTGACAAGGGCAAAATCTATAAAAACCTCAAGAACCCTAATCTTTTCTTTAACATAGTTCTTCCAATTATTTTTCCAGATTTTCTACTCCTAACTCAATGAAAATTCATGGTTTAACCTCTACATGTGAAATAGATTTCCAGAATATGATTATTACCTCTATAACATGAGAATTCTAGTCTCCAATATATGCTTTCTTTCATGAAATTGGTTCTAATCAACCCTAGACTAATATAATTGAAGCATTAACTAAAATAAAGAAAGATAGATACTTTCCTGGAGATCTTTGTTTCTGATTTGTGGAAGAAATTGGTGTGGTTGTGTTCCTCATCGCGCGATCTACAATATGGCGGTGACGGCGGTGCGAATGACGGAGTTTTTGGCCTAGAACTCCTTGGAAAACTTCTACACTTCTTCTCCAATGGTCATTCTTTGTTTTTGATTATGTTAACCCTAGAAGGAAACCCCTAACATCTGATATATCCTTAGAAAATTCGTGGGTTTCCATGCCCAAAAATACAAAATGTCTAAAACGCCCTCCCGAGATGCTAATTAGGCCTAAAAACGTCCCGAGACCCAAACCAAACCCCCAGGTATATTATTTTGACTATCTCAACCCTTCCGGACACATTGACACACTCAAAATGACTATATGGGTGACTTATAATTTATTCACTTTTAATAATGCGAATTTAATCTTGACACGACACAGGCGCGTTCCGATAAAATTTCCAAAATTATCAAATTAGATTTTCGGGATAATTTTAATAAATTTAATTACACATTTTACTTCACCCATCAAGTAATTTACAACAAGATTCCAATAATTACTAACTCTCATCATGCTAGTAAATATTTAAATAATTTCCGGATTAATATTAAATTAATATCTCGAATTAAATTTAATAAATTCCCAATTTAAAAGTCATAAAAATACGGGGTATTACATTATATTACTTGTGGATATTGAAATATATAATTCTGAATATTACTTAGTGATATTTAAGTAATATATGAATATGATGTTATTTATATTGTCGTGAGTTACTAATACGGTAATTATGAAACTTTAGTCGCGACACGATATGGGACGTGTCGGGACTAATTTAAATAAATAAAAAGGAAATATTGTTTTATATCAACCTTATGTTCATTTCGAGTGCGCCGTTGCATTCATAAGGGTCGAAATAGTTAGAAACGTCTATTCGTATGTTGGATTTGGGTCTCGGGTCAACTAGGAGATAAAAGGACACCCCGAAGGGGCATTTTATTTGGGAGATGAATAGTAATTTCGGGAATTTTCTTATTATAAAGGTGATGGATTAGAGGAACGTAGGTTCATTTCATTTGATCACAAAGCACTTGAGAGGTATTAGTGTGAGAGAAAGTGAAGAGTTTCTTGGGAGGAGAAGAGGTTGCTTAGGAAGGAGGAAATACTTTTTAGGCAAGCCAAAGGGGATTAACCACTTTCTACCACCAGAATCTCCACCAAAAAGTCACCAGAAAATAAGAAAAGGATTCTAAACCATCATCACCAAAGTTTCAGACCGACATAATTAAGGCAAGTGTAATTCTTGCTTTATTTTATTGCTTACAATATCCATTCTAGATAGGTTAAGTAAGAAGTATGAACTTGCATGATTTAAGGATGAACTATAGAGTTTTTGGAATTTGTTCTTCATATGCAAATTAGATAGAATAAATCTCTTTCTCTTTAAATTATTTAATCCACGAATTTTAGGTTTCAAATGATAAGTCTGAGTTATTATGATTTTTGGAGAAATAAGAACCTATGAGAATTCTCGAAATAATAGGATTTAATCCAAACTATTTGATGATTTTCGTTTGTTTGATTATTAGAATCTGGTCATATATCTTGCTACATAAATTGAGATTAATTAGGAGAAGTTTTGGATTGATTTGTGTTGGTTTTGATGAGAAAGAAAATGGATAAAATGCATGAAAAAAAATTGTTGAAAAGGACGAACATTATATGATAATTTTAGGTATGTTTTAAGAGGAAATTGGTAGTATGCTCACGAATTTTTGTATAAAATCACGTTCTGCACAACTTTACAGTTTTAAATTTGTTCAAAATCGGAGCAGAAAAGCCTCAAAATTATAATTTGATATTTCTGGCAGAATGTACCTTTATAGAAAAAAATAATTAGAAAATGGTAATTTGGCCTATGGTGAGATTTTATTAATTTTGGTATGTTAACAAGGAGTGAGGGACTTGGGTTAATGTTGAAAAATTATTTGGATTTGAGGATTAAATTTTTGTGAGAGATATCTATATAATTATAGTACGATTTAGACGAGAATAATCGTTATATCAAGTAAGGGTAATATTGATGATATATTTACGGGTACTTGGGCCGGATTAAATATTATGTGAGTGATAACTACATAAAAAAATATGATGATAATCATGATTACAAGTGTGGATAGTATTCAGTAAATACGATGGGTACTTGTGATAGGATGAAATCCTAATAGGATATAGGTAGTGTAAGTACCTAATTTTATATAGGTAGATGATAATGCCTATTTGATTGATTGATAATTTATGTGTATGACGCACCTAGCTTACTTTCTATCGACATGACGTTTATGCGTGAGGGTATTCATATCCTGATGAATCCATGGGATTTTTAACTTGTCGCTCGAGAACATAGGTGTTGATACTAAAATTAATATGCTGATGTGGACGAATAATACGAAGACACGTGTCAATCTACGTGGCACGACAGCAGCGAGGAAGTTCATTTCCCGACCAAACATGCTTTTTTCCGAGCAACGAGGATATACCGAGGAACTCTAGCGCACCGAGGAACTCTAGCGCACCGAGGTACTCTAGTTCTCCGAGGAACTCCTGATCAGCGAACAGCTATGGCGGTCCGAGCTGCACCTCGGTCGTATCATTAATTGCCAGATAATCAACAGTTCAGATATTCATTGAATGCTTATATTCTTGACGCGCACGCTGCATTAAATGTATTACCCTTTCACATGTATATCATTTAATGTATCGAACCTTTCATGTACAGCCTCAAGGCTATAAATACCTTGTATCAAACCCATTCAAGGGGACCGGAATTTCTTGAGAGAACTTGTAATCAAGAATTCTGCAAACACTCAGCAATAACATAACAGTGGACGTAGGCTTTATTCCTAGCCGAACCACTTTAAAAATCTTTGTCTTATTTATTTATCTGTGATTAAATAATTAGAGCAATCTAGTTTTTTACATCAACAGATTGGCGCCGTCTGTGGGAAACGACTGTTACTATCGTTTTTTTGCAAAAATCATTTGTTATCAATGGCAGATAATCCAGAATCCAGTAATCGAAATGCTGGAAATGCTGGAAATCCTCCAAACCCATCTGCAACTCCAGATCTGGCTGGAATTATGACAAATCTGGCTCAAGGACAAACCGCCATGCAAGAATCTATGAAGCAACTCATTCAAACTCTTCAAGGCGGTGCACCTACCTATTCAGGACAACGGAGTGATCGTGGGCAATCACGATCCAGACGTACTGCGTCATATCGCAATGGGGAATCTAATGATTCTTCTTATCAACCTGGGCGAACTTCATCGATACGGGTTACGGATACAAATCAACATATATCTCTCTCTCCGGAGAGAACCAGCGCTTTGGAAAGATTAAGCAGGGCGTCTCCTTTCAGTCGATTAGGACCAAGGAGGAATATGAGTCCACCTAGAGCTCCATCGAGAAGTTTTCGGCCACCATCAGGTTTGAGAGAAGGATCAGCACAATCACGACCAGCTACTCGTCGAGATAAATCTCAGGAAGCTACGTCAGAACAATCAGTTGCTCAGACTAAGCGGCCTGAGGAAGGAAATGAAGCATGGAAAGGTTCCATTCAGCGGTTGGAGGATAGACTGGGCGAAATGGCTAAGGCAAGAAACCCCTTATAGAGAACTTTTGTTCAAGGGACACCTTTTGTGCAAGCCATTGTGGATTTTCCTACACCATCGAAATTCAAAGCACCTGTAGTGACCCCCAAGTATGATGGAAAGACAGATCCTGTACTTCATATAGAACAATACCAAGCTGCCGCCGACATATATGCCGTCCCCGACGAGATGAGGTGTAGAGCATTCTCGGGAACTCTTACCGGATCTGCACAGATATGGTATAACAATCTTCCTCGGGGTAAGATTTTAACTTTTATTCAATTAGCCGAGTTGTTCATTGGGAATTTTTGTTTTGGGGCGAAGCTGATAAAGCGAGTAGCACATTTGTTAAGTGTTAGACAAAAATCAGGTGAAAGTACTAGAGACTACATAACTCGTTTTAATAACGAGAAGTTGGAAGTCGTAGATTACGAAGAAAAGACAGCAATCACTGCTTTAATGAGTGGTTTACTGCCTAATAAGCTGTACTACACCTTGGCTAAAGATCCACCTAAAACTATGTCCGAGTTGATGGCAAAAGCAGCCAAAATTATGAATGCCGAGGAGGCTATGGCTGCGAAGAAGAATATGGATAAAGAAGTAAAAGTGGAGGTCGACAAGTCTAAGAAGAAAGATCAGAAAGGTAATGGTGATGACAAGCATTACAGGAATAATAGGACAAAGTTGGAAGTCCTAAAGAAGTACGATAATTATACCCCATTGAAAATGGGTATTAATCATGTTTTGGAAGAAATCAAGAACAGCGAGGAAATCAAGTGGCCAGAGAAACTGAAGACAAATCCCGATCTGAGGAATAAGGCCAAATATTGCGAATTTCACAAAGATCATGGCAATATGACCAAAAATTGCATAGCCCTTCAGAACGAGATTGAAACACTCATCCGAAGAGGAAAGTTGTCAAAGTATGTAGATCGTAGAGGTGAAAGGAAGAATGATGACAGAACTAGAGAGAGATCTAGATCTCCTCGTCGTGAAGAGGAGAAAAAGAAGAGGAATCATGAAGATGATCCAGATGATGATCCTGATCTTCCCAAGAAGCCAAGGCAGCCTGAACGAGAGGTATTTTCCATTCGTTTTGGGTCATTTGATTGTAATGTTATTACCGGAGGAGATGCAGGAGGAGGAGACCTTACTGCAGAAAGAAAAGCTTACCTCGGAGAGGCTCAAGCTTGTTCATATATTCAGCAAATAAATCTGGCCGAGGATGATCGTCCGAGGAAGGTAAACAAAGAGAAGCTAGTGATTAGTTTTTCAAAAAACGACCTGGAAGGTGTTCTTTACCCTCATGATGATCCTTTGGTGATCAAAATGAGGATGAAGGATGTGGTCATTTCAAGGGTGTTAGTAGACAATGGTAGTTCGGCAGACATCATGTACTATTCATGCTTTGATAGCTTGAATTTGAAATTATCTCAATTGGAACCTTATCATAGACCCCTTTTGGGTTTTACTGGCGAGAAAGTTTTTCCACTTGGGACGATCAAGTTGGATATACTCATCGGAACTTGGCCTGCTTGTCGAACAGAAAGAATACGCTTCTTTGTGATGGATAAGAATGTGCAGTCAGCCTACAACATCATCATGGGAAGAGTTGGATTGAAGAAGTTCGAGGCAGTTCCATCTACAGTACATCAGTGTTTGAAATTCCCAACGAATTTTGGAGTCGGAATTATGAAGGGTGATCAAAAAGTAGCTCGGGAATGCTATTATTCGTCTGCCGAGCAAGAGGAACTTGAAGAGTCAAGGAAAAAGACTACTACTTACCAAGTGGAGGAAGGTACAGAAATTGAAACTCTTGACCCTAGGGATGAATCTCAACTTGTAAAAGGACAGGTGGTGGAGTCTACAGAAAATGTTATTCTGGACGACGAGCATCCTGAACGAGTAACCCAGATAGGATCGTCGTTGGATGTTTTAATAAAACAGGAGTTGATAACTTTCTTGAGAAACAGGAAGAATACTTTTGCTTGGAGTCATGAAGACATGCCAGGAATAGATCCAAACTTCTTATGTCATGAGCTCAATGTGAATAAGGAGATCAAACCTGTGAAGCAGAGAAGAAGAGTGTTTAGTCCCGAGAAGAACCAGGCCATACAAGAGGAGGTCGAGAAACTCCAGAAAGCCCAATTCATTGAAGATGTGAAATATCCAGATTGGTTGGCGAATGTGGTGATGGTAAAGAAGAAGAACAACAAATGGAGAATGTGTGTTGATTTCACTGATCTTAACAAGGCATGCCCAAAAGATCATTTTCCATTGCCCAGAATTGATCAACTAGTGGATGCTACCTCGGGACATGAGCTACTCAGCTTTATGGATGCATATTCTGGCTACAATTAGATCAAAATGAAGCCTGAAGACAGGGAAAGTACTTCCTTTATTACCCCAAGGGGAACTTATTGTTATAATGTTATGCCTTTTGTTTAAAAAATGCAGGTGCAACATATCAGCTGCTGATGAACAAGGTTTTTGCCGAACAAATCAGTTGCAATATGGAAGTCTATGTCGACGACATGCTCACCAAAAGCAAGAGAGCTACTGATCATCTAGTTGACTTAGGCCAGACCTTTGATCAACTGGATAAATACCAAATGAAGCTCAACCCGACGAAGTGTACCTTTGGAGTACGAGAAGGAATGTTTCTCGGATACATCGTCAATCAACGAGGTATTGAGGCAAATCCAGAAAAGATCAAAGCTCTTTTAGGGCTGCGATCCCCAACGACGAGGAAAGAAGTACAGAGTCTTACAGGACGAGTTGCAGCGCTCAACAGATTTGTATCCCGAGCAACTGATAAATGCCTCCCATTCTTCAAAACACTGCGAAAAAGTTTTGAGTGGACTGACGAATGTGAAAAGGCTTTTCAAGACTTGAAGAAGTATTTGGAAACCCCACCATTGTTGTCTAGGCCAATAACTGGAGAGAAGATGTACTTGTATTTGGCAGTATCAGAAAATGCAGTTAGTTCAGCATTGATCAGATTGGAGAATGGAGTTCAGAAACCTATCTATTACACAAGTAAAGCTTTCCGAGGTGCCGAAATCAGGTACCCAAAGCTAGAAAAATTGGCACTGGCACTAATTGAAGCAAGTAGAAGAATGAGGCCATACTTCCAGGCCCATACAATCATTGTGTATACCGACATGCCATTAAGACAAGCCCTTCACAAGCCAGAAAAGTCAGGAAGATTGATGTATTGGGAAATAGAACTCGGTGAATATGACATTGTGTATGAACCCAGATCATCATTGAAGGGGCAAGCTGTAGCAGATTTTATAGCAGAGTTCACATACCCTGATACCCCCGAGGAACAAAAGGTACTTGCTGACCTACCTGTGGACGATACGGGATCAACAGACACAGATCCAGACCAACCAAGGTTGGTAAAAGGACTTGTGAATGTAGAAAAATCATCATACCCAGACCAACTACGGTTGGTAAAAGGGCGCGAACAGCTGACCGACGAGGAACGAAGGATACCCGGGGATGATGAAACAAAACAGCAGATATTTTACCGAGGAACTCTGACGGACAAGAAATTTGAAGACGAGGTACCTACATGGAAATTATATGTAGATGGATCATCGTGCACAGCCGGTTGTGGAGCAGGAATTGTTTTAAACACCACAGATGATATTGACATGGAGTATGCCTTGAGATTCCAATTCAAAGCCTCCAATAATGAGGCTGAGTATAAGGCTATGATAGCAGGTTTTCATTTGGCGAAAGTTATGGAGGCACGGCAAATAATTGTTTTCAGTGATTCTCAATTAATTGTGAATCAAATGATGGGGGTATATGCAGTTAAAGGCGAATTAATGGTGAAGTACCATGCAAAGGCGATGGAGTTATTGGCAGAATTTGATGCTATTCAATTGGTGAGAATACCGAGGATGGAGAATGCTAGAGAAGACGCATTGGCCCGATTAGCGTCAGCTACGCGCACCGAGCTGTGAAGAACGATACCAATTGAAGTATTAGAAAATCGGAGTATAGAGGAAGATCTGATGGTAAATATAATTACCCTTGATTTGGGACCATCTTGGATGGATCCTATCAGGGCATACATTGAAGAAGGAGAATTACCGGAGGACAAACTAGCTGCCAAGAAATTGAAGTATAAAGTTGCTCGATATGTATTAACTAATGGTGTTTTGTATAGACGAGGAATTATGGCAGGTTTACAGAGATGTGTGCATCCATCAGAAGTCAAAGAATTGATTGAAGAAATCCATGAAGGATCTTGTGGAGCTCATGTAGCAGGTCGGACACTTTTGCAAAGGGTAATGACACAGGGATATTACTGGCCGACGATGAGGGTTGATTGTATAGCCTATGCTAAGAAGTGTGACAAGTGCCAACGTTTTTCCTCCATCCGAAGAACTCCACAAGCATTGTTGACACCCATAACTTCACCTTGGCCATTTGCCATGTGGGGGGTTGATCTGGTTGGACCACTGCCGATGACCCGAGGAAGGTTCAAGTATCTCGTCGTGGCAGTAGATTATTTTACTAAGTGGGTGGAAGCTGAACCACTAATTGATATGACGTATGAGAAGGTATATCAGTTCATTTGGAAGAACATCATTTGTCGATATGGTATCCCCCATGCTTTCATCACAGACCATGGAACACAATTCGATAATGAAGAATTTGCTGCCTATTGTCATCAGTCGAACATTTTGAAGTATCATTCAGCACCAGGCCATCCCCAAAGCAATGGACAGACTTAGGTGACAAATAGAACATTACTAAATGGTTTGAAGAAGAGGTTAAGTGAAGCTAAAGAAAACTGGATCAATGAGCTCCAATCAGTACTATGGGCTTACCGAACAACTCCCCGAGCAACAACTGGAGAGTCACCATATATGTTAGCATTTGGAAGTGAAGCTGTGATACCTGCCGAGTTGGGTCTCCCAACTCATAGAGTGCTGAATTTCAACTCCCCAGTCAGCGATTTGATGAGAAGACTGGATTTGGATATGCTCGAGGAGGTTAGAGAAGAAGCAGCCATTAGGAATGCTGCTTACCAACAACGTACATCTCTATTCTACAACAAAAAGGTGAAGAAATGTGACTTAAAAGAAGGGGATTATGTGCTAAAGAAAGTCATTCAGAAGCAAAATAAGTTGGAAGCAAACTGGCATGGACCTTACCGAGTTACAGAGGTTGTTAGTCCAGGAACTTACAGAATAGCAACTCTAGAAGGAGAAGAATTTAAGAATGCGTGGAATGCTGAACACCTACGCAAGTATTATCAGTAATGTAAAATGTAAAGCTTTTCCTTCAGTATGAATAAAACGAGGATGTTTCACCATTTTCTTTCTGTTGAAAGTTTTTCGGGGAATACTAGTGTAATACACTACGCAAAGTGCTCTAAGGAGCCAAAAAGTGCTCTAAGGAGCCAAAAGCTCTAAGGAGCCAAAAAGTGCTCTAAGGAGCCAAAAAAAATACTCCTTTGGTTAGGAGCAAAAAGTGCTCTAAGGAGCCAAAAAATACTCCTTTGGTTAGGAGCAAAAAGTGCTCTAAGGAGCCAAAAAATACTCCTTTGGTTAGGAGCAAAAAGTGCTCTAAGGAGCCAAAAGCTCTAAGGAGCCAAAAAGTGCTCTAAGGAGCCAAAAAATACTCCTTTGGTTAGGAGCAAAAGTGCTCTAAGGAGCCAGAAAATACTCCTTTGGTTAGGAAAAACAAAATATTCCCAAATACACCAAGTATAGTTGGTCGGGGATAAAGACCCACTAACTGTAGTTGGTCGACGAGGACAAATTATTGACCTTAGTTGGTCGGACACATTTTTATATTTGAAATTGAACCAAGTATGGCTGGTCAGGGATGAAAATCCATCAACTGTAGTTGGTCGACAAACATTATTTATCCACCTTGGTTGGTTGGAAACAGTTTGAACATTTTTATACTCATTACTTTATTATTAAGTGATCGAGAAACATTACCAATACTTGTAACTTTTTATTAAGTTGCTCAATGAACAATATTATTGTTATCTTTTTAACAGATATATATGCATAAGTGTAAAGTGTTTGATAAACACGAGATAATACCAATACAGATTTACAAACAAAAATGAAGTCTTTCATCAAAAATTCAAAATAAATTACAAGTTACATGAATGTACTAACTGTTACATTGAAAACCTATTCTATTGGTTTCTTTCCTTTATTTTTTGAAACAGGCTCCTCGCCGGCAGGAGGATCCTCTAGGCAAAGAGGAGAATTAATGAAATTAACATCCCTGAGCATTCTGACGTTCATCACAGAAGGTGTATCCAAGAGATGCTCAGGACGAGACAATTCAACCTGAGAATGAAGGCTATAATCACCAAGGTACTTTGAAATCAAGCTACAAGGAATGGAACGAGCTGGGATCCATGCCATGTCCAATTTGAAAGGTGGTACAGGCAAGTCTAATAATGATGGGGCATGATAATCCCATAAATAATGCCCTTGCTCTAATTTTAACACGCCCAGTGCGTTCAACCACCCTTGCTTATAACCTTCATTGTTGGCATGTTCCATGCGAGCATCCAAGTGAACAAGAGCTTCATTATAACCTGCCATCCAGAATTCCCTGGGCTGCTTGTGAAATTGAAAGGTTAATCTATCCAACTGTTCGAGAAGATTTTTGGCAAAAAGATCCTTGGTATGAAGAGCAGATTTCGTTGCAGTAAGTTGATCTTCCAACGATAGATTTTTCTTAGACATTTCGGACAGAGCACGATCCTTAGCATTCAATTGAAACGCTTGAGTTTCCAACGTGGACTGAGTACGAGCCTCTTCAACATTGCGACTAAGAACTCTTGATCGGCTCCGAGAAGCGACTGGAGAACTTTGCTCCTCGGCAACATTTTGAGCAGCTCTTCCTCGCCCCCGAGAACCTCTTCCTCATCCACGAGCAGTCCCAGAAACAGTAGATCTTCTTAAATCATCCAGTTCTTGCCTTAATTTGGCATTTTCGACCTCTAAGAAAGAGAAACCTTCATCAGTAACGGGCACTAGAGCAGCGGAAGATGACGCTGCAGATTCATATTGAGCCAACTTTTTCTGTAAATTATTATTTTCTTGCTCCAGGATCTCGGCAATTTGCCTGCAAGCTTCAACTTCACCTTTTAGGGTCCTTTCCCTAATATCATATCCAGCAATGATCTTCTTATGGCCTGTTTCAGAAGAAAGTTGTTGGTATCTATTTTCATAATCTTTGTGTAACAAAGCCATTGATTCATTGTGCTGACCTTGGAGATCCTCTATGGAACCATGAAGTTCCTCGATCAATTTGTAGTATGCCACATTGTTGGCCACAGATCTATCAAGTAAATCTTTCAGGTACCGGTAAGCCTCAACTGCTTGTTCTGAGGCATCGTGACCAAGAATGTCAACAATCTCTGATACACTTAGGTCTGTATGACCAGCTTTATAATAGCCATTGCATTGTCGCATCAACTCAGTATCAGGAGCAGATATCAACTCCATTCTGGCCAAAAACTAATAACGAAGAGAAAGCAGTAGTTAAATAAAAGCAAACAGAGGATCAACAATGAAGAGAAGCAAAGATGTGTTTTATTAGATCATCAAAAGATTACATTGTTCGATTACAAGTAATGAAAGAAATGATACCGAACAACTTCACACCTTTTCCTTGTCCCCCAAGACTTTCTCGGGAGGCTGGGATGAGGAGCTCGGTTGCTCGGTGGTAACAACAGCTTGATCGGCAGGAATCTTCTCGGGAGGAGGAGGCATGGAAGAAACGTCCTCGATGGCAGAGGGTTGAGAGGCAGAGACCTGATCACCTATGGCCATAGAAGATTCATCAGAGACAGGCTCATCTTCTTCTTCTTCCACAATTGGTGGAGGAGGACCAGGGAGATGCATCTGGAATAGATCAGAATCATCCTTGACCTTCAACTCTTGCAGAGCAGCTACCCAACCATCGTGGAAGTATTTCAACTTCCCATATTGAACTTGGGATGTCATTGCAGCAATCCCTTTATCCCATCCTTTCTCCCAACCAGCACTGAAATGTTTCTTGATTGCGACCTTTCTCCTCAACTTCTCCGAGGAGAGCTTCACATCAAATTCCTCTTTTTTAACCTTGATATCTCACAGGGTAGATAACTCTTCCTCTGCCTTTTTCAGCTGGCCATCATATTCCTGATGTTTAACCTCTAAACCTTTTACTTTCTCCTCCAAATTCTTGGAGGTTTCGGCCATTTTTATTTTCTCAGCTTCAGCCTCAGCTAATGTCTTCTCCCAAACATCTTTTTCGTCAACATACTGTTGACGAGATTCCTTTAAAGACCGGGTCAAACCCAACAGAGCATCCTCTACACCTGACGAGGAGCTTGAAGCTTTAATAGCTTCATCCTTCTTCACAATATTATTAAAACAGTTCACCAACTGAAAGATGAGAAAAATAGTAAAGTCAGTACAAAATGCAAGTATTCAGAGAAAGAAAGAAAAACCAGAAGTATGAGAAATTTACTGAAGCAAGGTGACGAGAAGCTAAGGATGTCAGCATATCCCTAGTAATTATTTCATCAATACCATGGACCTCGGGTACGACCGAGCTCATTGCAGAACTGGGAAGAATGATGTTTGGAACATCAGTACCACCAGCAGGTAGAGAGGGGGCAGTTTCAGCCGGAGTAACTGAGGATGATTTCCTCAATCTCCTCAACGGGAGTTCAGAACTTTCAACCAAAGAAGTCTTGGTCGGAGAGATTGTAATTACATCTACAGGAGCATTTTTCTTGCTCGGAACCACTGGGGGCTTCTCGGTAGCCTTAGAAGACCCAGCATCCACTTTCTTAGTCCCCTCTGGGACATCGGCTTTGTTTTTCTTGGCCCCAGCAGCAGAAGTAACATCATCAAAGAGAGCAGGAGGAGATCTTTTCTTACCCATCCTTTGACTTAAAGGAAGATGAGAATCTGAAGATGAACCTTCTGGAGTTGAAGCTGGTTCAACAGGGCGAGCAGTATAAGAGGTTGTGTAACTCTTATACTGTAGCAGATATGAGGCAGACCTGATATGTTCGTCTGCAATATTCTTGTGCAAACCCCAGATAAGTTTCAGATGCTTGATATTAACCTCTGATTCTTTTGGAGTTCTTCTTTTGCTATCAACTGCAAATAAATACACAATAAGATATCAGTCATACATTTTGTCAAACATGATGAAAGCATAATTTCATAAGTAAAATAAAATGAAAAATAAACCTATCCCATTGCCATATGGGGGACATCTGGGACCGTTGTATACTTCATTTCCAGCTAAAGGGGCATATTGCCAATTTTTTATAACCAACCCATGTTCAAAATAATCTCTATTTGAGTCAGGGAGGTTAACTACAAGAGCCCTATTCAGAAACCTAGTTTTTAAATAATAAATACTATCTAGAGTGGCCCACTTATAGCAATACATAATCTCAGGGATCCCAATATGAGTCCCATGAGTTAGATTTAATTTGTGTACCCCATTAATTATTCTCCATGAATTGGGGGCTATTTTTGCAGGGACAAGATCAAAATATTGACAAAACTCAAGACACAATGGATTTGGTGGAAAGGAAAAACCACATTCAGCAATAAAAAGACTGGGGAACCAATGTCCCTCAGGCAATCGGAAGTAATCTAAAGGCTCAGAAAGAATCTCTAGAGTTACCCATGAAGGAATGGAAAAATCAGAACGAAATTTCTCAACAGACTCCACAATATAAACCATACTAAATAAAAAAGAAGAAAGGAAAAAGATCTTACAGGAAGAAAGGAGGTCTGCTGACAACTAACGAAGGAAAAGATGAACGCACAAGAGAGAAGGAGAGAATAGAAAGCTTGAATGCAGAAAATTGGAAAACGTAGAAGACGGTATGATTACCCAAGAAGTTTAAATACTTTGCATCGGGAAGCGGCGAAAGAAATGATTACCAAAAAGAAACTACTGAACTTCCGACGACGAAAAGGACAAAAACTGCACGGAGATCGAAGCGCTTATAAAAAATTCAAAAAAAGGGCGGAAGCTGCGAAATGAGAAGGAAATCTGAACACGATGTTCCTGAAAACCAGGAAAAGTCATTTAATATCGCCATATACCGAGAAAGAATGTTCCATACTCCTCAAAGTTCGAAATATGAAACATTGGGGGCTTCTGTTGATACCAAAATTAATATGCTGATGTGGACGAATAATACGAAGACACGTGTCAATCTACGTGGCACGACAGCAGCGAGGAAGTTCATTTCCCGACCAAACATGCTTTTTTCCGAGCAACGAGGATATACCGAGGAACTCTAGCGCACCGAGGAACTCTAGCGCACCGAGGTACTCTAGTTCTCCAAGGAACTCCTGATCAGCGAACAGCTATGGCGGTCCGAGCTGCACCTCTGTCGTATCATTAATTGCCAGATAATCAACAGTTCAGATATTCATTGAATGCTTATATTCTTGACGCGCACGCTGCATTAAATGTATTACCCTTTCACATGTATATCATTTAATGTATCGAACCTTTCATGTACAGCCTCAAGGCTATAAATACCTTGTATCAAACTCATTCAAGGGGACCGGAATTTCTTGAGAGAACTTGTAATCAAGAATTCTGCAAACACTCAGCAATAACATAACAGTGGACGTAGGCTTTATTCCTAGCCGAACCAATTTAAAAATCTTTGTCTTATTTATTTATCTGTGATTAAATAATTAGAGCAATCTAGTTTTTTACATCAACAATAGGACTTAGGTCGATTATCATTAGTGAGAACAATGGTATAAAACGGTCATTTGGGTGCGTAGGTATGTGCGTAGCCCAAAGGCTTAGGACTATGTTCGCCTCTATTATCTGTGATTTGATATTTTTGGTTCGATGAATCTTTACCGAACCTATAGTCCCCTATACGGCGAGAAACTATATTGGGACATGATAGCAGAGTAATGCATGCATCGCAGCTGTGTCTCGGGGTGCCGTATTGTATTATATATATATATATATATATATATATATATATATATATATATGTATATGTATATGTATATATAAAATGAATTGAATGAATATGTATATACTGGTTAGGTCTATCTTCTGTGTAAATTAGGTAAAATTGAAAGATAATAGTATGTAATTAATTAAGTATGATAATGCTTAATTATGTTGAATAAATAAAAAGGCTTATCCATGTTGAATCTTATTGGATATATGTAAATTATGCGGGATAGATATGGGCTATGATTAGTTGACACAGTTATGAACTAGTTAGAATGGAGAATAGTAAATAGTATGATTTAGAGGTACGTTAGGTGTGAACTCTAGATGAGAGGTAAGAATCTCAAGAGAGAATCCAATAATCTAACATGTATATTATAAGTGATAAATATTACAATTATTCACTTGTTGTTTTCAAAACTATTTTTACCATCGGGCTTTGACCCGTTTCCTTGCATATTCTCTTTTCTCTCTTGTATCTTCTATATCAGATGTCCAGCCGCAGGGACATCAGCCATAGAGGATTATGATGGTTGATGAGCTATGGAGCTATGGAGGATTGTTTAGACGCCTTCATTTATTTGATTCATACTCTGTAGTGATTTTTCATTTAGGGCATGTCGCCCCAGAGGATTTCAGTTGTTTCTTTTCTACTTGATGTAGGATTTTATACTCGTGTCGTTGTGTTACATTTACTATTGTTGGGATTTATGTATTGAGATATTTTCTGAAAAGTTTATTCTAGTTGCATTTAAATTATATTATGATATCCATTCAGTTTATTGTTGTTGTAGAATGGAATGTGTAGAATTGTTCGAAATGGTAAAATGAATTTTTTATTGGAAAGTTTTTAACACCAGCTTAATTGGGTATTAGGTGATAGGAAAATATTTTTGACAGTGATGCTAAGAATGAACCAACTGTATATTCTTATTTAATTCGGTATGGGACTGATCACCCGGTATTTAATTAGGCGGGGTGTTACAACCCACTTCGATAATGTCCAAAATACCCTTACTTTCCTCTTTCATAAGGTTTCCCATGCAACCCTAATGGCGTTTTGATGGCCATATCCTTCGAAGCTTCATGCGTGCCTATGTCGCAACCCTTTTTTCCTGTGTTCAGTTAGGACAGTCGACAAGGCGAACACGTGACAACTTGCAAGTTTTTGTAGTGTGTCCGACAATGTCGCAGTGAAAACAAATATCAATTTTAAGCTCAAAGACTATACTACGTAAAATGCGTCCAATTTTTATTTTTTGAGGCAATGGCTTTTCAATATTAAATTCAACGCATATATGAGCATACCTTTCCCTTACCAGGGATTCCGTGTGTAAATTAATTTTTAAAGGCTTACCCAACATCGTGACAATGTGTCGGAGAATTTATCGATCATAATATTCAATAGGAAGTTCATGTATTTGAATCCATACACTCATGCTTTTGATATTAGCAGTGGATGGTCTAAAATTCTTCCGCCATCATTGCACAGATAAGTAATGGCCTTTTAAGAACTATGGTCCACCCGCAAATACCGTGAAATAATCATCAAACGAAGTAAGGTTGACAAGATAAAAATTATTACCAAGATCAGTAGTAAAAAGACCTACCGTTAGTTTCTAGATCCTCATTAGTCGAAGTGCAAGTATTTGGAACGTCAAGAATTTTCCCAACAGTTTAATGATGATTGAATTCTTCCATTTCTTACCAGCCTATAATAATTCTTAGGTTCCAGTGTCCATAGTAATCATCTGAGTCATATTCTTGTTGATTTAGTTCATTGTCCCAAGATTCAATAAAATGTGTGTAGACATTACAACTTGAATTTGCCGATCAGAGGAGGTACTGCGATTGGTATGTGGAGATGCATCCCTGGACATGCTTAACACCTTATCTTTATAAGAAACAAGCGAAATCATGTTGAAAGGCTTGTTTACGCGAGGTTTGTTGACTACCATATTTTTGTCAGTTTCCATTGGTGAGGGTTGGGTATGGTTTGGAGGCTTCGGTGGAGGAAGTTTGTCAAGTAAGGTTTTGTGTGGGTGGGGAGGGGGGGGGGGTAAATTCATTTTCTCACGCATGTTTTTGGCTTTGTTTAAGAAGCACAACTTTTAATGGTCTAAAATAAAGTGTTCTTATTATATCAGTAAGTATACAATATATATTTTATGTCATTTTGTATAGTTATAAATAACGTTGAATTTTTTTTATCAATCTCGAGGACGTTATTTTTTATATCTCCCTCTTGTAGAAGTTCAAGTAGCACTTATGAAAACATTATACATTTGTTATTAATATTTATGGCACTAAGTACACACATAATTAGTATAGACCAAAAAATTAAAAGATTGACTCCGTGGAAAGTGCTTCACTTTATGGTAAAGTGATGTCTGTCATCCATTTTACATTTTATATTAATAAATGATATCATAATAAATTTCATACATTCATAATCTATATTAATACTATAAAACGGAAGCCATCCATTAATTCTAAAAATCATTTAGCTTTCCACGTGACACTATTCCATTTATCTCAAACCATTTTATCTCTCCACTCAACACACCCATGCGGTGTTTTTGGTTTCCTCTCTTATCTATTCGTCCTTTATTCTTCCGTCTCTCACACTACACCAAAATGGACAAATTGTCACCTTTCAGCCGGTCACCCTTGTCAAGGTCATTGACCGTGACAAAAAAACACGCGTTTTATGTCACGGTCATTGACCTTGACACGACCGTGACAAATAATTGTCACGGTCAATAACCGTGACAAGGCCGTGGCAAATTTACTTGTCACGGTCATTGACCGTGACAATTCTTTACATAATTATCACGGTCAATGACCTTGACACGACCGTGACAATGGTTCCAGCAAAAACCCTTTCCCCCTTCTTTTTTCCCTCCCGCCGTTCCCTCCCTCTCTCTCTCTCTCGACGCTGCTCTCTCTCTCTCTCTCTCTCTCTCTCTCTACTTTCAGGTTTAATTCTCTCTCTCTCTCTCTCTCTCTCTTTCTTCCATTTATATATATGTTTGTGTGTATATATATGTGTGTATGTGTGTATATATATGTGTGTGTGTGTGTGTGCGTGTGTGGGGGGTGGGGCAGGGTGGGGGGTAGGGGGTGGGGCAAGGTGGGGGTAGGGTGGGGGGTAGGGGTGGGGCAGGGTGGGGGTAGGGGGTTAAAAATGTAAATAAATAAGTAATTTTCTATAAATTTCCAAAAATAATATCCAAAAATGTAAATGTAAATAATATCCAAAAATAATATCCAAAAATGTAAATGTAAATAATATCCAAAAATATTGGATAACAATTTATTTTCATTCAAAATAAATAAGTAATTTTCTACAAATTTCATAAAAAAATGAAGGTCGGCTTAATATGTGATTTAAGTGTGAAATAATCGCTATATACTTATACTAATGGAGAAAAAAACCATATATGGAGTTTTTTGTTGACTTTATATGGTGAAATAATCACATGACTTTATATCCATCAAATAAAAGCATGAAAACTAAAAAACTACAATAAGGGTTAAAATGGCATCCGAAGTTGCTAAAAGCATGAAAAATAAAATATTTTTTAAGATTTGTGGTGAATAACTAAAGTTAAAAAAAGTATTACTTTAGTCATTAAATTACTTTTTGAATTCGGGCGATGCGCATAAATTTGTAGTAATTGTCTTATAATAAAGATCAATTAGTCTATGTTGTTAAAAAATTTGATCAAATTGGTGAGCCCTTCATATTTTAAAAATGTTGTTTTTATTCCTATTTAACTTTTCTTTCTATACACCCCTAATTATATTTAAAGTTTAATAAAATAGGAGTTATAGAAAGAAAAGTGGGGTTTCCATAATCTTACTTTGTCACAATTAATTTATATGCCTCAAAGTTATTTTATCACTCTTAGTTTATATTTGTGATAATACTTTATTAAAGATTTTTATGGGAACTTGTTATACTAGAACTTAGATGAACACTAAGTGATGAAAATAGTCCTTAAAATTGAAAATTAAATAAAGTTTATAAAAGTAAAGATGCTGGTAATACATCAAAGATAAATTAATAAGGAATAAATAACAAAACGTGTTCAAGTGTATAACAAGAAAGAAAATGTGGTATTTAGATTGGGTAAAATTCTTAAAGTAATGTTAAGGGACTAAAAGACCCAAGACAACTGGCCAGTAAGTCACGAACCGAAAAATTTATGACGGGTGATGAAAGCCCGTAAACATGTTGGGGTGGGGTGGGGGTGGGTAGGGGTGGGGTATGATTTATAAAAACCACAAAACAATAGTAGAAATTCAATACCTGAAATTAACATTGAGATTATTTTAAATAGACAGTCACTACTGTGTGTGTGTTTAAAGTGAAAGAAGATATGAGAATTTTATTAAAGATTTTTATGGGAACTTGTTATACTAGAACTTAGATGAACACTAAGTGATGAAAATAGTCCTTAAAATTGAAAATATTATATCTGTACTAATAACATTTTTTACAGCAAATGTCTCCTTCAAATATTAAGGCGAAGATGATGATGCTGTTTATGATGATGTCGTCTGGGGTCGGTGGTAGTGGAGGCGACGAGGGATCTTTCGCCCCTAGGCTCCCCAAATATGGGAAATATGGGATTACCGTCGAGAACAAATCGGAGATATTAGCGAGATCCCTCGTTCTGCTAAAGACAGTCATCGACCCGGGGTTTATGAGTTGGAAGGAGGTGCCATATGAGCTCAAGTTAGCTGTTTGGGCGGCACTACAGGTAATATATTTATATTTATATTTCAATTTCAATTTCAATTTCAATTTCAATTTCAATTTCAATTTCAATTTCAATTTCAATTTCAATTTCATAATTATATTTATATTTATATTTATTCGCAACTAACATTGTATTTGTTGGACAGGAACAATTCAACTTAGATCCAAAGCTACGCGATCCCGTGTTGGAGCAGATTAGGGAGCAACTCAAGTCGTGGAAAAAAAATATGCGGGCACAGTACTTTGGGAAAACACGAGAGTCGATTATCCAATGGCGTGAATCTGTCCCCCCCCCCAAGGAGCCGATCTCATTGGCACAATGACAGAAGTTCATTGACAATGAGATCGAGGATCGACAATTGGCATCTCGCCAATCGGGGAGGGAAAATCGGGCAAAAAAGACGGACGTGCACTACTCCGGCCGGACCTCTTACGCCGAGGTGGAGAATAGGATGCAGGTAAGATTTAATTTTTCTATAACTACATAAATATATTATTCTTCATTATTTTACTTTGCGGGGCCGATACTAATTTTACTTTACTTTATTTTATTTCAGGGGGTAGGGAGTGGGCCAGGGGGTAAGCCACATAGGCTCGATACTTATGTGGCTCTTCGGACGAAGAAGGGGAAGGACAAGGAGGTGACCCCGAGCATCGCGTCCACGATTGTAAGTAATTCGACAGTTTAATTTGTGTTAATTACGTTATAATTTTTTAGTTTACTTATTTTACTAATCATGTGCTTTTTGTCGTTTCAGGCAAAGCTTAAGGAAGTGCATGAGTCGCGGTCTGATGCCGACAAGGCATCTTTGTCCACAGATGCACTCAACCAAGTGCTTGGCTCTGATCGCAAGGGGAGGACAAGGGGGGTGAGCTCACGGGTGGCCAAATCTAGGATCATCGAATTGGAGACGAGCGACACCGGGTTGGCTCGAACGGTGGATTCACACGACGCGAAGCTGTCCCGTTTGGAGGCAACGGTTCAAGATATGTATGCATTCATGAAGCGTACGTTGGACGGAGACCGTAAAGGGAAAGGGAAAGGGAAGCAGAAGGCGGTGGAGGAGGAGGTGCGGGAGGACGAGGCGCAGGATAACGAGGATGTGGACCTCGCTGCTTCATCTCCGACACGTTCGTACTTCGATGATCCACTTCCCTATTTGGCGCCCTTCAACAGATCAATGTCAACACTTGGTTGGCCGAGCGTGTTCATATTGGACGTATTTGATGGCCAGTAGATAGGGCGGGGGTTGAGGGACCCGAATATCATCCAGGGTGGAATAGTTCATGGACGTGCGCTTCAAGAGATGGAGTCCAGGGTGCTCGTCATGCATGTCATACCCGGGAAGGAGAACTCCCTATTGTGGTTGCGCGAACAATGCGGCACGACGTATATTAGTGGGTGGGTCAATTCGTATGTCGTGTGGCCTACTCACCTCCTCAGTTTTAACAATACACCAGACATGTAGTGACATTGTTTTAAGTTTGAATTGAATTGTTTTAAGTTGTTACATTTGAATTATATCGTGATGCATATTGTCTCTATTTGAATATATATTTGCATTATCTTTAGTTTGTTTGGATATATGATGTTTGGAACAGGTACAACGTTGCTATAACAGGTACAAATATACTGCTGGGCAGTGGCAGTGGCCATACTGCCCAGCAGATTTTTTTTAAATTCTGCCCAGAATTGTCACGGTCAATGGCCATGACAATTTTTTTAAAAAGGGTCACGGCTTTGTCACGGTTTATAACCGTGACAAACGTGTCACGGTCATTAATCGCGACACGACCGTGACACAAAATGCGAGTTTTGTGTCAAGGTCAATGACCGTGACACGGCCGTGATAAAAAAAGTTGTCTCGCCTTGAAATGTCACGGTCATTGACCTTGACAAATTGGATTTGTCAAGGTCAATGACCTTGACAATTCGACAGGTTTGGTGTAGTGTCACCCCCTCGCTTCACTATCTTTATTTCTTTACATTGGTCTCCCCCAAAATTAAAACCATTCATTTAATTAGATTTCTTTCGCCCATCTGTCTCCTCCCTCATAGATACACTATAAATTGAATACTTATTGTGTTTACTCTGCCAACTCGAATATGCTCCATGACAACGTCTTCGTCATCACCACCAAATTCTTTAAATTAGTTGATGAAGCTTTGTGGTGTTTCAAACTTGGATTCTCTCTCTCTGCAACAGGGTGAAGCTATTTTTAAACTAATTGAGGTATTATAGCAGTGGGTTAATTCGTTGGTTAAGGATGAGGAAGAAGACTGACCCATGTGTTGATACCAAATTTAGTCTGCTGACATGGCTCAATTAAGTGAAGACACGTGGCAATCTGCGTGGTAATGACAAACACTTCCGAATAATACCTTGACTCCGAGGAACCATACTGCAACGAGGAACTCTGCCTCCCCGATCAACTCAGACGCTCCGACCAACAAGAACTCTACGAGGAACTTTTGAGTAACGAGCAACTTACGATTACCAAGCTACTTAGGCGGTCCGAGCAGCTTAGGCGGTCCAAGCTGCACCTCGAACAAAGCATTAATAGCAGGATAACCAACAGATTGACTGCGCATTAAATGTTTATTATTATTATCATACATATGTATACACTTAAGGGGCATTGAATGTATTATCCTTTCACATGTACAGCCTGAGGGCTATAAATACATTGTATCAACCTCATTGTAAGGGACCGAAATTTCTTGAAAAAACTTGTAATCGAGAATTCCCAAACAGTCAGCAATAACAGAAACAGTGGACGTAGGCCATTCTTATAAGGCTGAACCACTTTAAAATTTCTTTGTCTCACTTTATTTTATCTGTGATTAAATAATTAGATATAATCTAATTTTTTACATCAACAGATTGGCGCCGTCTGTGGGAAACGACTGGTAATATCGTTTTTCATCAAAAATAATTCATTATAAATGGCTGATAATCCAGAACCCAGCAATCGAAACGCTGGAAGCCCTCCAAATCCATCTGCTCCACCGAACGTTCCAGATCTGGTTGGAATAATGACAAATTTGGCCCAGGGCCAGACAGCCATGCAAGAAACTATGCGACAACTCATACAAACCCTCCATGGCGGTGCACCAACCCATTCAAGACAGCTAAGTATTCAAAGAAATACCCGTTTACTTTCTTCGCGTACTAGGCATACTGATTCATATCGTACTGAGGAGTCTGAAGATTTTTCTTATCAACCTGGACGAACTTCGTCGGTACGAGCCACAGATACTGAACAACGTATCACTCTCTCTCCAGAAAGGACTAGTGCGCTAGAAAGATTAAGCAGAGTATCTCCTTTTGATCGATTAGGTCCTAGGAGGAGCAAAAGTCCTCCTAAAGTCGCATCGAGGAGTTTTCGACGACCATCAGACTTAAGGGAAGGATCTGTCCAGTCGCGACCAGCTGCTCGTCAAGATAGATCCCAGGAAGCCACATCAACGCGATCAGTTGCTCGAACCAACAGGCCCGAGGAAGGAAACGAGGCGTGGAAAGGCTCGATTCAAAGGCTGGAGGATAGATTAGGGGAAATGGCTAAAGCCAAGAACCCTCTACAACGAACTTTTGTTCAAGGAACATATTTTGTCCAGGCCATTGTAGATTTTCCCACACCATCAAAGTTCAAAGCACCTGTTGTGACCCCCAAATATGATGGAAAGACCGACCCCGTACTTCATATAGAACAATACCAAGCTGCAGCCGACATTTATGCTGTTCCAGATGAGATGAGATGCAGAGAATTCTCGGGAACTCTTACCGAATCTGCTCAAATATGGTATAATAGTCTTCCTCGGCGTAAGATCTCAACTTTCTTTCAACTGGCCGAGTTATTCATTGGGAATTTCTGTTTTGGGGCAAAGCCAGTTAAACGAGTAGCGCATTTGTTAAGTATTAGACAAAAAGTTGGCGAGAGTACTAGAGATTATATAACTCATTTTAATAACGAGAAACTCGAAGTCATTGATTATGAGAAAAAGATAGCGATTACCGCCTTGATGAGTGGACTACTGCCCAACAAGTTGTACTACACTTTGGCCAAAGATCCACCTAGAACCATGTCAGAACTGATGGGAAAAGCGACCAAGATTATGAATGCCGAGGAGGCTATGGCTGCGAAGAAGAATATGGATGCCAAAGAAACCAAGGTGGAAGGTGATAAAACCAAGAAGAAAGAGCATAAGAACAATGGTAGTGACAAACACTAAAAAATAAGGTCGTCATGGGAAGTATTGAAGAAATTTGATAATTATACTCCTTTGAAGAAAGACATCAACCATGTTCTAGAAGAAATCATGAACAACGAGGAATTAAACTGGCCAGAGAAAATGAAGGCAGACCCTGACAGGAGGAATAAGGCAAAATATTGCTAGTTTCACAAAGACCATGGTCATATGACCAAAAATTGCATAGCTCTTCAGAATGAGATCGAAACACTCATCAGACGAGGAAAACTGGCAAAGTATGTTGATCATAAAAATGAAAGAAAAAATAGCGACCGAACAAGAGAGAGGTCTAGATCTCCTCGTCGAGTAGAGGAGAACAAGAAAAGAGACCATGAAGTTGATCCAGAAGACGACCCCGATCTTCCCAAGAGACCAAGGCAACCAGAACGTGAGGTATTTTCAATACGTTTTGGGTCATTTGATTGTAATGTTATTACAGGTGGAGATGCAGGAGGAGGAGACCTTACTGCAGAAAGAAAAGCTTACCTCTGTGAGGGTCAAGCTTGATCATACATTCAACGAATAAATCTAGCTGAGGAGGATCGCCCTAGAAAGGTAAACAAAGAGAAATTGATCATTGGTTTCTCAAAGAACGACCTCGCAGGTGTTCTATATCCTCATGATGACCCATTGGTGATCAAAATGAGGATGAATGAAGTAATTATTTCAAGAGTACTGGTAGACAATGGTAGCTCGGCAGACATCATGTTCTACTCGTGCTTCGACAGTTTAAATCTAAAGCTATCTCAACTGGAGCCTTATCATAGACCCCTCCTCGGTTTTTCTGGTGAAAAAGTTTTTCCACTTGGGACCATCAAGTTGGATATATTCATTGGCATATGGCCTGCTTGTCGAACAGAAAGAATACGCTTCTTCGTGATGGATAAGAATGTTCAATCAGCATACAATATCATCATGGGAAGAGTAGGATTGAAGAAGTTCGAGCTTGTACCATCTACGGTACATCAATGCCTAAAATTTCCAACAAATCTTGGAGTAGGAGTTGTGAAAGGTGATCAAAAAGTAGCTCTAGAATGCTATTATTCATTCGCCGAGCAAGAGGAACTGGAGGAAACAAGGAAAAAGACTACTACCTATCAAGTGGGTGAAGGTGCAGAAATTGAAACATTGGATCCTAGAGATGAGTCGCAACTCGTGAAGGGTCAAGTGGTGGAAGCTACTGAAGACATCATTCTGGACGACGAGCACCCTGAACGAACTACTCAAGTAGGTTCGTCGTTGGAAGCCTCACTAAAACAGGAATTGATAACTTTCCTAAGAAGCAGAAAGAAAACTTTTACGTGGAGTCATGAGGATATGCCCGGGATAGACCCAAATTTCTTATGTCACGAACTCAATGTGAATAAGGAGATCAAGTCTGTGAAGCAGACAAGAAGAGTATTCAGTCCCGAGAAGAATCAAGCTATACAGGAGGAAGTCGAGAAGCTCCAGAAAGCTTGCTTTATTGAAGATGTTAAATATCCAGACTTGTTAGCAAATGTGGTGATGGTGAAAAAGAAGAACAACAAATGGAGGATGTGTGTAGACTTCACCGACCTCAACAAAGTATGCCCAAAGGATCACTTTTCGCTGCCCCGAATTGATCAACTAGTGGATACTACCTCGGGACACGAGCTGCTGAGCTTCATGGATGCTTATTCCGATTACAATCAGATTAAAATGAAACCTGAAGACAGGGAGAGTACTTATTTCATTACTCCTAGGGGAACTTATTGTTATAATGTTATGCCTTTTGGTTTGAAAAATGTAGGTGCAACATATCAACGGCTGATGAACAAAGTGTTTGCAGAATAAATCAGTTGCAATATGGAAGTCTATGTTGATGATATGCTGACAAAAAGCAAGAAAGCTACTGATCATCTAGTTGACTTAGGTCAGACCTTTAATCAACTAGATAAATATCAAATGAAGCTGAACCGGAAGAAGTACATATTTGGAGTACGAGAAGGCATGTTTCTCGTGTACATTGTCAATCAACGAGGCATTGAAGCAAAACCTGAAAAGATCAAAGCTCTGTTAGAGCTGCGATCTACAACGACGAAGAAAGAGGTGCAAAGTCTTACAGGACGAGTAGCAGCACTCAACAGATTTGTATCGCGAGCAACTGATCGATGTCTCCCATTCTTCAAGACGCTCCGAAAGACTTTTGGGTGGAATGATGAATGTGAGAAGGCTTTTCAAGACTTGAAGACATATCTGGGAGCACCTCCGCTATTGTCCAGGCCAGTGATGGGAGAAAAATTGTACTTGTATCTGGCAGTGTCAGAGAATGCAGTTACCTTGGCATTAATAAGAGTGGAGAATGGAGTGCAAAAACTGATCTACTACACAAGTAAGGCTTTCCGAGGAGCAGAGATCAGATATCCAAAGCTGGAAAAATTGGCACTAACATTGATCGAGTCAAGTAGAAAAATGAAGATATACTTCCAGGCTCATACTATAGTAGTATATACTGATATGACATTGAGGCTAGCCCTTCATAAACCAGAAAAATCAGGAAGATTGATGTGCTGGGCAATAGAACTTGGTGAATATGATATAGTTTATGAACCCAGATCATCGCTAAAAGGGCAAGCGGTACCAGATTTTATAACAGATTTCACCTATCCTGATACCCCCGAGGAGAAAAAGTTACTCACTGATCAACCTGTGGATATTACAGGATCATTAAATGCAAGCCCAGACCAACTTAGCTTGGTAAAAGGGCAAGTAGATGTTACAGAATCATCAAATTCAAGCCCAGACCAGCTTAGGTTGGTAAAAGGGCAAGAAAAGATGATTGATGAACAGCAAGAAATATCAGGAGATGGTGAAAGGAAGCAACAAATTTTCCACTGAGGAACTCTGTCAGATCAAAAATTTGAAGACGAGTTACCTATATGGAGTTTGTATGTGGATGGTTCATCTTGCACTACAGGATGTGGCGCAGGGATAGTTTTAAACAGTCCGGACGAGGTCGACATGGAATACGCCCTACGTTTCCAATTCAAAGCTTCGAATAATGAGGCTGAACATGAAGTCATGATTGCAGGTCTTAGTTTGGCAAAAACTATGGGGGCAGAACAAGTTATTGTCTTCAGTGACTCGCAATTGGTCATAAATTAAATGATGGGAGTATATGCAGACAAAGGAGAATTAATGATCAGATATCATGCAAAGGCAAAGGAACTGGTGTCGGAATTTGTCGCTATTCAGCTGGTCAGAATATCAAGAATGGAGAATGCGAAAGCAAACGCCTTAGCTCGATTAGCATCAGCTACTCGTACCGAGCTATGAAAAATAATCCCAATTGAAGTTTTAGCTGGTCGGAGTATAGATGAAGATCTAACGATGAACTTTATTACCCTCGATTTAGGATCATCATGGATGGATCCCATCAGGGCATATATTGAGAAAGGGGAATTACCAACTGACAAACTTGCAGCCAAGAAACTAAAGTTTAAGGTTGCTCGTTATGTACTGACTAATGGTATTCTATACAGATGAGGAATTATAGCAGGTTTGCAAAGATGTGTGCATCCCACTGAGGTGAAAGATTTGGTTGAAGAGGTCCATGAAGGGTCATGTGGAGCCCATGTAGCAGGTCGAACTCTTTTGCAAAGGGTGATGACGCAAGGATACTACTGGCCAACGATGAGGGCTGATTGTATAGCCTATGCTAAGAAATGTGATAAGTGTCAGCGCTTCTCCTCCATCCGAAGAACTCCCCAAGAATTAATGACACCTATTACTTCCCCTTGGCCATTTTCCATATGGGGAACAGATTTGGTCGGGCCACTGCCAACGACCAGGGGAAGATTTAAGTATCTCGTGGTCGCTGTGGACTATTTTACTAAGTGGGTTGAGGCTGAGCCTCTCATTGATATGACGTACGACAAGGTGTACCAATTTATTTGGAAGAACATCATTTGTCGATATGGTCTTCCTCATGCCTTCATCACAGACCATGGAACACAATTTGACAATGAGGAGTTCGCTGCCTATTGTCATCAGTCAAATATCTTGAAGATCCACTCGGCACCAGTCCATCCTCAAAGCAATGGCCAAACTGAAGTAACAAACAGAACAATACTGAATGGCTTGAAGAAAAGACTGGATGACGCAAAAGCAAATTGGATCAACGAGCTACAATCAGTACTATGGGCTTACCGAACTACTCCCCGAGCAGCAACAGGGGAATCTCCATATATGCTAGCATTTGTAAGTGAAGCTGTTATACCCGCCGAATTGGGTCTCCCAACACACAGAATACTGAATTTCAATTCCCTTGTCAGCGATTTAATGAGAAGGTTAGACTTGGACATGCTTGAGGAGGTTAGGGAAAAAGCAGCCATTAGAAATGTTGCTTACCAGCAACGAACAGCTTTGTTCTACAACAAGAGAGTGAAGAAGTGCGACCTGACAGAAGGAGACTATGTGCTAAAGAAGGTGATTCAAAAGCACAACAAATTGGAAGCGAACTGGCATGGACCCTACCGAGTTAAGAATGTTGTTTGACCAGGGACATACAAAATAGAAACTTTGGAGGGGGAGGAGTTTAAGAATGCATGGAATGCAGAACACCTGCACAAATATTATCAGTATTGTAAACTCTCATATAATGCAGTTTCATCAGTATGAATAAAGTGACAATATTTTGCCCAGTTCTCTCCTTTTGTTGGAAATTTTTCGCGGAATACTCGTGCTACGCATTCAGCAAAAGTACTACTCAGAATACTCAGAAATCTATTCCCGAAAATGCCAACTAAGGTTGGTCAGGAAGTAAATCTATTCCTAAAAATGCCAACTAAGGTTGGTTAGGAAGTAAATCTATTCCTAAAAATGCCAACTAAAGGTTAACTATAGTTGGTCAGAAGCATTTTAAAGTATGAGTACGTGAAAATAAATTTTACTCATAAAATACCAAAAGTTGGTCGAGAAACAAAGTATCATCAATTTTGGTTAGTTATCAAATGATTACCACAAATTCAAGATAGTCGACAATAAGTTTTAACAAACTCTAGTTGATCGACAAATAACACAATGTTGTTATCTTTTTAACAGATATACATATATAAAGTGTTTTACAACCACAAGGCAATGGCAGTCAAGATTTGCAAATAAAATTATTTCATTAAATGTAGAACAAAATACATCAAGAATGAAATACAAATTTATTACATCAAGATTCCTATTCTATTGGTTTCTTCCCCTCTGCTTTTGAAACAGGTTCCTCGCCAGCAGGTGGGTCATTTAAAGCATAAGGGGAATTTATGAAGTTAAGATCTTTAAGCATCCTGATTTTCATCACAGATGGTCGATCGAGTAGGTGCTCGGGATGAGATATCTCAACATTGGAATGGATATTGTAATCGCCAAGGTATTTGGAAATCAAACACTGAGGAATGGCCCGAGCAGGGATCCAACTCATGTCAAGCTTGAATGGTGGCACTGGTAAGTCGAGCAGCAAAGGATTATGGTAATCCCACAGGTAATGACCCTGTTCCAGTTACAGTACACATAAGGCATTCAACCATCCCTGTTTGTAACCCTTATTATTTGCATTTTGGATACGATCATCCAAATGGTAGAGAGCCTCATTGTAGCCAGCCATCCAGAATTCTCTGGGCTACTTGTGGAATTGATATGTCAATCTTTCCAGTTGCTCGTGGAGACTTTTTATAAAGAGTTCTTTATTCTCCAAGACAGACTTTTGCGCAGAAAGCTGCTCGTCCAGATTCCTGATCTTTTTAGACATCTCAGCCAATGCCTGGTTCTTTGTCATCAGTTGGAAAGCCTGGTTCTCCAGGGCAGATTGAGTTCTCTGTTCCTCGACAGTAATCCGAGCAGCTCTTGCTCATCCCCGAGTAGATGTAGAAGGGCCAGCTCTCTTCAAGGTTTCTAATTCATCCCTCAAGTTGGCATTTTTGACCTCCAAGAAAGAGAATCCCTCATCATTCACGGGGACCAAAGTGTTTGAGGTGGAAGCTGCAGACTTCAACTGAGACACCTCTCTTTGTAGGTTATTATTTTCCTGCTTTAACAACTCAGCTATCTGTCTGTGCTCTTCGACCTCAGCCTTCAAAGTTCTCTCCCTCACATCGTAAGCAGCAAACAGTTTATCGTATCCCTTATCAGCCTTGAGTTGCTGATACTTCTTCTTGTATCCTTCGTGCAAAAGGGTTGCAGATTCCTTATATTGTTGCTGAAGTTCTTCAAGAGTGCCCTGAAGATCTTCAAGCATATCATAGTATGCTACGTTGTTAGCCATTGCACGGTCGAGCAGGCACTTCAAATACTGATAGGCGTTAATTGCTTGCTCTGAAGCACCTTCACCGAGGATGTCAATGATTTGAGCTGCACTCATGTCTGAATGATCAGCTTTGAAATACTCATTGCATTGCCTTAACAGTTTTGTATCATGAGTAGATAATAAGTCCATCCTAGCCAGAAACTAGTAAAGGAAGAAAAAGCAAGAATCAATAAGAGTACAAACAGAGCATGAAGAAGAGAATCAATAGTATAAGCAAAAGTTTAAATTTTATTACATCATAAAGGAGAAGTACAAAGTTCAAAGTTACATTTGACAAAGAAAAATAAAATAGAGAGAAATCCAAACAACTCTACACCTTTTCCTTGTCTCCCAAAACTTTCTCGGGAGGCTGGGACGAGGAGGTAGGTTGCTCGGATGGAACAGAGGGTTGCTCGGGAAGTGCTGGAGGTTGCTCGAATGAAGTAACGGGTAGTTGAAGTTCCTCGCCAGTGGGCTGGATAGCTGGGGGATGAGAAATTTGATCTCCCATCACCATGGAAGATTCCTCAGAGGCAGCTTCGTACTCTTCTTCTTCTTCAGGAGTTGGAGGAGGGCCCGGGATGTGTCGCTGAAATAGTTCAGAATTTTCATCAACTTTCATCTCTTGCAGAGCAGCGACCCATCCATCTTAAAGTATTTGAGGCTGCCATATTCCACTTGCGACATCATGGCAGCCAAACCTTTATTCCAGCCAGCACTAAAGGATTTTTTGACAACCAATTTCCTTTTTGTCTTCTCCGAGGAAAGCTTCTCGAAAAGAAGATCATCAATAGCCTTCAATTTATTCTCAATTTCCTCCTTCTGACAACTTACTTCCCGAAGTTGACCCAACTCCTCCTCGGCAGTCTTGAGCTTATTTTCAAGCTCCCCAGTATTTTGATCTTCCCTTCGAGCTCTTTATTCTTCTCCTCCAAATCATTTATTTTTTTCTCCAACCCCTTGGAGACCTCAATGACCTGAGCCTTCTCCTGCTCGATCGAAGTGAGCCTCTTCTCCCAAATCACCTTGTCATCAGCATACTTCTGACGAGAATCCTTCAGGGATTGCGTCAGACCTATCAAGGCTTCCTCTACACCTGATGAGGAGCTTGAAGCTTTAATAGCTTCATCTTTCTTCAGAATTGTATTAAAGCAGGTCACCAACTGGGAAAATAAAAGCAAGTCAGTGCACAGATACAAAAAGGAAAGAATGAAAATTTAAGACTATAGGACTTACAGAAGCAATATGATGAGCTGCTAATGTGGTAACCATGTCCCGAGAAAGGTTTTTTTCAATACCTTGGATCTCGAGAATGATCCAAGTCTTCACCGAGTTCATAGCAGATCTCGGGGCAACAAAAGTGGGAACACCACTAGTCGGGGGCTGAGAGATGGATTCAGCCAAATTGATAGAGGAGCTTTTCTTCAGCCTCCTCAGAGGAGCATCAACGTTCTCGACTAACGATGTAGTCTTAGTCAGAGAAATGACAATCACCTCGCTTGGAGCAGCAGCCTTGCTCGGGGCCACTGGGGGCTTCTCGACAACCTTCACAGGAGAAGCCGAAGGAGGTGCATCAATTTTCTTTGTCCCCTCTCCTGGGACATCAAGCTTACTTTTCTTTGCCTCTCCACCACCAGAGGCAGATTTCTCAAAAAGGGTAGGAGGTCTTCTTTTCTTCATCCTTTCACTCAAGGGAATATGTGACTCAGGTGAAGAACTTGTAGAGGCTGGTATTGGTTCTGCTTCGCTTATCACCGGACGAGAAGTAAAAGAGGAGGTGTAACTCTTGTACTGCAGCAAATATGAAGCTGACCTAATATGCTCGTCGGCAACAGTTTGATGCAAACTCCAGATAAGTTTTAAATGCCTTATGTTAACGTCTGTCTCTTTTGGAGATTTTATTTTGCTGTCAACTGCAAATAAATCAAAATTAAAATATCAGTGACACATTTTATCAAACACAAAGGAAGCATAATTTTGAAAATAAAATAAAAATAACCTATCCCATTGCGACCCTGGTAAACATCAGCTCCACTTAATAGAGGGTGTTGCCAATTTTTCATAACAACCCCGTGCTCAAAGTAGTCTCTATTGGCATCTGGGAGATTGACCACTAAAGCTCTATTTAAAAATCTAGTTTTTAAATAAAAAGTATTATCACCCACAGTCCATCTATAACAAAACATAATTTCAGGAGTTCCTATACGAGTTCCATGAATTTGATTTAATCTATAAACTCCGTTTAACTATTCTCCATGTATTGGGGGCTATTCTTGCAGGAACCACGTCAAAGTATTGACAGAATTCCAGACATAAAGGGTTTGGGGGAAAAGAAAAGCCACATTCAGCGACAAAGAGATTGGGGAACCAATGTCCCTTAGCCAAACGAAAATAGTCTCAAGGCTCAGAAAGCTCTTCCAAAATAACCCATGAGGGAATAGAGAAATCAGAGCGAAACTTATCAATCGATTCTACAGGATAAACCATGATGAAAGAAGGAAATCAAAGAGAAACAAGAAAATCTTACAGGAAAGGGATAAGTCTGTTGACAACAAATGATGAAAGGGATGAACGCACAGGAGAGAGAAACAATGGAAAACTCAAAGAGATAAGAATGAAAAAGTAGAAGACAATGGGATTTTCTGCAACGTTTAAATACTTTGCCTTGGGAAAGGGTAAAAGTAATGATTGCAAAAAGAGACGGTTACGTTACCGGCGGCTAAAAAGACAAAAAGGGCGCGGGAATCGAAGCGGTTATAAAAATTCAAAAAAGACCGATTCTACGAATTTTGAAGGAAAAATAAATACAAAAATACTCCTAAATTTCAGGATGACCATTTAAAACCGCCATATTTCGAGAAAGAATGTTCCACACGCCTCAAATTTCGAACTATGAAACATTGGGGGGCTTCGGTTGATACCAAATTTAGTCTGCTGACATTGCTCAATTAAGTGAAGACACGTGGCAATCTGCGTGGTAATGACAAACACTTTCGAAGAATACCTTGACTCCGAGGAACCATACTGCAACGAGGAACTCTGACTCCCCGATCAACTCAGACGCTCCGACCAACAAGAACTCTACGAGGAACTTTTGAGTACCGAGCAACTTACGAGTACCGAGCTACTTAGGCGGTCCGAGCTGCATCTCGAATAAAGCATTAATAGCAGGATAACCAACAGATTGACTGCGCATTAAATGCTTATTATTATCATACAGATGTATACACTTAAGGGGCATTGAATGTATTACCCTTTCACATGTACAGCCTGAGGGCTATAAATACATTGTATCAACCTCATTGTAAGGGACCGGAATTTCTTGAAAAAACTTGTAATCGAGAATTCTCAAACAGTCAGCAATAACAGAAACAGTGGACGTAGGCCATTCTTATAAGGCTGAACCACTTTCAAATTTCTTTGTCTCACTTTATTTTATCTGTGATTAAATAATTAGATATAATCTAACTTTTTACATCAACACCATGTTTTCATTTGATTGCTTAAGAGTGGGTTTAATTTAAGTTATTAATAAGAGATAAACCCATCAAATAGGGCTGAATAGAGATCATTTTTTGGTATGTCGGGGAGAAGGGGGGGGGGGAGATAGAGTGTGTGTTGTGTACAACTTCTTTATTTTACAAAGTTTATGATTGATTTTATTTATTATATTAGTTTATAATTTTAACTTCATTACTTTAAAGGTTAAGATTGTTCACTCTGAGTTTATATTTGTAAACTATTCATCCCTAAGTTGAGCAATGTTTCCTGAAGGGTTGGTTCTTTATTAGATTAGTTTATAAATATTTCATATATTTATAAAAAAAAGTTATATAATGTGCCCGCGCATCGCGCGAGTTGCAGGATAGTTATAAATAAAAATGAAAAATAAATGTTTTAAAATTTCTTCTTCCACAATATAAAATGGAACAAAACAAGAGTTGTAATTAACATACATCACAATCGCCAAATTAAAGTTGTCTTTAAAAATTACAATTACATAAAAAATTCTTTTGTTTATGTTTTAAAAAAAAGTGAAATATTTTTTTTATACAAACATAAAAGATGATTTTTTAACAAGTTTTTACATTTAAAGGGAAATAAGTATGAAAAGATTTTTTTTTTAAACAAAAACTATTATAAACATTTCAAGCAAAAACGTTTTTTAAAGTATAGTTTTGATGTTTGAAAATTGAAAAAAGTATAAAACACTTTTTCTATATGTTTAAAAAGGGAAAAAAGTTTTTAAAATGTTTTCTACTATTTAAATGGACAAAAGGTGTTTTATACTTTATAAATGGGGAAAAGTGTTTTTTACATTTTACAAAGTATAAACATTTTAAAACCCTTTTGCCCTTTTTAAACATATAGAAAAAAGTGTTTTATACATTTTCCCCCTTTTAAACATAAAAGCTATACTTTAAAAAAAGTTTTTCTTGAAATATTTTTTAACAGTTTTTTTAAAACAAAATGTTTCCCTACTTATTCCCCTTTAAATGTAAAAATTTATTGAAAAAACAGTTTTTATATTTATAATATATAAACTATTTTAGAAATAGTTTTTAAACAGTGTTTTTTAATAAACAGGAGAATTTTTATTATTTAATTAAAAATTTTAAAACAATTTTAATTTGGTAATTGTGATGTATGTTAATTATAACTGTTGTTTTGTTCCATTTCACATTTTATATGTTGAAGAAGAAATTTTAAAAATTTTATTTTTATTTTTGACTGTTTGAAATTTATTATAATATTAGTTTTTAACATGAAATGTAAAATGGATTACCATAATACTAAAGCATTTTCCATTCCGAGCCACACTTTTAATTTTTTGGTTCATGTTAATTATGTGTGTAGTTATTTAAAGTAATAAAAAATTAAGGTAAATGTCATGTTCCTTCTTATATTCGGATTTTTTAGATTACGCTTTTCAAGTTTATAAATCTAGTCCTGTCGTACGATATCATTTATTTGTGTGTGGTCTCTGTAGCGCTAGGAGTTACAATTTATTTTGATATTTTTAATACATGAATTAAATTTATAAAATTATATAGAGAGTCCTATTTTTATAACCTTTGAGATTTATCACGATCTTTCCCCCAAAATACCCTTTAAATAAATATTAATAATAAAGAGAGAAAGCTCTCGTAAGTGCCACACGATGTCTCGAGAATAACTGGATCAAAAAAATTACCCTTTAAAACTACATTGAAGCCCCCGTACACACTCATGAATGACTAGTGGGTCTTCTTATTTTCAACGGGTAAATTATATAAAGCACGTGCTTTCATTTGCTTTGCTCTTAACATTTTTGGCATTCACCAGTTGTGTTCCCTCCCAGCGTGAAACCCAGTTGGGACTGACATCCTCATCAATCAACTATTTCCAAACAATAAATTCGTTTTTTAATCTTATGCTAGTTTTGGTTTGAAGTTGCTTAGAAATTGCTCAGAGCATTCCGTGCCCCGTTGTTAAACTTGTTTGTATATTTGGATGAAATAAATTCCAGCGCAATGAGCTAAATATACGGACGTTTTCATTTTTACAGCACAAAATTTAATAATAATTCTCATATGAAAGATAGTGTTCCGGCTCAAAATATGCATTTAAATCTAAGAAAGAACACACACATATATATAAAGTAATTTAGTTTTTGAAAATATGCACATTTTTAACGACCTCCTTACATATTTTTTCAAAATGAATGGTTGAGATCACATCTCTTTCTTTTTTATAAAATTATCTCTCAATTATTTGGTTTCCCACTCTTTTTCTACATCTCAAACTTACCATTTAATTCAAAATTTGGGCACTTGGGGAAGACCTCTCAAGTTAGACACCCACCCCTCCCGCTCATACATTCTCTCAACTCCCTCCCTCAGACTCTTATACGCAAAATCACCTGTCGCCCTCTCTCACCCTCCCCTTATCTCATCTGTCTTCCTCCACCTGTAACACATAGACTCCTACAGGTCACTCTCTTACACACACACACACATAAACACACGCACTTGATTTTGTTTACAGATTTTGTTCCTTTTGTTTTAGATCAGATTTCTAAGAAAATAGGTATTTAGGGTGATGATTTTTATCTTATTGTTTGCCAAGAATGTTCAGAATCATCTATGTTTGAGATTATTTAATTATTTAGAACTTTTTATGTCATCCATGAACTTTTTATTTATTTTTGTTGATTTTGAGTTACAGGTAATGTATACACATCCATCCATTTCAATGTTCAATGTTCAGTTCAATAAAGCCCTAATCTCAAAAGAGGTATTTTTTCATTTTCTCACTAATTTCTCTTTCATCCTTTCATTTTTGAAACATGTGAACAATTGTTTTGGGTTCTTTAATCCCTAATACATTAGGGTGATTAACCCTAATTAAAAATGTACTAGGGGTTCTTGATCTTCTAAGTAATGTAATTGACAATATTTACCTTCTTATATGTAATGGACAAGTAACTTTTGGTAATTTTGATGTTGTAATTAAATTATGTTAACATGTACGTGTATCGACAAGGATTGTGTATCGGCAAGGATTGTGTGTAAACATGTACGTGTATCATCAAGGATTAAGTATCTCTCTTTTTGTTTTTTCCCCTTACACAGGGTTCTTTTTTCCTTACACAGGGTTTTTCCTTACACGGGGTTCCTACGTATATCATCAAAATCAAGCTGCGTTTTTGTGTATTTTGGGGTGCTTTTGGGATTTAAGTTATGTGGATATAATTCCATTCATGAATAATTTTGAAATTTTTTCCTACATGTGGAATTGTACAGTACTATGATGATTTTTTTTTTGATCCCCTTATTGATTTATTTTGCTTTGTTTTTTGTTTATATTTCAAGTATTTTAATACTATATATAAAGTTTTAGAGTTTTTTTTATAGACGAAGTCAAATTGTAGTTAAACATACATTTTTTAGTGTTTCACAAATACACTCCCCACATCCACCACAATTACATTCTTTATTATTAGGGTTTTAAATTTGGGGTTTTCAGTTAATCTACCTTTTTTATCATTTTTCTTCTATTCTCTACAGAACTTAGGTATTCGACCATTGTCATTTGGTTGAATGTCCATATTTGATTGATGACAGTATTTAATATGTTTTTTCTACATTTGTTGAATGTCCATGTTTGATCTTAGGTACTCAGGTTTCACGGGTTTCTCATTAAACTTTCAACATCAATAGAGGGAGAAGGTGTGAACGACTAACCGTGTTAATTTTTTTTATGGTAAACTCAGTTAGGGTGATTTGTTTTTGTTATATATTTTATTTTTCTTTTATTTTTGTGGGTTTCAACATTTCTTAATCCATTTGTGTCTCCAACTCCATGATATGATTTAGTTGATTTTAATTTATTCCACTTTAACCCAAGTGGATGTGGGAGACCCACAGAGTTGTTGCCTAAGAAGCGCAACGGAGGCGTCATACATTCATTTGTTTTTTATTGTGTACAAGAGACCACATGGAGGTTTTATGTCAGTACTAACAAGTTTTTTTATGCCTTCTAATTTATTTTTTAGATCTTGATTTTGTTTCTTTAATTCTTTTTTTTATTTGTTTTGATTTGTGTGGAATACATATTGTAAGTGTGATTTAAAGACCCACATTTTCTCGGTTTGATCCGTTACATTTTGGTGAAAACTTGGTATATAGTTGATTAAATATATGAACATGTGTACTTATTGTATTCATCGGCTGAACATGTGTTGATGGTTTTGTCATACTTCAATGTGTGTATGCTTATTTCTCTAACATTTGTAATCGTTAAATAGTTTGCGTCATAGTTCCTACTGGAGAACCAACAATCATAAACATATTGAAACTGAATTAGCAACATGTGCAAGCCTATGAACAGGAACTCCAAGTGCAACTGATGGATTGAGTCATTTTGCCGAGTTTGGTATGCTTCTTTTATCCTTAGCTAGCATTTACTTTTTAAATATCTAATTACTTTTTATACATTTAATTACGTTTTATAAATTTAATTACTTTTAATACATTCTCTACAATATAGTTTCCCCCTGTTCATGTTATTCTTACAATTTAGGTATTTTTTATCTATAGCTATGTCAAATTTTATGTGGATTTCAAGTTTTCAATAAAAATTTATTGCGATTAGTAAATATAGTCTTCATCAATTTCTGACATTTATAAGTAAATGTGTAGTATTTTCGTGAGTTTAAAGTGACATGATATTTTACTTGCAGGGTTGTTCTGCTAAAACAAGAGACACGATCGCATGTTATGTTTTAAAGCGAGTTGCATGATTACTAGGTATGGTCTTCATCAATATGATGCAGGTTACTTTAAATTATTCACTCTAAAAAGCCATTAAATATCTTAAATTAATTAAATTTCAAGATTTTAAAAGTTGTAATCAGTTTTCTTTCTCATCAATGCGCACTTGACTGTAACATCTCATTCTATGTCTTGATTCAATGCGCAATTGATTGTGATATGTTTATTTAAAAATTGACTTGATGAATATCAAACTTATAGCCTCGTTGACTTTGAAGAATTTGGACGCACATTCTATGTCTTGCTTCGATTTGATGGACACCTACCTACAAAAAGTTAGTGCATACTAATTATAGAATTATGATCACGCTATTTTAGTTTGGACTTTCTCTTATAGAATTATAGAATTATGATCATGCTCTGTTCGGGGAGAGCATTAAGGAGTGCCTTGATGTAATTCAGAAGAGTAAAAAGGTTGCAGCAGTTGGAATTAATTGTGCACCACCCCACTTTGTTCAAAGTCTCATCCAGAAATTCAAAAAGTTAATCGAAAAGATCATAGTTGCTATATAACGGCTATATAGCTGCTATATAGGCTATATAGCTACTATGTAGCTACATAGATGCTATATAGCTGCTATATAGCTACCAGTTGCTATATAGGCAGTCATTGTTATACTTTTAGCACTACGTTGTCACAACTATTAAACCACCACAAGGTAGTCATGCCAAAATGTATTATTTTTGTGTCCCACACTGTTTTGTGATTGATTGGATCATATTTGTTTGTACTAATTTACTATATATACCCTTTCTCTTTATCTAACATATTCATTTTAATTTTAAATATTATTGGTGTATGAATCTTACCCTTTCTCTTTCTCTCATTACATATTTGAATGAGCAACTGTACATGAGAAGGTCAAGTTAGTATTTCTATTTCTCTTTCTCTATTATTATCAGTTATTAAAACGGTTCTCTTATTTGATTTCCGACAACATATTAGTATAACTATTTTTTATTTTATTTTTGCAGCAAACTTGGAAATGACGCGTGATTCGATATTTTGAGCATTTAATATGGGATCTGGGAATGAAACAAGTTCTTAGATATGGAGTTATTTGTTATACCTTCTTACTATTGTGGCAACTGCTCATCTGACAAAGTTGGAAAGGGCGTAGAGGAGCTGTTTTAATTTTCCTTCGTATACGTGTATACGAGAGGGTCATGATCACGCGCCAAGGTTCAAGACAATTGTTAACTTTAATGGGGAGACCTTTGAGATCCCTAATTATTGCACGATGTTGAGGTAGGCGGAGCACTCGACTGCTAAGGCGATGCTTAATGCGTTTGCGAGCCATGTACCGTCCAATTTACTAGCTGCCAGGATACTGGACAAGACAGGGGTATACAAAAATCTCTTGCAGGAGGTTTCACAAAGAGTATGATCATCATTGCCAACCTACGCAACTTTTAGATCGGGCCTTGGACACCTACCTGTCTTCATCTGCACTATAGAGTTGACTAGCTGTACTTTTACAGGAAAACCAACCAAAAACAAGATTCAAGTTGAAAAGAATGCAGCCATGGCATCTTGGTCATCTCTAAAACTATGTAAGCCATACATAAAAACTTTCGTCGATTCATAGATTGTGTGGTTTCTTACATAGAGAACTCTTATCTGGGCGTGGATTGTGTGGGAGTTTATATAAGCAACATTCACCTAAAACTATTTAGAAACATTTTATTTTTATAAAACAAATTATGAATCCGTTTTTGTGTATTAGAAGTATAAGAATGAACTTTTTATCTTATTTTTTTATGCTATTTATTTTTTACCGTAGATTATAGACAACACAAAATGTGAAAAGGATTTCAGAATCCTCTACTACCAGGTGTAGAAACATCTCATGTGTTTCTTCTCTTTTATTTTAAGATATTTAGGTGCAGATACTAATAAAAGTATCTGACCATTTTTATTAGATCAAAAACCTACAAGCAGTTATTGCAATTCGTCATCTAATACCAATTATGTTTCTCTCTCTCAATCTGCAAATGTTTAGGAACATCTTATTGCAGGTTTTGTTTTATTTAATTTCAGTGCTATTTGATTACATTGAAGTTTGAGTTTTATAATTACATTTAACGGAATATGCAGTCGTTTAATGGAATAATGGGTGTTTTGGCTACTAAAAGTAGGAATGATTTTCTGATTTTGATTATGTATTGACCATATGTAAATACACAACTTTGGGCAGTTATGGAAATCACCTAGAAAAATCATCACTATAGGACCATACCTCCGTACTTGAATAAATTAATGTCATACATGTCGTTAAATATCTGTTGAATAATAAACTTGCATTTAAAGTTTGAATATTTGGTGTTACTTGATTTATATTCAAAATTTGACATTATTTATCATTTTTTCAACTCTGTTTTGTAATTGTTGATATTATTTATTATTACTTGATTTATAATCAGACCTCGATGAATGTTCTGCGATGTGTGACTATGGAAGGTGTTCGTGTGGTCAATGGTTTGGAATGTAAGATGACTTGCAACACATCAAAGATTTCCTACATTCTAGATATAGAAGATTTCTTTTATCACGAAAAAGGAAGAAAACTATAGAGGAGCAAATCTTCACACCATGATCAGGCGTCTTGATTTCTTTTAGTGCTTTTCTGCTAGGAAAAAATGGGTTTTCTTCATCAAAATGTTTGGTATAAACATAACCTGCTCTTCGCTGAATTATAGGGTGATTTATTTGTTATCGAACAGATCTCAACATAACTTTATGAAGTTTTTGTTAAATTCTCACATTAAGAGTTGTTCGAAAATTTGTAAGACTAGGAACAATGCTTTTCATGAGGTCATCAAATTCTTTCATTGTCTTTTCTACTGTCTCACTGAATCAACTCATGATTCTACGTCTAATCCTTTGATTCTATGTCTTACAGGGCCATTCAGAATAAACAAGGCATCCTATGGGTTATACATGACTATGTTCTCATGGAACACCATCACAAACCTGTTATTCCTCGAAACACCAATCAGTGTAGGCTTCTCTTACAGCAATCACTCATCCGATCTCATGGACACCGGAGATATTCGCACGGCCGAGGACTCTTTATTATTTATCTATTGTGAACTAAATATGATGCATGGTGCTATCGACGACCTACACTTCAGATAATTTGTGTCGTGCCGTGGGCCATCGCTTGACATCATATACTTCTAAAAAATTGTTTATTTATTATGAACTAATTATTACGTATGGCCTATCAATGGCATATATTTTTTAATGTTGTTGGACTATTTGTTATTTGTTAAACATGGTGGATAGTCCTATAAACAGAAGATATTATGACTATTATTTTTTTAAAATTATATTATTTTATGGGCACGGTGATGTATGAGTCATTATTTTGACTGTTGAAGTGTTTTTTTTATACCTTAAGTAGGTGGATAGTCCTATAAATAAAGGAGACTCTGTCCAGTTTTTTAAATTTTTTTTAACTTATTTGTATTGAAATTAAATCGAGTCGATCGTCATTTTGTTGTCATTATTTTAACATAAAAGGTTTGTACCACAGTGTATGTATTTATGTACATAAATACGGTGTCTGTATGCATGTATGTAAGTACAACATATGGTTCGATTAACGAACTACACTTTCAAAAAATTTATCGTGCCTTCAGGCACGGGCATACCCTAGTATATATATATATTGCAACGAAGACAGTTTTCCCTTTGAGATTTATTTTTGACCCCAAAACGGTTCAGTTTCATTTAAAAAATGTCATCAAACCTCTTATATATCATTTGAACAACGCTGCAAAGTTTTAACACTTTATACCCTATAAGTACCATATCAACCTCAAATTATCTCATATGCGTTGAGAATGCTTTAATTAATCTTTTATCTTGCCATTATTATTATTACAACCTATTTTTTTCACAATTATTTAAGGCCGATCTTTATATTGTTGAATAATATAAAATAATCTATTTGATTGTTGAATTCATTTGAAATAAGTTTGAATTGAATATTTATAGTGTTTAGATAAGTAGAATAGAGTTATTTAGGACTTTTGTAATATATTTGAATTATGTAATTATATATTTTGATAAAATTGGCTAACTTAATTTTTTATTAATAAATAATTAGTGAATGAGTTCATTTTAAATGGATTAAATTATAATTTTGAAATAACCGACTGAACTCTTATAATTTATATAATTTTTTAGAATTTAATCTCATATCTAAAGTTTTGTTCGACTCTCGTCTTATTGTATTTTTTAAATCATATTAAATTTCGTAATGATAACAATTCTGTAAATGTCTTTTATTACTTTTTCTTTTTTTCCACATAAAAAACATTTGTCACATATTTATTTAAACATAAATCACAATTAAAAAAGTAAATATATAAAATCACTAAAATGAATTGTGGCATATACCAAATAGTCCCTCGAACTTTTTTTAATACACGTTTAGTCCAAGTCTTTTTATTTTGCAGCAAAATGTCCTTCCCATGCCAAAAATGTTTTATCATGCCGCTGGCACGGACCTTTAAAGATAAGAGGTTAAAAAACTTTTTAGTATAAAATAAAAAGTTTGGACTAAATGTGTATTAAAAAAGGAAAACGATATGCATATCAAGTGTTTACACCAAAAGTGGTTTATCAAGTGCATTAAACTGTTGGAGCTACAGTAGTGTATAACAGCTTAATACATTTGATAAACTACTTTTATTGTAAAAACTTGATACATATATCATTATCTATTAAAAAAATATTTAAGAAATTTTTTGGTATTTAATTCAAATGAATTTTAATAGTTTTATTACTTTTCAATAACTTCACAACTTTTTATAGGAACTATAACCTTTTGCCATTTCTCTCGACTTTTGAACCCCCACCCATCTATTCACTAAAGTTCAGTATCTCTGCATTTTTGCTACTTTTCAGTTTCAAGATTCTCTTTCTTTCTTGTATATACCATATTTGTATGTATACAATGTTACTGAAAATCTATTCTAGGCAGTCATCTACTCGATTTAAACCTCGAAATCAATAAACTGTACTCATCATTCTTATTTGCATTATTGGTCCGTTGCAGTAAATTAGAACGTACCGTTATTTGTTCCACTAATTTTTAATCCCGTTGCAAGGACGTTTTGTAATACTTGTTCTATAATCTAATGCTTATAAATTAAGCGAAGAGTTATTTTCACTCTATATATCTTCTTTCACATTTTTTGGGTTGTAATAATAATTGTGTCTATTTAATTTTTTCACCTCCAACTAAAACAAATATATTTTTAATAAAAAAAACTGTTTATAAAACGTAATTATTTTATATTTTTTTAATTTAAAAACTGTTTATAAAATGTAAAATTTGTTTTATTAAGAAAATTGTTTTCATAAAAAAGTAATTTTTTTAAATTTTATTTTTGGTAAAAAACTGTTTTTTTTTACTATTTAAAAAATATATTTTTTACTATTTTAAATAAATATGGTCCGTGACAACGGTATATATAGACGATCCGACCATCTATACATATCGATAGTACAAACCATTTTTTCTAATATGTTGGTCCACGTCAGCATTATGTATAAGTGGTCGAACTGCCAAGACATACTGTTGCCACAGAACATTTTTTTAAATAGTACAAGAAATAGTTTTGAACTAAAACAATAAATAACAAAAGAGTTTTTTTAAATAAATAAAAGAAATGTTTTTTTAAATAAATAAGAGAAACAATTTTTAACTAAAAATAGATGAGATTTTACGTTTTATAAACATTTTTTTATTAAAAAAATATTTTTTTATTGAAAATATAATTTTTTTATCAAATGTATTTGTTTTAGTTGGAGGTGAAAAAATTGGACATTTAGATTTTATAAACCTAAGGGCACAATTGTCATTTACTAACCAAAGGGTGTGGGGGAAGACATAGAAGGTGTGAGAATAACTATTCCCTAAATTAACAAATATATAATTTAAAAAAAATAACAAATAGATAGTATGTATATCTACGACATATAAAACATATATCAAGATATGTAAAACATATGTATTACATTTATATTATTATTTAAAACATATGTATTATATTCATAATATTATTTCATATCCAACTTATATTTGCATGTAAATGTAAATGGGTTTTAAATTATATAATGATAAAATAATAATCACGATCTTTTTTTTTTAATAAAAAAAACTTGATCCATTGTAAAGAATCGCTTTAAGTCTCCTTCTACCGACTATTCTTAGTTAGCTTACAATACCAACCTCATATAAATTATCTTACCTTAATTAACATGTGTTTATAACTGGTTAACATCGAAAAACAAACTTTTATATCAAGGCAATTGAAAGGAATATTTTAACAACAACATATTTTGAATATAATTCTTGTATAAAATTCATTTTACAAATAAAGTTTCATTTAAACCAACATTATAATGATGTTTACCACAAAAATCATATAAAGCTAAAATTCTAGTCATACATTCCCAACTAATAATCATTGGGTGAAGTTGTAAATCTAGGTAAGTCGGGTTCGAAACTTATCGACAACATGTTGGGGCTCAGCAACATGAAATTATTTCCTTATGAGTGGGTAGGCCCACCGTGGATGCTCATCTGGACCAGTTCAAGGGACTAGCCTGGTGTGCGTAAGCTGACCCAAGACCCCCCTGACAAACAAAAAAGGAAAACAAATTAACGAAACCAATTACAAAAGTGAAATATTCAATTATAATTATCTTTAGTTCTTATCAAACTTCAATTTAAGAGACATACAAACATACAGGCACACCAAATAAATTAATAACAACAATGCTTTAAAGTTAAAGTGTAAAATGTTGAACCAAATGAGCCCAACCTTCTCCCCCACTTCAAAATAAAAAAAGTGAAATTCAAGACTAATAGTTAAACCTACATCTTCTAAAACAAAACAAAATGGTTGAAGTAAGGTCTTGTTATGAAAAACTTTATGCAAGTTTCAAAGAATGTTCTCCCAAACAATACCTCCTCGAATGGAAAAACAAAATAAGTTGTTGAACTAATTTATGTCTTTCTTTATGTCCAACGCCTCTATATTTCTATAGCACCCATTACTCTCATTTTTTTACCATTAATGACTATCTCTATCTCATGTAATAATACACACACACACACACACACACACACACACACATATATAATGCTCTTTTGAGGACTAGTTCGCATTTTAAGAATACGGACCAGATATGTGTTACCTAATGGTGCGCCTAGAAATTATTACCTAAAATATAGGCACACTCTCTCTCTTTTCTGGGCTCACCGCCAGGTGACACATGTCCGGTCCGCATTCTTAAAATGCGCACTAGTCCTCACAAGAGTAGGACTATATATATATATAGTTTTCTTTCCTTTAAACATAGATAAAAACAAATATGACAATTAGAAGAGGAAGAGATATAGATGGAGAAGAGGTTGGAAAACCAAAAATAGAGGAGATAGAGAGGTGAGATGATATACTCTCCATGTAATGAGGTGGTGAAGACAACGCAACAAAATTTATTAAGGTTTGCAGTAGATGTGAAGCGTTGGAACCGAAAGGAAGGTGACTAATAGAGAGAGTAAATCCAGCCACAGGAGGTGACGAATAGAGAGATAGTAAATGTGGCCACTTATCAAAATTATGTTAGGAGACACCGTTTTTGAATTATGATATTAGATAGGCTTAGTCCCTGAGTGTGCATTTAATTTAAATTTACTTAAATTTTTGTTGAACTTGCTAATCTTGCCATCAATTTTTATATGTATTATTTTTTTCCTCCATTAAATGATTTCTATTTTATGATTTGAGATCGCTATTTTTCAAGTGTGGAGGAAAAAGCAACCGTGTACACCCATTAGGATAGTGTGCTCTGATTCTCACCCATCTTTCTTTTTGCACCTCCGTTAATAAGTTTTTATGTTATAAACATTTAAATTAGGAAAAAGCATATTGTATCCCATGTATAACACCCCGTTTCAAATTATAATCGGTAGTTTTGGAGAATTTGAATTTTTTATGTTTGAAGTTATTGTATCTGTAATTAGAGAATGTAATGAAATAATCAAATTTGAAAATACAACAACAGAAAAATTACGAGGCTAAGTCGCAAATAAAGTTGCTTCGCGACCCTGCCTAAAATTGTGCTACAATCCTTATTAAGCCCCATCAGACCTGAATAAAATAACCCACAAATCAATTTCTATTACATCTAGCATACTATCACCCGTCCACGACTAGTTGCTTAATATCACATCAGTTTAGGATAACAAACTGACTAGGGAAGGAAAAGAGAAAAATGTTGAGAGAGAGAGAGAATCTGTGTGTTTTCTTCTATTTTGCAAATCAAAATAAGACTGTGTATTTCTTTGTATTCTGCTTGTTCAAAATAATGGTTGAAGGCCATTTATTAAAGGGATCACGACTAGTGAAGGAGAGACAAGGAAATTGGGGAGAAAATTCTGCCACTTTTGGTAGTTAAATAAATCACTTTCGACTAAAGAAGAATTTAAAAGAAAGAAATATTTCAGATTTTTTATTTAAAAAAAGAATTATTTTTGGTCCAAAATATTTAATACACACACCGCCCAAGCCTAAGGCCTATGACAAGGACACGGTCCTGGTCGATCTGACGGAAGACAGTGGGAGCACGCGTGTGTGGGCTTTGGCCCAATAAGTTCTTCCACCCAACACAAACAAAATTCTAATGTCCAAAGGGCTTGCCCAATAGTCCCAAAATGGGTGTAAATTACCTACACCAATTTGAACCACTCTATTGATCTGGGACAAAGAAATCTGATGGGCAAGAACTTTTCTTCTCTCTCTCATAACAAATGAAAAGACAGGAAGGGTATTCTTCCTTTTCAAATTTTACACAGCAGCTTGTTAGAGCAATCCTCCACATGTAAATTTTGAAAAATTATTGATCAATAATCCATACAATTGTGCATAAGAAAAGGTGTCTTTCATCTTGAAATTTTACATAGTAAAGATGATTCAAATTATACTAGAGTAACCGCAGTTTTAGACTCTATATCTGACAGCATTTCACACATAACTCTACTCGGGTGTAGTCCTTGACTAAGCATAAATTCTTCTGAATTTATCCTCCTAAGTTGGTAGTTTTAGTACCTCGAACAACGTAATTGATTTGTTTTTATCCCATATCATTGCTGATGACTTCTTCTAACAAGTACCCCGAGTTTCGTGTATTTTTGACCGTTTTACAGATATTCAGTGCAAAGAAAAGAGAGAAAGAAACCGGAAGAAAGGAAGAGAACAGAGGAAGACAAGTCAAAGGGAAAAAGCGTAACTCTACACCCGAAGTTCGGATTTTAAGCCTAAATGAAAGTTGAAGATAATCAAATCACAAGAGTGTAGGAATAAACGACAGTCAAATCGGAGCTCTGGCTCAACAGATATAGCAAGTCAAAGTTGGAGAAAGAAAGTTAAAGTTGAAATTAATTCTGGAAGCTGAAGAGTTTCAACTTTTGAAATTTCTTGTATAATTCCTTTTTATTAGTTGTAAAATGTGGAGAGGCATTGGAAAAGTCATATTTGGATATTATAAAAAGCCAAGTCGTAGAGTAATGAAGAGATGAAGAGAGAAAGTTCCTTTTGGCATATAATTTCATATTTTCTTAGGATTTAGAAACCCTAGTTTGTAAGTTGAACAAGATCTATTCAAGATTCAAGTTTCAAGTTTAGATTTCCTTCTTTTATTCAAGTATTGCTAATTTGTACTTTCCATTTTTTTCATATTGTAAGTTTAAATTGCTCTTGTAGTTTAATTTTGTTTCTCAATTCAAGTTTCTTTTCAATGCATAATAGACTTATTATTTCTTGTACATTTGGAATTTCATTTTCATTTAATAAAATCATGTCTAGCTAAGTTTTTTTTATGGTTGGGATGCATGAACCCATCCCAATGTAAATTACATATGTAGAATAAATTAAAATTTTGAAAGAGTCGTGTAAGATAATTCTACAATCATTATAGGTCTTTTAATCTCTCTTACCCTAGGTACTTGGGATGTTTAAGAATATAATGTGCGTAAAATTTTGTAGCACCATTTTATATTTCCCTTTGATTTCATATGATGCTGGATTGAACCTCATATATGTAATGCTTAGGATCTATAAAGACTGGATTCATTCAAACTTCTAATTTATAATTTTAGTATTCTGCTAAGTAATTACTAAGGATTGGGGGATTGTATTCCAACCTAATTTCTCTTATATTCATAACAAGTATATTTCCATTTGTGTAACTATTCCTGTTAGCATAGTTAATTTAGAATTTAATTTCATTGCAATTTAGTCATAAAAGAGTTTCAAAAATCACATATATTCATCTTTTCTTTTCTTTTTAAGAATCAAGTTAACGTTAAAATTCATTACTCCTTCGTCATTAAGATTTGTAAGTCCTACTCTTTGTGGATACGATCCCGGCTTATCGGATTATTACTAACGCGGCAGGCTTGCACTTGAGGGTATAAAGCATGCACTTTAGACACATCTGTGGTCACATCAAGTTTTTGGCGCCGCTGCCAGGGATCTAGGTTACATTTCGAGAGTAAAATTTAAACCCAATTTGATTAAAATAAATATATATTTATTCTTTCTCATCTCCCATAAACTGTACATGCAAACTCCTTTGTCGTCTCCAACCCAAGTTCACGAAAACCCCATTGCTGAAGCCGACTCTAATAATTCCCAAACCCCTAACGTTCCACACTTCTCGGTTCCACCTTCTTCATCTCATAATTCACTCACGAGTCACACTTTGGGTTAAACACTGAGCATAGATTTAGACTCATTTGATAGAAACATGTCTGTGCAAGGTAGTATTAGCACTAGGGAGGGAGAATTACCCTATCTCCCCATGAAAGATCTATTATTTCCTGAGCGGACTGCCACGCTTGGATGCATTATACTTCCGTACAATGCAAGACAGTTCCACTTTCGTAATGGGATGATCCAAATTCTTCCTACGTTCCATGGAATGGTTTCTAAAAAGCCATATCTCTATCTTACGGAATTCGAAGAAGCGTGTGAAACATTTGGTGATCAAGCATGTCCGCAAGATTTTATCCGTTTGAAACTTTTTCCTTTTTCCTTAAAGGATAAAGCTAAGACCTGGCTATGGTCTTTACCCGTGAACTCTGTTCTGTCATGGAGAGATATGCAGACTAAATTTCTCTCCACTTTCCACAGCATAAAACCAACTCTGTCAAGGCCCAAATCCAAGCTTTCCACCAAAATGAGAATGAAGCCTTTGATAAATGTTGGGATCATTTTCAAGAGTTATTTAGCGCTTGCCCATACCATGGGTTTGAAAAACACCATCTCATTTAATTCTTTTATCAAGGGCTTACTGTAGCATCTAAACAACTCGTGCAAAAAATATACGAAAGACCATTTTGGGAGCTCGACTCGAGCGATGCTGAGGCTCATTTGAAATATCTAGCCGAGACCACTCAGGCATGGGACGTTTTGGACCCCAATAGCCAAAATAAACATCGATAAGTGTCCAACTCGTCTACTGCATTCGGTATTTATTAACTGGACAAGGACACTTTGTTAAATCGTCGACTTGACCAGTTGGAAAAGAATTTAAAAGACATATTTGAGGTTCGATTGAGAGATTCTATGGGACCTATCCAAGAGAAGGTGTGTGCTATTTATGCGACGGGTCATTCCACAAAAGGATGTCCTGCTATACCCGCCTACAAGGCAATGTACACTAAGAAAGTGGAAGCTATAGGAGAGTTTCGATGAAATTGTAACACTCCTCAAGGAAACGCATACAATCCATCTTGGAGAAACCATCCTGGTTTTAGCTATGGACAACAAAATGCTGCGATGAATCCTAATTCACATGTTGCTCCTCCCCCGCCATCACACTTTCAACAAGCACCACACATGTAGGGATATGTGCAAGCACCACCACCTCCAGGGCCATACATCACTCCATCGCGGAGAAATCTCGAGGATACGATAAACCAATTCATCACTGCCCAGAATGCAACCACTACTAGACATGAGAGCATGATCAATGACATAAATGCGACTATTTTAAAGATGCAATCATCGTTGAGTATCCAGGACAAGGGCAAGTTTCCTGCCCAGGGCCAAAGACCTCTCCAAGGTCAAACTAGTGTTAGCTCCACACCCCACGACCATCCTGAGCAATATAGTGCAATTATCGCTTTACATAGTGGGAGAGTAATTGACTTGTCACCTCCCCCACAATACGTACCTAAAAATAAAGAGGTTTCACCTAGCACGAAAGAGACCGAAGATGCCCCTTTAATTGAGAGTGATAAAAAAGATAACACTGGCAGACCCAAGGTTATGGTGAAACCCCCCACCGTTGCCCCCATACCCTCAAAGGTTGGTCCCGCACTCCAAAGAGACTTCTCAGGATGATGTTTTGGATGTCCTTAAGTAAGTAAAGATTAATTTACCTTTTCTCGAGACTATACAGAAAATTCCCGCATACGCTAAGTTCATTAAGGACTTACTCATGGTGAAACGCAAGCTAAAGATAAATAAGAATGACTTTTTGGCCCAAAATGCCAGTTCAATTTTATCGAGTGACCTTCCGTTAAAGTATAAAGATTCGGGTGCACCCACCATCTTTTGCATTATGGGGAAGAACAGAATCGAAAGGGCGCTAATAGATTTAGGGGCAAGTGTAAACATTTTACCATATGGCATCTATAAGAAACTAGATTTGGGATCCCTTAAGACCAAAAATATGACTCTCCATCTCGCGGATCGTTCTATAAATAAGCCTCGGGGAATCGTTGAGTATGTGATTGTCCAAATACACACTTTCTACTTCCTGCTGGATTTTATCATTTGGGCTGAGGAGCCCTCCATTCTCTCGAGCAATCATGTTCCCGTTATCCTTGGTCGCCCATTCTTATCTACGACTAATGCACTAATCAATACTCGGAGTGGGCGAATGTAATTAACATTTGGGAACATGATCCTCGAGATAAATATTTTTAATAATATCAAGAACGAGGGTGATGAAGTAGAACCATGAGAGACGGATCGTTTAGAGGCAGCACACGAGCATGGGAGGACCCACACGCAAGAGCCGATAGGGATATGCCTTATTACATCAAGTGAGAGCGACGGTTGCAACATAGAGCAAAGGGTAGGGGAGGTATGCGTAGTAACTAAAATGCAGAGTGTTAATGAGCCCTTGAGTGTGAGAGAGAGGGACAATTTAGAGGGCATCGAGAGAGGTTTGTATGAGTGCTTAGAGGAGAGAGAATAGCGAGACACGATAAATAATTTTCTCCTCGATTTCTACCCACCCACACCACCTAACAATTTTGAGACGGAGAGAGGAAGGAAGGATGTGGAAACAAAATAAAAAAGAGAGCTAGAGGAGTTGAGCCTGGCGGAATTTGAGAGAGAATTCGGGCAGGTGGGATGAGATCCTTAACGACGAAGTCCAATATCTATTTAGGAGAGAGCGAGTGGAAAAATAAAATTGATGAGTTTTGTAAGGACACAAATTTCCAATTGAGTCCATATATTGTTTTGGCTCAATTCCGGACAAAAACATTTATTCATAAGATTGCATTTGATTGTAATATTCTCAAGCCTATGAAAAGTTTGTTGAAGACGTAGCGACAAAGAGTATAAAGCTTCATCATCATGCCGATTTCGTGTCTCGTTTATACGTCACCAACCATAGTTCCATGCTCCCAAGGTATGAATACAGTTATATATATATAGGAGCTTGGAACTTGTTTATTGGGTGTTAGGTTTAATTAAAACTGTGTTTTATTTTCAGAAAGAATTAATTAAAACTTTAATTAAGTTTATAAAGTTTTCTAGGATAAAAATTGAATATTCCAAAGTTTCTGGAAGCTCATTCGATATGTCATTCGAATGAGATTGTCGTTCGAACCAGATGTCGTTCGAACGAGATTACCAACGACTTCCCATTAAGGCATACTGGAACTTCGTTCGAAATGTCGTTCGAACGAGATTGTCATTCTAACGAGATTTCCAACGAGATTTTAACGAGTTCATACTGGAACTTCGTTAGAAGACTCGTTCAAACGAGAATGTCGTTCGAACGAGATGCCAGGCGGGAACAATTTTTGGCAGTTTTAAGCAGTTTTTCTCCCACTTCCCCACTTGTTTCTTAACCAACTTTTCTCAGACTTTATTATGTGCGGGAATAACATTTTTCTATGAATCTTTTTCATATCTTACTAACTCCTAGAGAGTGTTTTGAGAGTAAAATCAAAGAGGGAAAAAGATCATGTTTTTGAGTGAGTTTTTTATCAAAGAGAAAAATTTACACCACTCTAGTTTACACCCAAATTAGTTTCTTCCAAGTTCCCATATTCATATATCTTGCTTGTAGTTTGGCACCGGGTTCATCTCTTTCGTTCAAAGAGAAGTTTCAGTTTTTCTTCTACATCCCATAAAGAAAGAAGAAGAGTTTTGTTACGGCATTACCCACTTGGAGAAAGGCTCCTTTCTCGGGTGACGGTGACCATATAAAGTCTGATCGGTGGATTCCGAGACCGCGGTGGAGCTCCAAGGTTATCCGCTAGGAAGAGGTATCTACAAGAAGAAGCGTCGGGGCTTGAGAGGGATCGAGTCGTGTGTTGTAGCCTTTCTGTCTTGTATTTGTAAATTCCGTACTTAGTGGATTTGTGGCTAGGGCCGTCCGAGGTTGTTTCCCGTCTTGGGTTTTTCCTCGTACATCCAGCGTAGTGGATTGATTGTTTATTTTATCTTTTGCAAAATCACCTAGAACACATGCTTAGGTAAAAAGATCAAAATTGGTTTAATTTAATCTCTACGTGTTTAATTTGGGTAATGTGTAGTTAACTTGGTTTAAGTGAAAATGATTTTAATGCGTTAATTTAATTTCACTCAGTTTAATTTTAATTTGTTTAAGAAAATTAAAATTTGATAATTCGTTTGTTTGTGAACCATCACACTTCTTTACGCTTCCGCATCTTGATATATATATATAAAAGGAAATAATATTTTAATTGAGAAAATTAAAAATCGGGGGTCTATCCTTTTCAAATTGGTATCAGAGCCAAAGCGATAAATTATTTCGTTAAAGATCTTTTAAATAATTTTTGGCTAAAATGGAATTTTTCCCATTTTCAAACTTTCCTATTTTCGATGGTTCAAACTACGCGTATTGGAAAGCGCGAATGAAATCGGCACTCAAATCTATCGACGAGAGAGTTTGGATGTCTATTGTTAACGGGTGGTCCCCACCTACTCATTTAGTAGATAATAAGCGTGTTCCCAAACCCGCCGATAGATGGAGTGAAGGTGAATTTAAACTTTCTAACTTTAATTCCCGAGGTTTAAATGCCTTATTTAGAGCTGTCACACCGGATGAATTCCGACGCATTATGACGTGCGAGACCGCTAAAGAAGCGTGAGATATTTTGCAACTCACTCATGAAGGTACTAGTGTCGTTAAAGCTTCGAAACTTCAAAACCTCACCACTCAATTTGAAACTATCAAAATGAATGAAAAAGAAACTTTTGATGAATTTTTTGCTAGACTTTCTGATATTGTTAATTCATCTTTTAACTTGGGAGAAAAAACACCCGACAACCGAGTAGTAAAGAAAATTCTAAGGTCCCTACCCGATAAATTTATTCCAAAAGTGACCATTTTAAATTCTTTACCAACTTTAGCCTCTATGAAATTAGAAGAGCTCGTAGGTGATTTACAAACCTATCAACTAGACATGCTTTCCTCTAAAATTGAAAAGAAAATTGAAAAGGGCGTTGCTTTAAAAACCCGAAAAGAGGTCAAACAAGTAGTAGAGAGCGAGAGTGATAGTGATAGTGACTCGGAAGATATGGCCTTGTTTGCTAGGAAATTTCAAAAATTTCTTAAATTTAACAAAGGTAAATTTAAAAATGATTTTAAGAAATTTGAAACTTCTAAGCATGACAAAGCCGAAAAGATCCCTAAAATTTCTAAAGAAAATTTAAATAGGGACGTGTCAAATAGGTGTTTTGGTTGTGAGGGTTATGGCCATAGGGATTTTGAGTGCCCCACTAAACTAAGGAAAGAGGGTAAGCGACCCATTTCATATAATGCGACCCTTAGTGATAGTGGTAAGGAAGAGGAACCCGATTTTCCCACTAAGCCCAACTTTGTGGCTTTTATGGCTAGTCATGTGAGTGATAGTGAGAACTCGTCGATTGATGAAACTTTAACACATGACACTTCCGAGGTCAAAGTTTTTGATTCCCTTATTTTTTATGATAGTGAGAGTGGAGAAGAAAGAGAGAGTGAAAATGAAGAAGAGGTTAATGTGAGTGAACTTCAAAATGCTTTTCAAGAACTTTATAAAGAATCTATTAAATTGAAAATAGCTAATTTGAAGTTAGAAGCTAGTTTGAAAGAACGTGTCAAGGTCGTTGATAATAGCATGTTGGTTGAAGACCTTAGGACACGAGATAAAGCTCTTATAGAGAAGCTTGAATATATAGAAGGCGAGAGAGATAGCCTTAGGGGTTTAATGAAATCTTTGAAAAAGGATCTTCTTGCTTTTGAAGAGCGAAATGTTTTGTTAGAGTCTAACATTTTAGAATTGCAAAATAAATTAAAAGACTCTAGTAATCTCTAATTTGATTTGGAGTGTCGTTCGGAAAAATTAGATAAAATATTAGAAACGGTCCAAATTAAAAATGACACTTGTGGTTTAGGCTTCAATACTTGTAATGAATTTACTCATAACGCTAAAACCAATGTTTTAGGAGAATCTACTAGGAAAGTCTTTAGAGATCACTCCTTAGGTAAATCTTTTCGGCATGTTTTTACTTGTACACATTGTGGTCGAAAAGGTCAACTTAGAAAATTTTTCTTTGATCTTAAATGTATTCCTAGAAAATCCCAACGTAAAGCAACCAAGGTAGTTAAAATTCCTACACCCCAAGATAGTCATTCTTCATTAATTTGGGTTAGGAAATCCGACTTAATTGCCTTGCAAAATGGGGCTTTTGATTCTCATTTACTTTCACATGCTTCCTCCCTTGCTAAATCTAAAGGATGAATGTGTTAGTGTTTGCATACTTTAGCTTTTGTACTTCATGCTATATTCACATGCTAAATGTATGCTTGTTTAATCATTTTCTAGTCTATGCCCCATGCTTATCACATGCTAGAATTATGATTTTTGTTTATCTTTTGTATTATATTTCCTTCATTTTGTTTGCATTAAATGAAAAATACAAAAATATTTTTGTTTATCATTTGGATTTTATCTCTTGGTAATTAAAGCTTAATGAAAGATTCAAATGATTTTTGTTTATCTTTTGAGTATATATATTTTTATTTTTAGTTAAAAATTTCAAAAACTCAAAAAGATTTTATTTTGTGTGTATTTTAGTTTGACACATTTTATGTGGCATACACTTGTGTTTGAATCCCATCTTTTACGCTCTCATGTGGCTAGAACTTTTGGTTTAGATTGTCAATCCTTATTATGTTCTTTACCATGCTTACATGGAGTAGTTGGATTTTGTGTTGATTAAATGAATTCTATTTTTATATGCCTCTATTCACACATGCACGAGCTCTTTTGAAATTTTAATTTCATATGTATATTTGAGCTTTGTGAGGTGTTCTCTTACCAATCTTGTCATCTACATATTTGTAACCTAGGAGGACTAGTGCATGTCAAAATCCGTTGCACGTGAGATTTGTGTGAAAAATAAAAAATGATAAATATAAATGTGCACGGGGAAGGGCTCCAAAAGGATTTATTATCCTTTGAGAATAGTAAGCCACCGTTTTTTTGGACCTAAAAGAAATACGTGGTCCAAAGGCCTAAAAACAGAAAATATGGCATTAAAAAGAAAAATAATTGCCAAGGCCTATGTTTGATTGATATAGTCATTCAAAATCAATATAAATACTTATTGAGGGATATTGGATGGTATATCAACGGTTTGCACAATGTCCATTTATCCTAGTTGCGTATCTCATGTCATGACTCTATTGGTTTGTAGAATCATCAATATGCTAGGCTTGTATGCATTGTGTATGTTTGTTCATTGAGTTCAATTTATATTGTCACATGAGGTTATATTCAAATGTGATGAAGTTTGCAATCAACTCAGAACTCCGTGAACATGTTTTAAGTGATTGGGTCTAAATTTAATCGTTACTAGTTCACACCCCAACACTTCCGTTTCCATATGACACATTTTTGCCATACGAGTGTGAAAGACTCCTATTATATTTTGTGTGTGTCATTTGTGTGTTTATATCTATATATGTGTACATGAGTTTCTTTGATATATATTATGTATACATATATTTGATATTTTTGTTTAGTCTTTGCTTTGATTTCTAATCCTTATATGCTTTAATTCATACTTGGTATCCATCTTATTGCATTCTTTGTTGATATCACATGCTTAATAATTTATATATCATATTGGTATCTTTTATCCCTTGCTTAGTTTAGAGGGTGTATATGCTTTATTTGGGGGAGATAAGTTACTTTTTTTATTCTTTAGCCTTTGTCTATTCCTGAATAAAAAGGGGGAGAATGATAGGGGGAGAAATGGTATCTAATCCTATTATTATCGTATCTTAGTTTGGGGGAGATTTATCTTAGGGGGAGACGTCTTTCTAAGTATGTCATTTGTTTGATAAAGGGGAGAATTAATTTAGGGGAATTAATTATTTAATTTCATTTAATATTTTGATATTCCATATGCATTTGATAGTTTGCTTAAGTGTGCAGGAATACTTCAAAATGGCAACATTCAACATCGGCAAAGATATTGATCCTTGGGTTGTTTGAGTCAAGTCTTGTATTTTTATTTTGGGTGGGACAGTGTTTTTGAGTCTAGTGAGCTTGACGGCCCTTTAGGATTTTTATTTAGTTTTTGTCCTAGAATAGACAAAGGGGGAGATTTGTAAGGACACAAGTCTACGATTGAGTCTTAATGTAGTGTTGGCTCAATTCCGGACAAAAACATTTAAGTCATAGGATATTGTTCAAGTGTATCCCTCAAGCCTATGAAAAGTGAAAGTTGAAGACATTGCGGCATTACTTTTCAAGAGAACATCATTGTCGATTTTTGTGCCAAGTTTCACGTCATCAACATGTGGATTCCAATGTCTCCTAAAGGTATGAATGCATTAATATATATATATATATATATATATATATATATATATATATATATATATATATATATATATATATATATAGGAGCTTGGAAATCTATTTTGGGTGTTAGTATTTTTCTATTATTTTTTTTGAATTCATAGTTCTAAAGATTTTGTTCTCGGACACCTTTCAGTAGAAAAATCATATCAAATCCAAAAAAATCAGAAAAATAAGAAACTGGCGGCCACGCGTTCGTATAGAAATTATCTATAATCATGGCCTGCAATCTCGTTAGAAAAGTCGTTCGAACGACCTCGTTCGAACGAACTTCTAACGAGATTCAGAAATCGTTTCTGTTTTCTCGTTAATAGTTTCGTTCGAACGAACTTCTAACGAAATTTCAGTTTCGAGCAGCTTTTTGACAGTTTTTTTATAACTTCCCACTTTGCCCACTAACTTTCACCACCTTTACATAGTACGGGAAAGACATTTTTTAAGACAACTTTTTCACATTCTAAGAGTCTTTTGAGAGCAAAACTTTGAAGAAAAAGTTCCATGTTTTGTGTTTGATTTTTATGGATTAAACTCATCAAAAAAAATATACACATCCATTTTGTTTAGTTTATTCCAAGTACCTATTGATATATCATTGCTTGGAGAGTTTTGGCACCTGGTTTTCTTTACACCAACAAGAGGAGAGTTTGGGTTCTTCTCTACCCCAAAAAGGAGAAAAGTTTTTTGTGGTGTTCTCACTCGAATAAAGGCTTCGCGTGTGGGTCGACGGTGACCATAGCCCCATCGATGGAGTTCGATACTGTGGAGGAGTCCACGGTTATACACTAGGTGGAGGTTGAAGACTAAGGAGCGCGTCAAGGCTTGGACGGACTCAAGTAAGTTTGTGTAAGTCCTCTTGTGTCGAGTCTTTGTAAAAACTACCATACTTAGTGAATTCGTGGCTAGGACCGTCCAAGGTTTTTCCCATTTGGGTTTTCCTCGTACATCGGCGCGTCGTGTGATATTGTTTAATTTTATCTTGCTTAAATCACGTAGATGCATGCTTAGGTAATTCAAGATAAAATTTGATTTAATTATCACACTTATGTTCTTTGGTGTTAAAATATATTTGGGTGAAATTGAAATTAATTCAATTCGAAGATAATATATTTTGGTAAAATTTGGTTTGGCCTAATTTGCAAAATGGATTATTCTTGTTAGGCAAATTTCTAGGACTTGAATTGAAATATTTGGTTTAAGTGAAAAATCAACTTGTGTGGATTTAATCTTATTTCACTTGGTTTAATTTTAATTTGAAAAGAAATTAAAGTTTGAGATTTTTTTTAATTGAACCATCATCTTCGCTTCCGCATATCTAAAAAGGAAATTATTACTTTTTGGAGTATAAAAAGGTTTTAAATTAAAATTTGGGGGCCTATCGCACCTTCAAATTTTTCTTGCTTTTGAAGAGCGAAATGTTTTGTTAGAGTCTAACATTTTAGAATTGTAAAATAAATTAAAAGACTCTAGTAATATCTAATTTGATTTGGAGTGTCGTTCGGAAAAATTAGATAAAATATTAGGAACGGTCCAAATTAAAAATGACACTTGTGGTTTAGGCTTCAATACTTGTAATGAATTTACTCATAACGCCAAAACCAATGTTTTAGGAGAATCTACTAGGAAAGTCTTTAGAGATCACTCCTTAGGTAAATCTTTTCGGCATGTTTTTACTTGTACACATTGTGGTCGAAAAGGTCAACTTAGAAAATTTTGCTTTGATCTTAAATGTATTCCTAGAAAATCCCAACGTAAAGCAACCAAGGTAGTTAAAATTCCTACACCCCAAGATAGTCATTCTTCATTAATTTGGGTTAGGAAATCCGACTTAATTGCCTTGCAAAATGGGGCTTTTGATTCTCATTTACTTTCACATGCTTCCCCCCTTGCTAAATCTAAAGGATGAATGTGTTAGTGTTTGCATACTTTAGCTTTTGTACTTCATGCTATATTCACATGCTAAATGTATGCTTGTTTAATCATTTTCTAGTCTATGCCCCATGCTTATCACATGCTAGAATTATGATTTTTGTTTATCTTTTGTATTATATTTCCTTCATTTTGTTTGCATTAAATGAAAAATACAAAAATATTTTTGTTTATCATTTGGATTTTATCTCTTGGTAATTAAAGCTTAATGAAAGATTCAAATGATTTTTGTTTATCTTTTGAGTATATATATTTTTATTTTTAGTTAAAAATTTCAAAAACTCAAAAAGATTTTATTTTGTGTGTATTTTAGTTTGACACACTTTATGTGGCATACACTTGTGTTTGAATCCCATCTTTTACGCTCTCATGTGGCTAGAACTTTTGGTTTAGATTGTCAATCCTTATTATGTTCTTTACCATGCTTACATGGAGTAGTTGGATTTTGTGTTGATTAAATGAATTCTATTTTTATATGCCTCTATTCACACATGCACGAGCTCTTTTGAAATTTTAATTTCATATGTATATTTGAGCTTTGTGAGGTGTTCTCTTACCAATCTTGTCATCTACATATTTGTAACCTAGGAGGACTAGTGCATGTCAAAATCCGTTGCACGTGAGATTTGTGTGAAAAATAAAAAATGATAAATATAAATGTGCACGGGGAAGGGCTCCAAAAGGATTTATTATCCTTTGAGAATAGTAAGTCACCGTTTTTTTGGACCTAAAAGAAATACGTGGTCCAAAGGCCTAAAAACAGAAAATATGGCATTAAAAAGAAAAATAATTGCCAAGGCCTATGTTTGATTGATATAGTCATTCAAAATCAATAAAAATACTTATTGAGGGATATTGGATGGTATATCAACGGTTTGCACAATGTCCATTTATCCTAGTTGCGTATCTCATGTCATGACTCTATTGGTTTGTAGAATCATCAATATGCTAGGCTTGTATGCATTGTGTATGTTTGTTCATTGAGTTCAATTTATATTGTCACATGAGGTTATATTCAAATGTGATGAAGTTTGCAATCAATTCAGAACTCCGTGAACATGTTTTAAGTGATTGGGTCTAAATTTAATCGTTACTAGTTCACACCCCAACACTTCCGTTTCCATATGACACATTTTTGCCATACGAGTGTGAAAGACTCCTATTATATTTTGTGTGTGTCATTTGTGTGTTAGTTTCCATATAGAAGGCGAGAGAGATAGCCTTAGGGGTTTAATGGAATCTTTGAAAAAGGATCTTCTTGCTTTTGAAGAGCGAAATATTTTGTTAGAGTCTAACATTTTAGAATTGCAAAATAAATTAAAAGACTCTAGTAATGTCAAATTTGATTTGGAGTGTCGTTCGGAAAAATTAGATAAAATATTAGGAACGGTTCAAATTAAAAATGACACTTGTGGTTTAGGCTTCAATACTTGTAATGAATTTACTCATAACGCCAAAACCAATGATTTAGGAGAATCTACTGGGAAAGTCTTTAGAGATCACTCCTTAGGTAAATCTTTTCGGCATGTTTTTACTTGTACACATTGTGGTCGAAAAGGTCAACTTAGGAAATTTTGCTTTGATCTTAAATGTATTCCTAGAAAATCCCAACGTAAAGCAACCAAGGTAGTTAAAATTCCTACACCCCAAGATAGTCATTCTTCATTAATTTGGGTTAGGAAATCCGACTTAATTGCCTTGCAAAATGGGGCTTTTGATTCTCATTTACTTTCACATGCTTCCTCCCTTGCTAAATCTAAAGGATGAATGTGTTAGTGTTTGCATAATTTAGCTTTTGTACTTCATGCTATATTCACATGCTAAATGTATGCTTGTTTAATCATTTTCTAGTTTATGCCCCATGCTTATCACATGCTAGAATTACGATTTTTGTTTATCTTTTGTATTATATTTCCTTCATTTTGTTTGCATTAAATGAAAAATATAAAAAGATTTTTGTTTATCATTTGGATTTTATCTCTTGGTAATTTAAGCTTAATGAAAAATTCAAAAGATTTTTGTTTATCTTTTGAGTATATATTTTTTTATGTTTGGTTAAAAATTTCAAAATCTCAAAAAGATTTTATTTTGTGTGTATTTGAGTTTGACACACTTCATGTGGCATACACTTGTGTTTGAATCCCATCTTTTACGCTCTCATGTGGATAGAACTTTTGGTTTAGATTGTCAATACTTATTATGTTCTTTACCATGATTACATGAAGTAGTTGGATTTTGTGTTGATTAAATGGATTCTATTTTTATATGCCTCTATTCACACGTGCACGAGCTTTTTTGAAATTTTAACTTCATATGTATATTTGAGATTTGTGAGGTGTTCTATTACCAATCTTGTCATCTACATATTTGTAACCTAGGAGGACTAGTGCATGTCAAAATCCGTTGCACGTGAGATTTGTGTGAAAAATAAAAAATGATAAATATTCAAATGTGATGAAGTTTGCAATCAATTGAGAACTCCGCGAACATGTTTGAAGTGATTGGGTCTAAATTTAATCGTTACTAGTTCACACCCCAACACTTCCGTTTCCATATGACACATTTTTCCCATACGAGTGTGAAAAACTCCTATTATATTTTGTGTCATGTGTGTGTTTATATCTATATATATATGTACGTGTACATTATTGATATATTTCTAGTACATATATATATATGATATTTTATTTTGCCTTTGCCTTGCTTTCTAGTCCTTCTATGATTATACTTTAGTTTTGGTATCTATCTTGGATTAGTTATGCTTTTGTTTCCCATATGCTTTCATGTCTTATCACTTTAAGCTTCAACATGCTTTTATATTTGGTCTTTATCCTTTGCCTATTCCTGAAGAAAAACGGGGAGAATGATAGGTGGAGAAATGGTATGTATCTTATCCTATTATAATCTTAATCTTATCCTATTATAATCTTATCTAAGTTTAGGAGATTTAACTTAGGGGGAGTAGTTAAACTTCTTGGGTTGATCATTTTGATAAAGGGAAGAATTAATTTTGGGGGAGTATTTATTTTCGTTGCTTTAAATACTTTGATATTCCCAATGCATTTGATGAGTTTGCTTAAGTGTGCAGGAATTCTTCTAAAGCGGCATCTTTCAATGGCAAAGCGTTTGATCCTTAGGTTGAGTCAAGTTTGGGTGGGTTATGTGTTGAGTCTAGTGAGCTTGACGGCCCTTTATGATTTTTGTTTGGTTTTTGTCCCGGAATAGCCAAAGGGGGAGATTTGTAAGGACACAAATTTCCAATTCAGTCCATATATTATTTTGGCTCAATTCCGGACAAAAATATTTATTCATAGGATTGTATTTAATTGTAATATTCTCAAGCCTATGAAAAGTTTGTTGAAGACGTAGCGACAAAGAGTATAAAGCTTCATCATCATGCCATTTTCGTTCCTCGTTTATACGTCATCAACCATAGTTCCATGTTCCCAAGGTATGAATACAGTTATATGTATAGGACCTTGGAACTTGTTTATTGGGTGTTAGGTTTAATTAAAACTGTGTTTTATTTTCAGAAAGAATTAATTAAAACTTTAATTAAGTTTATAAAGTTTTCTGGGCTAAAAATTGAATATTCCAAAGTTTCTGGAAGCTCGTTCGATATGTCGTTCGAACGAGATTACCAACGACTTCCCATTAAGGCATACTGGAACTTCGTTCGAAATGTCATTCGAATGAGATTGTCGCTCTAACGAGATTTCCAACGAGATTCTAACGAGTTCATACTGGAACTTCGTTAGAAGACTCGTTCGAATGAGAATGTCGTTCGAACGAGATTCCAGGCGGGAACAGTTTTTGGCAGTTTAAGCAATTTTTCTCCCACTTCCCCACTTGTTTCTTAACCAACTTTTCTCAGACTTTATTATGTGCGGGAATAACATTTTTCTATGAATTTTTTTCATATCTTACTAACTCCTAGAGAGTGTTTTGAGAGTAAAATCAAAGAGGGAAAAAGATCATGTTTTTGATTGAGTTTTTTATCAAAGAGAAAAATTTACACCACTCTAGTTTACACCCAAATTAGTTTCTTTCAGTTCCCATATTCATATATCTTGCTTGGAGTTTGGCACCGGGTTCATCTCTTCCGTTTAAAGAGAAGTTTCGGTTTTTCTTCTACATCCCATAAAGAAAGAAGAAGAGTTTTGTTACGGAATTACCCACTTGGAGAAAGGCTCCTTGCTCAGGTGACGGTGACCATATAAAGTCCGATCGGTGGATTCCGAGACCGTGGTGGAGCTCCAAGGTTATCCTCTAGGAAGAGGTATCTACAAGAAGAAGCGTCGGGGCTTGAGAGGGATCGAGTCATGTGTTGTAACCCTTTCTGTCTTGTATTTGTAAATTCCGCACTTAGTGGATTTGTGGCTAAGGCCGTCCGAGGTTGTTTACCGTCTTGGATTTTTCCTCGTACATCCGGCGTAGTGGATTGATTTTTTATTTTATCTTTTGCAAAATCACCTAGAACACATGCTTAGGTAAAAAGATCAAAATTGGTTTAATTTAATCTCTACGTGTTTAATTTGGGTAATGTGTAGTTAACTTGGTTTAAGTGAAAATGATTTTAATGCGTTAATTTAATTTCACTCGGTTTAATTTTAATTTGTTTAAGAAAATTAAAATTTGATAATTCGTTTGTTTGTGAACCATCACACTTCTTTACGCTTCCGCATCTTGATATATATATAAAAGGAAATAATATTTTAATTGAGAAAATTAAAAATTGGGGGTCTATCCTTTTCAAGTTTCTTTGCAATGACCATCCATCCATGTAACTTGAGTCCTCGGAGGTAATTAAAAATAAGACTCAAGTCTCGCTGACTTAGATCCCGACCCACGTAGTACGCATCACGAGGATCCTTTTCTGATTAATCACGATGAGTCTCCCAGTCTTTCCTTTATTTATGGGCAATGGCCCAACTTATTCCGGTTATTGGTGTATGACATGAAGAGGGGAGAGACTAGGAGATCAACGGATTCCTGTGCAAGGGGTTGGTGATTTGTGGAGAGAAATGAGAGTTCGTTGCACTCCCGACGCGTATGGGGTGATATTTGTTGTATTTTTGAGTTATGTATGAATGTCATATAGTGTCTTGGGGCATTTTGATAATTTATTTGTTTTATTTGTCACACTTATTCTTTTTCTTCTTTATATTTTAGTCCTTTTGATTGAGGACAATGCAAAAGTCTAAGTTAGGAGGGGTGATAAGTGCGTCTTTCTAAAACTTCACGAATCTTTAAAATTCCAAAAAAAAAGCCAAAAATATTTTTGATCAAAATGAATAAAAAATGGTATTTAAAATTTTCAAAAATATCACCTTTATTCTATTTAAAGTCTCAAATTGCTAACAATCAAAATGCACTAAGCCAAAATTGACCGAAGATGGAAATTGAAAGAAAATTGACGACTTAACAAATAAGTGTGGAGATTGATCAAACCCGGTGAGATTTCGAGCCTTTTCCTTTTTTATGAGTTTTTAAATCAATCCGAGTTTATTATTAACTCAAAGTTCTTTTCAGCATTTTAATAAGTCATTGATGATCTCAATCCTCTATTTCTATCGGTTATGGGAAATGTGTGAAATGTTGTCTCAAAATTCGTGCTAAATATATCTCTAAACTTAATTAATCTTGAGATGCATATGGTAATGTGATTAGAAATTTGGACAATGAAGTAGGCCCTCTTTTGTTTAACCCAAAAATATTAGCCATAATAAAGTTGTGAAAAAATTATCCCTTTGCAACCCACTTTAAGCCTAATAAAATATTTCCCTTTCGTTTGATAACCCGAAAAACCCAAATAGCCCGGAATTGTGAAAAATTAGAAATTCGTCAAGTAAGTCCAAAGTGTGTAATAAAAAAAGGGCAAGAAAAGAAAAATAGCAAGAAAAAAAAAGAAAAAAAAAGAGAAAAATGAGCAAATACCCGAAAAAGCACTAATGGACGTCATAAGGACATTTTCCAATTCTAAAAATTTCGTCCATTCCCTTTTTTACCCTTTAAATGTTTTAACCCGAAAATTCCTAACCGAGTCCGAATGGCGAAATTAATTACTGCATGGAGAGCTAAGACATGAAAAGATAATAAAAGAGATTAAAATGGTGTGATTAAGAGATGATGTTTCCCGTTTCCTAATAACTTTATTCCGATGATGAGATCTTTTCACCATATATTTCCTTCTTTTCTATTTTGTATGCGTGAAATTGTGTCCATTATATTTACTCTTCATATCATGCATACTGAGAGAAAACAACCACAATTCGAGTAATTCGTTTGTGAGTGCATCCATAAGAATTTGAATCAAAACGAATTTTCGAAAAGTAACATAATGCTCAATCGGTGGAAACTTGAGGTTTAATTTATGGCTTTGTACACACACACACACTATGGTTTGAGACATTTGAATATGAATTTATGGTAATTATTTTTTGAAAATTTTAAATTGTACAATTTTTAAGTATTTTGATATTTATTCGAGTCAATAAAGAATTTTGTGGGTGTATTCACTGCAAACCCTGACGAGACAAAACTCATCCTACTAGGGTAACCTAAGGGTTTAAAGGCTTATTGCATATGCTCAATGAAATCGCTTGCCTACGAAAGTGGAATTTTATTTTAATAAAAGGAACTTTAAAAGTCAACTCATTTCTCTTACATTGCTCGGGACGCGCAAAGTTCTAAGTTAGGGGGATTTGGCTAAGCATAAATTCTTCTAAATTTATCTTCCTAAGTTGGTAGTTTTAGTACCTCGAACAACATAATTGATTTTTTTTTATTCCATATCATTGTGAATGACTTCTTCTAACAAGTACCCCGAGTTTTGTGTACTTCTTACTGTTTTTACAGATATTAAGTGCAAAGAAAAGAGAGAAAGAAACCGAAAGAAAGGAAGAGAATAAATGAAGACAAGTCAAAGGGTAAAAGCGTAACTCTACACCTGGAGTTCGGATTTGAAGCCTAAATGACAGTTGAAGATAATAAAATCACAAGAGTGTAGGAAGAAACGACAGTTAAATCGGAGCTCTGGCTCAATAGATATGGCAAGTCAAAGTTGGAGAAAGAAAGTTAAAGTTGAAATTAATTCTGGAAGCTGAAGAGTTTCAACTCTTGAAATTTCTTGTATAATTCATTTTTATTAGTTATAAAATGTGGAGAGGCATTGGAAAAGTCATATTTGGGTATTATAAAAAGCCAAGCCCTAGAGTAATGAAGAGAGGAAGATAGAGAGTTCCTTTTGGCATATAATTTCATATTTTCTTAGGATTTAGAAACCCTAGTTTGTAAGTTGAACAAGATCTATTCAAGATTCAAGTTTCAAGTTTAGATTTCCTTCTTTTATTCAAGTATTGCTAATTTGTACTTTCCATTTTTTTTCATATTGTAAGTTTAAATTGCTCTTGTAGTTTAATTTTGTTTCTCAATTCAAGATTCTTTTCAATGCATAATAGACCTATGATTTCTTGTACATTTGGAATTTTATTTTCATTTAATAAAATCATGTCTAGCTAAGTTTTTTTTATGGTTGGGATGCATGAACCCATCCCAATGTAAATTACATATGTAGAATAAATTAAAATTTTGAAAGAGTCGTGTAAGATAATTCTACAATCATTATAGGTCTTTTAATCTCTCTTACCCTAGGTACTTGGGATGTTTAAGAATATAATGTGCGTAAAATTTTGTAGCACCGTTTTATATTTTATTTTGATTTCATATGATGCTGGATTGAACCTCATATATTTAATGCTTAGGATTTATAAAGGCTGGATTCATTCAGACTTTTAATTTATAATTTTAGTATTCTGCTAAGTAATTACTAAGGATTGGGGGATTGTATTCCAACATAATTTCTCTTATATTCATAACAAGCATCTTTCCATTTGTGTAACTATTCCTGTTAGCATAGTTAAATTAGAATTTAATTTCATTGCAATTTAGTCATAAAAGAGTTACAAAAATCACAAATTTTCATCTTTTCTTTTCTTTTTAAAAATCAAGTTAAGGTTAAAATTCATTACTACTTCGTCATTAAGATTTTTAAGTCCTACTCCTTGTGGATACGATCCCGACTTATCGAATTATTACTAACGTGACAGGCTTGCACTTGAGCCTATAAAAAATGCACTTTAGACACATTTGTGGTCACGTCAGTCCTCAAGCCAGCATATTATTAATATGTACTTCTATCCCAATAGTTTTATCCCAGCATCACTAAGTCCTTCAAGGATAATGAAATTCTTTTAACAGTGTAATTTGAGGTTCACTATCCTTTTAAGGTACCGCATGGCCTTCTCGATAACATGGCAATGATTCATACTAGGTCTACTAATAAATCTACAAAATACTTCCACAATATAAGCTAGGCTTAAAGTAATCTTAAATTTTGGATAAAACCTCTTTCAAGGATATTTTTCAAGCTGTTATTGACCTGGAAGATGTTGTTCTATAAAAGGAGTTGGCTTCTGAATTGGACATAGGGAAAAAAATAGAATTAGTCTTAATTAAAGAAAATATTTTCTCAGTAAGTCTCTCCATAATAAAGAAGTTTACTTGAGATGAAAATAGTAGATTAAGTGGTTAAAACATGGGTACTCAAATTCGAAATTGTTCTATGATAAAGTGAAGTCCAAGCACAAAGAGCTGACTAGCAGGCTCAAAATAAAGACTGTCATAATAGCTGGCTTGAGGAAAAAGATGACATCAACAACCACATTGTGCCCCACTTTCAAAACCTTCTTGCTACGGATCCCACATCTAAGAGTGATAATCTTATAAGTGTTATGCCATCCATTATCACTGGTGATTTTAATACCTTTGTGGAGGATTTTTCTACTGAATAGGAAGTTTTCCAAGAAGTCCATTACTTGAATGCGGACTCGATTCTGGGACCTAATGGTTTTGGGGGATTTTTTTTATTACAAATGATGGCATATTATTAAAGATGACTTCATTATGGCCATTAATAGTTTTTTTTGCAGCTAGGGTGGTTTTTAAAAGCTTGTCCAATACCTCCATTGTGTAGACCCCCAAAATTCAGTAGACTAAAAGATGCGAAGATTATAGACCCATCACTATATGTAACTTCTTTAATAAACTGTTCTAAAAAATCTTGTCTTCTAGACTAAGCACTCTTATCCCCAAATTGATCTCTCAGAATGAGAATGGTTTTATTAAAGGGAGATGCATATAAGATAATGTTCTCCTGGCTTAGGAAATGGCCCATAATCCGGGGAGAAAGACTTATAGTAGGAATGTCGTCACTAAAATTGACACAAAAAAAGCCTATAATATAGTGGATTGGGGCTTTCTTATGAAGGTGTTAAGAAAGTTTGGCTTTGGTGAAAGATGGATTAACCTTATTTGGAGATGTATATCTAATAATTGGTTCTTAATTGCCATTAATAGCCAATCTTGTGGTTAATTTTCTTCATCTAGAGGTCTTAGATAATGGGATCTGATTTCTCCAAGTCTATTTATTCTTATTGTGGAGACTCTCAATAGAGGCCTTGGCAAGCTCTTTCAGATTGGTAAAGTGAAGTCGTTCTAACATCCTTGAGGTAGCATTGCATTCTCCCACGTAAGCTTTGCTGATGGTGTGATTTTATTCTTTAGAGGTGATAAAAGAAGCTTAAGGAACTTAATGACCTTAGTTAGTATGTATGCTAGTGGGTCTGGGCGATCAATTAACCTCAATAAATGCAGTATTTCAGTTAACTCAAAGGTTTCATTGAGACATCAAAAGGCCCTGCTTGACTCAGCTGGTCTTCAATACAAAGCCCCTCATATAAAATACCTAGTTTGCCCTCTTTTCAAGGGGAGAAACAAGATTAATTTCTACTCTAGCCTTATGGGTTCTCTAAGGAATAACATTATAGGGTGGTAATCAAAGATTTTGTCTAGAGGGGGCTGATCTAACCCTATGCAACATGTTCTTTCCTCCATTCCAACCTATATGTTAGACTCTCTACAGTCCCCTAAGGGTGTGATTAATCAGATTCACATCATTGTTAATAAAAAAATTTGGGTGTGGAAGCGAATCCCAGGGTTGGAAATATTAATGGTTGAGATGGGATCATTTGTGTTATAATAGAAAGGAGGGAGGGCGTGCCTTTTCTTATTTAAACTTAGTTTATAAAGCTTGTAGTATGAGAAATTTCTAGAAATACATTATCGAGGACTCGTTATAGGCCACTTTCATGTTGTATAAATATCGTATGCATCTCATAAATTTTTCTAGAGGAGCCTTAGCGTGGAACATAATGCAAAGTGTGAAAGATATTTTCGTGGGCAATACAGAGCATGTTGATAACCTTTGGATCTGGAAGCCCTCCATAACTAGTTTGTTCACTTTTTTTAGCAGTTGATGTTCTTCATTCTCATCACCCGTCTTCTAAGTTGATGCATTTTATTTGGGATCCCCACATCGCTAGAAAACTATCCATTAATTTGTCGAGAATTATTCATAAATGTCCCTCGGTTGAAGAAAATATTCAAAGGCTTGGTATAAATATGGATTACATTTGTAAAACCAGTCTCAATCAGTCCGAATCTAGTGACCATTTATTTATTGGATGCGATAATCCTAAAAATACTTGGTCCTTATTCTCTAACCTTATGGGTACGCCTCTTATTCAGAGAGCAGTTGCAATGTGGTGCTTATGAGATAATGGTGCGGGGTTGTGAACTAATATTTCCAATTTTTTAGTGTAAAGAGATTCCTTATGTTGTGTGTTGGGAGATTTTAAAGGCTAGGAACAAATCATGTTTTGATAATGCTAAATTTTCCCATAATATTATCATCCACCAAAGTGTCTCTCTGATTACTGACATATTCAGATGCGTTAACTTTATGGCTTATGGTAGAACCTTTGATGGGAAAATCATTGCCTTTTTTCCTTGCGTATTAATCATAAGCCTTCGATTTGAAAATTAATCCATTAGCTTTTACCCTTATGGGTGGTTTAAATTGAACATCAATGGGGCTTTTAATAGAAACCCCAAACGTTAGTGACTGTGGGGGTATTGTTAGGAACCATCTTGGTAAGTTGGTGGTTGCTTTTTCCAAACAACTTGGTGTTGCCTCTAAATCTTATGCTGAACTGCATGGTCTTAAGGTGGGTCTTGAGATATGCTCCCAATTTCATATCAACCCAATTCAAATTAACTCATATTCTCTGTGGGTGGTTAATCTCATTAATGAGGTTTGGAAACCTCTTTGGAAGTTTCGATCTTGCTTCTTGGAGATCATGCAAATCAAGAGTTCTCTTTTTGTCTTTGTGACTCATTATTATAGATAATTGAATAGGGTTGTCGATTGCTTAGATACTGAAGGTGTGGTGCTAGAAACTTGAAATATTTTTGAAAGCTTTAGAGATCTCCCCAAAAATGCAAGAGGTGGGTACAAGTTAGACAAGTGTGGAACAAGATACTTGAGAATCATTAATTGACCTTTCTTCTTTCTTAGTCTGTTGTGTTGTTGGGGTTATTATAAAATCCCACAATTACAACTTTTTATTATTCTATTTTTGGACTCAATAATCGAAGGTCTCTTGTCTTGAGAATTTTCTCCTTAGAGCTTGTACATTCCGCCTAGGAGAGATTTTTTCCCCTAATTATTATTATTTTTTATAATATTTGTGGGGGTTCTGTCCCTTTGGAAAAGGAAAAAAAGCTTTCTATTAAAAACATAGGTCTAGTGCAATCTGTAGCATAAGATAGGCTACCAATGATGCTCGCGTACTCAATTTGGTTAACATTGTCGTAAGTATTGTCGAACAACTTTACATTAGGATCATATGGAGTATTAATAAGTTTACAGTCAAACTAATTACATTTCTTTAGAATTTTCTCAACATAATGGCATTGCTCTAAAAAATTCCATTTCCAAACCTATTAATTTTAATTCCCAATATTACACTAGCTTCACCCAAATCATTCATATCAAAGTTTGAAAATAATAAATAGATAACATTATCTACGGCATGAATACTAGATCAAAATATAAGCAAGTCATCTACATAAAAAGACATGATAGTGCAAATGTTATTTTCATATTTATAATAAATGGATATATCACTTTCAATTATTCTGACCCCATTTTATATGACAAATCTTTCAAATTTATCATGTCATGGTTTAGGTGACTTTTTTAGTTCACAAAGAGATTTATATAATTTACACATTTTATTTTCTTATCCGTGTATAATTAACCTTCAAGTTGTTCCAAAAAAAATTATTCTTATTATTCACCATTTGAAAAGGAAGTTTAACATCCATTTGGGGTACAATTAAATTATTTAAAGAGTCTAATTCAAATAATACATGAATAGATGTAATTTTAGTCACATGTAAAAAAATATCGAAAAGGTTCACATTTTTACGTTAACTAAAAACTTTGGCAACTAAACGTACCTTATAATTTTCAACAGAACCATCAAGTTTTAATTTCTTTTTAAGAATCCATTTGCAACCAATAGTTTTACACCTCAGTGGAAAATCCAATGGATGCCAATTTTTATTAGATTCTCATGATTCCATTTTTTCATTAATAGTTTTTTTTCCATAAATAGGCATCTAAATAAGACAAGGCTTCTTGAAGGTGTTAGGATCGTTCGGCCCTCCTCTAATGTGTGAGCGTAAAAGTGAGGGCCAATTTTTTTTCAACATAAGATCTTTTACTTCTTCTTAGTTTTAAACTAAATTGAGTTGGTTATGAACTTTTAAAAATATACTCTCTAATAGATGTCGAGCCCTCGCTATTTCTCAATTTAAATGAAAATTTATCTTCATAAAAATCAACATCGTTTGAATCGATGATAACTTGATTTTTCAAATCATAAAATTTGTATTCTTTGATATTAACCGCATAACCAACAAGGACATACTAATATGATTTACTAACCAATTTAGACCTATTAGGGTTGAGAATACGTACATAGGCTAAACACCCCTACGTTCTAAAATATGACACGTTTGGCTTAATATTTTTCCAAATTTCACAAGGAGAATTTTTTTCTTTAGTCTTTCGAATTCAATTAAGCAAGTAACACAACGTTGAAATTATTTCTCCCCACTAATGTGAGGAAGCCCCCAAACTTAATAAAATAACAACTACCAATTCAGTTAAATTTTATTTTTTCTTTCAGCTTTACCATTCATTTTGGAAGAATGTGGGGCTATCTTTACTTTTATAATACCGTGGATTTTATAAAATTCCATAAAAGGTCCAGAATCATATTCGTTGCCTATATATCCTCTTAATTTTTTGATTAAATTCATTTTAAATTTCATTTAAGAAAATTTTAAATATGTCAAACCCTTCGCTTTTAAATTAATGGCAGTCAGTGAAAGGCCATATACAACTCATAGATTGTTGTCCCGGTTAATCATGTGAAAAGATGATTTTGAGCATAGCAATCCTTAACAAGTTTATGAAATAATTTGGAAAAATCTGAAAGTATATTAATGGTTAAATCAACGGGATATGGGTATGGTTAAATGAAAGACTATGTGTTAATGGACTCAACACCCGGGTTACATAGTTAAAATATCAGCAACACGATCATGATCCATTTTGCGTGAGCAGACTTAATGGGTGATTTCATAATTGTATATATATATATATATATATATATATATATATATATATTACTATTGTAGTATTTCTCCTATCGGGCGCACGCTATACCCCATCATCTGCCAAATCTCCAAGGTACTTCAAGGAAAGATAAATGCAAGGAAATCGTGAGGGGAACGGAAGAATTTAATCACCAGTAGAGATCTGTATACTATTTAATTTAAATGTGTAATTTAAATGGAACTTTTGCCTTAGTTTATTGGAACTATTTGTAAATGATTTAAATTTGGTATGTAATACGATAAGATGACGTAGACTTTATTAAATTATTATTTTTTCTATGAAATTGGCAAAACTCTTTTAATTCAAGTGTTCATATAAATTTCATAAGTTGGAGTTCATTTCATTAATTAAATTAAATGAATTTTGCGACAGAAATGAATAAAGCAAATGTTTATTATAGAAGAGGATTTTCTTAAATGAAATCAAAGTATAAAAGGTTTCCACATTGACCTCTGAAATCAGAGTGTCAAAACTTGGTATGAACATTTCATTTTCTTTTATATAATAGTTCTTTATATTCTATATTGTTCTAAACTATCATCCCATCTTTAGAAGGACTACACGTACGGGTGGAAGACGTACTGGTGGAAACACCAATAAGTTATGCCAAATGACTCAGATAGTCAGGCAATCAGATGATTCACTCTCTCAATAGATCCAAGGCAACGTTAGCTCCACGAAGAGTAGTCGGGTGACCACTATACTAAAATATTTTAGAAAACTCAACTGCATACGTTTAGAGGTACTGTAGGCCCTGAAGAGGCGGAGGAGTGGCTATAATGTGTCAATTGTATTTTTGAAGTTCTTAAAGTGTCACCTGTTAATTGGGTCCGTGTGGTTACGTTTAAATTTACGAACCAGATCCAAAATGTTGGATGTCCTATTAGACCAATTTGAACGGGGCAATCTTCTAGGAAGATTTTAAGGTAGCATTTCTAGACCGATACTTTCCATAATATTACTTTGATGGGAAAATGGATGAGTTCTATAACTTTTTACTAGGAAAGATGTCTGTTGGAGAATATGAGGTGAAGTTTGAAAATCTGTCAGATTATGACAAGTACGTAGCGGGCGATGAGAAAGAAATGACTCATTTGTTCATAGAGGGTATAAATCAATCCATGGGAAGACTCATTCTGATAAAAGAAATTCATGTGTTCAAGGAAATGATTAGCAAAACCACAAGGTTAGATATGGAGTTCGAGGATGCTAAACTAATCAAAGAGTAGAGAAGAGGGTCCGATGGTTGGCAAAACAGTGGTGGAAAGAAACCTAGAGAAAGTGGGTCCTAGAGGGTTCTTTGCAAAACTGAAGGCGACATTTGGTAATGGTTCCTCCCATAGTCAACATGCAGGGTTAATGCAAACAAACAGGTAGTATTTTAGATGTTGGGCCGCTAATCATTAAAATAGGGAATGCCTTTAGAAACGCAATGTTCCTCAACCCAACAATCAGGGTTCCAGTTTCCATCCAGTAAGGAACTCGAATTTAGCACCCATCGAGTATCCACAACACACTAGTGGATTCCATAAGGATAGGTACAAAAATGATGGTTCATGTCCCATCTAGGGGTGCGGTTAAGAACAATAAGTTTAACCAAGGGCATCCCTATGCCCTCTCATGACAAACAACTCTACCTCATGCCACAGTTATCGAGTGTATGATCTTAATCTACCATACGTGGGTCCTAACACTATTTGATTATATCTAATCATATTCATTCTTATCCAATTCCTTAGCTTGTAGTTTGGGTTATACGATTGATTACTTTTATCCCATATTTTCGTGGGAGATCCAATTGGCGTAGGTTCTCTAGACCATAGTTTCCATAATTGCATTATGAGTCTCCTACATCTTGACCATCATCATTTCTAATCTTGTTTATCACCATTTGAGCTCTTCCTTGGTTCACAATAGAATGGCAAAATGTTGTTCTTTTGATGTCCTAACTTAAGCCATTTTACAATGTCCTTTTTAGACCAATATATTTCCTTATTGCTAAGAGATTCCATAAGTTTGGCCCTAGATTCAATCAAACTTACCCTATTAGAATCAGTTGGATATTGTTAAAAATAATCTTTTTTCCATAACCAAATCCTCCATGTCTTTAATAGTTCGAAACACAATTTTAAAGGTGTTTGAGTTCCATTATTTAAGCACTTCTTTCAATCTTTTCACCTTCAAAGAAAAAACCCTTAAAGGCTTTCCATAGACTAGTTCTTTCCAAGAAAATTCAATCTCGTCTTTCAAATATTTGTGGTTATACAACATAATTTGAAACTTGAACATTTTTGGAGACAAATCCAAAACCATTTAATAGACGCCAAAAGAGGGGAGTGATCTAAATGGGTTCTATTTAGATAGGAAATGGAGGTTTGGGGAAAACTTGTTTCCAGATGTTATTACAAAGACCTTTATATAATCTTTGATATATAGTATCTTAAAAAACTCTACTATTCCATTAAGTATATTTAGAGCCCACATAACCCATATCTAGATATGAATTTTTTGATATAAAATAGTTGAAATCTTCCACAACAAGAATATCCACATAATTTTCATCAGTTGAGATACTATATTAAAGTCACCCATGACAAGGTGAGGCAGGTTATCAAAAGAATTAGAAATATAATCTAAAGAGTCCCAAAGGTCAAGTCTTTCATCTTTGGAAAATTTTTCATAGACAACTATTGTCAGAACTACAGTTTTTAATTAAGGATGAGTAACAATAAGGGAAATAATTTGATCATCATCTTTAGTAATCTCTATGAAAATTCCAAATCTCTAAATAATCCAAATCTTATTTGAAATATTACCGATCCCTTGATCACAGTTTAAGTTAAATTTTAACTTATTCAAATGATTAATAATAGACATATGCTCCAATAAAACAATCAATAGAATTTTGTGGGTTTAACTAAACTTTTAAGTCTCATAATAATAGCATTATTAAAGAGAATCTTCACTGATGATCCAGTGATACATTTGAAAAGAGAATCATTCATCCTATTAGTATTTCTCTAACAAATATTGTGAAGTATAGTATCTTTGTGCTTAGATTTATCTATGTCTCTATGATCTTTGTCTCTATTTACCTTCTTTCTAATTGTAGATGAAAACATCATTAATTATTCAAAAAAAAAAACATGGCCATAGTCTTCCGCTTCAGAGTCTGATAGGGAGAATACATATGTCTTTATCATCATTTGGGAGATCAGTTCGTCTTGGGGAGAGCATGCAGTAATCTACCATCATCATCATCTCTTTACCTGATATGTCCCCTCGTTTAATTTTCTCTATATGCTTGACAATCTTCTTGGAAGAAATAAATTTTGTAACTTCCTTAGAATTTCTATCTTCTAATTTTCACTTTTATCTTGATTTTCTTGCAACACTTCATTAACGTTGACATCATTCTGAATGAGATCAACATCTTTTAACTACTTTGTAACTTTCCATTTGGGTTCTTTGATGGACTTTAGGAATAAATTCTTATTTTTTACCTTACTTGTATTGATTAATTATCTTGGGAAATTTGATAAATTATTTTGCAAGATCATGCCCCCTTTAAAGATACTGGGAACAATATAGTGGAACATCTTCAAATGCTATTTCCCGCCAGTAACCTTTTACACCATAACCAATCCACACACTATGAGGAGGTCTAATAGTGATATGCATTTCAATACATATCATATCCATACTAGGCCTATTTAGTGACATCGTTGAACTATCTAGATTGAGTGGTGTGGTGACAATTAAGTTCAGCATAAAATAACAAGAAAACACAATCACCAGAACAAATAAAGAACGTAAGGAATGACAATCATACAATACAAAATTTATGTGGTTCAGCAAGAACGTCTACGTCCACGGTGGTGCTCTCAATATTATTTCTCTTTACTCCGGGGAGTGTTTTACAGGAAAAATAATACATGCCCTTTGCCCCAGGCTGAGGGTTTGTTATATACATGTTCTTTTCCGGGGAGTGGGGGTGTTGGACTCCCCCACGTCAGTTCATAACCCCTAGAATATCTCCTTACGACATTTTAGGGAATTTGACTGGGTCGCAAATGAGTTAGTTGAGGCATGAGGCTTCCAGACTTTGGGCCGTATTTTATTGGGCTACTCGTCTAGGCCAAGGTGACAAATCGAGGTACCCACAATTGCCCCTAAAGTTGTTGGGCCACAATTTGGGCTCAATAATTTTAAATGATTTGTCATAATGACATTTTGGTAAATCGTGCAACACTGTTCAAGATTAAAGCGCCCTTCCTGAACTGATTTAGGCAGCAAACTGCTTCATTGCCTGTGCGCTATGATTAAAAATGTTTAAAACATCTCTGGAGAAGTCTTTTCTTGTTATCGCTTCAAATTTCTTCACACTCTCTAATTTTCTCCAAGCTTTCACTGTTGCTCTCTCATTCCCAGGTCCCGTCTTCCAATCTCAACCTTTTCATCGTCCTTACTTGTGACTTTGTATCGTCCCAAGTTAAGTCTCTACTTCGTAAGTTCCTCTTACTTATTCTCTTTACTTTTTCTGTTGAGATTTCTTCGCATCTACTACTAGGGTTTTTATTTTTCAATGAATAAAATAGGCAATCGATCGATATCTTAATTTAGGAAGTTTTATAACATTCCAAATTGTGTAGGTTGAGGATGATCACTAGATTCATTATCTCTTATTATCCCAAGGAGGTCTTACCTTTCCCCGAAGTAATTTGTTTTTGAACTTTTTTGGTTACTTCAATATAGTCCCTACATAGTGCTCGCCCAATGTCTGGAAAATTGTTAATGGTGTGCATATAATAAATCAACTATATGACACCAATCTAGGGCTTGCTGAGATCTTCTTCTGCTATTATTTTTATCGAACAAGCTCTGGTCTTCTGTACCTCAAGGCTAGGAGTCCTCATAGGGTATTGGTAGTAAATCTACCTGATTTCCACAAGGACTACTGGCATGAGGGGTTTATAGCAAAAAATTAGCAGTTTTCTCCCCATGGTGAAGGGTCGAGGCCTGGTAGATTCATGATTCCCTTTTATGGGGTCGAATTCATAGGTAAACATAGCTTTTGTTTTGCCCATTGATCCTCTGTTCATGTATGTTTTTCTCATATTTTCCTCGCTTGCTTTTCAGCAAAGACAAAGAACTCATAGCCTGCTCTCAACGAGATCCGGGCTGCTAAGTTGGTCAAAGCCTGGAAAATTAGGGAGCTCTTGGCTGACGATGTACACCCTCGATCAGCGACGTTCCTTCTGGAATACAAGAACATTGGGTCCAATTTTATTGCGCGACTTGTGGATAGCATTACTAAGTTAGACATCATCGAAGAGGTTGCCGCCGATCCCATCCAATCGGATGAGGAGGAAAGCAACTCTGGTGAGGAGAGTGAGGGTGCTAACAAGGGAGGTGCTGAAAGTAATTCCAACGAGGAGAGCTCTGGTGGTGAATAATCTTCCAACTCGAAAGAGGTTTTAGAGGCTCAAGAGTCTTCGAGTGAATCAAGTAGTTCTAGTGAGGAAGATATGGCTCCTCCCAGGAGGAATCTGATTCGAGATAATGATGATGATGATTTGCTTCTGTCTCACCGATCAAAGAAGCAGAAGTCTGGCAGCGGGGATGCTACCATTGGTTCCCAGTCTGCTGCTTATGAGTAGGAGAAGAAGAAGAAGAAAGAGGAGGAGCTGGTGAGAGAGAAGAAGATAAAGAAGAAAGAGGAGAAGAAGAAGGTAAAGGAGAGTGATGAATAGAAAAATTGACTCTAATGTAGATTTTTGTCGTTGTTGTAACTTCTTTCTATCAAAATTTCCATTGAACCTACAAAATTATAACAAAACTAGTGTAGAGGGTAAGTAAGGGAGTCAATCCAAATCTAAGGGTGAAAGACAAAATTGGAGAGGACATATATATAGATTCATTTGCATTTTATTATATTTTTCTATTTTTTATGGATTTTTAAGGGAATATTAATTAACTAACTATATACTAATTTTTAAAGTACTACTAAGATGTAAAAGCTAATAAAAAAATGAGGTAAATAAAATTGTGCTAAAAAGTAAACTAACTAAATTTGATTCATGAGGGATGATATGCCCCAAGTGTCACCTCGGCTCAAAGGCATCAACCTCGGCCGAGGACATGGCCGACGTTGGAAGAGCCTTGGATCGGTAACCAGCAGCCTCGGCCATAGAAGGGTCGGCCCTGGCCGACACCACTACAAACCTCATCAAGGGGAGGCTGCATGTATCATAAGGGTCAGCAGCTCTTCAGTTCACCTGGGAATGACAACCTCGGCCAGGGGTAGGCCGAGGTTACGAGGATACATACCTCTATCAAGGACAAACCCATCAATTAATCAGCCGATGTTCTAGGCACAGTCCAGCTTAACCTCGGCCCGGGCCGACCTCAATACTTGCCTCGGCTTCACTTAAGTCGGGACCATAATGACTCATCTCGGATTATATGGACAACTGGACCTTACCAGCCTCGGCCTCTTCCAGGCCGAGGTCATGACTAAGCATCGAGGCCGAGCTCTTATTGGCATATGTATGGACAAAGACACGTGGACATAATTCAATTATAACAAATCATTCCCCTCACGTGGAGTGAATATTTCATCATCATTCTCTACCTGTGACAGTGACAAATGTCTTCATAAAATTGGCTAGATCAACAAACACATGCTCATTGCATACATAGGGGGTACATTACACCCCGAGGTACTATATATAGAGGTCATCCTCTACCTTGCAAAGGATCCAAAATTAGCAACCCTAGCTAAACTATGTTCAAATACATAGTAGAGAGAGAAAGATTGAGAGATTGTATCCATGGCCATTAGAGCCCTCATACTGTGATATACACCATACACTTGCACAGTGGACGTAGGCCTAATTGGATGAACCACTTATATTCCGGTGTGATTCCTCTTCTCCTCACCTCCTTCTACTATATGTGTATGTACTCTTATCCTGCCAATGTTAACATTGAATTGAGCTCACGAACACCTTAAATGGTGGTGCAGTTTCCAGCATCATCATTTTGGCATCGTCTGTGGGAAGAGAGAAGCTGTCTCTTCCTCATTTTTTGCTTAATCTCACCGGGGCCTCTGGTGGTGAACCAGGCACCGCCCCTTGCGTGGAGCTGTTTCACCATTGAAAGAGGCCCTTTAAGGTACTTAAGCTCATATGTTACTCAAGCTCTTTAGTGTTAGCATATGGCACCAGAGTTACCATCGCCTCTTCCGTCGTCTGGAGCAGGAGGACCTAGTTCAACCCAGGCACCGCCCAAGTTCGAAATGGCGGAGGTGGCTGCAGCCTTGAGGTCTTTGGCTGTAATGCAACAAGCTATGAAGGATCAGTTTGTACATCTCAGCCAAACTATGATGAGGCCACCTGGAGTTTCACCAGAAATGATCACTCCGGTGGCTGTCCAGCCTCATCTTGACGCTAGGGGACCACCCCAGACACCAATGAAGGACCAACCTGTGCCCCAGCGGAGGAGGGACGTTGTTGACCCTAGGCGCTTACGCCTAGGGAGGCAAGGAAACCCTTACCCGAAGGATATGTATGATGACCTAAAGGCGGAAGACGTGCCAGAAGAATATTGGGAGCCGTATGAGGTTTCAAATAATACAGTACGTCCTCTTCAGCAGAGCCGAGGTTATGGCGGCAGAAGAGGTGAAGAGGCCCAACAGCGAGGATCAACTTTTGATCAATTGAGTAGAGGGTCAGCCTTTGAAAGGTTGGGCCTAGTAAATGACCTAAGACAGAGGTTATCAAGGTCGAGAAGTGCAGTTGGCTCACAGAGAGGAGACGGTCAAGGTCGGCCTCACCAAGGCCGACCTCGTGCGGGAAGAGGCAGAGATCAGGAAGAGGTCAACATCAGACGTTGTGTTGCGTTTAGGGAACCCTCAATCCATCCCTTGGAGGTGGTTGGGGATAACCTCAGCCAGGCCGACGGTAGGAGACAATGGAATGACTCCATCCAACGTCTTGAGGAGAAGATATGAGACCTCATTAAGAGTCGAGACCCATTGCAAAGAGGTTTCTCAGAGGTCTCTCCATTTGTGGCTAAGATAGTGAGCTTCCAGACCCCTACTAAGTTCAAACCACCCGTGGTGTCTTCCAAGTATGATGGTAGCACCAATCATGTACATCACATTGAGATGTATCAGTAAGCAGTGGATATCTACTTGATACCTGATGAGATGAAGTGTAGTGCATTCTCTGGGACTTTGACAGGAGCAGCACATGGCTCTTTTACTTCTCTTCCGAAGAATTCAATTGAGAACTTCAAGGGCTTGGCTGAACGATTCATTCACAACTTCTGCTTTGGGGTAAGACCTCAAAAGAAGCCCACTCATCTACTGTATGTCAAGAAAGGCAATGACGAGAGCCTAAGAGACTACATTGCCAGGTTCAACAAAGAGAAACTTGAGGTTGAAGATTACGAAGAGAATATAGCCATGACCGCCCTCATAGGAGGTCTTCAAAAATGGAAGTTATTGTCGAAACTCGTGGAAGACCCTCCCAGGTCCATGGCAGAGCTACTGACAACTGTGGAAAAAGTCATCAATGTCGAAGAGGCAATGGCTTCTAAGTATGAGGATGAGAACCGCGATAGTCGAGAGAAGTCTCAAAGAAAGAAAGATGGAAAGAAGAGGTCACCCGATGACAAGTTCGCTCACTATACTCCTCTAACTATGAGCTGTGAGCATATCCTCAACGAGATCAAGAATGATAGGACTCTAAGATGGTCTGAGAAACTGAAGGCCCCTCCGCATAAGAGGAACAAAAACTTATGGTGTGAGTTCCACCAAAACCATGGCCATGTTACAGACAGATGCTTCGCCTTGAAGGATGAGATTGAGAAGATGTTAAAATATGGAAAGCTGAGGAAGTATGTTGATGGCAAAGCTCCTAAAAGAGGAAGAGATGACCCTAAGAAAAGGAGAAACGACAAATTCCATGGCGATGCCCCAGCTAGAAGAGGTAATGACTCAGAAGATGATGATGAAGATGATCCGGACCTTCCGCCGAAAGATGACAATGCCCCGGTGAAGAGGGTTGGCATGATCTCCTTTGGTGTTGACACCATATAAGGAGGACTTGCGGGAGGTGGCTCTGAAGTGGCTGACAGGAAAGCTCATGTGGCATAGGCCAAGTCAGTTCCAAACTTGAAGTTGTAAATCTAACGTCTTCTGATACAGCACAGAAGAGAAAGAAGGTGGACATGGACACTCTTATAGTTGGGTTTTCCAGGCTCGACTTCAAAGGTATCTTAGCCCCGCACGATGACCCTTTGGTAATAACAACAAGGGTGCATGGATGTGAGGTGCAGAGGATCCTCATGGACGAGGGGAGTTCAGCAGACGTGATGTTTTGGCCTTGCTTCAAGAGCCTAGGTCTTAGCAGAGCTAGGCTGGTACCCTATCATCATCCTTTAATGGGCTTCAGCGGTGAAAAGGTCCACCCATTGGGCATGTATGAGATGGATGTACGGATGGGTGACGAGTGGCCTAAGAGGTTGACCCATAAGATAATTTTTTTCATAATGGACGAAAATGTCTTCTCGGCCTATAACCTCATCATAGGAAGAGTGTCCCTTAAGGAGTTTGAAACTGTGCCGTCGATGGTCCACCAGATGCTAAAATTCTCGACCCCCTATGGGGTAGGGGAAGTACAGGGTGACCAGACCATAGCATGAGAATGTTACTTCAACTCGGCCGAAGAGAGAGAGGCATATAAGAAAGCAACCACAACTTATAACATTGATACATTGGACCCAAGAGATAAAACAAAGTTGAAGAAGGGAGAGGCCGCGGAAGAGGTAGAATCCATTATCCTCAATGAGGACGAATCGGAAAAACCCATCCAGGTCGGCAAATCCCTAAAGACAGAAATCAAGGAAGAGCTGATAAACTTCTTGAGGAAGAGGCAGAGTGTCTTCGCTTGGAGTCACGCAGACATGCTCGGTATCAACCGTGAGGTTATGTGTCACAAGCTCAACGTGACCAAAGATGCAAGGCCTATCAAACAAAGACGAAGAGTTTACTCCAGGGAGAAGTACGACGTCATTCGATAAGAGGTTAAAAAACTGGAAGAAGCAGAGTTTATAAGGGAAGTCATATATCCTGAGTGGTTGTCGAATGCAGTCGTCGTGCCCAAAGCCAATGGGAAGTGGAGAATGTGCGTTGATTTCACTGACCTGAATAGGTCTTTCCCAAAAGACAACTATCCCTTACCTCGGATAGATCAGATGGTCGATGCTACTGCAGGGCATGAGCTCATGAGCTTCATGGATGCGTATTTAGGCTATAATCAGATCTTCATGGATGCAGAAGACTCAGAGAAGACAACCTTCATTACCGATAAAGGGACGTACTGCTACAAAGTGATGCCCTTCGGTCTAAAAAATACAGGGGTGACGTACCAACGTCTTGTGAATAAGATGTTCGAAGACCAAATATGCAAGACCATGGAGGTGTACGTAGACGATATGCTGACAAAGAGCTTAAAGGCCTGCACTCATGTGGCAGAAATTGCAAAGACCTTTAATACTATGGACTTGTACAGGATGAAACTCAACCCAGCGAAGTGTGTCTTCGGGGTAGGAGCGAGGAAGTTTCTTGGATTTATCATCAATCAAAGAGGAATCGAAGCCAACCTAGAGAAAATCAAGGCTTTTCTTGATATGAAGACACCGAAGAGCATCAAGGACGTCCAAAGGCTCACAGGGAGAGTGGACGCACTCAACAGGTTTGTTTCCAAAGCGACGGACAAGTGTCTTCCGTTCTTTAAAGTACTCAGAAAGGCCTTCCGATGGGACAAAGAATGCGAAAAATCTTTCAACCAACTCAAGTCTTACCTTGGGTCTCCCTTGTTGCTATCTCGGCCCATAGTAGGAGAAAAATTGTATGTGTATTCAGCAGTCTCTGAATCGGCCATCAGTGAAGCCATAATATGAGAAGAAATTGGAATCCAAAGGCCTGTATATTACAACAATAAATCCCTTCAAGGGTCTGAACAAAATTACCCTCGTATGGAAAAGTTAGCATACGCCCTGATGCATGCTTCGAGGGAGATGAAGCCCTACTTCCAAGCCCATTCCATGGTTGTCCTCACCGACTCCCCACTAAGACAGGTCCTACACAAACTTGAGAAATCTGGAAGGTTGATGACTTGGTCCATTGAGTTGGGGGAGTATGACCTTACCTACCAACCAAGGACAACCATCAAGGGGCAGGCACTTACAGACTTTGTTGCTAAATTCACATGGGAAGAGGCCGAGGCAGAGAATGACCTAGAAGGTTCTGAAGGGTTAAACATCAGTGTCTTTCGAGAGCAAGAAGAGACGACACCAAACATCTTATGAGAGCTTCAAGAGGTGGCACCAAACGCCTTCAGAGGCCAGGAAGAGGTCGAACCCAAAATGATCAGGGGAGGAGTAGCGGAGAATGAGGAGGATCGGTACCTCTTCAAGCAAGGAATCATGTCAGAGGGGGCCTTATCATCAGATATAGACATTTGGAATCTCTTTGTTGATGGTTCCTCCTGTGATAATGGAAGCGGGGCAGGGCTGATACTTTTAGCTCTAGATGGTGCCAAAATTGAATACGCTTTGAGATTCAACTTAAAGGCATATACAATGAGTCAAAATATGAGGCCATGATAGCAGGCCTCTCATTGGCAAAGACTCTAGGTGTAAGATGACTCCTACTTCATAAAGATTCAAGGTTAGTTGTCAATCAAGTATTGGGAGTCTACGAGGCCAAAGACGAAAGAATGGCTAAGTATCTGAAGAGGGTGAGAATGATGTTAGAGTATTTCAAACAAACAAAATTGAAAAGAGTACCTCCGCAAAATAACAGCCACGCAGATGCATTGGCTAGGTTGGCCTCGATGACGAAGATAGACATCAGAAGGATAGTTCCTGTCGAGGTCTTAGCAAAAGCGACCATCGAGGAAGAAGAGGTCTGCAACCCTTGTCTCAATTTGAACCTAAGAGACTCATGGATAGGCCCCCTTATCAGATATATCAAAGAGGGAGGGCTACCCGAATCCAAGCTAGAGAGGAGGAAATTAAGATATAGGTCTGCCAAGTTCTCCATAGTAAGAGATGTCCTGTACAAGAAGGGATTTCTGTTGCCTCTGCTCAGGTGTGTACACCCCATCGAAGTTCCCCGCGTCTTACAGGAGGTTCATGAGGGTTCTTGCTCCAGTCACATAGGGGGAAGACCCTTGGCCAAGAGGATTATTACACATGGATATTGGTGGCCAAACTCGGCCAAAGATGCTACAGCTTATGTAAAGAGGTGTGATAAATGTCAGAGATTCTCCACTATTCCTCACCAACCTCATCAACCTAGGATGTCAATCTCTTCCCCATGGCCATTTGCCGTATGGGGAATTGACTTAGTAGGACCCTTACCAAGAGCTGCCAATAATTACCGATTTCTGATAGTTGCCATTGACTACTTCTCAAAGTGGGTGGAGGTAGAGCCGATGATAACGATCACGGAATAGAAGACCTTCTAATTTATTTGGAGGAACATCATATGCATACATGGCCTACCAAAAACTCTCATCTCAGATAATGGAACCCAGTTCAAGAACTCCTCTTTAGAAAAATATTGCGTAAGAGTAGGGATAAAGCAGTTCTTCTCATCTCCTGGCCGACCTCAGGCAAACGGTCAGACCGAGGTCACGAATAAAACAATCCTCGACGGAATCAAGAAAAGGTTAGAAAAAGCAAAGGGAAGATGGACCGAAGAAGTCTACGTTGTGTTATGGGCCTATAGGACTACGATAAGGACACCAACGGGAGAAACCCCATTCATGCTTGAACATGGCTCAGAGGCCGTCATACCAACAGAGGTGGGACTCCATACTCACAGGGCTCACACCTATGACCCTGATAAAAATGGGGAAGAGAGGAGACTAGATTTAGATCTGATTGAAGAGAGAAGAGAAGACGCAGAAATCAGATAAGCAGCTTACCAACAGAGAGCAACAAAATTCTACAATCAGAGGGTGAAGTCAAGACCCATTGCTGTGGGAGACTTGGTACTAAAGAAGACCTTACAGAGAATAAACAAACTCCACCCAAACTGGCATGGCCCCTACAAAATGACAGAAGAGGTTGTACCCGGGACCTACAGGCTAGAAAACCTAGAAGGGGAACATTTTGCCAATCCCTGGAATGCTGATCATCTGAAGAAGTATTACATATGATGTTGCAGAAAGTTATGTAAATGTACCATCTTATGAAAAGATTATTAATAAGAGATCAGTTTCCATGTCTATTCTTTATTCATTGTGCTCTAATGGAAGAAATTATGAGGATAACATCTTAGGTGATGACCTCAGACCCTTATAACACCATTTAGTGGTGATAAGGTCTGAGGTCAGACACCCTTATTGGATGACCTCAGACCCTTAACATCATTAATTTGGTGAGTAATTGTGAGGATAACATCTTAGGTGATGACCTCAGACCCTTATAACATCATTCAATGGTGATAAGGTCTGAGGTCAGACACCATTATTGGATGACCTCAGACTCTTAACATCATTAATTTGGTGAGATTAATTATGTGGATAACATCTTAGATAACGATCTCAGACCCTTATAACACCATTCAATGGTGACAAGCTCTGAGGCCAGACACCATTAACGGATGACCTCAGACCTTTAACATTATTAATTTGGTGAGTAATTGTGAGGATAACATCTTAGGTGATGACCTCAGACCCTTATAACATCATTCAGTGGTGACAAGGTCTGAGGTCAGACACCCTTATGGGATGACCTCAAACCCTTAACATCATTAATTTGGTGACATTAATTATGACGATAACATATTAGGTGATGACCTCAGACCTTATAACATCATTAAGTGGTGACAAGGTCTGAGGTCAGACACCATAATTGGATGACCTCATACCCTTAACATCTTTAATTTGGTGAGATTAATTATGAGGATAACATCTTAGGTGACGACCTCAGACCCTTACAACATCATTAAGTGGTGACAAGGTCTGAGGTCAGACACCATAATTGGATGACCTCAGACCCTTAACATCATATATTTGGTGAGATTAATTATGAGGATAACATCTTAGGTGATGACCTCAGACCTTATAACCACTATGGTGACAAGGTCTGAGGTATGGCTATCAAGTTAGTTTAAGCAGACACCATTGCACCAAGACTTCTGAGCTAAAACATCACGTGACAAAGAAGCATTCAACAAACAAAGAAAATAAAGTAAAAACCCTCCTCAGAGGTTGTCATTCCAATTGTAAAAATTCAAAAGATACAAGTTTTATATGTTCCTCAGAGGCTACATCCAATCAAGGGTTACAAAAAGTATCAGAAAGCTTCACAATTAAGCCTAAGGGTTAGAAGGGAGAGTGCTGGTGTCCTCAGCCTGATCCTGTTGGATGATGTTAGTCACCTCGACAATGCATTCTTTGTGGTCAGCTCCTTCAAACTCCGTACAGTCCAGTGTGGCAGTCTCTGCAGGTGCAACAACCTCCTTTTCAACCTTCTGAAGGGCTTGGGCAAGTTGAGGGTTAGCAAAGCCGAGACCTATGAAATAAGAGGCCTTCAAACTTCCAGCCTCCTTCTCCTTAACAGCCCCCCATTTGATAGTAGTTTTAATACCTCTCTCAAGGTACTCAAAGCCAAAGCTCATGAACTCGTCAGAGACTTTATAATCAACCAATATCCCCTCAGAGGCATCCTCGAGGTCTTCCTTCACTGCAGAGTCGACCTTTTTTTGGAGGTCGTCGTCCTTTTCCTTTAGAGCAGCAACATGGTCTTTTTTAAGCTTGGAGATCTCTTTCTCCAGCTCCTCCACCTTCTTCTCAGACCCGTCAAATGCAGACTGCAGGCGGACGACCTCTGCGTTCAGAGAGTGTTGCACCTTCTCGGCCTCCTGACCCTTCAGAATGAGGGGCAACTTCCTCAGAGTCCAATTGGCGAGATGATGCATGACAGTCAGGCCCTGCAAATCATGAGGTCGTGCATATGAGTTGAAATTCAAGTCAGAGACTACACTTTGAGGATAATACTAAAATCTAAGGTCATACCTGAATAGTCCCGTGGAGACCAAATTCAACCAGAAGAGGTGTGTCCATTGATCGACAAAAATGTTTATCAGACTCGGTCATGGCAGAGTCGATGGCATCTAGTGCCTGCAGACTGTGGCCTATGATACTGTCATTGATTTTTAGTTGCTCTATACGAGTAGCCAACGTGTCAGTAGAGGAGATTGGGATGGCAGAGTCCCCACCTTTTTTCTTCTGCCTCTGATCCTCAGGGGCATGTTCGGTAGAACCTCTCTTCTTAGTGGCCTGAGCCTTAGAGGTTGAGGGAGCTGGAGGAGGAGTGTTCAAACCAGCCTTCTTGGCAAGTTTTATCAAACTCGGTGCCTCCATTACCCGAAGCTCATCTGAGATATCCTTCGGATGTTCTGCAAAATTAAAAGGTCTGAGTTAGTGAGTCAGACATGCATAAACTCAGAGGTATAACTTGAATAAAAACACTTACCAAGCTCTGTAAGAGGACTACCCCCAAACCAGTCTCAGAGAGGTAGTGGGGGGTCATAAGGTGTTCAAACTTAATGAGCAGACCATGCATCCCCTGATCCTGAAAGTCTTTGACCTTCTGAAGATTATGCAGGCTTAGACCAGGGTCGGCCTTGACAGACATTGTAACCTTGCCCACCTTATGGGCATTCACGGCTCTAGTAAGGAGGAGGGGGCACATGGGCTAAATTCCCATGGCCCTGAAGCGAAGAAATAACGAGGCTTCCAGTTATGGTTGGAAGTCTGAGTTATCTGGAGCATCTTCTTCTCAGGCTTTCGAGCTACAAAATGATTGTAGCTCGGATGGTTTTCGACAGAAGAAGGAACATAACAACCTACAAAGACCTGGACTGGAAGGTCTGAATGGTGAACAACCCTCCATAAGACGATGAACCCAATTATTACCCTCCAGGCATTGGGTGACAACTGGGAAGGGGCCAAGTTAATGTAGGCTAATATAGACCTAATGATGGAGTGGATTGGCAAACGAAACCCTAGTTTGAACATCTGCTCATACAAGCAGATCTCACCATCTCGGCCATGATATGCCCTCTCTTCCCTCAGAGGTCTCCTGAGCTTTATGGAGGGGATGATGGAGTGCAAGTATCTAAAGCAAAGAAGGTCGACCTCACTGAATGAACTCTCAATCTCGGCCGCCTCAGAGACGTCGACATCACTCTCGACGTCATCATCAACGTCATTGTCTAACTCAACGTCGGTCGGAGCAGACATTGGAGGATTACTTGGGAACCTCTGAGCGAACTCAGCCCCTATGACGACCGACAGGGGAATGGTGTCAAGTATGGGTGGAATAGACACACTTGGTTTAACAATCTCAACCTCTGAGGAAGAGGATGACGTGCTTGAGTTTTTATCAGATGAGGCTCGACTGGAGACCTATGCTTGATCAGAGACTTGATCTTGTTGATTGGAGAAGTCCATGGCCTCTTAGAAAGAATACACAGACATGGGGTCTGAGGTGGAAGACTATGACTCAGACATCGGTATGGGTTTAGCAACTACCTCGGCTTGGTTAATGGGTTTTGATGGTTCAGGGTATACTACCTTCAGGGGTGGTGGAAAGATAGGTCTGAAGGGGAATTCCTCTGACCTACGAGCTTCCTCCTGCGCTCTTTCTATTTGCCTAATTTTCTCTAAAGTCTTCTCCCTGAGAGAAGGGAACTCCTCTAGAAGTTGGTAAAGGGGTCTAAGCATCAGAGGTCGACCCTACACTTATAACTCTCCTAAACTATAAACAAGATTGTCTAATGGAATAAAGCAATTTAAAGATCAAACTGTTAAACCTAGAGTAAGAACAGTTCGCCTGAAAATATGGGGAGTCGTCGAAAATCCCCCAAAACCCACCGAAAAATGCAAAAATAAAGGGAAAATAGGGAAAATGAATGAAAAGGAATGGAAAAGGATACCTGAGGATGAAATGGTAAGGAAGAAGGAAGAAGGAAGAAGACGCTAAGAATCACCACCAAAGGCTTCGAACCAAAGCTTTTCTAGAGAGGGAAAATGCTGCTGAAACAAATTATGCCAGGAAAGAGAAATGAGGAAGAAGGAGGGAAAATAGGGCTTGAACCCTTAAATATGGAGGCACGTTTCCCAAGGCCCATCATTGCCTTGGGAGCCCCAAAGGATGGCTGGCAACACATGCTTGCCAGGAAAGCCACACTTCAGCAATGGACAAGTGTCAAATGAACATTGGCACATAGAAGAAAGACCTCGAAGGTGTAGTGATCCCATAGTCACCTGCTCTCACATGTAACTAAGGGTTGGGGGGTGATTGATATGCCCCAAGTGTCACCTCGGCTCAGAGGCATCAACCTCGGCCGAGGACATGGCCGATATTGGAAGAGCCTTGGATCGGTAACCAACAGCCTCGGCCATAGAAGGGTCGTCCCTGGCCGACACCACTACAAAGCTCATCAAGGGGGGGCTGCATGTATCATAAGGGTCAGCAGCTCTTCAGTTCACTTGGGAATGACAACCTTGGCCAGGGGTAGGCCGAGGTTACGAGGATACATACCTCTATCAAGGACAAACCCATCAATGAATCATCCGATGTTCCAGGCATAGTCCAGCTTAAACTCGGCCCGGGCCGACCTCAATACTTGCCTCGGCTTCACATAAGCCGGGACCATAATGACTCATCTCGGATTATATGGACAACTGGACCTTACCAGCCTCGGCCTCTTCTAGGCCGAGGTCATGACTAAGCATCGAGACCGAGCTCTTAATGGCATATGTGTGGACAAAGACACGTGGACACAATTCAGTTATAAAAAATCATTCCCCTCACGTGGAGGGAATATTTCATCATCATTCTCTACTTGTGACAGTGACAGATGTCTTCATCAGATTGGCTAGATCAACACACACATGCTCATTGCATGCATAGGGGGTACATTACACCCCCCCAGGTACTATATATAAAGGTCATCCTCTACCTTGCAAAGGATCCAAAATTAGCAACCCTAGCTAAACTATGTTCAAATACACAGTAGAGAGAGAAATCTTGAGAGATTGTATCCATGGCCATTAGAGCCCTCATACTGTGATATACACCATACACTTGCACAGTGGACGTAGGCCTAATTGTCTGAACCACTTATATTCCGGTGTGATTCCTCTTCTCCTCACTTCCTTCTACTATATGTGTATGTACTCTTATCCTGCCATTGTTAACATTGAATTGAGCTCACGAACACCTTGAAGGGTGGTGCAGTTTCCAGCATCATCAAGGGCTTCAAAATTTCATACCATGAATGGGATATTAGCCCTCAATAAGCATCATCCACAAATATAAGATAAACAAATAAAAGCATGAGAAGATTAAACTAAAAGTAAAAGAGAGGAATATATCAAACCCATTTAAGCCTTGAATTGATATGAAATCTTCAATTACATCATCAATCTCCCAATTACAATTCATCACTCATGTATTTATTGAATCTAAACTAAAAATTACAAACTAAAAATTAAAAGGACAGTCGATGAATTCATAATGGACAATTAAATAATAAAAGAGATTTGCTAAAAATGCAAATCCTAAAATTATAAAATTGTACATTAGAATTCACCCAAAGAAATAAATTCTAGATCATTAATTTATATTGAGGTAATTACTAAAAATGCAAAATCTCAACATAAAGGAATGGGTTAGAATTTACCTCCCATAAGGGATAAATTCAACTACATCAATCTATTATGAAATAATTGCTAAAAATGCAAAAATTCATAATAGATGGGTGGGGTGAAATTCATCCTAGAGATAAGTTTCACTACACACCTCTATATTGAGATATTTGCTAAAAATACAAATACTCTCTAAAGAGGGGTGTAGAGAAATTTATCACACAAAGTGTAAAAACTAAATTTTGAGATCCCTTTTGCAAATGGCCCAAGTCTTCAATTTATATGGTGCACATGGAGGCTAGGGGTATATTGGGTAATTGACATGAGTGTGCATGGAAATGGTGAGAGGAGCATGTGGGTTGAGAGGATATAAAAATCTGATATGGGTGAGGGTATTTATGGAAAAAGGGGTTAAAGTAGGTAGTTGGGGGTAAAATGGGTATAAGGGGTAAAAGGTTTAATGAGTGTAGTAACACATGTGGCATTTCTTTGATTTGGTTTTGTTGGTTTTTGAGATTTTAGAAGCAGGAGATACAATCGTGCAAAGGTTTGGAAGCTCACATGGGTTTGGTGAAAATGGGAAATGGGTTTCAAGGACATGGGTTGGGTTTTGGAGTTGGTTGGGTGGAGATCGGGTCGGGCAGAAGGTATGAGGGATGAGTAGGAGCACTGATCGGGGTAGGGTAGAGGTCCGGCGGCAGGTGGCTGGGGTGAGGACGGCGGTGGGTCAGGCGGGGGGGGGTATCGTCGGTGTTGGTGTCGCAGGTGGTTCGCGACGGGGGATTGCCGGGTTTTGTTTGGGGACGGGGGGATTAGGTTTGGGGGGTGAGGATGACGCATTGGAGGGTGGTAGGAAGGTGGCTGGGGTTAAATGAGAGGTCGCCGGTGGTGGGAGAAAGGAGTAAGGGCTGGAATCGGGTAGGGCAGCGGGTTGGGGTATTGTGGTGTTGGTTGGTGGTTGGTTGGATGAGAGATGGTGGTTGTGGGTATATGGAGTAGAGAGAAAGGTGGGAGTTGGTTATGGTGGAAGTGGAGAGAGGAGAGAGAAGGTGAGAGGTTGAAGAAGATGATGGGTTAGATAGGGTGTATGAGGGTGTAGGGTAATTGGTGTGGATGAGGGTTTGTGTTGTGACTTAGGGTGTGTTTGGTAATGTGTAGGTTTTAGGGTGTTGGTGGGGTGTATGTGTATGTTTAATTTGAACCCCTAAAAAAAAGTAATAAAGACTCAATTAAAATTAATAAAACTAAAACTAAAAAATAAATCTAACTGAAAATAAAACAAACTAAAAATAATAAAAAATAAAAATATCAAAACTAAAAAAACTAAAATACTAAGCTTATATAAAAATTAAAATAAAACAAAAGAAATAAAAACTTAAAATCTAAATGAAAATTAAAGTCCTAAAAAATATAAAAAATAATAAACTAAAAATGAACTCCTAAAACTAATCCTAATAAGACTAAACTAAAAGCTAATAAAAATCAAAATAAAATAAAATTATACTAATAAAAATAAAATAGAAAAATAGAAAACAAAACCTAGAAAATACTAAATAAATCTAAAATAAATCCTAAAAATAAAAATGACTCAAACTAAAAATCTAAAAAATAATAAACAGACACAAATTAAACACATACGGGGTTCGGGGTAGGTTTAGGCTCGGGTAAGGTCAGGGAATTGGGTAATTAGCACCATTTTAACTGCAAATTGCCTGGAAATATAGCTTTTGACACCGCAACTGCAATTAAACCTACACGATAAATATTTAAGTGCATCAGACCCATATTACCGAGAATTAGCAATTAAAATACGTCAAGTCGGGGTATGAATTGTACAGTTTTGGGTGCTTATCAGAGAGTAAGAAAGTTGAAAGGGAGAGTAAAGAGAAGGAAGAGGAGAAGAGGAGAGAGGAGGTAGGGACAAAGGCGGGGCAAGATGTTGTGCTCGTGTCTTCTTTGCCTGAGGGGGCTTCTATTTCCCTGTCTCCTCAGCTGGCTCCTGCGCTGCTCGAAAGAGAAATTTTGTCGACTGATCATCAGAAGGCGATGGGGACTGATTAGTTATCTCTGAAGGTGAGTCAGAGGCTAGCCTTGGTAAGTTTTCTTTTTCTTCCCTACTTTCGCAATACTCTGTTCCATACTTCTTTTACTAACATTTCTCTTCTTTGCAGTTTGTGACCGATTTTGCTATCCTCTACCACATAGGTGATGAGCTGGCGAGGAATAATGACAATCTAGAGGGAAACTTGAAGGTTGATGATGATGATAAAAAGTCTTATGAGCTTTCCCTCATTGAGGCCAATCGAGTGAAGGAGGCGGCGACTAAGGAGCTTATAAAGTTGAGGCAGTCTTACGACCTGGTCTGCACTAGTAAGTTGGCCGTGGTGGAGGAGTATAAGGTGCTTGTAGAAAAGGTGAAGAAGGTGGAATCCGAGGCAGCCACCATTAAGGAGAGCTTATACAATGTCGAGTGGGCTGCTGCGTACGAGGATGTTAATGTTCAGATAGGCTACATCATCCGACTGAACTTCAAGAAAGGTTGGAATAAGGCTCTTATGGCTGCTGAGGTGGACATTGATTCACCAATATTTGATGAGCATAATCCAGGCCTTAAGCCTATTGTGGATGAGGCACCAGCTCCTTCCATTGATGAAGGTGTTCCTGCTTCCCAGACCGTCCCCGCTGGTGCTCCTTCTGTCCAGGGGACAGTAATCGGTCTATCTGAGGGAGGTGTTCCCGCTGCTGCAGACAAGGGAAAACAACCAGCGACCTCAGAGGAAACTGAGGTTTCCAGCTAGCCTATTCTAGGGAACTCTTTGTATTTTTGCTTTTGTTTTTCTTTTCTTTCTTTCACTGATGTACTCGGAACCTTTTCTTTAATGAAATGGAATTTTTCCCCTTTTTGCATATTGATTTCTTTGCACTTTAATTCTTGTATGGCTTGTAGCTGGTTGATGTTGATGAATACATACCTGCCACTTCTCAACTGGGAAGGATTATTGGTCCTAATACAAGTAACCAAGTTTTCCAAGATTTTTTAAGGATTTGCAATTCCCTTAGGTCGAGGAACCATAGCTTTAAAGACCAATCGGAACTCGTTGCCAAAATGAAGGATAGGCTTTAGGAGATGGAGGAGGTTGGTGCTTCCGTTCAAGAGGAAGTTAATGCTTTGAGAGCTAAGCTTTTGGATGCCTCCGAGATCAATTAAGTGGGAGAAGTTCTTCAACAAGAGAATGAAACTCTGAGGAGGGAGGTGCTGCGACTTAGAGAGCATGCATCGAGCGTTGCTCCTCAAATTTTATGAGGTTCCTCTTTACTGGCTGGTCCGCGGGCTGGTACAGTGCCAAATGCCGTCCCTTAACTTTTATGAGGTTCCTCTTCTTCGGATGGTTCACGAGCTGGTATAGATGTTGGGGGTCCAGCTAGGGAGATGGATGAGCTTTGAGGAGATATTCGTCAAGCATACGTGATAGCTATCGGGCTCCAAAGAGATGTCACGCTGCTAAGGCATCTGTTCAAGAAAGGTTCTCGGCGAGTGTGGGTTGAAGGTTATGATCTGGGTTGGGCAGATTCTCCTTCGAGGTTGGAAGAGTTTGAAGAGCTATCCTTTATTAGGGGATAGTTGAATGCTTTCAAGGAGCTGAAAGTCCCCAAGAACTCAGTCCTCTGGTATTGCTATGAGACCTCCCCTTCGACTCTGATGCCTCACCCTTTTCGAAGGGATGACCAGTGGGTCCCCATAAATGCTATTCCCAGGCAGCCACTGGAGACGAATGCAAATGAAGTAGAGTTAGAGTTAGCTCCTCACCCAGACGACGGTCGAAGAGCGCAAGAAACTGATTACCTTACTCTGAGACCTAATCGCCAATAGGATTTACTTAACTCATTCAATGTAACTCCGTTGTAAATGCAGTGAAGTAATAAAATATTTATGTTTTGGGCAATTCGCCGACTAAACATGCGTTGTGTATTTTCTACTTCATTGATTTTTTATTTGATTATCTTGGGCTCTTTGTAGCCGACTAGATTTGATGTGGGTAGAGTTGTTTTATTGCATGAGTATTCTCCCAGTCTAGTATGCTTATGAGATACCATTCTTCCCTACTTTACCTTTTAGGTCGTGTCGTCACACTCCCTTAGGCCTAAGTGTGGCAATGGCGAGGACACACCTGGTGTTGGATGTTCTATCCAATCAAGTTTTTTGAGCCAAGCATCATTTGTTGACTAATTTGATTTGGTTGAGCTGCCTAAAGGTCCCTTGTAGGGATTCATATATTTCCAGGGGCAATGCTAAGAGGTTATTCTGTTTGATAACGAATACCTGAGGAGGGTTACACCCTACTTTTACATGTTGAGTGGGGTGCCTGTCGCTTGGAAAGGATGTGCAAGTTATAAAGTTCATAATAAAAAAATTAACACTTCATAGAATGCCACTGCCATGATCCTTTATTAATAAAAAATAATGAAAAGTGGGTTTCCCATTTCAACAATGTAATAAAAGACCAATATAAAGAACTAGAAGTAGAATTTATTTAGGTTGGCCGTATTCCAAGCTCGGGGTATCTCCCTGCCCTCCAGCGTTTCTAAGTGATAGGCTCCTTATAGGTTGTCATTCGTCACCTTGAATGGTCCCTCCCACTTTGGTCCTAGCTTGCCATTTGATGGTTTTACTACATTGCCAAGAACTTTCCGTAGGACGTAGTCCCCAACTTGGAATATTATTATATTGACCTTCTTGTTGTAGTGCTTCGCTAGCTGCTACTGGTAGCTTTCTAGTTTTATTAGAGCTAATTCTCTGCGCTCGTCGGCTAGGTCAAGTTCAATGAGTAATTTTGCATCATTCTGGCCTTGGTCGACCAAGGTGGACCTCATGGTTGGGAGGCCGACTTCTAAAGGGATGATTGCCTCCATTCCATATGTTAGTGTGAATGGGGTTTCCCCAGTTGCTCGCCGTGGGTTAGTGAGGTAAGCCCATAGAATATGTGGCAGCTCGCTCACCCATGCCCCTTTGGCTCGCCCTAATCGCTTCTTCAGTCCATCAATCACTGTTTTGTTGGAAGCTTCAGCTTATCCGTTGCTCTGAGGGTATGCCACAGAACTGAAATGGTTCCTGATCCCGTGGTCATTACATAAACTCTAGAATAAGCCACTTTCAAATTGGGTTTCGTTGTCAGTGATGATCGTCCTAGAGATCCCAAAATGGGTAATTATGTTCTTCTATATAAATCTCATCATATCTTCATCTCTGATGTTTGCTAGGGGATCCGCCTCACTCCATTTGGTGAAGTAGTCTGTCCCGAATAATAGATACTTACGATTATCGGCAGCGGTAGGAAGAGGGCCGACGATGTCCATTCCCCACTGGGCGAAGGGCCAGGGGCTGGTAAGTGATTTTAGGTCACTGACAGGTTAGTGAACCATAGGTGCGTGTAGTTGACAATTCTCGCACCTACGATCATATACCTAGAGTCTTTCTGCATGTATGGCCACCAGTATCCTTCCTTTATTGCTCGAAAAGATAGCGATCTGCCCCCAATATGGCTCCCACAGATTCCTTCATGAGGCTTGTGCAGGACTTGCTCGATGTCCTTCAGGTGAACACATTGGAGGTAAGGGATGGTGAAAGATTTTTTGTACAGTTTTCCCTCAGGAGATAAATGAAAATGAGCATCTTTTACTCTTATCTGATTAGCGGCTTTCTTATCATCTGGTAGGGAATCATCTTTTAAATAGACCCTTAGGGGTCCATCCAACTAGGTGATGGTTCGATCTAGAGAATATGGTTCATGTTTGGTAGCTCATTGCTCTGGTTGATGCTTGGCTGAGCGAGGAAGTCGATAGAAATCATTCTTTTTAAGTTAGAGACGATTGCTGAACTCAAGGCTGCTAGAGCGTCATCATGACTATTTTGTCCGTCAGGAAACTACTGGATACTGACTTACTCGAAGTTAGACATTACTTTTTTTTTGCTAAGGAGAGGTAGCTGCCATTCTCTCATCCTTCGCGTTGAAGTCCCTACTTATCTGGTTGGAGACCAGTTACGAGTCGCCAAACACCTCGAGTTGCTTTGCCCCTAATGCCTGTGCCTTCTACAGGCCTTCTATTAATGCTTCATACGCTTCTTTATTGTTGGAGGCTTCAAATCTAAGACTAATTCCTTATTCGAGGATTGTATCTTCTGGGGTAACGAGCACAATGCCTACTCCTGCCCCCTGGAGTTGAAGGCTCCACTAACAAACTGTCGCCAAACACCTTATGCTGAGTATTCTTCCCTTTGACTCATGGATTGAAGCTGGTCACAAGGGTGTTCGCCTGTAAATTCTGTGATGAAATCGGAGAGGACCCGCCCCTTGATTGCATTCCTTGGTTGAAACTGGATGTCAAATCGTCCGAGCTCGACCGACCACTTTGATAGTCTATTGAATAGATTCGCCTTCCGCAGGACTGCTTTAAAGGGGTGTGATGTAAGGACGATGATAGAGTGAGATTCGAAGTAGTGCTTCAATTTCCTCAAGGCTACCACTAGTGCAAAGGCGAGCTTTTCCAGTGGTAGGTATCGTTGCTCGACATCTAAGAGGGTATTGCTCTCATAGTAGACTGGGTGCTGGATTCTCGTTAACATACTAGTGCAGAGCGGACAACGTGGCTAGAAATTGTAAGGTACAGGTACAAGGAATCGTTATCTTGAGGTATTATGAGCAAGGGTGGTTTACTGAGGTAGGATTTAAGCTCCTCTAATACTTTCGAGCAATCTTGGTTCCAGTCCACTGTTTTGCTTTTCTCCAATAGCTGGAAGAATGGATGTTATTTTTCAAATGACTTCGAGATGAATAGATTCAAGGTGGCGAGCATGCCCGTGAGCTTTTGTATATCTCTTATCATGCGGGGAGGCTGCACCTTATTGATTTCATCAATATGGTCCGGGTTGGCTTCAATGCCTCTTTCGCTAACTAAGTACCCGAGAAATTTTCTTGACTGGACACCGAAGGAACACTTGCTAGCATTGAGCTTTATTCGGTATTTTTTGAGGATTTTGAAGGTCCTTGATAGGTCTGAGAGGTGGTCTTCTTTGTGAATGCTCTTGATGAGCACATCATCGATGTATACTTCCATGGTATCTCCCATTTGGTCTTCAAACATCTTGGTGACCAACCGTTGGTAGGTTGCTCCTGCATTTTTTAGCCTAAAGGGCATAACTTTGTAACAATATAATACGATGGTGGTGATGAATGCTGTCTTGTCTTGGTCTGGTGCGTATAGAGGAATTTGGTGCTACCCGAAGTATGCGTCTAGGAAACTCATTCTTTCATGAGCTGTTGTGGCGTCCACCAACTGGTTGATCTTCAAAAGAGGGAAACTGTCCTCAAGGCACACCCTGTTAAGGTCATTGAAGTTAATACAAACTCTCCATTTCCCATTTCTCTTCTGAACCACTACTGGTTTGGATAACCATTTAGGGAATTGAACTTATCGTATGGATCCTGCATCCAGCAGCTTCTCTACTTCTTTCTCTATGGCCTTGGCCTTCTTGGGCGCAGTTCACCCTGCCTTCTGCACGATAGGCCTGAAAGTCGGGTCGACTGCAACCGATGACAAACCATACTGGGGTTAATTCCAGGCAGCTCGTAAGGTTCCCACGTGAAGATATCCAGATTTTTCCTCAATAGTACCGTTAATTCTTTCTTCTCTCGATCTGTGAGAGAGGCCCTAATCAAGAACATCCTGTCTTTTTTTGTTACCACCGGCTGAGACCTCTTCTAGGTTTTCAATGACCCACTCTGAGGGGAGGAGCCTGATCTCCTCTACTTCGGGTCTTCCATACTTTAGCTACTATTTTGAATGTATCAAACGTTCTTGTTCCTCAACCTTCTCTTTGGCCTTATCGACCTTCTTCTCTAGTTTTGGGCGGATGGCTGCTATGAAGCACCTTCTTACCATCGCTTGATCTCCGTGGATCTCCATCACTCCTTGCTCAGTCACATACTTGAGTTTCTGATGGTAAGTCGAGGGAATGGACTTCATCGCATGTATCCATTCTTTAACGAGGATAGCCTGATAGGGCGAGTCAATGTCAACTACCATAAACTCGATCATCTTGGAGACACTTCCTTTCCTCACTGGCAGTATGATCTTTCCCAAAGGGATAGTTACTTTCCCAGCGAAGCCAACTAGAGGGATAGTGGCTTCCTTCAAGTCGGCAACGCTTAACTTCAATTTCTTGAATAAGTCGAGATACTTTACTTCGAATGAGCTTCCTTGGTCTACGAGCAACTTACCAACATCATAGCTTATTATCTTGAGTGTAATGATCAAGGCATCATGATGTGGGGTTCTTACTCCCACTAAGTCTTCATCTGTGAATATGATGTGCTTGCTGTAGTCCACGTCATCTTCTCACCGATGCTTTCCTGACTATGTTTTTGTTGGATCGATTTGAAAAGATTGTATCACTGCCATAAGCTTTTTTACTTCCATTCGTGCTGAATTTCCTTGAATCTACTTTAGATCAGATGCCCCATGAATCACTGTGAGATCATGGCCAGTATCCTCCTTGAGCACGTTATCGGGACATGTGTCTTTCTTGGCAGCAACCTTCTCTGCCTTTTTCTTCACAAACTTGTTGAGGTGCCTAGTCTGGGCCAGCTCCTCAAGGTGGGACTTAAGAGCCTTGTAGTGCTCAGTTTTGTGTCCTCCTTCTTTGTAAAAAGCACATCTCAGTGCGTTGTTCCTCTTCGAGGGATCTCCTCCCATCTTTCTGGTCCACTTAACGAACGACTCATCCTCGATCTTTTCTAGGATCTTATAAATTGGTTCTTTGAAGACAGTGTTTACTGCCTGAAATGATTTTGAAGCATCATTTTTGCTCCCGCTCTTGGAGATATCTTTGCCCCCATTCTTGCTCCATTTCTTCTGGTTCTCAGCCTTGTCATTTCCCTTGGCAGCGAGCTTAGCTCGACCATTCTCCCCTGTGCTGAGGCGAGTCACATCCTCAACTTTGGCATACTTCTTGATGCGAACCATTAAGTCATCAATTGTGGCCTCCTTCTTAGTGAGGGATTGGTTTAAGAGGCAAGAGCTGGGTAGGTTACTTACTCTGAGCAGTCTTCGACCTCGTTGAATAACTCCCAGTACGTTCTTGTGTAGTCCCGAAGGCTCTTCTGGGGTATCTTCCTCATTGTTAGAAAGGCATCCATCCTTTTTGGATGGGAGCTGCTGGTAATGAAGCGAGCCGTGAAGAGCCCTACCAGGGACTCAAAGCTCCTGATGGATCTATAAAGGTGTTTCTCGAACCACTTCTGGGCCACATCATGCAATCTCGAGGGGAAGATCTGACACATTAGTGCATCCCTGTGGCTCTAGAGAGTCATCGCCTACCTGCACTACCTAACGTGATCGATAGGGTCAGTTTTTCCATCGTAGATCTTAAATCTAGGAATTACAAACTTCTTAGGGGCTTCTTATTATTCTATCTCCCTTGAGAAAGGGGAATTCATCTGGGTTCTGAGAGATCGTCGTGCTATCTCTCTAGTCGATCTGGCACCTCGATGTGTTGGGTGTTGGTCCATCTCTCTCTGGACCAAATTTCGTATGTCATCATACCCCCAAGATGGACTCCTGCATCGGCGAGCTGGTCACTTTTTCACGGGTGAGTCATTATCCAATTTGTGTTCCTCGAATCTTTGAGATCCACGTCTAGGGCTCCTTCCTCGGCTACGAGACTTGATCGCATGAGGGCTAGGAGTGTGATACTAACGTCGCCTGGTGATACGATGGAGTTCTTTCTCCATCCTTTCCAATTTCCTTTTGAGGTGAGCATTATCAGCTTCTTTCTTGTGAGCGGCCTCCCCTTGCTCTTGGAGCCTTACCTCATAGGCATCAATCAACCTGGAGATTTAAGTGGACCTGGCTGGTCCTTGACATTCTTCTGAGATTTGGCATTTTGTACGAGCCCTCTGATCAGAACATTGAACTTCAGATCTAATCCTGCGAGGGGCAGGATATTCTTGGATATCCCCTGCTTGAAGAGCATTGATAGTGTGACCAGACATTCCAAATTCTTTGTTGATGAGGGATTTCTTAAAGGAAGACAAACATTCCCACTGACGGAGCCAATTGTGGTGACAATTAAGTTTAGCACAAAATAACAAGAAAAGGTAATCACCAGAACAAATAAAGAACGTAAGGAATCACAATCACATAACACATAATTTACATGGTTCAGCAAGAATGCCTACGTCCACAGTGGTGCTCTCAATATTATTTATCTTTACTTCGATGAGTGTTTTACTGGAAAAATAATTCATTCCCTTTGCCCCGGGCAGAGGGTTTGTTATATATATGTTCATTTCTGGGGAGTGGGGGTGTTGGACTCCCCCACGTCAGTCCATAACCCCTAGAATTTCTCCTTATGAGATTTTAAGGAATTTTACTGGGTCACAAGTGAGTTAGTTAAGGCATGAGGCTTCCCGACTTTGGGTCATATTTTATTGGGCTACTCGTCTAGTCCAAGGTGACAAATTGAGGTACCCACAATTGGCGTACTCACAACTTGGGAAATTTAGAATAAAGAGTTTTTGGCGAAGAAATGAAGTGGAAGATGTGGAATATTAATCAAAACTGGAGCAATGCTACATTCAACACGAATTCAAAAGTCTGGAGTAGATTTAAATTTTCTCATAGGACAACTACCCATGTACCATTGATCTCTCGAACAAAGTTTAATAAAGTCTTCTTCGCTATGAAGCCTTATAATAATGTGTTTATTGTCTAACAAACCAATATTATATGCAACATGTAGAGATAAAGGTAAAAAAAATTGCTTATATTTTCTGGAGAAGGTCTACCGTGTGAAAACATACCAACAATAGAGTGTTTGAAAGGGATATACATGTCCTTGATATCATCTTCTAAAAACATGATAGCAGTATCACTTTTTAATAAAGAGGGAGTCATGATAGGGATTTCTTTTGCATGGTTAGAAGCAACAACATCCGCAAAGGATTTATACCAGACATTAGGAACTTGATTAGGGTCAGGAGTTTTCGGTACAAAAAGGAAAGGATGAGAGGAATCATCAGAGGGTTGTATGGAAATTATAACCCTAATTAGGGGTAGATCGCCCAAGAGAGAGAGAGAGAGAGAGAGAGAGAGAGAGAGAGAAAGATGGAAAGAAAATTTCTTGATAAAATGTTAATATATGTCATCCTCATAATGGGGGTCTAATTTGTACAAATATAAAATCATTCATTCCTACAATTGTTGGATGACATAATTAGTTATCATTGGTCTCTGTTGGAGTCTATCTCCGTTATTAGTTTAGTATGTATGGGGTTATGATTCTAGGGAATTTATCAACGAATATTCAGTTGAGTTGTATGGGTTTAAAGTGATCTAGTTCTAATCGGTCATATCTAGTCAGTGATCGATTGCACTAAGGGTTATTATGCAGAAGGTGCCACATGTCTGGTCTTTTTCGATTAAGCCAATTAAATAATTCTAATATTAACCCCATGATTCGAATGAATTGTCCCTGGGCATGATCAATATGGTTTTCTTATTTCTTTAAGATGCATATGTGTCAGTGGTGATGCTATATGATGGTGACGCGTGCTGCACTTATCCTTAGTGAGAACAAAATTATGGGTTACCTAATGAACATAATCCTAAGGATTAGGTCACATTCATTGAGTAACTCTTCTTTAATCCTTTATGGTATCTCTAAAGTTTGGCCTAGGGGGAATGAGGAGCAATGCCTCAATGAAGGAATTTCTACTTCACTGCTGATTGGTGGTTTGTATTATTAGGGATTAACAAAAAAATTACCCATTTTATTTTTCCATTTATTTATCCCTCTTTTCCATTCTTAAAATTAAAATCTCTCTATAAATTTCTCAAAATCTTCATCATTTTCAAAACAAATTCTCTTTATATAGGAGTTTGAGAAAATATGAAATATTATATGAATACAACTTGATGGATTTTTGTATGAAGTACAAAATCTTTAAATATATTGGGATCTATAGATCTCATGACAAATAGGATATATTTGTCGTTAATCATTTTCATATCGCTGCTTACACCATTGCGGGGATTGAATGAGGAGTTCGATTCCTTTTCTAGGCTTTGTTGGTGGAGAAACTCCATTTTTATGGTTTATGACCTTCCAAAAGATTATAAGATTCTTTTTCATTCTCACGCCAGTGGTGTCATCAATTAGATATGTCGCATTGATGTATGTTTAGAGGATATTATATACTTCTATTATGTTTAGTCAAGCGTATGATCTGTGTTTTATTACTTCAAAGCTCCGTCTACTGCTGACAAGTTGATTAAATGGTTATTAAGGTCCTATATGAAAAAAAAATAAGGAGATTTTAGTGTCATCTAGGTCCCTATATATAAAGGGTGTGGACTACAAAGGTGGAACTATATCCATGGGTGTGAATCGCTTGATGGTGCTATATTCATTGTACAAGTATTAATTTCCTATAAGTGATAATATTCAATGCACACGAGACAAAATAAAATAAAAATGAGAGTAAATAATGAGACCACATACAACAAAATATGTGTGTGGTTTGACAATGTCCATACGTTAGTAGGGTGCCAGGGCAATTCTTTATTAATTAAGAACTCAAGTCGATAGATTTTTAGTATATCTCGACGTTATAATGATAGATTCCCCTCTCATGTGGGGTGAGTATACATTTATAAGGAAGCTTATAAGATTCCTAAGCTCTGTTCATAACTATCCTTGATAGTTCGGACTTGTCCTCTAGCTTGATCAATCGTTGCAAGTAATTAAGTTAAAGTATTCCATTCTGACTTGGAGTTATCATGAATTATTGGTGCATATGGTTTGAGCACACATGAGCGAGCATATAGCAGTGTGATTCTTGACCCACCCAATAATTGCTCCTAATGTCTAGTTTCTCATTGAGGTAGCTGGTCTTTGTGGCCCTTTAAGACTATTAATGTTTGATAAGTCATCACTATTTGTAGGAGTAATAAGATTCCTCCTCTGGTTAGAGGTTAATAATCGTCTTAAGTCTTTGTGTATTGGTCGGTTGGTAATTCTGTAAATTCCCCAGAAAGTGAAAAGTTTTTTTCCCGTTTAAGTGCCCCAGGGGAATGCGTGTAAATATGGCTTATTTACTTATCCGTGGGGGAAAAGCTATCACTTCTTCTGTTATTATCATGCGCATGTCATAATTACTTTCTTGGGAATCATAAAGGCATTTTTTACAACAAAATGATTGTTTCCCTCTCTTTCCTCTTCATTTTAAAACCTGCTTACTTTGGAGAAGAGATTTCATTACTCCAACTCTCATTGTAAGAATATTTTACTCAATTTATACCATTTTCTATATTTATCAATATTTTCGCCTTGAGTTTCCATTTTCCACAATGGTTTACATTATTAATGAGTTACTATTGAAAAGTTCAAACTTGATCACCGTATTCCCAAATGGGTCATAATTGTATTAATAGAGGGCCCTTGTGAACTTTATACTCTCCCTGAAGGCCATTGGCTTCCTTCGATCTTCATAGCTGAATGTTGGATAACATTTCCTCTAAATCATTTTTTCAGTGTTCTGTCAATACTTTGACATGGTCCGAACCCATTTCACTTCAAATTCTTGGGGGATTTTGAATGGGGTTCAATACCTTAACGAGTTTTATAGGACCAATCTTGGTTTTACTATGGTTAGGTACTGCTACCAATAGGCGATGCTCCATGAATGTATTTACTATCTAAATATGAGGGTGTCCAATAAATCCTTGGTTGTGAATTTTCATGATTCTAACAAAGATTACTTAAATCATGGCATTATTGTAAAGAACTGGCAACACACCCCCTTTCTAAGGGCGAGGAGTATGAAGGGCTAAAGTGCCCCCATGATGGGCAAGGAATATTTTAGGATTTAATTGATATTACGCATTGTGTTTACTCTTTTTTTTGACAAATCATGAGTGTTCTTCTTTTTTTGATAGTTAACAAAAAGTAAAAACCTCCTCGTGCTCGGGACATGAATTTTTCTGATCTTTAGAAAGTTTGAGATATTTAATAGAGGATTGGAGTTGTCGACCATATTTGGTAGGCTGATTTTCTTCTTGGTTATAAGATCTCGAGCACCTCTTTCATTGCGAGGCCAATTGAACATATTCCGGTCATCCCAGTTGATTTGGATAACCCAGAAGCTTTCATATTTGAAGGATTCGATAATGAGGAATAAAATAAAGGGAAACATCTTTCTTCTTTGAGTCTCTTAATATTTCAACCATACCTTCTTCTGAACTCTCTCCTTTCACTATGGACCCTTAAAGAAACGTAGTGAATTTTATTTCTTCCAATCTAGATACTAAATCTCCTCTTGCTCACTCGACTAGAAAGGATAAAGAGCTTTCTCGACTGAAAAACAAGGAAGGTGGAGAAGGATGCTCTGCTAACCCATTAGACATTGAAGATTCACCCTTTATTTAAGAGGATGGAGATGAATCACACTCATCCTCCCCCAGCCGTCCGTTGCCTATTTTTTATTGCTCGTGCCGACGTAGTTTCCAATGGGATGATGATATCCATCCCGTAGTTTAGGTAAAAGTATGTTTCTCCCATTGATCACCTTGATATAGTTTGAAATTACCAAAGGACATGCGGGAGTTGGTCTACTCATGAGATCTTTTCTTTGTTCAACCTCTTCCTGATTCTGTTGAGGACCATTTCAATGGACGCTTTCACTTTCTCGATGCTTTTGGGGTAGGCCACTCAGCTATAGTAGTTCCTAATCTTATGCTCATCATAGAATATTTGAAAAAGGTCACTCTTAAACTAGGTCCTGTTATTTGTTATGATGATGTGAGGAATACCAAAATGAGTTATGACATTTCACCAAATGAACCTGGTCATATCAACATATCGGAATATTTGATAGTGGTTCACCTTCTACCTAATTAGATAATTATCTGTGTCAACTAAAAAATACTTCATGCTTCCCGACACAAGGGGTAGAGTACCAACAATGTCCAACCCCCATTGTGCAAAAGGCAAAGGACTTATGACAGACTTTTGGTCACTCTCCAGATGATGCATTAACGATGAGAAGACTTGTCATTTTTGCACTTATGGACGTAGGTGACTGCATCCTATTCCATATACAACCACTAATACTCTTCTTTCATAGACCTAAATACTATAGACCTACCCCTTTCATGGATACCGCATACTCTTGCATGAAACTCATAGAGGGTTTATTCGACATCATTTAGGTGTACGCACTAAAGATATAGTCCTGAAAAAGAGCACTGATAAATCTTTTAATCGGTTGATAAGTGGAATCTAATGGCTTACACCTGGATGTTGTGTGATTACTACTTATTGTTCGAAAGCACATCTTCCTTCATATAGACTAATATCATATCCATCCAACTTAGGGCCTATTAATGTACGTAACTTAATCGGTAGGTTTCTTGTTGTTGATATTGGGTTGATGAAGGTATTCTAATTGAATCATTCACTTCAGATCTCCCTTCACTACCAAAGAGAGCATGGATGGTGCATCAACATGACTGTTTTTTCCACCTAGGAACTATTGGACTTGTATGTGTTTGAACCGAGCGACCAGTTCTTAGGCCTTTTCAAGTTATGATGCCATGCATTAATCCATAGTGTTGTAGTCTCTTGATATCTAATTTTATACAATCCTTGAATCATAAAATACATCAGGGGGATAGGCATTGAGGGAGAGGGTCTTCCACAAATCATCGATCAATGCCTCATACTCAACTTTATTATTAGCGGCTTCAAATCCCAAGAGTATTGTGTGCTCGAGGATGTCTTTGTCAGAAGATACTATTATTATCATGACTCATGCCCCCTTAGAATTGGAGGTATCATCAATATATATGGTGAATCTCTCCCTCTTCGATCTATTATTGAATAAGTTCTTTAATTTCAACATCAATCTTCATTGGTGCTTGGTCGCTAGAGAAATTGGGGAAGAACTAGGATCGTCCCCTTGATTGATGTCTTAGTGGAATTTAAAGTCAAACCTCCTTAACTCCACCAACCAGTTGGATATTCGTCCAGACATATCGGCCTTTTGGATCACAACCTTTAGCGGGGAAAGAGTAAGAATAACGATTGTATATAGCTAAAAGTAATGCTTTAATTTGCGAGAGGCTATCAACAAATCGTATGCCATCTTTTCCAACCAAAAATATATATTCTCATCATCGAGTGATGTCTTTCTCGCATAATATATGAGGGAATATCTTCCATACTTTTCATAAACTAGAGCTGAGCTAACTTCAATACAAAACACCGCCTAGTACAGGTATAAGGGACCTTCTTTGTTGGGAAACTTATTCACTTATTCAAGTTATAGGGTTCGTTAATCGTTCCATATTTCCTTTCTTTCTTTCCTCAGTGCCTATAAGAAAGGTCGACACATTCCTAAAGACCTCTATATGAACCTATTGAGTGTGGTGAACATATCAGTCAGATTTTACACCTTGCACATAGTGCTCAGAGGTTGCACATTTTTTATTTATTTAATATGGTCAAGGTTTGACTCAATACCACTTTTCCTTATTAGATATTTGAGTAACTTCCCTGATTATAACCTAAAGGCAAACTTTTTACGTTCAACCTTATCCTGTAATTGCGAAGAATCTTAAAATTTATTTCTAAGTTTGCAGGGCGATACCCCTTACTCTTGCTCTTCATAAGGATATCACTTATGTATAATTCCATCATGTCTACCAAACTATACTTGAATATATTTATCATAAGTCACTAACGTGGTGATGAAAGAGGTCTTCCATTGGTAATGGGCAAATAGTGGGATCTAATGGTATCTTGAGTAGGCGTCGAGGAAGCTCTTACATTCGTGATTAGTGGTCAAGTCAACCAGTTGATATATTTTTGTTAGAGGAAAACTATCCTTTGGGTATGCCTTGTTTAGGTTGGTGAAATCTATACAGACTCTTCACTCACCATTTTTCTCTTTTTTAGGACTACTGGGCTTGATAGACATTTGGGAAATTAAACTTCTTTAATGGACCAAACCTCCATAAATTCCCCACTTCTTCTTGTGCTGCCCTTTTTTTCTCAGGGGAACTTATTAATTCCTCTTGGGTCACATGAGGATGTAATGGGTCCACTTGGAGTTTGTGGAAAATAACCTCAGGATAAATCCCCAGTATGTCATATGCTTTCAAGGCAAAAGTTTCTTGATTACATCTGAGGAAGGCAATCAATTCTTATTTTTCTTCTCTACTAAGGGTGTTATCAATGAAGAACTTCTTCTTAGGTTGACTGCTATCAAAGATCACTTCTTGAAGAGGCTCCATGATTTGATCGATAGGGGCAACCCTGGTTTCCTTAATCTGAGTCACTCATACTTTAGTGGTTACTTAGAGGGAATATATCCCTCAACTGGTTCCGTAACTTTTTTTTCCTTCTTTTCCTATTTTGGTCGAATAACACTTATGAAAAACTACCAAGCTAGGTCCTGGTTTCCAATCATCTCCATTATTCCCTTCTCAGTGATGCACTTTAACTTCTGATGTAGGTGGAAGACACTAACCTAATTGCATGCCTCCATCATTTACCAACTATAGTATTATAGAGGGAATATATGTCCACTATGAGGAACTCATTCAAGTTTTAGATTTCTGCTGCTCGAACTAGGAGAGCTACCTCTCTAAGGGGTTGTTATCATTTAAAACTAGTATATAATTTTTTTGGCTTGAGTTGTAATATACTAATTATAAGAAATAATAACTAAAAACATTATAACTACAAACATGCCAATTTAGGAGGATTGGATAGGAGGCAAAGTAGGAAAGCACTGATTAACGTGGTTCGATCCAAAGTACAGTGTTTATTGTATTAAACCAATATGAAATTTTTGTAATTTGTAAGAAAAACTTTTTTGCTCCTTTTTTATTGTAATGATCCGTAATTATCATATCGATTGTCTACTTTGCATGATCATGCTTATTATTTTGAATTTGATGATAACATTCACACATGCTTGACTATATCATAACATATTCAAAATATTTTGCCCAAGTAAATGTGGTTGTATGTATTCAACCCAATTATTTCTAGTCTTATGGGCTTATTGTGGCCTTTTAATTATTGGTTATGTCAATTTACTAACTACTTTGGAACTTTGGATGTGCCTACTAATATTTTAGTCTTACGATCATGTGGATTACTTTTGCCAACTTGATCTGCCTTAATATCCAGGAGTTTTGAATAAACATGAGTTGTCTTGGCCTAGGATCTATCGATGCTGGTGCCAGCTGACATGTCGTATTAACGGATCTCATCACCCTAACCAATTATTAATATTGCTTAACGGAGTCAACCTAATTTATTGGGATGTATCCTTACGTTAGTTAGTTATGGATGGATCTTGTCATCCATAAGATTGCACTAGATTTCCCATACTTGGTAAGACTTCTTAACCTCGATGTGTCCTAAGACGATATTGTAAATGAAGTTGAAAACCTTATTCAAGACATGCCTAGAGACAAAGTCATACAAGAAGTATTTGGTATATCGTATTGATATTAACTCCGTCAAGGCATATCTGTATCATGTAATGGAATATAAACAGTCCCACTCATACCATTAGTGCACATGAGTAATATAAGCTATACTCCACCCTTTAGTAGGTTGTAACCAACTCATGCTTATTCACCCCATGGCTTGTAAAAGGTGTAACTGCCTGACCTTTAAAGGCAGTCCACCTGTCCCGCTATACTTTCTTTCTTATAACCACCTATAAATAGAACGCAATCCCACACAACTAGGTATTTAAGAAAATAATGTTGCCTAATGGCCATACACAAAATCCTAGAGAGAATTTTGAGAGCTTATACCCATTCCTTTCATGGAGATTGCCTATTGAGATTAATATAATCAACATTAAACCTGTGGACATAGGGATGCTTTAGGTCAAACCACATTAATCATTATTTTCCTTATTTGTCTCTCACCCTTCTCTAGTACTACCAAATTGGCATGTTAGTAATGCTAATTTATTTATCTATTATTGCTTATAATTAGTATTTTACAACTAAGTCCCACTTAAGGATACGATCTGTTATCATTTAGATTTAGTACCACGATCTTCACCATCTTTTGATCACACTTTCGAGGAAAAAATAGTAGTATCTATTAGATCTGGGGTTATCTTTTTCTCTGTATACCCACCGAAAGATGTCACCGATCAGGTCGATGCCCGTGTAATGCTGCCAATGCATGTAACGCCCCGACCTGGATTTATGGGTTACCCATAAGTCAATCCAGTCCGACCCGAGCATTAGGTGTGAAGTGAAATGGAACAACCTATATAATGTTTCTAGTCCAGTTTTATTTTAGTTAACATATCACCTGTTAGCATGAGATTCCAGTTTCAATATAGGCTATGTGATGGACCCATGAGGAGCACCCCAAATCCCAAGCAAATAAATCTACTAACGTAAAATAAATAAAGGGCTTACCTTCATAACGCCCTCAAAATACAACGATGCTCCCAACTTTCCGTAAAAAAACGAGTTTGTGAGCCTATGCCTAGTGGGAATATATAGTAGTATAGATACGAACGACATAAAGGATACTCACACACTACAGCCACACACACACACACACACACACACACACACACACACATATATATATATATATATATATATATATATATATATATATATATATATTGTAGGAGGGTAGTTTAGATTAGATTGGGGCATAGCCCTTTTTGAGTACAATAATGATAAGTTAACCCACCAACACTATTGATTAATTACAAGACACGCAATCACAACTTAACGAAGATAAACTCAGTTTGAACTCCCAAATATCTCGTGTATAACTCAAAAGATAATAACGAACTCAAAAGTAACTCATTTAGAGGGAGAGAGAAGTAAGCACCCTAGATACACCTTGGAAGGCAATCAACCACCCTCAAGAATCTCTGTCAAGTATTAAAGCTTCGTAATAAATGACAATGGAGGGTGACTAAACTCCCTAGTTTGTAATATATCTCTCCCCGATGTATATTCTCTCTACTAATAACTCCTGAACTCTCGAAAAGAACACTATTTCCCTCCAGAGGTGGTTGGGGTCCTTAAATAGCCCCCCACTACCCCCGAGGCAACTCAGTCATTAATGCATATGAAATACATCCCTCATACTTTATGTCATAAATATTAAATACCTTATGCACTAGCTATCTCCACGTCTTAAACATTAAATGCCAAGACATGCCTTTTGCCTAACCACTGTGCGTCAGGGGGCTGTTGTCACAGAGGTGGCTTACCAACTGTCTAACTGCCCCAAATACCACAGTGGTTTACTCAAGTGCAGATCTGACATTGCCTAGCTGGTTACTGACATAACATAAAGTAGATGTGACATTAAGTAGAGGGTTGTTTGGATCACAACTCAATGCCCGATGGAACTCAAGGCTGCTCCCCTCTGAGGTATAACGATCACGGTCCTTTTGGTGTTTTACCAGGTGTATCTAAGATGGTCAGGACAAGCCCTAATGATGCTTCACTTCTCAATCCTCCAAACCAAGTCCCTCTGAAGTTCCCACGGTGAGGTCATTCGATAGAGCATGAAAGCTCTCCCAGGCCTTGCCAAGCCAGGTCTCTCGTGAGTACCGTTTGACCTCACACTAAAAATCATTATAATCGTTACAATTCATGGTAAATGTAAATAAAGAGATACAACAAGGCCTAGTAAAACAATAGAACTAAAGTATAAGCTCTCTCAGCTAGCTTCTTTGTTGGAGATCCCTCTAGACTGCCACGCTGACCTACCTCACTACCTTACTGAGCTGCATCACTTTGAGCTGCAATGCTGCCTTATTAAGATGCATCGTATTGAGCTGTCTCACTGAGCTCTATCGCTTTAAGATGCAACGCTACCTTAATCCCAAATACTATTGTTAATGGGGAAATTATCTCTAAACTCAAGATTACCTTCAAGCCCCCTCTATATTTTCCCCTTCATACAGAGATTTGTTGCGGGAGTAAGAAATGTCTGCACGAAAACTTCTTAATCCAATGAACCTTCTTTGCGTGAAAAAATTCTGGCATCTTTTCTTTTGTTACAACCATAGTGGTTACCATCTCTAGGAAGCGCTGCGGCTTATTGGCGATTTGGCAAAGGGACATCACCACTTTTTCCTGGTCACTGATACACCTTCTGACTTTCACAAATACCCGTTTTGACTCTTGGTAAATGAAATTCTCCCATTTGTGCCGTTGTGGATTATAGTTATAGGCAGCGAGTTTGTTGTTAGGACTTCCCCTATCGTTGTGACTTATGAAATTTTTTCTTATAACATTTCACCATGTTTGAAAGGGCAAAAATGCTCCCCGATGTAGCTGAGTCACAATTAAACATTGTTTGGACTTATGGAGAGGGGACATCGTAGCTTTGTGGACCGTTGGGGCATCGTCTTCGTTGGTAGTTATTGGATATGTCTGACAAAGATTCTGGCGTAAAAACTCAAACTTCCCTAAGAAGGAAACCCTTTATATCCCCTATGCGTCACTTCATTAATGATGTGGCGCTGTCTTCTCAACTGTCAGGACACTTCCCGAAGTGCCACGTGTCCATTTGAAATGATTATAGGTGGCTTTGCACATACGGTGGTGGGTAACTCAAAAGACGGGTTAAGACATTTCAAACGTGTATTTTTTAAAACACCTCTCTTTTCTTCGTCTTCTTCAAACTCCCATCTTCTTTAGAGAGGGAAACTATGCCAAGACTCCATTGTTGCCTTGCTTGTCTCCTCTTTCTTTTCCTCTCCAATCATTATCGCTTTCTAGCCACTCCATTGTTATTTCTCTGGTGCATTTTCTAAGCTCTTCTTTGTACCTGTAATCTTTAATGGACTCCTCAATTAGTCTTACCAGGTCTGCCACCAATACTCCACCTGCCACTCCTACTACCACCAGTGGTACCACCGCCCTGGATGTTTCTCGTCGATAGGAGCTAATTTTTTACCGTCAGTCTCCCATCTTTGGAAAGGATTATACGTTCTCTGATGCGTGCAAGACCTGCCACTTTTTGAACAAGTATGACCCTTTGCTGCTGGGTGATGAAGATGAAGACTCATCAAAGTGGGGCTTTCTTACTCCAGAGGGGACTCTACGTTTTCGATTGGACCGTGGTGATTTTTCTTACTCCCAGATCGATTTCGAAGCACCTGGGGGATTGCCAACTCATTTTGCTGCCTGACATGCACATATGCAGAGCTCTCACGTTGCAGCTCTTATCAAAGTTGGTCTTCACCGAGCCAACTGGTTTGGGGAGTTTACTCTTTCTAAGCACAATGCTACGCTCCAAGTGTTGGTGTAAGGACACAAATTTCCAATTGAGTCCATATATAGTTTTGGCTCAATTCCGGACAAAAACATTTATTCATAGGATAATATTTAATTGTAATATTCTCAAGCCTATGAAGTGTTTGTTGAAGACGTAGCGACAAAGAGTATAAAGCTTCATCAAATGTGCCGGTTTGCGTGCCTCGTTTCTACATCATCAACCATAGTTCCATGCTCCCAAGGTATGAATGTAATTATATATATATAGGAGCTTGGAACAAGTTTATTGGGTGTTAGGTTTTATAAAAACTGTGTTTTGTTTTAAGAAACAATTAATTAAAACTTTAAATAAATGTTTATAAAGTTTTCTGGGCTTAAACAAGAATATTGAAACTTTCTGGTTTTTCGTTCGATAGAGTCGTTCGAACGAGATTGTCGTTCGAAAGAAAATGTCGTTCGAACGAACCTGCCAACGAGTTCCCATATTAGGCCACTGGAATGTCGTTCGATATGTCGTTCGAACGAACCTTCTGTTCGAACGAGATATCCAACGAGATTCTAACGAGTTCAATCTGGAACGTCGTTAGAATTCTCGTTCGAACGAGATGCCAGGCGGGAACAGTTTTTGGCAGTTTTGCACCCACTTCCCCACTTGGTTTTTAACCAACTTTTTTAGACTTTATTATGTGCGGGAATAACATTTTCCAATCCAACTTTTCATCCTAGTTTATCTCTTAGAGAGAGTTTGAGAGCAAAAATTGTTTAAGGAAAATGTTCAAGTTTTGAGTGATATTTTTAAAGAGAAATTTACTTATCACTCTAGTTTTACACCCATATTGTTTATCCAAGTTCACATATATACATATCAATTGCTTGGAGTTTGGCACCGGTTTATCTCTTCCGTTTCAAAGAGAAGTTTTGGTTTGCTTCTACATCCATCAAAGAAGAAGACGTTTTGTTGCGATTCTACCCACTTGGATAAAGGCTCCTTGCTCGGGTGACGGTGACCAAATAAAGTCCTATCGGTGGATTCCGAGACCGCGGTGGTATTCCAAGGTTATCTGCTAGGAAGAGGTGTCTACAAGAAGAAGCGTCGAGGCTTGAGAGGGATCGAGTCGTGCGTTGTAAGTCTATCTGTCTTGTAATTGTAATTCCGTATCTAGTGGATTTGTGGCTAGGGCCGTCCGAGGTTGTTTCCCATCTTGGGTTTTTCCTCGTACATCGCGGCGTAGTGTGATTGGTTTATTTTATCTTGCATAATTTATTTAGAACGCATGCGTAGGATAATTCAAGATAAAATTCGGTTTAAATTATCACACTTCATTTAATTTGGGACTAAATTAAATATTGGGTAAAGTTTATTTAATTCAAGTCATTTGCTAAAATTTGGTTTCGCCTAATTTCCTAATATTGATAAATATGACTTAGGCAAATTCTAGGGCTTGAATTAATTTATTGGTTTAAGTGAATATATTAATTGTTTAATTTTACTTCACTTGGTTTAATTTTAATTTGTTTAAGAAATCAAAATTTGTTGTTTTAAAGTTGAACCATCCCAACGCTTCCGCATCATCTTGAGTTTACATAAAAACAGGAAATTATTAAGAGTTTGATTTTAATTGAGATAATCAAAATCCGGGGTTTTACAAATTGGTATCAGAGCCAAAAACGATAAATTATTTCGTTAAAAATCCTTTAAATTTTTGGCTAAAATGGAATTTTCCCAGTTTTCAAAATTTCCTATTTTCGATGGTTCAAACTACGCGTATTGGAAAGCGCGCATGAAATCGGCACTAAAATGTATCGACGAGAGAGTTTGGATGTCTGTTGTTAACGGGTGGTCCCCACCAACTTATTTAGTTGAAAATGAATGTGTTATCAAACCCGCCGATAGATGGACTGAAAATGAGTTTAAACTTGCTAATTTTAATTCCCGAGGTTTGAATGCCTTATTTAGCGCTGTCACACCGGATGAATTCCGACGTATTATGACATGTGAGACCGCTAAAGAAGCATGGGATATTTTACAATTAACTCATGAAGGAACTAGTGTCGTTAAAGCTTCAAAACTCCAAAACCTCACCACTCAATTTGAAACTATCAAAATGAATGAAAAAGAAACTTTTGATGAATTCTATGCTAGACTTTCTCATATTGTTAATTCATCTTTTAACTTGGGAGATAAAATACCTGACAACCGTGTTGTAAAGAAAATTTTAAGGTCCCTACCCGATAGATTTATTCCAAAAGTGGCCGTTTTAAATTCTTTACCAACTTTAGCCTCTACGAAATTAGAAGAGCTTGTAGGTGATTTACAAACCTATGAACTAGATATGTTTCCCTCTAAAACTGAAAAGAAAATCAAAAAGGGTGTTGATTTAAAAGCCCGAAAAGAGGTCAAACAAGTGGTAGAGAGCGAGAGTGATAGTGACTTGGAATACATGGCTTTGTTTGCTCGTAAATTTAGAAAATTTCTTAAAATTAACAAAGATAAATTTAAAAATGATTTTAAGAAATTTGATACTTCTAAACATGATAAAAGCGAGAAGATTTCTAAAGCCAAAAATATCCCTAAACCTAGTAATGAACATTTACATAGGGACGAGTCTAATAAGTGTTTTGGTTATGAAGGTTATGGCCATAGGGCTTATGAGTGCCCCACTAAACTAAGGAAAGAGGGTAAGCGACCCATTTCATATAATGCGACCCTTAGTGATAGTGATAAGGAAGAGAAGCCCGATTCCCCCACTAAGAAAAATTTTGTGGCTTCTATGGCTAGTCATGTGAGTGATAGTGAGAACTCATCGATTGATGAAACTTTAACTCATGACACTTCCAAGGTCATTGTTTATGATTCTCTTGTTTATGATGATAGTGAGAGTGGAGAAGAAAGAGAGAGTGAAAATGAAGAAGAGGTTAATGTGAGTGAACTTCAAAATGCTTTTCAAGAGCTTTATAAAGAATCTATTAAATTAAAAAGAGCTAATTTGAAGTTAGAAGCTAGTTTAAGAGAAAGTGTCAAGGTCGTTGATGAAAGTGCTTTAATAGAAGACCTTAGGACACGTGAGAGGACTCTTCAAGAGAAGATTGAATATGTAGAAGGCGAAAGAGATAGACTTAAGGGTTTAATGGAATCCTAGAAAAAGGAGCTTCTTGCTTTTGAAGAGCGAAAGGTTTTACTAGAATCTAACATTTTAGAATTGGAAAATAAATTAAAAGATTCTAGTAATGTCAAATTTGATTTGGAGTGTCGTTTGGAAAAACTAGATAAAATGTTAGGAACGGTCCAAATTAAAAATGACACTTGTGGTTTAGGCTTCAATACTTGTAATGAATCTACTCATAAAGCCAAGACCAATGTTTTAGGAGAATCTACTAGGAATGCATTTAAAGATCACACCTTAGGTAAATCTTTTCGACATGTTTTTACTTGTACACATTGTGGTCGAAAAGGTCATCTTAGGAAATTTTGTTTTGATCTTAAACGAATTCCTAGAAAATCCCATAGTAAAGTAACCACGGTAATTAAAGTTCCAACACCCCAAGATAGTCATCCTTCATAAATTTGGGTTAGGAAATCCGACTTGGTTGCCTTGCAAAATAGGGTTTATGATTCTCATTTACTTTCACATGCTTCCTCCCTTGCTAAATCTAAAGGATGAATGTCTTAGTGTTTTGCATACTTTAGCTTTTTACACTTCATGTTATATTCACATGCTAAATGTATGCTTGTTTAGTCATTTTCTAGTCATTGCCTCATTTCATATCATATGCTAGAAATTATGACTTGTTTATCTTTTTGTATTATATTTTGTGTTCGAATTAATTGAACAATATAAAAAGATTTTTGTTTATCATTTGTGTTTTATTTATTTCATTTAAGCTTAATGAAAAATACAAATGATTTTTGTTTATTCTTTTGAGTATATATCTTTATTTTTGGTTAAAAATGTCAAAAACTCAAAAAGATTTTTTTTGTGTGTATTTTTGTTTGACACACTTTATGTGGCATATATTTGTGTTTGAATCCCATCTTTTACGCTCCCACGTGGCTAGAACTTTTGGTTTAGATTTTCAATCCTTAAAATGTTCTTTACCATGTTTTATATGGAGTAGTTGGATTTTGTATTGTTTAAATGGATTCTATTTTTATATGCCTCTTTTCACACATGCACGAGCTCTTTTGAAATCTTAATGTCACATGTTATATTTGAGCTTTTTGAGGTTTTCTCCTACCAATCTAGTCATCTACATATCTATGACCTAGGAGGACTAGTGCATGTCACAATCCGTTGCACGTGAGCTTTGTGAGATAAAAAAAAAATTATATATCTAAATGTGAATGGGGAAGGGCTCCGAAAGGATGAATTAAATCCTTTGCGATAGTAAGCCACAGTTTATTGGATCAAAAAGAAATACGTGATCCAAAGGCCTAAAAACAGAATATTTGGCATTAAAAAGAAAACAATTGCCAAGGCCTATGTTTGTTTGATATATTCATTCAAAAGCAAAAGAATATATATGCTTATTGAGGGAGAATTGGATGGTATATCAACGGTTTGCACAATGTCCGATTATCCTAGTTGTCTTTAATGTCATGACTCTATTTGGTTTGTAGAATCATCATCATGCTAGGCTTGTATGCATTGTGTATGTTTGTTCATTGAGTTCAATCTTCATATTGTCACATGAGGTTATATTTGAATGTGATAAAGTTTGCAATCAAATGAGAACTTCGTGAATGTTTATTAAGTGTTTGGGTCTAAATTTAATTGTTGCTAGTTCACACCCCAACACTTACGTTTCCATATGACACATTTTTTCCATACGAGTGTGCAAACTTATTGTATTTTTGTGTCATGTGTGTGTTTATATCTATATATATATATGGAAGTGCTTCATTGGTATATTTATAGTTTATATATATACGATATTTGTTTGTCTTTGCCTTGATCTCTAGTCCATCCATGCTTATACTTCATTATTGGCATCCATCTTGGATTAGTTATGATTTTGTTGCTCATGTGCTTTAATGTCTTAATACTTTAAGCTTCAACGTGTTTTTTAGTTCTTTATCCTTTGTCTATTCCTGAACAAAAAGGGGGAGAAAAATGATAGGGGGAGAAATGGTATCTAATCCTATTATTTTTGTATCTTAGTTTGGGGGAGATTTATCTTAGGGGGAGACGTCTTTCTAAGTAGGTCATGTGTTTGATAAAAGGGAGAATTAATTTAGGATGTGTTTGATAAAGGGGAGAATTAATTTAGAGGGAGTAATTAATTAATTGCATTTAATACTTTGATATTCCCTATGCATTTGATGAGTTTGCTTAAGTGTGCAGGAATTCTTCTAAAGCGGCATCTTTCAATGGCAAAGCGTTTGATCCTTGGGTTGAGTCAAGTTTGGGTGGGTTATGTTTTGAGTCTAGTGAGCTTGACGGCCCTTTAGGATTTTTGTTTGCTTTTTGTCCCGGAATAGCCAAAGGGGGAGATTTGCAAGGACACAAATTTCCAATTAAGTCCATATATAGTTTTGGCTCAATTCCGGACAAAAACATTTATTCATAGGATAATATTTAATTGTAATATTCTCAAGCCTATGAAGTGTTTGTTGAAGACGTAGCGACAAAGAGTATAAAGCTTCATCAAATGTGCCGGTTTGCGTGCCTCGTTTCTACATCATCAACCATAGTTCCATGCTCCCAAGGTATGAATGTAATTATATATATATAGGAGCTTGGAACAAGTTTATTGAGTGTTAGGTTTTATAAAAACTGTGTTTTGTTTTAAGAAACAATTAATTAAAACTTTAAATAAATATTTATAAAGTTTTCTGGGCTTAAACAAGAATATTGAAACTTTCTGGTTTTTCGTTCGATAGAGTCGTTCGAACGAGATTGTCGTTCGAAAGAAAATGTCGTTCGAACGAACCTACCAACGAGTTCCCATATTAGGCCACTGGAATGTCGTTCGATATGTCGTTCGAACGAACCTTCTGTTCGAACGAGATATCCAACGAGATTCTAACGAGTTCAATCTGGAACGTCGTTAGAATTCTCGTTCGAACAAGATGCCAGGCGGGAACAGTTTTTGGCATTTTTGCACCCACTTCCCCACTTGGTTTTTAACCAACTTTTTCAGACTTTATTATGTGCGGGAATAACATTTTCCAATCCAACTTTTCATCCTAGTTTATCTCTTAGAGAGAGTTTGAGAGAAAAAATTGTTTAAGGAAAATGTTCAAGTTTTGAGTGCTATTTTTAAAGAGAAATTTACTTATCACTCTAGTTTTACACCCATATTGTTTATCCAAGTTCACATATATACATATCAATTGCTTGGAGTTTGGCACCGGTTTATCTCTTCCGTTTCAAAGAGAAGTTTTGGCTTGCTTCTCCTTCCATCAAAGAAGAAGACATTTTGTTACGATTCTACCCACTTGGAGAAAGGCTCCTTGCTCGGGTGACGGTGACCAAATAAAGTCCTATCGGTGGATTCCGAGACCGCGGTGGTATTCCAAGGTTATCCGCTAGGAAGAGGTGTCTACAAGAAGAAGCGTCAAGGCTTGAGAGGGATCGAGTCGTGCGTTGTAAGTCTATCTGTCTTGTAATTGTAATTCCGTATCTAGTGGATTTGTGGCTAGGGCCGTCCGAGGTTGTTTCCCATCTTGGGTTTTTCCTCGTACATCGCGGCGTAGTGTGATTGGTTTATTTTATCTTGCATAATTTATTTAGAACGCATGCGTTGGATAATTCAAGATAAAATTCGGTTTAAATTATCACACTTCATTTAATTTGGGACTAAATTAAATATTGGGTAAAGTTTATTTAATTCAAGTCATTTGCTAAAATTTGGTTTCGCCTAATTTGCTAATATTGATAAATATGACTTAGGCAAATTCTAGGGCTTGGATTAATTTATTAGTTTAAGTGAATATATTAATTGTTTAATTTTACTTCACTTGGTTTAATTTTAATTTGTTTAAGAAATCAAAATTTGTTGTTTTAAAGTTGAACCATCCCAACGCTTCCGCATCATCTCGTGTTTACATAAAAAAAAGGAAATTATTAAGAGTTTGATTTTAATTGAGATAATCAAAATTCGGGGTTTTACAGTTGGATTCTAGATGGAACGTGACAACTCACACATTCTTCGCTACCTGGGGGGTGTTCTCCATTTCATTGGAGGATATTTGTGAGCTACCTGGTTTGAGCCCATGGGTGAGTATACATATCATAATGAGGCCTTGGATGCTGAAAAGACTGCTAACCGGGCTGCTCTAGATCGAATTTACCGCAGTTGCACTGGATCTTCCAACAATGCTACTTTTACTCCCCTTATTAGCTATTTTTTCGAAGCTCCTACTGCGAAGGACATCACTGCTGTTACGGGCCAAGGTAAAGGTACATCTTTGGAACTACCAGCCTATATTCTTGTGCTGCTTTCGTATTTCTTCTTGATTAGGAAACCCAACGACCACCGTAGGAGGGACCTTATAAATATTTTTATCAGTTTGACTAGGGGTTTCAACCTTCCTATGGCTTCAATTGCTTTGGGGTCCCTCTATACTTGGCTGGATCGAACCCACCTTGACATGGCATGGTCCCTTGGTTGTTAAAACTTGGCCAATTTTGCCAATGTCGTTATTTTAACAAGTTTCCTCTATACTCGTTTTCCTTCCATTGCTGCTAAGTCTGTCTCTTATCTCGTGAGCCAAGGCATTAAACCCCCATGTCTCTTATGCTTTCATAAAAAACAAAGTCGAAAGGAGATAATGGGAGCTTTTGACCGTTTGGACTCCTTTGTCATGAGGCCATACGAAGAATATACCTCTGCCCACACTTGGAATTTTTTTCCTTCTGCAGCTAGAACGGTCACTTTTATCCCAGTTGTAGAAGATCCTTCACAGGTCGTGGTACTTTTGTTTACTCCTGGGTTTTTTCCTTCCTTCACTAAATGGGGATATACTTCTGAACCTTATAACCCCGATAGGTGTAGCAGGCAGTTCGAGTTTGATCAAGGGGCTCCTCGTCCCGTGTTTCCGTTGACGAATAAGAGGGCTACTTTTACTGAGCCTTGCACTTTGTACCTTTCTACAGCGGTACTTGGCATGACCTCTACTATGGATATTTGAGTCACCCTCCCCAGTGCTATTAGGAAAGGGGACGTATCTACCTCTTTTGCCAATAAATTCCATTTGATGAAACTGACCATGATTCATGAGTTCATACAAGTGCCCCCAGTATCCCCCAATCCTTTCTTTTGCCTTGGAATTGGGTCTCAAGGAAACTCCATTATTGGAGTTGAGTTCCCTTTGATTAAAACTATTAAAGATCATCCCCTCGAGCTACCCCCTTATTACCCAATGATCCCTACCGCTATGCCTAAACCCAAGACCATTGCAGCCCCCAAATAGCCTGCCCCTACAACTGAAGCAGATACTGTACAAAGGCCTTCCCATCCACCAGCTAAAAAAACTAGGAAGTCCAAGAGTGGAACTTCCTCAAAATCTAAGTCTCAAACTCATCCTCAAATCCCTTTGGAGTAATTCCCCATCGCCTCCGTTCCCCATCCTATATCTGTAGAAATGAATGAAGACCTGAGAAGAAGGGTTTAAGCTGAGGTGGAACGAATAAATGCTAAGTTTTAATGATGCGCTCCTTCCGTTCCCCCTTTTTTTACCTTCCCCACCATCCTAGTTGATCCAATGGAACCAGGGTAAAAAAGGAAGAAGAGTTCAAAGGTTCATCAAAATACTGATGCTGCGGGTGCGAGGAAAAAAACTCTGGGTACCAAGTCCAAAAGGAGACGAACTCCAAATGTACATCTCTCCCCAGCTCCCTCTATTGCTACCTCCTCTTCTCCTTCAACAGTGGTTATATCCTCCCATTCTCCCTCTGAATCTGAGGTATGTATGTATCTTGTTGCTCTTACTCACATTTTTTCCTAAGGCAAGTTGCATCTGTTTAACTCTTAACCACTTTGGTGCAGTAAGTTGAAGAAGAAAGACCCAGCCCCCCCATGAGCCCTTTTGTGGGGGGATATTTCCGTTCCTCTCTGACCGATGTAACTCCTCCCCATTACCCTATGATTGGGCTTATTTACTCTCGTCGTTCGACCTCAGAAGGTGTAAAAGATTCTACTACGGGGGGTGATTCCATTGAGTATGTGGGAATATCTTCTCAACCAAAGATAACTCCCCCAACCTCCTCTGAATTATCACCTTAACCCGACGTTCTTCTACCCATCGTTCCAGCAACATAAAGTGTCCCTTTGGTAACATATTATCAATTACTTGTTAGGTCTCACGTGTTTTTTCTCCATCCCTTTTTCTGTTGAACATGCTAATCTTTTGATATATTGGGATGCCTTAGGTTGAAATGGCATCTTTGTTAGCTAACATTCTTCTTCCCCCTGTACTGACGGACCACTAGCTGCAGTTTCCCTCTTTGGTGCCATAACTGAGGTAAGTAATACTTAGAGGTATTTATCACATCTTCTGTACTTATTCCCCATTTCTAACACTTAGTTTGTAGTTTTCTCCAGATCTTGCCCCGCCTTCCTTTCTTGGTGGGTTGCCTATTCCCAAGGCTAGGGTTGAAATTCCTGCCCAGACTGGTGGTTCCTCTGCATCCACCAACATTGGGGCATTACTTGGAGGTCCATCGTCTTTTCCAATTAAGGCTCCTGTATTGTTTGTGGTACCTTTTGTTGGCGAAGGAGCGGTACCGGCCGTTGAAGCTTGTTTAGTTGGGGGTGCCGTTGAGGTTCCTGAAGAGGTAAGCCTACCCCCAATGGTTCCCGCCGTTATGGCCTCCTTGGTGATGCCCATTCTTGCTCCATCCACTACTGAGGTACTTCGCTAGTTTCTCTTCATTTCTCGTTGTTTATGTTTTATTCCTAACAATGTACAATCTAGAAGAGTCTTCTTTCCCAAAATTTCACACTTTACCTATAACGGTGACTTAACAACGAAGACGCTTGTTAATATTTTCCATAAACTCGCCCTATATTTGTGACTTAACAATGGAAACACTTGTTAAGATTTTTCATAATCTCCACCTATAACGGTGACATAACAATGAAAATTCTTGTTAATATTTTTCATAAATTCCACTTATAACGGTGACTTAACAATGAAAACGCTTGTTAAGATTTTCCATAAACTCCCCCTATATTGGTGACTTAACAATGAGAACACTTGTTAAGAATTTTCATAAAGTCCACATATAATGGTGACTTAACAACGAAAACGCTTGTTAAGATATTCCATAAACTCCTCCTATATTGGTGACTTAACAATGAAAACACTTGTTAAGATTTTTCATGAATTCCACATATAACGGTGACTTAACAATGAAAACTCTTGTTAACATTTTTCATAAACTCCACCTATATCAGTGACTTAAGAATGAAAACACTTGTTAAGATTTTTCATAAATTCCACCTATAACGGTGACTTAACAAAGAAAACGGTTGTTAATATTTTCTATAAACTCCACCTATATCAGTGACTTAACAATGAAAACACTTGTTAATATTTTTCATAAACTCATTGTTTCTTCTACCTGTTCTTAAGTTGCTCATGAATCCTTTCCAACGAAAGAGAAATCTGCACCAGTACTTTCGCCCATCGCTTCACCCCATCGGGAACCCGCTATCTCAGAAGATTCTCATCATGACGACCAAAGTTCCACGACTGGTGCTATTGCTGATAGTGAATCTAGTTGCAAGCTTCCTCTGCCCCACTTAGCTCCTCATGAATTTTTCCTCATGATGCTTCAGCGTTCTTCTCAAATGCCTGCCAACCATCGCTTGGTAGTTGAGCAGCTTGCAAGCCACCATCCTGAGATGTTTACTGTGGATTGCTTGAGTTCTAATATCCCCATGATAAGCTATAGGCTTTAGGGAATGGAGACCATTGTTGTTGATATCGTCAGTACTCCTACTCCCAACGTTACCAGAGCTCTCCTCAACTAATTCCTGGGCTATCTAAGGGATTTGGGCCGCGATGGCTTCCGTTTTTACTAGTTGATTGCGCACTTAAAGACTTTGAAGAGCCAGCGACTGGACAGTCAGAGGGAACTTCTACATAACCATCGAGAGGATCAATGGGCTGAGGACGCAAAGTTGGATGAGCTAGCACCTCTTCTTGATACCGTCAACAAAGAGGTGGGGCACATCGAAGAATCTCTGCGTCTGGCAAAGATGAAATGAGAGAAACTCCACATCAAGCCTACACAAGCACAAACGAGATTGTAGGTTTCCATTAATGTCCAATAGTCCTGCCTAGCAGCTTCTTCGGGCCTTCCTGAAGATTTTTTCTCTTCTCCCAGTCTGTGGTTCCTCTTAGGCCAATGAATTTTTGTATACATTTTCCTTTTCTTCTTCTTATGTAATTCTTGGGCAGTAGGTCCCAATTTCGTATTTCCCCAAAGTTTATGAATGAATGGAAAAATATGTATGTTTTTACCATGTCCTTTCTTTACGCTATAACTGTTTGCATACATTATGAAGTTCTATAATTCTTCCATCTCCACTTGAGTTACAATAAAAACTTATATATTCATAACAACAGCTAAATACAATAGTGGTCTAGACTTAATTGCTTACACATGATAGACTTTCAACCATTTATTTTTAATTTTGAATGGCTTGTCTTCTTCCATTTTAGAAATTAAGCAATAACCTGAATCATGAGCTTATTTTGCAATGAAAGGTTCCTCCTAATTCGTTGTAAATTTAGGTAGGGGAAGCCCCCTTATGTGCATCACTGCTGATTTCAAAATGAGGTCTCCCTCCACGAAATTCCTTGGTCTCACTAAGTTATCATATGCCCTGGAGAGTTACTTCGTATACATTTGAAAGTGCTGCATCACATTATCTCCGTGTTCATCCAATGCTTCCAACTGCACATGTCTATTCTGAGGGAGCATGCTACTTCGCATGGCATATTGAACAGAGGGAACTTCTAACTCTACCGGAAGGATCACCTCAACCCCATAAATAAGGGAGAACGGAGTATACCCTATGGGCTTCCTCTAGGCTATTCGATAGGCCTATAACACAGCTAGTATCTTGTCATCCCATGATCCTGGAAAATCCTCCATCGTTTTAGCCAAAATATTGACCAAGGTTTTGTTAGTTTCCTTAGCTTGATCGTTGCCCTTTGGTTATGCCACCGTTGAAGTATGATGAATAATGGAGTATTTGTCTATGAGCATCGTTACCTCTAAATTGACAAAATGGGTTCCATTATTCGAGAGAATAACCTTTGGAATCCCAAAATGACAAATTATGTATTCTCTAATTAAGTTGCTCACCACCCCTACTGTTGCCCTTCTTAGTGGTATCGCTTCAGCCCACTTTGTAAAGAACTTCGTTGCTACTAGTATCCATATCTTCCCCCTCGAAGAAGGATGTATTGCCCCTACCAGGTCGAATGCCCAAGTGTGAAAAGGATAAGGCATTTCCAGGGAATGTAGGTCCACCAATGGGGCATGGATCATATTTCCATGAAGTTGGCAAGCCTTGCATTTTCGAACGAACTCAGCAGAGACTTTCTCCATTATTGGCCAATAATATCCCAACATCATCAACTGGTCATAAAACTTGTCCCCTCCTATATAAGATGGATCATGCGCATGTTTGAGGACTTTGGTTGCTTCTTCCTTTGTGATGCAACGTAATGGCCTCTTGAAGTAGCCCCTTCGATAAAGCTGCCCCTCCGGAACGTAGAACCTCGGGGCCCTTCGCTTAAGTCCCATCGCATCAATCTTTTCTATTGGGAAAACTCTATCTTTAATGAATTCAATATAAAACTGCTTTCAGTCTGGTTGAGCTTCAACAAAATGACATTCAGCTGCCTCTAAGAATAACTGTCACTTATCGCACTTCCGTTGTAACTCTGTTGCATCCTGCTTCATTCTAGGCCAGAAATAAGCCTCCCTTTGAATTCTCCTATAAAGAGGTATCTCAATTGTTTCGCAATGCACTTCATGTGTTTTTTTCAACCTCCGACCTGCTTCTTCGGGGTCGATGCATCTTGATAACCATCCTCCTGTGCTTCTGAAGTAAAGGTTTCCCTACTTTGTAAAGTATTGGTCTAATTCCCTCATCTCCATCGCTCCTTCCCCAGATTCCAATTGCTTTCTAATCTCTCCCCTCCAATCATCGTCCTCCTCCATCGGTAGAATTGACTGTACCACCGAAGGGGCTATTCTTCGTTGAATCACAACTGTAGTTGTGTTGTTCCTCATGACCATTTTCTAGGCGATGGTGGTATAGGCCTTTGGATGGCGGTTCATCGTTCGAGGATGTCTCTTAATTTTGGTCCGATGGAACTGGATGAGGAACCTTTAAATTATTATTCGATATGGTGCCAGGCTTAGGTGTTTCAATGCATATTCTCCATTCACTTGTTGAATCACCAAGTACGAATCACCTTTGATGCACAGTGAACAAATTCGCCTTCGAAGGGCCTCTAGCAACCCCAGCACTAACGCTTCATACTCTGCTTTATTGTTAGAACAAGGGAAATCTAATTTGTAAAAAAGACAAATCTCCTCTATTCCTTTTGAAAGAATAACCCATGCCGCTCCTTTCTTTTCTACCGAAGATCCATCAAACTACATCATCCATTCTTCATCACTTGCATCCAAGTAATTGGCTTGCAAGTCGTCTCCTGTAATACTTTCTTTAGGTGGCTCAAACGTTCCAGAGGGGAACATCGCCAATAGGTCAGTGTACGCCTGGCTCTTGATTGCGCGAGGGACCACACACTTCAAGTCATATTGTGAGAGGATAAGGAACCACCTAGTTGCCCTACTAATCAATATAGTTCTTGTCAGCAATACTTAATAGGATCATATCTGGTTAAAATATGAATTGTAAAAGATAACATATAATGTCTAAGTTTTTACACTACAATGACTAAGGCTAAATAATGACTTTCCAAGCTACTATACCTGACCTCGGGCCCATGTATGATTCTGTTGAGGTAGTAGACTGGCCATTCCTGCCCGTCAATTTCTTGTGCCAACAGAGCTCCAATGGATCTTGTGGTGGATGTGAGGTGTAGATATACCAGTATTCCTGCCTTTGGGGGAACCATAGTCTATGGTGAAACGAGCAGCTTTTTCAGTCCAGTGAGAGACTCTTGGTGAACCTCTCCCACTTGAATTTCGTGTTCTTTTGAAAAAGCTGCATCAACGGGTGCGTCATTTCGACCAATCCAGGCACAAATATCCTAAGGTAAGAAACTATACCGAGGAAACTCTTCAGCTCCTTCACCGTTATTAGATTGGGCATCTCCAAGATCACTCGCTAATTGTCTTGCTCCATCTATACTCCCTACCGATCAACCAAAAAACCTAAAAACATTCCACTAGTTACTCCAAAAATGAATTTTAGTGGGTTCATCTTCAGTTTATACTTTCTGCACCGAGAAAACACCTTCCTCAAATGGCTTAGATGGGACTCCTCCCTCCTCGATTTGATGACCAAATCATTCACATAAAATCCTTGGAAAATGTCCATATATATTCTTTGATAAGTAGCCCCAGCATTCTTGAGTCCAAATGGCATTACTTTGTACATGAAGTTTCCCAATGGGGTTCTAAATGCCATTTTCTCTGCATTCTTAGGGTCCATCTTGATCTGGTTGTACCCTAAATACCCATCCAAGAAGCTGTACATCTCATGACCAGCTGTTGCATCTATCAGTCTACGATGGAGGGTAGAGGGAGCTCATCCTTGGGGAAAGCCCTATTCAAGTCTCTAAAATCCACATAAATCCTTATTTGATTTTTGTCTTTCTTACCCACTGGGACAATGGTCGACATCCAGAGTGGGTGCTGTATCGGTTTGATGAACCCTATCATCCGTAAGCGTTAGACATATTCCTTGATCTTTAAGTCTAGCTCAGGCTTGTATGTTCTTGTTGCTTGTTTCACTGGAATGGCTGAAGGAATCACGTTCACTTGTGGCATCTTACTTCCTCATCTAGCCCTTCCATCTCTGTGTACTTCCACCAAAAACGTCTATGAACTCTTAAATGAACTTAACCAAAGCCTCTCGTTACTCATTACTGAGATCCTTCGAGATGAAGATGGGCCTTGGATCTTTTCTTTCTTTTGCTAGGTTCAACTGTTCCAACTCTTGTGCTTGTGTCTTTGGTCGATCTGCTATGTAATCTAGTTCTTTGGCAACATCTTCCATGAACTCTTATATATTGGAGTTATCTATAACCATATATTGCACCCGTTGATCCACTAAAAAACACTCATATATCGGGTAAGCCTCCTTATCAACTTCTTCAAATGCCCGTTCACACCATTATAAATGATACACCATTTTTCCTTCTTCGGTAATCACCTTTTTTCACTGTCTGCTAGTAGTCACCACTTCTTTCCTCTTCTTCTCTCTAGAAGCCTCAACCACCATTCCTCCTGAAAATCGGCTCAACACACTTTTTCGTTGGGCCTCATACTTTATTGGGTCCACTCTAGGTATCATCATGTCTTTGAGCTTCTTTGAAATGTTTTGGGGCCGAGGGAACACTTGACGAGCTTCTTCAGCCATCACTCCTTTTCTACTTTCATCCTCTTTATTCTTCTCATTCAAAGTACCCATCCTTTCTCTCATCGAGGGAACCCATGCGCCCTCCATTCTTCTTATTAGGACTCCGACGTCCTCCTCTAGTTCCATGTAAAAGGCTGCGTCTACTAGGCGAGCTTCTTCGATAATGAAGGGTCTCTTCATAGCTCTAATGGTGACCTCCGTTCCCTTCATATTCGGCTTGGCGCATTGGTGATACGTCGAAGGAACTAACCATTGGTTGTGCATCCACACTCTTCCTATCAACAGATGGTAGGTAGTTGCAATCTCTATTAAATGGAAGTTGATATGGGAACTCAAATTTCCCATCACAATCTCAACGTTCACGTACCCAATGGACTTGGAAGATTGATTATCATAACTTGAAATTACCAAAGTCATGGTGACTAACCTTTCCTCCGGAATATTAGCTGCGTGGAAAGAGTTGAGTGGCATGATATTAATGGAAGCTCCCCCATCCATAAGATCCCTTGCAAAGTTAACCTCGTTAACACTGACAGTCACATTCAATGGCCTGTTATGAGGGAACCTTACGGCCTTATCTACGTCACTGAAAGTAATCTCTAACAGAAACCTCTTTACCAACTTGGCCATGGGTCCCTTCCATCTCAGCGAAGGGACTGGTTTCTTCCTCACAATGTCAAGGATCACTTGGGTTATTTCTTATCTACTCCCCTTTGGTATCCCTACTTGGTCGAAGAACTAGGTAAACTTTGGGGATTTTGAAACTGCAAAGTATTCTATGGCTTGGTCTGCTTCCTCACCTTCAACGCTATATACGTCCTCCATATCTTTAGCACTTTCTTCATCATAAGATATCACTAGGTTAGCCATTCCTTTAGTATAACCTTCCAAAGTTTCTTCAAACTCCTCCTGCTTCGTCGTTAGCTCCTTTTATTCTCTCTCTGCCTCCTCATCATAGGCCACCACCAGATAGGCCCCATGCCGTGGGAGTGGGTTATTGTTAACGGTTTATGGAGGGATTTGCAATGTCCTCACCTCTACATACTTGTCGATGATTCTTCTTAGCATGAAATAGATCTCCGTTGGATATTGGATCTTTTGATGAATCTGGCAATATTTGGGATCCGCCCTAGTTGCAGCATCGGGTTCCCCAATGGGGATGCCCTTCGGTTCGTACACCATTCCTAATTGGACCATGAAATTATAACATATGACAGCCTCTTCTACTGTATAAGGTAATGATGGTGGGTCTTCCCTGTTTCTCCTGAACTTCCTCTTGTTGTCCCTCTTCGTTACCTTGCCCCCATCTTCTCCTTCGGTGTATCCCACCCGTGGGGGTTGACACCTCCCTCCTACGGGTTGCATCGGCTGCCTGAACATCATGGGACCCACCACTGGATTTGGTCATACAACCAACAAGATATTCATTACTTCTTTTAGCAACGCCGCAAAAGTCCCCTCGCGCATTTCATTAATAAGATGGCAGATGTACTCAGGAATCCATCCTTCTACACAGATCTTCAGTAGTTTGGATTCTCTGGCCTCCTCTCTTACATCGAGGGACCTTTCCCTAAACCTTTGAACGTATGCCACTATATCTTCCCCTAGTCGTTGCTTATCTCTCCCTAGTTGGGTCAAAGGAAACGCATCTTCCGCTAGAAAGAACTTCTGGACGAATAAGACGTGCATCTCCTCCCATGTAGAAACACTATTGGGAGGTAAGTGAGAATACTAAGTATATGATTTATTGGTTAAGGATTTAGAAAATTCCCTCAACCTGAGTTTCTTCTTATTGCAATGCGCCCCCAAGTGTTCAACTAACCGTTTAATATGTTCCTTCGTATTTCCACTCTTTCCTATGTATTTTTCAAAGATAAGAGGAATATAATCTTTTGGGTAGGGCTCATCGTTGTATTCTTGGGGGTAGGTCATCTGAAAGTCATTGTAGATAGAAGCTACCTCGCCCGCGGATTATGAGGAGGCTTGCATGAATTTCAGCATCTCTTTCCTCATCTTTTCCATGGGTGATTCCATTGAAGTGACAACCAACGAGACCATAGGCTGTGTGCCTGTTGCAGCTGGAGAAATAATCACAGTTGAAGTCGTTGATACTCCTGGGTTCCTATCGTTTAATTTTCAATAGAGGGTATACTTCTCGGGACCGTTCCCGTTAGAACTGCACTTTGTGGGGCCATTAGGGCTGCCCCTGGTGTCACAAAGGAGTTGGCTTCAAATCCTCCTAACACCGTTGAAGCTATGGGAGTTTGCAAAAACTCATAAAATTTATTCATGAGGAGTGCCACTTGGGCCAGTCCTATCCCAGCGCTCGTAGAAGCCTGTGCCACCACTGGGACACCTGTCGCTACTTGGAATGGAGGTACCTCTAGTCAAGGGTCTCCACCCCTTGAAGCCTCCAGCTCTCTCGCGGCCTGTTCTTCATTGTGTTGAATGTCATCAAAGTTAAGCCTTCGATTAACATTATCTTGCACCATACTCCTTGCTTATAATAATGCCTCCCAATCAGAGTCGCCAAATGTAGGAGGGTAGTTTAGATTAGATGGAGGTGTAACCCCTTTTTGAGTACAACAATAATAAGTTAACCCACCAACACTATTGATTAAGTACAAGACATGCAATTACAACTTAACGAAGATAAACTCAGTTTGGACTCCCAAATCTCTCGTGTATAACTCAAAAGATAATAAAAAACTCAGAAGTAACTCATTTAGAGGGAGAGAGAAGTAAACACCCTAGATACACCTTAGCAGGTAGCTAAACACCCGGACCACCCTCAAGAATCTCTTTCAAGTATTAACGCTTCGTAATAAATGAAAATGGAGGATGAGTAAACTCTCTGGTTTGTTATAAATCTCTCTTCGATGTGTATTCTCTCTAGTAAGAACTCCTGAACTCTCAAAAAGAATATTCTTTCCCCCGGAGGTGTTTGGGGTCCTTAAATATCCCCCCACACTACCCCCAAGGCAAATCAATCATTAATGCCTATGAAAGACATCCCTCATACTTTATGTCACAAACATTAAATACTTGATGCACTAGCTATCTCCACATCATAAACATTAAATACTTGATGCACTAGCTCTCCCAGGCCCTGCCAAGCCTGGTCTCTCGTGAGTACCTGAAAATATGTTACTAAAGCCGTTTATTAAAAGTAAACTATTTAAGTAACTCCGAGCTGTTTTTTGAGGAAACTCTTTTCTTGAAAAAACAAAACTATTTGAACACAAGATGTGTTTAACAAAACAGTATGTACGAGATCTATTCAAGATTTGAATAACAGGTTTATAAAATAGTTTAAACAAGCTTTAAACTCAGCACAACCAAGAATGAGATGAGGAGATGTAGAAAGATTAAGTTCACGATTTTTTACGTGGTAAAATCTCACCAATTGAGGAAACATCCACGACTCCCTCTACGGAGTAAAATGAAAAAAATCCACTAAAACAAATTTATGAGTTACAAACTATATAATCAAAATGCATACAACTCAGACCTATATAAGTTTAGGAATGTACCCTCTGGTGTCCTTATAACTTCTCTGCAGTTTTGATTGTAGATATTGTTCTCCGAGTTTGTTAACTTCTGATTTGTTCCAGCACTTTACGTCGACTTTTGTTCACAAGCTCTTATTACCAACACTTTTCGTGTTGTAGTGTGAAAGTGTTTGTGGAGGTTCTCTCTAACACATGCATGAACACACTCACACTTATCAAGTACAAACAGTCCTAGCAAATTACATATAAGGCTATATGCAGTGATTTTTCTTTTTCTGTCTTCTCACAAAACTTTGAACCAGTTTGACCTTTAAATCAATCCCAGAATCCACAGATATCTTGCTTAGAAGACAGTCAAGATCTTAATCAATCTCAGAGTTTTGAAAAGATTTTCGAGATTGAAAACCTCCAAGTGTGATTCCAAACTAGGTCAAAGGTTTAGTTTTAAGAGAACTAGAAACAAAAAACATTTATTGTTGATTTAGAGATAAAAATAATTTTCAGAAAAGAATCAACAATATATTTCTCAAGATGAGAAATAAACTATGTAAATCTAAGTGTGATGTAACATGCAAAACATAGATCTGAAATTTCTATGAAGAAGAAAATAGATCTAAGTAAACAGTTTAAGTTGGAAACAAGATCTAACGAACAAGAGGTTACAACAACACAAATATCTCTCAAAAACTCAAGAACACTCAGGGTAGTGTTTTGGATATGTAGGAGATTTTTATGGAGTTTTTGGTTTGGAAGAGGATTGACGAACAGGGGTTAGGGTTAGGGTTTCTAACTCTTTTTCTTTCTTTCTTTCTTTCTTTCTTTCTTTCTTTCTTTCTTTCTTTCTGGTTTCTCTCTTTTCTTTCTTCTCTCTCTTCGCTCTACTCTCTCTTTTTTTCTTCTCAAGAATGAATTGGCAAAAAGTCTTGGATCACTGAGAGGAGGATCCTTTTTATAGGACGAAGAGAAGGATCGAGAAGCAGGTTCACAAACAAGGGTCAGGATTGAGTCAATCTGGATTGACTTAAATCCAAGGCCTTACAGAAAGTGGTGATTAAAAGTCACCTGATTGGTTCAGGAGGGATACACTGGGATTACCAAAGAAAGCATGTAGGACGTTGATAAGGTTTGATCCAATGGTTGTAAAGATACGCGATGTATACTCAGAGAAGAAACACAAATCCCACCAATCAGCAAGCAACAGGTGTTAACCAATAAATCGATATAAAATGCGCGTCATAAAATAATTACAACCAAACCCTGAAGTCTCTGCCGCTTTTGGTTTCTACCCAAACCAACTTTGAGCCAATAAACCCATTAATCAATAATTAGAGATTGAACCCACAAATTTCTAAAATCAAGTTTTAATTAATAAAACCTTTATTAAAAAATGTTATAAAATCCCAAAAAAATATTTAAAAATCAAATTTAGGGATTTAAACATACACAACATATGTACACACATAAATATGCAATATGACATGTACATGAGACATTCTACTATGTGTGAGTGTTGGTAATTAGATCTAGATCACAACAAGATATATGAATGAAATAGCAAACCAATCTCTGAGGTTCTTTGGTTTCTAGGATGGACATAATTTTGTCACAATTTCCAAACTAGATGAGCACTTATAATATAGACTCAAGTGAGTCAAGAGTATAAGGGCTTCAGTACCATTCGACCGCACACTAAAAATCATTATAATTATTCCAACTCATGGTAAATGTAAATAAAGAGATACAACAAGGCCAAGTAAAATAATAGAACTAAAGGATCAACTCTCTCGACCAGCTTCTTTGTTTGAGATCCCACTAGGCTGCCACGCTGACCTACCTCACTTGAGCTACCTCACTGCCTTACTGAGCTGCATCACTTTGAGTTGCAATGCTACAATACTAAGCTGCATCGTATTGAGCTGTCTCACTGAGCTCTATCGCTTTAAGATGCAATGCTGCCTTAATCCCAAATATTGTTGTTATAATGGGGAAATTATCCCCAAACTCAAGATTACCTTCAAGTCCCCTCTACACACACACACACACACACACACACACACACACACACACATATCTTTATAATAAAGTAGAAAACTTATGTATGTCATAAGTTTGATCGATGATGTCATCATTATGATTTTTTTTGCACTTCCTCTTTTACCCCTTAAAATTTTGACTTCCCCCTCTTTTGACACACTCTAATTTATTTCCCCCTTCTTTTTTAAATTCAAAAACAAGGTTACAATTGTATTTGTACACATTCCCTCTCACCCCTCATTATCCGTCTTCTTATTTTATTTTTGTCCCCTTTAATCTCTCCCTCCCTTATTCTCTCACATCCTCATTATCGAAACCACCAACGAATCTAACCTCTGGAATTTGTTTTCCCCTTTGAGAGAATGACAATGAAAGACAACGAAGGTAATTATTTTTAGTTGTACCTCTTTTTATTGTTTTGATGACTATATATCTTATACTGCAGTCTTATAGATCATTTTTTTTGTTTGTACATCTGAAGAAGATAAAGAGCTGTTTGTTGTACATCTTGCCTCTATCAACGAACAATAACAAACAACCAAGGTGATTTTTTTGGTTGTACCTATTCTCATCGTTGTGTTGGTTGTACATATCTTACACTCCACTCTTATAAATCATTTTGTTGACTGTACATCTGAAGAAGAGAAAGATCTCTCATCTCATCGTTCTATTGGTTGTACATCTTACCTATGGCAACGAATGATAATGAACCCATTGAGTGAAATCCGCAACTGCTATCTCAAAATGCAAGTTGTTTTTAAGACACATAGAAGACCTTTTAATCGTGTTCCATAAATATTATCGTGTTTTCAATCCATGGACTTGAACAGGGAGATCGGTAACGTTGATTTTTAAGTTGTGGGAGGGTAAATGAAAACATATCTGAAAAATCCATTTAGTTGTTCATTTTAAGCCAAGCATCATAAACCCCGTCTAAATGAGTTGTTTCAAAATAGTTTGGATTTTATCATGATCATTATTGTCATGTAATTCTTAAATTCCCATTGTGTTTTTGAGAATGGAACTCTTTTAGTCTGCAAGTAATTGATTAACTATCTTCACATGGAATCTATTGTTACAGATCTGGATTCGGTATCTTGGAATTATTGGAGAATTTATTTGATTTTCACTTTGGGCTTTCTCTAACATTCTGAAACTGAAGTCATTATTAGAGGAGACACCTTGACTTCATTGAGCTCTCTGTCTCACACGCTCTCTCGCACACACATGCTCCACACATGCCATTTAATTACGAATATATATTTGGAAAGTCAAAATACTTCTTGCAATTTGTATGTATTAGAGTCTTCCAGGTACATTTTAGAATAGGCAAAAGTATATGTAACTCATCCAAAATCTCCTATTAACCAAGGGAAGAGACAGCATCCTGAAATTCCATTCTACAGAGGAACATTTTTGTGAAGCAAATAAACAAATTAATTTCACTCAATTATAAAGAGGGTTTTCTCTATCTAATAATTCCATTCCACGCAATGACCTTTTTTCTTCTCTTTTTTTTTTATAAATACACACATATATTTACACATTTTTTTTCACTTTCATCCCAAATTGTGTTTGTTTTCATCAGGTAAGATCATGGGTGCATCGGTCTCAACTATTTACTATGATCTTAAGCTAAGGCATCAGTTTCAATTGATTACTATAATCTTAAGCTCTCATAATCGTTTCTACTCTAATTGGTTTTTTATTTTTTATGATGGAGATTAGGTGTTTGATAACTATTGGCAATGGATTTCATTATCACAGGATTCCAATTTGGATTGTTGGTGTTATGCAGATTTGAAATTTGGAACACACTCCAGTCCATCCCCCACTTTGTTTATGGTATGTAACACACACATTGGATGTTGGTGCGTTCATATTTTTTTCACTCTATTGGTTTTCTCTTTATTTAAGATGTTTAAGAAAATTCCATTTCTCAGGTATTGCCATCTCTGCGTTGGATGAAACTGATTAAGGCATGGCTTGAAGTACTTAGTTTAATCCATTTTTCATTTTTCATTTGCTATTCAATTATTTGAGAATCTAACATAGGAGAAGCAAAAGTAATGGCAAAACATTTGTTGACCATATTTGAAGAGAAGTCCCTTTATTGTGGTCGAGTTTAATCCCGATTGGAGGTTCGATCGTAATTTTATTTATATCGTGATGGAATATTTAACACACTTAAGTACTCAAATTCCTGTGCTGACCAGCACATGTTTACGATTAATCATTTTGGCAGTATGAATTTTTAATCAATATGGGTGGTTATAGCTGCAGAGACTGATGGATCTTTAGGTGGCATGGTCAGACAGCTTTCAATTGATCAGTTTGAAAATGAAGTCAGGCGAGTCAGCTGTGGAACCCCAAAAAACGTAACTGTGGTGAGGAAACTTTTAGATCGGCAAATGTCTATCAACAGTGTGCCCAAAAATGTAGGTATGCTTCACTCAAGTATGTTCGCACTCCTTTAGTGAAGTATACAATAATCATTATTATAATAACTACTATAATAATTATTATTGTTATTATTGTTTGTAGTTTGTGCATGAGGAGCTGATAGACTGACCATAAGTGTCGTTGTACAGTAGCTCCCGTTGTATGGACATTGGTGCCATTATATTAGAGACGATGAAAATGAGATCTTTAGTGGGATGGAAGATAGGAAACCGGTAGATCTAGCATCTTCCATTTCTATTTTTTCTTCAAAAGTGTTTTTATAAATCAAGATGATGTATGTTGGTAGTATTGAGAACTCATTCGTTTCCTTTGTAAAATATTTATTTTAGTTGGACGCATTCTATACAATGTTGTTTGGCCCTTGCAAAATGTGAAAGCAACCAGAAATGAATACTCCATATGTTATACATATCGAAAGAGATAATGATATTATATTTGAATTACAAGCTATTAGTTTTTTTTGTTGATGTATTTCTTATTTCTTATATAGGGTGGATAATCTTATAAACAAAGGAAATTTTGTCCAAATTTTTTATATTGTTTATGATTATTTATTTTATATAAAAACATTAAACTTAAATCATACATGACTTAATATTTTGAAAAACATTCTTTGTTCCTTCAGTCAAAGGGCAATACACTTAACTGTAGGATCTTGAATAGGCGGATGTCGACTTGCTTACCCCCATATATGAAGAGGTTGCTCCCATATTTCGAACCCGAAACCAACAGTAGCTTTGGCGAGGGCACTTGCCATCGCACTAAGGCACAATTTTATGCTTTTCAAAATTATCAGCGTGCCTTCAGGCACGGGCATACCCTAGTATGTATATATATATATATATATATATATATATATATATATATATATATATATATATATATATATATTCCTTTGAAAATACATATTAACTTTTTTACTTCCGAAACCATACTTATTCAGATTTATTTACCTTAATCTTGTAAAGACTTCCTTTATTCACAATTAGCATTTCTCTCTTTATATAACACACCCGGTTCAACACTTGAACCACTTAACTTGATTTATCCAACCCATTCCTTTACCAGAATCACCCCTTTTAATTATTTCAACACAATTAGTGTTTTCATTGAAAAGCACCATTTCAATACACATATTCGCCATGTTAGAAAATATTTATTTGTCATTTGAAAACCTTTTCAATACATACTTATAAAAATTATGAGTTTAATAACTTGGTTCTTAATCGCCCATTTACCTACTTACTTTACCCTTTTTACCTTATCTTATGGGCATTAATAGATTTATGCATTTATTTGTCCATTTCACCTTTACCGAAACATTTATTACATTCATTGAAGTTAGGTTGTAATAACATTTTTACCACATAACTCATTTCCTTACATGTTCCAAATTTCATTTATCTTTTCTCAGAATCTTCTAATACCCACGTACTTTAACGGGCTCCACACCGCCGACGACGCCTCCAAATGCTCTAGCCAATGGTTTAGGGATTTTCACCCAAGGGATCCGGGCCCTTCTTCCTTTATCCTAGTGTCATCCGAGTTTCCTTTATGTGTTTTAACATTTTACAATTGCCCACATAATTGCACTTTTTATTTTTACCTAATTGAAGCCAAATTCAGGATTTTACTGCCTTAACTTGTGTTACACTTTAACACTTTACCATTTCATGTGCTTTACACTTTAACCTTGATTTTATTTCAAAAATTAAATTCGATTAGGACCACCTCGTGTAACACCTATCCCAACATTTTTATTTCATAAAAATGTTCCATTTTACGTAAGATTACCATTTTACCCATTTTTTTTAAAAAAATCACCTTTTACTCCATTTTCACAAATGTTAGTTTTTTCAAAGACACTATTAAGCTATTCATACCAATTTTTTAAGTTTTTGACCCTTTAACACCTTTTTACACTTGGAGTAATATTCTTCTTAACTCGAAACACTTTTACACCTTTTAATCCCTTTTTAATTCCATAAGTGTTAATCCTTTACAACATTACTATGTTACACACTATCTTTTCCATGTTTACGCATCAACACTTAATAAATATTTTTATCAACACTTTCCCAAACACACATTTCTTTACTTTCTTCATTCAATAAATCCATTTACTCTTGAGACTACTTTTATGAGAAAGTACCATTTCTTTTTATCAACATGTGTAATCTTATAATCTCATGTTCATCATATATTTTAGTCCCAATTTCACACGTTTTGAAGACTAAAACTTTAAGTTTTCTTATCTCATGTTTTAACCCAACAAAAATCTTCCTTAAACTTGTTTATACATTTGGTGCCAAGATACTACAAGTTTATATATATGAGAAGATGGGATTTAAACCAAAAAATCTTACTACATGGTTAAATATATTTTTTATTCTAGAATTTCATAACACTTGCAAAATTATATTTTTAAGACATAAAAGACATTTAATTTCTTCAAACTTAACAAATGTCGATTTTTACAAAATCATCATTTTTGCAAGAGCATTACTTCATCATTTTTTACCAAAATATGTCATTATCTTCAAACATTTAATTTCACAAAATGTTTTCGTCAATATTTTACACTATTTTCATAAAACATCAACTTCTACTATTTCAAAACCTTGAAATAATGTCATTCCTTATTTATAAAAAAACAACATTTTCCAATATTTTTATTCCATAAAATGTTTATTGTTTTCTACATAATAATTATACCATTAAACTAAATACATCCTACTCAAATAGTCTAAATACAAGACTACCATGCAAAGATAATGTTCTTACACTTAGAGTAAGGTTTACCAACCTCTAATGGCTTCAATGGTAGTGTTGGTGTAGGAGGATCAGTCCCCACCTCTAAAGGTGGCCTCAAGGGGTTATCAAATGCATCCTCATAAGCTCCAAATCAAGACCAACTTCAACTCCATAAAAACCCACCTTTTCTTCTCCAATATCACCCAAATACTCATCCCTACGTCCAACGTCGAATCTAAAAAATTGACCAACATCGTTCGAACGACTTCCCTACGTCGTTCTGATGACTTATACTATTTTGTTCCTTCCCATCTTCACACGAGCCTTCGTGCGACCTGCTACTGTAATTCAGTAGCACGCCATTAGAAGCCCTGCTTCTAACGACTCATCTCGCGACCTGTGTACACCGTTCAAATGACAGTCTCGTGTCATTTGAATGGCCCTATTTCCTTTTCTTTTTATTTTCTCCAACTTTTCACCCATAATTCCTCCATAATTATAGTTAAATCCTCCTCAATTATAATAAATATATAATTAAATTAAATTAAATTATTGGGGTGGTATATTACAATACACTATGGACCTATGGATCTATAGGCATTTTGTGGGAGCTAAGTAGTAGCTACACTGTAAACCCTGATAATTGATATTATGATGGGGTGAAGGGGAAGATGAACTCCCACCTGTAAAGCCCAAATAAGGAAACGGATCTGATCAACAGTAGGTAGATCATACATCATTTCATCGCTATCTACCATCCGAACATATATGATTATTAGGGCATTGTACATGTCCATCAAATCCTCTAGTTTGTCCTCCAAGATATCATAAACATGATATATAATATCAGCGGTGGATGGATCCTGGGTGTTAGCGGCCAAAGAAATACCCTTATTAGTAAGGGGTACCACAATAGGAGATATGGTGGCCATCTGTCCATTGAAATCGGTACGAGGAGGGGGGGATCCAAGTCAATTACAGACATGGACACAATGTTGATGATCCTCTCGACACTAAAAATATGGTCTACCACTGTGGTATTTGTAATAATGGAAGACTCAAGTCCCATTACTAGGGGATATAAAGCAGACTATATGGATAAGGTAACTATAGGGGTAAACCTAGGGTGTTTTGGATCGTCTTCAGGTCGGATAACATGTAGAGAGTTGAGGAACCCTCTCTCTGTAATTTTCGGGTGAAATCTGTCTAAATCAACCAAATAGTCAAGCCACCTCTGTACACGGGGTTCATAACTCATCAAGTGGGTAAAAACAAAGGGAAAATGAAAGGATAATTTGGAAAGGGATGCTAAATGGTAAAACCTAACCAAATTAGAACCCTAGGCCGAACGTCTCAATGGGCATCCAAATACCGATGCTCCTCCAAGAAATCAACAAATTACCAGCAACTAGTTAGCCACGATAAGATTAAGATGACAGAAATGTCAAGAAAAGGTGGTTACCAAAAACTAGTTAACCACAACTCGAGAAACGAGACGTACCTAAAAAAAACTAAAGATTTTCTAAGACTTCAAGAGGCGTCTTAAATCTAGAGAAAAGAAAGGGAAAACTCTAGGGAGATTGCTAACTATGGAAGAAATGGAGAGTTGAAGAAGAAAAGTTTTTGAAAAGATGAACTTTTCTCTCTATAAAAGGCACTCGAAGGAGGAGGAGTGATTGGGAAAATGTAAATTATTTTGAAATAGGTATTTACATTAAAAAAATGGCGATAACTTTTAATCATGACAGGTGATGTCATACTTGGAAAAGAAGACAAATGTTGTCAGTTTAGACGCGCGTGCACTGCCCCATGTGCATGTAATAAATACTCTAAGTGTAAAAACCTAGTTAAAGACACGTGTTAGATCCAAATTTAGAGTGAAAAAAATTTCAAGACAATCTGTTCAGCGTCCATATCCTACTACTAATTAACACTTCATCCATTCATATCACCTAAAAACTACTTTGAAGATCCAATACTCCAGAGAAATTGCTAAATGTTTTGGTCATGAATGAAGTCCTGGTGGATTTATTTATACACTAAATATAGGACACCGTATGGGCCTCTTAGGAAGCGATATGTGTTCTCATTAAAGGGCAGAAAACGGGGTCTGGTCAGTGTCTACTATGAGGTCAGCTCAGGTGCAAATGTTTTCATCTAAATTATGAATTTAATTGTATTGTTTCTATTACATCATGATGTCAGCTAACTCTATCAAGGCAAACCTATATCATGTGATGGAATGTAAGAAGTGCCACTAATATCATTAGTGCACGTGAGTAATATACACGATACTCCACCCCTTAGTGGGTTGTAACCAACTCATGATTATTCACCCCATGGCTTGTAAACGGTGTAACTGACTGACCTATGAAGACACTACACCTGTTCCACTAAACTCTCTCTCTTATAATCACCTATAAATAGTATGAAATCCCCCATAACAAAGTATTAAAAAATAATATTCTCCCTAACGTCTATATGCAAAACACTAGAGAAACTTTTGAGAGTTTGTATTCATTCCATTCATGACTATTGCCTATTGAGATTAATATAACCAATGCTATACCTGTGGATGTAGGCACCGCTTTGGGGTGAACCATGTTATTAATTATTTTCCTTCTTCATATCGCATCCCATATTAGTCCTCCCAAATTGGCATGATGGTAGTGATAGTGTCTTTATTTGTTATTATTTATAATTAGTATATTACAACTAAGTCCCAAAGTTTGATATACTATTTTTAGATGACAACACTGTAACAGGGGTAAAGTAATCCTTCATACAAAGCAGACCAAAGGCACGATCAATTATTGTAGGTCCTCTAGTCATAAATTCAGTTGGTTAAACATCATGAGGTTCATCACTTTCGAGGAATTCCCTTGATCCACCAGTAGCTTCTTGACTTCCTAGTTAGTTACTCTAATATTTATTACTAGGGAATGATAGTGGGGAGTCATTACTCTAACCAAACCATTATAAAAAATCACTATATTCTTATAATAATCAATCTCCTCAGGTCACCGATGTTTTCCCATAAAAGGCTTAAGCAGTTTGATCTAGAGTACCTCCATTATAGCTATGAGATTCTTGACCTCCATTCCGAGGGCCTTCATTTTGATTTCTCTTGGATTTGAGTCTCTATGAAAACTGCAAACTCATTACCCAAGTCTTTATTCATGATATTTCTTGGCCTTTAGTTTCACAGAGGATGTGCCTGACTCTCCTTCTTAATAATGAACTCGGTAATGGGCTCGTCCTGGGCCAGTTCCTAGATATTAGATTTCAAAGCCTTATAGTTTTTTTTTCTTGTGGTCGTGATCCATGTGTTATACATACCTTAGCATCATATTACTCTTCCTTGTATGGCTTATCATCTTTTCAGGCCACTTGAAATATTATCGAGCTATGATATTATAAAATATCTTACAGATCGGAGAAGACCTTGTTTATAGCTTTGAATAAATTATTAGGGTATTTATTCTTGATCCCCTTTTTCTTTTTGTTATTCTTTTTACCTCATTTTCTGCTCGTCTGTTCTTTGTATCCATTCTTAGGCTATTTCGATCGATCACCTTTGTGTCCAACTCTGGATGCCTCATCTTCATCCTTACTATATTTCTCAATCCTCTCCATGAGGTCATCGATCGTGATGGATTACCTCTTGGTGAGAGTGATAAGGCATGGAACTACTCAACAACCTAATTTTGAAGGAAGCCACCACAACTTGCCCAGTGAAATCCTCCAGTTCATTATACACCTCTCAGTACCATCTTGTATACTCGCGGAGTGCCTCTTGAGTTTTTTTATTTTATTTTAAGAAGCAAGTTCATTCCCTTAAGATTGGTACTACTTCACATAAAGGCCTTGATAGTCTTCTTAAAGGACATGATTGACCTATGTGGAAGTTCCTTAAATAAATTTTGAGCAATATCTTTAAGATTTAATGGAAATATTAGGCATATAAAACTCTCATTGGTGTTCCACAATGGCATCGCCTAGCGGTACTGCCTAACATGATAAGTGGGATCCGTCTTTTGGTCATAGATCTTGAACCTTGGAGCCATTTTTTCAGAAGTTTAAAATCATCTATAGCTCGAATAAAAAGCGATTTCATCTGACATGCAAAGGCTCTACCATAGATCTCTCTATCTCCCCATCGCTTATTAAATTGGTGTCTTCTTATACGTGAATTCTTATAAGGAGCATAATCCTCTACCGATGATTGCTTCTTCCTTAGCTACGAGATCTGCTCGCCTGATGACTAGGAGTTCGTGACCTTAGCCACACTTTCTTTTATCCCTCTGGTCCTCTTTTTCTAACTTCTCAAAGCATAACTTTGAGTGAAATATTAAACTTCTAGTAGGTCCTATTGGTGGCCTGTTCATCTTGCAAATATTTATCATAAATTTTAATGGGGCTTGAGATCTAATTAAATTGCTCAATCTTGACACTTTCGGCTGTCCTCTCCTCTTGAGGATGATAACATGCATAAGGAGACTTGTAATAGTAAAAAATCTACAATCTGACCATTTAGGAAGGAGGATATGGTTGATGGTCCTCCTGGTCGTTAGGAATGTCATAGTCCAAACAGTGACCCTCATGGTCAGCATTACTGTGATGGTGATGACTTTCATGATCATCAAGATTCTGGTGATATTAGTTAGGTTAGTGAGACATCTCAGGAAATTGGCTAGTGAAAAAGAATTGATATCGTTCCCAAAAGCCACACTAATTATAGGAGGTTATTTCTCACAAGTGATGATATTCAATGCACACCAGCCAAAACATAATAACAAAGACAGTAAATGATGAGATCAAACACACAACATAAGATGTATATAGTTTTTCAATATGTCTATATCCACGAGTTGCTAGGGTTGTTATTTATTGCTTAATAACTCATGTTAGCATTGAAAACTCTAATCTTACTAAATGTAATTTCCTTTATCGATGTGGACGCGAGATGGTTCAATTAAACACAGACAAACACCAAATTTTCATTTCTTTCAAATTATAATTAAACAAACTCAAAATGACATTAAATTAATTAACAAATGAATTATTCACTTAAACATATTAACTCAACCCAAGTCCTAGAAATTTGCCTAACAATAAACATTCAATTTGCAATATTAGGACAAACCAAATTTTATCCAATAAAGTTAATGACTTGAACTAAATTAATTAAACATTCCCCAAATTAATTTTAGCACCAACTTAAGAATGAGTAGTGATTTAAACCAATTTTATCTTTTTACCTTAGCATGCGTTCTAGGTGAATTTTGCAAAAGATAAAATAAAGAAATAACCACTACGCCGCGATGTATGAGAAAAAATCCATAACGGGAAAAAACCTTGGACGACCCTAGCCTCAAATACACTAACTACGGTTTACAAATACAAGATAATAAGACTTACAACACTCGAGTTGAATCTGTCCAATTCCCGACGCTCCTTCTTGTATAAACTTCTGCCTAGCGAATAACCATGGAGCTCTACCGCGGTCTCGGAATTCACCGATCTGACTTTAGGAACAACCGTCAACTGCACATGATGCCTTTCACTATGTGAGAATGCCAAAGCAAAACAACGAACTACTTCTTTGTGGGATGTAGAAGTAAACCCAAACACTCTTCCAATGGTAGAGATAAAACCGGTGCCAAAACTCCAAGCAAAGTACATATATTAAGGAACTTGGATAAACAAAACAATTGGGTGTAAACAAAAGTGTTTTACAATTTTTCTTGACAAACAAACACTCAAAACTTGAACTCTTTCAATTTTGGAATTTTTCTCTCAAACTCTCTCTTGGAGATTGTAGTATGTGAAAAAGTTGGTTACAAAATGTTGGTTCCCGCACTTAATAAATCTGGCAAAAGATAGTGGGGAAAGAAGGGGGAAAAGTGGGAAAATCGTCAAAAATTCGCAAAATACCTGTTCCCACCAAATCTCATTCGAACGACATTCTTGTTCGAATGACTTTACTAACGAGGTTCCAGTACGAAAAAATCAAACTCGTTAGAAGTCTCGTTTGAACGACCTGGCAATCTCGTTCAAACGAGATGCCAGTTCGTTCGAACGAAATGGTATTCTTGTTCGAATGAGATTCTAGTATGATTAGAACGACGGGTCAGAAAATTAGAAAATAAAATAATCATTTTAAGTCTTAAACTTTTTATGACAAGTTCTAAAAAATATTTTCTGAGAAAAACAAAGTCGTTAAAAATGATTTATAAAAATTATAAATTACACCCAATTAATTTCCAAGCTCTTGTATATATATACATATATAAATTGCATTCTTACCTTAGAAGCATGGAACAATCTTGTTGACGTAGAAACGAGGCACATTAAACCCGGCATATGATGAAGCTTTATGCTTTTGGCCGCTACGTCTTCAACTAACACGTCATAGGCTTGGATGGATACACATGAACACTGTCCTATGACTCAAATGTTTTTGTCCGCAATTGATCCAACACTATATTAAGAATCAATCGGAGACTTGTGTCCTTACAAGCATAGTTATAGTATATCTCGATGTTTTAATGATACGTTCCCCTTTCATGTAGAGAAGATTTGTAGTTCAGACTTATCCTCTATCTTAATCAACCATTTCAAGTGATTAAGTTAATGGGGTTCATTATGACTTGGAGTCCTGATTAATTACAGGCGCACGTGGCCGAGCACGTGTTAGTGTGATTCTTAACTCCGTAATTGGTTTTATGTTTTTGATCAAGCAATTCACTACTTCATTAGATGGTTTGTTCTTATGGGAGTATTCACACCACAAACTAAATCCAATGGATTATTAAGTAAACTTTGCAAGTTGCAAAAAGTTTGGATGAGAACAACACAATCAAACCTTTAATTTTCGTGGAGAGATGTTAATGAATAGACAAAGGATAAAACTAATTTAGACACAATGAAGCTTAGAGTGATAAGTAATCCATACAAAGCATATGGGCAACGCAAATATAACTAATCCATAAAATTAATAAAGTATACCAACTAAGATGCAAGAAAATGATACCAATATGATACATAAAGAATAAGCATGTGATATCAACAAAGAATGCAACAAGATAGATACCAATCATGAATTAAAGAATAAATGGACTAGATAGCAAGGCAAAGACTAAAAAACAAACAATATCAAATATATGTATACATAATACATACCAAATAGACACGAGTACACATATATAGATATAAACACCAAAATAACACACTCAAAAGATAATATGAGTCTTCCACACTCTTATAGGATAAATGTGTCATATGGAAACAAAAGTGTTAAGTTGTGGACTAGTAAAAATTAAATTTAAACCCAATCACTTAAAATATATTTACGGATTTCTCAATTATTTGCAAACTTCATCACATTTGAATATAACCTCATGTGAAAATATAGATTGAACTCAATGAACAAACATACACAATACATACAAGCCTAGAATTTTGATGATTCTACAAACCAATAGAGTCATGACATTGAAAGAACAACTAGGACAAACGAACATTGTGAAAATCGTTGATATACCATCCAATCTCCCTCAATAAGCATATATAATTTTGAATGAATATATCAATCACCATAGGCATTGGCAATTATTATTCTTTTTAATGCCATATTTTATTTTTAGGCCTTTGGACCACGTATTTCTTTTTGGTCCATTCCAAATGGTGGCTTACTCGCAAAGGATAATATTTCCTTTCGGACCCCTTCCCCTTCCCCGTGCACATATATATATATATATATTTTTATTTCTCACACAAATCTCACGTGCAATGAATTTTAACATGCACTAGTCCTCCTAGATCATATAATATGTAGATGACAAGATTGGTAGGAGAACACCTCACAAAGCTCAAATAGACATATGACGTTATAGTTTCAAGTGAGCTCGTGCATGTGTGAATTGAGGCATATAAAAATAAAATCCATTATATCAACACAAAACCTAACTACTCCATGTAAGCATGGTAAAGAACATTTTAAGGATTGACAGTCTAAACCAAAAGTTCTAGCCAAATGGAAGCACAAAAGATGGGATTCAAACACAAGTATATGCCACGCAGAGTGTGTCAAACTAAAATACACACAAAATAAAAATATTTTTGAGTTTTTGAAATTTTTAACCAAAAATAAAAATTGACTCAAAAGCCACACAAAAATCATTTGTATTTTTGATTAATCCTAAATTATAAAGAATGAAACACAAATGATAAAAGAAAATCTTTTTGTATTTTTCATTTAATGCAAACTAAAATGAAGCAAGTATAATACAAAAGATAAACAAGAATCACAATTCTAGCATGTGATTAAGCATGGATCATAGACTAGAAAATGATTAAAACAAGCATACAATTAACATGGTGATATAGCATGACGCACAAAAGCAAAATTACGCAAACAACTAACACATTCAACCTTTAGATTTTAAAAGGGAGGAAGCACGTGAAAGTAAATGAGAATAAAAAAATCCTATTTTGAAAAGCAGCCTAGTCGGATCTCCTAACCCAAACTAATGACGAATGACAATCTCGGGGTGAAGGAATCTTGGCTACCTTGGTTTCCTTACATTGGGATTTTCTAGGACCTCGTTTAAGATCAAAATAGAATTTCCTAAGATGACCTTTTCGACCACAATGTGAGCACCTAAAGATTCGGCAAAAAGACTTAGCTAAGCAATGATCTCTAAAGGCTTTCCTAAGCGATTCTCCTAAAACATTGGTTCTGGCTTTATGAGTTGATTTATTACAAGTATCGAAGCCTAAAACACACGTGTCATTTTTTATTTAGACCGTGCCTAAGATTTTATCAAGTTTTTCGGACCTACACTCCAAATCGAATTTGACTTTACTAGGGTCTTTTAATTGTTTTTCTAATTCTAGAATTCTAGACTCTAACAAAACAGTTCTGTCTTCAAACTCGATAAGCTCCTTTTTCATTGACTCCATTAAACCTCTAAGGCTATCTCTCTCGCCTTCTATATATTCAAGCTTCTCTCGAAGATCTCTCTCACATGTCCTAAGTTCTTCTATCAACACATTATCCTCAACGACCTTGACACTCTCTCTTAAACTAGCTTCTAACTTCAAATTAGCTCTTCTTAATTTAATAGATTCTTCATAAAGTTCTTTAAAAGCATTTTGAAGTTTACTCACATTAACCTCTTCTTCATTTTCATTATCTCTCTCTTCTTCACTCTCACAACCATAAAAAACAAGGGAATCATAAACTTTGACCGTGAAAGTGTCTTGTGTTAAAATTTCATCAATAGAGGAGTACTCATTATCACTCACATGACTAGCCATAAAAGCCACAAAATTGGGCTTAGTGGGGGAATCGGGTCCCTCTTCCTTGTCACTATCACTAAGGGTTTCATTATAAGAAATTGGAAGCTTAATCTCTCTCCTAAGTTTAGTGGGGCACTCAAACACCTATTTGACTCATCCCTAATTAAATTTCTTTAGGAGTTTTTGGGAACTTTTCGACTTTGTCATGCTTAGAAGTTTCAAATTTCTTAAAATCATTTTTAAAGTTATCTTTGTTAAATTTAAGAAATTTTCGAAACTTCTTAGCAAACATAGCCATATCTTTCGAGTCACTCTCACTTTCACTCTCTACTACTTGTTTTTTCTCCTTTCGGGCTTTCAAAGCAACGACCTTTTGTACTTTCTTTTCAGTTTTGGAGGGAAACATGTCTAGTTCATAGGTTTGTAAATCACCTACGAGCACTTCTAATTTCGTAGAGGCTAAAGTGGGTAAAGAATTTAAAATGATCACTTTTGGAATAAATCTATCAGGTAGGGACCTTAAAATTTTCTTTACTACACGGTTCTCGGGTATTTTCTCTCCCTAATTAAAAGATGAATTAACTATATCGGAAAGTTTAGCATAAAATTCATCAAAAAGTTTCTTTTTCATCCATTTTGATGGTTTCAAATTGAGTGGTGAAGTTTTGGAGTTTTGAAGCTTTTATGACACTAGTTCCTTCATGAGTGAGTTGTAAAATATCCCAAACTTCTTTAGCGGTTTCACACGTCATAATGCGACGGAATTCATCCGGTGTGACCACGCTAAACAAGGCATTTAAACATCGGGAATTAAAATTAGATAGTTTAAATTCATTCTCACTCTATCTATTGACGGGTTTGGGAACACACTCATTATCTACTAAATGTGTAGGTGGGGACCACCCGTTAACAACAAACAACCAAACCCTCTCGTCGATAGATTTTAGTGCCGATTTCATTCGCGCTATCCAATACGCGTAGCTAGAACCATCGAAAATAGGAAATTTTGAAAATGGGGAAAATTCCATTTTAGTCAAAAATATTTACAAGGATCTTAAACGCAATAATTTAGCGATCCTGCTCTAAAACCAATTTGAAAATGCTATTCTTACTAAATTTAATTTTCTTTATCGATGCGGAAGCGATATGGTTCAATACACAAACACCAAATTTTCATTTATTTCAAATTACAATTAAACAAACTCAAAGTGACATTAAATTAATTAACAAATGAATTATTCACTTAAACATATTAACTCAACCCAAGTCCTAGAAATTTTCCTAACAATAAATATTTAATTTGCATTATTAAGCCAAACCAAAATTTATCCAATAAAGTTAAGGACTTGAACTAAATTAATTAAACATTCCCCAAATTAATTTATCACCAACTTAAGCATGAGTAGTGATTTAAACCAATTTTATCTTTTTACCTAATCATGCCTTCTAGGTGAATTTTGCAAAAGATAAAATAAAAAAAATAACCACTACGCCGCGATGTATGAGAAAAAACCCACAACGGGAAAAAACCTCGAATGTCCCTAGCCTCAAATCCACTAAGTATGGTTTTATAAATACAAGACAGTAAGACTTACAATACTCGACTTGACTCCATCCAAGCCCCGACGCTCCTTCTTGTATACACCTCTGCCTAGGGAATAACCACGGATCTCCATCGCGGTGTCGGAATTCATCGATCGGACTTTAGGAACAACTGTCAACCATACATGATGACTTTTACCATGTGATAATGTCGCAACAAAACAACAAACTTCTTCTTTGTTTGATGTAGAAGTAAACCCAAACACTCTTCCAATGGTAGAGATAAAACCGGTGCCAAAACTCCAAACAAAGTATATATATTAAGTAACTTGGATAAACAAAACAATTGGGTGTAAACAAAAGTGTTTTAGAATTTTTCTTGAAAAACAAACACATAAAACTCGAACTCCTTCATTTTCGGAATTTTTCTCTCAAACTCTCTCTTGGAGATTGTAGTATGTGAAAAAGTTGGTTACAAAATGTTGGTTCCCGCACTTAATAAATCTGGCAAAAGATAGTGGTGAAAGAAGTGGAAAAAGTGGGAAAACTGTCAAAAATGCCCAAAATACATGTTCCCGCCAAATCTCGTTTGAACGACATTCTCATTCGAACGACTTTACTAACGAGGTTCTAGTACGAAAAAATAAACTCATTAGAAGTCTCGTTCGAATGACCTGGCAATCTCGTTCGAATGACCTGGCAATCTCGTTCGAACGACATGGTAATCTCATTCGAATGAGATTCCAGTGTGATTCGAACGACGGGTGAGAAAATTAAAAAATAAAATAATCATTTTAAGTCCAAAACGTTTGATGACAATTTGTAAAAAATATTTTCTGATAAAAACAAAGTCGTTAAAAATGATTTATAAAAATTATAAATTGTACCTAATTAATTTCCAAGCACCTATATATATATATATATATTGCATTCATACCTTAGGAGCATGGAACAATGTTGTTGACGTAGAAACGAGGCACACTAAACTCGGCATATGATGAAGCTTTATACTCTTGGCCGCTACGTCTTCAACTAATACGTCATAGGCTTGGATGTATTCACATGAACACTATCCTATGACTCAAATGTTTTTGTCCGAAATTGAGCAAACACTACATTAAGACTCAATCGGAGACTTGTGTCCTTACAAGCAGAGTTATAGTATATCTCGGCGTTTTAATGATATGTTCCCCTCTCATGTGGAGCATATTTGTAGTTAGGACTTATCCTCTATCTTAATCAACCATTTCAAGTGATTAAGTTAATGTAGTTCAATATAACTTGGAGTCCTGATTAATTACAGGCACACGTGGCCGAGCACGTGTCAGTGTGATTCTTAACTCCGCAATTGGTTTTATGTTTTTGATCAAACAATTCACTACTTCATTAGATGGTTTGTTATCGTGGGAGGATTCATACCGCAACCGAAGGCCAATGGATTATTAAGTAAACTTTGACACGTTGCAAAAAGTTTGGATGAGAATAACACAATCAAACCTTTAATTTTCGTGGAGAGATGTTAATGTAGTTCTTGGTTACAACCTCGCACTGAACTCGACCAAGAATTTTATGAAAGTTTCCTTTGTTAAAGTAGTTGACTACTTGGAGGTCAGTGAATGAAGAATCCCTATGGTCCGGTCATCAAGGTGGAGGTTTTAGAAACCCGTATATTCCAATATTAAGATATAAAAATTATTAGTACAACTTAAATATCATTATAAGCATATAAAGATTTAACATAGTACAACTATAACAAAGTAAGGAGTGTGACATGATAAATCTTCAAATAACGTAAATCGAAATATCCGGCAACTATAATAGAGAAGTGTAAAGAGTCACAACATCCATAATAGTAATACTAAACACTAAGTCTCTTAAACAAAATCGAATCCTCAACCCACCAACACAATTGAAATGAAAAATACATGGTATAAAGTAACATCTAATACAATCCAACTAAAAAACTTACAACGGATATCATTAAACTATAATAAAATAAATAACTTCAAACAACACATACATCTTATAACTTGGTGGTGATAACCTTGATATAGAGAATCTATATAATTAATGTCGCTTGAGTAAAATCTATTCTCCTGGCTCTGCTCTAATACATGGAATTTCCCACAATAATATAATCGTTTAGTTCCCAACAAGTTATTAAAGATATGCAATTCAAAAGAAATTATAAATATAAACGGTATCCCCATCTATTATTATATAAATCCAAGATGAATGAGGCTCAGTCAAACCTTTGTATATCAAAACTACCCTTTTACATTGGCTTAGGCATTTTCAAACTTATTGGTAAAATATAAAACTCCTTTTAAAGCATTAACTTATTAATAAACCACCCGTGGGATGCATTGTTAGCATAATTGTTCGTAACCACTAATGTCAATTATTTGTAAACTGTCCACTACCTTTAAATCCTTTCTGCCCACGTTATCTTTTCAGCCACAACGGACCAACTATGGGCATAAATAAGTCTAATACCATTCTTATAAGTTGTTTGAGATTATATATTTTGTTGGAATTCTCCTATGGAAAGAAGAAAATAATAAATTAATTTCTGCAAGGCACGTTTTGGGAATGCTATCTTTTAGGCAAAATTTCTCCAAATCCGATTGAGACAAACCGCGAGTACGCAATGGGTTTTATAGAATCTGCCTTCGGGATACAATGTAGTGTATGAACAACTTGTTTGATTCAAACTATGTATTGTTTGATCAAAACTAAGAACACTCTCAATTTGTAATATGATAATGCCAAAAAGTAGAGGATGAAGAGAGGAGAAATTAACAATTTTCAGTGTCCAAAATAAAGTCCTGAAACTCTTTTTATACCCATTTCTGTGACTGTTCTTCAACATTCACAACTCTTCATGTAGAGACTTTGCAACCGTTGGATCGTGCCTATTTGGAATAGCTTCGATCTAACGGTTCTGATTAGGCGTCCCATCGTAAGCGAATGGACATCCCCTACATGAAATACTATGAGTTCATCTAACCGTTTAGATCAAGTCGTTTCAGATTTTAAACCCTTTGATCGAATTATTTAATCACAACCGTTGATCTGTTTTATCTCGTTAAAAGTTTAGGCTCCCACGCTCCAAGCGATGATGCACATGTGAGAAGTGACAAGTGCGTGTCAAAGCGCACAGTGTGCCCTAATTCGCCCAATCGCATTTTCGCGCGCCGTGTGTCGCACTTATGCATGTATCATGTCGCGATTGGTGGTGCTTAAGTACCACCATGATTCGTGCGATCATTGCCCCTTATTCGACTTGTCAACTAGAAGTTTAGTTATCCTTTAGTTGATATACCACCACTTTTTGAGGTACTCTTCTAATGTGGGACAATATGGGATTTTGAGCTCTCCCATATCTTTCACACCCATTTTTTCATATTTCTTCCTTCTAAAATAAAACCCAAACTATGTTTAAAATAAAAGACTAATTAATATAATAAAATATTAACAACTAATGTTTAAAATAAATCATCAATTACTATAATTAAAATATTATATATTGAAATTTATCCAACATTCCCCCACCAATTTCAATATACACAAGAGAGGATATAGAGGATTGATTACTCAAAACAAAAAGACAATAAATAAATTTTGGCACTATCGCTAAAATCTACTACATAAATGAGAAGTGTCTTTCGGACTTGAACTTCGACATAGTGTAAACAATTCAAAGCTTCTTCAAGGTGTTGTGGTGAACGTATCTTAAACCAATGACCTTTTGAGACGGGCCAGAACTATCACACATATCGATTTCTGAGTTTATAAGTGTTCTTCTAGCATGAAACTTTATGGCCTTGTGCTAATCCTGATTTCACGAGCGCTTTAGGATCAGTCTTGATTCCATAGAAAGTGGAAAGACTTTTGACACTCGTATAAGTAAATCAACTTTAGTGATTCTACGAGTCACACTTATATGGTTTATTAAGAAGTAACCTTCATCCTCTAACATGTAGAAAACCAACACTAGGCACATAGTAATGGACTTTGGTATAAAACTCCTAGTGCTTCATAACTATAATTTAACTTGTTTGTACCATATTGAACTCTATCTATATTTTCAAGATATGAGTTGGGTTCCCATTAAATATATTTATGTTATTTAATAGACCTTAGTCCCATTCCTTTTGAGGTGATATATATCATCTTCCTAACAAGACCTTTAGTTAGAGGATCTCCTAAATTCTTGTTCGTTTTAACATAGCCGAGTGTAACTACTCATTCCTTGAGTAATTTTCTTATAATTTGTTGCCTTAAACTAATGTGTCTAGATTTGCCATTGTAAGTTTTGTTTGAAGCTTTATAAATTGTGTCTTGGTTATAATAACTTATCATAATAGAAGGAGATGTCTTTTTCCATAAAGGAATATCATACAACACATTTTTAAGCCATCCTGCATCTTTACATGAATCTGCTAGGGCTATAAATTCAGATTGCATCGTTGAATCTGACAAACATGTTTGTTTATTAGATAACCAAGAGATAGATGCTCCTCCTAGCATAAAAATCCAGCCATTAGTTGACTTGGATTTTGAATCAAGATTATTCCAACTTGAATCACTATATCCTTCTAAAACAGATGGATATCCTACATAATATAAGCCATAATCCAAAGTCCTCTTCAGGTATCTAAGTACCTTAGAAATCGCATCCCAGTGCTCTTGTCTTGTGTAGACACCCCATTATGTTACCCTCTAACTCTCCTTAGGTCCCTAGTTCCTCCCTTCATCACCGTCAACGCAGGTCATGTCTCGAGTACTGGCCTAGAGGCCATCGAGCACTCCCCGACTCAGTTTGATAGAAAAGTCAAACTCTTCATCTCGACCGAGACTAAATGATTCTTCGAAGGGCACTGAATACCCTTTCTAATGGTTCGCCCCGAGCGCGATTCCAACTTACCATGCGGATGAACGATCCGTTTGCATCCAAAACCTAACCCAAAGGCTACCGGGCGCTCCCGGGCTCTGTTTGACCTATGTCAACTCTTCACCTCGACCGAGGCTAAATGAATCCTCAAAGGAAACTGAATACCCTTCCCAATGGTCCATCCTGTGTGCGATTCTGACTTTCTATGCGGAAGAACGATCCATTTGACTCCGAGAGGTCACCGAACGCTTCTCGGGCCCGGTTGACCAAAGTCAACTCTCCAAATCGGGTTAAACTCTTTGGAATGTCGAAGTAAATCTCCTAACCTTTCCAACAGTCTACCTTGTGCGCGATTCAGACTTACCATGCGGACGAACGATCTGTTTGCGTCCGAATGATTCCCCGTCCAATGGACCGACAAATGCTTCTGAGCCATATTTAACCCAAAGTCAACTCCCGAACTTGGGAACGGTTCGAAGGACTTTTGAACGACTCTAAATTACCTTTCCAACGGTATTCCCCGTGCACGATTCTGACCAATGGTTTGCCCGCGGCGGTCAATTTTCCAAAAAAGCCTCAAGCGCACTGCCAAATGGCAGGTTCCAAACCCTGCCTATCGGCAGGTGCCGATAGGTAGGAATGGGTCTATGCCAATCGTCACTTACCTGGGCCTATAAAAATAGGCCTTCACCTCATTTGCAGGAGGAACCCAAATATGATAAAAATCTCTCTGAACGAATCCCAGAAACCTCTCTCGAAGGCATCGTGATTTCAACGTCCAAATCCCCTTTTTACTTCCACTTTTCATCATCCTTTTCATCCAACTGGGTGAATTAGCCACTCTCAATCATCATCCAAGTGCAAGGGCTGCTCTCCAACAGTAAAGATCAAGCTCAATATCTTGAAGAAGGTCCAACTTTCTCATACTCTCTTAAACTCTCTTAAATTCTCAATAACTTGTTTTCGTATTTAGCACTTTTATTATCTCATCTCACACATTCTAATATACTTTTTATTTAGTATTATTGTAAATATTTTATTTTCATAAAACCCAAAAAACAAGATAAAGAGGGCTTGCACATAAATTCTAAGTAGGTATTCTAACACTTTTCCCACACTTTTCTCACAACTAAAACACTTTTTCTACACACACACACACACACACACACACACACTTACAAATAAGAGATTCCCCATTTGGATTTATGGAATAAACCCCACCCCTCATTTTGTATGCGAACTACGTGGACTTTGATGCCTTTATAGGCTACGTAGGCGTCTTGGGGTAAAACCCGAGACTCGAGTCCTTTTTCTCTTATTTTCTATCTTCTCTAAATCCCAATTTTCTTATATTATATATATATATATATACTTGTTCTTAGTGACGTATTACTCCATATGCGTTATCGTTCCATTATAACGATCAACGCAGGGGTAATCGCGTAAATCTTATTTTCCTAATATTATTCTTATATCTTCCTACGGATGACTCACTTTATCTTTTCCATGATACAAGTCGAGGATTCCTAACTCCATTCTATATATACACATGCACACATATCACGGGGGGAAATATAAAGGAAAATAGAAAATATCCGTGAGAGACCGAAAGGGCGGAATGGGTGCCTAACACCTTCCCATTTCATAACTAAGCCTCTGAACCCTTCTCCAATCATCTTGGTTTCGCACGCACCAGTATATATTTGGATGCCATCCTTCGGGGTGGCTTCCTCTTTTTCTTCTGTCTATTTTGTGTAAAATAGACTATCAACTCTTATTCTCTCTACATTTTTACACCACATCTCAAACGACGCCGGTCGAAGCGCTCCCGAGAGGGACGCGCGGGACCCGAAGGATCCTTTCCTCCACGCCCCCGCCCGTACGGCGAGGATCGGGGATGGTCACATCCTGGATTACTTATAAATCTACATAAGACACTCATTGTATAATCAATGTCTGGTCTAGTGCAATGCATGACATAAATTAGACTCCTAATAATACTAGCATATTTAAGTCGGTCCATAGCAGGCCCAGTATTTTTCATTAATTTGATACTAGGATCCACTGGTGTAGCAGATGGCTTAAGTTCAAAATGATTATATATTTTTTTAAGAACTTTTTTTATATAATGAGATTGAGAAAACACTAAAGAATTTTCCTTTCTCACAATTTTGATTCCTAAAATCACATCAGCTTCTCCAAGATCTTTCATATCAAATTTTGATGAAAGAAACATTTTGGTTTCTTCAACATATTTGAGATTATACCCAAATATTAACATGTCATCCACATATAATCAAATAATAACACAAACACCATTTTCAAATTTACTATATATACATTTGTTGGCATCATTACCTTTATATCCATGGGATATAAAAATATTATTAAACTTCTCATGCCATTGCACAGGAGCTTGTTTAAGGCCATAAAGAGATTTAACCAGTCTACACACTTTCTTTTCTAGGCCAGGCAAAACAAACCCTTGGGGTTGTTCCATATAAATCTCTTCTTCTAAATCACCATTTAAAAATGTTGTTTTAACATCAATTTGATGAATAACTAAATTATGAATAGAAGCAAGAGATATTAATATCCTAATGGAAGTGATTCGAGCAACAAAAGCATATGTATCAAAGTAATCAATTCCATGTTTTTGCTTATATCCTTTAGCAACTAATCTTGCCTTAAATTTATTTATAGAACCTTCCGGATTTAAATTTCCTCTTAAATATCAATTTTCACGAATACCAGCAGAATGAATAAACGGGCCATCTGCCTCACTTGCAGCCCGTCCTCCACATCGATCTCCCTACCCAACAGAACATCCTTCAGCTGGGACAGCCGGATAGAATCTCTAGAAACTATCCTCCCCACATCACCAAGTGCCGCACGCACTGCCTCCCGTCTCACCCGTAAAGAGCGATCCACCTCTATCTGCTCTCCATCACAATCCAACCCCAGCAGCTGCTGCAGGTCTATGGGAGTCACAGTCATCTCCCCGAAGCCGAAATGAAAGGTGTGGGTAGTGTCCCACCACATATATCCAAAAGCACACAAGACCGCTGTCAAATGAGGCATATTCAGCGTAAATTCCAATTGCCCAAAATCCGTTGATGATACCACCCAACGCACCACAGGAAGGAGATGCTCCTAGACATCCTTGAGCCCCGTTGTCCCATGGGCACGCATGTCCTTCAAGGAAATATCAGACTGGCAAAAAGAAAAGTCTCATAAAAGGTTAAGAAAGAAAAAAACCACCAAAAAGAGAAGAATGCTAAAGGTCGGGTTGCTTACATAACCATCGGGACCCACTCTTGAAGAGCGATGACGCGATGGCTTCCGCAGCAAAGTCCGCTCATCCGTAACATGCTCAAACGCATAAAAGGAGTTCTCACTCCCCAAATCAAGAGGCGCCCTAGACCTCCACTCCACATTCGTCCAATCGTCAATGGTCAACCACTCCCGGTGGACTGCAGCGCGCACAAAAGTGGCCATTTCTCGAAGATTGGAATGATAGAACGATTTGCATAAGAATCGCAGAGAGAGAGAAAGCAAAAGAAGCTATGAAAAAATGAGGAGATTCGCCCCCTTGCCTTCCCGAGGTATCCCAAAAGTCCTTGCCACTGCCGAATGGCACCCTTCATACCATGCCGACCGACACCCCTCCTTAAATTTCGTACATAAATTCCTAAAAAATACCAAAAAACCTCAAAAAATTCCCAAAAATCCCAGGAAGGATTTAAAGCCTTTTTACCAAGAAAGAATTGCATTCCCTCTAGCGAAACCCCTCTTGCCCAGCGGAATCCTCAAAAACCAAGTGAAAACTCCTCCCGACAAATCTCCGGAGGATCCCTAAGGATCATTTGATCACTTCCCTAATAGAATTCTCCTACAGCACCCAAAATAGGTTATTCCCCCCTGGGAGGTCTCCTAAAAGCTTCCCCAGCTATCAGCTCCCCAGCTCAGATCAAAATCACAAAGCTCTTTCTCTAGCAGAATCAAAATTCAATCTTTATCCACTCTTGGGTCAGAATTGGCCCCGGTCTTGGATCGTCACCTGGGTTAGGTCAGAATTGACCTCAGTCCTTGATCGTCACCACTCTTGGGTCAGAATTGTCCTCGGTCTTGGATCGTCACCTGAGTTAGGTCAGAATTAACCTCGGTTCTCGGTCATCACCACTCTTGGGTCAGAATTGACCTCAGTCCTCGATCGTCACCACTCTTGGGTCAAAATTGGCCCTGGTCTTGGATCGTCACCTGAGTTAGGTCAGAATTGACCTCGGTCCTCAATCGTCATCACTCTTGGGTCAGGATTGGCCCCGGTGTTGGATCGTCACCTGAGTTAGGTCAGAATTAACCTCGGTCCTCGGTCGTCACCACTCTTGGGTTAGAATTGGCCCCGATCTTGGATCGTCACCTGAGTTAGGTCAGAATTGACCTCAGTCCTCGGTCGTCAGCACTCTTAGGTCAGAATTGACCTTGGTTATTAAATCTTCGCCCTAGCCCGCAGAATTGGCTTTGACCCTCATAATCAGTCACCCTCATCACTTAAGCCCGCAGATTTGGCTTTGACCCGTAGAATTGGTCACCCCCCCCCCAACACCACTTCAGGTCCTCAGAATCGACCTAAACCTCTGATCGTCATTCATCCCCATCACACTCCTTAGGTCCGCAGAATTGACCTCGACCCTCTGAATCGATCATACTCCCTCAAAAGCATCATGTGGTGTCTATTCAATGGTCATCATTTGTTCCAAACTCACCCTTCGAGGGGCTCTATAGACACCTCATTCTGTTACCCCTAACTCTCCTTAGGTCCCCAGTACCTCCCTTCATCACCGTAAACCCAGGTCATGTCCCGAGTACTGACCTGGCGGCCATCGAGCACTCCCCGGCTCAGTTTGACCCAAAAGTGAAGCTATTCATCTCGACCGAGACTAAATGAATCTTCGAAGGGCACTGAATACTCTTTCCAATGGTCCTCCTCGTGCGCGATTCCGACTTACCATGCGGATGAACGATCCGTTTGCGTTCGAAACCTGACCTAGAGGTCACCGGGTGCTCTCGGGCTCTGTTTGTCCTATGTAAACTCTTCATCTTGACCGAGGCTGAATGAATCTTCTAAGGGCACTGAATACCCTCTCCAACGGTCCATCCCCTATGTGATTCTGACTTTCCATGCGGACGAACGATCCGTTTGACTCTGAGAGGTCACCGAACGCTTCTCGGGCCCGGTTGACCAAAGTCAACTCTCTAAACCGGATCAAACTCTTTGGAATGTCGAAGTACATCTCCTAAACTTTCCAACGGTCCACCTCGTGCACGATTCAGACTTACCATACGGACAAACGATCTATTTGTGTCCAAACGATTTCCCGTCCAATGGATCGACAAATGCTTCCGAGCCATACTTGACCCAAAGTCAACTCCCGAACCCGGGAGCGGTCCAAAGGACTTTCGAAGGTCTATAAATTAACTTTCCAACGGTATTCCCCTTGCGTTATTCTGACCAACAGTTTTCCCTTGACGATCGATTTTCCAAAAAAGCCTAAAGTGCACTGCCAAATGGCAGGTTCCAGACCCTGCCTATCGGCAGGTGCCGATAGGCAAAACGGGTCTATGACGATCGACAATTACATGGGCCTATAAAAAGAGGCCTTCACCTCATTTGCAGGAGGAGCCCAGATCTGATAAAATCTCTCTGAACGAATCCCAGAAACCTCTCTCGAAGGCAGCATGATTTCAACATCCAAATCCCCTTTTTACTTCCACTTTTCATCATCCTTTTCATCAAACTTGGTGAATTAGCCACTCTCCATCATCATCCAAGTGCAAGGTCTGATATCCAACATTCAAGATCAAGCTCAAGATCTTCAAGAAGGTCCAACTTTATCAAACTCTCTCTTAAATTCGCTTAAATTCCCAATAACTTGTTTTCTTATTTAGCACTTTTATTATCTCATCTCACACATCCTAATATACTTTTTATTTAGTATTATTGTACATCTTTTATTTTCCTAAAACCCAAAAAACAAGAAAATGAGGGTTTGCTCATAAATTCCAAGTAGGGATTCTCACACTTTTCCCACACTTTTCTCACAACGAAAACACTTTTTCTACACACACACACACTTACAAATAAGAGATTAGCCATTTGGATTTATGGGAAAAACCCCACCCCTCATTTTGTATGCGAACTACGCGGACTTTGATGCCTTTATAGGCTACGTAGGCGTCTCGAGGTAAAACCCGAGACTCGAGTCATTTTTCTCACTTTTTCTCTTATTTTCTATCTTCTCTAAATCCCAATTTTCTTATATTATATATATATATACTTGTTCTTAGTGACGTATTACTCCATATGCGTTACCGTTCCATTATAACGATCAACGTAGGGGTAATCGTGTAATTCTTATTTTTCTAATATCATTCTTATATCTTCTTACGGATGACTCGCTTTATCTTTTCCATGATACAAGTCAAGGATTCCTACCTCCATTCTATATATACACATGAACACATATCACGGGGGGAAATATAAAGGAAAATAAAAAATATCCAGGAGAGACCGAAAGGGCGGAATGGGTGCCTAACACCTTCCCATTTCGTAACTAAGCCTCCTAACCCTTCTCGAATCATCTTGGTTTCGCACGCACCAGTATGTCTTTGGATCCCATCCTTCGGGGTGGCTTCCCCTTTTTCTTTTATCTGCTTTGAGTAAAATAGACTGGCGACTCTGAATCTCTCTACATTTTTACACCACATCTCAAACGACGCCGGCCGAAGAGCTCCCGAGAGGGACGCGCGGGACCCGAAGGATTCTTTCCCCCACGCGCCCGCCCGCACGGCGAGTATCGGGGATGGCCACAGTGGCGACTCTGTTGGGGATATGTGTTTTGAGGGCTTGACTCTATTTACATGAATGCTATATTTGCTTATATTTCCCCCATATCTGGATGTTCCCCTTTCTCATATGTATCCCATGCTTATGCTTATGTTCACACACTTGTATAAATTTCTCCGTGTACACTTCACAACACGTGCACCTAGGATCACATGTATATCCCCATGTTGCACGCATCACCCATCCATTCTTTGTGTACCTTTTGGGGTACTTCTACTTTGCTCCCTATTTGGCATAATCAATAAAGGCATTCTCATCATAACATACTAATAAGAGAATCATGCATGATTCATACGACATCACAAAGAGCATTGATATTGACCAAATTTTACCCAGTAACTGGAGGGTCACTTCGTGACGGGCGCTGGTCCGGCAGGTCGTAATTAGCCTAAGAGATATGACTCTCACCTTCCATTGGCCAAGTACCTTCGACGTATATCGAACGGTTCTCCCGCATCGTATCGCTTGACCAAAGCCATAACGGGAGGTATATGGCAGGGAATTCATTCACGTACATCGAGTATATTGAATTCGCTCTCACACGTACTGTCCCCACGAGGTATATGGCGAGGAGATTCACGTACGCTCAAATATATCAAATGGCTTGTCCACACGTACCGATTGGCCGCAAGAGAAAGACGTATATCGTGGAAGTCATGCCAAAGGGGGGAACCCATGACGATTCACCCAACCAACTGCATACCCGCATATAGGTGTCAGACCTAGGATACGCACTTTAGATTGCCGGTTTCAACCCGAAACTCTGCCGAAATTTCGGGTCGATCTGTCGCCCAAATTTTTGCGCATTTTTAAAACGGGATCCTATCCGTGAGCCTGGTTACAAGTCCAAACCGTAGCTTTGCATATATTAAGACCCCCACTTTTCCAGGCTCGGGTCCCGTCCGACATTGCATTTAGGAGAATTAAATACAAGTGAAAATATAATAATCGTAATAATCATGCTGAGTTCCGTCTCCAAAAACGTTTCCCCCTTCTTTATAAAAAATCCAAAAACATTTCTCCCTTCTTTGTCAAAAATCCAAAAATAGTTTCTTCCCTTTTTTCTCAAAAATAAATCTCATCCTACGCCTTCTCAGGTCGATCACAAGCCCTTGGCCTGGCTCTCTATTGGCTTCGGTCTTCAGTCAAATCACCCTGGAGTTTCTTTCGTTCCTCTATTACTTCTTCGGAGTCCGAAATTCATCCACTTTCTATGGAGAATACAGATCAAATACCAGTCATACAGTCGGATCTGTCGACAGTCCTAGCTCAGCTTGTGGACAAGATTGACAACCTCCAAACCGAGGTCTGAGAGATGCAACGAAACCAGGTTCCTATTCCTCAAGAGGCCGAGGCCCTGTTCTCTCTTGCTATGTGTCCACCTGGGCCTATCAGGGTTTTGAAAGAATATCAGCACATTCTATGTACCCCTCTTGCCAATGGGCCGCCTCCTGCCCAGCTATCAATGCCAAACAATGCCCACCCTATGGCTAACCTGCCTGTGGTCGTTGATCCAAAGGAGGAGGAGTTGAATAAAGTCAAAGAGGATCTCGAGATGATCACCAAGAAGTTTGACTAGGTCAGGAGCTCTGGGAATTACATGGACTACACCCACATGTCTCCTTATCTTAAAGCAAGGTTACCTGAGAAGTTTAAGATGCCTAATATTGAGAAGTTCGGAAGGAGTGGACCCCCAATTGTTCATCTTTGCAGTTATCATCGTTCCATGACTATACTAGGGGATTCTGAAGAGGTGATGGCCCAATTGTTTCAGCAAACTTTGAAGGATAGTTCCCTCCGATGGTTTTTATCTCTTGAGGAATCCAGAATCCGTAGCTGGGAGGATGTAGCCCGAGAATTCATGTCACAGTACAAATACAATGAAGAGCTTGAGGTCACCCATGGTGATTTAGAGCTGCTTAAACAGAATCCTAGGGAATCGGTCAGTAACTTCATAACTCGGTGGAGGGCGCAAGTAGCTACCATGACCAATCGGCCATCCGAGGAGGAACAGGTCAACATAGTGAAGAAGAACTTTTTACCCCATGTTCGAGCGACGATGGGAGGACAATACTATTCCCACTTTCGAGCTCTCAGAGAGGCTGGAGTGGAAATCGAGGAAATCCTTGTTAAAACAGAGGTTGAACCAAAGAAGGTGTCCGGACAATTCACCCCTAAAAAGTATGACAAGCCTACCAGTGCTACAGTCTCAACCATCACCAAAATATCTCAACCAACCACATCATGGGCACCAGAAAGCCGCCCTGCCCCCATCCAAAGGGAATACACTGAGCTCCATGCTCCCCTCTCCAAAGTTTACCAAGCCCTGTTAAGTCGAAACCTCATCAAACCCTTGGATCCCCGTCCATTGCCAAATCCACTCCCAAGAAACTTCAAGGCCGATGCTCATTGTGCCTTCCACCAAACTGTCGGCCATACCACCGACCAATGGTTTCTCCTCCGGAACGTAATCCAAGATCTCATTGACCGGGGTACCATCGCCCCATAAGCCAATCCTAAGCCAAAAACTACTCACAACCCACTCCCAAATCACACCAATGCCATATTCTTGGAAAAAGACCCATATTTCGATCCCTTAACTCAAATCACACCTATATACTCTCATAAACCTCTTCAAATTTGCCCATATTTCCTCCTACACCCTACTAGCCTCGCTGATCAGGCACTGTCACTCCTTACCAGAGCATGCATCGCTGTCCGTACCCGTTCTGAAAATGGAGGTATGGAATTATCAGAGGTGTTAAACCAACTCCTAGAGTTCGGGCTGAAATTTCCCTCACATATGGTCATCGATTGCTAGAAGTTTAGCACACTATTCTTGGAGGCACGAAAATGGTCTCGAGATTCAGATAAGTGGGTGGTACCAACCGACGAAGTCAGCCTAGATGATGTTGTCCAGACTATGGCAGAATTATTCGGGCAAACCAACAGCATTTGCAGTATCATCGGGTTACTTGACACTTTGAAGCTACAAGGGCGATTGGTCCCTTCAATCACACATATCCCCATAGAATGGGAGGACCTATATGAAGAAGCCGTTGAAGTTGTGGAATGCATCGACTTTACATGAAAAGACAAAATTGTTACCACCGGATGGGGGGAAGAATCCGAAGATTCGAGTGAAGAATAAGCTTCAGGAAGAACTGTCCCAGTAGCTGACATATGTGGGATGATATCATTTGAAGAACTCCTCAGAGAAATAAATAAGGTGGCAGCATAACCTGAGATTGACGAGGAAACGGGATTCATGTTCTTTCCTTCTTCAGTAAATCACATGACCAGATCAGGGAGACATTACCAAGTTCCAAGATCACTACCAGCAAATGACAAAGGGAAGGGCGTCAAAAACCTTCCTATGCCAGAGATGACCATCGAGGAGAGAAATATCCTCAATTAACTGAAGAAAACCCAAGATAACATCACTCTATGGGGGGTTTTCATGTCTTCCCAGCTGCACATAAATGCTTTAATCAAATTACTCACCGGACCCATAGTTCCTCCCTCTACCACACCAGAAGAAGCGATAAATATGGTTGGATCCTTGACCTCTACCCGAATGCTATCATTTTCTGAAGAAGAAATCCACAGAATTGGGCCGAATCACAATCATGCACTCAATATCTTCGTCGAAGTTATGGGAAAGGCCGTGCCACTCTCCCTTGTCGATAACGGATCCGCCTTGAACGTTTGCCCTCTGAGAATTTTTAAGTGTTTAGGCCTGAAAGAAATCAACCTCGCTCCAACCTCCTCCGCCATGCGTGCCTATGATAATACCCATCATGAGGTGATGGGGTCCATAAAACTTGTAATAGGGGTTGACCCTATAAACCCCGTCATTGAATTCCAAGTCATAGACATCCTAGCTTGTTTTAACTTGTTGCTCAGACGACCCTGGCTCCACAATATCAAGGGTGTGTCATCCTCACTCCATCATAAATTGAAGTTTTTCGTCGACGGGCGAGTCATCACCATTTTGGGCGACAACGAAAATGTCGAGGGGGCAAACACCAGCAGTCCAATTCTTAAGATACAGCACGGGTCAAATGATATGCTCCTATCAGGATTTCGAATTAAGCCACTCCTACTCCCAACAGGGGACGATTTCAAAGAAAGGGTTTGTCCAGAATATGACCCTCATGGTAATGTCAATGTGATTCAGATGTTAAGAAACATGCACTTCATGCCCGGACTGGGGCTAGGGCAAAGGCAGCAAGGGATACTCGAGCCCATCAAACTGAAGAAATCTTTCCCTCCTTGTGGCTTGGGGTATCAACTATCAGAACAAGAGCTGAGAATGATCCACCAGTCTCGACCAAAGAGAAGATTAGACTTCATTCGAACTATCTTAGGAGACTCCTTAAATGGACGATTCATCAAAAAGGGCGAGGACTTCCCCTTTTGCAGTTTTCCAGAACCATGGTATAACAACACAGACAAGAAGATGAATCCTAGAATGGATATCTTTTTCCAAGATAGCTACCCATGGGCCAAAAGTTTCCAACACAGCGTACAACCGCTTATCAAAGATACCGAAGAGACTGAGGAAAGTGATTTCGAAGATTCCTTCAACTTACAGATACTGGGGTTAGCACTCTGCATGGTTCATTCAGGCACTACATCAATGGACCCATCCCGTCTGATTAAAGCTGCTGATACTCCTCTCCTCAACTGGCATGCTGCGCCAGTTCTACCTCTTGAAATCTCCCCTAACCCCAATGTTTACCCTATCACTTCTTCTGTTATCTATCCTTGTTCAAATGTAATCGAGACCTCTTTTGATGAGGTTCTCAATGCGATTTTTCCTATCAATGAAATAAATGAAGATTTTGAGTATCTTGTTGTGCCTTACATTAACTGCTTGAATTATAATCAAACTTTTGATTATGATGATTTTGCAAATGAACAATTCTAAACTGATCTAAATAAGGTTAATAATAAACAACATAATCGCGTTCAAGTTAATGAAGAAGAGACTGTTGTTATTAATCTTGATTCCAGTAGCCAACTACGCGAGATTAGGATAGGGGCCACCCTTGACGAGCATGAGCGTCCACAACTTGAATAATTACTGAAGGAGTTCGTAGATGTCTTCGCATGGTCCTATGATGATATGCCGGGCATTGATCCTGAAATAGCTCATCACGAGATCCCCACTCTCCCAGATTACAAGCCGGTTAAATAAAAATCGGTAAAGATCCGCACCGAATGGTCGCTCAAGGTCAAAGAAGAGGTGGTCAAATAATTAAACGTGGGTTTCATTTGGGTGATCGAATATCCCACATGGCTAGCCAACATTCTATCTGTGCCGAAATCAGGAGGGAAGGTTCGAATGTGTGTAGATTACCGAGATTTAAACAAAGCTTCTCCAAAGGATGATTATCCGCTACCTAATATCGACATGATCATGGACAACACATCCAGTTATGCTCTCAAGTCATTCTTCAACGGGTTTGCCGGATACAGCCAAATCAAGATGCACCCCGACCACGAAGAAAAATCCGCATTCATTACCCCATAGGGAACCTTTTGCCACACCATTATGCCATTAAGTCTCAAGAATGCTAGGGCTACCTACCAAAGGGCTGCCACACCCATCCTGCACGATTTGTTCCATAAGGAGGTCGAGTTTTATGCGGATGATATGATTATCAATTCCAAAACTAGAGAAGGTCATGTTCTCTCTCTCCGGAAGTTCTTTGAACGACTGCGACGGTATCAGATGCGACTTAATCCACAAAAGTGTGTCTTCGACGTTACAAAGGGAAAACTCTTGGGATTCATGGTCAGCGAAAGGGGGATAGAAGCAGATCCTGTAAAGTTGAAGGCCATACTTGAGATGCCACCACCCCGAACAAAGAAAGAAGTCCGAGGTTTTCTTGGGAAATTACAATATATCATCCGGTTCATGAGCCAGCTAACCTCCATCTGTGAACCGATCTTCAAGCTCCTTCGAAAAGATTCAACCAAGGTTTGTAATGAGGCCTGTCAAGAAGCTTTTGAACAAATCAAACAATATCTGACCCAACCTCCAGTTCTCATGCCACCACAGTCTGGTCTCCCTTTGCTCCTATACCTCACCATAACCGACACTGCAGCCGGGGATTTGCTAGCCTAATACCTTGAAGACTCCCGCAAAGAAAGATCCATCTATTATTCCAGTCACAAATTGGCTGGGTACGAGGTCAACTACACTACTTTAGAAAAGTCATGTGTCGCACTTGTATGGGTCACCCAAAAGTTATGACACTACATGCTCGCCTTCCCCATCAAACTTGTATCCCGAATGGATCCCATCCAATACCTTCTTGAGAAACCCGCCTTATCCAGTCGAATGGCCCGATGGTTAATGCTCCTAATCGAGTTCGATATCATGTACGTCACACAGAAAGCCATTAAAGGAATATCCATCTCTGACTACCTAACCGATTACCCCATAGAAGAAGCGGAGTTTCGGATTTTTGAATTCCAAGATGAAAATATCCTCTGCACCACGCAAGACTGCCTTCGACGGAAAATGTTATTTGACAGCGCTGCCAACAAAAAGGGATATGGCATTGGGATACTCCTGATCGTCCCAGATGACGGAATACGGGGCATGCACAGTGGGCCTTAAGGTTTCTCTCAAGAAAGGTATTCAATACCTTGATGTCTACCGGGATTCTGCCCTTATCATCGGTCAAGTGCTCAGAAAGTGGAAAGTCAAGGACGAAAAGCTCTAACCCTTTCATGCCCAAATAGAAGAGTTAGCCTCCCAATTCCGAGATATCACCTTACACTACCTACCCCAAACAAAGAATAACCTAGCCGATGCTCTCGCCACCTTGGCCTCCATGGTCGATATGCCCGAAGGAATAACAATGACCCCCTTCCTAGTTCAAAAGAAAGACAAACCGACCCATTGCTACCATATTGAGCTTGTGTCCACTGAAAATCCCGAACTAGCCGATTGCTGGTACTATGATATCTGGTGCCTCCTCAAATATGGTAGGTATCCCAAGGGTTCCAACAGGAAAGATCGAACAACCCTCCGAAGACTGGTCGCCCAGTACATCATCTGTCATAAAGATCTACTCAAGAGGAATTTTGATTGAACTCATCTACACTGCATCGCAGGGGCTGAGATTGAGAAAATAATGCAGAAAATCCACCGCGGGGAATGAGGACCCCACATGAATGGTCACATGCTCGCCAAGAAGGTCATCCGACAGGGCTATTACTAGACCACCATGATCCAGGATTACACCACCTATGTCCGGAGGTGCCTCAAATGCCAACAATTCTCCAACCTTCAACACTTGCCTCCGTGAGAATTATACAACATGACCTCTCCCTGGTCGTTTTCCACCTGGGGTATCGACATCATAGGGAGGGTTACACCAAAGGCTTCAAACGGACATGAGTTCATCCTGGTTACCATTGATTACTTTAGCAAATGGGTCGAGGCTGAGTCATACACAGTATTGAATACCAAGAAAGTGTCCAAATTCCTCAAGAAAAATATCATTTGCCGATATGGGGTCCCGCACGAGCTGGTACCAGATAACGGGTTGCATTTCAAAGCAGAAGTCACAGAAGTAGTCAACGAGTACGGGATTCAGAGACACAAATCTTCTCCTTATCGACCTCAAGCCAATGGTGCAATTGAAGCCACCAACAAAAACCTCAAAGCCATCATCATCAAGATGACCAAAAGTTGTAGGGATTGGGCCGACCGGATCTCGTATGCCCTCTGGGGCTATCGAACCTCAATCCGAACCTCTACTGGGGCTACCCCTTACTCCCTGGTCTACGGCATGGAAGCAGTCGTACCTGTGGAGCTGGAAATACCCTCGCTACGCGTCATGATCGAAAGCAAGGTTAGTGAAGAAGAATGGTGCCAAAGCCATCTTGATGAGCTAACCGTCCTAAATGAAAGAAGATTAAAAGATCTTTACCACATACAGTGGTACCATCGCCGAATAGCACGATCATTCAACAAGAGAGTCAAGGACCGTGGCGTCCGGGAGGGGGATTTAGCCCTTAAAGAGATGATAGAACCCATCTGGGACCCCAGAGGGATATTCAAGCCTAACTGGAGTTGCCCCTACATTGTGAAGAAAATCTTATTCGGCGGTGCTGCCATGCTCACTGACCTAGATGGGGAGGAGATGGCTCATCCAGTCAACCTGGACCGTCTCAAGAAATTCTACCCCTAGTCTGAAATCTTGGCGCGCTACGACTCTTCTCATCCCCCTTCTATTCTAGAAAAAAAAACTCTTCATTTCCCTCTACCCAGAACTACATGGGCCTGATCCTCTACAAAAAACTATTTTAAAAACATTTTCAAAAACCCCAGAGGTACGTAGGTAGCTCATACTCCTCACATGAGTGCAGCCCTTTATTTTTCACAAAATAATATTCTTTTCATACCTCCGAGAACGGTGGTTCATTCTAAAAATACTTGAACAAAAGGATTATGTATGCCTTAACGATCAGTATAGATAATTTAAAAATAAAAAACTCATCGAAAGGCATAGCTGGATGATCAGAAACTTGTTTATTTCATTAATAAGAAATTACAGTACGGATTACATAAGAAAAAGGAATGGATAACTCCCTTCCCCGCTACCATAAAAAGACAAATAAAATTCCCACACCTATCACAAAAATAAACTCTCCAAGAGTCCTACCCACAGCTACCAGAGGAGCCTGCACCCTCATCATCTACATCCTGAGGTCCCCAAGTTTCCCCTGCTTGAATAGAGTGCCGTAAACATTCCATGGATCGATGAGCCTTAACCATATTTGAAAAGACCACAACACCCCCTTCTATGGTGTTAGATAAAACAAACCATCTTTGTCCAGTCTCTACTGCCAACATCTTGCTGACTACTTTCCTCCACAACCACTTCATATAATCTTTGGGGACATGCCAAACCTTCCCGACAGACTGAGAGGGACGGGTCGACGGACGCCGATTTTCCCACAGAGACCCAAGAAACCGACGCAGGCGCTCAGTCAAATCTTCTACTGGAAAGAAGTTTGAGGTCCGAGGGGGCATGACCTGCGCCCAGCCGAATTGGTGCAAAAGTCGCCAAGGGAAATAAAAAGAGGTCTGTCTAAGACCAACTAGCCGCACATATGAATACTCTCCTAGCTCTAGAATAGGCTGCAATTGTCCCCACCAAGGCACTCACCAATACAAACCACAAGCCCCATGCTCCACAAGCCAATTCTCCCAGTTCTCAACATACAGGCCAACACAGATGAAGTAGCACGAAAAGAAGTTGGGTACGGTCGACAAGGGATGTTCTGAAGGAGTCGACAAATGGGATCTTTCAGACAACCACATGAACAGCATCACAGGGCTACCCCTCAACAAGTCAGAACGACCTTCTCTCTAGGCATCCAGGCCATTAAGAGTCTCCGCCAATATCACCGCCGCAGCATTGCGACGATATGACATCCATGAAGTAATGGCTGCAAGTTGTGGGTCCACTTGCACCTCCCCAGTCACCAACAACAATTTTAAAACCAGGCCCAGAATAATGGCTCCAACATAGATAGCATCACATACTTCCCGCAAATGCACAGCAGCACCACCGGGAGGGAGATCATTCCTCCAGCAATCAATGATCTAGCCACCGAAGGCGAAATATGAATAAGCCCGACCAACAAATCCCTAGGAGAACAGGAAAATTCGGGCAAAGCCGCAGCAACAGTGGGATTTACACCCAGTATGGCAGAAAATTCCTCGTAGGTAGGACAAACTTCTTCCAACCCAAAGAGAAATACATGGTCTTCAGGGTACCAGAATTGTACCGCCGCCATCAGCATATTCCACTCAATAGGCCGATTGCGCCACAAGGAGACTCGATGCATGTTGAAAGCATCATAGTCTACATTATAAGAGCATATAGATTCCAAGGCTTCGAGGTAGTTGGCAAACTCAATGCTACCAGGGAGAGCCATCTTGCAAGGCTAAGAGATGGTGGGCTAGTAGGTAAGAATGTAAAGGTGTGATGAAAACACTCCACCCTTACCCCTTTTTATACTTGAAAATCCTAACAAGGGACATAATCCCTACAGAAATCAGAGGGAATCCTACCCCACAAGGTACTAAAGGCTGAAGAGGGTACCATTCATAGCTTTGAATTGGTGGGACTGGACTGAACTGCCGATAGGCAGGTCAGGGTGCTTGCCGATTGGCACCCCCCCCCCCATTTTTAGAAATTTCCTCTTTTCCTCTTTATCAAATCAGAAAACTCAATAAAAATAAATTGATATCCTCAACAGAATTTCAAAATCCCTTTAATTTTCCCTTTTTAATCGAAAACTTTCCTTCAAAAAATTCCAAAAATACTCCTTTTTTTATGGTCTCAGCAGCAAAGTAAAAAGCGCATGTGCATGCATTCATTCATCATTTAATAAGAGATAACAAAAACTCCATTGCATTGAATATATTTATGTTCTGTGTTACATCAGTTTTGTAGGAAATAAAAATAAAAAGCAAAAACAACGGGACTCAGCCCGAACCCACATTTTCTTTCTCTCTCTCCCTCTCTCTCTCTCTCAAGAGCTTCCATCCCTACGACGTGCTCTCTTCCCCCTACGGCGAGATGATGCACCACCACTACCTGAGCCCGAGTCCTCTCCGGACAAAGTAGACGGCACCAAGCAAGAAGGGACAGGAACCGCATCCCGAATATGGGTAGTCGCCAAAGATATCCAGTCTCTGATGTCCCTTAGCCAAGTGGTGGACACCCGAACTTGCTGCAAGGAAAGGCCAAATCAGTATCAAAGCAGAAATGACCAAAACAGAAAAGAAAGAAAGAGAGGAACATAAAGGTATACCGCAGGTCGAAGGACCTCCTCTGTCAAGCCCAACTCCTTCGGATCCATCGCATGAGGACGGTGAAGCATAGGCACCATCCCTCTATCAGCCCGCCGAATGTTATATGAAGGAGTGTACATCCGCACAAAAGGGACCTCTGAGGTCGCCGCAGATGCCGACGGACCACCATCGCTGTGGGAAGACACCACCGCCCGACTCGAACCCGCCGGAGGGAAGGGAAGTGCATCATATATGTTGGGTGCCATCAACCAGCTGGTCACAAAATCCATATAGTCATACGGCACAGCCGTATCGATGTGTAAAAAGTAGGACTCGCCGATCATCGCCGTGATCCTCTTATCCTTCAACATCAGTCGCTCCTGCCTCATAGACGTAGGAGGCTACGCGGGTGGAACCACCACCTCCTCCTCAGCAATCTGAGGAACCACCCTCTCCCCAAGGTACCAGGAATGGCCGAACTCATGCGCTAATAAACACTTTATCCGAGCGTTCACCCCAGTCGCCCCTACATCCTGAATGGTTGTCCCCCACGGGTAAAAGGTCACCTGAAAATCTCCGAGCGAGCATAAATCAATACAAGATCAGAAGGAGCAAAAACCAAGATTAAAATGGAAAGAACCTTACCCTACCACTGGTCTAGTCGTTCAAGACCTGATGCACCGCCTCCAAGGAGAGAGATCCCTTCGACTGCCGATTGGCCTTACGCCATCGATACAATCGACAGAAGTCCCCGACAGTGTCATCCTTCAAAGCAATCAGCGGGGTTTTACACCCAATCACCTCATAGAACCACGTCTGAATTCACAACCAAAAAGAGACGCATAAGGAAAATGCAAATGCATGAAAGGAAAATGCGAGTGCAAGAAAGGAAAATGTGAATGCATGAAAATAAATGCACAAACTGAAGAAAACCTCAAGAAGGTACGTGGCCCCAGTAAAGGTCTGTCGGCAGAACCCGCTGAATGCATCCATAGAAAAGTAAAGGGTCGTCAAGGTCAGACTCCCCCAATCATAGAAAGGGATGTTCGAAAATATCCTCAAGTACGGCAGACACCACAAATGAACGACGTCGCCGCTCGACGCCACCATGAAACCTCCCAATACCAGTAGAATAAATAAACGAGCCATCTGCCTCACTTGCAGCCCGTACTCCACATCGATCTCCCTACCCAACAGAACATCCTTCAGCTGGGACAGCTAGATAGAATCTCCAGAAACTATCCTCCCCACATCACCAAGTGCCGCACGCACTGCCTCCTATCTCACCCGTAAAGAGCGATCCACCTCTATCTTCTCTCCATCGCAATCCAGCCCCAGCAGCTGCTACACGTCTATGGGAGTCAAAATCATCTCCCTGAAGCCAAAATGAAAGGTGTGGGTAGTGTCCCACCACCTATCTCCCAAAGCGCACAAGACCGCTGTCAAATGAGGTGTCTCATTCAGTGTAAATGCCAATTGCCCAAAACCCGCTGATGATACCACCCAACGCACCACTGGTGGGAGATGCTCCCAGACATCCTTGAGCCCCGTTATCCCACGTGCACGCATTCTCTTCAAAGAAATATCATACTGGCAAAAAGAAAAGTCTCATCAAAGGTCAAGAAAGAAAAAAACCCACCAAAAATAGAAGAATTCCAAAGGTCGGGTTGCTTACATAATCACCGGGACCCACTCTCGAGGAGCTATGACGCGATGGCTTCCGCAGCAAAGTCTGCTCATCCGCAACATGCTCAAACGCATGAAAGGAGTTCTCACTCCCCAAAGTAAGAGGCGCCCTAGCCCTCCACTCCACATTCACCCAATCGTCAATGGTTAACCACTCCCGGTGGACTGCAGCGCTCACAAAAGAGACCATTTCTTGAAGATTGGAATGATAGAACGATTTGTAGAAGAATCGCAGAGAGAGAGAGAGAAAGAAAAAGAAGCTGTGAAAAAATGAGGAGATTTTCCCCCTTGCCTTCCCGAGGTATCCCAAAAGTCCTTGCCACTGCCGAATGGCACCCTTCATACCATGCCGACCGACACCCCCCCTTAAATTTCGTACAGAAATTCCCAGAAAATACTAGAAAACCTCAAAAAATTCCCAAAAATCCCAGGAAGGATTTAAAGCCTTTTTACCAAGAAAAAATTGCATTCCCTCTAGCGGAACCCCTCTTCCCCAGCGGAATCCTCAAAAACCTAGTGAAAACTCCTCCCGAAAAAGCTCCAAAGGATCCCTAAGGATCATTTGATCACTTCCCCAATAGAATTCTCCTACAACACCCAAAATAGGCTATTACCCCTGTGAGGTCTCCTAAAAGCTTCCCCAGCTATCAGCTCCCCAGCTCTAATCAAAATCACAAAGCTCTTTCTCCAACAGAATCAAAATCCAATATTTATCCACTCTTGGGTCAGAATTGGCCCCAGTCTTGGATCGTCACCTGAGTTAGGTCAGAATTGACCTCGGTCCTTGATCTTCGCCACTCTTGGGTCATAATTGGCCCCGGTCTTGGATCGTCACTTGAGTTAGGTCAGAATTGACCTCGGTTCTCAATAATCACCACTCTTGGGTCAGAATTGGCCCCGGTCTTGGATCTTCACCTGAGTTAGGTCAGAATTGACCTTGGTCTTCGATCGTCACCACTCTTTGGTTAGAATTGGCCCCGGTCTTGGATCGTCTCCTGAGTTAGGTCAGAATTGACCTCGGTCCTCGGTCGTCACCACTCTTGGGTCTGGATTGGCCCCGGTGTTGGATCGTCACCTGAGTTAGGTCAGAATTGACCTCGGTCCTCGGTCGTCACCACTCTTGGGTCAGAATTGGCACCGGTGTTGGATCGTCACCTGAGTTAGGTCAGAATTGACCTCGTTCCTCGATCATCACCACTCTTAGGTCAGAATTGACCTCGGTTATTAAATCTTTGCCCTAAGCCCGCAGAATTGGCTTTGACCCTGATAATCGGTCACCCTCATCACTTAACCCCGCAGATTTGGCTTTGACCCGTAGAATTTGTCACCCCCACGCCAAAACCACTTCAGGTCCTCAGAATCGACCTAAACCTCCGATCGTCATTCATACCCATCACACTCCTTGGGTCCACAGAATCGGCCTCGATCCTCTGAATCGATCATACTCCCTCAAAAGCATCGTGTGGTGTCTATTCAATGGTCATCATTTGTTCCAAACTCACCCATCGAGGGGTTCTATAGACAACCCATTATGTTACCCCCTAACTCTCCTTAAGTCCCCTGTACCTCCCTTCATCACCGTAAACCCAGGTCATGTCCCGAGTACTGACCTGGAGGCCATCGGGCACTCCCCGACTCAGTTTGACCCAAAAGTCAAGCTATTCATCTGGGCCGAGACTGAATGAATCTTCTAAGGGCACTGAATACCCTTTCCAACGGTCCTCCTCGTGTGCGATTCTGACTTACCATGCGGATGAACGATCCGTTTGCGTCCGAAACCTGACTTAGAGGTCACCGGGCGCTCCCGGGCTCTGTTTCACCTATGTCAACTCTTCATCTTGACCGAGGCTGAATGAATCTGCGAACTACGTGGACTTTGATGCCTTTATAATCTATGTAGGCATCTCGGGGAAAAACTCGAGACTCGAGTCCTTTTTCTCACTTTTTCTCTTATTTTCTATCTTCTCTAAATCCCAATTTTCTTATATTATGTATATATACTTGTTCTTAGTGACGTATTACTCCATATACGTTATCGTTCCATTCTAATGATCAACGTAGGGGTAATCGCGTAAATCTTATTTTTCTAATATTATTCTTATATCTTCCTACGGATGACTCGCTTTATCTTTTCCATGATACAAGTCGAGGATTCCTACCTCCATTCTATATATACACATGGACACATATCACGGGGGGATATATAAAGGAAAATAGAAAATATCCATGAGGGACCAAAAGGGCGGAATGGGTGCCTAACACCTTCCCATTTCGTAACTAAGCCTCCGAACCCTTCTCGAATCATCTTGGTTTCACACGCACCAGTATGTCTTTCGATGCCATCCTTCGGGGTGGCTTCCTCTTTTTCTTTTGTCTGTTTTGAGTAAAATAGACTAGAGACTCTTAATCTCTTTACATTTTTACACCACATCTCAAACGACGTCGGCCGAAGGGCTCCCAAGAGGGACGTGCGGGACCCGAAGGATCCTTTCCTCCACGCGCCCGCCCGCACGGCGAGGATCGAGGATAGCCACATCCTTGATTACTTATAAATCTACATAAGACACTCATTGTATACGCAATGTCTGGTCTAGTGCAATGCATGACATACATTAGACTCCTAATAATATTAGCATATTTAAGTCGGTCCATAGCAGGCCTAGTATTTTTCATTAATTTGATACTAGGATCCACTGGTGTAGCAGTTGGCTTAAGTTCAAATTGATTATATCTTTTAAGAACTTTTTCTATATAATGAGATTGAGATAACACTAAAGAATTGTCCTTTCTCACAATTTTGATTCCTAAAATCACATCAGCTTCTCCAAGATCTTTCATATCAAATTTTGATGAAAGAAACATTTTGGTTTCTTCAACATATTTGAGATTATACCCAAATATTAACATGTCATCCACATATAATCAAATAATAACACCAACACCATTTTCAAATTTACTATATATACATTTGTTGGCATGATTAACTTTATATCCGTAGGATATAACAATATTATTAAACTTCGCATGCAATTGCACAGGAGCTTGTTTAAGGCCATAAATAGATTTAACCAGTTTACACACTTTCTTTTCTTGGCCAGGCCAAACAAACCCTTTGGGTTGTTCCATATAAATCTCTTCTTCTAAATCACCATTTAAAAATGTTGTTTTAACATCAATTTGATGAATAACTAAATTATGAATAGAAGCAAGAGATATTAATATCCTAATGGAAGTGATTAGAGCAACAAAAGGATATGTATCAAAGTAATAAATTCCATGTTTTTGCTTATAGCCTTTAGCAACTAATCTTGCCTTAAATTTATTTATAGAACCTTTTGGATTTAATTTCCTTTTAAATATCCATTTGCACGATATAGGTTTAGCTTCGGGGGGGCATCGAAAATAACCCCAAGTTTGATTTGACAAAATTGAGTTCATTTCGTCATTGATTGCTTATTTCTAAAAGACAACATCCCTAGATGTTACCGCTTCATGAAATGTTGTCGATTCATCTTCTATATTAAGAACAAATTTTGTTTTATTCTTAGTTTCATTTAAATACCCTTCAACCATATAAATAACGAAGTCGGGCCCAAATGTTTTTCAGTTATTTGCCTTTCACTTCTTCGCGAGTCAATGTCATTTGTTGCTCCTGAAGTAGATTTTATTTTGTGAATTTTCTTCTGAAGGTGAGGAGTCGACGGTCAGATTATTATTTTCTAAACCTTGATTCAAAGTACTAAACTTTGTTAGATGTTAAAAAAATTGCACATCTACTGACTCAATGATTTCTTAAGTTTCAAGATTTAAAAATCTATAAGTCGTACTATTACTAGAGTATCCAATAAAAACACAATTATAAGTCCTTTTTCCTAGTTTAGGTCTTTTAGGTTCGGGTTTTCTTACATAAGCAAGACATACCCAAACTTTAAGACGTCTAAGATTAGGCTTACGATTAAACCATATGCCGTATGGTGTAATATCCTTGTTTTTTAATGGAACACTATTTAAAATATAACATGCAGATAAAACTGCTTCTCGTCACATCGACAACGGTAAACCAAAACTGATTAACATTGCATTTATCATTTCAACTATAGTCTTATTTTTCCTTTTCGCCGTTCCATTTTGTTGTGGCGTATAAGGTGTCGTAACTTGATGAATTATTCCATGAGTATTACAAAATTGTATAAACTCACTCGGGTAATATTCACCACCCCCATCGGATCATAAGACTTAAATTTTTCGATTTTAATGAGTTATAACTTCTGCTTTAAAAATTAGAAATTTCTCGAAAACTTCATCTTCACTTTTAAGCAAATATGTATATGCATACTTAGAGTAATCATCAATAAAAGTTGAGAAATATTTCTTTCCACCACGAGTCATATTACTCGTAATATCACATACATCACTATGAATAAGATCAAGAATTTCGAATGTCCTCTTAACAGATTTGAACGACTTTCTAGTTATCTTCGAATGAGCACAAATTTCACATTTAGAAAGGTTATCTAATTTATAATCCGAGATTAAACCGAGATTAGTCATATTTTTTATACTTTTATAATTCACATGACCTAATCTACTATGCCATAAAGAAAGTGACTCTACTATATAAGCAGAACTGATATTATTGATTACATTAATTTTGATCATGTCGTTACAAGAATACCCTTTGCCAATAAATTGGCCATTCTTAGATAAGACAAACTTATCAGACTCATACACTAGTTTGAAACCTCTCTTATTGAGAAGATACACAGACACAAAATTTTTACACATATCAAGTACATAAAGTACATCAATTAGAGTAAGAGTCTTTCTAGAAGTCAATTTCAATTCTACAGTGCCTTTCGCTACTACATTTATGCGAAGATTATTTTCCATCAATTTCTTGATATGTTTTGAAAGAAGATAGGTATTTGCATATGTGGACCATTGCGGCGGTATCCAGCCACCATCCACTTTCATTTTCAATTGAATTCGCTTCGCATACAGTAACAATAAGATCTTCAACATTGTAGGTTTCCTTCGACCCTTGTTATTCCTTGAATGCCTTCTTTTTAAGACGATATTCTCGAGAATAATGGGCCGGTTTGTCACAGAAGAAGCATTTGCCCTTCTTTTTCTTATTTTCACCTTGGTTCTTGAATTTTCAATCATTATTTGCTATAAATTTTGAGTGTTTGGTATTATTGGATTTTTGATCCTCAACCATATTGGATTTTTAATGACTCTCACCTTGTTCATCCTTCTGTTCTTGAATACGAGTATCATCTTCAATACGAAGGTAATGAAGAAGGGATTCAACAGTATAAGTCCTTTCATCATGATTAATTTTCTTCTTAAAGCGGTTCCAAGAGGATGGAAGTTTTGAAACAATCACCCCTACTTGAAATTCATAATGAAGATTAATTCTAACGTCTTTAAGGTCACCAACAATCTTTTGGAGTTCATGTGCTTGTGCAACGATAGATTTATCGTTACTCATTCTAAAATTCATATAGTTTGAAATCAAAAACTTACAGTTGCTCGCTTCCTTGTTTTGATATTTTGTCTCTAATGCTTTCCATAATTCTTTTGCCGTCGAAATCATTCGATGAGAACTATAAATATTTTGAGACAAAGAATTGAGGATGTGTCAGTGACACATAAATTCGTCTTCTTTCCTCTTCACACGCTTCTATTTTATTTCTTCTGTGTCTTCGGGTGGGGGCACAGGAATTTTTTCAAGTATGTCATCTAGAATGTATGCTAGTTTAAGTGATGTCAGGGAGAACATAACTTTCTCTTGCCAACGGGTGAAATTTCCTCCATCAAAATGGTCGAGCTATATTAAGTCTTGACTCATGACTTGGATAGATTGTGCCACTGTTCCTTCCATTGGTGTAATATGAATAAATTTTTGCTTAAAACTGTTGGAATTCGCCTATGGAAAGAACAAAATAATAAACCAATTTCTACAAGGCATGTTCTAGGAACGTTGTCTTTTAGGTAAAATTTCTCCCAATTCGGTTGAGAGAGAACCGCGAGTACACAATTGGTTTTATAGAATGTGCCTTCCGGATAAAATGCACTATATGAACAACTTGTATGATTCAAACTATGTAATGTTTGATCAAAACTGAGAACACTCTGAATTTATGATATAATAATGCCAAGAAGTAGAGGATGAAGAGAGGAGAAATTAATAATCTTTGGTGTCCAAAACAGAGGCCTAGAACTCTTTTTATAGCCATTTCTGTGATTGTTCTTCAATAGTCAGAGCTCTTCATGTAGCGACTCAGCAACCGTTGGATCGTTCTTATTTGGAATAGCTTTGATCTAATGGTTCTAATTAGGCATCCCTTCGTAAGCGAATGGACATCCCCTACACGAAATGCTACGAGTTCATCTAATGATCAAGTTGTTTTGGATTTCAAACCCTTTGATCAAGTTCATCTAATGATCAGATCAAGTTGTTTTGGATTTCAAATCCTTTGATCGTATCGTTTAATTACAACCATTGATCTATTTTACCTCGTCAAAACTTTAGGCTCCCACGCTCCAAGCGACGATGCGAAGTGACAAGTGCACGTCAAAGCGCGCAATGCGCCCTAAGTCACCCAATCGCACTTTCGCACACTGCGTGTCGCGATTGGTGGTGCTTAAGCTCCACCGCGATGCGTGGGATCATTGCCCCTTATTTGACTTGTCAACTAGGAGTTTAGTTGTCCTTTAGTTGATAAACCACCACTTTTTGAGGTACTCTTCCAATGTGGGACAATATAGGATTTTGAGCACTCCCATATCTTTCACACCTATTGGCTCATATTTCTTACTTCTAAAATGAAACCCAAACTATGTTTATAATAAAACACCAAATAATATAATAAAATATTAACAAGTAATGTTAAAAATAAAACATCAATTAATATAATTAAAATATTATATTATATTGAAATTTATCCAACATATTAAAGATGAAATTTGTACATTTTTTTGTATGTTTGTTCTATAATCCTCTGTGGCTCAGTTTTACCATGACATTACACTTTTCATTTCTCTATTTGAGCCTCTCGTGGTAGTTTTTTGTTGATGTTTTCACAAAGGGATCAAGATAATGGCACACATAAAGTTTTAACATTTGCGAATATGTATGACCTCACGGATAGAGATCTCTTCTCATTCTATTCATGATATAATTATCGTCGCACATGTGTTTTCTTATAAATTCATGGTTAACACATGCAAATGTACCCATTTATATGATCTCAAATGCGCTTTTTTGTGTTTATATATAAGTATCTAAATGTGATGTAACTGTGTGCGAATGTACCCATTGATATATTTTGTGTGTGTGTGTATATATCAGTCCATCTCTTGTGCATACTAGTCCGCATTTTAAGAGTGCAGACCGGACATGTGTCACCTGACGGTGAGCCTAGAAATTATAGGCTAAATTATAGGCACACTCTCTCTCTTTTCTAGGCTCATCGTCAGATGACACGTGTCCGGTCCGCACTCTTAAAATGCGGACTAGTATGCAGAAGAGCAGTACTGATATATATATATATATATATATATATATATATATATATATATATATATATATATATATGTGTGTGTGTGTGTGTGTGTGTGTGTGTGTGTGTGTGTGTGTGTGTCGTTTTCAAGAGAAAACCATGGTTTTAGATATCTACTGGTACTGTTACGTATCATCAATTTGTAACGAGTTTTTAACTTACCAAACATGTTACGCGTCTTGTCCCCTAATAAATTACATGGCTACCTCTTCTATGATATTTCCCCAAGCCGATACTTAAAACCATGAATAAAAATAAGATGAATAATGTCCCCAACCCATGAACGATGAACAATAATGGGACCACCTCAACTTTTGATTCCTAGATTAGCATCGAGGGGAGTGATGATGTGATGGGTGACTTCAGTTAGATCGTAGGTTAAAGTTTATGGGTAACACTAGGGCTACCCCTTTTGGGTACCCCTTTTTGTTACCCCCAGCATGATAGTGTTGTACCTTGCTTTGTTTTTTATGCCTTGGCCGGACCCATACAAGTAAAGACAAAACAATGTACAAGACTTTGAAGCCGGGGGTAACAAAAGGGGTGACAAAAAGGGGTAGCCCTAATATTATCCATAGTTTATATGTTTATTTTTTACAGATCTGTAGGATCGATGATTACATTTGGTAATAATAAAAAAATTATCAAATACTTCAATGTTAATTATTCCTGGAAAAATGATATATCACTTTATGTAATCAGTGGCAAAAACATGAGAATTTTCTTGTTTATTCGGAAATTGTTAAAGTGTTGTCCTCCTTCTCTTCTCTTTTTATTTATTTATGGGCTAGGACTTGTGAGGTGGGGAATATATATACTCATAAAGATACCGTCACGGTTGAAATAAAAGATGCATAGTATAAAGTAACTTATAATACAATCGAACAAAAATGATCACAATTCATCTCATTATAGTGAAATAAAAGAAATAACTACTAATAACATGTAAGGACATTTTTTGTCCATTATCAATTTGTATGTCGTTCGCCGTTACATTGTTGAAGAAATTCAAGATCGTATCTTCATCAACGTATCTCGAATATCAAAGAAGAAAGGAATCAGATTTTTTGTCAGCCGGACCAGTCCGCCTGTTTTAAAAAGGAACTGGTCCGCCCCCAGACCGATCCGCCCTCTACCCGGACTGATCCGCTTTGCACCAAACCAGTATACCCCGGATCGATAGCAAACCGAAGAAGTCTTTTCAAAAAGGAACCGGTCCGACCCCGGACCGATCCGCATCCATACCGGATCGGTCCGCCTGGGATAAAATTGAGCAGATTTTCTTGAGATTTTTTAGGGCAAGATTTCCTTATTTAAACCAACTTCGGGGAGTTGTTTTCCAGGACTTTTCAAGACGATTTTAAGAGTCTTAAATACTCTAAGTCTTCACCCTTTTGAGTCCCAAGACTCATGTTTTGATTCACATGACTTTGCCAATCCTTTGTGAATCTTTTTGCAACCCAAGAACACATCCTTGCATTTGTTCAACCCTTGTGGAGAAGCCGTCTCTCTTCTTCATTGCTGACCACCTGCAGTTCCTGCGGGAGATTCCAGCCGACACTGTTTCTAGTCGTTTCTTTGAAGGTTTGACGAAGACACCGTGCGTTACACTTGTGGGCGATTATCAGGTTGTATGTAAGTCAATGGTCTTGTAAATTCTTCAAAGTTCTAGAAATAAAAGGTTTTGCCCTCTGGGGATTTTTCCTTAACTTTGTGTCGCTTGTTTTATTTGTTTATGGGATTGACACTTGCTCTTTAGATGCATGATTAGGGGCTGAAATTAAATAAGTGTGCTAAATTAGAAATTTGCGAAGTTAATCAATTATCACACGTTATTCGCACTTATCAAATTGGTATCAGAGAAGGTTACGCTAATTTATCGCGTATTCCTATTTTTCGCAAAATCGTGTTATATTGATTTTTTTTAAATCAGTTTTGTCAAGATTCGCATTTCTTCCTATGGAGCACTTATATAATCAGATGCCTATTTTTGACGGGTGTAATTATGCCTACTGGAAAGGTCGTATGAAATCGATTTTAAAATCTATTGGTGAGCGTGTTTGGTTGCTTTGCGAAAATGGTTTGACTCCTCCCACAGTCACCGTTGATAATATCACCTCTTTAAAACCCGTTTCAGCCTGGACTGAAGATGATTATAAATTGTCCAATTTTAATTCCCGTGGTCTGAGTGCTATTTCTGGAGCTGTCACTCCGAATGAGTTTTGTCGAATTATGACGTGCACCACGTCTAAAGACGCCTGGGATGTTTTGAAATTGACACATGAGGGTACGAACGCGGTCAAAGACACAAAATTACAAAATCTGGCCATCCAATTTGAGACAATTACCATGTCTGAGTCTGAATGCTTTGATGAGTTTTATTCTCGTTTGTCGGATGTTGTTAACACTTGTTTTAATTTGGGTGAAGTGATTAATAACACGCGTGTCATGAAAAATATTTTGAGATCTCTTCCAAAATGCTTTATTCCTAAAGTCACTGTTTTGAACTCTTTGGGAAATTTAAAATCACTTAAGTTGGAAGAACTTGTAGGAGATCTTCAAACCTACGAGATAGACATGTTTCCCAAAACCATTAAGGCTAAGGATAATAGCATTGCTTTAAAGACTCATTTTAAGAAAAAGAAATAAAAAGTTTGTGAGTCCGACTCTGAGGAAGATTTTGATTTTAAAGAAATGGCCTTGTTTGCGAATTTTTTTAAAAAGTTTCTCAAAATGAATAAAGAAAATTCTTCCAATAAAAAGAGATCTTTTGAGTCAAATAAAATTAAAGAGGAGGCTAAAGATAGTAACAAGGAGGATGAGATCAGGTGCTTTGAGTGTGAAGGGAAAGGGCACATAACTAGAGAGTGTCCCACTAGGATAAGGAGAAGGGGAAAAGAGACTCCTATGCCCGCCACTCTTAGTGATAGTGAGGGTGATGAGGCTGATGAGGGAGATGAGTCTGATAAAGGTTTGCGACATGGGATGGTTGTCGTATTTTCTAGTCGTGTGAGCACACCCACTTTGTCTCACAAGATTGCACACGAGAGCGATGATAGTGATTTGTGTTCGTTAAGTGAGGGAGAAAGCGAGGAGGAGAGTGGAGATGAAAGTGAGCTCCAAAAATCTTTTAGATATTTGTACACCGAGACCTTGAAAACAAAGAAGTACAATCGATATTTAGGTCGTCGGGTTTTAGATTTGGAGAGTGAGAAGGAGTTTTTGAGAAAGGAGAAGTGTGATTTGACCATCACGTTGTATAGTCTGATGAAACATGTATCCCAACTCGAGAGTGATCTCGAACGTGCCCGGGAGGTCAAAGTCAAGTTTGAGAATGTACCTAAGAAGGTTGAAAAGGTGGTTCTTAAGGGTAAAGGTGAGAAGTTTGGAATAAGTCATGACGGTGCTTCTTATTCCCAATTAGCTCCCGAGCCGATTCCCACTTTAGTGTTAGAATCACGTAAGTCTCACCCTAACCCACCTAGGCATCCCATTCCTATTAGGAGAGTACGTCCAAGAGTTTTTGAGAGAGGTGTTCCTAGGCCTATTTATGTTTATTCACATTGCAAGAGGAGAGGTCACCTTAAGGAATTTTGTTTTAAGTTGGGTTATGTGTCACATTTTTCTTCTACACGTGTTTCTGGCACACATGCACGCACACATGATACTTTACATGCTCCCGGAGACTACATGAGAGAGTTTGCACATTTAGAGGAGCAAGTTAAGTTTTTGGTCAAATCTTCACAAGAATTGATGGAGGTTTTTCATAAGTTGCCACCACCTTTGGAAAACCCCTATGCACCTAATGATTGAGGTTTGACTTGTTTACTAGCATAGGGTGATTTTCATGATAACATTGTTTGCCTATTGTTAGTATGTATCATTTTTGTATGTTTTATTTTTTTTTAAGAAATTTTTTGAGAAAATCCAAAAAGATTTTTGTATTTTGTTAGCACCGTTTATGGATGGACACTTAGGATGGCCGAGTCACAACATCATTACATTATTTTCATGTGACTATTTGATAGTGTTTTGAGACAATAGATCAATTCATCCATGTGCTTTATAATGTTTGGAGTCATTAAGATGTAATTAAGTGTTACTTCCTATATGCTTGACTCATGTTTCCTTTATTGCACACATGAATGGATTTGTTTGATTATTGTGCTTGTCTTATCACATGTTGGTTGGGTGTTTTCACTTCAATCCTGTCCTTAAAACGAACCAAGCGCGACAAATTTTGATAAGCAAATTGTGCATATAAAAACGGTTTTGTGAGTTTGTGTGCTTTGTTTGAAAACGAGGAAGGGCTGCGAAAGGTTAATTTTCCCTTTGCGAATACTAAGCCACCGTTAAAAAAATGGAACTAAAAAATGGAGGATTTTTATTATCCGGGGTCCAAAGAGGTTTAAAAGCGCTCGAAAAAATTTGAAGGCAATAAAAAGAAATTCATGCCAATTATGGGCCATTTACATTTTTGCACCAATTCTCCAAAGTTTGAGAATTTAGATTACCTCTAAAAGAAAATATATACGAGGGAGTTTGGTTGGAGAATTTAAAACGGATTTGTACGTCCTGGAAATGCTCGAAAATGCGCTACATAGTTTTCGACGTTATTGGGGTGGAAATCATTTTGACTTTGATTTGTGGATTTTCATAAGACGATGCCATCTAAATTCAACAATCTTTACACCTAAGGATACTTTTGATGTTCATTCATTAGGAGTACACATATGCATCGTGAACATATGATTGATTGAGTTGATTTACCTATCGAATGTGTTCACACCCATTCATTTCCTTTCCATGACTTGGTTGTTTGAGTCTAAATCCATGGTGTGATTTTTGTAGCATATTTTTTTTTTCAAATGTATCTTATCTTTGTATGAAAAATTGAAAAATCAAAAATAGTTTATGCATTTATTTGAGCATCACCTTGCAAGAGCAAGTTTTGCCATATTGTTTGATGCCCTGTTTTGTGTACCGTGACACCCCGATTTTTCTTATTTGATTCATTCTTCTCATTTTTCTATTTCGGGACATCATAAAAAGGGGGAGTTTGAATTTTGGGGGAGTTTTTGAGATTTGATAAAGAATACTTTCATCATAATTTGGTATCTATGTTTATCTTATTTCAAACTCGATACGTCACTTGGTATTTTGCTTTGTCTCATGTGTGTAGGTACTTATTTGATGATCTCGAAATTGCACATCCTGATGAGAAAAATGTTGAGATTCCTGAAGATTATAAGAGCAAATGATGAAGTCTTATTCATTTGTATCGTTTCAGTTTTGGGTTCATGGAAGGGTAGATTTGTATAGGCATTTTAATATTTGATAATTCGGTTGTTAGTTTTTATGTATGTACCGGCATAGACATAGGGGGAGATTTGTAAGGACATTTTTTGTCTATTATCAATTTGTATGTCGTTCGTCATTACATCATTGAAGAAATTTAATATCTTATCTTCATCAATGTATCTCGAATATTAAAGAAGAAAGGAATCAAATTTTATGTCAGCAGGACCGGTCCGCCTGTTTTAAAAAGGAGCCGATATGCCCCCAGACGGATCCTCCCTCTACCCAGACCGATCCGCTTTGCACCAAACCAGTATACCCCGAACCGATAGCAAATCGAAGAAGCTCTTTTCAAAAAGGAACCGGTCCGACCCCGGCCCTATCCGCATCCATACCGGACCGGTCCGCCTGGGATAAAATCGAGCAGATTTTCTTGAGATTTTTTAGGGCCAGATTTCCTTATTTAAACCAACTTCGGAGAGTTGTTTTCCAAGACTTTTCAAGATGATTTTAAGAGTCCTAAATACTCTAAGTCTTCACCTTTTTTAGTCCCAAGACTCATGTTTTGATTCACACAACTTTGCCAATCCTTTCTGAATATTTTTGCAACCCAAGAACACATCATTGTATTTGTTCAACCCTTGTGGAGAAGTCGTCTCTCTTCTTCATTGCTGACCAGCTGGAGTTCCTGCGGGAGATTCCAGCTGACACTGTTTCTAGCCGTTGCTTTGAAGTTTTGACGAAGACACCGTGCGTTACAGTTGTGGGCGATTATCAGGTTGTATGTAAGTCAATGGTCTTGTAAATTCTTCAAAGTTCTAGAAATAAAAGGTTTTGCCCTTCGGGGATTTTTCCTTAACTTTGTGTCGCTTGTTTTATTTGTTTATGAGATTAACACTTGCTCTTTAGATGCATGATTAGGGGCTGAAATTAAATAAGTGTGCTCAATTAGAAATTTGTGAAGTTAATCAATTATCACATGTTATTCGAACTTCTCATAAAACCTACATTTTAAAACTCGGTGATGATGACTTACATATAGAGAAGTAACATAATACGTTCTAAACGGAGTAAAATCTACTCTCTCGGTGAGCACTTAAAATGTTCCAAGAAAATATAATGTGTCAGAGCCCAATATGTTATCAAAGCAACGCAACTCAAAAGTAGTTAAAAATATAAATCGTATCTGCAGAGGATGTCTAGCCTATAATAATAATATGCACGCATATAAAATGGATTCTCACAATAAATTTTAGTTAAACATTTATTTCAACTTCTTAAGTAATACAACTCTAGCCACATTTAAGCCACTTCTCCCAAACCACTCCTCACGCTACCGCAACACATAATTTTGACACATCATTGAAGCACCATCTTTTTCTACTATGGGCCCATAAAACAGGAGTGACACATAAATTAAACGGCCCACGCATCATGACCCATCATTCGCTAGAATGGTCCCACCGCCCACACAAGTAGCAACACGTAAAATCGTATCCAATCTTGTCAAATAAGGCTACCATCATGGGGTATGAAACAAGTAAGGTGTCCTCTTTTGGAACACACCCATATTATCACACCATTCTATTATCTTTGATTAAATTATTGTCATCGTTTTTGTTACCTCATTACTTATTACATTATTTAACTTACTGTCAAAGTTTTAACCACAATATATTCATTCATTCCAACCACTTGGTAATTCCAATTTAATTTCGAAATTCCATATATAATTGATCTCATTTAATTTACTTCATAATTAAATTGTCTCTATTTGTTCGGATAACATAATACTGTGAAGGAATTATAACAATTAAGATTATTTTAAAATTTAAGGGCTAATCTAATGGGAAAAATCTTATTTTATCATAACTATGTGAAAATGGACAATTTCTCTTTAGTAATAATAGATTATCTATAACTAATTACATTGCGTATAAATTTTAAGGTGAATTATTCTTATTCACTTTTCCATCTGAACATTGTTAACCTAAAACCATTCATAATACCCAAACAATCCACATCATAATATTTCCCCACTAGTGTCCAATAAATTAAACTGCAAATCTCGTTTCATCAATTCATGAGAGGGTTCTAAAGTGTGTACTTAATAATTTCTCTTTTAGAGTGTATATGCATGTGAAAGTTCGTAACTACATTTCATATCATGGTTAACATTTGAGATAAATCAAATTTCAATGCATTCGGATGAATGAATTATGGAGTTTGCATTAGCTACTTCATAATTTTGGAAATCATAATTAATTCACTTTAATTATTCATTTACCATTAAGTAATATAGTTATTATATGAGAATATCGATCTTACAACCCCTAAGGTACAGCCCTACTATGCATTCTTCATAAATGTCCATTTTACATAATATGACCATGAAGAGTATTCTTCAAGTTACCCAAATTCCAGTTATACATAATTTGCAATTATTTAGTTTTAAATCATTAGAAGCATTAATGATTCACTTTAATTTAATCATTTATTGAATCAATCAAATATTATTTTGAACAAAACATGCAAAATTCTTATTCAATTTCTCTATAGAGATATTTTATATCTAAGAGATGTAAAACCTAATTGTCATTACTCAGTTTTATCCCTAATATTTTAGTTGAGGAGAACTTAATATTTACATTAAATATATGAGAAGAGTAAATTAATAACTTTCCTAAAATTAAATCTAAATTGTACTTAGTTTATTGAGTTGTCAACAACGTTAAATTCTTTGTATTGAATTCCATCATTAAATCTTGAATTTTCGTCTTGAGGTACGATAATGGAATTATGTCTGATTAGGAGGAAATGTTGTTGGGAATTTAGGGATTTTGTTTAGAGAGGCGGAGGGTTTGAGTGGACGTCGGTGAGGAAAAATGAAGTTTCGTTCAAAAGAATTATTAAATGAACCCCCCCACCTAGATGTAATTTACTCGTGATCAACCCGTGACAAAATACTCCCATAGTTGCGAGGTATTTACCCTACTTTTTTAGTAGTATTGTGTCCTAGGTCATGGATTATAGAAATCCCTGGAAGCTTTTATTTTCAATCTTATTTCCCACATGATTTCATTTTAAACCCTAATATTTCTTTTCAATAAATTGTCCAAATGACCCTTGTGTCCATGTGGTTTGACCCAAATGTCCATATACCTCTTATTAGAACGTTGTATCCCAAACAAGTGTAAGCCCAAGTCTAAAGTTCCCATACAGTCCATAATAACATACCAAGTTATCAATTAAATTACATAACTTCAAATTAACCAATTTGAAATCCAATTTCACATATTATTGTCAACCCATCAAATTTCCATTTTGAATCATTAAAATACAAATTTCCTTTTAAATGTTATTTAAGACATTTATTTAACTCTTTAAAATGATAAGGTATTATAAAAGAAAAGGGATAATTATATTGAGGTCCCATTTATCGGGTCAACATTCTTATAAGTCCTATTGACTTTTCAATAATCCCATAGGTCCTATTCCAACTTTTTAGGGAATTTGTTCACCATTTTACCCTTTTATAACTAATCATCTGTAACTTCCTTTAGGAAGTTACATAAGTGGTTGGACTTTTTTTTTTAACCTTTAAATGATCATAACTTTTGATTCACAAAACCGTTTTTCGCAAAATTACTATTTTTGAAATCTGCTCGACGAGATCTATCAAACAAGATCCATGAAGGCTATAAAATTCCAAAGAAAACAATTTACACAAACAGTAAACTTTACTGTATGCACTAGAATATGAAATAATTTTATATATGTGACATTTTCACAAACAGACAGTAACATTTACTATGGTAATACTACACAGTATATATATATATATATATATATATATATATATATATATATATATATAGTGGATCGAAACCCTATTTTTTCAAAAATACCTTATATTTAAAGGTTCGTGCTAACGGCATCCAATCCTTACCACCATTGTTGGAGCTTCAACGACCTTCGTCAGAGCTACGATTTGGGGTGGGTAAGGGTGGCACGTGGTGCCGCTGGCGCGGACCTTTGAAATAAGAGACTTTTGAATAAATGGGTTTTGGATCGACCGGAGTGTCATGGGGTGCCGCTGGCGCGGACCATTGAAAATAAGATTGGATAAATGGGATCTGGATACTCTTGAGCACCGATTTGGGATGAGTAGGAGTGGCATTAGGTGCCGGTGGCGCCGAGCTTTAAAAATAAAAACATATTGAATATATATATATATATATATATATATATATAATGTGATAACACAGTAAATGCTATTGTTTGTAAAAATGTCATAGATATTAAAAAATTTTGTATACACCAGAAAATGAAATAGTTTTATATCTGTAACATTTTCACAAACAATAACATTTACTGTGTTAATATATTTATGAAATAGTCTTATATATATATAACATTTTCACAAACAGTAACATTTACGGAGTTAATATTACACAATATATATATAACATTTTCACAAACAGTAACATTTACTTAGTTAATATTACATAATATATATATATATATATATATATATATATATATATATATATATATATATATATATATATATATATATATATATATATAGAGAGAGAGAGAGAGAGAGAGAGAGAGAGAGAGAGATGGTAGATCCAAACCACTATTTTTTTCTCAAAATTACCATATTTTTAAATGTTTACGCTAGCGGCATTCAATCCCCACCACTACCCACCCCCATAGTCTGAGCTTCAACGACTTTCATCAGAGCTATGATTTGGGTTGGTAGTAGTGGAATAGGGTGCCGCTGACGCGGACCTCTGAAATTAAGAGAATATTAGATAAATGGGGTTTGGATCCACTGGAGCTCCGATTTGGGGTGAGTAGGGGTGGCATTGAGTTAGGTTTATATCTATAACATTTTCACAAACATTAACATTTACTGTGTTCATATAACACAGACAGTATATATATATATATCCAAACCTCTTTTTTATGATATTATCTTATTTTTAATGGTCCGCGCCAGCGGCATCCAATCCCCACCACCACCCACCCCCTTTATCGAAGCTCCAACAACCTTCATCAGAGCTCTGATTTGAGGTGGCATGGGATGCCGAAGTAACATTTTCACAAACAGTAACATTTATTATTTGTGAAAATATTACAGAGATAAACCTAATCCAATGCTACACCTACTCACCTCAAACTGGAGCTCCGGTGTATCCAAACCCCATTTATCCAATATTCTCTTATTTCCTAAGGTCCGCGCCAGCAGCACCCCATGTCATCCCAAATCAGAACTTTGATGAAGGTTGTTGGAGCTCCGACAATTGGGGTTGGTGGTGGTCGGGATTAGATACCACTAGCGCGGGCCATTAAAAGTAAGACAATATCAGAAAAAAGAGGTTTGGATCCACTGTATATATATATTGTGTTATAACACAGTAAATGTTAACGTTTGTAAAAATATTATAGATATAAACCTAACCCAATGTCACTCCTACTCACCCCAAATCGGAGCTCCAGTGGATCCAAACTCCATTTATCTAATATTCTCTTAATTTCAGAGGTTTGCGCAAGCGGCACCCTATGCCACTATACCCACCTAAATCATAGCTCTGATGAAATTCGTTGAAGCTTCGACAATGGGGGTGGGTAGTGGTGGGGATTGAATGTCGCTAGCGCAAACCTTTAAAAGTATGGTAATTTAAAAAAAAAAGAGGTTTGGATCTACCGTATATATATATATATATATATATATATATATATATATATATATATATATATATATATATATATATATATATGAAATATGCTCCTATTTTTAAAGTTTTGTGCCACCCCTACTCACCCCAAATCGGTGCTCCAGATGATCCCGATTCCATTTATCCAATCTTATTTTCAAAGGTTCGCGCCAGCGACACCCCATGATACTCCGGTGGATCCAAAACCCATTTATTCAAAAGTCTCTTATTTTCAAAGGTCCGTGCGAACGGCACCATATGCCACCCTTACCTACCCCAAATCGGAGCTCTGACGAAGATCGTTGAAGCTCCAACAATGGTGGTAAGGATTGGATACCGCTAGCGCGAACCTTTAGATATAAGGTAATTTTGAAAAAAAAAGGGTTTGGATCCACCGTATATATATATATACATATATATATATATATATATACATATATATATATATATATATATACAGTGTAGTATTACCACAGTAAATGTTACTGTTTGTTTGTGAAAATGACATATATGTAAAATTATTTCATATTCTAGTGCATACAATAAAGTTTATTGTTTGTGTAAAAATTTTTCTTTGGAATTTTATAGCCTTCATGGATCTTGTTTGATAGATCTCGTCGAGCAGATTTCAAAAATAGTAATTTTGCGAAAAACGGATTTGTGAATCAAAAGTTATGATCATTTAAAGATTAAAAAAAAGTCCAACTACTTATGTAACTTCCTAAAGGAAGTTACGGATGATTAGTTATAAAAGGGTAAAATGGTGAAAAAAATTCCCTAAAAAGTTGGAATAGGACCTATGGAATTATTGAAAAGTCAATAGGACTTATAAGAATGTTGACCCGATAAATGGGACCTATGTGTAAAGACCCCAAAAGAAAAAGGGGTTCAGAATATACTTGATCAGATTAATTCCAAGGTGAACAAGAAAACGAAGAGTTATACCCCCGATTTTTCTTTCATAGGGCCTAAACTTCCATTTTTCATTCGTCTTATCTGGAAGAACATGAAGAATAAGGGGAAGTTAACTCCCACAACGGGATCACCCTCACTAACACAGACCGACAAGGAAATAAGGTCGACAAGTAACACAAGGACACACTAGTGGATTTCATGGTTGGTAAGGATGTTATGGATAAGGATTAGAGCCTCAACCCTATCCGTACGACTCTTAGTGTCAAAAGAGGGGAATAATGATATCCAAAGAGGGATAAAGAGAAAACATAAATGGATAAAGGGGAATAGAGTGAAATTTATATAACTATATAAAAACTGTAGATCCAAATCATGAGAGATTGACACATGTCAATAATAAAGTCTTACTATTATGGCATCCACTTAAGATTTATGATTGTTTCCAAACGGCTTAATCATCTATCTGTGCAACTCCCAACATAATTTTTTGTTTTCTTTTTCCTTCCGATGCATCTCTCATGCATGAATCACTCTGCATTTAATTTCTATTCATTGTTCCATTCTCTCTCACACTGGATTGACCTTTATTATCTCTTCATATTCCATACGATTTCTTTTTCCTGTTATAAATATCCTCCCATCCTTCTACCCATATTATCACATCCTTCTCTCACATGCTTTACATTTCTCTTCCTCTCTTAGAAACATAGGCTCATTAGTGTTGTCTAAAGCGAGCATCAAATATAACATATGACTTGAACATATTCTCATGATTCTCTTCACTTCAAAGCAGATAGTGTCCTTCACATGCAACCCATCCTTATTAGAGGTAATTCTATTTTTTTAACTAACTATTAGATTTTGTTTTAAGAAGCCTTTTTTATGTACTTAGGTACTTACATAATGGGCTCAATTGAATTTTGTTGTATTTCTTTCTATAACAAATGGAATTTTTTAAAGAACTGTATTTTTTTTATAGAAGCATATTTTAAAAAAATGATTTTTTAATAAAAATGTCAATTTAAAAACTTTACCTTTATAAAAACTTTTTTATATATAAACTGTTTCTAAATAACACGGTTTATTAAGAAATAACGTTTTTTTTAATGTACATTTTTTCTTGGTTTTCTGTTTTTTTGTATATTTTTGTTGTATTTTCTATATTTCTTTTTAAAAATGAAGTTTTTATAACAAAATACATTTGAAAAAATTATGATTTATAAACCATTTTTTAAAAATATAGTTTTTTATATAAAAAATAGTGTTTTTCATTTATTTTGTTTATTTCTATATTTGTTATGTTTTTTGTTTTAAAAATATATTTTTTTTATAAAAATAAGGGTTTTTGAAAAATGCATTTTTTTAATAATACAGTTTTTAAAAAATATATTTTTATGAGAGGTAATCCGATTCTTATTACTAACTATAAGAATTTGTTTTAAGAAGCATTTTTTATATACTTAGGTACCTACGGAATAGGCTCAATTGCATTTCGATGTATTTTTTTAATAAAAAAAAAACAGAATTTTTTATAAAATAATATCTTTTAATAAAAACTTTATTTTTTTATAAACTGAATTTTTATAAAAAAATGCCACTTGAAAAACTTTATTTTAATAAAAACTTTATTTTTTTATAAAAACATTTTCTAAAAAATACTGTTTATAAAGAAATACAGTTTGGAAAAAAAATACATTTTTTTGTTTTTTTTCTTTATTTCTTTTTTAAATACATTTTTTTATAAAAAAAATACATTCTTAACAAAATCCGGTTTATAAACAGTTTTATAAAAATATAGTTTTTATAAAAGAAAATAATTTTTTTCAATGTTTTTTATTTTTCTGTTTTTTCCTTTATTTCCTTCTTAAAATATTTTTAATAAAAACATATATTTTTAAAAAAATGAGGTTTTTTTTAATAAATAATACAGTTTTTTAAAGATACATTTTTATCAGATGTAATTCTATTTTTATCACTAACTATTAGTTTTTGTTTTATGAAGCAATTTTTATCTACTTAGGTACCTACATACTAGGCTTAATTGGATTTCGATGTATTTTTTTTTCCAAAAAACAGTTTTTTTCAAAAAAATTATTTTATTTATAGGACAATTTTTTAAAAAACTGAATTTTTAATAAAAACATCTGTTTAAAAACATTATTTTAAAAAAATAATATGTATTTTAATAAAAACAGATTCTAAAAAATGCAGTTTAAAAAAAATACATTTTCGTTATTTTTGTATATTTTTTTCTTTGTTTCTTTTCTAAAGATAGAGTATTTATAACAAAATACAGTATATAAACAGTTTTGTAAAAATAAAGTTTTTATAAAAAAAGAATAGGTTTTTTTTATGTTTTTTTTTTCTATTTATTTTTTTTCTATTTCAAAATATATTTTTTTAATAAAAAATACAGTTTTTTTGAAAAATGCAGTTTTTAAAAATACATTATTTTTAAATACTGCTTTTTATAAATAATACATTTTTTTAAATACCGTTTTATAAAAATAATGTTTTTTTCTTCATATTTTTTATTTTTTTTAAAATATATTTTTTTGTAAAGAAATAAAATTTTTATGTTCTTCCGTTTTTCTATATCTTTTTTTTGTTTTTTATATATATATTTTTAATGTTTTATATTTTCTTCATTATTTTTTTTATAATACATTTTTAATAAAATACTATTCTTTAAAAAATAATTTTTTAGAAATATAAGTTTTTTCCTATATTTTTTTATGTTTATTTCTTTATTTCTTTGGAATAGTTTATGTGTTTTAAATTATTTAATAGGTTGCGACACGTGTCAAGTTTTTGTTGGTTGTATAATAGTGTTCGTAGGATGTTTTTTTAAATTTTAACGGATGTCTACGACTGCCCAATTTGTTTAAACTTGTAACGTTAATGTTAACATATCAAAAATGGAAAGAAGAGGTCTAGAGTTCAAAATCTCCCAAAATAATAGGGTTAAATTTGCAATTAACCCTAAGATAAAATCTATATAACTATATAAAGATTATTGCTCAAAATCGTGTGAGGCCGACACGTTGCGTCTGACATAAATGTGACAAATGGCTTAATTATTAAAGACTCAAATTTATAATTTCAGTAGCAATATATAATTTGTAAATGAGTTTTTTTTTCAAATTATCTCTTACGACTTAGAGTTATTTGATTTTTTTGTGGGTTTTATTTTTTAAGTTGGAATAACCATAGCTCCCAAAACCGGATACGATAATTTTTTTGTTTTTTTTATATATACGAATTCACACACACATACACACACACACACGTATATATATATATATATATATATATATATATATATATATATATATATATATATATATATATATATATATATATATTCGGCCACGCATCGCGTGACCTTCATGCTAGTAAGTAGATATAGAAGAAATAATCCCCTCCCTCTCAATATTAGTGTTATAAATGCGTGACCAACTAACTAATAGTGGTCACCCGGGAGCTAAATGACTAATCATCCTAGACATCACTTATCGAGACAGAACCTTAGTGCATGACCTTTGTCGAGGGCAAAAAGCCCATGACTACTGATGATCTTTCCATAAAAAAGTTAATATGTGATTTTCCATCAATTGGGCCTTCATGTTATCATAAGACATGTGAATTGTAAAGACTCATAGGGATTGTTGTTATTCGGGTCAGGTTATGGTACCCATACTGATGACCCGCTCACATGGATCGTGGATCCTAAATTAAAAATCAAATTGTAAATATATATATATATATATATATATATATAAAATAGAGTTTGTTTTTGGAGAAGATCCAGAGTCTTAATTTGTTGGAAAACTTAATTAGTTTCCGTGCAAATCTCAATAAGCACCATGTCATAAAATCACCCAATATAAGAGGATAAGAAAGATGAGTCAATACTAACTCTACCTCTCATAAAAAATAATCTCCCTTCATCTCTCTCTCCTAATCTCCTAAAATATCTATCCACATTCTGTCTAGGTGATCACCTTTGATAATAAGACTACATTCTCCACCCCTAAATAGTCACATACATCACATAATATAAGGTCATGGATATAGACAACTAGAAGAAAAAGAAAAAATTTCGCTCGAAATAACAAATCCAAGATTTAAGATGCATTCATATTACAAAAATTAGAAAGAAACGAATCTCATTTAAATGATACATGACACAAATTTACATTGGTATCAGAGCTACACTGGTTGTTGATTCTCCATGAAATTCATGTGTGGGTATTATTCTTGAAAACACCATTAATAGATCCAAAAACTCATATAAAAATTCATTTTTATATGTCCTTATCTAATCCAAAAATTTTATTAGGTTTCTGCCTCTTCTATTAGGAATTTTTTTGATGAATTTCATCGATACATTTTTGAGATATTGAAAACCCTAATATGTAATGTTATATGCGTATACGGGAAAACCAAAAAAGATAATAATAAATTGGAACGACTTATCTGGATGCTAATGTGTGTGTTAGACACACAGTCCTAAGACATAAATATCGCCCGCACGTTAATCAGTGATGCTTCGAGCCTCAGATAACTGTCCCCAGGATTCAACGGCACAATTCATCCGATTGAAGCACTCAATGGATGACTTTAAAACCACAAGAGATTATGCCCAGACTTGGAGTATGAAGAAGGACGTTTTTGAGAGAGAGAGAGAGAGATTGAAAAGTAATTAGAAACTGATCAGCATATCCCTCATATAAAGGGATGCAGAAACCACCCACTCCCCCAAAATGTGGGTGACCACTTCTCCCACTAAACCACTCCCAACGGCTATTTAAGAAAAACGTGTTTTAATTTTAATCATAAAATAATTTTTAATTAATTAAATAAAATGATTTTTAATATTAATTAAAATTGAATTAAATAAAATTATTTAATGACGAAATTAAAATTAACTAATTATTAGGACCCAAGACCAAGTCCCCAAGTCCCAAGTCTTGATATATAATATAATAATTATATATCTATTAAGGTATAAATACCCCAAATCCTCTTAAATCCCCTTGGTGGGACTTGAACTCATGACCTCCCCTAAAGGGGACACAAAAGTTACAACTAGGCTACAAGGTCTTATTGTGAGTATATCATTCACATCAATAGTTATACACACACACACACACACACACACACATAACAATCCCCTACATGAATGAGATACGAGAAGAAGGAAGAAAGAAAGTTTTGGGCAATAAAAATGTCATTAATAGGCAGAGGTGTCTTTTGGACTTGAACCTTGCTTAGTGTATGTCCATTGGGCTTACAAACTATTCCGTGAGTTACATATCTTGAACTGACTAGTTATTTTGGTAAACCAGTTCAATAGACTACACACATGACACTTTAATACACTTGTGGTTCACAGCAGTTTTGCTCATTAAGGCCATGAGCTATATCCCAGTATCATGAGCGCTCTAGAGAATTCAGCCACAATTCCTATAGGTAGCGGCCCCGCGACCACACTCACTTAGGTGAATCTATCAAGAATGTCCTGTCACATCCCGCTTGAAAATTCAAGCCATAGATTCATTAAGAGTTTAACTCAACCATTCTCATTACTGGTAGCACTACTATTATTATTATTAATAACACCATAGGGATAAGACAATGATAAGTCTTTGTAGCGCTCACATATAATCATCCACAATTAGTTTTCCCATGGAACCTATATCCTGGGATCTCCATTCAGATAGGTTGGGTATCCATCATAATGATTTTACTCATTAGGCTTTAAGCCCATCCCCCTCGATGTTTTGTAAATGATATCTCTTGACAACCCTTTGGTCAACGGATCTGCCAAATTATCATTTGACCTTACAAAGTCAATGGTTATAATGCCATTAGATATGAGTTGTCTCACACTGTTATGCCTGCGATGAATATGTCTTGACTTTCCATTGTAGGACTTGTTGCTTGCTTTCGCTATTGCCGCTTGGCAATCACAGTTTATAAGTACCGCAGGTACAGGTTTAGGCCATATTGGAATGTCTGCTAGAAATGTCCTCAGCCACTCGGCTTCTTCACCTGCTTTGTCTAAAGCTATGAATTCAGACTCCATTGTTGATCTCGCAATGCATGTCTATTTTGAGGATTTCCACGATACGGCAGCCCCGCCTAATGTGAATACATATCCACTTGTAGATTTGGGTTCCTCTGAGTCTGAAATCCAATTAGCATCAGTATAACCTTCAATCACAGTAGGATATGAGACATAATATAAAGCATAATCCAAAGTAAATTTAAGGTATCTCAAAACTCTAATAAGTGCATTCCAGTGATCATTATTAGGATTACATGTATATCTACTCAATCTCCCTACTGCATATGAAATATCAGGTCTAGTGCAATTCATAATATACATTAGGCTACCAATAATTCTTGAATATTCAAGTTGTGACACGGGTTCTCCTTTTTTTTTCTTTAGTTTACTATTTGGATCATAAGGAGTTCTAACAGGAGTAGATTCATATTGATTGAATTTTCTTAACACGCTTTCTATATAATGTGATTTTGATAATTTGATTCCCACAGAATCTCGTATTATTTTAATTCCCAAAATAAAATCTACAACTCCCAAGTCTTTCATATCAAATTGTTCACATAACATCTTCTTAGTGGTTTTTATAATACTCATATGTGATCCAAATATTAACATATCATCAACGTATAGGCAAACAATCACACAAGCATCTCTATGGCACTTAAAATACACACATTTATCAGATTCATTTATTTTAAATCCATCATTGATGATGCTGGAAATAGCACCATCCTTCAAGGTGTTTGTAAGCTCAATTCAATGTTAACAATGGCAGCATAAAAGCATATAATAGAAGGAGGTGAGGAGAAGAGGAAGATCACCAGAATATAAGTGGTTCAGCCAATCAGGCCTACGTCCACTGTGCAAGTGTGTGATTAATATCACTGTATGAGGGCTCTAATGGCCATAGATACAAACTCTCAAGCTTTCTCTCTCTACTGTGTATTTGAACAGAGTTTCAGCTAGGGTTGCTAACTTTGGATCCTTTACAAGGTAGAGTATGACCTCTATATATAGTACCTAGGTGGTGTAATGTACCCCCCATGCATGTAATGTGTATGGGTGTGGTTGCCTCACCAATATGGGAAAGTCATCTGTCACTGTCACATGTAGAGAATGATGATGCAATATTCTCCCCACATGTGGGGAATAATCTTGTTATAACTGATTTGTGTCCACATGCCCTTATCCAAATGTCAGCAGATGCTCGGCTATCGCACCTGGTGTATGACCTCGGCCTAGGAGAGGCCGAGGTTGGTAAGTCCAGGTGCTCGTTCAGTCCGAGGTGACCATGGAGGTCTCAGCTTAATCCTAGTCGAGATAATGGACAAGGTCGGCCTGAGCCGAGGTCGAGCTGGTGTGTTTGGAGCATCGACTAATGTCTTGATGAGGTTGCTGGTGGCTTTTTGCAAGCTCTGCCTATGTTTGGCCGAGGTTGCCTTTCCAAGGTATAAGAGAATGATGATGATCCTTGTGATGCATGCGATGTCCCTTCGAGAGGCTGATGGTAGTGTCAGCCTGGGCCGACCTTGCTATGGCCGAGCGCTGATGCCGCATGCCCAAGGCTTCTCCAATATCGGCTACGATCTCGGCCGAGGTTGGTGTCTCCGAGCCGAGGTCACACTTGGGGCATATCAATCACCCCCCAGCCCTTAATTACATGTGAAAGCAGGTGACTATGGGGTTTACCACTCCGAGGTCTTTCCAATATGAGCCAGTATTTGTTTGACACTTGTCCAGTGTTGAAGTATGGCTTGCTTGGAAAGCGTGTGTTGCCAGCCTCCCTTTGGGGCTCCCAAGGTAATGATGGGCCTTGGGAATCGCGCCTTTATATTTAAGGGTTTTGAACCCTCATTTTTCCCTCCATCCTCAATTCTCTTTCTCCTGCATGATTTGCATTCCAAGTGTTTCTCTAAAGGCATTCTCTTCACGATTCCACTGCAGAGGTCTTTGGTGGGGATTTTCTCGAGTTTTCTTCGTTTCCTTCCACTACTACTTCCTCAGGTACTCTCCGCCCTCCTTTTCCCTTCGTTTTCCCTATTTTTTGTGTTTTTCGGCGAGCTTAGGGATTTTCAGGCGAGAATTTCATACTTTCAGGCGAACTGTATTTGCCTTAGGTTTCTTGGTTTGATCTTTAAATTACCTTACTTCATTAGCCAATCTTGTTTGTAGTTTAGGAAGTTGTGACACCCCGCCTAATAAAATACCGGGTGATCAGTCCTATACCAAATTAAAACAGGAATCCCAGTTGGATCATCCTTAGCATCACTGTCGAAAACTTTTTAAAACAAACTAACCACCTAGTATTCCAAAAACTGGTGCCAAATTTTAACCTTTTAATTTAACAAAATAGTACATGCAGAATTAAATACAAACCATTCACACAACTGAAGAAATCAACTGAATAATTAATTTAAATAACTTGTCGAATAAACCATCGGCCACCAAAGTAAAATAATCCAATACAAACATCAAAGACCTGAAGGATTACATCTGAAAACTGTACTGAGAAGTCTGGGCGACAAGCCCTAGATAAAACTGAGACTGATACAAGATTCCTACTCTAGGAATGAACGAATGATGCGTCTAATCCAAACTCCTGCTAGCATCCACATATGCCGCAGCTCCGTGTCCCTGGAATAGAATATCAATCTTGGCGTCCCTGTGGCTGGACACCTAAAAGGTTTTGAAAATATTTTTATAGCAAGGGTTAGAACCCAAAATATTTTGAAAATATTTAGCAAGTGAATTAACAGCAGTAATTTAAAATGCATGAATGCTCTTCATATTTAAGTTAGTGTCACACTCCCTTGAGGACATTCTCACCCCTCCACTATTGCGCACACCTACCGGTTACCTTAACCCCACCTAGTTGTACTACCCCGTCCAACTAGTCCTGGTATAACCTTCCCTTGCCATATTCCTCTAACCCGAGTATAATAATTTCTTGAATTATAAGTTGTCTCACAATTAACTTAGTTCATTCCTCTTTAATAGTAGCATATAACCGTCTCACAAGTTATATAAAGTAAATACATCACACACTGTGTTGTTGATGTAAAAAACTAGATTACTCTAATTATTCAATCACAAATAAATAAATGAGACAAAGAATTTTAAAGTGGTTCAGCCTTATATGAATGACTTACGTCCACTGTTATGTTATTGCTGAGTGTTTGGGAATTCTCGATTACAAGTACTATCAAGAAATTCCTCTCCTTTGAATGAGGGTAATACAATGTATTTATAGCCTTGAGGGTATATTCTGAAAGGGTTATACATTAAATGATATACATATGAAAGGGTAATTCATTTAATGTTCTTCAAGCGTGTGCATCAAGATGATAAGCGTTCAATGAATAATTGAACTGTTGATTATCTGGCAATCAATGATGTGGTCGAGATGCAGCTCGAACCGCCTTAGTTGCTCGTCTTCCAAGAGTTCCTCGGAGCACTGGAGTTCCTCGGAGGACTGGTGTTCCTCGGAGGACTGGTGTTCCTCGGAAGACTGGTGTTCCTCGGAGTACACCTGTTGCTCGGAGTGAGTATGACTAGGTCGGGGGAATGATCTTCCTCGTTGCTATTGTGCCACGTAGATTGACACGTGTCTTCTTATTATTCGTCCACATCAACATACTAATTTTGGTATCAACAGAAGCCCCCAATGTTTCATATTTCGAACTTTGAGGAGTATGGAACATTCTTTCTCGGTATATGGCAATATTAAATGACCTTCCTGGGTTTTAGGAGCCTTTTCTTCGTATTTGAATTTCCTTCCAAATTCGCAGAATCCGCCTTTTTGCATTTTTATAAGCGCTTCGATCTTCGTGCACTTTTTGTCCTTTTAGCCGCCGGTAGCGTAATAGTTTCCTTTTTGTAATCATTTCTTTCGCCGTTTCCCAAGGCAAAGTATTTAAGCTTCAGAGGCAATCCCATCGTCTTCTACCTTTTTTAATTTCTGCTTTCGAGTTTTCTATAGCTTTTCTCTCTCATGTGCGCTCATCCCTTTCTTCGTTTATTTGTCAACAGATCTCCTTTTTCCTGTAAGATTTTCTTCCTTCTTCTTCATTTCTTTTTATTCACCATGGTTTATATTATCGAATCTCTTGAGAAATTCCGTTCTGACTTTTCTATTCCTTCTTGGGTAACTTTGGAGAGTCTTTCTAAGCCTTCAAATTATTTTAATTTGGCTGAGGGACATTGGTTCCCTAGCCTCTTTATTGCTAAATGTGGATTTTCTTTTCCACCAAACCCTTTGTGTTTAGAGTTCTGTCAGTATTTCGATGTTGTCCCTGCAAAAATAGCCCCCAACACATGGAGAATAGTTAATGGGGTGTATAGGTTAAATCAAACTCATGGAACTCGTATAGGAATTCCTGAGATTATGTACTGTTACAGATGGGCTGTTTTAGACAATGTTTTTTATTTAAAAACTAGATTTTTGAATAGGGCCTTAGTAGTCAACCTCCCTGATGCAAATAGAGATTATTTTGAACACGGGGTAGTTATCAAAAATTGGCAACATACCCCTTTGGTTGGAGATGAAGTATATGAAGGTCCCAAATGCCCTCCATATGGCAATGGGATAGGTTATTTTCATCTTATTTTATTTTAGAAATTACGATTTCATTGTGTTTGATAAAATGTATGACTGATATTTCACTATGTATTTGTTTGCAGTTGACAGTAAGAGAAAAACTCCAAAAGAATCAGAAGTAAATATTAAACATTTGAAACATATCTGGAATTTGCATCGAAGATTTGCAGACGAGCACATCAGGTCTGCTTCATATTTGTTGTAGTACAGGAGCTACACATCATCCTTTATTGCTCATCCTGTGGTCAGCATTAGTGAACCATTGCCAGCTTCTGAGGAATCTTCACCAGAATCTCACATTCCTCTAAGTCAGAAGATGGGAAAAAGAAGAGTTCCTGCTATCTTCGAGGAGACTTCCTCTGCTGGAGATGGAAAAAGAAATAAGGCTGATGTCCCAAAGGGGACAAAGAAAGTAGATGGTGCCCCTTCTGTTGCTCCTCAGAAGGCTGCCGAGAAGCCCCAGTGGCTCCGAGCAAGAAAAATGCACCTGTGGAAGTGGTCCCAACCAAAAGTTCTTTGGTTGAAACTGCTGAAGTGCCACTGAGGAGATTGAAGAAATCCTCCTCGGTCAGATTTTCTGAAACCATTCCCCAGCTCCAAGCTAGTGGAGTTGGTGTCCCAACCATTATTACCCCGAGTTCTGCAATGAGCTCGGTAAAGACTTGGACTATTCCTGAAGTCCAAGGAATTGAAGAAAACATGTCTAGGGATATGCTGACATCCCTAGCTACTCGTCACATTGCTTCAGTAAGTTTCTCTTATCCTGAATTTTTCTTTCTTTCAGTCAATACATATGTCTCTGCAATGACTTATCATTATTTTCTTCTTTTTATAGCTGGTGAGTTGCTTTAACACCATAGTGAAGAAAGATGAAGCACTCAAGGCTTTTAGCTCCTCGTCTGGAGTGGAGGATGCTTTTCTGGGTTTGGCCCAATCTTTGAAGGATTCTCGTCAAAAGTATGACGAGGATAGGGGTGAATGGGAGAAGAAGATGGCTGCATCTGAGGCAGAGAAGGTGCAGTTGGGAAATAAAGTGAAGGACTTGGAGAGAGATAATAAAAAATATGCCGAGAAGCTCACAAACTTTGGGGATCTTGAAAATAAGTTGAAGTCGGCTGAGGAAGAGCTAACCCTTCTACGAGAAGTAAATCGCCAAAAGGAGGAGGTGGAGGCCAAGTTGAAAGCCTCCGAGGATCTTCTATCCGAGAAGCTCTCCTCGGAGAAAATGAAAAGAAAGGTGGCTGTGAAAAAATCTTTTCGAACTGGTTGGGACAAAGGATGGGATAGGGGGTAGCAGCAATGATGACCCAGGTGCAGTATGGGAGTTTGAAATACTTTCGAGATGGTTGGGTTGCTGCCCTGCAGGAACTGAAGGTCAGCGAAGACTCTGAACTATTTCAACAACATCTTCCTGGCCCCCCTCCTGTAATTGAAGATGAGGAAGAAGGCGAAGCTGCGTCCGAGGAGTCTTCAATGATAGTAGGTGATCAAGTCCTTGCTCCACAACCCAATCAGACAGCCACCGAGGAGATCTCGTCTTTGCCTGCTCCTCCTGAACAAGTCTCAACTTCTGCCCATCAACTCATTGTTCCCACCGAGCAACCAAGCTCCTCGTCCCAGCCTCCCGAGAAAGTCTTGGGAGACAAGGAAAAGGTGTGAAGTTGTTCGGTATTTTCTTTCTGTTTTTCTTTTACTTGTACTCTGTATTCTTAACGCTGTACTCCTTTTGATGATGTAATAAAATTACCTTTTTTGTTCCTCTACATTGTTGATGCTCTGTCTGCCTTTTTATTAACTCTTGCCTTCTCTTCTTTATTAGTTTATGGCTAGAATGGAATTGCTGTCTGCCAATGATACAAAACTGATGCAGCAATGCCATGAATATTATAAGGCTGGTCACACAAACCTAAGTGAATCAGAAGTTTCCAACATCCTTGGTCATGATGCTTCAGAGCAGGCTGTCGAAGCTTATCAATACTTGAAGGACTTACTTGATCGAGCTGTGGCCAATAACGTGGCTTACTATGACATGATCGAGGAGCTTTAATATACTTTAGAAGATCTTTAGACTCAGTACAAGGAATCAAATGCCCTTTTGCACGAGGGGTATGAAAAGAGGTATCAACAGCTTTCTGCCGAGACAGGCCCTAAAAATATCCTTGCTGGGTACGATGTCAGGGAGAGAACCTTAAGGGGTGAAGTTGAAGTATGTAGACAGATTGCCGAGCTGCTGGAGCAAGAGAATAACAATTTGCAGAAAGAGCTAGCACAGTATAAGTCTGCAGCTTCTTCTTCGACAGATGTAATCCCAGTGACTGACGAGGGATTTTCATTTTTAGAGGTTGAAAATTCCAAATTAAGGCAAGAGTTGGATACCTGGAGAAGGTCGAGTGCCTCTACTATTACTCGGGGATGAGGAAGAGGTTCTCGTGGTCGAGGAAGAGCTTCTCAGAATGTTGTCGAGGAAACAAGTTCTCTACCTGCTCGGGGAGGATCAAGAGCTCTTAGTCGTAATGTTGATGAAGCTCGTACTCAATCAACGTTGGAAAATCAAGCATTCCAATTAATGGCTAAGAACCAAGCCTTGTCTGATCTGTCCAAGAAGGTTAGAGAACTGGAACAACAGCTTTCTTCAAAGAACTCAGTATTGAAGACTAATGAACTTTTCATCCAAAGTCTTAACGAGAAGATTGCAAGGTTGACATTTCAATTTAATAAACAGCCCAGGGAGTTTTGGATGACTGGATACAACGAAGCTTTATTCCATTTAGATGATCGTATCGAGAATGCCAATAATGAGGGCTACAAGAAAGGTTGGCTGAATGCCTTGGGCGTGTTGAAGCTCGAACAAGGGCACTACCTGTGGGACTATCATGATCCTGGGGTGCTAGACTTGCCTGTGCCACCTTATAAATTGGACATGGAATGGATACCAGCTCGTGCCATTCCTTGGAACTTAATTGCAAAATACCTCGGTGACTACAATCTTCATTCTCAGATCGAGGTATCTCGTCCCGAGCATCTACTGGACACTCCTTCAATAATGAACGTCATATTAATTTCATTAATTCTCCCCTTTGCCTGGAAGATCCTCCTGCTGGCGAGGAGCCTATTTCAAAAGCAAAAGGGAAAAGACCAGTAGAATAGGAAATTCTGATGTAATAATTAGTACACAATTTAATATCAATGTAATAAACTTGTGTAATTCATTTTAAATTTAATGAAAGAATTTCATTTTTGTTTGCAAATTTGCATTGTTCTTGTATTTGTCAAACACTTTATATTTGTTCTTGCATAACAATATTGTGAGGTTCATCGACCAATTTAGTAAAAAATTACAAGTATTAGTAATATTGCTCGATCACTTAATAATAAAGTAATGAGTATAAAAATGTTAAAAATTATTCCAACCAACCAAGGTTGTCAAATTGTGCTCGTCGACCAATTATAGTTAGTGAGAGTTTTTATCCCCGACTAATTATACTTGGTAAATAATTGTGCTCGTCGACCAATTATAGTTAGTGAGAGTTTTTATCCCCGACTAATTATACTTGGTAAATTTTTGTCTTTTTCATAAAATGTGCCCGACCAACCAAGGTCGATGATTTTTCCTCGTCGACCAACTACAGTTAGTGGGTTTTTATCCCCGACCAACTATACTTGGTTCAGTTTGGAATATTTGTTCTTCGAGGAACTTTTATGTAATAAACTTACTTCCCGACCAACATAAGTTGGCATTTGAGATAATCTTACTTCCCGACTAATATAAGTTGGCATTTGAGAGCATATCTTGTTTCCTAACCAACCGAGATTGGCCTTTTGTCGATCATCTTGTGTTCTCGCTCTTTTATCAACCGGAGTTGGTCTGAGTTCGAACTATCATGTCCACTAACTCTTTTACCAACCAGAGTTGGTCTGAGCTAATGTACGCCTCCTAACCAAAGGAGTATGGGGTGTTCTCGCCCTTTTACCAACCGGAGTTGGTCATGGGTTTGAACTATCATGTTCACTAGCTCTTTTACCAACCTGAGTTGGTCACGCTAGTGTACGCCTCCTAACCAAAGGAGTATAGTTTGTTCTCGCCCTTTTACCAACCGGAGTTGGTCGTGGGTTTGAACTATCATGTCCACTAGCTCTTTTACCAACCTGAGTTGGTCACGCTAGTGTACGCCTCCTAAGCAAAGGAGTATAGTTTGCTCTCGCCCTTTTACCAACCGGAGTTGGTCGTGGGTTTGAACTATCGTCTTCTTTTTACTGCCGAGCAGCGTTGTGTGCCGAGCAGCGTAGTGTTAAACACTAGTATTCCCCGAAAAACTTTCAATAAAAGGAGAGAAGATTGTGAAATATCATCGTTTTATTCATATTGATGGAACTGCTTTACATTTTACATCACTGATAATACTTGCGTAGGTGTTCAGCATTCCATGCATTCTTAAATTCCTCTCCTTCTAAAGTCGCTATTCGGTAAGTTCCTGGTCGGACAACTGCAGTAACTCGGTAGGGTCCATGCCAGTTTGCTTCCAACTTATTGTGCTTCTGAATGACCTTCTTTAGCACGTAATCTCCTTCTTTTAAGTCGCATTTTTACCCTCTTGTTATAGAACAGGGTTGTTCGCTGTTGATAAGCAGCATTCCTAATGGATGCCTCTCCTCTAACCTCCTTGAGCATGTCCAAATCTAATCTCCTCATCAAGTCGCTGACTGGGGAATTGAAATTCAGCACTCTGTGTGTTGGAAGACCCAACTCGGCAGGTATTACAGCTTCACTTCCAAATGCCAGCATATATGGTGATTCTCCAGTTGCTGCTCGGGGAGTTGTTCGGTAAGCCCACAATACTGACTGTAGCTCATTAATCCTATTAGCTTTAGCTTCACTTAGCCTCTTCTTCAAACCATTTAGTAATGTTATGTTCATCACTTCAGTCTGTCCATTGCTTTGAGGATGGCCTGGTGCTGAATGAGTCTTCAAAATGTTTGATTGTCGACAATAGGCAGCAAACTCCTCGTTATCGAATTGTGCTCCATGGTCTGTGATGAAGGCATGAGGGAGACCATATCGGCAGATTATATTCTTCCAAACGAACTGGTATACCTTCTCGTACGTCATATCAATAAGTGGCTCAGCTTCTACCCACTTAGTAAAATAATCCACTACGACGACGAGGTACTTGAATCTTCCTCGGGTCGTTGGCAATGGTCCAACTAAATCCATTCCCCACATGGCGAAAGGCCAAGGGGAAGTTATGGGTGTCAACAATGCTTGTGGAGTTCATCGAACGGAGGAAAAACGTTGGCATTTATCACATATCTTAGAATAGGCTATACAATCAGCCCTCATCGTTGGCCAGTAGTATCCCTGCGTCATCACCCTTTGCAAAAGTGTCCGACCTGCTACATGGGCTCCACAAGACCCTTCATGGATCTCTTCAATCAATTCTTTCACCTCGGAGGGATGTACACGTCTTTGCAAACCTGCCATAATTCCTCGTCTATACAAAACACCATTAGTTAGTACTTACCGAGCAGTTTTAAACTTCAATTTCTTGGCAGCGATCTTATCCTCCGGTAATTCTCCTTCCTCGACATATGCCCTGATGGGATCCATCCAAGATGGTCCTAAATTAAGAGTAATAATATTCATCGTCAGGTCTTCATCTATGCTTTGACTTTCTAACACCTCAATTGGTATCGTTCTTCGCAACTTGGTACGAGTAGCTGATGCTAGTCGGGCCAGTGCGTCTGCTTGTGCATTCTCCATTCTTGGTATTCTGATCAACTGAATGGCATCAAATTCTACCAATAACTCCATCGCCTTTGCATGATACTTGACCATTAATTCTCCTTTAATTGCATATGTTCCCATCATCTGATTCACAATTAATTGAGAATCACTGAATGCCATCACTTGTTGCGCTTCCATAATCTTTGCTAAATTAAGACCTGCTATCAAGGCTTCATACTCAGCCTCATTATTGGAAGCTTCGAATTGGAATCGTAAGGCATATTCCACGTCAATCTCGTCTGGGGTGTTCAAAACAATCCCTGCTCCACAACCCGTAGTGCAAGATGATCCATCTACATATAATCTACATGTAGGTAACTTATCTTCAAATTTCTTATCTGACAGAGTTCCTCGGTGAAATATCAGTTGTTTCCTTTCATCCTCCCCTGGTATTTTTCGCTCTTCGTCGACCATCTCTTCTCGCCCTTTTACCAACCGGAGTTAGTCTGGGTTTGAATTTGATGATCTTTCTACATCCAAAAGCCCTTTTACCAACCGGAGTTGATCTGGACTTATGTCTGTTGATCCTGTAACATCCACAGGTTGATCAGCGTGCAACTTTTGTTCCTCGGGGGTATCAGGATATGTAAATTCTGCTATAAAGTCTACTACAGCTTGCCCTTTTAGTGATGATCTGGGTTCATACACAATATCGTATTCACCGAGCTCTATTTCCCAATACATCAGTCTCCCTGATTTTTCTGGCTTATGAAGGGCTTGTCTCAATGGCATGTCGGTATACACGATGATGGTATGGGCCTGGAAATAAGGCCTCATTCTTCTACTTGCTTCAATTAATGCCAATGACAATTTTTCTAGCTTTGGGTACCTGATCTCTGCACCTCGGAAAGCCTTACTTGTGTAATAAATTGGCTTCTGGACTCCATTCTCCATTCTGATCAATGCCGAGATGACTGCATTCTCTGATACTGCCAGGTACAAGTACAACTTTTCTCCCATTACTGGCCTGGACAACAGTGGAGGTGCTCCCAGATATTTCTTCAAGTCTTGAAAGGCTTTTTCACATTCATCATTCCACTCAAAAGTTTTTCGAAGTGTTTTGAAGAATGGGAGGCATCTATCAGTTGCTCGGGATACAAATTTGTTGAGCGCTGCAACTCGTCCTGTAAGACTCTGCACCTCTTTCTTCGTCGTTGGAGATCGCAACCCTAAAAAAGCTTTGATCTTTGCTGGATTTGCCTCAATGCCTCGCTGGTTGACGATGTACCCGAGGAACATTCCTTCTCGTACTCCAAAGGTGCACTTCGTCGGGTTGAGCTTCATCTGGTATTTATCCAGTTGATCAAAGGTCTGACCTAAGTCAACTAGATGATCAGCAGCTTTCTTGCTCTTTGTCAGCATATCATCGACATAGACTTCCATATTGCAACTGATTTGTTCGGCGAAAACCTTGTTCATCAGCCGCTGGTATGTCGCTCCTGCATTTTTCAAACCAAAAGGCATAACATTATAACAATAAGTTCCCCTAGGGGTAATAAAAGAAGTGCTTTCCCTGTCTTCAGGTTTCATTTTGATCTGGTTGTATCCAGAGTAAGCATCCATGAAGCTGAGCAGCTCGTGTCCCGAGGTAGCATCTACTAGTTGGTCAATTCTGGGCAATGGAAAGTGATACTTTGGGAAGGCCTTTTTGAGATCAGTGAAATTAACACACATTCTCCATTTATTGTTTTTCTTCTTCACCATCACCACATTTGCTAACCAGTCTGGATATTTCACATCTTCAATGAATTGGGCTTTCTGGAGTTTCTCGACCTCCTCTTGTATGGCTTGATTCTTCTTGGGACTAAACACTCTTCTTCTCTGCTTTACAGGCTTGATCTCCTTATTCGCATTGAGTTCATGGCATAAGAAGTTTGGATCTATTCCTGGCATGTCTTCATAACTCCATGCAAAAGTTTTCTTTCTATCTCTCAAGAAAGTTATCAACTCCCGTTTTATTGAAGCATCCAACGTCAAACCTATCTGGGTTATTCGTTCAGGGTGCTCGTCGTCCAGAATAACATTTTCTGTAGATTCCACCACCTGTCCTTTTACAAGTTGGGATTCATCTCTGGGATCCAGTGTTTCAATTTCTGTACCTTCATCCACCTGGTAGGTAGTAGTCTTTTTCCTTGATTCTTCAAGTTCCTCTTGCTCGGCAGACGAATAATAGCATTCCCGAGCTACTTTCTGATCACCTTTCACAACTCCTACTCCAAAATTTGTAGGGAATTTCAAACACTGATGTACTGTAGATGGAACTGCTTCGAACTTCTTCAAACCAACTCTTCCCATGATGATGTTGTAAGCTGACTGCACATTCTTATCCATCACAAAGAAGCGTATTTTTTCTGTTCGACAAGCAGGCCAAGTTCCAATGAATATATCCAACTTGATCGTCCCAAGTGGAAAGACTTTCTCGCCAGCAAAACCCAATAGAGGTCTGTGATAAGGTTCCAATTGAGATAATTTCAAATTTAAACTGTCAAAGCATGAATAGTACATGATGTCTGCCGAACTACCATTATCTACCAGCACCCTTGAAATCACTACTTCTTTCATCCTCATTTTGATCACCAAAGGGTCGTCGTGAGGGTAAAGAATACCTGCAAGGTCGTTTTTTGAAAAACCGATGACCAGATTCTCTTTGTTTACCTTCCTCGGGCGATCCTCTTCAGCCAAATTTATCCGTTGAATGTATGAGCAAGCCTGAGCCTCACCGAGGTAAGATTTTATTTCTGCAGTAAGGTCTCCTCCTCCTGCATCTCCTCCTGTAATGACATTACAATCAAATGACCCAAAGCGTATTGAAAATACCTCTCGTTCTGGCTGCCTTGGTTTCTTGGGAAGATCGGGGTCATCCTCTGTATCATCTTCATGATCCCTTTTCTTTTTCTCCTCTGCTCGACGAGGAGATCTAGACCTTTCTCTAGTTCGGTCATTATTCCTTCTTTCGCCTCCCCGATCAACATACTTCGCTAGCTTCCCTCTTCGGATGAGTGTTTCAATCTCGTTCTGAAGAGCTATGCAATTTTTGGTCATATGGCCGTGATCCTTATGGAACTCACAATATTTCTCCCTATTCCTCATGTCGGGGTCTGACCTCAGTTTCTTTGGCCACTTTACTTCCTCGTTATTCTTGATTTCTTCCAAGACATGATTAATACCCATTTTCAAAGGAGTATAATTATCGAATTTCTTCAGGACTTCCCATGATGATTTATTATTCTTGGAATGCTTGTCACCGCCATTGCCCTTATGCTCTTTCTTCTTGGATTTGTCGTCTTCCACCTTGGTTTCTTTATCCATATTCTTCTTCGCAGCCATAGCCTCCTCGGCATTCATGATTTTGGCTGCTTTTTCCATCAACTCTGACATAGTTGTAGGTGGATCCTTGGCCAAAGTGTAATACAACTTATTATGCAACAACCCACTCATCAAGGCGGTGATTGCTGTCTTTTCTTCATAATCTATGACTTCCAGCTTCTCGTTATTGAAACGAGTTATGTAATCTCTAGTACTCTCACCAGATTTTTGTCTAACACTTAACAAGTGTGCTACTCTTTTTACTAGCTTTGCTCCAAAACAGAAATTGCCGATGAACAATTCGGCCAACTGAAAGAAAGTTGAAATCTTACCCCGAGGAATATTGTTGTACCATATCTGGGAAGATCTAGTAAGAGTTCCCAAGAATGCTCTGCATCTCATCTAGTCGGGGATGGCATAGATGTTGGCAGTAGCTTGATATTGCTCTATGTGTAGAACAGGATCTGTCTTTCCATCATATTTGAGGGTCATCACTGGTGCTTTAAACTTTGACGTGGTAGGAAAACCCACAATGGCTTGGACAAAAGGTGTCCCTTGAACAAAATTTCATTGTAAGGGATTCTTCGCCTTAGCCATTTCTCCCAATCTATCCTCCAACTGCTGAATGGAACCTTTCCACGCATCATTTCTCTCCTCGGGCTTCTTAGTTTGAGAAATAGATTGCTCTGAAGTGGCCTCCTGAGATCTATCTTGACGAGCAACTGGTCGTGATTGTGATGATCCTTCTCTGAGATCTGATGGTTGTCGAAAACTCCTCGACATGGTCTTAGGTGGACTCCTATTCCTCCTAGGGCCTAATCGACTAAAAGGAGACACCCTACTCAGTCTTTCCAAGGCACCGGGTCTCTCTGGAGAGAGAGTGATACGTTGATCAGTATCTGTAGCCCTTATTGACGAAGTTCGCCCAGGTTGATAAGAGAAATCATCGGATTCCTCATTACGATATGACTCAGTACGCCTGGATCGTGAAGAAAGTAAATAGGTTTGCCTCTGACCACTTCACTGTCCAGAACGTGCAGGTGCACCGCCATGAAGGGTCTGTATGAGTTGCCGTATTGTTTCTTGCATGGCGGTTTGTCCTTGAGCCAGATTCGTCATAATCCCAACCAGATCTGGAGGTGCAGAGGGATTTGGAGGATTTCCAGCATTTCCAGCGTTTCGATTGCTGGATTCCGGATTATCTTCCATTGATGATGAATGATTTTTGTTGAAAAATGATAATAACAATCGTTCCCACAGACGGCGCCAATCTGTTGAAGACAGAAAATGGCCACTGCCATTTTAGTGGCGTCAACAGCAGATAAATGATGAGGATGAGATTGAAGATGAAGATAAACATTCACATCAAACATATAAGAGACAAATATTTTTAAAGTGGTTCGACAATAAGGAAAAGCCTACGTCCACTGTTATTTTATTCCCAGTGGCTTACAATAGCACAATGTGGTAGAGAGAGAAAGGATGTGTATCTTGTGTATGGTGTTTCTTGGTTCTCTTCCCTTCCTCTTTTTGGCTAAGGGAATACATGTATTTATAGTGATGCGAGATAAAGAGATTCATTGTATGTAGACATTTATACATTATGTCTACATTCAACGAATCTAATTGTTGAATTGCTTGGTATGCTATGTGTTGTCATCTATAGTATAAATGTACATTAATGCTCATTAAATGCATAGTCATCTTCATTAATTCACATTAAATGCATAGTTATCCCTTGATCTTCCTGGTTGGTATGCCGACCAACTCTCCTCGGGTGCCGACTAACTCTCCTCGGGGGCCGACCAACTCTCCTCGGGTGCCGACTAATTCTCCTCGGGTGCCGACTAACACTCCTCGGTGTCTAATATTGCCACGTAGGATGACATGTGTCCTTTTCTGATTGGTCCTCGTAGATGGAGAATTTTTACGTTAACACACTGTATTATTCCCCCAAATGAATAACTTAATTAATTTCTCATTAATTAACAGCATATAACTGTAACCCGAGTTATATAAGGTAAATACATCACACACTGTATTATCACCTACATATAATAATTACTACCATATTATACGTACCTTTACTAACATCCACACATATATCATACGTGTATCCATCCTTCCGAGTTTACCCTCGCCGGATGATTCCCTCTAGAATGCTATCTCAGTAGGTGTGCTCACAAAACCTAGTTTCCCCCAAGTTAGAATCGCTCACCAACTTGGGCAAAAATATAAACGAAGTGGAGGCGGTCATATTCCTTCCCTGAAAGTGAGATAAATCCCTCACCCATATATACCGGACGCTATGACCTGGGGATATACTCGCCCTACTCCTCAAGCTAGTGGATTCACCCACATCGCGCAACCTCCCTTGATAGCATTAGAGTATTTAAATTGAATAAATATCTAGTCACTGATATTTACTATCTCACACAATATATACACATATATATATATATACTATCACTACATGTATATATATATACTGTCACTACACCGTATATATATATATATATATATATATATATATATATATATATATATATATATATATATGAATAACCCCGACTTTACCATGTACTCAACATCCCATACACTACCTGTAATTTCCTGAGTCTGTGGCCCAACTCATTGTAATTAATTTTCTCACTTAATAACATATCCTCTTCCCGAGTTTATGGTCCGACTCTAATATAATTAATTATCACATTAATTAATAAGTACCCTTCACGAGCCTACAATCCGATTCTGATTAAACTAATTATCCCACCCATTAATTTAATCATACCCGAGTCTATAAACCGACTTTAATTAAATTAATTAACACCCTTGTTAATTTAATCCTACCCGAGTCTACAAACCGACTCTAATTAAATTAATCATTACACTTATTAATTTAATACTACCGAGTCTACAATCCGACTCTTATTAAATTAATTATCACTCTTATTAATTTAATATTACCCGAGTCTACAATCCGACTCTAACTAAATTAATTAACGCATTTATTAATTTAATAACTTGGTGTCACCCAACCATTATCCCCGGACTATCTCACTTGGCCCGTACCTCAACATTTCCCGAGTCCATGTTCCTACTCTAAACTAATTACTTTATCTCGATAATTAATTTGATACTTGGGTGTCACATAACCAACATACCCGGACTCACTCACTTGGTCCATTTTTACATCTCATAATTTCTTTTCCACATTTTTCGCCCACAATGTGTCACACATTTATTTTCATAATTTCCCAATTATATTTACCTATAATTACCAACATACCCGGACTCGCTCACTTGGTCCATAATTAAATATTCATCCGAGTCTATATCCTGACTCAAAATTATTTAGTTTATCTCCAAACTTAATTCACTACCTTGGGGTCGCATGACCAATATACCCGGATTCACTCACTTGATCCATACCTCACTATTTTTGGAATAAAATCTCTCAAATTCATCCGTTAAATGCCCCACATAAATTCATCCTAGTCCTAATTACTTTCTCCAATAATTTCTAGGAATATTTGTTTCATAATTATTTATCACTTATTAATGTATGAAACCCCCTTTTTAATAGATTTCCCTTTATATAATAAACTGGGCGAACTGCGCAGATTTCTGTACCTTCGATCGATCGAACCCCCTGGGTCGATCGATCGATCGTTCCAGTATTCTTCTCTCCCGCCGCTGTCATCCATGGACGGAAATTTAAGCTTTGTTCTTCCATCAAAGCTCTTACCCAAATACAAACAACATATCCTCCGAATAAGAAAAGGGTCTAAACATCCCACAGACCTTAATTCATTGCCAAAAACCATTTATTCCAACGTTTTTCAGATTTGGGTATTATCCGGGTTTCAAATCCCCCAATACGAATTTCATTCATCTTATCAGTAATTAACCCTATATTCTTACTGATTTTAATATCTGATTCAGTTCTCTACATTCTAGAATCATAAACACGATCAATCTCCCCCTTAATCTCATTAAGGTATATAAATTTACAAAAACCGAATTTAGATTTTGGTGACACACCCAAAACGATTTTTCATACACACATCACTATGATATGAATTTATTATCAAACTTTTAGAAATCACAACAGTTAACCACTTGCATGTATGTGTTCGTAGTGTCTGATCCATTGGCGTAGTCCCTCAATTTGGCTCCAATAACCTCCAATTTGCTCTTGATTTGCTTTCCCCCAAATCCCCTCTCAAACCCAAGTTTTAGAGTTATGTTGGCTGCCATTTCTAAATCTCCCAACTAGGTTAAAAACCCTTAATCTCATTTTTCACCTAATTGGCTTAATTAAAGTGGCCCAACTCACCCCGTGTGGGCCCGGTTATGCCCAAAAATACCCCGAGACCCAATTACTACCCCCGGGTACTCTTTTCTGACTATCTCGACCCATCCGGACTCAATCACGCACTCAGAATTGGTATCCGAATTAATTTATAAAAATCCTTATTCCACACCCAATTTAGTCTATACCGACTCCCGGCTGGGATAAGTGCATACCCCGTCATTAATACCCGAAACGACGTAATTAAATTATTACTATTCACTTAGTAAATAAATTTCCCTAAACATTAACCATTCACTCTCCGATTAATATTTACATATATATATATATTGCCATAATTAATTCAATTAAAATTACAATACACAAGTAATTTAAAATTCCCGAATTAATTAAATATTAAATGTACAAATATACGGGGTGTTACATACTCCCCCCCTTACAAAGGAATTTCGCCCTCGAAATTAAGATAAACCTAGTGTTCCGATATTCACATCTTTTTCACTACTCATGTGCCTCCAAGCCTGCTATATCTATCCCATCGGTTTCTAACCATACGTTACACAAGTATGCATTTAAAATTAACCAGGGCGCCCATACACCCTATACCCGTGCTTAACAGCACAAAATTTTGTCTTAATTAACCCGGGTGCCCATACACCCTATCTCCGCGCTCTACCACACGAAAGTTACCCGACTATGCTAGTCGTAACCCGTAATATAACTTCGAACCCGTAGTCATATTACATATATATATATATATATATATATATATACATATATAATTACTGCCCGGGTACTCAACCCATGCTACGTCCAACTATCTCCCCATAAATACTTATCTCTCAACACAAAAGAATATACACTTACCCTTTTGCTACCAAAGACAACATAATACCGCGCCCTTACTACCACTAGTCCTTGCACAAAATAAACCCCGAGCTATCTCTCTTTGCTCGAAAATTCAATTTAACCACCCTGATTCACTTCAGTAAACATCCCCACTTACCGGGATAAAATGTGAGAACACAAAACCTCACTATGTGCCATCGCACCACGCAATACAACATATATATCCACATATATATAGGCTATACGCCCTCTCCGGTGATACCTAGTACCAACCATACCCTTGTGTCGCGGACACCAAAATTTAACTCCACTATCCACAATAGTTAAATTCCATCGCTATCCAGCCAATGTTTAAAAAGTATTATCAACCCTACTCCCATAATTCTCGAAAGTAGTAATTCCTCGCATAATTCAACGAATCACTCAGTGTACGCCTCCATTCTCCCATGAAGAACACTAGGGAACTCCGCTACCCTACGGAAAGTTTACCCACATGCTATGGCTGCTACCGCTAACGCACCCACTAAGTTTGACTCACCTGCGAACTCTAGTGAAAAATAAGTCTTATACTGTGACATCGTCTTTGTCACTCAACAATATACCCCATGCCCCTATGGTAAAAATAATTACCTCTATACTCCAGCTGCAACGGCTGGTTCTCGATTTCCGGAGCAGCTTCTCCCTGCCCGAATGCACCCGTGACTTGCTTTAGTGGCTGTACATCCAGGACCTCGCCCTGTAGTTGACCCATGCCTCGCTTAAGGTAATATTTCTTCATGTGTCTTGCATTTCCCACAAACGAAACACTTTCTAATATGTTCACCCTGCCACTGATCCCTTCCATGCCAACCTTGTTGGGATTCCTGGTCATCCCGTCGATAGCCTCCAGTTCTAGATCGTTTGGCATGATTTCCTTGCCGGAAATCCTGCCCCTGATCTCCCCCAGTCTGCTGCTGGGATACCCCACTGGTCTTATTCCCTTCTGCCTCATCCGACTGTTTAATCCCCACTCCCTTCCCGCTTCCTTTCGCGTGGAAGCGATATTCCCAACAGTGTCGGAGTGTTGCGTTAATGACATCAGTATAATCTACTAATGCGAAATTATCAATTAAATGTTGTCTGATTCTCCAGACTAACCCAATCCATAACTTTGCTTTCTTTCTCTTTTCCTTGCTTACCTCATCCGGTACAAAATTTGCCAACGAGTGAAATCTTCCTCGTAATCGACCACTGAACGGTCTCCCTTTGAGTCTCCTCATAAAATTTTCTCCTCATTTCGGTCTCGACCGCTGAAGGAAAAATACTTGCGGTCGAACCGCACCCAAAACTCTGTAGTAGCTAGTGTGTCCCTTTCCTTAACTGTGGTGATCGACCCCCACCACTGTAGCGCCGCTCCCACTAACTAAAAGTGGTTAGCATTTATTTTCGCACCCCATCGCAACCTCCCATGCGTAGGTGATGCTGGATACCTTTCTTCCTTGACACGCTAGTACTACACCTGAACCTCCTCGCAACTCTGGTGGGTCCTCACTAAAAATAACTTCTCTTTCTTATTTGCACCCCAACGACCCCGCGTGAGTCTGAACATCCGACGCCACTAACACTTGTGACGGATCCCGTGGAAAGTACCTTGTCTTTTGCGACTACCGTCGTTTTAATCGCCCGCGTCATTAGTTCGGTTACCTGTGCTGCCAAAATTATCTTTGGCATTTGCTGCCGTAATTCTTACTCCTAACGAGCCTCACCCGTCTCACCTCCCCCTGCTGCCCTAGCTGCTCTCCCTTCTGGGCGTCATCTGGAATGAGAATCGAATTTTGTATGAGTTCACTTTTAAATATAAATTCGCAGAAGAACGTATATGCGCATACGTATGAGAATACAACAATCCTATGATAGGGCTCTATATCAATAATTGCTAAGCCGAAGCGTGAAAAGCCGCAAAGATCCTAAGGAAACTAGAACCTGATGCTCTGATACCATCTGTGACACCCCGCCTAATAAAATACCGGGTGATCAGTCCTATACCAAATTAAAACAGGAATCCCAGTTGGATCACCCTTAGCATCACTGTCGAAAACTTTTTAAAACATACTAACCACCTAGTATTCCAAAAACCGGTGCCAAATTTTAACTTTTTAATTTAACAAAATAGTACATGCGGAATTAAATACAAACCATTCACACAACTGAATAAATCAACTGAATAATTAATTTAAATAACTTGCCGAATAAACCATCGGCCACCAAAGTAAAATAATCCAATACAAACATCAAACACCTGAAGGATTACGTCTGAAAACTATACTGAGAAGTCTGGGCGACAAGCCCTAAATAAAACTGAGACTGATACAAGATTCCTACTCTAGGAATGAACGAATGATGCGTCTAATCCAAACTCCTGCTAGCATCCACATATGCCGCAGCTCCGTGTCCCTGGAATAGAATATCAATCATGGCGTCCCTGTGGCTGGACACCTAAAAGGTTTTGAAAATAATTTTATAGAAAGGGTTAGAACCCAAAACATTTTGAAAATATTTAGCAATCGAATTAACTGCAGTAATTTAAAATGCATGAATGCGCTTCATATTTAAGTTAGTGTCGCACTCCCTTGAGGACATTCTCACCCCTCCACTATTGTGCACACCTACCGGTTACCTTAACCCCACCTAGTTGTACTACCCCGTCCAACTAGTCCTGATATAACCTTCCTTTGCCATATTCCTCTAACCCGAGTATAATAATTTCTTGAATTATAAGTTGTCTCACAATTAACTTAATTAATTCCTCTTCAATAGTAGCATATAACCGTCTCACAAGTTATATAAAGTAAATACATCACACACTGTATTATTCCCACAAATGAATAACTTAATTAATTTCTCATTAATTAACAGCATATAACTGTAACCCGAGTTATATAAGGTAAATACATCACACACTGTATTATCACCTACATATAATATTTACTACCATATTATACGTACCTTTACTAACATCCACACATATATCATACGTGTATCCATCCTTCGAGTTTACCCTCATCGGATGATTCCCTCTAGAATGCTATCTCACTAGGTGTGCTCACAAAACCTAGTTTCCCCCAAGTTAGAATCGCTCACCAACTTGGGCAAAAATATAAACGAAGTGGATGCGGTTATATTCCTTCCCTGAAAGTGAGATAAATCACTCACCCATATATACCGGACGCTATGACATGGGGATATACTCGCCCTACTCCTCAAGCTAAGGGATTCACCCACATCGCGCAACCTCCCTTGATAGCATTAGAGTATTTAAATTGAATAAATATCTAGTCACTGATATTTACTATCTCACACAATATATACACATATATATATACTATCACTACCCGTATATATATATATATATATTATGAATCCCGATTTTACCGTGTACTCAAAATCCCGTACAATGCCTGTAATTTAATGTCACACACAATACATACACGTATATATATATACTATCACTACACCGTATATATATATATTAATAACCCCAGCTTTACCATGTACTCAACATCCCATACACTGCCTGTAATATCCTGAGTCTGTGGCCCAACTCAATGTAATTAATTTTCTCACTTAATAACTTATCCTCTTCCCGAGTCTATGGTCTGACTCTAATATAATTAATTATCACATTAATTAATAAGTACCCTTCACGAGTCTACAATCCGATTCTGATTAAACTAATTATCCCACCCATTAATTTAATCATACCCGAGTCTATAAACCGACTTTAATTAAATTAATTAACACCCTTGTTAATTTAATCCTTCCCGAGTCTACAAACCGACTCTAATTAAATTAATTATTACACTTATTAATTTAATACTACCCGAGTCTACAATCCGACTCTTATTAAATTAATTATCACTCTTATTAATTTAATATTACCCGAGTCTACAATCCGACTCTTATTAAATTAATTATCACTCTTATTAATTTAATATTACCCGAGTCTACAATCCGACTCTAACTAAATTAATTAACGTATTTATTAATTTAATAACTTGGTGTCACCCAACCATTATCCCCGGACTCTCTCACTTGGCCCGTACCTCAACATTTCCCGAGTCAATGTTCCGACTCCAAACTAATTACTTTATCTCGATAATTAATTTGATACTTTGGTGTCACATAACCAACATACCCGGACTCACTCACTTGGTCCATTTTTACATCTCATAATTTCTTTTCCACATTTTTCGCCCACAATGTGTCACACATTTATTTCCATAATTTCCCAATTATATTTACCTATAATTACCAACATACCCGGACTCCCTCACTTTGTCCATAATTAAATATTCACCCGAGTCTATATCCTGACTCAAAATTATTTAGTTTATCTCCAAACTTAATTCACTACCTTGGGGTCGCATGACCAATATACCCGGATTCACTCACTTGATCCGTACCTCACTATTTTTGGAATAAAATCTCTCAAATTCATCCGTTAAATGCCCCACATAAATTCATCCTAGTCCTAATTACTTTCTCCAATAATTTCTAGGAATATTTGTTTCATAATTATTTATCACTTATTAATGTATGAAACCCCCTTTTTAATAGATTTCCCTTTATATAATAAACTGGGTGAACTGCCCAGATTTCTGTACCTTCGATCGATCGAACCCCCTGGGTCGATCGATCGATCGTTCCAGTATTCGTTCTCTCCCGCCGCTGTCAGCCATTGACGGAAATTTAAGCTTTGATTCTCCATCAAATCTCTTACCCAAATACAAACAACATATCCTCCGAATAAGAAAAGGGTCTAAACATCCCACAGACCTTAATTCATTGCCAAAAACCATTTATTCCAACGTTTTTCCGATTTGGGTATTATCCGGGTTTCAAATCCCCCAATACGAATTTCATTCATCTTATCAGTAATTAACCCTCTATTCTTACTGATTTTAATATCTGATTCAGTTCTCTACATTCTAGAATCATAAACACGATCAATCTCCCCCTTAATCTCATTAAGGTATATAAATTTACAAAAACCCAATTTAGATTTTGGTGACACACCCAAAACGAATTTTCGTACACACATCACTATGATATGAATTGATTATCAAACTTTTAGAAATCACAACAGTTAACCACTTGCCTGTAAGTGTTTGTAGTGTCTGATCCGTTGGCGTAGTCCCTCAATTTGGCTCCAATAACCTCCAATTTGCTCTTGATTTGCTTTCCCCCAAATTCCCTCTCAAACCCTAGGTTTAGAGTTATGTTGGCTTCCATTTATAAATCTCCCAACTAGGTTAAAAACCCTTAATCCCGTTTTTCACCTAATGGGCTTAATTAAAGTGGCCCAACTCACCCCGTGTGGGCCCGATTATGCCCAAAAATACCCCGAGACCCAATTACTACCCCCGGGTACTCTTTTCTGACCATCTCGACCCATCCAGACTCAATCACGCACTCAAAATTGGCATCCGAATTAATTTATAAAAATCCTTATTCCACACCCAATTTAGTCTATACCGACTCCCGGCTGGGATAAGTGCATACCCCGTCGTTAATACCCGAAACGACGTAATTAAATTATTACTATTCACTTAGTAAATAAATTTCCCTAAACATTAACCATTCACTCTCCGATTAATATTTACATATATATATTGTCATAATTAATTCAATTAAAATTACAATACACAAGTAATTTAAAATTCCCGAATTAATTAAATATTAAATGTACAAAAATACGGGGTGTTACAGAAGCCTCCCTAAGTGTAGTGTCTACCTCTAATTACTTGTGTATTGTAATTTTAATTGAATTAATTATGACAATATATATATGTAAATATTAATCGGAGAGAGTGTCTACCTCTGATGCTCAGACCCCTATACCAACTTCTTGAGGAGTTCCCCTCCCTTAGGGAGAAGACTTTAGAAAAAATCAGACAAATAGAAAGAGCACAGGAGGAGGCTCGTAGGTCACAAGAATTCCCTATTAGACCCATCTTCCCACCACCCCTGAAGGTTATATATCCTGATCCCTCGGAGTTTTTCAACCAGGCAGAGGTTCCTGTCGATCCTATACCAATGTATGAGTCTGAGTCTTCCACCTCAGACCCCATGTCTGTGGATTCCTTCCAGGAGGCCATGGACTTCTCAATTCGGGAAGATCAGGCCCCTGATCAGGCCGAGGTCTCCAGCCGGGTCTCCTCTCATAACAACTCAAGCGCCTCAGCCTCTTCCTAAGATGTTGAGATCGTTGAGTAGAGTGTGGCCATCCCACCACCACTTGACTCCATTCCTCTGTCGGCCTTCACCGATGCCGAGTTCGCTCAGAGGTTCCTGGGTAACCAATCAACATCTTCTCCGGCCGACATTGAGCTAGATGATGACGCTAAAAGTGATGTCGACATCTCTGAGGCATCCGAAATCGAGAGTACTATAACTGAGGTAGACCTCCTCTGCTTCAGATATCTGTATTCCATTAGTCCCTCCATAAAGCTAAGAAGACCTCTGAGGGAAGAGAGGGCTTTTCACCGCCGAGACGGCAAAATCTGCTTGTACGAGTAGATGTTCAAGTTGGGGTTTCGTCTGCCCATCCATCCCATTATCAAATCTATCCTTGCCTATATCAATTTGGCCCCCTCTCAACTATCCCCTAATGCCTGGAGGGTTATAATAGGGGCCATAGTCTTATGGAAAGCTGTCCACCACTCAGACCTCCCAGTTCAGGTCTTTGTAGGTTGATATGTCCCTTCCTCAGCCAAAAATCATCTGAGCTACTATCATTTCGTAGCTCGGAAGCCTAAAAAAAAGATGCTTTAAATAACTCAGACTTCCAACCACAACTGGAAGCCGCGATACTTTTTTGCTTCTGGACCATGGGAATTTGGCTCATGTGTTCCCTCGTCCATTCTGGAGCCGAGGATGCCCCTTAGGTGGGGTAAGGTCATAATGTCTACGAGGGATGACCCTGGCCTGAGCCCACAAAACCTTGAGAAGGTGAAAGCCCTTCAAGATCAGGGGGCACATGGTCTGTTCGTTAGGTTCGAACACTTGATGACCCCCCACTACCTCTCTGAGACAGGTCTGGGTGGAAGTCCTCTTTTCGAGCTTGGTAAGCTCTTTCTATTTGAAGTTGAACCTCTGAGTTTATTTTTGTCTGATCTTCTAACTCAGATCTATTAATTTTGCAGAGCGTCCACAAGATATCTCAGACGAACTCTGGGAAATGGCTGCACCTAGCTTGACGAGACTTGCAAAGAAAGCTAGCCTTAATGCTCCTCCCCCAGCTTCCTCCGCCTCGAAGCCCCAAGCCACAAAGAAGAGGGCTCCAGCTGATTATGCCCCTGAGGATCAGAGGCCGAAGAAAAAGAATGCTGATACTGCCATCCCCATCTCTTCAGCAGATGCCCTGTCGGCTCGTCTAGAGCAGTTGAAGATTACTGACAGCATAGTCAACCATAGTCTTCAGGCCCTAGATGCCTTCGGCTCTATAATGACCAAGGCCGATAAGTGCTTCTTCAGGTCACTTGATACTTCTTTACTGGTTGATTTCGGCATTCACAGATCCATTCAGGTATGACCTCATTTTTCTTTCCAAATCCTAAGTGTAACCTCTGATTTATCTTTTGCTCATTCCTGATCGCAAAATCTGCAGGGCCTGGCAGCGATGCACCACTTCTCCAATTGGACTCTAAGAAAGTTGTCCCTCATCCAGAAGGGTCAAGAGGCTGAGAAGGTTCAGCGTTCTTTGAACACAAAAATTGATCGGCTGAAGTCTGAGTTGGGTGCGTCTGACAAGAAGGTGAAGGGGCTGGAGAAGGAGGTCTCTCGGCTTAACAAGGACCATGCTGCGGCTCTGAAGGCCAAGGATGATGTTCTGCAGTAGAATGTCAGCTCGGCCGTGAAGGCAACCCTTGATGATGCCTCAGAGGGGATAATAGCCGAGTATAAAAGCTCTGATGAGTTTATGAGCTTCGGCTTTGAATACCTTGAAAGAGGTATCAAAGCCACTATTAAGTGGGCTGATGTCAAGGAGAGGGAGGCTGGCACTTTGAAAGCCTCTGACTTTATAGGCCTTGGCTTTGTTGATCCTCAGTTTGCCCATGCCCTTCAGGAGGTTGAGGAGGAGGCTGCCGCGCCTGCCGAGACTGCCACATTGGACGGCACTGAGGTCGGAGGGGCAGACCATCATGATGACGTTGCCGAGGTGATGACCGTTGTCCAGCCTAACCAAGCCGAAGATACCAGCATTCCCCCTAAAACCCTTAGAGAATTTCTGAACATTGTTTGTAACCTCTGACATTGTAATCCCTGCACATCTATAATTTCTAAATGAACATGGCTCTTACTTTTCTATTCTTTGTACTCTCTGAATATTTTTTATCTCTGAATGTGTTATTCTCTGAAGAGGACCATCTTCTTTCGTTGTATGTATGTCGTGATGTTTATTCTCAAGCTTATGCAATGGTGTTTGCTTAAACCAAATTAGTAATCTGAGCTCAGACCTCGTCACCACCGAATGGTGTTATGAAGGTCTGAGGTCATCACCTAAAATGTTAGCCCCATTAATGAATCTCACCAAATTAATGATGTTAAGGGTTTGAGGTCATCCCATTATAGTGTCTGAGCTCAGACCTCATCACCACTAAATCGTGTTATGAAGGTCTGAGGTCATCACCTAAGATGTTAGCTCCATTATTGAATCTCACCAAACTAATGATGTTAAGGGTCTGAGGTCATCCCATTATGGTGTCTGATCTCATACCTCGTCACCACTGAATGGTGTTCTGAAGGTCTGAGGTCATCACCTAAGATCTTAGCCCCATTAATGAATCTCACCAAATTAAGGATGTTAAGGGTTTGAGGTCATCCCATTATGGTGTCGGAACTCAGACCTCGTCACCACTGAATGGTGCTATGAAGTTCTGAGATCATCACCTAAGATGTTAGCCCCATTAATGAATCTCACCAAATTAATGATGTTAAGATTCTGAGGTCATCCCATTATGGTGTCTGAGCGCAGACCTCGTCACCACTGAATGGTGTTATGAAGGTCTGAGGTCATTACCTAAAATGTTAGCCCCATTAATGAATCTCACCAAATTAATGATGTTAAGGGTCTGAGGTCATCCCATTATGGTGTCTGATCTCAGACCTCGTCACCACTAAATGGTGTTATGAAGGTCTGAGGTCATCACCTAAGATGTTAGACCCATTAATGAATCTCACCAAATTAATGATGTTAAGGGTCTGAGGTCACCCCATTATGGTGTCTGAGCTCAGACCTCGTCACCACTGAATGGTGTTATGAAGGTATGAGGTCATCACCTAAGATGTTAGCCCCATTAATGAATCTCACCAAATTAATGATGTTAAGGGTCTGAGGTCATCCCATTATGGTGTCTGATCTCAGACCTCGTCACCACTGAATGGTGTTATGAAGGTCTGAGGTCATCACCTAAGATGTTAGCCCCATTAATGAATATCACCAAATTAATGATGTTAAGGGTCTGAGGTCATCCCATTATGGTGTCTGAGCTCAGACCTCGTCACCACTGAATGGTGTTATGAAGTTCTGAGGTCATCACCTAAGATGTTAGCCCCATTAATGAATCTCACCAAATTAATTATGTTAAGGGTCTGAGGCCATCCCATTATGGTGTCTGAGCTCATACCTCGTCACCACTGAATGGTGTTATGAAGGTCTGAGGCCATTACCTAAGATGTTAGCCCCATTAATGAATCTCACCAAATTAATGATGTTAAGGGTCTGAGGCCATCCCATTATGGTGTCTGATCTCAGACCTCGTCACCACTGAATGGTGTTATGAAGGTCTGAGGTCATCACCTAAGATGTTAGCCCCATTAATGAATCTCACCAAATTAATGATGTTAAGGGTCTGAGGTCATCCCATTATGGTGTCTGAGCTCAGACCTCGTCACCACTGAATGGTGTTATGAAGGTCTGAGGTCATCACCTAAGATGTTATCCCCATTAATTTCTGACATAAGTGAAAAATGAAGCAAGGACCACCATGGGAGCTGATATTTTATTAATAACCTCTTCATGACAAGATGGTACATTTACACAACTTCATGAAACATCATATGTAATACTTCTTTAGGTGGTCAGCATTCCATGGATTAGCGAAAGGTTCTCCTTCTAGATTTTCTAGCCTATAAGTGCCAGGCACAACCTCTTCTGTCACTTTGTAGGGACCGTGCCAGTTTGGGTGGAGTTTGTTTGCATTCTGTAAGGTCTTATTTAGTACTAGGTCTCCCACTGCAATGGGTCTTGACTTCACCCTCTGGTTGTAGAATTTTGCTTCCCTCTGTTGGTAGGCTGCTTGTCTTACCTCTGTGTCCTCTCTTCTTTCTTTGATAAGATCTAGGTCTAGCCTCCTCTCTTCCCCATTATTATCAAGGTCATAGGTCTGAATCCTATGAGTTGGGAGCCCTACTTCTGTTGGTATGACGGCCTCTGAGCCATGTGCCAACATGAACGAGGTTTCTCCTGTTGGTGTCCTTGTCATGGTTCTGTAGGCCCATAACATAGCGTAGACCTCTTCAGTCCATCTTCCCTTCGCATCTTCTAACCTCTTCTTGATTCCATCGAGAATTATTCTGTTTGTGACCTCGGTCTGACCATTTTCCTGAGGTCAACCAGGAGATGAGAATAATTGCTTTATTCCTACTCTTAGGCAATACTTTTCTAAAGAGGAGTTCTTGAACTGGGTCCCATTGTCCGAGATGAGAGTGTTTGGGAGGCCATATCTGCATATGATATTCCTCCAAATAAATTGGAAGGTCTTCTGCTCTGTGATCGTTATCATCGTCTCTACCTCCACCCACTTTGAAAAATAGTCGATGGCAACTATCAAGAATCTATAATTATTGGCAGCTCTTAGCAGGGGCCCTACTAAGTCAATTCCCCATACTGCAAATGTCCATGGAGAAGTGATTGATGTCATAGGGTGATGAGGCTGATGAGGGATGGCGGCGAACCTCTGGCATTTATCACATTTTCTCATGTGGGCTGCAGCGTCCTTGGACAGGGTTGGCCACCAGTACCCCTGGGTGATGATTTTTTTGGCCAAGGGTCTTCCCCCTATGTGGCTAGAGCAAGAACTCCCATGGACCTCCTGTAAGACCCAGGGAACTTCTGTGGGGTGCACACATCTGAGGAGAGGTAGCAATAATCCTTTCTTGTACAGGACGTCTCCTACTACCGAGAACTTGGCAGACTTATATCTCAATTTCGGCCTTTCTAGCTTGGATTCAGGTAGCTCTCCCTTTTTGATATATCTGAAGAGGGGATCCATCCATGAGTCTCCTATGTTCAAATTGTGACAAGGGTTATATACCTATTCTTGCTCAATGGTTGCCTTCCCCAAGACCTCAATAGGAATGGTCCTTCTAACATCTGTCTTCATTGCCGAGGCCAACACCGCCAATGCATCTGTATGGCTGTTAGTTTGTCGAGGCACTCTCTTCAGTCTTGCCTCTTCAAAATGTTCTAACATTGTTCTCACCCTTTTCAGATATTTGGACAGCCTTTCATCTCTGGCCTCATAGATTCCCAATACTTTATTGACAACTAACCTTGAGTCGCTGTGGAGTAGGAGTCGCTTTACGCGAAGAGTCTTTGCCAATATGAGACCTGCTATCATGGCCTCATACTCGAACTCATTGTTAGAAGCTCGAAAGTTGAATCTCAACGCGTATTCAATGTTAGAACCATCTGGAGCTGAGAGTATCAACCCCGCACCGCTTCCATTGTCACAGGAAGAGCCATCAATGAAGAGGCTCCAAATATCTGTACCTAATGAGAAGACCAGTTCTGTTATGACTCCTTTTTTAAAGAGGTACCGATCTTCCTCGTTCTCCGCAACTTGGTTCCTGGCCCCGTTGGATGCGATCTCTTCCTGATCTTGGAAGATGTTTGGTGTCGTCTCTTCCAAATTTCAGAAGAGTCCACGGTTTTCAACACCCTCTAGGCCATTTTCTGCCTCGACCTCTTCCCATGTAAACTCAGCGACAAAGTCTGCGAGGGCTTTCCCCTTGATGGCCGTCCTAGGTTGGTAGGTAAGATCGTACTCCCCCAACTCAATGGCCCATGTCATCAATCGTCTGGACTTCTCAGGTTTATGTAGGACCAGTCTTAGTGGGGAGTCAGTGAGGACAACCATGGAGTGGGACTGGAAGTAAGGCTTCATCTTTCTCGAGGCATGTATCAAGGCGTAAGCTAGCTTTTCCATGCGAGGGTAATTCTGTTCGACCCCTTGAAGGGCCTTACTATTGAAATATACAGGCCTTTGGATTCCAGCGTCTTCCCGTATTATGGCTGCGCTGATGGCTGATTTGGAGACTGCCAGATACACGTACAGTTTCTCCTCTACTACAGGCCGAGATAACAATAAGGGAGACCCTAAATAAGACTTGAGCTGGTTGAAGGCTTTTTTGCACTCTTCGTCCCATTGGAAGGACTTTCTAAGCACCTTGACGAATGGAAGGCACTTGTCTGTTGCCCTAGAAATAAACCTGTTAAGGGCAGCCAGTTCCCCCGTAAGTTTTTGAACATGTTTTATACTCCTCGGTGTCTTCATGTCAAGTAAAGCCTTTATTTTTTCAGGGTTTTCTTCAATCCCTATCTGGTTAACGATAAACCCTAGGAACTTCCCAACTCCTACTCCGAAGACACACTTCTTGGGGTTGAGTTTCATTCTGTATGAGTCCATAATGTCGAAGGTCTTCTCGAGATCCGTTACATGAGTGTTAGGCTTCAAGCTCTTTGTTAGCATATCATCTATATACACCTCCATAGTCTTACCTATTTGCTCTTCGAATATCTTATTAACAAGACGTTGGTATGTTGCCCCTGTATTTGTTAGGTCGAAGGGCATCACTTTGTAGCAGTACGTCCCTTTGTCGGTAATGAAGGTCGTCTTCTCCGAGTCTTCTGCATCCATGAAGATCTGGTTGTAGCCTGAATACGCGTCCATGAAGCTCATGAGCTCATGTCCCGCTGTAGCATCCACCATCTGATCTATCTAAGGTAAGGGATAACTGTCTTTAGGACAAGATCTGTTCAAGTCAGTGAAATCAACACACATTCTCCACTTATCATTGGCCTTGGGCACGATGACTGCATTTGATAACCATTACGGATATGTGACTTCTCTTATAAACTCAGCCTCTTCCAATTTTTTGACCTCTTCTCGGATGACATCATATTTCTCCCTGGAATAAACTCTCCGTCTCTGTTTGATTGGCCTGGCATCTTTGGTCACGTTGAGCCTGTGACTCATAACTTCAGGGTCGATGCCGGGCATGTCTGCGTGACTCTATGCGAAGACACTCTGTCTCCTCTTGAGGAAGTTTATCAGCTCTTCCTTGATTTATGCCTTTAGGGCTTTACCGACCTGGATGGTTTTTTTCGGATCATCCTCATTGAGGACGATGGATTATACCTCTTCCGTGGCCTCTCCCTTCTTCAACTTTGTCTCATCTCTTGGGTCAAGGGTATCAATGCTATAAGTGGTGGTTGCCCTCTTATGGGCTTCTCTCTCTTCGACCGAGTTGAAGTAACATTCTTGCGCTGTGGTCTGGTCATTTTGCACTTCCCCTACCCCATAAGGAGTCAGGAATTTTAGCATCTGATGGACCGTCGACGACATAGGTTCAAACTCTTTAAGGGACACCCTTCCTATGATGAGGTTATAGGCCGAAAACACGTTCTCATCCATGACGAAAAAATTTATCTTCTTGGTCAGCCTCTTAGGCCACTCATCACCCATCCTTACGTACATCTCATACATGCCCAAGGGCTCGACCTGTTCGCCACTGAAGCCTATCAATGGGTGGTGATAGGGTACCAATCTTGCTCTGCTAAGACCTAGGCTCTTTAAGCAAGGCCAGAACATCACGTCCGTCGAGCTCCCCCCGTCTATGAGGATCCTATGCACCTCGCACCCATGCACCCTTGTTGTTATGACCAGAGGGTCATCATGGGGGGCTAAGATACCCTTGAAGTCGAGTCTGGAGAACCCAACTATGAGGGTGTCCATGTCTACTTTCTTCCTCTTCTGCACTGTATCGGAAGATGTTAGATTCACAACTTCAAGATTGGCCATTGATCTGGCCTCTGCTACGTGAGCCTTCCTATCAGCTACTTCAGAGCCACCTCCTGTAAATCCTCCACATATGGTGTCAACACCAAATGAGATCATACCAACCCTCTTCATCGGGGTGTTGTCATCTTTCGGCAGAAGATCTGGATCGTCTTCATCATCACCTTCTGAATCATTGTCTCTTCTGGACGGGACATTATCACGCCATCTGTCATTTCTCCTTTTCTTAGGTTCATCTCTTCCACCCTTAGGAGCTTCACCGTCCACATACTTCCTCAACTTTCCAGTTTTTAGCATCTTTTCAATCTCATCCTTCAGGGAGAAGCATATGTCCGTGACATGGCCATGATCCTGGTGGAACTCGCACCATATGTTTTTATTCCTCTTATGTGGTGGGGCTTTCAGTTTCTCTGGCCATCTCAGAGTCCTGTCATTCTTAATCTCATTGAGGATGTGCTCGCAGCTCACAATCAGAGGAGTATAGTGAGAGAACTTTTCATCACCCGACCTCTTCTTCCCATCTTTATTATTTTGGGACTTTCCACTGCCACCTCAGTTCTCATCCTCATACTTGGCGGCCATTACCTCTTCCGCATTCATTACTTTCCCTGCGGTTGCCAGGAGCTCCACCATAGACCTAGGGGGTCTTCCACAAGTTTCCACAATAGCTTCCCTTTCTGTAGACCCCCTATGAGGGCGGTCATGTCTATGTTCTCTTCATAATCTTCGACCTCCAACTTCTCTTTGTTGAATCTCACTATGTAATCTCTTAGGCTCTCATCCTTGTCCTGCTTGATATACAATAGGTGAGTAGTCTTCTTTTGAGGTCTCACCCCAAAGCAGAAGTTGTGGATGAATCGTTCAGCCAAGCCTTTGAAGTTCTCAATTGAGTTCTTCGGAAGGGAGGTGAACCAACTATGCGCTGCCCCTGTTAAGGTCCCAGAGAAGGCCCTACACTTCATCTCATCGGGTATCGAGTAGATGTCTGCTGTCGACTGGTACATCTCGATGTGATGTACAGGATTAATGCTGCCATCATACTTAGGAGACACTATAGGAAGCTTTAACTTAGCTGGGGTTGGGAAGCCCACTATCCTAGCCACAAATGGAGAGCCATCTGAGTAACCCCTTTGTAATGGGTCCCTGCTTTTAATGAGGTCTCTTATCTTCTCCTCAAGGCGCTGGATAGAGTCATTCCACGGTCTTCTGCCATCGACCTGGCCGAGGTTGTCCCCAGCCACCTCCATGGGATGGACCGAGGGTTCCCCTGCTGCGACACATCGGCTGTTGACCTCTTCCTGTTCCCTGCCTCTTCTTTCACAGTGTCGGCCTTGGTCTGGCCGACCCTGCCTGTTCCCTCTCTGAGAGCCTGCTGTGCTCCTTGATCTCGACAATCTCTGTCTTAAGTGACACACTGGGCCTAATCTCTCAAAGGCTGACCCTCTGCTCAACCTATCAAAGGCTGACCCTCTTTGTTGAGCCTCTTCACCTCTTCGGCCGACACAACCTTGACTTTGCCGAAGAGGTCGTACAGTGTTATTTGACACCTCATACGGCTCCCAGCAGTCTTCCGGGGCTTCTTCCGCCTCTAGATCGTCATACGTGTCCTCTGGGCAAGGGTTACCTTGCCTCCCCAAGCATAAGCGCCTAGGGTCAACAACGTCCCTTCTCTGCTGGGGTGCAGGTTGGTCCTTCATTGGTGCCTGGGGTGGTCCCCTGGAGTCAGGATGAGGCTGAACAGCCGCCGGAGTGATCATATCCGGTGAGACTCCAGGTGGCCTCATCATAGTTTGGCTGAGCTGTGCAAATTTCTCTTGCATAGCTTGTTGTGTTGCAGCTAAAGACCTCAAAGCTGCAGCTACCTCCACCATTTCGGACTGGGGCGGTGCCTGACTGGAACTAGGCCCTCCACCCCTAGGTGGTGGAAGAGGCGATGGTAATTCTGGTGCCATATGTTAACACTATAGAGCTTAAATAGCAGATGAGCTTAGTACCTCAAAGGGCCTCTTTCAATGGTGAAGCAGCTCCATGCAAGGGGTGGTGCCTGGTTCACCACCAGAGTCTCCGGTGAGGTTAAGCTGAAGAAGAGGAAGAGACAGCTTCTCGTTCCCACAGATAGCGCCAAAATGATGATTCTGGAAATAGCACCACCCTTCAAGGTGTTTGTAAGCTCAATTCAATGTTAACAATGGCAGCATAAAAGCATATAATAGAAGGAGGTGGGGAGAAGAGGAAGATCACCAGAATATAAGTGGTTCAGCCAATCAGTCCTACGTCCACTGTGCAAGTGTGTGATTAATATCACTGTATGAGGGCTCTAATGGCCATAGATACAAACTCTCAAGCTTTCTCTCTCTACTGTGTATTTGAACAGAGTTTCAGCTAGGGTTGCTAACTTCGGATCCTTTACAAGGTAGAGGATGACCTCTATATATAGTACATAGGGGGTGTAATGTACCCCCCATGCATGTAATGTGCATGGGTGTGGTTGCCTCACCAATATGGGAAAGTCATCTGTCACTGTCACATGTAGAGAATGATGATGCAATATTCTCCCCATGTGTGGGGAATAATCTTGTTATAACTGATTTGTGTCCACATGCCCTTATCCAAATGTCAGCAGATGCTCGGCTATCGTACCTGGTGTATGACCTCGGCCTGGGAGAGGCCAAGGTTGGTAAGTCCAGGTGCTCGTTCAGTCCGAGGTGACCATGGAGGTCTCGGCTTAATCCTAGCCAAGACAATGGACAAGGTCGTCCTGAGCCAAGGTCGAGCTGGTGTGTTTGGAGCATCGACTAATGTCTTGATGAGGTTGCTGGTGGCTTCTTGCAAGCTCGGCCTATGTTTGGCCGAGGTTTCCATTCCAAGGTATACGAGAATGCTGCTGATCCTTGTGATGCATGCGATGTCCCTTCGAGAGGCTGGTGGTAGTGTCGGCCTGGGCCGACCTTGCTATGGTCGAGCGCTGATACCGCATGCCCAAGGCCTCTCCAATGTCGGCTACGATCTCGGCCGAGGTTGGTGTCTCCGAGCCGAGGTCACACTTGGGGCATATCAATCATTAATCATTACTTGATCAAATTTTCATGCCACTGCTTAGGGGCTTGTTTTAGTCCATATAAGGATTTAACTAGCTTGCAAACTTTGTTTTCTAATCCCTTTACAACAAATCGTTCCGGTTGATCCATATAAATTTCCTCTTCTAATTACCCATTAAAAAAAGCAGTTTTAACATCCATTTGATGAATTTCCAGTTTATAGATGGATGCGAGGAAAATTAGAATTCTAATAGAAGTAATTTGCGTAACCGGAGAATAAGTGTCAAAGAAATCGATTCCCTCCTTTTGTTTATATCCTTTGGCTACTAACCTAGCCTTATATTTTGCTATGGATCCATCATGTTTCATTTTTCTTTTAAAAATCCATTTACACCCTATGGTTTTACAACCTGGTGGAAAGCTAACCAAATCCTAAGTGTGATTTTGCATAATAGATTCTATTTCACTATTAACAGCCTCTTTCCGAAATGGAGCTTCGGGAGAGGTAAGAGCGTCGTGATAAGATTGAGGATCCCCCTCGGACAAAAATGAAATATAATCAGGTCCAAAAGATTTATCTGTTTTACGTCTTTTACTTTTCCTAACTTCCTGTATTTTCATATCATTCTCTTGCCTACTACTAGATGGCATATACATGTTCGAAGGAGCATCCTCAAGTCTAGTAGTGGGATTATGTGGAAAATATGTTCAAAAAATTCTGCATCACAAGATTCAATAATAGTATTTGTAGATACACTATCTACATCTGATTTAAACACAAGGAACCTATATGCACTACTGTTTTGAGCATTTCCTATAAATACACAATCAACAGTTTTAGGTCCGAGTTTAGTTCGTTTTGGTGGAGGCAGAACTACTTTTGCTAAACACCCCCACACTTTTAAGTATTTATATGAAGGCTTTCTTCCTTTCCATAATTCATAAAGAGATTTATCAGATTTCTTGGGGGGAATTTTGTTTAAAATATAACAAGCTGAAAGAACCGCTTCACCCCATAAATTGTGAGGAAGACCCGATCTGTTTAACATAGCATTTACCATATCCTTTAGCGTTTGATTTTTATGTTCCGCCACACCATTTTGTTGTGGACAATATGGTGCCGTAGTTTGATGTATTAAGCCATGTATTTTACAAAAATCATTAAAAGGCTCAGAATATTCTCATCCTCTATCTGATCTCACAATTTTAATTTTTTGATTTAGTTGATTTTCAACTTCTGTTTTATATAGTTTGAATTTCTCAAGTGCTTCATCCTTAGATCTCAAAAGATACACATAACAGAATTTCATGTGATCATCTATAAAGGTGATAAAATATTTTTTCCCACCCCTTGTTTGAATTCCTTTTAAGTCACACAAATCGGTATGAATTAATCCCAAAATTTTAGTAGAGCGTTGTATACTTTGAAAAGGTTTTCTTTTGAATTTTGATTCAACACATATTTCACATTTGTGTTCGACATTTGCAGGCAGTTTAGGAATATCTCCTAAATTCATTAATCTTCTAATTGAAGCAAAATTAACATGTCCAAGTCTACTATTCCATAGATATATGGAATCAGAGAGATAAGTAGAATAATTAACTACATTAAAAACAGAGTCAACAGTTACATTTAATTTGAATAATCCCTCATACATGAAACCCTTTCCCACAAACACCCCATTTTTAGATAAAACAAACTGATCAGATTCAAAAACCATTTTAAAACCCTTTTTACTCAATAGCGAGCCTGAGACCAAATTTTTCCTAATGTCGGGCACGTGCAACACCTCGTTCAACGTCAGGACTTTTCCAGAAGTGAATTTTAAATCCACCTTCCCTTTTCCAGCAGTAGCAGCTACTGAAGAATTGCCCATGTATAGCTTTTCATCACTTCCCACCACCTCGTAGTGGGAAAAAATACTCTTGTCTCCACAGATGTGTCGGGTGGCCCCGGTGTCCACCCACCAGTCCTTAATGTTGCTAACCAGGTGTGCCTCTGAAATAACAACAGAAAAATTATCAGTTTCAACAATTGAAGCTTGTGCACCCTCATTAGGTTTTTTGAAATTCTCATTGTTTTTCCTTTTGAAGCAGTCTTGGGCTTGATGTCCAGGTTTACCACAAACAAAACAGTCTCCCCCGAATTTCTTAATCCCACCTTTAGGTTTCGTAGCATTATTTGGTGCTTTTCCTTTTCCCTTAAATTTATGTTGGTACTTATTTGGCTTAAACTGATTTTTGGTCCCCCCACTACTTTCAGCAATGTTTTCTTTGGCCGCCATAGCCATGGCAACGTCTCTTTTTTCCTTAACAAAATTATCCTCTTCAATTCTAAGTCTAACAGTGAGATCTTCCATAGTCATATCTTTACGTTTATGTTTAAGGCCATTTCTAAATTCTTTCCAGGAAGGGGGAAGTTTCTCAATAACAGATGCGACTTGAAAACCCTCACTAATTGACATACCCTCAGCATGAATTTCATGAATAATGACTTGAAGTTCTTCTAATTGTGACAAAACAGATTTTTCGTCAACCATTTTAAAATTCAGAAAATGACTAACGACAAATTTCTTACTTCCAGCATCTTCAGTTTTATATTTCTTGTCTAACATCAAGCATAACTCTCTAGCAGTGGGGGCAGAGAAATAAATATCATACAGGGCATCATCCAAATTGTTCAGAATATGATTTTTGCACATAAAATCAGATTTTTCCCACAGTTGATTAACAACAGTTTTTGCAGGTTCGGTCTCTTCAGAATTATCTTCCTTAACTTCTAACGTGTGATCAAGTTCCAACAGGTTAAGATAAAATTGCAGTTTTTGTTGCCAACGTTTAAAATTCAAACCAACAAATTTTTCAGGCCTAGCAGAAGCGATAGCGGCAGGATCAAATATTCCCATTGTACGAATATAAAATTATATTTCTGTCTTAGATTTGTTATATGCGTATACGGGAAAACCAAAAAAGATAATAATAAATTGGAACGACTTATCTGGATGCTGAGGTGTGTGTTAGACACACAGTCCTAAGACAGAAATATCGCCCGCACGTTAATCAGTGATGCTTCGAGCCTCAGATAACTGTCCCCAGGATTCAACAGCACAATTCATCTGATTGAAGCACTCAATGGATGACTTTAAAACCACAAGAGATTAGGCCCAGAATTGGAGTATGAAGAAGGACGTTTTGAGAGAGAGAGAGAGATTGAAAAGTAATTAGAAACTCATCAGCATATCCCTCATATTAAGGGATGCAGAAACCACCCACTCCCCCCAAAATGTGGGTGACCACTTCTTCCACTAAACCACTCTCAACGGCTATTTAAGAAAAACGTGTTTTAATTTTAATCATAAAATAATTTTTAATTAATTAAATAAAATGATTTTTAATATTAATTAAAATTGAATTAAATAAAATTATTTAATGACGAAATTAAAATTAACTGATTATTAGGACCCAAGACCAAGTCCCAAGTCCTAAGTCTTGATATATAATATAATAATTATATATCTATTTAGGTATAAATACCCCAAATCCTCTTAAATCCCCTTGGTGGGACTTGAACTCATGACCTCCCCTAAAGGGGACACAAAAGTTACCACTAGGCTACAAGGTCTTATTGTGAGTATATCATTCATATCAATAGTTATACACACACACACACAACATGTAATTCAAACGATGCAAAAATTTGGCATATCTTTTAATAAGTTTAAAATGGGTTAAGTTTCAACATTTGTCGATATCAGCATGGGATATAATAAGGGCCTTCCAGTCATACATTATATGTTCATTTATTTATTTATAATGAATAAATTATTTTCAGTTAAATTCAGCCTCATGAAACTTGAATTCCTAAAAAAAATCAAAAACATATTTTTTTCCAAACTTCGATGCATTTTTTTTATCATAAATAATCTATTTTTGTGGAATATTTTTACTTATGCCCTCTGTTTGTTGTTATGGACTTAGATTTATATTTGGCATTTCATTTTTTAGAGATGCATTATTTGAGTTATGATCCTTCAAATATTTCCCTTATGATATGTCAAATTGGAAATTCTAGAAATCAGTTGCAAAAATAGAGTTTTTACCAACTTTGGCGCATTTTTCGATCATCAATAATATATTTATTGTGATTTCTTTATTATTCAAGTTCTATGATGCAAAGGCGCTAATTTAATAGATGGAGTGTATTTTTTAAGGTATATTGTATACGTGACTATCATGGAAGCATTGCCCCCTTCCGAAATGCGATTCTAAAAATTTCGAACATAATTTTGTCATAATTAGTCTTTGGCCAATTATTAAAAATCCTTGAATGATTTCTTTGGCTTTATTATCAAGATCCTTTTAGGTTTTAGACATTCTAGATTCAACATTGTTGTCCGTTTTTTAAAACTATTGATAATTTTTTAATTATTAATTATTTATTGTGATATTTTTCTATAAAAAAGGATATTAATTATTTTAAAATTCTGAATAAAAAATTGGAACCCATAAGTTGAATATGGATTTTTGGTGTTGTTCATAAAGAGGGATTATTATTGAACTTATCAATATCTATTTTTTGCATCTATTTCATTGTTGTAAGGTAAGTTTGGTGCTAAAATAATATGGAAATTATTTTGTAGTCTATGTGAGTGAGATATGATGTTTGAACAACTTTGGGAACATAAATTTCATTTTGTGATAATTAACTTTTGCGACATGAATTATGAGTTTGTGAAATATTGATTAGATGATCACAGTGTTTGTGACTTGCTTTGCCCTCTACTTTGTTGAGTTTCACCCTAATTGTCCATTTAAAGGACTTAGGTTACGTGCTTTCATCATTAGTGGATTATTACAACTGATAATTTAAAATAACCTATGTTTTATGATTTTTATCTTTTAAAGTTGTTCTAATGTAAATGTGTAAACAAACACCCGCATTCTGGCTTATGTAGATTCTCTATAAGGGTTATTCCCATCCCATCATCATCATCATCATCATCATCATCATCATCATCATTATCCTTGCTTTAATCCCATCATATGGGGTTAGCCAAATGGATTCTCTTTATTATATGCATTATTATCATTCAAGTTTAATTCCTTAAGGTCTCTCCTAATAATTTTCCCCTATGATAGCTTAGGGAGGACACTTTTTCTTTTACCATCTATTTCCAACAATCTTCCTCTTTTTATAGGGGTATCTATTAGTCTACCTAATACATGACTTTTATCTTAATTTATTGATAATGGGATCTACTCCTAACTCTTCTCTCACATAGTGGTTTTTAGTTTTGTCCTTAATAGTAATTCCTATCATCCACTAGAGCATCCTCATTTCACTAACATATGGAGACTTTGTTCATGTTTTCTCTTTAACGCCCAACGCTCCTCTCCATACAGGATCGATGACCTTACAACTGTTCTATAAAATTTTTGTTTTAATTTATTAGTTATCCTCTTATCGTATAACACCCCACTGTCTTGTCTCCATTTCATCCAACCAGATGATATTTTACTCATAACATCTCATCAATATCCTCATTACTTTGTAATATTGAACTTAGGTTCTTCGCACCCCATCTATGATGCAATTGTGAAAATAGTTCTATTTTATTTTTTGGAAGTCTCTTTATAAGGGGACATATATTTTGTTTTGCAAAATTACATTAGAATTAGCTTAGCATAAGTTCGTGAATCATCAATTAAAATTGAAGGACATTTTTTTGGTTTAGAGGACTTTTTTGTTGTTGTCAAATCACACATTCATTATGTTCCTTATAATGACAAGACGTGGATAGTATTTCGATATTGAAAACATATTTATGTATACATTTGTTCAAAATTAAAGAGAAAATATATTTCAAATCTACATAATTCAGAGATTATTACGAGTTTAGCAGATTTTGGATCTTCATACATGGATTAAAGATAAAAGATGTTTAACTAATATTAATTGAAACCACTTATACTTTTTAATGGATTAATTAATTCAAAAAATGTTGTCACTTCAATAAGAAAATAAGAAAATCTATTTGGGCCTAATTATAAAATATGCAGACAAAGATACAAATTATTCAGAATCTCTACAAATTTTTTATTCCCTTTAAAAATCCATGGCCTGCGCTGAGGAAGGGAACGCTACTGCTAACCCCCATGAAAAAGAGGTGAGTTTTATATGTTATTGATTCTATTGAATTAATATATAGTACATAATTATTATTTATATAATCATTACAAAATTATAACAAAATTACAGAAATGAGAATAACATACTTGATTATACAGAATTAAATTATAAATACAGAAAGAATTTCGAGCCCTGTGTAATACCATAGCGTCCTTAAGACAAATTTAATCCCCCTTCAAAGTGCTTAAGGTCTGAATTAATGTCTCCCAAGATAAAACTCAATTTTTGAATCAATACAGGAATCACAATATTGTAATGATTCTGGGGAACTCAATTTCCATGTCTTTTACTCATCCATGAACAAGACTTATAAAATGCAGGAACTGTTTTAAAAGAGGAAATGAACAGAATTTCGGATTTGTAATTTTTGGATTTTTCAGTAATTAAAAAATGGAGGGGAACATCTGTATTTATAGCAGTCAAAAGGTGACTGTTTAGAAAAAAACTATCAACAGTTAATTTCGTTTAACTGTTATTGTTAGCAATTAATAATTATAAAAGCCTAGAAAGTTAATTAGATAATGCCTTGGACGATTTCAAACCGAGCCCGAATCGAGCCAGCTGGCTGGACGGCATGTGAGCCAAGCCTAACACATGCATAATGTAAGCCATCTCCCCTCCAAAGAGTTGGGATACCCTAAGGCTCCAAGCCTTAGTCCATCATTTGGGTTTTATTAACTCATCATTTTCCCACTACTCTTCCAATGTGGGAGAAGAGTTAAAACATACCCAATACATTAACTTTCATTCCTTTATGAGTCACTTTGGGGACATATATATCATTCATAACTTAGTGAAATTGGACATGTGAATATACTACTTTAGTGTCCTTTCGAAGGAGAATGCATTCGTATATGGTCCCATAATTATCGTGGTGTGGGTCCCACCTAAATTTGAGCTCAAAATTGCTCAAAAATTCTGTCTAAAAAATCTGGACAACATATATCCAATTTTTCCAACATTACCAGGCCTGGTCTAAGAAAGATCGAACTATGCGTGGAGTTCGATCATTAGGGAGTATGATCAGTTAACCATAACTAAAGATTTGTGGGATGAAGTGCATTTTGACTTGGTGGTACATCCGCCAAATTGATAAGCCTCTTCTAGAAGTTTTTAACGTACCAAAAGTATTCCGAGAATGCTCTCTTAGAGTGATGTCTAGTATGATGCATGAGCTTAAGGATGCCGGGAATGCTCTCTCTCATGAGCTAAATAATATTCCTCCCAAATTAATGGGTTCGCATAAGCTAAATAAGAACACAAAAAAATATATTAAAAACTACGACAACATTTCTATTCGTGTCGAATTTGAAGGGTAAAACTAAGGGGCAAGTCGTGTTACTGTCCTTATCACCCATTGTGGAAAGTGCCAAATAAATAGGCTAGGGATATTTAGAAAAGTCAGAATCATGTGCATGGAAAGGACAACGGGTTTAATAGAAAGAGGATAACTAAAACATCAGGCTAAAACATGGTTGAAAGAAAGATAATTTACAAGGCAAATGCTACAACTATTAACATAAGGGACACTTTTATCATAATTACACTGAGACAAAGAAATGATACTTTATACGTAACTCTTTTTTTTCGTAAACAGTGAAAAGAAACGATTACATAGGAACTACATCAAGTAGAAACAGAAGCCATCGAGGCAAAAACTGGAACACACAACAATCAAAACAATAAAAGAGAGAGAGAGAGAGAGAGAGATCAAGAGAATGGCCTAGCTACATAGTAGGATTCACAAGGATCCACCACATGCCATTTGGAACCTCCTCAATTTCCACAAAAATCTTATTCCTAGACTTTAGCCTCACGCGCCAACTAGTTCGCCCCCCGAATCATACCGAGATTGGCATAGATGAAGTCCACACCCACAATCCTCATAAGCTCATAGCAGTCGACCCTAATATTTTCAAAATCAGTTTCGTGGTACTGAACACCTTTAAAGATATCAATTTGCTCACGGGAATTGGTTTACACAAGAATGTCCTTCCACCCGCGCATCCTAGACATATTGAGGCTATAGTATAGGCCTTTCATCAAGGCATGGAGGATCGAAGGAGTGCCCCCGAGGCATTCATATAACCCAACCTTCTAGTGACCCTGATCATCAAGTAAATACTCCCCAAAGGTGGCAATGCGATACACAGGACCAGAATAAGCCTAGAGGGCAACCTTGATCTTGCCTCGATCAACATGCTCATGAAGGTACAAGAGAGACTCTAGGACATCATTATGCTCAGCATAGTCATGTGCCTGCCATCTCCCAAGATGGGCAAGTCCATCATCCCATATGTTCTTGGAGCGTTTGATATGGGTGACCTTTATCTTCATCTTTATCATGATAGCCAGACATTCTTCAATAATATTCATTAGTGGGTGATTCTGTTGACCTTGTCTGTTGAGGATATGAACAACATCCAAGCAATCATTGCGTAATAAGCACCTAGTCCATCCCTTAATTTTGGCCAGGTTCAAACCATGCAGAATTCCCACGAACTCGGCCTTTATGGGGCTATTATCACCGATAATCTTGTCATTGAACCCTAGGATCCACCTCTGGTCATTGTTGTTGACCATGCCACCAAACCCACCAAGTTTGCTAAATGGATCATAGCTACCATCTGTCTCTAGAGTTGTGTATGTTCGCGTACTTTATTTCCTCATTATCTTTGTGATTGGATTGTAGATTCCAAAGAAACAAAACATGTGACACGAGATGAAAGATGGTTTGGAGATTTTTGTCGTGTTCCAACATGATACAAAAGGGTTTATGGGGAAATGGAATTAGTGAACATTATTTCGGAGTTGTATTTTACTAACTCCACCCGTGCACAAATCTCACACTACTTCTTCACAACGTTCTTTATGTCCCTTGGATTTCTGCATAATCTACTTTAAATTTGTGTTGTTTTACACGGCATATTTTTTATTTATTTCAATAATTATGGTTTGGATACCATTTTTTATTGAGTTTTTTATGGACATGGTTCAGTTTTAAATTATTTATTTAATATTGATTGGATTGATTCTTCTAATTCATTAGCCCATGATGAAAATGATAAAAATATTGACTATGTTACTTGGTGTGCTAGACTTGGGCTCACTCGCTAAGGTTAACCTCCCTACATATGATTCATGCTTAGTGAGAAAGTCATGTAGGAAGCCTTTTGGTAAATCTATCTAATTTACACGACCTCTAGAGTTAGACCAATATGACATTGTCGATATGAAGGAACTTTATGGAACCTCTTATTTTCCCACATTTATAGATGATTACACACAATACATTTATATATTTCACCCCTTACCAATACGATGCCTTGGACGATTTCAAACACTTCTTATAATAGGTTGAGAATAAAAATAATGGATTAAAAATATCTTCGTGCAAATTAAGGACGTGAGTCTCTATCCGATGAATTCTAGAAACTTTGTGGAAATAAGGAGATATATAGGTAAGTTACAATTCCTCCCACTTCACAAGAAAAATGTGTGTGGATAGAATGAATGAAACATTACTAGATATGGCTAGATCGATGATAACAAAAAAAAAATCTCAAAATAATTATATGGGGACGTTATCCTTACTCTAGCCTACATCTCCAATTGAGTGACTTCTTAAATGGTTTCTTTAACCCCATATGAGATATATAAAGGAGCAAATCCCAATATAGAGCATTTGTGTCCATGGGAATCAATTGGTTATGTTCACAACACCTTCTATAAGTAAGGGAAACTTGGCAGTAGATTTAGAAAACCATATATTTATAAGATATTTTCATAACTCCAAGGTCTATGTGCTACATCGTGAGCACCCTAATAAAATAATGATTGAACTAGAGTCCCATTATATTGATTTCATTGGGCAAGACTTCCCTACCATAGGAGATTATAATAAATATTTGGACCTCTATGAGTTGTAAAAAAGTGAAGACATATTTCCATCTTCAAGTGAAGTGGGGGGATTATAACCTTTATCCTGCAATCACTGAAAATATTGGGACTAATCTTCATCCTAATTGGAGTGCACCACTAAACCCTCTGAATCCCTATGTACGTCGTAGAAAACATGTAAACATTCCACTTATTCATTTTGAGATTGATGGGAATGTTCTCATATGTTCTACAAGAGTTAAGGAAGACCCTAATTCTTATGAATAATCACTTTACTATAATTTTAGTCATCAGTGGATGGTTTCTATGCAGGAGTAGATAAAGTTTCATGTTTAAGAACAAAGTCTGGGAGTTAGTTGATCTCCCTCTATATTAAAAGACTATTGGAAAAAGGTAGATATTGATGAGTAAGTGTGGCTCAAATGGATAAATTAAATAGTATTAAGACCTTCCTCATAGCTAGAGGATACACTTAAAGAGAAGGTATCGACTATTAGGACACGTTCTCTTCAATGGTGACATTTAATTTTATTCACCTTATCCGGGATATTATTGCACTTTTGAATTTATAAATTTTTTGGATGGATGTTAAAATAGCATTTCTCAATGGTGAACTAGACGATGTTGTCTGCATGGATCAACCTGTGGGTTTTATATTCAAAGGTCAAGAACACAAATTTTGTCACCTAAAATGTTCTATTTATGGCCTTAAGAATTCATTTAAGTAGTGGTATTTGTATTTCATCATGACATTCCCTCTATTAATTTTAAGATGATTGAGGATGATCATTATAAGATGATATAAGAAAAATGTTATTATCCTTTTATTATATATTGATGACATAATAGTAATTAGTAATGATGATATCGAATCCATTGTTTGTACTAAAAATGATGAAGAGAATAAATTGATATCAATAATGACATATTGAGATGTAATAGAGAGTTTGATGTTTGATATGTTGTACACTCGATTATACATTTACTATGAGGTTGGGATAGTGAGTCGTCACCAAAGCAATATGCACCCCACATTCTAGAGAGAAGTAAAGAGGATACTTGGGAACCTACATGGTATTGATGATTTTGTTTTATGGTACCATGCTAGAGACTTGAGATCGAAAGGCTCTAATGATGAAAATCATATTTCCATAAAAATAAACAAAAATCCACTTTGGGCTACACATTCATAATCAGAGGATGTCCTCTTGGTGTAACGAGATTACATGTGTGTATTTTTATCCACGGCGGAGTCATATTATGTGGTTTTCTGATAATCAGTCCTGAAAACTATTTTCTTGAGGAGATTATTGTATAGATTATATTTTTCAACACATAGAGGGGATCATGTACTTGTCTTGTACCATATTAGACCTTTCTTTCATAAGGACCCAAACATATGCATATTTATTATGACTACATTTAGTATATCTGATTGCTGAAAGGGAAGTGCTATTGAAGTATATATCCACTAAAATCATGGTGGTCGATCCATTGACCAAGTCCATTGCTCGAGATTTTTTTCCATCTTCGCATTAGGAGTATGAGACTTCATAAGATTTGATTTCATTTTCAACTTTATTTGTTATTGACACGATAGTTATTATTTACTGTTTTTATAATTGCATTCCTAATTTTTTTTATTTTAATGATCATTATTGTAGCACATCTTATAGTTATGTCAACAGGATTGAATCGACCCGCTCACATGGGTGATTCATCTAGGGGATCAGATAGTAATCATGATAAGACATTCATATCTATGCAGTTTAGAAAGAAAAATGACACATGTCACCTTTGTTAAGGACTAAGATGAGACATTCATATTTATTGATTTTATCTTTGACACCCACGGGGTGAGCTAAATATATACAGTTTAAGCATAAAATTATACATATCACCTTTGTTAAGGAATAAGATGAGACCTCTATATGTAGGTCAAGCTTAGAGCAATCCCATAACTCTATGTAGGACGTGTATTGTCAAATAAGATATTTGAGGTAAGCAATGAGATATAAACTATGATGAATTAAACTTTGGCGCTAGATATTGACTAGACTAAGATTCATATGGCATTCATGTTATTTCATTGGGACATACCAAAGTTTATAGGGAAAATCCATAGCATAAATTTCATAGTACATGTTCTTATTAGATTAAATGTAAAAATGATGAATGAATTATTGCATCTTCATTGTGTGATCCACTCATATCATTCAGATATTATATCATGAAGAGTATAACGACGATGTTACTTTAGTGTTATTACTTATGGAGATGAAGAGAACAATCTGAATTTCTAGGAAATCTATTAGGTCTAATTCAATTAAAATAAGGACCCATGGAATACTATTCGATAATACACAATGGTAGTGTTACAAACAACCCGGGCAACTATATATTTCTTTCATGACTGGAGTAATGAGTACATTAAATATTTGGGGTAAATTCTTTTTTTTAAGGATTAAGAGAGTTAAATATAGTGTGGTTGAATTGTGTAGGCATATATGAGAACCTTTTGAGTGATGATTTTCATTAGTTTAATGATGACGTAATGAATACACCATGGATGTTGTATGTTATTTATTCCGAGTTCATCTAGGACTATATGTATACTCATATCACCTCGCATCATTTGAATTGTCTTATTCTTATTACAAAATATACTTTGAGTCTTTTCCTTGAGGTCATTCTGGCAAAGCGTGACATTTCCTTTAAAGATTCATCAATCTCATCTGGCATTGGGCATGATCAGAAATATTTGATTTCCCTATAGGTTGAGGTAAATAGGTTTCACATTGACTTAAACACTTTGTCATATTCAAATCATTTTTCATAAAATGGAAATTTCATTTGTGTGCTGGTTTGGTCTTTTGTATTTGGTGGTATACGTATGCAAGAATACTCTTTATATAGAAAATATACTTTAAATGTCATTTTCATGTTTATATCATATGTAGATTTGATTAAGGTTCAGACTTTCATATCTTTTGATTTTCCTAACCAACTCTGGTACTTTTCCTAAACATTCCCTTTAGAAAATAAGTCCATTTAATTGACGAAGGACTATTTTCATTGGTCGTGTGGCCAGTGTTTTTATTCCCAAGAATTATTTCTCCGCATAACTTCCCTCACTAACATTTTTTCTCAACAAACCATATCATTCACTTCAGTAAAGATGCTTTATTGGTCAGGAGTTATGTATATATTAATAAATATTTGTTGAATATTATGACACCCCACCTATTTAAATACCGGGTGATGAGTCTTTCATAAAAATAAAACAAGAATATCATCTGGTTCATTCTTAGCATCACTATTGAAGACTTTTTTAAATTACTAACCACTTACGTATTAAATAAACTGGTGACAAATATTATCTTTCATTAAATAATTACATCTGGAAATAAAAACAATCACCAAACCATCCACACAAAAGAAATATAAATCCATCACAAGATAAATACTGAATAAACTAATACCGAAAAACTATCGATTGCCAATACAAAGTCCAACTAAAAATCTACTGAAATAAGTTGAGTCCACAAATACAAAGTCTTATAAACTGAATAAAAGAAATAGGTGAAGGGGAGACATGCCCAAATGGAATAACTAAAATGCATCCTACTATAGGAATGAAATGATTGAATCTTTTAATCCAAATCCTACAAACGTCCACAAGTGATGTAGCTATGCATCCCTAGAACAGATCATCGAGCTGGGCGTCCCTGTTGCTAGACACCTAAAAGGTTTTGAAAATATTTTTACAAATGGGTTAGAGCCCAAAGTATTTTGAAAACATTTAGCAAGTATTTATCACAAATTAAAAAAAGTTACTAATTACACATGTTAGTCCGCGTACATTCTTTTGGGTTTCTGACCTCTCATTTATAGTGCACACCTAACATCTCCTACCTCGCTAGGCTACCCAGCCCAACTAGTTCTCATCAATAACTAACTAACCATATTAGGTTTATCTCACCTATATCGACCATAAAGTATTCTTTTGTATGCCCCTAATTCTCATTATGTCCTTAGTTATATTACTCTTTAACTCCGTCGTACCGCCCATACAATACACTATCGTAATACTAATAATTAATAGTACTCGTAAGTTATTATTGAATCGTTTCCTTAACATTTCATAAATTTTATCATTAAACCATTTCATTAAGTTGCTCAACTTAATTCATATATAGATATGTGTTATCTAGCTTTACTACTATCCCACACTAAGTAGATTAACTCATAATTAAGTCACTTTTAAATATGCTTTATCAGTCCTTCCTAGACTACACACAAGTAGGATAAATTAACCAAGTATATATATATATATATATATATATATATATATATATATATATATATATATATATATATATATATATATATATATATATATATATATGGCCATCACGATGCACACTGGGATACCCTGCTATCAAGTCCATGTACCTCTCGTAGAAAACAAAGGACTAACGGTTCGGATATAACCCTCAAACCATAAATCAAATCAACACATATTCGAGACGAACATAGTTCCAAGCCTATGGGTCACGCACACACCTAATGTACCCATTTGACCGTCAATACTATCATACACTCAGACAGTCATTGTACCTAGGTACTATGTCCTAGGGCAAAAATCGAGACCTCACTTTTATCGTCAATATGGGATCGCCCTCTGGTGGAACCTCCGTGATATCAGGCAACGTAGGTATGTTGACACATAAGAAAGCACATAATAGGCATACACAAAACCTATCCATATATATATATATATTCAGTATTGGCATACACAAAACCTATAATAATAATTCATATAGGTATACAATAAATCTATAAATATAATCTGTATAGGTATGCACTCGATCGATAATAATAATCCGTACGTAGAATTTATCTCTCGAATACTTATCTCGTTATTAATTCATAATATTAACTCACTATCGTATATTTTAGAGTATTATTCTCTACCTAAAGGGACCATAGTTACCCTTTAAGTTAATTCAGTAGTTATTACACTCATACCCTACTGTTTATAGCCTTAGGTCATGGTCTACTCTTCCCGAAGCCCAAATTCTAAATTCTCGATTTGTAACTCACTCGAGTTACTCTCGTCGGATTAAAGTTCCAATATTACCCACTTTAATATCTAACAAAGTCTTAAACATATACCTAATTGCTTCCCCTAAGTCTTTAATTAATTATAAGATTGACCCCCAAGTTCCCCATAATTCATCCCAAGAGGAAATATCATCTGAAAGCAAAATTAGCAAAATCTAGGCAGCCGAATCGATTCGCCCAGGAGGCTGAATTGATTTGAAAAGTAGCAGGTCTCTTCTTCCTTGCATTTTTATGATTTGTTACCATTATAACTTTGTCAACTATTCATAAAACTTCTCCAAAATTCAAAACAACCAAAATAATCATTATATAAGTGTATAGGAATGATTTCTAACGTAAATTTATCACTAATTCATCACAAATTCAATTCAAGAACTGATTTTCTTCTAAAACTCACTACAAAAAAGGTACTTTTTAAGACAAAGGCTTTTGAGACGACAAAAAATTGGGTCTCTTAAGCTCACCTTTTGAGACGGGTAAAAATAGTCGTCTTAAAAATTATTAATTTTCAAGACGGTTAATTTTACCCGTCTCAAAAGGGAATACTTAAAAGACAACATACTAGATGCCGTCTCAAAAAGTATACTTTATGAGACGGCTTAATATAATTTGTATTCCCTCCTTAATGGATTTTCATTCCCCGATTCTTTCTATTAGCCTAAACCTAAGAAAAAAACAAGAGAAAGGAAAAGAAAAACCCACCCTGTCATTTTTCTTCTTCACCGCTCAACATTTTGGACACGTCGCTCGGTTGCATGTCGACGCACCGCTAAATACCTATATCTCCCCGCTCTAGCCTTATCTCTCACCATAGCTCAAGCCGATGGCTAAGCGGACAAGATTGGGTAAGTAGTATTTTTTTTGTTGACTATTGGTTTCAACAATTTTATTTTAGATTTGTGTTTTATTGTTCGGATTTAGCTTAGTCTATATGTGTTTCAATCGTTTCAAGCATTGATACATGGATTATGTACACTTTCGAGACACAATTCCTATAGTTTGTACATTTTTTCGTGTTTGTTCATTGACTGATTTCAATATGTGAAAAAAATCATTGGTGTTTTTAATTATTGTGTTACAATAACTATAATATAAAGTAGTGATAAATTTTCACTCTTAATGGTAAATTACGTATATATATAGTTATATGTTAAATATTAATATCTTAGTTATGGGAATCATACGTTTTTCATTGATGGGTATTGACAGGGTTCATTGGCATTTATATATATGATGTAGCCCCGTACATTCAAGTTGTTGTATCGTCGACCTGATACGAACAAAAGGTAATTTTAATTCTTCGTTATTAATTCATATCATTAATTTTTACACGAGATTGATTTGTAGTTGTGATAGGAGGTTGAGGGTTAGCCAATTGAAAACCCAGATTGTCAATTGGTTGTTGTAGTTTAGTTTTAAGATTAATTTATGAGAATATGCGTATACTTATTTGTGTGAATTTTAGTTAGAATTATTGATATGTTTGTCTTAGTTAATTAATTCATGTCCTTTGCAAGTAGTTTATGCCATTAATTTAATTTTCTATTCCATTATGATTTTGTTTTGTGATATATGTGATGGATCCAATTAATTCAAACACGCGTCATCATTGAAAAGATCAATGATGATTTAGAATCAAATAAGAGAATTTTTTTATAGATATGGACATAAATAGGTTAATTTCCTTACTTACTTTTCTGTCATTAGCTTTTTTAGTTTTTATTATTAGTTTCTTTTATGTATTTGAATTATGTTATATGTGTTGAGTGAAGTTTGTGTATACTTTGATGTCTTGTTAAATTTGTGTTCGGACGACATATATGTATCTACGAACTTCAGTATTGGTGTGTTGAATTTATGTGATGTAGTTTGGAATGGACTTTACTTTTGTGACTCCTTAAGATAAGGTTTGTGGAAGTCCAAATATAGAAAAGTTAGGGTTTGGGAGATTTTTTTTATTATATTATATGAAGTCAAACGAAAAATTAATCCTAAAGTGTAGGTCGTTTTCAAATTTATACTCAGTGTTTCAAAGGTTGCATGGCGTCACTTATGGTTTAAAGTCAAGGCTCATACCGCGATCATACGACCGAGTTAACTAGATAATGTTCACTAATCATGACTACTCTACTCTACGTATGGTTCAAAGACAATGTCTAATCATGCTATTGTGTTCAGTTTTTAATTACTAGCATGAATTGACCCTATAACATTAATTTCTCAGTATTATCAGCTCATATCGGTGATATTGCAGTAGAATCGTCCCTTATCGGCAATATCATGGTACTATCGACCCATATTGTGATATATCGATCGAGATGGTATAAATTACTAAGCATGGATCTCTCTATCTCAACTTCTAACACACTCAATTGAGCCTCAATTTTACATCCATGTCACGATTGGAGCATACTCCTTCGGCGTCTAGTGACTTTTCCAATTAATAGAGACCCCAATCATCATCGTATCCGTCAACCATTCATTCCATTTCCTGACACCCCCACCAACTCGAACGTCGAAAAAATAGGTGATAATATATATGATCATGGTGAAAGGAATGGTTTCAACAATCCTATTTCACCATGAAGGAATGTCTACAATTGTAGAGAATCATCTCACCATCTTGCATAATTTTTTCATATAATGTCAGATAATTACTTTTTTTAATTGCATGATACAGCTCTTCCCAGCATTTCATGACATAAATAACAACAAACTATACTTGCATGATAGAGAGTTTGACGAGGTGTGCACTAATTTTGTACAAAATTGTGCACAGCAAAATGAAAACCCACACGATGCGCTGGTTGTACATTATCATATGCAATATAAACGATGCCAATTTAAATAAGAAAATGAGATAGAAGGAAAATGGAAAATCATTAAAAACGTAGAGTAGTCATGATTAGTGAACATTAAGTAGAAATGAAAGTAGACATTGTCAAGATTTTACATAGAGAGAAATATAAAAGTAGAAATAAAATGTATTAGGAGAATGTGGTGTATGTTGTCAAACATGACTGGAACGAAATTGACTCTACGTCATCCATTTATTCCTCTCATCAATATTCCTACAATTAAGTAATGGAAAATATATGTTAAAAAGATATTAGAAAATTATATTATGAAATTGAAGAGGAATTAAATAGGTAATAAATTGTAATTACCTCGTAACACGCTTCCTTTTTGAAATTAGCTCATTTTCAACGTTAGTGGAAGGAGATGTTTTATGTGACGTGTGAGAAATAGGAGAATATAGTTGAATTTCCTGATTGAGGATGTGAGTGCCATCTAGAATGATTGTATCTTGATTGAGAAGGAGTCGGTGTGATTCATTATATGTAAATTAAATAGACAGAGATTAAGAAATATAAACAATGTAAGTGATTAATTGTACGAATATGTTTAGAATACCTTATGAATGGGGCGGTTATGGAATATGGAAAAATGTTTGAGATAGTGTAGTTTTCATAACCATGAACTAAGTTGTAGTTATTCAGCTTGAGGTGGGATTTGTGTGTGGTAAGGATGATCCACGTGATTGCAAGTGGTAGTGGATCTTCGGTTACCTAGAGAAAATAATAAAGATATTTGTTGGGAAGAGAGACTTTGTATGTTTATTGTTGTGAGAAAATATTATAAATGATTAGAAAAAACATTCATTAGCGTCATGTTTAATTTGTGCAAGCTCCGAAACTGGGACTTTGAGTAAACCAAAATCATATATATATAGTATGTGATGATTAAAAGTAGTTCCAAATAGAGAGTCCAATGTAGAATCAGAGACATATATTACAAAAAAGGTCATAGGTAGCGTAAAAAGGAATGGCATGTTACACACTGATACTGTTCCAATAAGTAAATTAAAACCGAAGAAATCAGGGATAGAAAGCATAATTAAAATGTATAAGAAAGGGGAAAAAGTAGATGGATGAGCGACCACAAATTACATAATTTATAAGTGTAAAAATTTGTTTTATTTGGAGAAGGAAAAATAATATTAATGGATATTAAAAGAAGCCGTATAAGTTATGATGCCAAGGGGTGGAAACATTGTAATGATAATGCTAGTGTAGATGTATAATGACGATTTGTGATAAGGAACATAAACAATAAAAAAGTACTTGTAAAAAATGTGCAAATGAGAGCCTTACTATTCATCTATTTATTTTGTGTGCGCCCGATAGTAGGAACCAAAAAGAAAAGCGTCCAAGTGTAATAAAGGAAAATTTTTCAATGTGTGGGCAGTGGAACTCAGTAATGTGAAATTGTATTATATAAAACTTTGCTAGTTAGGAATGTAATTAAATACATAAAATAAGTAGACAAAAGACAAAATGTAAAGAAATGTAAGAATTAGAATTATGAAATAAGAAGGTGTAATGCACAATAAGGGACATGTACTACATATATAAGAATTTAAACTTCAATATGCTGTATGGTACGGGATAAAACAGGAACATAGGGTAAATGAAAAATATATGAATAAAGCACCATAAGATTATTGATAGATGAAAAGATAAACAATGTGTAAATTATGAGTGTAATAGTAAAGAAGATTCAATATAGTACGCAAAAATGAGGCTATAAGCATCCAGTTTTTAAGGAATCAGGCAGCAGGAAATGAAGAATAATTCTTTAATTTGATTGTGAGTGAATACAAAAGAAAATTGGGAAACAATTAAGAATCTGATATGATTAAGCTATAGCTATAAATTACATTAAGCACACCTAAATTATTGGAACGTAAATGTTAAATCTATGAAGTAAAATATGAACTGATCCCAATAAGTGCAACAATCGCAATTTGTTAAATGATCTGAGCTCGAGATGTTCACGAACAACTCGATTTGTTTGCACTGATCATAACGTCATGGTTATCCTAACAAATTAGTGGCATACGTCCATCTCCATGATTATTCAATGCACATGGGCCTATAGAAAAATGACATTTACACTGCTAGAAGGAACTGATTTAGGGGATATATCAGTTTCGAATTCATAGACTATTGGAGCCTCCAAATCTATTTCTTCTATAGCAATATTCACAATGGAACTTGGAAGAGATGGTATTGATGGCGCATCTTCTTCACTTAGATACAAGTTCAAATCAATTTGATACCTCAAACAAAAAATATAGCTATTTGGTCCATTCTCTTCAGCGATATGGTTCAGTTGAAATTGATTTCCAGATTTTGTATCATGGGCTAAATTTTTATTGGCATTATCAGCTCAAGTTTAGAAGCATCGACAATGTTAAACTTGATAATTTCCCTATTGTTGTTGCAGTCACCAATTACAACTTTCCTACACTCGAATGAACGCGAGCTCTCTAGCTGAATTACAAAACAAGAATTATGGATGGTCAAGCTTTCATCTTAGCAACATACTACTTAGTGATTCCTTTATGGAGTGGAAAAAAATATCATCACATACTACTATTATTTTTACTTTGGAAATTCTACCGAGAAATGTTTTATATAGGCAAATTTTGTTGCAAATTTGTTGGCTAATAAAGGTGTTGGAATTAGAGAAGATAAGACTGATGCAGAATTTCAAGACCATCCAAGGTTAGCAAAGGGCGAATGCATGATGAATAAAGAAGGATTGCATAGAATTATGAAGTTTTCATTCTTGTTTATTTTATTTATAATGGGGATATAAAAAATCCCCATATTTAATTACCTTTAGATCTTTGGTCATTGGCTCCCCAAAGTTTCCTTTTATTCTTTAGAGCTTGTACTTATTGCTATGGAGGGCCTTTTTCTCATTAATTAATAAATCCTCAGGGGGTACCATCCCCCTAACCCCCACACACAGGTAAAAAAAAAATCTACTTACCAATAAAATCAACATACCAAGTTCCCCTTTTGTCCATTATCGATCCTTCTTAATCACATATAATAAAGAAAATCTCATTTTCCAATCAAATCACAAGTCAATTCGTTAAACATATAATTATTTAACAAGTAATTATAGTGTCTCATTTTTCTTGGTGTCCAATTTCTAGGAATTGGTTTATCCCTGCAGCATACCATCTCCTCTTTTATTGTATGGGAACTTATTTTCATAATATTTTGTTTATTTTCCTTTACTGTTTAAATGACAGGGTATTTTTTTAATTGTGCATCCCTTATCCTTATTATACCTCTAATACGGTAGTATTAGAAGTTAATTAATATTTATTAGGTAAAAATATGTCATTTTTTTTATTCTTCTATTATGTTACTCTGCCCTTTATTTATGTAAATTTTCTTTAAATAGCTTTCTCACACCAAAGCAACAAAATGAAACCAAAGCAAATAGTTTTATGAATATAGACCAGATTCATTTAAGCTTCGTGAACAGCATTTGTTTCAATGCATCTTGCCTCTGGATTTTTCTTTTTCTTCAATAGGTTTACCTCTTTTCTACATTTCCTTTAAGCAACTTTCTCACACCAAAGCAAACCGAACGACACCAAAGAAAACAACTTTACGAATGGAGATCGGATTCATTTAAGGTTCGTCAATATCATTTGGTTCAATGCATCTTATCTTAAGATTCATCTTCTTCTTCAACAAGGTTTACCTCTTCCTTATTTCATTTTTTTTCTCTAAAAAATAAATGAATCTACTTTTGAAAAAAATATTCATTATTCCACCCTTCCTCTTTATATTCCTTGCATAATGTATTCTGCTATAGTCCCTGTTTGGATCAATTTACCTAATCTCCCCCTACGCTTTAATGGGAAATCATCATTATATTTTGCTCCTAAGGTTCAGCATATGATATCTGATGCAAGAATGAAAGAAGATCAGACTACTAGGCTCTCTAATAGGTTCAAAGTTTTACAAGATGATTTAATATCCATTCCTAATGAGGAGGATCAATAAATTCAAAATAACTCTTTACAAGATGGGAAGAAAATTGTTTAAGAGGGGCTGTTGTCTTCGAATAAATTCTCTATACATGAAACATTAATTGTCAATCAAATTAACCTCTCCCCTAAAGCTTCTAAATTACCTCAATTATAGAAACATCCTTCTTGTGTTAAGGATAATCTATCAGATATTGTTTCAACTAAAAAATAGTTTCCAAAGATTGAAGAGCTACAATAGTTTGCTAGCTGGTTATAGGTAAAGTGGAAGGTCACTCAAAAATCAAAAGAAGAAAAATAGAAAGTTAAAAAAGGTCCTGATATAACTACAGTTCCTGCCAAGACCTCACAACAAGGAAATCCTACTAAGCAGGTACCCCATGATCATCTTTTTAGAAGAGTAGTTAACTTTATTATCCCACACATACACCAACTACCTTTCCTTCTGAGCCTAAACGAATCAACCTTGCCAAAACTGCCATAGGTACTTCCAAATAAAACTCGAAAACTAAATTCCAGAATACTTGATAGTACTCAATACTAAATTTTAATTCTAATTATGGGATGAAAACCTTTTTGTTTATTTGTACACCTATTTTCTAATTTTCCATCTTCTACTTTAATTTCATTATTGAATCCATGGGCCATATTATGATTTTAATAGGTTAGAATTGGGGCAGCCTTTAGTATAGCAGATGGAAATGCATAGAAATGGCTGGAAGGCATAACTGATTCTTAATTTGATATAGATGCAACTTCATAAATTCTGATTAATATTTATATCTTTTTTCCTTGTATGTGTGTTGTTTCATTTAATTAATTGAGTTGTTATGTACTTCTATTTACATTTTATCCCTATTCTCTATTGATCTGAGTAGTTAATGTCTAATAAGACAGTGTGTATATATTGGCTAGATTTAAATTTCATTAGAAGAATACATGACTAAATCATGAGAATACATGTTCATTCTATTATGCCTATATCCAGACGTGCTATTATTTATTATGCACTTCTCCAAATGTCGATCTTAGCTGGTACTCTGAATGGTGGGTAGGCTTAGTTGATTTATTACTTTGTAAATCGGTTGTGGGGAATTTCATTACTCGTTTTGTGGATTTTTTAGTATTGTAAGTATATTGTTTCAGTCTTTAAGTCAGATTATTAGTCCAGTTTGTAATCAGTTCGTTAAGTGTTAAATAGTTAAATCAGCTAGGTTTTTAGTGTTTGTTCTTATTTTATATTTATATAATCATGACATCTTTGGAGCTAGTTTTTGTATTGGGTTTTAAACAAGTATTATCCAAGTATCTAAATGAAGTTAATGTTTCTTGACTTTTTCAGAACCATAGCTAATTTCCTTTTGTATCCCATTTCTTGCAGGAAGTTTACTATCCCACGAGGACTTGTTATACGTATACTTGAGCCTTTTACCGTTGGAGCTTTTGCATCAATTCTCTCGAACAAAGACATGGTCGCTTAAGTCCTCTTTAGTCTTGCTCTCAACCACGAGCAGGAGTAAGACATATTCAAGTTAAATTTTATTCATTATGTTGTCCAATGGTAAAGGGAATCGAAATGTGCATTGTTATTTATATTAGTTGTTTAGAAAGTTGTGGCTATTTATGTCATTGTTTATGAGTTAATATTTATGTTTAAACAGGTTGGTTTTCATGAATAAATAAAGGAGACTCTGTCGATTTTTTTTTTAAAATATTAAGTATTTTTAAAAGTAAATAATACGAAGATATACAAATTTGATAAGGTTTTTAAAGATTGTCATCTATAGGAACTATTAAAAAAATTACTTCTTTGTTTAAGGTAACTGACGCTTAATAAATTTATTGCAGGTGAAAACCTTTTGTGGGCAAGGCAAGATGTTGGAGTCATTTTGCTGGAGGTCGTATGCTTGAAGATTGCGAGTTTACTTTGCTTACATCATTTTATGTTAGGGATAAATGGTTTTTTATGTATTTTTTCTAATGATATTAGTGAAATTGTATAAAGAGATCTATGTTGGACACAATGTTTAAATTGTATATTTTTTCTTTGCATGAACTTTAATTATAATTGAATGGAAACTTATATGTTATATGTTGAAATGAGATCCAAAATATGTCATATTGTTTTTAAGAGGTTTTGTTTATAATTATATAGAGTATATTATGGAATGGATGAAATTATAATTTTGGTGCCAAAATTATTAAAGACTGCATCTTTGCCATCTCAAAAGGTTTCCATAAATGAGGACTTTTTGAGACGGTTAAGTTATCGTCTCAAAAAACTCTTTGGGGACGTATATGTTGGTCTCTCTAAAAAAACTTTAAAAGAAGGATTTTTGGCCGTCTCAAAAAGGTCCTATAATCAATAACCTTTTGAGACGGCATATATTTCCAGTCTCAAAAAAATATTTTGAGACGAGTATTGCCATCTCAAAAAGCTTTTAAAATGGGGGTCTAATATGACGCTCCTTTACCGTCTCAAATGGCGTCACAAAAGGCTTTTGAGACGGCGAGAGGACTTTTTGAGACGGTTGGAGCACCGTAGTAAAAAGAAGTTTTTTTTTGTAGTGTATCCAGAATTATTTCATGTTCTTCATCACATAACATTTTATTTTGTACTACTCGTATGAAAAATTAAATGTACATGTCAATCCTAACCCAAAACATGTGTTAAAATCATCAAAACTGTAAGATTTAATTTGAATAGCCAAATATAAGACCCTACACTACATTGTTATTATAACTCTTCAAAAACATGCAAGATAAACACTGTCCTCCTAATTGCAAGTCTAATTTTATTGTTGGGATGGCGTGGTTGTTCTCCCATTGCTCCAATTTCGATTCTGTCAGGTTCAGAAGGGAAATTGGTGTAGGAAGCTTAGGTTTTCTACTTTCATTCTCCTCCTATGGTGCTCTTCTTTTGTCTTTGTGTTAACCCTAGCCCCCTTAACATAACCGATGATATAAACCTCCAAATTCTTAGGTCCTTTTTCCTCAAAAATTCAAAATACCAAAATACCCCTCCAAGGTGTCGATTTGGCTTAAAAATGCCTCGGGACCTAATCTAAACCCCCGAGTACACTTTTCGGACTATCTCAACCCTTAAGGACACACTGCATACTCGAAATGACCATTTTGATTACCCATAAATTAATGTCATTTTATTTCATAAATTTATGTCTCGACACGACTGACACGCACGTCCCGACTAAACTATCATAATTGTCATATTTCTCACTCATGACAATCATAATGTATTCTTACCAATTTATTACTCGGTCAGTAAGTAATACTCAGTATAATTCATACACGTAAATATCAACCTTTATCACGCTAATTAATATCGATTTTAATCCGAATTAATTTTCCATTTTAATTTAATTAATCTCCATATAAAATCATAAAAATTACGGGGTGTTACATACTCCCCCACTTACAAAGGAATTTAATCCTTAAATTTAGGATAATCTCAGTACCAACAGTATCGAATACTTCCTCGTACGGTATCCCCGTCTTTCTAAAGCTTGGAACATTATGCTGTTCCCAGTACCCCTTAACTAATGGTACTCTTTAGTTCCACGATCTATACTCTACCATTCGAACTAGTGATCAATCCGACCAAATCACTTTACTCATCAGTACTACTTTATTTCCCTAATGATTTCACCTTGGCACCTCCAAAACCAGTTGCCCTTCTTTTTAGAATATTCCAACGTGATTAAGTCGATATTCTAACGGCTATACCATTCACTATCCCCCCCCAGGTGGCAACTTCCCTCTTTTTGAATCATATACTCCCTTCATGGGAGATAGATGTAATCATACCTGACTATTCACGTTAGTCTTTTACATTTATAGTTGGTTATGATGTAACCCTCATAATTTTAATCTTCAACTCAAAGTAGTTCCTGATTATCCTCAAAAATCTAAAATCTACATTCCTTCTACTTTTCAACACTATAATCACCCACTTCCTTCTACTCTTCAATTTCTTGTGACATGCCTTGCTCACAATACAACTGCATTCTCTTTGTCTCATTCAAGTTATGTCTTTAACTTACTCATGCATACACGTTTACTTCATATGCTTCCACGTCTTCTTCTCGTGAATGATACTGAAAATCTCAACTAACTAGGGCCCCCATACACCCAATGTCCCATGCATTTCTGAAAAAATCACCTGAAGGTAATATACTTGTTTTAAACTAATCCACGCTTACTTGGCATGACCATACAGTAAAGTTATACTCAACCACCCTATTAATTGTCACTTAATTACTCTCTAGGTTGCCCCACTGATCTACACGTGGTGTAAACGTTCTACACTAGTCTTCATATTAGGATTATACGACTCTATCGGCCTTAAATCACAACATAACTATCAACTCTCATTTATAATGACGTATATATACAATAACTAAGGTACCAAACCCATGTCCTAATAACCAAACTTCTCCCAACTTTGAATTCTTTCTAAGTTTCATGCATGAGATGTCTCGCAAAGCGAAATCCCTATAAGTAACTCCCCAATACACTACTCTTTAACATTGTTGATCGTCGAGATCCATTAGGCCCTCATCCCATAACATGTACCCCCGAATTCTTGTCTGCTGACATAAAAATTCTACTTGTCCACTCTCATGTCACTAAAGATGACATAAACATGACTCTCTCACTATTTCAAGTTCTTAGCGCTATATAAAAAACAAGTTATATCTCTGTGCTCGATAAAGAACACGTGGTACCCTGAATCACATCAGTAAATGTCCCTACTCATGAGGACCAAATATAACAAGACAACATACTCACCGAAGTCTATGATATAATACAATAATATATACGCTGGCTAAACCATATTTCAGGTGATGCCTCTCAAAAACAATATATCTCACCCTAGAATAATGAGAAAGATAGTCTTATCACACAATATATTACCGCTCAATCCCTCGCTATCCAGTCACTAGAAATGATTATAATAAATTATAATTTCATAACTCTCTAAATTAGTAAAACTAATTACACAATACAAACATCCTCATAGTGTACAAACCCACTCCACCACAGAAAACACCAAAGAGCCTCGCTACCCAATGGTAAATATATACCTGATAGGGATGACACTGCCAACACACCCACTAAATTCTACTCGCTTATGAATTTAAGTACTAAATAATAACATATTATAACGCACCCATGCCACCCAAACTTATCCTATACTCATAAGAGAAAGACAAAATTCTATATCCATTTTCCATTAACCTTGCCTGGTCAACGGGTTCCTGAACGTAAATCTCTAGTCGAAACTAACCCCCAATCTACTGCAATGGTTGTATATCCAGAATCTCAACCTATAGTTACCCCACGCATCGCTTTAGGGTAATACTTCTTCTTGTGACCCATATCTCCACAATTGAGACAACAACAAGAGAACTCCCATGTCTCTGGTCCTGGCCTTACGGGCCTCTCCTACACTTCTGCTGGCCCTATCGGCCCAAACAAATAGGATGCTGTTACTACTGAGGACCCTACTAGTCTTGCCTAAACCTACCATTCTCGAGTTGGTAACCTCTGGCCAAAATCTCTTAGCTCGATTCCCCTGCCAAAAATCTCTCTCCTCCTTCTATTGTGCCCCATTGGCACGATCCCCATCTATTTTCCCAGTCTGGCTGGTCTCACTTTCTCACTGTGGACACGTTCAATATATGTGACCCTACTCTCCACACATAGGACACCTTTATGTGCTATCCCCTAGTCTCTAGCCTCACTAAACATGTCGGGTTGTCCCTCTCTCGAACTTGGAAATCTTATCCTCGATTGTTACCCATGTTCACTCTTTGGCTCCGCTAGCCCTATGGAACTCATTGTTGGCCGTGACGGCCCTGACTAAATCCACCGTCACATGGTAGGAATTCAATTGATCTATATCATTTAATTGTTTCCCCTACTAGGTATACCCTATTGTGGCGTTTCACTAGACACATTTACTCTTCTCTTGCTTATCGACTAGATTTTCCACCCCTCTTGGTTCCCTTCTCATCGAAGCATTGATATAAACTTGTGAACGTACAACCTTGATGAAATAGACACTAGTCATCCTTACCGAATCTCCAATCTATGTTTGTGTATTATACTCTTGAGTTCATTGTCAACTTACGAACCCTTTCATATTCTTTATACCCCTTCCTTTAGGTACTAAGTTTGCTAAACAGGTCAATTGCTCTCTCATGATCGGTCTCTATCTTGACCGCTACCGATAAGTTTTGAAACTGTAACAACCCGAGGTCTTGGAGAAGAGGATTTTTTTTTTGGGAGAAATAAATATTATTTTAATAGAGAATAATTAAATTGGCAATTGAGGTCAAAATTTGAAGTCTTTAGAAAGTGTTTCGAATGGAAATTCTGAGGGTGTAGTTGTGTCCGGAAGGGTCGAGAAAGTCAAAATGACTGTACTTGGGGTCTATTTAGGTTTCGAAATATTTTAAGTACGTTTGACTCGAATTAAAGTTATCGAGTCATTTTAAAGTGTGTATTATCATTTAAAGATGTGCATCTTGGGATTTAGGGCTTAAAAGCCTACGGGAGATTTATTTCTCCAAAGAGATAAAGAGAAATAGAAAGAGGGAAAGAGAGAAGAAGAAGAAGAAAGAAGAAGAGAAAGAAGGAGAAAAAAAAGAGAAGCTGGAGTATTTCCGGCATCTACGTGATCTCAAGGACGGATCAGACCCTACGAACCCGAGGCAAGTGATTAAACTTGCTAAATAATTATTGTGTACCATTTATTGCATGATTTGTGGATTAAAACTTTGGGTTTTAGGTTTAGTTTATCAAAACCTAACTTTTGGGCATAATCTTAGATTTAATATGTAGATCTTTGACTTGAGGATAGAAATTAGTTTATATGTATTCTAGGATGAATATTGATGTTATATATGTGATCAGGTTGTAGAAAAATGGAGAGAAAATGATAAAAATGAATTTTGGGATTTTTGGCTTACTAAAAAGTAGCCATTTTCGAGCCTCCAGGTAGGCCGAATCGATTCGGCCCCCTAGCCGAATCGATTCAGAAATATGCAGGTGCCCAGGTCAGAGTGACCGAATCGATTTGGACCCCTACCGAATCGATTCATCCTAAGACAGATTCCCAGGTCTGCTGACCCGAATCGATTCGCCTTGGAGGCCGAATCGATTCGCTGGGCCGAATCGATTCAGAATTGGCCCGAATGGATTCGGAAATAGGTCTTTTCGAGGGATGTTTTTCTAGGGAGAAGTTCATTCCGTTTTGTTCGAGGTTATCGATTGGGAACCTCTATAGGGATCGTATAGAGTACGTTTTGGAGACTTTTAGAGAGTTTTCCTTACATGGAATTATTGGAGTCACATAAACTTAAATAGAGGAATACCGATTTGAGATTTTGGTATATTCTAAGGGGGTAATCCCACTTTGATTGGAGATTCTACTTGGAGATAATTATTGAATTCATATGGAAGAATGAAAATAAGCTTTGTGATACTGGATTTTAGAATCCAATCCCAAATGGGATAACTTTAAAGGTTTGTAAAATGAATTGAACCCTATCTTGGATAGGGAATTATAAATGCTAATTAATGGGAATAAGAATATATAAATATCCTTAATGATGATTGATTTGGGAGATGTCTCACGCGATGAGAAATTCTAAAAGAAGTGCATTAGGATAAAGAATATCCTTAACTTAAATAGAATTGAGAGACAATTCATAATTAGAAGAGACATGTGAGCTTCAAGCGAGAAATAGTATAGTGTATACTAAGTGGGGAAGATGTGTGAGAATTGAAGATTAGTATATCAAGAGGGAAATATACTAAATAATGATATTAATCCAATTGCGCCTAAGAGCGTATAATAAATATGAAACAATGTGGCAAGTATACCTTATATGATGGCGTATCTTTATATGATGTGATGATGTATGTATACCTCATGTGATGGTATATATATATATATATATAGTGAAGCATACCCCCTCCTTGCTATCATCGGGAAGTTGCGTGCGATGAGGGTGAGCATCCTGGCTAAAAGACCAGGGTGTGGATATTCCCCAGGTCATAGTCGTCCATTGTGATTATTATGCGATATATATATGCATTCTTTTTGGGGGTGAGAAGTCGGGGGTATGTGACATTCTCACTTGCCGGTTAGGAGCTATGACTGCTTCTCGGGACATTGTGTGCGTGAGTTGATCACGAGGTGGGTGCCGTTGAACCCCACCAGGTGGCCCCAGTTTGCTACATGGATGGGCAACTGGAAGATGATAGCAAAGTGAGCCTCTGTCCTCGATTTATAGCTCGGTTGGATGGTTATGATATTGTTATTGTGCTTATACATGGGTATCGAGGGCTTAATGGACCTCAACAACCAACATTGCCAGGATTAGTGTATCGGGGGGTTCCTTGTTGGGATTTCACCTCGGCGAGACGTCCCACGCACGAACCGTAGTGTAACGTTGGAAATTGGGGAGAAGTTAGTCCTTAATGCTCATATTTATATATATATCACCTATCCCGATGATCGACAGTGCCAGGAATAGTGTAACGAGGGTGGGGGGTTCCTTGTTTGGATTTGGCCTCGGCAAGACTTCCCACGCATGAAACGCCGTGTACTGTTTTGAATTGGGAATAATAATTAATTAAAATGGAATACTAATAACTTGGTTTACATTCATCTGCATTGAGGGCATAATGAATCTCGAAGATCAATACTTCCAGAAGTAGTGTAACGGGGGGGGGGGGGGGTTCCTTGTTTGGATTTCCCCTCGGCGAGATGTCCCACGCACGAAACATAGTGCAGTATTGAGAACCGGGAGAAATTTAGTCCTTAGCACTTAGATGCTAATAACTCATATATATATGATTACATGCCAAATGCGGGCATACCTAGAATATATAAAATTCTAGTAAGAGAATGTGGATGCATTGTGATGTTGTTGTTATGATGATGGTTATGTAAACTTTATATGTTAAATAAGTGAACAAATATAAAGAGAACTATAACATTAAATGTAAAGTAATGTTTTAGATGGAATTTAGATAAGTGTAGATTGCGAGATAAGTTAGATGATCTTAATTAAATATTTATTTTGGGATCTAGTTAGATTTATTTGCCTAATTAGATTTGCGCATTTATTTGGAGATCACGTGCATACGTTTAGTAGCGCGCTCTAGTTGAGAGGTGAGTTGGATTATTTTGGAGAGGGCGATTCCATTAAATCATGTCATAATGCATTTATAATTATTATGCATTTTAATGCACTTGCTATAAAAATGTTTTCAACTCGGGCTCTGACCCGTTTATATTTTCTCCCGCTATGTATATATTGTATTACTTTAGGTGTTCCTCCGTAAGGACGCCATTGATGTTTATCCATCTAGTTTATTTGTGGAGCTATGGCAGTAGCGGACTGTTGCGGCACTTGGTCTCAGTCGATTCCTATCTTTTGTATATCTAGATTAGGATTCATTTTGTATATCGGTTTTATATTCTAGTGTTGTAGATTAACACTTTTATATTTCTTTCCTCAGATTATTGTATTGTCTGTGACCTGACAGCATATTCGGGTATTTCATTGTTGAGATTTTTTTTGTACATTGTATTGTACACTATTATATAATTGGAGTCTGCATTTTATCACTCATCATAGTTAGATGTAGTATTTTTTGTATATGGTTGCATGGTTGGTTTTAATTGGTGTTAAATAAAAGTTTTAAATTTATGGCAATCCGTTTTTAATGGTTTCGGGTAGTTAGCCTTATATTATTTAGTATTGTCAGTTGATGTTGAGACTGTGCCATCTGAGATACCTGATTTAATGTAGTATAGGACTGGCCACCCCTTATTATTTTGAGCAGGTTGTCACAGATGGTATCAGAGTATCAGGTTCTAGTGTCTTTAGGATCTGTATGCGTTACTACGATCTTTCGTAGGTGTTCTTGATGTTGTGCCTTATTGTTAGGACGGTTGCATTCTTACGTCGATATTTCTTCTGTGATTTGAAAATATTTGAAAGGCATTCTGATACAATTATTCTTGTTTCAGATGCCACCGAAGGGAGGTCGTTAAATCAGGGCAAATAAAGGGGCTGAAAATATGAAACCCCAAATGCCTCAAAGGAACATGACTACAGATGAAGTTGCCAATATTGTTGCACGGGCAGTAATTGCTGCCATTTCTATGATGGCGCAACAATCTACCGTTCTAGCAGCCCAAACCCATTTCGGGTTGTCTTTATGGGAGAGAGTGAAGGAAGATTTTAGTAAGGGGCATCCTCCCGAGTTTGCATGGGGAGTTGATGCAATGGCTGCAAGTCAATGGAAGAATAGTATACAGAGGCACCTCTGCATGGTTGAGTGTAGTGAGGTGCAAAAGCAGTTTTTAGCCACCTTTAAGCTATCGGGTGCGGCTCTCCAATGGTGGGGGTCTGTCACCACATCTTAACAGAGAGATACTTTATCTATAATAGAGTTTTGGAAACTTTTTGATCGAAGGTAATTTCCTTCCCCGACTCGGAATATAAGTTTTTTTCAAGGAAATAGAACGGTGGCAGAATATGAGGAAATTTTTTCTAGATGGGCGAAATTAGTACCTGATGAGGTAAATATGGAAGAGAAACGTATATCGAAGTTTGTTCGAGGTTTTGATTGGAGAATCCAACAACATTTGTTAGAGAGTCCTACGTTAGTGACTTTCGTCGAGTTAGTCAATGCGGCACTACTAAAGTGTCATGAATATCATCTTCGATTGCAAGAGGGTAAGAACTTTGGAGATTCGAGTTCATCAAGTAAGTTTGGTGATGAGAGTGCCAGTAATGCGAGTGGGTATAAGTCAGACTATAAAGAGTCACAACAGCAGTTTGTTCCTCAAGGTGGGTCAAGAGGAATTTCGGGTAGATGTTTCTTTTGTGACGAAATAGGCCATAGAAAGAGAGATTGTCCTAAAAGAGGAAAAGGACCATGTTTTGATGAAGTTTTGAAAGTGCAACCCCTACAACAGATTCGAGGTCATTTTAGACCGGGGGACTTTGTTTAGGAGCCCATTGATGAGGAAGGGCAATCGGACTAGAGATGGATGATGTAAATTAATTTTCCTTAATGAATGGGATAATTACTATATAAAGTTTGGGACTATCGGATGAGAGATAGTTATGAGAGGGTAGTGCTATAACCCTATTATGTATGCAATGACCCTAAAAGGGGGATTTTGAGAAAGTTAGGCTCTTATGTTAGTATCTTTCGATAGAATATATAATTTTGTAATATGCTCAAAGAGTGCTATACTCTTATTATGAATGTAAGAATTGTTATTGGGTGATAAGTAGTAATGATAAAGCTACTTCTTCTTTTTATATAGTCATGTTAGACTTATATAATTGTTGTATTCTAGATATGGATGAGCCTTATAAATGGCAATATATTAAAATGGTATGAAATGTTATTTCTGAATGAGTTCAGAATTTGTGGATTAATGGTACGCAGGAAAATTTTAGCTCATAATTATGCTAATTTTTGTGAGCTACATATTGTTATATATATGATGATTACTAAGACCTTGTGTGGGACATAAGGCACTTTATATAAATATTGTATGACATAAACCATTTTCTAAAATAAACTGTTTTCAAAATAAAACTTTTTATCGGCCTTTGGGACATATCAAAATGATTTTTTTTCTTCAAAATATTTTCAAACTCCAGTCCGGATTTAACAAACTCTCAATCCCCGACGTCTCTACATAGTAGTGTATTGGTAGTAGCAGTGGCAATAGTGGACCCATTTAATTGAAATGTCCATATAAGTCCACACACTAAAATATGAGGCCCATATTTTAGAAATATAAATTAATATGGGGCCCATATTTTAGAAGTAATGGCCCAAATAAAAATCTAATTTATAACCCAATACTCAACTGATAACTTTGAAATCTGTACATAACCTAAAAAGTTAGCACTGCTAACTTAGCAGCCATCATCTCCCACTCCAACCTCTGTATATCTCCAATACTCAACTTCTCAACTCCTAACTTCCTAAAACTCAAATCCACTGCACTCTTCCTCACACTACCGTACACCTGCACACACTCCCTCAAATAACCTCCATTGATCATCCTCTCCGCTATTTGTCTCAGATTATAAATAGCATCACACGGAATCAAATCGATCTCGCGAATACTATTCGTAGAACTAAAACTCCGGATTTCTTGCCGGATCTCACGCCAAATCTGTATGTTTTCATTTTTTTTTAATTTTCTGTATACAATTTGTTCATTTTCTGTAAATGATTATTGATTCAAGAGAAAATTTACCCTTGATCTCTAAATGATGTAAATAAGATATAATAATGAACTCGAATATTTTTTTTTTCATTTTTGGACAATTTTTTTGCATTTTCTTTAACTAATTAAAATGAACTTAATTTTTTTAACTTATTAAATGTTAATTTTTTATCTAATTAAATGATGACTTATTTGCTCATTTTTTTAATTAATTAAATGATGACTTATTTGTTCATTTTCAAATTCATTTAAATGATGACTTATTTGTTCATTTTTTTAATTAATTAAATGATGACTTAGTTGTTCATTTTCTAATTCATTTAAATGATGACTTATTTGTTCATTTTTTTAATTAATTAAATGATGACTTAGTTGTTTATTTTATTTAACTAATTAAATGATCATTTTTTAACTAATTAACTATTATTTAGGTTATTCTTCAAACAAAATTGATGTCGGAAAATAGTGAGCAAAATTCTTCCGCTAGTAGCAAACGTTCTAAGAGAACCACTTCTGTAGTGTGGGAGGATTTTGAACTATTGCCAATCGGGGAAGATGGGATACAAAAGGAAAAATTTAGGAGGTGTGATGTTGTTTATGTTGCGAAAAACAAATCCGGCACAAGTAGCATGTTACGCCACTATTTAAAATGTGGAAAAGAGCTTGCACGTGAATTTAATCAGGATATGTTTCGTGAGAAATTGGCTACAGCACTAGTGAAACATAATTTACCATATAGCTTTGTGGAATATGAAGGAATTCGTGACTTGATTAGCTATTTACAACCTGAAGTAATTCACATTTCAAGAAATACAGCATAGTCCGACACGTTAAAATTGCATGATGTAGGGAAGGAAATGATTAGGTATTGTCTAAACTCAATTCCTAGTCGAGTATGTCTAACGTCTGATATGTGGACATCTATTGCCACTGATGGATATTTGTCCCTTACAGCGCATTACGTGGATGATAATTGGGTTTTGCAAAAATGGATATTGAATTTTCGCCATGTCCCCCCTCCACACAGTGGACCAATATTGGCACAACAAATCATTCATTTGTTGAAATACTGGGGCATTGATAAGAAAATATTTTCTATTACGTTGGATAATGCTAAATATAATGACGGGTTGGTAGAAACTTTAAAATGTCATCAACGTTTAACCAACTCGTCAATATGTAATGGCGAGTTTTTTCATATCCGATGTGGTGCACACATTTTGAATCTAATAGTGCAAGCTAGCTTGAAAGTTATCACTGAATCTGTACACAAGGTTCGAGAATCTGTGAAATATGTCAGGGGAACTAAAGGCAGAAAAATAAATTTTGCCGAGTGTATATATAGTCTTTCATTGGACTGCCGAAAGAAGGTTCGACAAGATATGCAAATTAGATGGAACTCCACATATCTAATGCTTGAGAGTGCACTTGTGTATCGTCGTGCTTTTGATCGCCTCCAATCAATTGATCCCCAATTCAAGACATGCCCAACCAATGAAGAATGGACGAAGATTGATCGAATCAGTAGGTTGTTGAAACCTTTCTATGAGATTACAACATATTTCTCTGGAACAAAATATCCAATCGCGAATTTGTATTTTTCTGCTGTTTGGAGGATACAATTATTGTTGGCTGAAGAGATGGAAAATTCAGATGAAATTATAAGTGCTATGGCTCATCAAATGAAACTCAAATATGACAAATATTGGGAATCTTATGCCATGGTTTTATCATTTGCTGTTATATTGGATCCTCGATACAAGCTACAATATGTTGAATTTTGTTTTAACAAATTGTGTCCCGCGACTAGTTTGGAGAAAAAGCAAATTGTTCGGGAGAAGTTGTATATGCTATTTCAAGAGTACGTAAATATATCCCCTCCTGCTTCAACACATGATCATACATCAATTTCAAGCTCCAGTCGTGTGAGCGATGATATAATTGATGAAATGGATGTAAGTTTATTCACTTAATCTTAATTTTTAAAAGATATAATTATCATTCAAATTTATTAAATGTTTATTTCATTTAGGAGTTTGATGCCTTTGAAACCCTACATTATGGTCAAAGCAGAGTTAAATCTCAGTTAGACACTTACCTCGACGAGACCAGACTTGATCGAAAGCAACATGCTCAGTTAGACGTTCTTAATTATTGGAAAGATAACACAATTCGTTTCCCGAATCTTTCTCAAATGGCACGTGATGTATTAAGCATTCCTATTACAAGTGTCGCTTCTGAATCTGCTTTTAGCATTGGTGGGCGTATAATTAGTAAGTATCGTAGTTCAATTTTGCCCAGTAATGCTGAAGCATTGGTTTGCACCAGAGACTGGTTGTATGGTGTGCCAGGTAATTTACAATATTTTTTTAATTATATATATCTTTTAAAATATATTAGATCATTTTGTTTATATTAAATGCATGAATTCAGCTCTAGAAAATTCAGATGATGATCTAGTTGAGGATTTTTCATCTCTTGTTGAACGAGTTGCTCAAGATCAAGGGCGTTGGCGAGATAACTCTTCTATTTATTTATTAATTTGATTAAAGTGAGGATTTTGGTAACTCATTTATTTGTTTATTAATTTTACAGGGAGTAATGTGCATGAGTTGAGTGCACATCTTAACTAAGTTGAATTGATGATGTTGAGGTAATTAATTAAATTTCTCAATGTATTATTGTGTTATTAGCTATTTCGTTTCAATTTTACCACATACATTTTTTTTTGCAGGGATTGATGTGCATTGCTTTGATTTTCAGATTCCATTGTGTGAAATTGTAATAGTGTAGAGTTAATATGTGGACTTATATTAAGAACACTTTTATTTGTTTGTATTGGACTTAAATTAGACATTTTTATTTGTTTGTTATATTTTTTATGCTTTATATGGTGGACTTAAATTGGACATTTTTTATTTAGTATTTTAGTTAAATGGTTTTTTTTATTGGAATTATTTGAGACATGTTAAATGGATTTACTGTAACATTTTAATTTAGATTGAAAATTTCATTTTTAATTTTAATCTATTAGAAAATAACTGGAAGTAAAAATTGCTTAAGTATATTGGAAAACAACAAGTTTAAACAAAATGAGTACATGAAAACTAAAATATTAACCGATTTGTTATTACAAAAAAAGATGTTTTTTTCATTAAAAAATGATGTTTTTTCTTTTTAAGAAAAATTCTTCGGATTAAAAAAAAAAAAAAAAAAAAAAGGGGCCAGCCCAGCCCAAACCTGGCCCATAACAGATTTGGTCCATATTCAGCCCAGCCCATATTAGGTCCAGCCCATATTTGGCCCGCCCATAACGGGTCCATCCCGCTTGTTTGCCAGTGCTAATTGTTAGGGTTCCTTGTTTGGATTTCTCTTTTACGAGACGTCCCCCGCACGAAAGTGGCGAATGTCAAGAATTGAGAGGAGTTATTTCTTTGGACCATTCCAAATTTTTACACTATCAAAATGCTAGTATAATTTATATATTTATGGAATTATGGAACTTTCGAGGCAAATGAAGCCTCATTATGATTGGTACGAGCAGAAAGCTCGAATATAAAGGGTGTATGGGTGCCCTAGTGGTTAATGGACTGATTTTATACAACTTAAAATAAAATAAATTAAAATAAATTCGGCGTGGGAAGTTGGAGATTTGGAGATAGGATTAGTGAGGATGAGGTGTTAGGAACTAGTTGAGATTTTGAGAATTAGGCTTAGCTAAATTTCGAGGATGAATTTTTTGTAAGTAGGGAAGTTTATAACAACCCGAGGTCTTAGAGACGATGATTTATTTATTTTGGGAGAAATAAATATTATTTTATTTGAGAATAATTAAATTGGCAATTGAGGTAAAAAATTGAAGTCGTTAGAAAGTGTTTCGAATGGTGATTCTGACGGTGTAGTTGTGTCCGGAAGGGTCGAGAAAGTCAAAATGACTGTACTTGGGGTCTATTTAGGTTTCAAAATATTTTAAGTACATTTGACTCAAATTAAAGTTATCGAGTCATTTAAAGTGCATATTATCATTTAAAGATGTGTATATTGGGAGTTAGGGCTTAAAATCCTACGAGAGATTTATTTCTCCAAAGAGAGAAAGAGAAATAGAAAGAGGGAAAGAGAGAAGAAGAAAGAAGAAGAGAAAGAAGGAGAAAAGAGAGAGAAAGTGGTGTATTTTCGGCATCTACGCGATCTCAAGGATGAATCAGACCCCACGAACCCGAGGAAAGTGATTAAACTTGCTAAATAATTGTTGTGTACCATTTATTGCATGATTTGTGGATTAAATATTTGGGTTTTAGGTTTAGTTTTTCAAAACCTAACTTTTGGGTATAATCTTAGAATTGATATGTAGATCTTTGACTTGAGGATAGAAATTAGTCTATATGTATTCTAGGATGAATATTGATGTTATATATGTGATTGGGTTGAAGAAAAATGGAGAAAAAATGATAAAAATGAATTTTGGGATTTTTGGCTTACTAAAAAGTAGCCATTTTCGAGCCTCCACGTAGGCCGAATTGATTCGGCCCCCTAGACGAATCGATTAGGAAATATGCAGGGGCCCAGGTCTGAGTGACCGAATCGATTCGGACCCCAACCGAATCGATTCGGCCTGAAACAGAGTCCCAGGTCTGATGACCCGAATCGATTCTCCTTGGAGGCCGAATCGATTCGGAATTGGCCCGAATCGATTCGAAAATAGGGCTTTTCGAGGGATGTTTTTCTAAGGAGAAGTTCATTTCATTTTATTCGAGGTTATCGATTGGGAACCTTTATAGGGATCGTATGGAGTACGTTTTGGAGACTTTTAGAGAGTTTCCCTTACATGGAATTATTGGAGTCACATAGACTCAAATAGAGGAATACCGATTAGAGATTTTGGTATATTCTAAGTGGGGAATCCCACCTTGATTGGAGATTCTACTTGGAGATAATTATTGAATTCATATGGAAGAACGAAAATAAGCTTAGTGATACTGGATTTTAGAATCCAATCCCAAATGGGATAACTTTAAAGGTTCGTAAAATGAATTGAACCCTATCTTGGATAGAGAATTATAAATGCTAATTAATGGGCATACGGATATATAAATATCTTTAATGATGATTGATTTGAGAGATGTCTCACACGATGAGAAATGCTAAAAGTCGTGCATTAGGTTAAAGAATATCCTTAACTTAAATAGATTTGAGAGAAAATTCATAATTAGAAGAGACATGTGAGCATCAAGCGAGAAATAGTATAGTGTATACTAAGTGGGGAAGATGTGTGAGAATTGAAGATTAGTATATCAAGAGGGAAATATACTAAATAATGATATTAATCCAATTGCGCCTAAGAGCGTATAATAAATATGAAACAGTGTGGCAGGTATACCTTATATGATGGTGTATCTTTATATGATGTGATGATGTATGTATACCTTATGTCATGGTGTATATATATATATATATATATATATATATATATATATATATATATATATATATATATATATATATATATATATATATATAGTGAAGCATACCCCCTCCTTGCTATCATTGGGAAGTTGCGTGCGATGAGGGTGAGCATCCTGGCTAAAAGTGCAGGGTATGGATATTCCCCAGGTCATAGTCATCCATTGTGATTATTATGCGATATATATATGCATTCTTTTTTGGGGTGAGAAGTCGGGGGTATGTGACGCTCTCACTTGCTGGTTAGGAGCTATGGCCGCTTCCCGAGACAATGTGTGCATGAGTTGATCACGATGTGGGTGCCGTTGAACCCCACCAGGTGCCCCAGTTTGCTACGTGGATGGGCACCTAGAAGATGATAGAAAAGTGAGTCTGCGTCCTCGAGTTATAGCTCGGTTGGATGGTTATGATATTGTTATTGTGCTTGTACTTGGGTATCGAGGGATTAATGGACCTCAACGACCAACATTTCCAGGATTAGTGTATCCAGGGGGTTCCTTGTTTGGATTTCGCCTCGGCGAGACGTCCCTCGCACGAAACGTAGTGTAACGTTGGAAATTGGGGAGAAGTTAGTCCTTAATGCTCATATTTATATATATATCACCTATCCCGACGATCGACAGTGCCCGGAGTAGTGTAACATGGGGGGGTCCTTATTTGGATTTCGCCTTGGCGAGACGTCCCACGCATGAAACGCCGTGTACTGTTGAGAATTGGGAATAATAATGAATTAAAATGGAATAATAATAACTTGGTTTACATGCATCTGCATTGAGGGCATAATGAATCTCGAAGATCAATACCGCCAGAAGTAGTGTAACGGGGGGATTCCTTGTTTGGATTTCGCCTCGACGAGACGTCCCACGCACGAAACATAGTGCAGTATTGAGAACCGGGAGAAATTTAATCCTTAGCACTTAGATGCTATTAACTCATATATATATGATTACATGCCAAATGAGGGCATAACTAGAATATATGAAATTCTAGTAAGAGAATGTGGATGCAATGTTATGTTGTTGTTATGATGATGGTTATGTAAACTTTATATGTTAAATAAGTGAACAAATATAAAGAGAACTATACCATTAAATGTAAAGTAATGTTTTAGATGGAATTTAGATAAGTTTAGATTGCGAAATAAGTTAGAATATCTTAATTAAATATTTATTTTGGGATCTAGTTAGATTTATTTGCCTAATTAGATTTGGGCATTTATTTGGAGATCAGTGCATACGTTTAGTAGAGTACTCTAGTTGAGAGGTGAGTTGGATTATTATGGAGAGGGCGATTCCATTAAATCATGTCATAATGCATTTATAATTATTATGCATTTTAATCCACTTGCTATAAAAATGTTTTCAACTCGGGCTCTGACCCGTTTATTTTTTCTCCTGCTATGTATATATTGTATTACTTTAGGTGTTCCTCCGCAAGGACGCCATTGATGTTTATCCATCCAGTTTATTCGTGGAGCTGTGACAGCAGCGGACTGTTACGGCACTTGGTCTTAGTCGATTCCTATCTTTTGTATATCCAGATTAGGATTCAGTTTGTATATCGGGTTTATACTCTAGTGTTGTAGATTAACACTTTTATATTTCTTTCCTCAGATTATTGTATTGTCTGTGACCCGACAGCATATTCGGGTATTTCATTGTTGAGATTTTGTTGTACATTGTATTGTACTCTATTATATAATTGGAGTCTGCATTTTATCACTCATCATAGTTAGATGTAGTATTTTGTGTATATGGTTGCATGGTTGGTTTTAATTGGTGTTAAATAAAAGTTTTAAATTTATGGCAATCCGTTTTTAATGGTTTTGGGTAGTTAGCCTTATATTATTTAGTATTGTCAGTTGATGTTGAGACTGTGCCATCTGAGATACCTGATTTAATATAGTATAGGGCTGGCCACCCGTTATTATTTTGAGCGGGTTGTCACAGAAACTCCATTCACATCCATGTCTGAATAATAAATGGAATATCTTACGATCAAATCGCACCCAAATTTATCGTGTAATTCTATATATACTTCTTCATATGTGGTGACTAACTCTCATCACTTTATGCTTCTCCTACGAGATCAAACTTTTGCCGAAATTTACTCTTGGGTGTCACTTCACTCCACCCTACACAATTGTCATTCGATTACCTCCTTCCATCAACATACCCTAATTCCTTTCTTCCCCGAGTACTTATAGATGGATCTTCAAAAGATTCCTTCTACTTCCTCACCCCTTACCGACTACACTTAATTTGTCTGATATTGTACCACTGTTATCTAAGATAGTTCTTAAGGAAACTACTATTCTTGAGTGACTATCCTATTGTCACCAAACTGAACAATAATGATGGTGACTTCTATCACGATCATCATTTACAGAATACTCTATGCCTTTTGCTGAGCCTGTCCTCTTGTAGTCCTTCTAACGTCCCTTGTTGCCTGTCATATAGTGTTTGGTGTACAAAGCTCAACCGAACTCGTATATGAATCACATCAACTATACTTCATAACAGGAGAATGTAAGTCGCATACGTAGATGAATACATCAATACTACAATAAGGCTATATATAAAAGAACGCAACGCTGAAACGTAAAAAGTCGCACATATCCTAAAGACACTCGAACCTGATGCTCTGATACCATCTGTGACACCTCGCCTATTTAAATATCGAGTGATCAGCTCTTCATAAAAATAAAACAAGAATATCATCAGGCTCATTCTTAGCATAACTGTCAAAAACAATTTTAAATTACTAACCACCTACACATTAAATAATCCGGTGCCAAATTTTATCTTTCATTAAATAACAACATGTGGAAATACATACAATCACTAAACCATCCATTAAGAAAAAATGTAAATTCATCACAAGAAAAATACTTAATAAAATAATACCGAATAAACCATCTGTTTCCAATACAAAAATCCAACTAAAAATCTACTGAAATAAGTTGAGTCCACAAATACAAAGTCTGATAAACTGAATAAAAGAAAAAGCTAAAAGGGAGACATGCCCAAATAGAATAACTGAAATGCATCCTACTCTTGGAATGAAGTGGTTGAAGCGTCTAATCCAAATCCTATAAGCATCCACAAGAGCTGCAGCTATGCATCCATGGAATAGATCATCGAGCTGGGTGTCCCTGTGACTAGATACCTTAAAGGTTTTGAAAATATTTTTGCAAACGGGTCAGAGCCCAATGTATTTTGAAAACATTTAGCAAGTATTTATTACAATTTAAAAACATTTTTTGATTACACATGTTAGTCCACGTGCATTCTCTTGAGTTTCTCACCTCTCATCTATAGTGCACACCTAACGTCTCCTACCTAACATCATCTATGCTACCTAGCCCAATTAGGTCTCATCAATAACTAACTAATCATATCATATTTATCTCACCAATATCGCCCATACAGTATGCTACTGGATGACCTTAATTCTCATTAAGTCCTTTGTTAAATTACTCTTTAACTTCCCCGTACCGCCCATACAGTATGCTATCGTATGTTATTATTGAACCATTTCCTTAACATTTCACATATGTTATTATTAAAACATTTCATTAAGTTTCTCTACTTAATTCATCTATAGATATTCGCTATCTAGATTTACTACTATCACAAACTAAGTAGATTATCTCATAATTAAGTCACTTTTAGATATACACTATCTGTTATTCCTACACTACACACAAGTACGATAAATTACCCAACTATATATATATATATATATATATATATATATATATATATATATTCAGCGTCTCCTGGGCTCACCACCACAATGCACACTTGCATACCCTGATATCAAGTCCATGTACCTCTCATACCAAATCAAGGACTACCGATTTGGATATCACCCTAAAACTATCAATCAAATCAACATATATTGGAGACGAACATAGTAATAAGCTTGTCAATCACAAACACGCCTTACACACCCAATTGACCGTGAATACTATCGTACACTCAGATATTTGTCGTACCTAGGTTCTATGTCCTGGGGCACAAATTTATACCTCATTAGAATTGTCAAGGTGGAATCGCCCTTTGCGCGAAACCTCTATGATAGAAGACAACGTAGGTATGTCCATACATAAGAAAGCACATGATTGGCATACACAAAACCTATACATATGTATATTCAATATAAGCATACACACAAACTATAATAATTCGTAAAGGTATACTCGTAATCCTTAAATATAACCCATATAGTTATACACTCGACAAATAATTGTAATTTGTACGTAGTATTTATCTCTCGAATACGTTTCGTATTTTTCATTCACAATATTAACTCACTATCGTATATTCCCAAGTATTATTCTCTATCCAAAGGGCCCATAGTTACCCCTTAAGTTAATTCAGTAGTTATTACACTCATACCCTACTATTTATAGGCTTAGGTCATGGTATACTCTTCCCGAAGCCCAAATTCCAAATTCCTTACTTGTAACTCACTTGATTTACTCTCGTCGAATTAAAGTTCTAATATTACCCACATTAAGATCTAACAAAATCTTAAACATATACCTACTGACTTCCTCTAGGTCTTCAACTAACTATAATATTAACCCCCAAGTTTCCCATAATCCATCATAAGAGGAAATATCATCTAAAGGCCAAATTGGCCAAATTCGGGTAGCCAAATCGATTTGTCCAGGAGTGTGAATTGATTCACCAGGAAAATTGATTCACCTCTGAGCCGAATCGATTATAAAAGTAGCAGGTATCTTCTTCCTTACGTTTTTATGCTTTCACCACTATAACTTTCTCAATTCTTCATGAAACCTCACCAAATTTCAAACCAACATAAATAATCATTATATAAGTGTATATGAATGATTTTCAACATCAATCTAACACTAATTCATCACGTATTCAATTCAAGAACCGATTTTCTTCGAAAACTCATAAAACCCTAGTTCTTTGTGGTCTTCATGTATTTTCGTCAAAATATCCAGAATTATTTCATGTTCTTTATCAGATAACATTTGATTTTGTACTAATCATATGAATGATTAAATATTCATGCGAATCCTACCCCAAATCATGTGTTTAAATCATCAAAATCTCAAGATTTAATTTAAATCATCAAATATAATACTGTACATTACATGGGTATTATAACTCCTCAAAAACATGGAAGATAAACACTTGCATCTTGATTGCTTGTCTGATTTCATTATTGGGATGGTGTGGCTGTTCTCCCCTTGCTTCGATTTCGATTTCGTCACGTTCGGGGTGGAAATTGGTTTAGGAAGCTTATATTTTCTTCTATCCTTCTCCTCCCATGGCCTCTCTTTTGTTGGATTTTTGTTAACATTATCCCCCCTTAACATAATTGATTATATAAACCTCTAAAATTCGTAGGTACTTTTTCCCCAAAAATCAAAAGGACCAAAACACCCCTCCGGGGTGCAGGTTTGTCTTAAAATATCTCCAGGAACCAATCCAAACCCCCGAGTACACTTTTTTTACTATATCAAACCTTCCGAACACATTGACGTACTCGAAATGACCATTTGGATTAACCATATATAAATCTCATTTTATTTCATAATTTTATGTCCTGACATGTCTGATACCGCGTCAGGACTAAATTACCGTAACTGTCGTATTTCTCACTCACGATAATCATAATGCATTCTTACTAATTTATTACTCGTTCACTAAGTAATACTCAATATAATTCATAAAAATAAATATCAACCCTTTTCACGCTAATTAATATTTATTTTAATCTAAATTAATTTCCCATTTTAATATAATTAATGTCCATATAAAATTAAAAAAATTACGGGGTATTAAAAATATCTCATGGGAAAATTGAAGACTTATTTTGTAGCACAAAATTTCTCATAACTCAAGTGTTTTTATTTTTCATGTGATGTCATCCTCCCCATTTGATTGGTGTTTTTTAAACACATGGAAGATCTTGATATATAGAGAGATAATTATATCATAATAATTATCTGAGTGTGTGTATTGCGTACCTAAATGGATATCCACAAAGAAATTATTTTGCACACCTAAAATATAATGTTAAAAAATGTACCCAAATTTTAATCAACTAATTTCAAGTTTTATATTGCTTTGGCCCGTGGATGATAAAAGATATGAAGGAGGTAAATAAAATGACAACAACAAATTTGCAGGGATAAAAACCCACTAATAGGAAAACCCTCACACCAATGCAACAATACCACTGGACATGGTAAGGACTTACAAAAGGGGTTAACGATTTACACTCCTATTCGCTTTAACTCACAACTTCACACTTTATCTGCCAAATTCTGGAAAGCCGAAGACACCTATCCGTCAATGGAAAATCTCAACATAGAAATGTCAACAATGTTGCACAAGATTTTATCTTCCAACTTTGGAGATCACACATGATATAAATCGAGAAATAGAACCTCAATGGCCACAATAGTTCTTGATGGAAGAAAGACACAAACTGTATAAAGAGTTTATATTAAAATGATTTCTTGATGGAAATATTTATGTTCTTTGATATTAATCAATGTCTAAAAAGAGAGGTGATTAAATGTAAAGAAGAGAAGTTGAAAAAAATAAACGAAGTTTGGAAAATGGGGCCACACTTTTTTACAAGTGTGTTCTTATCTCCTAAGAAAGGAAGAAGAAAAGGATACACACTAAAATACTATCTTAATATATTTATCCTAAGAGATATGAGAGTTGTTTTGAAATCACGAACATTAAAGGTTGAAATAAGGAAAACCAACAAATGGGTTTCCCATTTTACAAATGTAAGATCAATATTTTTAATGCTTATAATTGTTTTTAGTTTGGCTTATCCTCTTACACCCCACTTCGCCATCATGTAAATTCTCAATACTTCAAGTGAAGACACATTAGTGACCAAATGCAATAATCGAAAATCGATCGTTATTACATATATTGAAAACAAAAATTATTATTCCAAAATGTTTTTTACATATTTTTTGAAATTTTTTCAGAGTCCTTATAATAACATTGGATCTCGTTCGAACTACTGCTTTAACCTCAATAGAAAAGCTTTGAACACCGTTCGAATGTGATTATTTTTTATAACAATGCTCTAGAATCTCATTGGATTAGTCTTGTGATGGATGTCTAAACGAGAAATGGTACTTCGTTCGAATGAGTTCAAACGAACGTGTCAAAAATTATTTTTAATCTGATTCTAAATGCAATTTTTCATGTCTATCTCTTGGATATTTTTCTTCCTATATATAGATATGTGGACCTACATTTTAAACTAAGACTTTTAAAGATATTTTTATGACTAAACTCTTTTATTTTTTAATTCAAAACCCCTTAGAGGATTTGAGATTAGATTACCAAACCACGAAGAACACAATCCTTGTTCATAAACTTGTGGAGTTAATTCTTCACCGCTGAAGATAGGAATATAGTTTCCTGAGGTTGATAAATGAACACCGAGTTAAGTGGAGCTTGTTGTAGGGCATTGTTGGATCTGCATAGCTGACTGTTGATAAAAAGGATAAATGACACTATTGCCTCACTTAGTGGAGTTATAAGTTTTTAAGTCTATAGATGTCGTTCTATAATACCTAATTATAAATAGTGCTAAAATATAAGTTTTTATCCAAAAGGGATTTTTCCTCATCTCCTATCATTTGTTTATGGTTTGTTGTCTATTTGGCTTCAATTTAAATTTAATATCTTTCATGTTTAGGTTCACCTAATTTGACATGATAAAATTTGGACTAAATATAATCTAGTTTGTGCATGTTACCTAATCTATGCTTTATACATACAACGAGACCACTCTATTGCTTTATTCGAATTGGTATCAGAGCATGTTTCTACAAGTTACTTAAATGAGTCCTAGTGGTTATATGGATAACTTGCAGAATAGGAATACTATTTTTTATGGCTCAAACTATGCCTAGTGGAATGTTTGAATGAAACCCACTTTGCAATTGATCAATGAGCCCGTCCGTCTTGCTGTTGAAAGGGGTGGGGTCCTCCCACTATAACTAAAGAAAATGTCATTAGTCTCAAGATAGTTATATTTTAGACGGAGTTACCTTAACTCAAGGGGATTAAATACAATTTTTGGTGCTGTTACACTCGACGAATTTCATGTGTATCATGAAGTGTACCACATATATGGAAGATTGGGGCATCCTCCAACTCACACATTACGGTACAAATGATGTGAAATCTTCTAAGATTCATAACCTCCTACACAATTTGAGACTATTAGCATGCTTGAATCTGAAACAATTAGTAAATTTTAGACACACCGGACGAATATTATGAACTCTGGCTTTAATTTGGGTGAGTAAATTTCCATAATGAGGGTAGGTGATCTCTAAACTTACAAAATAAACATGTTCCCCAAAACCCAAAAGAAAAAGGAAAAATGAATCTCTTTAAAATATCAATCTTTGAAAAAAGGCAAGGTTTCTTACTCCGATTTTGAATTCGATTTTGATAATCTTGCCTTCTTTGCCAACAAATTCAAAAAGTTTCTCAAATTGAAAAATTAAAATTATTCTAAATTGGAAAATAAAAGTTATGAGAAAGACAAACATTTCAAAGTGGCAAAGAATGTTTTTAATAATTATTAAAGAAGATATAGGGTATAGTACCTAAGAAAGATTCAGAAAGATGTTGTGAGTGTGAGGGGAAGGGTCACGAAGCCCATGAGTGTGCTACTAGGCGTAAAAGATAGGGCAAAGGCAAAGATACTTATAATGCCATTATAATTGATAGTGATGTTAAGCCGGTGGACTTCAAGGATGAATCACCTCGTGGACATAACTTCACTAAGTTCATGGCTAGTCATATTCGCATTTCAAGTATGTGTCGCGTCGATGAGGATGTTTCTAAATGTAAGAGCCTTAACAATATGTCTAATAATTCTAGAGAGAGTGGGTGATGCTTTGAGTGTTGGAGAATGTGGCCTCTAACACGACTGCACCGAGCTTTACATCGAGTCGTTAAAGAATAATAATCCAAATAAAAATTTATCTATTAGGGTGTTATCTTTAGAAAATGATTTGGAGGTTTTGAGAGAGAGAGAGAGGGCCCTCGATTAGGATTTCTTTGAGTAAGAAGTTAGTTTCAACGGGGGAGGGAAAATAGTGACTTGATCAACAAAGTGTCTATTCATACAAAAGATTATCAAGCATTATTTGAGACACGTGAGAAAATTAAATCCCATGTTTCCCAACTCGATAAATATCTCGAACGTGCCTAGGAAGTCAAAGTTACTTTTGAGGACACATATAATATGGATTGAAAGATATTCTTAGTTCCCACGTTAGGTTTTAAAGATAGGCAATGGATAGGTTACCACGGTGCATCAACTTCCCATAATACACCCTAACGAGTTCCCAATATTGTGATGGATCTGTATGGGCTTCGAACTAACCCACAAAGTAGACCTCATCCTAGGCGTTTTAAGAAAGGCATATGTTTCTACTCATTGCAAATGAAGTTGTCACCTTATCGAATTTTTCTATAAGCTTGGAAGAGTCTCTCACAAACAATCTCCCACACACCACTATGGCGACTTTCTAGCCTTATAGAGCAAGTTGTTTCTTATCACGACTTCTAAAATCATAATGGAAGAATTTCAAGAGATGTCTACGCCTTTCGAGAATACTTCCAATGCTATGTTTATAGATAAGAATAATAAGGGAAAGATAAAGGTTACCTCGTCTTAGGTACCTAAGAATGAAGAAAAATCCCTTATTGTTCATCTTTCTCTCAAGGTTTAAGATACTTCTCAATGGTATAGTGGTAGTGGGTGCTCTATAAACATTACCGGAGACAAGTCATAATTAACCAACCTTGTGGATCAAAATAAAGGAACAGTCACCTTTCAACAGCAGAGTAAGTCTAACATATTAGTATCGGGGTGCATGGAGACACCTGATTATCCTTGGCTAGACAACGTGTTGTGTTGTGAAGGATTGAAAGATAACTTGATAAGCATAAGACAACCTGGGGATGCTATCATTGAGGTAAAGTTTGGCCGGTGGAAGTGTAACAATTATGATCAATCTTGTGAAATTTTGAAACGAGGTGTAAGGACTATTGATAATTCCCTTAGTTTGATTCCAAATTCCTCATTGGTGTGAAATAATGCTAACACCATTGGCATCAACGACTAGGTGACATCAATTTTAGATATTTTGAGAGATTACTTAAGAAAGACCTAGTTTGTGGATTACCATCAATTGAAAAACCAACTTCCTCGAATTGTGGTACTTGCCAGCAAGGAAAACAAATCAAGAGTCCCCATAGGAAGTTGAATACCACTACCACCTCCCGTGTTTTATATTTGCTACACATGTATATTATGGGTCCTATACATATGAAGAGTATTGGTGATAAGTGAGAGTGAACAATAGTCGAATGGTGTAACTTATTTAATTTGATATCAACCCTCAAACAAATTTTATTGTCCTGAAACATGCAACTAGGTGATTTAAGAAATTATTCAATTAAAGCATGCAATCATAAAATCATTCAACATAATGTTTCAGGAAAAATCCCCAGAGGGGCAAAACATTTTATTTCACTAATATAAGTTGCAAATCACAACTTACAATCTTATGTGTGATATACAACCCAAAGAATCTCCCGTAGGTGACCTTCATCTTCTTCAGCAGTTGTTCTCACAAGTACCACAAAGACCACAGTCTTCTTTCCGCAGTGATGCCCGCAAGAATCACAAGAGCAGTGGTAGAGACTCTTTATCTATAAGGGTAGGTACGAAAACTCCTTCTTCTTATTCGTAACTTCAATATAGAACTGGTTTTGGGTTTCAAAGATGATTCACAAATGTATATAGGAGAGATGTGCGAATAAAAGAGTATTTTTCTATTTTTAAAAGTGAAGACTTTATGCAGTAGGTCCGTTGCTTTTATAAATGAAAAGTCTTACCAAAAACCCAACAGAAAGCCGATATTTATAGACAAACACAAAAATCGAGGATGCCTAGGGTCATTCAAACTAAACTTCCCTATCGTTCTAATGAGATCATCATCTTATTTTAACGAAGCAAGTTTTGTTTGTAATGACCTGTAAAAAATTGAAATAGTAAGCCCTCATTCGAACCTCGTTTGATCAATGCTTTAAACGTGAAAATGCAAGGCTTTCTAAATCAACGCTCTGATGCCACTTGTTGTAAAGAGGACCCCTAATTTTTAGACTTTACAAAAAATAATTCCTTTTAGATGCGGAATAGAGATGGTTCAACTAAACAAGTACATAAACACCAAATTTTAATTTCTTTCAAATTAAAATTAAATCAAAATCAAATTTGTGAATTTTTCACTTTAATCCCCGAAATTCAATTTAATCCAAGTCCTAGAAATTTTCCTAACAAATAATAAATTTAATTTTACAAATTAGGCCAAACCAAATTTTATCCAATAAAATTAATGATTTGAATTAAATAAATTTAACATTACCCAAATTAAATTAAAACCAAATTAATCATGAGTAGTGATTTAAACCAATTTTATCTTTTTACATAAGCATGCATCTAATGTGAATTTGCAAAAGATAAAATAAACAAATAACCACTACGCCGCGATGTACGAGGAAAAACCCACAACGGAAAAAAACCTCGGACGACCCTAGCCTCAAATGCACTAAGTATGGTTTTACAAATACAAGACAATAAGACTTAAAACACTCAACTTGACTCCGTCCAAGCCCTGACGCTCCTTCTTGTATACACCTCTGCCTAGCGAATAAGCATTGAGCTCCACTACGGTCTTGGAATTCACCGATCGGACTTTAGGAACAACCGTTAACCACACATGATGCCTTTCAACATGTGAGAATGCCGCAGCAAAACAACGAACTTCTTCTTTGTGGGATGTAGAAGTAAACCCAAACACTCTTCCAGTGGTAGAGATAAAACAGGTGCCAAAACTCCAAGCAAAGTTTATATATTAAGGAACTTGGATAAACAAACAATTTGGTGTAAACAAAAGTGTTTTAGAATTTTTCTTGAAAAACAAACACTCAAAACTTGAACTCTTTCATTTTTGGAATTTTTCTCTCAAACTCTCTCTTGGAGATTGTAGTATGTGAAAAAGTTGGTTCCAAAATGTTGGTTTCCACACTTAATAAATCTGGCAAAAGATAGTGGGGAAAAGAAGTGGGAAAAGTGGGAAAATCATTAAAAACGCCCGAAATACCTGTTCCCGCCAAATCTCGTTCAAACGACATTTCATTCGAACAACATTCTCGTTCGAATGACTTTACTAACGAGGTTCCAGTATGAAAAAATCAAACTCGTTAGAAGTCTCATTCAAACAACCTGGCCATCTCGTTCGAACGAGATGCCAATTCGTTCGAACGAGATGCCAATTCGTTCAAACGACATGGTAATCTAGTTCGAACGAGATTCCAGTGTGATTCGAACGACGGGTCAGAAAATCAGAAAATAAAATAATCATTTTAAGTCCAAAACTTTTTATGACAAGCTCTAAAAAATATTTTTTGCGTAAAACAAAGTCGATAAAAATGATTGATACGAAACCCGGCATATGATGAAGCTTTATTCTCTTGGCCGCTACGTCTTCAACTAACACGTCATAGGCTTGGATGGATACACATGAACACTATCCTATGAATCAAATGTTTTTGTCCGGCATTGAGCCAACACTACATTAAGACTCAATCGGAGACTTGTGTCCTTAGAAATCTCTCCCTTTGGCTATTCCGGGACAAAATACAACTAAAAAACCTAAAGGGCCATGAAGCTCTACTAGAACTAAAAAATATCCCACCCAAAATAAAAACTACAATAGCTTGACTCACAACCCAAGGATCAATATCTTTGCGGATGATGAAAGTTTCCATTTAGAAAGAATTCCTACACACTTAAGAAAACTATCAAATGCATACGGAATATCAAAATATTAAATGTAATTTAATAATTACTCCCCTAAATTAATTCTCTCATTTATCAACTATGATCAACCTATGAAGATAACACTCTCCCCCTAAGTTAAATCTGCTAAACTTAGATAAGATTATAATAGGATTAGATACCATTTCTCCCCTATCATTCTCCCCCTTTTTGTTCAGGAATAGACAAAGGATAAAACTAATTTAGACATGATGAAGCTTAGCATGATAACTAATCCATACAAAGCATATGGGCAAAAAAATTATAAGTAATCCATACAAAGAATAACGGATACCAACGAAGATGCAAAAAAATGATATCAATGTGATACATGGGATACTAAGCATGTGATATCAACAACAATATGCAACACGATAAATACCAATTATGAATTTGAAGCATAGATGGACTAGAAAGAAAGGCAAAGAGAAAAAAATACCATATATATGTACACATAATGACTATCACTAACTCACACGCACATATATATATAGGTATAGACACCACACTTGACACAAAATGTAATAAGTTTTTCGCACTCGTATGGTAAAAATGTGTCATATGGAAACAAAAGTGTAGGGGTGTGAATTAGTAACAATTAAATTTAGATCCAAACACTAAAAATATGTTCACGGAGTTCTCAATTAATTACAAACTTCATCACATTTGAATATAACCTCATGTGACAATATAAATTAAACTCAATGAAAAAACATATACAATGCATACACGCCTAGACTTTTGATGATTCTACAAACCAATAGAGTCATGACATTGAAAGTACAACTAGGATAAATGGACATTATGCAAACCATTTATATATCATTGAATCTACCACAATTTAAGCATATTAATTTTTGAATGACTATATCAAACTAAACAAATAGGCCATGCCAAATATTTTCTTTTAACGCCATTATTCTTTTAGGCCTTTTGACCACATATTTCTTTTAGGTCCAAGAAAACGGTGGCTTACTCGCAAGGGATGATTTTTCCTTTTGGAGCCCTTCCCCGTGCACATTTATGTATATGTTTTTATGTCTCACACAAATCTCACGTGCAATGGATTTTAACATGCACTAATCCTCTTAGGTTTCATAATATATAGATCACTAAACTGGTACGAGAACACCTCACAAAGATCAAATATACATATGGAGTTAAAATTGCAAGTGAGCTCGTGCATGTGTGAATTGAGGCATATAAAAATAGAATCCATTATATCAACACAAAATCCAACTACTCCATGTAAGCATGATAAAGAACATAATAAGGATTGACAATCTAAACCAAAACTTCTAGCCACGTGGAAGCGAAAAAGAAAGGATTCTAACACAAGTATATGCCACATAGAGTGTGTCAAACAAAAATACACACAAAAAAAATGTTTTGAGTTTTTGACAATTTTTAACCAAAAATAAAAATATTTACTCACAAGACACACGAAAGTCATTTGTATTTTTCATTAATCTTAAATTACTAAAAATATAAAACACAAATTATAAACAAAATCTTTTTTGTATATTTTCATTTAATGCAAACTAAAATGAAAAAAATTATAATACCAAAGATAAACAACAATCATCATTCTAGCATGTGATAATGCATGAAGTATAGACTAGAACAATGATTAAAATGATCATACATTTAGCATGATAATATAGCATGTAGTACGAAAGCTAAAGTATGCAAACAACTAACAAATTCAACCTTTAGATTTAGCAAGTGAGGAATCACGTGAAAGTAAATGAGAATAAAAAATCCTATTTTGCAAAGCAACCAACTCGGATCTCCTAACCCAAACTAATGATGAATGACGATCTCGGGGTGTAGGAAGCTTGGTTACCTTAGTTGCCTTACGATGGGATTTCCTAGGACATCGTTTAAGATCAAAATAAAATTTCCTAAGATGACCTTTTCGACCACAGAGTGAGCACCTAAAGACTCGTTGAAAATGCTTACCTAAGGAATAATCTCTAAGGGATTTCCTAGGAGATTCTCCTAAAACGTTGGTTTTGGCTTTATGAGTTGATTCATTACAAGTATCGAAGCCTAAACCACAAGTGTCATTTTTAATTTGGACAGTTCCTAATATTTTATCAAATTTCTCCGAATGACAATCAAATTTGACTTTACTAGAGTCTTTTAATTTATTTTCTAATTCTAAAATTTTATACTCTAATAAAACATCCCGCTCTTTAAACGCAAGAAGCTCCCTTTTCAAGGATTCCATTAAACCTTTAAGGCTATCTCTCTCGCCTTCTACATACACAAGCTTCTCACGAAGAGCTCTCTATCGTTTCCTAAGGTCATTAAATAACACACTCTCATCGGAAACCTTGGCACGCTCCTTTAAGCTCGCTTCTAACTTCAAATTTTATCTTTTTAATTTAATAGATTCTTCATATAGTTCTTGAAATGAAAATTGAAGTTCACTCACATCAACCTCTTCTTCATTTTCACTCTCTCTTTCTTCTCCACTTTCACTACCATAAAAAATGAGGGAATCATAAACTTTGACCTTGGAAGTGTCATGTGCTAAAATCTCATCATTACAAGAGTGCTCACTATTACTCACATGACTAGCCATGAAAGCCTTGGGCTCAGTGGGGGAATCGAGTCCCTCTTCATTATCACTATCATTAAGGGTTGAATTAAAAGAAATTTGTTTCTTACCCTCTCTCCTTAGTTTAGAGGGGCACTCTTTTTTCCTATGGCCATACCCTTCACAACCATAACACATATTTAACTCGACCCTATTTAAATTTTCATTAAAAGTTTAAGGGATCTTCTCGGCTTTGTGATGCTTAGAATTTTCAAATTTCTTAAAATTATTTTTAAATTTATCTTTGTTAAATTTAAGAAACTTTCGAAACATCCTAGCAAACATAGCCGTATCTTCTGAGTCACTCTCACTTTCACTCTCTACTACTTATTTTTTCTCCTTTCGGGCTTTTAAAACAACACCCTTATCCATTTTCTTTTTAGTTTTAGAGGGAAACATGTCTAGTTCATAGGTTTGTAAATCACCTACGAGCTCTTCTAATTTCATAGAGGCTAAAGTGGGTAAAGAATTTAACACGTTCACCTTAGGAATAAATATATCGGGTAGGGACCATGAAATTTTCTTTACTACACGGTTGTCGGGTATTTTTTCTCCCAAATTAAAAGATGAATTAACTATAATGAAAAGTCTAGCATAAAATTCATCAAAAGTTTCTTTTTCATTCATTTTCATGGTTTCAAATTGAGTGGTGAGGTTTTGGAGTTTTGAAGCTTTTACGACACTTGTTCCTTCATGAGTGAGTTGTAAAATATCCCAAGCTTCTTTAACGGTTTCACACGTCATAATGCGATGTAATTCATTCAGTGTTATCGCGCTAAACAAGGCATTAAAACCTCGAGAATTAAAATTAGATAGTTTAAATTCATTCTCACTCCACCTATCGGTGGGTTTGGGAACACGCTCATTATCTACTAAATGTGTAGGTGTGGACCACCCATTAAAAACAAACAACCAAACCCTCTTGTCGATAGATTTTAGTGTCGATTTCGTTCGCTCTTTCTAATACGCGTAGTTAGAACCGTGGAAAATAGGAAATTTTGAAAATGGGGAAAATTTCATTTTAGTAAAAAATATTTAAAAGGATCTTAAACACAATAATTTAGCGATCCCGCTCTGATACCAATTTGAAAGTGTGAGGCTTTCTACATCTACGCTTTGATACCACTTGTTGTAAAGAGGACCCCTAATTTTTAGACTTTACAAAAAGGTAATTCTTTTAGATGCGGATTAGAGATGGTTCAACTAAATAAGTACATAAACACCAAATTTTATTTTCTTTCAAATTAAAATTAAATCAAAATCAAATTTGTCAATTTTTCACTTTAAGCCCAAAAATTCAATTTAATCCAAGTCCTAGAAATTTGCCTAACAAAGAATGAATTCAATTTTGCAAATTAGGCCAAACCAAATTTTATCCAATAAAATTAATGACTTGAATTAAATTAATTAAACATTACCCAAATTAAATTAGCACCAAATTAATCATGAGTAGTGATTTGAACCAATCTTATATTTTTAACTAAGCATGTATCTAATGTGAATTTGCAAAAGATAAAATAAACAAATAACCACTATGTCGCGATGTACGAGGAAAAAACCACAACGGGAAAAAACCTTAGACAACCCTAGCCTCAAATCCACTAAGTACGGTTTTACAAATACAAGACAGTAAGACTTACAACACTCGACTTGACTCTGTCCAAGCCCCGACGCTCCTTTTTGTATACACCTCTGCCTAGAGAATAACCACGGAGCTTCACCACGGTCCTGAAATTCACCAATCGGACTTTAGAAACAACCGTTAACCACACATGATGCCTTTCACCATGTGAGAATGCCGCAGCAAAATAATGAACTTCTTCTTTGTGGGATGTAGAAGTAAACCCACACACTCTTCTAATGGTAGAGATAAAACCGGTGCCAAAACTCCAAGCAAAGTATATATATTAAGGAACTTGGATAAACAAAACAATTTGGTGTAAACAAAAGTGTTTTGGAATTTTTCTTGAAAAACAAACACTCAAAACTTGAACTCTTTCATTTTTGGAATTTTTCTCTCAAACTCTCGCTTGGAGATTGTAGTATCTGAAAAAGTTGGTTTCAAAATGTTGGTTCCCGCACTTAATAAATCTGGCAAAAGATAGTGGGGAAAGAAGTGGGAAAAGTGGGTAAACCGTAAAAAATGCCCAAAATACCTGTTCTCGCCAAATCTCGTTCGAACGACTTTTTGTTCAAACGACATTCTCATTTGAACGACTTTACTAACGAGGTTCCGGTATGAAAAAATCAAACTCGTTAGAAGTTTCATTCGAAGGAACTGTCCATCTCGTTCGAACGACATGGTAATCTCATTCGAACGAGATTCCAGTGTGATTCGAACGACGGGTCAGAAAATCAGAAAATAAAAAAATATTTTTAAGTCCAAAACTTTTTATGACAAGTTCTAAATAATATTTTCTGAGTAAAACAAAGTTGATAAAAATGATTTATAAAAATCATAAATTACACCCAATTAATTTCCAAGATCATATATATATATATATATATTGTATTCATACCTCAGGAGCGTTGAACAATGTTGTTGACGTAGAAATGAGGCACACTAAACCCGACAGATGATGAAGCTTTATACTTTTGGCCGTTACGTCTTCAACTAACACATCATAGGCTTGGATGGATACACATGAACACTATCCTATGACTCAAATGTTTTTATTCGGAATTGAGCCAACACTACACTAAGACTCAATCGAAGATTTGTGTCGTTACAAAACGACCTATCAACGAGCAGAAATGTCATTCTAACGAGATTACCATGTCTTTTGAATGAATTAGGCAATAAATAAATATTTTTAAGTTAAAAAAACGTTTCATTGTGTAAAAAAATATTTTATAAAAATCTATCAATACTATATGAAATATCCACGAAGTCCAAAGTAATAACTATTACAATATTACGTGATGCCGTGGAGAATAAGGTTGATGATTGTGGAGCTTGTTGAAGATGCACTGTGTGATCCTTGATAATTGGATCCGTCATCTTAAACGTGAGAACATGAAGTACCATGGCAGATGTAATGGGATGTGCCATACACGATGTATTCTAGATTCTATGGTCAAGTCCTAGATACTAGGGGAAATGTTAGAATAATTTCCCTTACAAATCTCTCCTTATGTCTATTCCGGTACAAAATAAAAAATTCGAATGATCCAAACATACAAAATTCCTATACAAATCTAGTACCATCCCTAAAACCCACAAATAGAAAGATACTAAAAATTTATAATGCTTCAAAATCTTCGAGTTTCCAAATCTTCCATTCTCTTTCTCTTGATCTTCTTTTTGGGAGCTTTATCGTACATGTAGTTTAGATATGCTTGTCAAAGTGTACTTGTACACAATAGACAAAGAAATATGCCTCGTGACGCACCAAGTTTGAAATAAGATAAAACTCACAAAAATATTCTCCCCCATAAATTAAACTCTCACTCCTCCATAATTCGCTCTCCCCCTTTTTATTTGTCTGAAATAGATAAGGAAAGAAACAAAAGTAATAAACCGAAGTGTATCACAGCAAATATAGAATATCATCACAAATACAAGGAAATGAGAATCAAGTAATGATAAACTAAGAAAAACCAACTATTTTTGATTTGTTAGAAGAAAATAATATTACAATAAGAACACACCATGGAGAAACACAAAAGAACGAATCATGGAAGCAAAATGTAGGGGTGTGGACACATTTTATAGAAAAATCAATGTAGACAAACGAAACATATGTGCAAGGAGGAGTGAGACACCACTAACACAATATGTCAAAGTCTACCTTAGGTGTAAAAATATTGAAATCAAGTGAAATCGAGTCAACCTATTCAACTAATCAAGATCATGAGTGATTTTTACACCAATAATGCCCAAAACTATGTAATTCTTTCATGAGAATATTTAAGGACTTGCAAACCCATTGATCTTTGACTAAATTCCCTCAAACTCTCATATTGAAAAGTTTCTCTCAAAGTGTTTGTTTTAAATAATTCACTGCTCATATGTAGTCAATCATCAATGTTATTTGAAATTGGTATGTCTTTTTATATTTTTTTCTTTTATGTGGCTTTAATGTTTTAAGATCTTTTCTTCTCGCAAATGGTGGCTATTCACGCAAAGACAATATGTCTCTAGTAGTGCAATTCCATTACTTTAAATATAACATATTTACCATTAGTATGATATCCAATTTTTCCAATCCGGGCAGTGGTTCTTATAAGCACTACTTTCATTATCTCATTTTATCGCATTTAGTATGTTTTAAAAGCAACATTGAGATGAAAACACTGCAACAGATACATGAAAGGTAAGTGTAATATTCAATTAAGATCATGATCATGTGCATTAAAGGTAACCAAGATTCAAACATGTACCAAGTAGTCATCATGTCACATCTGAATGACTCCACATATTTTAATGAACAAAAATGAAATGATGTCAATTATTAAAACACTATAAAATAGCCACGTGGATATGGAATGTATGGGTGACTCAGACATCTTTAATGTTCATCCATATATGGTGTAAAAAACATGAAACTCCTGTTGGATTGTTCAAAAATATTTTGTCAAAAATAAAATCTTTTTGGCTTTTTCACTTTTTCGAAAAAGAAACCAAATATTTTTTTTGTTTTTCCAATATTTTTCAAAAAACAACATTCTTTTTGGATTTTTCAAAAAATATATCAAAAAAAATATATAAATACAGTGATAATACAATCTGGAAATTGGAAAGAATTATTTAAACCTGAAAAGGATCCTATGGTAGCAAAGAAGTCTTAACCGCATTCATTAGGCCCAGAGGAGTTCTCTAAAGAAGATGGCATCCTATAATAATCTTCCATCAAATCTTGTGAAGTTTTGACTAAATAATCAGCGTGTTCTCGAAAACTCTCAAAATCTCTCATGTAAAGTGATAGAGCATGCATAGTAACATGTGTAGGAGTGTGTACGGGAATATGTGTAGTAGTATATCATGGATGATACCTATGAGACACACTACCCAACTTAAAACAAAATTCCTTAAGGTGTACTCTTTGCTTGCAACGGTAACAAACATAAACGTGCTTACGTTCACCTCTCTCAAAACGTCTAGGACGTGCTGTCCCACTTGTAATTAGACGCCTAGGTGAGTTAGGTTGAGTGCCCTATGGATCTAACATAAACTTGGGAACCGGCTTGGGTGCTACATAGGAAGTGGATGCACCATCATAACCTACCCCTAGCCTCTCCATATTATCCAAAGCGGGACAAAGGAGCATGTTTACAACCTCCTTAGATGCGTTTTCTAAATTAACATTGACCTCTCGAGCACGCTCAAAATCTCGCTGAGTTAGAATACACGGGCTTCAAGTTTTGCATGAGTCTCTAATGAAGATTGAAGATCTCTCGTAATACTAGTCACGATGTTGGTCAATTCACTATTTTCTAAACCTAAGATGACCAACTGCTCACATAAAGAAATCTTCACCTTCTCGAGTTGAGTCACCGATGCCTCACACACCCTGAAAGGTTTCACCTGTCTCTCCAAATCTAACCCCTTAAGACTCAAATATTTATTCAATTTTTTTTCAATGTCTCGGTGTACAAACCACGAAGGCTTTGTGAAGATCCCCCTCTCCCTCACTTGCAATGTCCTTCTCACACTCACTTGAGTGGATCGAAATATCATTGAGGCTTTCACGTTTATATATGTTCTCATCATCATGGGACAAATTAGAAGTACTCATGTGACTAGCCATGAAAGAAACACACTTTTCATGTGGTGATTCTCCCCTCGAATCAACCGACTTTATGTCACTATCGCTAAGAGTGGCCTTATTAGAAACTTTCTTAACTTTTATCTTTAGCATAGTGGGACATTGAAATGACTTGTTCCTTTTACCCTCTCACTCAAAACAACTTACCTCTTCCAATTTCTCATTACTATCCTTGACCTCATCTTTAATTTTGTTTTTCTCAAAAATCATTTTATTGGAAGAATTCGTTTTGGAAAATTTGAAGAACTTTTTATAAAATTTCATAAACAAGGCCAGATCATCGAAATCACACTCTCCCTTAGATGCAGACTCACAAACTCTCTCATTTTTCTTCTTCTTATTTTGAGTATTTAAAGTTAACTCTATATCCTTAGGTTTCATAGTTTTAGGGAACATGTATATTCAATAAGTTTGAAGGTCTCCTACCCGTTCTTTTAACCGAGGAGTGTTTAAAATCCCTAAAGATTTAATCACGATGACCTTAGGAGTAAATCGTGAAGGGAGTGACCTCAAAATCTTTTTAATAACCCTAGTCTCAGGAATTTTGTCCACTAAATTAAATCTAGAGTTTACAATGTCCGCCAACCGAGCATAACATTCATCAAAACTCCTGGACTTTCACAATGTGATGGTCTCAATCGAAATTCTGTTTGAACAATGGAAGGCATGTGTAAGGGGAAAAAAATAGACAATCACCAATTAACTTTTTTAAAGGGATGATAGGGGATTTTGCTGCTGGGGGGACAAGTACAATTGGGATCCAAGAAAAATAAATTCACCTCCCAAAGATTTTTCAAGTAGTATGGGAAGCGGGGCACACACAAAAAGAAAGAATCCATGCTGGAAAATAATTCAGGTAAAGATTCCTAGTCGGTAAAAGGTTTAAAATTTTTAAAATTTTCAACCGACTTGATAAACACCAAAAACTGTACATTTTATACCCCGAATAGACGTACTTTTGTTGCTAATTCTCGACAATATGGATCTTATGCGCTTAAATGTTTATTGTGTAGGCCGAATGCACATTGTGGTGTTCAAATGCGTATTTCAAGGCAATTGTGCATTTTATGGAGTTAATTGACCAATCCCATAACCTTAGCCTACCCTAAACCTAAGCCTTAGCCTGTCCCAAAACCGTGTGTGTGTTTGATTTTTCCTTTTTTATTTCTTTTACTTAAATTTTTAGTTTGAGTCATTTTTATTTTTAGGATTTATTTTAGATTTATTTAGTATTTTCTAGGTTTAATTTTCTATTTTTATCTTTATTTGTATAATTTTATTTTATTTTGATTTTTATTAATTTTTAGTTTTAGTTTTATTTTATTTTATCTTATTTTATTAGGATTTGATTTTTTAGGATTTATTTATTTTTAGTTTATTTTGATTTCACATTTTCTTTTTAAGATCTTAGTTTTAGTTTAATAGATTTCTATTTTTTATTTTCATTTCTTTTTAGTTTCAATTTTATTTGAGTCTTTATTTTATTTTAGAATTAAATTTTATTAGGTTTTTATTTTTTATTTTATTAATTTTAATTTATTAATATTTTTTTTAGGTATCGTAATTAAACTCACACACACACCCAAGCTAACAACTCACCCACACCACTATTCCCTATACCCTCAAACACCCAAACCCCCCTCTTCATCTTCTTCCCTACACCTTTTTCTCTTTCCTCTCACCAACTCTACCACCATCTCCTCTAAACCCACCAAAATCCATTAACACAACACCACCACTAACAAACCCCCATTAACATCCACAAAACCCATCTTCATTATCCATCACCTCCACATCTCACCATCTACAACAAACCTCCAACCCCTTCCCATCCATACCAGCGACCCGACGAACCCCACCTCCGATAACCGCCGGCGTTCCCTAACCCCTTACCCGCCGTCGACCTCCTGCCTAAGCCGGCGACACCAACTCTCAGCCACCCCCGGCCTGACCCCCTTAGTCCGGCGACCCAACCAACTCCCTCTGGCCAAAAAACCAAAGTCGGAGCTACCTCCGACCACCCTTAACCCGGCGGTGCCCTGCCTCCACAACCGCTGCCGGCGACGTTCCTCCCTCCATTCCCTCTACTCCCTCCGATCCCGTTACTGACCCGCTGCAACCGCCGACGGCGCGATCTCCCTCTCCCCAACTTGGCGCTACCCCTTCTTCCGACTTCTGCTCCGGCTACTGTTTCCGACCACCTCAACCCCATCTCCTAACCCTTCTTCAAACCCAAACCCATTTCAACCCGGTTCCAAACCAAAATACCCATTTCCAACCCAACCTTATCACACCATTCCAAACCAAGACCCATATTCTCCCATATAGCCACGACTTGCATAAAGCGCTGTCAATTTTTGACACGATAACCTGTTTATGGTAATAACTCGAACGTGACCCGAACATGACACGATTAGCTTGTATAGATTTAAGATTACCTAAAACTTATAATAAAATCAAAATCATCACGACCCGAAAATGACACGACTAACCCGAATTGCCACCCCAAGCCAAACCAAAACAATGACCAAGTCAATGCCCATGTGCCAATAAAAACCCATTTTACCCATAATACCCTTTCTTAATACTTTTCCAAAATTACCCCTCTAATCTCACCAACCCACATGCTCCCTTGTGCACTCAAATGCACATTTAACCCAAATCAGATTTTTTCCAAATATCCTCACACCCCCATGCACATGTGCTCTCAGCTTTCTCACATATTCACCATAGTCAATTCCCATTTTTACCCCCATACTCCATGCCTACTATAAATTGAAGAAGAATACCCCAAATCAAATATCTAGAGCTTAGAAATAGGAATTTTAGAGAGAGAATTGTAGAGAAAATTATCCCTTGTAAATATTTTTGCCTTTTTTTATTTTTAGATATTTGTGAGATTAAATATTGTAAGAGAGTTAATTGAGTGAATAATTAATTTCAAAGCATTTGGATGCTCAATTGGAGGGATTGTATGCTTCAATTTGGAAGAGTAGAGTTCAACTTTCTCAAAGAGATTTGGTTTGCTTGTTCTATTCTCTTCTCTTTTATTTTAGTAGCCTTGATTATTAATTTGTCATGTTTAATATCATGTTAGGCTAAATCCCCTTTCAAGGGGTGGGGTGAAACCCTTATTTGATATTATTTTAGTTTAATTAGTTTGATTACTTGAAATTTCCCTTTGAATGTTAAATTTGATCCTCACCCTTAGATTTACGCCTCGAGAGAGGGTAAATGATTTTCGAGAGAAAATCGAAATTCTAATTATAATACCCATTTTAGATTCGAACTAGAGATAGGGGTTTCTTAAGTGGGGTAATACAACTTGAATTTCAACCCTAAATTTAATTTCTAAGATTTACATGAATTTTAATCGATCGATCCTAGCGGGTGATTAATTAAAAGGGGTGTGGATCTATTTTTCTAGAGTTGTGGGGTGTTACTATTATAATTACATTTGCAACGAGAGTTGATTTGTAATTTTGATATCAATTTGGGAGAATTCATATAATTAAATTAATTAATTAGAATAACTAAAACTTGTGGTGTAATCCCATTCCTTGTTTGTTCTCACAATTATTTCCCTCACTTTATCTTTTATTTTAGTGTTAGTCTTTATTTTCCATTTTAGTAAATTTCTAATTAGTTGATTTCATCTCACACTTTTAATTTAGTTTAGTTTAAACCTCACCTCACCCTATTGTTTTAATATTGAAAAAGGTAAAAAAATTAGAAAAAGTGAAAAAGCACAAAAAGAAAATAAAAAGTGAATTACATGTGAATTTGTTCCATTTGCTTTACCTCCTAGAAAGTGGATTGACATCCTTACTTACCACTCTACACTTTAGAATGTTATATTTTGTAGGTACATAATGTTTTGATTAGAAAGGCTTGTACAACGACAGACATACACCGAAAAGTTCTTTCTTTCACGACTCATAGAAATGTAGCGGTACTTATAATGGTTCAATGACGGAGAACGAAAATGGTGATAAAATAAATTCAATCTCAAGTGATTCATCATCACTTATAGATAAAACCTCACGTTCTAGCATACTCTCAAAAGGCTCAGGGCACGTTCATAAAGAGTGAATTTATCTATCTTGTCATTCTAGTCGTTCTCATCTAAGTGGCTAAATAAGTCCAAAAACGAGTGGATTCAAGAATGAGGTCCTCATCCATCGGGACGAATTCTTTCTCAAAATTTTCAAGACTTATATCTAAAGGTAATTTAGTTGTGCCACTATACCGTAGGGTGTTTTCAAAACTCATATTTTTTCTGAATTTTTTGATTATTTTTAAAATTTTCGAGTTTATGATTTTTTGGCTTTTTTAAGAGTTAGAGTCAAATTTTAGATTAAATCAAACTAACCTAAAAGTCTACCTAGTTACCCAACGGTGTCAAAAACTTGATGAGACTAAAAATGTGTCTCTAGTGCGTGCTAATTACGGTTCAAGGGAAAATCGGTCGCATAAGTAATAAACCCAATAAGACAGGGTTGAATCCTCGGGGAAATAGGACATAAAACGTGATGACAAATAGGAAATATGTTTAATCCTAAACTGACTCAGAAAAGGAAAAGAAAAGGTGATGAGATTTGAATTTTATCTACGAACTAAATGCAAATTAAATTAAACTAATAATTAAACTACGCATGCAAAAGTAAACTGAGTGTTTAACTAAATATGAATGAGAAAATTTGGTTCGACTACAATCCCCCAAACCTTAGTAAGTTTACCAGATATAAAATAAATCGTGAATTAGATAATTGATCAAACATAGACTTTATTAATTTCAAGCATTACATATATGAGGGTACAAGCCCGCATCATACATAATCAAGAATATAAATAAAGCGGTGTCGGAATAGCTGACATGCACATCGCACTCTTAAACACCCCGGTTACCTATGGCAAACGAGGTTAAAATTCCTACGGTGATTGCAACAACTAATTTACACGATTCAATCATTTATTTAATTTGGAGAATCATTTTTACATTCATGAAAACCACATCGGGTTGGATTCCTGCATCCCAACACTTGAAAATCTAGACAAACATGGTGTAACTATGATGAATCAAGAAATCTACGTATAATGGAATCATTCTAAAGCTAAAAGTGTGATAAAACATGAGAAATAATAATAAAAGTGCTGGAAATAAAGGTTACCAATATTGAAGAACAAGAACATGCAAGAAGAAATCAAATCTTAAAAAAAAAGCCAAAAAATCTATTGAATTAAAGGTGTAAAACTTCTATTTTCTTCTCCTAGATGTTCCTCCTTGTTATGGATATTTTACATGAATGAAATCTAAGTTAAAAGACTCTTAATATGAATATATATATAAGTTAGAAGTTGTTTAGAAGAGTCTCTAAACTCTAAAACTCTTTTGGCTAAAAGATAAGGACAAAATAAAAATCTCGCTTCTCGTAATTTGTCACGCTTTTTAAGCGTGACTACTATTAGTAACGGTTCTGGAACGAGACTAATGGGCGAATTGATTTGGGCTTTGGGGATAACCGGTTCTGGCTTCTATTTTCCTTCGTTTTGCCTATTTGATTCTTCTCATCTTCTAATGGGCACAAATTCTTCACTATAACTCGGATTAAGGTTCCATTTTTTCCAGTGTTCTTGTAATTGCCGGCTCTTAAACTTTATAGTTGGTTCCACCTCTAGAATAAGGCTGAAATATTACAAAAATTCCCTTCAACTTCCCATTTCTTGGTTTCTTTCCCTGTTTTGAGTTTTCTCTCGCACTAACTTGCATGAAATACCAGTAAAACATATTATAAATAAAAAATAAGAAATAATAACCAAAAAATCTTAGTAGCATAAATATTAGATAAAATAAAGTCAATTACGATGCGCGGGATCATAAAAGATCAAAATTACGGGATCATAAAAAGATCAAAATTACGGGATCATAAAAAGATCAAAATTAAGGGGATAAATATGAAATATTTATGCCTAATCAGAGGGCAATCCACCTTTTCCATAATTCGGTCCAACATTCCCCTATGAAGAAAAATAAGATTCTTGAGCAATTTAGTCATGATATTTTTCGGAGAAGATTATTTTCTTGTGTTTCTTGAGTAACGAACATCGATTGGTCGATATCTTCACTAAACCTTTAGATACACATATATTCGAACATCTGAGGGAGTGTTTAAGTATTTGTTGCATTGATTGAGTACGAGTATTCTTTGTAATATAGGGAGATTATTTCATTGTTATATTTTATCCTTATTACTAGATTGTATTCTAATGTTTATATTTTGTTTGAACAATACAACAATATTTTCTTTTCACTTAGAAAATTTTTAAATTTTTTCAAAAAGATTTATTGTTGATAAACATTTTAAAAATTTTCAATTTTCATTTTATATTTTTTTTAACACCATATATGGATGTGAATTTAATATTCTCAACTCACAATTACATTCTATCCATTCATATGGCTTACTCACTGTGTTATGACACTTGGCTTCGTTCCTTTTGTGTTTTTAAAATGCATGTGTAGCATTGCGTTGTTATTTGATTATTACTTCTATCATGCTAGACTAATTATATCGCCGTTATTGAGCACATGCGTGGATATTTTGAACATTTTACTTTCTTGTCACATGTCGAATCGCATGTTCTCATCTCAATCACGCATAATAATGAACCAAATGTATTGAGAACTAGCCATGCATGTATGAACCATCCCAAATTTTTTTTCTCATAAAATTTAATTAATATTTATGCAATGGAAAAGGGCTACAAAAGAAGAAATCTTCTTTTCATTAAAATTCACCATTGGCAAGATCCTAAAAGATGATTTCGATACATAAAAATAGAAGTGTCAATGGTAAGTTTTTATTTTATGTATGCTTCATCCACATGAGAAATATGATTGCTTTGAACATTTCAAGAGTTTAAACTTAAAATGTGAGATTTTGAGGGTCTTATAAGTTGAAGATCAATGGGTTTGCACAATAAACTTCCTTAAAAAACATTTGATAAGCAACAAAACTCACGACATTTTTCATAAGTTGAGTTAATTTTATTTCGTTCAACAATTTTACACCTAAGGTTGAATTGAGTTCTTTCTCTAAGAGTAACTCTTTGATTTTGTGCACCTTTTGTACATATTCTTATTCTGAATTTCCCATGTATTAAGTTCACACAATTTCATCCCATTTCCACGAGTCGGATATTTTCGTGCTACTCCATGGCGACTGTTTGTATTTGTACTTATATGTATATTTATATACTCAAAATAATCCATAAATTTTCAAAAATAGTTTGTTGCTTCATTGAAGTTTCATCAAATATGCTTCATTGTTTATTGTGTGTGATGATATTTCATATTTAGTTTCCCTTGATGCTAATAGTTCAGGATTAGATTCTAACGCTTTGTCTCTTATGGACAAAAAGGGGGATAAAATATCAAGGGGGAGTTTTATTTTCTTTCTTTATACTACATGTGTCACGATATTTCTTTTTCCTCATATGTGTAGGCCTTTTGCACCTTAATGATTTCATGGACTAGATGATAAAGATTTGTAGTTGAAGACAAAGTCACAAGTGCCTTTACCTTTTGGGGTTTGGGATGGACGTTAGTTGGATTTGTCTCAGGGTTTATTTATCTCCGGTTTGTGTTTTTTCTTGGAATAGACAAAGGGGATATTTGTAAGAGAAAGATTTATAATTCTCATTATGTTTTTTACTTTGAATTATCCCGTTATACCCCACTTCACTATTATGTACATTCTCAAGATTTCATGTAATGATAAGTTTGTGACCGAATGGAACAATTGAAGATCGATCATCACTACATTTATTAGAAAAACTATTGGAGGTTGTATATGTGTAATATTTTCATTCATATGTATTTTTAAAAGAATTTGAAAACTAAAAATATTTTTTCAAAACGTTTTTGAAATGTTTTTTTGAAAATTTTGCAAAGTTGTTAGAATGTTATTCAAAGGAGTCCTTTAACATCATTAAGACAACTTCAAACTTCGTTCGAACAAAATTATTTTCACAACTTTTGGCAGGCTCTGTAATCTCATTGCATCGGCCGTTTGATGGATGTTCGAATGAGTAATGGTACTTCATTCGAAAAATTTATGCATTCGTTAAACGAGGAAAAAAATAATTTTTAATTGATTTCAAATCCAATATTTCGTGTATATCTTTTAGAGAATTTTCTCCCCATATATAGAGACGCAGACCTACATTTTGAACATGGTCTTTTAAATATCTTTATAGGATGAAAATATTTTGTTTTTTCAATCCAAACCCCTAGGAAGATTTGAGGTCACTTTACAAAACCATGAAGAACACAATCCTTTTTTGTAACCTTGTGGATTAAATTCTTCACTTTGGAAGATAGGAATACAGTTTCTTGAGGATGATCGGTGGACTCAAAGGCAAGTGAAGCATGTTACGGGGCATTATAGGATTTTCATCCCTTTTTATTGGGAAGAAGGACTGAAGAAATTACTATATCCCTTAGTGGAGTTATAAGTTTTATAAGTCTGTAGATGTCTTTGATAATAACTAGTTGTAAATAATGATGAAATTTAGTTTTTTCCTAAAAGGGATTTTCCTCATCTCCCATCTTCTGTTGGTAGTTTATAGTTTGTTTTGTTCAATTTAGTTTCAATATCTTGCATGTTTTGGTTCACCAAATTTAATAAGAAAAAAATCTGAACTATATAAAATTTAATTTGTGTGTGTGACCTAATCTACGTTTTATGAGTATAACCAGACCATTCTAACGCATTTTACACCAAGACAAACCAAAGTACACATATCTTACACAAAGCATATGTGAGATAGTGACTGACATGACACAGAATGTGTGTCTTATGCGTGTACCTACGGTTCAAGTTCAAGATGGTCACTCAAGTAATACCCGGTAAGTCGGGGTCGAATCCTTAGGGAATAGGTCATAAAACGATTAACAAAAGTAAGGTTAGCTTCTCCTCCAGGTTTTACCGAGAAAATTACTGATTTGACCTTGACTTTCCTTTCTAAGAAATTCTTTTATTGTTTTGACTTCTCCCTCATTCAATTATACGATTCACCTATAAAACATAAGAGAAATACAAAAAACACAAAATACTTGCCTAAAAGGTTAGTAGCACACATATCGGATAAATTCGGGATAAATTCAATGTTCGGGATCGTAAATATATCAAAATTAAGGGGTTAAATAAGGAATATTTTTTCCTAATCAAACCTCCATAAATTAGAACGTTTTTAGTCCCGAGAAATGTAAAAGAATGTGAATTAGAGTCTAAGAAAATTTCTAAATACTAAAGGATAGAACCATTTTCACAGCAAAACGATTTTATTTAGCATACGCAACAAGCTCTTAAATCCCTAGGTCACCCTAGTATAACGAGTGATGTATCATGAGGGTTTGTAGTGAATTTACCCACAAAATTCATTTTGTACGACATGGTTCGACTCAAAGAAAATATCAAAAAAATTAAAATCTTATAATTTAAATTTCCTAATAATAATTAGAGAAAATTTTTATTCAATAAATCTCAATTTAAAGTGTGTGTGTGCGAAGCAGAAAATTAACTGATAACTTCAACCGATTGGTCGTTATGTTACATTTCGAAAATTCACTTTGATTTAATTTCTCATAGAATGCACTCACAAATGAATCCCTGGAATAATGACTTTTTCTCTCAGTGTACGTGAAATTAAGAGTAAATGTAATGGATACAAGTTCATGCAAACAATTTGGAAGATTTTTTTTATGATGATTAGATCTAATGAACGGATTAGGGTCATTGGAAAATGGAAAAACCTCATTATTTATTCGCACTGTTTTGTCTCTATATTATCCTTTTGTATTTTTGGCTCTCCACATGGTCAATGACTTCGTTATTCAGACTTAATTAGGACTTTTTTGGATCTAGGGTATTTTGTTATGAATTGTCCGTGGGGACTTTTTTTGGGCGTTTGCTCAATTCTTTTCTTTTCTTTTTCCTTTTCTTTTTCATATTTTTTTGCTATTTTTTTTTAATTTCTATTTCTATTTGAGCATTTATTTTTATGAAAATTTTGTTATGAATTGTTCGTTGGGACATTTCTGGGCATTTGTTCAATCCTTTTCTTTTCTTTTTCCTTCTATTTTTTATATTTTTCTCATTTCTTGTTATTTTTTTTCTATTTTTTTAATTTCTATTTGTATTTGAGCATATTTTTTTTTTCTCTAGTTTTTCTGCCCCTTTTGTGTACCATTTGGACTTGATTTATGAATTTTTTGATTTTGGCAATTCCGGGTTAATTTGGATTTTTTGGGTTAACAAACGAAAAGGGATATCATTTTTAGACTTAAGTTGGATTTCAAAATGATGTTTTTCATCGCTGTTTATGGCTAATATCTTTGGGTGAACAAACGATGGCTTAACTTCAAATGCTCGAATTACTAATCAAGTTGCCATATGGGTCTCGAGAATAATTTTTAGTTTTGAGATATTTTTAGCACGTTTTCAAAATAATATTTCCACTTGTTTTCTGTAACCAATAACAAAGATTTAGAGATCAATGACAAATCTATCACTGAAATAACTTTTCAATTATTTTTTAATATGAATTGATTTAATTACTCGAAAATGAGAATAGACTCAAAAAATCTCACCAGGTTAAAATCTCCACACTTATTCGTATGAGTCATCAATTTTAAGTCATTTTTCGTTTTTGATCAGTTTCGGTTTAGTGCAATGGATTTTTGCAAATTGATACTTCAAACAAAAATTTAATGATATTTTTTAGGGTTTTAAAATCTAATGTTTTTTTTTTTTTTTTTTATTTTTTTGGAGTTTTTGACAATTTTCTATTTTTTTGGTCATTTTAAAAGTTTGTGAAGTTTAAAGAACGCACTTGTACCCCCACCTCAACTTAGACTTTTGCATTGTCCTCAATGAAAAGGAATTAAATCTAAATAAGACAAGAAAGTGTGCGAAATATAAAACAAACAAAATTTAAAATGCAAATAGACAAATATAACTCAAATACAGTTTCATTAATAAGAGATATAATGTTTACATAGCTTCTTTTAAAGATACAATGATGAAAATAAAGAAAGTACATAAAAAAATTGAATTAATTCACATCTTGCTAAAACGCACTCGATTCACTTCTAAATACTCTACACACTCACATGACTCAAAGATACAACAAAAACTCATCCCATACACGTCAGGGGTGCGACAACCTCTCTCCATAAACCTACTAATCCCCGTATATGGAGTCTGACAATAGAATCGTCTCCATCTCCTCCAAATCATAAATCAAAAGTCTTTAAACTTGGAAGTCAATCTAATAGAAAAATTATACATATGGTGGAGCATAAGGAATGCCATAAGCGAAATTATTGAGATGCACCATCACATTATAGCATAAATGTCCAGACTTGAAGATACTATCATATTGAAATTTTAAATGACATGCTAAGCCTAGATTTTCCTCAAACTCGAGAAGGGATAAATCGGGATCTAAATAGAACGATACTCTAGTCATGTCCTCGATCTCATCTAAAAACTCAAATGGCACGGGTGGACATGGTGGAAAAGGACAATGTTGTATAACAAAACATGCGTTATCGGGTGGAATCTCTTGAATGATTTTTTCCACCATTTCATCACTAATAGATAACACCTCACATTTCAGGATACTTTAGAAAGGCTCGGGTGCACATTCACAAAGAAGGAATTGATCTATCCTAGCATTCTACTTGCTTTCATCTAAGTGAAAAATATGAGTTCAATAATGATTAGTCTTCAATAGTGATATCCTCATTAACTAGGCTAAATTCTTTCCCAAAATTTTCAAGACTCATATTTAATGACAAATCAGGTGGGCAAGCACGTTGATCAATTTTGTCACTATCCCACGAGTTAGTGACACTTTTCACTTCTTGAATGTACTTGACTTCATTCTCACCTAACATCTCCCTCATCATACTCATCTCTCAAACGAACTCGAAATAACCTCTTTCGCTCTCATTTTCCGTCACTAAGCACGCTTCAAGTGGATCCTTAACATAATTACCCTGAAAATGTTCATGTACTACCTCTATGATAGAATTCGAGTCTTATAGATCAACCTCATCACCCATTTTCTTTGTTATGTTCAAGAAATTCGTTTCAAGTGTCATATTCCCAAATGTAAGTTTCTTTTGCCCATTATGCATGTTAATAAATACGTTAGACATGGCTAGGAAAAGGGAGGCAAAGAATAATGAGAGAATCATGACTCAATGGGCAAGAGGTCTGCTTGTCCCAAATGACAAAATCTATCGGGATGTAGAAAGTACTCACTTGGATGATTTTTTCCTTAACTACCCCACGTGGTACCTTCATGGAAGAATACTAAAGTTAGAGAGTAATTTTGGTTGGATTAAGATTTCCCAAATCAAGCTTCGTATAGATGGAATAGGGTAGAATGTTGACACTTGGACCTAAATCTAATAAATATCTCTCGAGTTTATTCTCTCCAATAATTCACAAAATGGTGGCGGGACTTGGATATTTATACTTGGGTGGTTGGTTGCTCAATAGTACCAAACTCACATTTTATTCTAAGAAAACCATATTCTTTACCTTTAATTTACGTTTCATCATAACCAAGACCTTTAAGAACTTAGCGTACATGGGAATTTCCATTATAGTCTCAAGAAAAGGTAGGCTTAGCTTCACTTTCTTTAGCATCTCTAAAATATCATCACGGGAGGCCCCTTTAGGAAGAGGGACCAACCATTGTTTCCCTACCACTTTAGGGCTAACCGTGTCTTCTTTTTCACTCTATTACAAGGGGTATCTTCAGTCTCTTACGTGCTGGGTGAAGCCTTCTTGTCTTTTTAAATGTCATGTGGAGGAGGTGGCAAGTCAATTATTCTTCCACTACATAGAGTGGTTATCTGTTTACATTGATCTTGATTTTCACCAGGAGTAGATCTCACATAGTTTTGACATTGGGGAGGTCATTGGACTTATGCGAGAAACTTATCCCTCTCTTGGACACTAAAAAAGGATTACAACTTAGAAGGTGATGCTTTTAAGTCGGTAAAATTTTGACTATTTTGGGAATTTATCGCTGATTGGGTTTGCATAAATTGAGCAAGTGTATCCTCGAGACTTTTTCATTCTAGGATCACATAAGTCACGAGAGGAGGTAATTTCATGGGTGGGACATGTTGGTAAGGTAGGAGTGGTGGCAATCGTTGGGTAATGTGTTGATTTAGGTTCAATGATGCATTTGGTTGGCCATAATTAAAATTGGGATAGTTTTGCCACAAGGCATTAAAATAATTCCGGTGAGGGGAATTAAAATTCCTTTATAAGCTTCCACTGCTTTAACTTGGTCTTGAAGAATAATTTTATAGGCGGCTATAGTTGGACATTCATTCATTAAATGTACCACCTCACAAAAGCGCAAATATCCTCCTTTAATGCTCGAGATGGGTCATATTTATCTCTCCCCCTAGCTTCTACTATGTCTTCTATCCGTTTGGCTATTTAAATAATTTAGAGTATCAACTTGGTTTCCTTGTCCAAGTGGTAGAGTCCGGACATGGAAGAAGTTATGGACGTGATTCTAGATTTGGGTTAGGTGTTCAGATCTAATGTGTCCCAAGCCTCCGCATCGTCCGCATCTAACTCGAAGAAATCTCCCGAACACATTGTTTCAAAGAGTTGGTTTAATCTTAGGATATGAGTCTCCACTTATCAAAATCTTTATGTGGGAACGTATTGAATAACTCACTGAACCTCTCCCAACAATTAAAAATCTGGATTTGATCCCGAACAGAGTTGGTCTTGTGAACGCTAAATAACTTTTGGATACATTTAGCCTTCATGAATCTCCACGTACTGATAGAGTTTAATGCTAAAGTTCAAAGCCAAGTCTTAGCCTTGTACTTAAGTGAGATGGGGACACTTAAGACGTATGACGTCTTGTGTGCAAGCTTGATCATTAAATGTTTTTCACACCTCCTCGTACTCTCTAATATGGAGATAACACTTTTTCCAACTCCATACCATGAAAGGTAAGGAGAATTTGAATCATCGCATTCCTAAAGTGTAATTTACCTACATTATACTATAATATAATGCATCTTGGAGCGATAATTTTCTCTGGGTATAAGAGGTCTTTTATAGGGCGGTACAACATCATACCCTCTCTCGTTCTCAAACTAACATTATTCGACATCGCTGTCACACATAAATAATATTACCCTGATTAGAGTTCCTAAACGTTTGACTCGTGGAGTGAGTAATCGGTGTTAGAGGTGGTACCCAAAAAATTGGAATGTTCGAAGTGCTATTTATGAAAGGAGGGAGTTCAACTATTGGCTCAGGATTTGGAATGGGCTGAGTATTTTGCATTTAAGGACTTGAGAGAATACTTTTATTTTTCTTTTTATTTTCTTTATTTTTTTGGGATATTTCGAATCTTATTAATTTTTTTGTATTTTTTTTTGGAATTTATGATTTTGCTGGATTTTTAGGAATTAGAGTCAAATTTAGATCAATGCGACCTAACCTACGGTCTAACTACTTCCTGAAAATGACGCTAAAACCTTGACGCAATGCAGAATGTGTGTGTCATATGTGTACTTACAGCCCAAGTGCAAGCCGATCTTTTAAGTAATACCCAAGAAGTCAGGGTCGAATCCTTAGGTAATAGGTCGTAAAATGATTGATCCGGGTTCTGGCTAAAAAATTACCGATTTGACATTTACTTTGCTTTCTCACAATTCTTTCACTGATTTGACTTTTCTCTTTAATTCAATTACATGATTTACTTGTAAAACATATGAGAAATACCCAAAACAAAAAATACTCACCCAAAAAGGTGAGTAGCACAAATATGAGATAAATTCAAGAAAAATGCAATGTTTGGGGCCTTAAAAATACACAAATTAAGGGGATAAATATGAAATATATTTGTCTAATCAGTGGCAAATGACTTCTAAGTCTAATCGTTGGTAAAAAAGGTACTATTTGCATAAATATTTATAACATATCCAAAAAAATTTATGGGATATTAGAGAATCTATATTAATCGTCGGTGGTGTTGTTTCAACGAGGACAAGCATTGTTGGAGTGAACCTGTCGCGATGCAAGTCATGCATCTATTTATAGATTTTTGAAAATTCCTTGAAAGTAGTTGGTAGCCAACGAGGATGGTATCACTATAGCGAGAGTGTCATTGCTACAATGATGCAACGATAAGCTTATTACGCTAAGTATCATAGTTTTTGAAAAAAGAACTTGATCCTTTTTTTCTTCAGCGACGAAAATTGTCACAATGGAAAAACTGGCCACTTTCACTCAATTTTACTTGTTTTTTGAAATTTTCAAACATTTGTTATACAATAAAGATCAATATAGAAAACATGAAAGTTTTACACACACTAAGGTTTTATAAATGTGTTTTGAAATATGTTTGCAAAAATACATAACTTGTGTGAGTGAATTCACTAATTTACCTTTCATCCATTAATGTGATATGTGTGAAAATGAGGATGACCAAGAAACGACTTCAATATCGTGTATATTGTTGAATATTTCTAGAAAGGTAAATATGTGACATAATGTGTTTTGGAAAATTATAATAAGACAACTACATTTTAGGGTAGAAATGATTATATAAATACTCGTACAATCTCCCCATTCATCTATTCTATTGAAAAAACACAACTAAAGATTACAAAAATATAATGAAATCCCTATCAACTATGACCAAAGGTCTGACCAAAGGGACAACATGATAGATACTACAAATGCTCACAACCCAAAAAATCTTCAAGATACTTATTCAAATTACTCAGAGAATGATTTCCTGAAACACACTATAAACACCACCAAAGTGCCAATGTGCGAACAAATCCGTATTATGAATTTTTTTGTCATAAGAGATATAGATACAAGTTCTATACTAATTTTCATATGAAATAACATTCAAGTGTCCCCCTAAATATGAAAACTCCCACTTTTCGTACAAATTTTCTCCTTCTTTGTCAAGGAAGTAGATAAAGAAAAGTAATCAAGAAAAGATAATTAAGTAAAGCATAAGAGGACACGATGTTAATAACATAAAGTTAAAGGTAGTATACTCTATAAAAACTTTTGGTTAGTCATAATATTATAAATGCACTACATGGTGAACAAACACTCAAAAAACTTCATTTGTATAAGGAAAATTATAGATTAAAGCTTCCTACTCACTAAATGTTGTGAGATATATGATAAGTATTTCAACCAAGAAAAGATTGTCTCAAAGGATAATTACATGATTATGTTTATCAACCAAGAACATAAGATCATATCTGAAGTGAGAAAAAAAATTACACCATTGGGAGATTAAAACCAAGTTCAAGTTTAATTAAAAATAATAATTCAAGACCAAATTACTCGAAGCGTCAATAGGAGTGAAAAATTCCAAAACCTTTTGAGATATTTTCAAATAACACATTTTTCTTCCTCAATGAGTGATTTGGTTAAAACCTTTCATTTCACATATTTGAGGTTACTCAATTTTGATGGATATATATCTTTGAAACATTGTTTTTCTCAATTTTTTTTTGCATGTGGAGTCTTTCACCAATTCATTACAAAGATGGGATGCCATTTCCAATTTTTAAAGGTACCATCATCCAATTAAAGTTTTATCCCTTACCTCATCCCCTTTGATGATTTTGACATATATCATTTAACTTTTCAACTCCTTTAAATCATGATAAAAACTCATACATACACTGTAACACCCGCCCCAAATTTTAATTGTACCCGTGTGATTTAGTAACTTGGTATGACCCATTTATTCTTTAGACATGGTAAAATGCATATAGGATTAAATTTGGCTAATGCAGTGGTCGTAGTATGATTAAACATGATTTGTGTGGCTTAAGGTTGTTATATAGAATTATGGCCATCGTTCAAATGAGTGGCCACATCATTCGATCAAGGAGAGGCTCGTCATTTGAACGAGGTTTAAAACGACCATCACATGACTAGACTGACCTAAACAATTTCTATCTTTCTTTGGAATCTCGTTGGAACTCCCTCGTTGGAACAAGGTGCATTATCGTTCGAACAAAGGGATATTTCCTATTCAAATTAGTTGGTGTTCGACCCATTTATAACCAATGCTTTACTCTCATTAGATCCCTTATTATAACTCTCGTTCGATCAAAAGGGTATCTCATTCGCAAGATGTCCAAAGTCATTCAAACGACCGGATTAAAATCATATTTATTCTACATATTTTAATGTGTTGTTCCGATGTGGATCGTTCGATTGAATGACCTGTCAAGCTCTTTGCGGCTCAGGTCAAAATGTGGGTTAACGCTTGATGGACTAGGGAATTAAAAGGTTGAGTGTAGGCTCATTTTAGTATTTAACCCTTTTGGTTTTGTGGGTATTTAAAGTGGGTTTTGGCTCATTTGGGCATTCTAATTAGATTTTGCCTCTCGCTAGCTATTGGAGCTCCTCCTCCACCAATAACTATACACCACCCTTACATAACCATTCCTCCACTCAAAACCACCATAGATTAACCTTTTTTGTCCATATTTATGTTTATGAAACCCACATACACTACTTATTTGGGCTAGATGATATTTCATAGAGATGTGGTTGGGGATTTTTAGAGAGGAATAATAATAATAAAGGAGCTTGAAGGGGTTTTTAATGGAGCTTTAAAGGAGCAATCTTAGTGTTTCTAGGCAACCTCTTTAAGGGAAACTTAAGATGTGAGAGGCTTTCATCTTCTTTAACATTCATCCAACTTTTTTCGGAGCTTCTTTGAAGGTCAAAAACTCTACTATTTAGCTTAAAACACTATTTGTTTCATAGTCTTGGTTTTTTAGTTAGAGGTTGGAAGAGTAGAATGAATATATGATTTAAGAAGGTTATTTCTTACGAATTTGTGTAAAAAGGTTTATATATGATTTCAAGAGTTTTGATTAAAATGATATATTTCAAGAAAACTTGGTATTTAAACATTTTATGGAATGAAATGTTTAAAATAATATTTATCTTGCTGAAGATATTTTATGAACAAATGTCTCAAATTTTTTTTTTTGAAAAATTCGAATTTTTCTAAATGGAGGAGACGACAAGCTTGAAAATAAATGGATAAAATAGTAATTTTACGAAAAGTAGAACATTTTTATGAAATAAAAATGTCTAAAATGGTGTTACACAAATGGTCCTAAATTAAGGTGATATGTGGGGTAAAACCAACGCAAGTGTGTAAAGGACAACAAATGCTGATTTTCAAAGTATAACGCAAGTTGGGTTAAAATCCCACGATTTTGGATTCGGTCGATAACAGTGGAATAACGTGGACATTTGAAAAATGTCAAAACACATTAATAGGGACTTTAATGAGATCGGGATAGAATTTAGAACAACTTGGAGCCTTAGGGTGAAAGACCCAAAACACTAGCTAGAGCATATGGTAGTGTAGCTGGTAGTGTGGAGCCCGTTAATGTCCGTAGTTATTTGGAGAATTTCGAGAAAAGGATAATGGAACATGGTAAAAAATGGGTAATACCGAGAATATTAGAGTAGACAACCTAGCTTGAATGAAATTGATAAATGTTTTTGTTGAAAGATAATGTGGAGAAGTAATATGAGAAATTGGCTAATGTCCATGTAAAGTGAAGGAATGGTAAAGTGAAGCGATTAAATGGGTAATTAAGCAACTTTAGCAGGTTTTAACCCATAATTAATACAAGTATGAGTTTGTGAAAGTGTTTTAATGGAAAACAAGTATTTTATAATACGGTTTATGAATGTGTTGAAGGACTATTTTAAGGAAAATACTAAGGTAAATTTGATGTGAGTAAATGGATGGTTTCAATAAAAGAAGCGTTCTCATTATACAAATGATATTTTGTTTAAGTACTTAACCAGGTGCGTTAAATTGAGAAAATTGGTAATTTAAGAAAAAATGGGTATTTTCATGGGATTAATGAGAATTAATCAGAACTAGTAACATTTTGGAATAAAAACGGTCTCATAAATTAATATTTGTATATGTATATAAATGAGGTAATTTCATATGCTCGTCGGTATAACGTGTTGGAGTCTCTTTGTTCCCTTCAATTCTATTTTACATTATTGTGTTTCTCACTGGGCATTTGACTCACTCCCTATTTTTTATTACGATTGGTTATGTGCAGTTCCATATTATAAGAGCGTTGTATAGGTATGTATCCTTTTTATTTTTACGTTAGTAGCTTTGAATTCTTGGATTCTGGGGACGCTTATCACGGGTCCCACACCTAGATTGATATAAATCAGAATGACATGCTAAACAAGTGAAATATTAATTAAGTAAAACAAGACTAGCAAAATTATTTAGGTTGCCTCATTGCACTTCACCCCTATCGTTCGGGTCGGATTGGGTTGATCCACGGGTATCTCATAAATACGGGTTGGGACATTACAAATATTTCCAGAGCTCCACGTTCAGGGTTCCTTTCGGGAGTGGTATGGTGAGGTCGATAATGGATCTTTCTATGTTGGTTTTGGTTTTGGGTCGGTCAGACTAGACAAGTGAGGATTTTGAGTCTTGGTCTTGAGGATGGAGTCAAAGAAAATAGCGTAACGGGAAAATTATTTCCAAGTAACATGTGGCAAAGTTAGTTACCATTAATAGTTCTCCACACTTTTGATTTAGTCGTGTTAGTAACTTGCGAGTGTTTGTGCAAGCAATTAATGGAGAAATCATGCTCTTTAGTGTGAGGTGAACTTTTGATGACGTGAGAAGGATTTTGATGTGTTAGTAAAGATGAATGTCATCCATTACTTATATATAAAGATTGTTTAAAGTCAATTGTGGAGATTAGGTGATTACAATGACATGTCTATGAAGTATTTACTCCACAATGACGCATTAGGTTCATTGGTTAGGAACTCATGGCTATTAAATAGTGATGATACAATTATGAGAACTTAATTGTTGGGTTAGTGTCATGCCGTAAGTAGTTAACAAGTCAATGGGCATATAGACCCCTATTTATCATTACTTGAGGATGTCTACTCAGGACTTAGTTGATAGGATACTACCATTAGAGATGAGTGTTGATGATACCCAATTTAGTATCAACAAGTAAACTTATATGAGCTCAATCCAGAAAAGCTTTGTAGGTGAAACAATGGTGTTTCAACAATTGTATAAGTGAAGAAGGAGATGAGGAAAAAAGGAATAAACACTAGCATATAAGTGTTTCAGCCATTGGCCTAATCCACTATGCAGGTGAGTGTGAATTTCACTATAAAAATGGGCACTAAGGGCCTAAGTGATAGAATTTTCACTATTTTCTCCTTCTACTGTAACAGAAGCAAAGTTTGGGCTAGGGTGCTTGGGGTGCACAATGCACGCTCAAGCATGCAAGGTGCATGTCCTTGATGGAGTCATATATAGGATCTTGACACCTATCCTTTAGAATATATATGTAATGATGATGAAAATATTCCCCCACATGCACATGTGATTCAGTTATAACTTCCAACCCACATGAATTGGCCTTGTTGAAGTCCCATGTCGCACACGGTGAGGTGTTGTTGAGGGGGTCTTATCTTGGTAGAGTATGAGACCTCGATGTTTGTTCAACCATCTGATAGAGAATTATAGAGTACAATATCTACTGATCGGATGCTCAATCGAGTGAAGGTTGAGTTGGAAAAGTTGTCCAATTGAGGTATCGACTACTGAGAGTGTAGATGGGACGAGACTAGTAGGTGGAAAAGCCGGTTGAGGAATATCGACCTAAGACTATAGATGAGGTCAAGATGGTTGATGTGGGATTCCTATAAAAAAGTATTCTTTATATGGTCGGCCTGGGCCGAGCGAGTCCCAAGATGGGACGAGGTTACACTTGAATATATCAATCACCCTTAGTCCTTGGTTGTTAATGTGAGTGGGAGGTTGAGGTTTAAAAGTATTTGAGGGTAAAGGGTTAAAGAGACATCTCTGACTTGTGGCTAAGCTGAGATGGTGATTATTATTGAAGTGACTTTTGGCAATTAGTATGTGTCTCAACAAGCCATAGATGACACATGTAAAGGTTCTCGTAGGTTAGCATCTCACATGAGTGTAGGCAGCGTTGCTTAGAGTTTTGTGCCCTTATGATGGCTCTCTTGGGACTTGTGCCCAATGATTTGGTGGTTTAAAAACAATATTTGATAAATTTCTCTCTCTTCCTTGTAAACTTATTCCCACTTTGAGTCCTTGTGCAAACCACCATTAACGTTCCAACTGTTTTTCTTTGATTATCATTATTTGAGATGAATTTTGAGCTATTTCTTCCTTTTTAAGAACTTCATTTCATCCAAGTAACTCACATCCATAGACTTCTTTCTGATTAAAGTTTGTATTTTCCTTATTTTCATTTTTCCATCTTTCGATGAGCTGTTGTATTTTTTAGCAGCGGGTTGGGTGTTTTTAAGGCTTAGACTTTAGTGTTATTGATGTTTTAGGAAGTAGGAAGTGTAACTAGGGCAATATTCTGGGTTTTCAGTAGATTTTCATCTTCATTTATATATTCCGGTGACTTACTGATCACCTTCTTTGGCAAAAACCCTAAGCATTGTTCTTGTTCTTGGATTCTTAACAATGGTTAAGTTCCCCCTTTTTGGACTTGCAGTCAACCTTAGTTGACCCAAAACTTATTAGGATGTTAAAAACCTTATACGAGTTAGTCGAGCAGTATTCAACTCTTGGGGAGCGATATTTTATAGAGATACGAAGGGTAGAAGCCGAGGCCCCTGTTAAGCGTAGGGTCGAGGCTGATCCTACACTTCGAATCCATCGAGTCCCGTTAGCTATTGTACGCCCTCCCATTATCGAACTTAGTGATTAATGTCTGAGTCATCTGCCTTTACGAACGACAATCCTTATGTCTCCCATACAATCGAGAATGTGGATTCTTATGAGGATGCCATAAGGTTTTCGACTTCATATTCTAAAGGGTCTGAGGCAAACAAGACCTCTTCCTAACCCTCATCCTCTCATAATGCCGAGCCTTCTAACAATTCAGATTCCTCTAGTCAAGAGATCTCGCACCCAATCGAGTTAAGGGTGGAGGTTGTAATTCCACCTCCCCCATTGGTTACCTTGTTGTTAGCCATTCTAGATGACGAATTTGCACGCCGATTTGCAGGTCGTGTCCCGACTAATAACCCTTAACAATGAATGTTTTTTGGTGAGGATACACATGACACATATTACACCGAATCATTTTTTAGCAGAGTTACAGAGGTCAATCTTTTTTACTTGGAGGCATGTTTATTGTATAGAACCCTCAATCAACATGAGGATGCCTTTGGAGGACGAGCGAGTATTTCATGGCCGAGATGGTAAGATCTCGGTCTATGAGAAAATGTTTAGGGTTGGCATCAGGCTTCCCATTTACCCCAATGTACGAGCCATTTTCACCAGTTTAGGTCTCATCCCCTCCCAACTATTCCCCAGTGCTTAAAGGATCATCCTCGATTTCGTGTCTCTCTGAAAGTTGGTTCATCACACCGACATTCCTATTAGTATTTTCAGGGGATGTTACAATGCATTGGTAATTTTTGATTCACACACACACACACACACACACACACACAGCTATATATATATATATATATATATATATATATATATATATATATATATATATATATATATATACACACACACACACACTCTCTCTCTCACATGATGTGAGTTATGATCCATTGATTCTAAGTACTTTATGTGTGTAATGATGATGAATTTTAGTAATTCATGAGTAAACCCTAGGTAGTTTCTCGTGATGTGGTTTTAGAGAACATGGTACGATTTTGAGGAACAGGGTCCCTTGCGACGTCGGTAGTGTGGACTTAAAGGATCATAAGTTAAGCACTTCATCTTGTACCCTACCAGAATCCTTAGTAGTGTTAGATTTTGGCTAATACATTGTATATGGCATTAGTTGTTTAAAAACATGTCCTTGGAGCATCCTCAGAATTTATCGCGTGTTACATCCTTTGGAATAGGAATCAACATGTTGTGGTGCTTTTAGGTGTTCAATGAATGTAGTTCAACATGTATAAAGTCCTTGTGATAACTTATTAGTTGTGGGATGGATAGTGGGAAATCGATAGAGTATACCTACTGTGATAGGGTTATAGGGGATGAAATCTTGTCAGGCCTGTGGTGACAAATAATGTTAGGGTATATTTAATGTCCTTAGGGAACCTGTTAAGTTTGGTATTATGAAGTGCTAGTGTTATAGCGATGGTTGTATTGGGGGTTATATGAAGATATTAGGCTATTAGTAAAGTCGAAAGTAGTCAAATTGTGTAGTCCTTGGTGATGGCATCAAATTTGGTATGAGTAAGTGAGGTGACCTTCTATGGATAATTAAAGGTTAGTGTCATGATTGGACATAATGCTCACTGTCCTAAGATGATTAGTGTAGAAAGTGTAGTGCTTGATTTTTATGAGTACTAAGAAATGCAATGGAGACTTAGATTTATGGTGTCATGTTATGGACTTGAAGATAACACCCCATATGGGATATCGAAGTTTGATCAGGGTATCAAAATGAGTCGACAATATACATTAGAATAACCATAGTAAGGGAATTATTATCTTTTGACATGTCTTTCCAGACTTGTATGGATTATAAGGTGTAGATCCGAGTTGCACTTTCTGTCCTTATAGTACTAATGGCGACTGGTGTGGCTGTCATGTAAATTCAGTTTGGGTAGAAATTATAGATACGCTCAGTGACAACCTGATGTCATTGGAGGTTATAATAAGGTGAGTGTTTCTCCTAGACAGGATTTGCCTAAGAAGATATTTGGGATATAATTATTATACGATAAAGTACAGAGTAACATAGTAGTGGTAGGTTAGTCATGACGTCCCGTTGACTAGAGAGATAAACAAGGTCGACATTGGCAAAGGTGTTTGGCCCTCATCGACCTGAACGATCCGTGTCTATCAAGGGTGAAAGGACGAAGTGTTACTCCTATGGAGGTAAGATCAACGTCGACTACCCAATGGTTAATAGGGTTGTATGTTGCTTTCGTCTCATGGGGATGAGTTGGTCGTGATCTAATTGGCCATGTTTAGTGACCCAGGCCAGGGTATGTGTCTAGGATAGGATCTGATGAGAATTCCTAAGAGGAGTCTTAGAATTCAAAGTGTGTGGCATAGGTTCTCCTTTCACAAACCACATTAGGTTTAATGCTGATGGGATTCCCTCGAAACGAATGTTCACTCATTCTCATTCATTTTGTTACTTCATTTCTGATAGTCGAGGGTTGTTTTCCATCAGATAAAGTAGCCTGGGAAGGTATTGTATTATGGTAATGACACAATTTAGATTAATGATAGTGTGGATTGTAAATGGCATGGTAAATTCATCTCAGCAACTGGGTGCACCCTTATTCAAAGTATCCTTTTATTTTGCACAAGTTCCATGTATGTATGATGGAGTGTTTTGCAACACGATTTACTCGTCGTATCCGTTTTTCCTTGGGATTAACAATTTTATGGGTTGTTGTGCACGGTAGTTAGCGTCTATAGTGTAAAGAGTAGTGTTATGATCGGAGGATATTGTAAAGTGTTAGAACTCGATAAAACATAACATGTAGAATTGTCTTGCCATAGTGAATGGATCGGTGTAATGCTCAGGTGAGTGTTCCATTATTAGATGCCTATAGTGATCGAAGGCTCATAAAAGAATTTTGTGAGGGGTATTAGTTGAACGCATAATTTTTTACTTAGTTGGTATGTCAGAGTGATTGACTAGCGATGCGAGGTTAATATCAAATTTAAGTGAACTTATGTGGTCAGGATGACCCAAGATTTTGAGGAGACTCAATATGTGTAGTCCTAAGAATTAAAATAACTTATGATGATGGATGGGATGTTAGTTGTATTTAAGTTTGCACTTGAATGGCTATCGATCACTTAGGAGTATTTATATGGTAGATATGCCAGTATGCCTTGGTAGTTAGCAAAAAAGCCTTAGTAGTTGTTTGATTGAGATCATCAGGTAAGTAGAGACTCGAGGACTATTATGTGGCTTTGATGTCTAGCTTGATGGTGAGAATTAGGATGTGGTGAATGTCGAGTTCCTTGGTGAGTGATCTTGTGAAAGGAAGTACAATGATATTCTAGTGTCTTATGATTCCGATAACCCTGCCTTGGGGATCCCTATGACTTAGAGTGAGGGTTGATAACCCCGGGAATTTGAGGAAATGATGGATAAAAAATTTCGGGGAAAAAATTCCCTAATGAGGGAAGAATGCAAAAACTCTCCCTATGATGTTGAACATAATCATGTGATTTGGTAACTTGGTATGGACCATTTGTTCTTTAGACTTGGTAAGATTGGTCTTGGGTCAAATTTGGGTAATGTAGTGGCCCTAGTACGATTAAACTGGATTTGTGCAGCTTAAGGTTGTTATACATAATTATGGTTGTCGTTCAAAAGAGTGTCCACGTCATTCGAATGAGGAAAGACCTATCATTCGGAAGAGGTTCGAATGACCATCTAACAACAATGACCTAAACAATTTTCATCATTCTCTAAAATCTCATTCGAACGCACTCGGTCTAACGAGGTGTATTGTCGTTAATTGAGGTGTAGCTTCTGATTCGAACGAGCTGGTGTTTGACCTATTTATAGACTACATTTGACTCTCATTAGAACCCTCATCGTAACTCTGATTCGAATGAAATGGTTTCTCGTTCGAACAATGTCCAAAGTCATTCGAATGACTGGACGAAAATAAGATTTTTATGCACACTTTTTATGTGTTGTCGCGACGTGGATCGTCGGATTGGATAATGTTACGATCTCTTAGAAGCTCAAATCAAAATGTGGGTTAAAGGATTGATGGAACAATTGATTAAAGGTCGAGTTTAGGGATATTTTGGAATTTAACCCTTAGGGTTTTGGGGGTATTTAAAGGGATTTTTGGCTCATTTGGGCATTCCAGATTTTGCCTCTCTTTATAGTTTTTGGAGATCCTCCTCCCCTAACAACGATACATCACCCTCACACCACGTTCCTCCACCCAAAACCACCATAGAATAACCACTTTCATCCATATTTAATCTTATAAAAACCATATACATTGGGATGTAACACCCACTATTTTTAATGATTTTTATATTGGGACTAATTAAATTAAATGGAGAATTTAATAGGAAATTAATTCAGATTAAAATATTAATTATAGGGACAAGGGTTAGTATATATTTATACGAATTATACCTAATATTACTTAGAGAACGAGTAATAAATAATTAAGAATGCACTGTGATTATCGTGAGTGAAAAATAGGACTGTTCGGTAATTTAGTTGGGACACGCATGTTGGTCATGTCGGAACTTAAATTTATAAGATACAAGGTAATTTATTTAGGAGACATTCAAATGGCCATTTTGAGTATTTCCTGTGTCCGGAAGGGCCGAGATAGTCAAAAAGTGTACTCGGGTGTTGGGATTGGGTCCTGGGGCATTTTTATGCTAAATTGGCACCCCAAAAGGGTATTTTGGTCTTTTGGATTTTTAGAGTAAAGGGAATTACGAAATTGTGAGGGATATATCAGCTTATGAGTTGAGGGTACTAGGGTTAGAGTTATAAAATAAGATAAAGGTCACCAGAGGGGAAGAAGATGAGCTCCATGGCTTCCTACAGCACTTTTGCACCTCCACCACCACCGAAATATAGATCGGATATAGAGGAAGAAAAATCCACCACATTTCTGCACAAATCAGACCTACAATCTCCAGTAAAGTTTTTATCTTGCACGCTTCTAAAATGTTATAATACCCATGTGGTTTAGGGTTTATATTTTGACGGGAAATTGATGTTCTTGGAGTTTTTGAGAATTGAATACATAAATCTTGGGTAAGATTTACATGTAGATTTAGCCCCTTTGTGATATGAGAATGAAAGTAGTACACATGTCATAATTAGGATTGGAAAATTCTATGGTTTATGATGCATATGCATTAAGAACTATTAAACTAGGGTTTTGAATGAATATAAAATTTAAATCTTATTTTTAGGATTGATTTATGAAGATTCATTGATGTATTTATGTTATAAATCACCCCTACATCTATATTTAGTGTTTAAATTAGTTGGTTGGGAATTTGGGAAGAATACATGAATGTTATGGTGATTAAAAATGGTGAAAATGTAAAAATTGGGATGAAGAAGATGAACAGTGGCAAAAAGAATCGATTTGGCCCAAGGGCAAATCAATTCAGTTTCCCCAGAATTGTGATATTTCCCTATTTAAGCCTAGAAATTGTGAATAACTATGGGAAAAAACTTTTGGGAGATCTCTAAATTACAATTAGGGATATTAAGAGTTCCAGTAGGCTTTTGTATGATTGGGGCCTAGTCATAAATGAGAACAACAATGGCTAAGATTAATTGAACATATTTTCCAATGTGAGTGAATTCGGGATAATAAGAACGGATCACAGAGAGATTGGAGAACTTATGACTGTGACCAATAGTGTAGGAGTGTATTAGCTATTGATATTTTCACAAAGGGTGACTATAACCTTTATGTAGAGAATGATACTTGGGAAAATGTGATAGAGAGGGAGTATTCGTATATTGATTTGTACTTTAAGTATTCGAGATATATATTTATATAGGGATTATATTATAAGGTGAGTGTATACCTATATGGACTATATTATAGGTTGAGCGTATACCTATACGAATTCTATTTGTAAGTTGAGTGTATTCCTATATGGATGATATTTATAGGTCGTGTGTATACCTATACATTTTTAATATAGGTTAATTGTATACCTACAGACTTTTCTTATAGGTTGGGTGTACACCTAAATACGATATATGGACAAGTTGTGCATATGCCTATTATATTATTTCTTACATGTGCAAATGTACCTACACTGATTTGTATCACAAAAGGTTTCGCGTCGTGTACAGTCTTATCCTGATGAGCCCATTGAGGGGGGGGATTTTGGACTCGTGCCTCAAAACATAGAACTTAGGGATTGCGAACTACATGTGTGTATGATAGTGTGACCAGTCATTTGGGTGATTCAGGTGTGTGCATATCCCAAACGCTTAGAACTATGTTCACCTCCAATATGTGTTGATTTGTTTTATGGTTCGAGGGTGATACCCGGACCGATAGTCCTTGATTTCGTATGAGAGGTACATGGACTTCATAGCTAAGTATGCATATTCACATCGCGATTATTAGCCCAAGGATGCCGGTGATGTATATATAGATAGTGTTCTATATTATATATATATATGCATATAAATTTGTCCTAGTTGTGTCTAACGTATGAAGTATAGATATTGTATATCTAAAAGTGATTTAAATATAAGTTAATCTATTTAGTCTCATATAGTAGTAAATTTAGATAGTGTATATCTAATGACGAATTAAATAGAGCAATTTAATGAAATGGTTTAATTATAACATACGTGAAATGTTAATTATGGTTTAATGATAGCATATGAGAATGTTAGTTATTAATATTATAATAAGCGTACTATATGGGCGGTACTAGAGAGTTAAAGAGAAATTTAACTAAGGACGTAATGAGAATTAAGGTTTTATTTTAGTGTACTGTACGGGTGATATGGGTGAGCTAAACCTAATGAGGTTAGTTATTTAATGATATGACCTAGTTTAGCTGGATAGCATACCTACGTTGGAGGCATTAGGTGTGAACTATAGATGAGAGGTGAGAAACTCAAAAAGAGTGTACGGAGACTAGCATGTGTAATTAATAAATATTTTTAACCTTTCACAAATACTTGTTAAATGTTTTCAAAATTCTTTGGGCCCTAACTTGTTTGGAAAAATATTTTCAAACCCATTTAGGTGTCAAGCCACATGAACATCCAACTCGATGATCTGTTCTAGGGATGAGTAGCTGCAGCACTTGTGGATGCTTGTCGGATTTGAATAAATGCTTCAGTCACTTCATACTTGTAGTTGTATGTGGTTCAGTTATTTCATTTGGGCATGTTGCCCCTTCAGCTATTTCTTTTGTTCAGTTTATTAAACTTTGTATTTGTGGACTCAGTTTATTTTAGTAGATTTTTAGTTGGTTTTGGTATTGGCAACTGACGGTTTATTTATTATTATTTTATTCAATATTTATCTTATGATGGATTTATATTTCTTCTGCGTGGATGGTTTGGTGATTTTATTTATTTTCGCATATTGTTATTTAATGGAAGATAAAATTTGGCACCGGTTTATTTAATACGTAGGTAGTTAGTAATTTAAAAAATTTGTACAGTGATGCTAAGAATGAACCAAATGAGAGTCCTGTATTATTTTTATGAAGGACTGATCACCCGATATTTAAATAGGCGGGGTGTCACAAATGGTATCAGAGCATCAGGTTCTACTGTCTTTAGGATCTGTGCGATTTTTTATGTTTTGGCATAGTGTTCTTTGGTATAGAGCCTTATTATAGGATTGTTGTATTCCTCTAGAAATGCGACTTACGTTATTCTGCTATTAAGTATAATTGATTTGATTCATATATGAGTTCGGTTGGGCTTCATACACCTAACACTATAGGACAACCAGTGAGGGCCGTTAGAAGGACTACAGGAGGAGAGGCTCAGCAGAAGACGAAGAGTATTCTAGAAATGGTGATAATGACAGAAGTCACCGTGATTATTGTTCAGGAAGGTGACAATAGGATAATCACTCTAGAATAGTAGTTTCTCCGAGCACTCTTGTAGATAATGGTGGTATAATATCAGACTCACCCAGTGTAGTCGACAAGGGGTGGGGAAGTCGGAAGGAATCTTTTGAAGATCCATCTATAAGGACTCAGGGAAGAGAGGAAGTGGGATAAGCCAATGGAAGGAGATAATCCAATGACATTTGTGTAGGGTGGAGTGAAGAGACACCCAAGAGTAAATTTTAGGTGAAGTTTTTAGCTCATAGGATCAACACAAAGTGATGAGAGTCTGTCACCACATATGAAGAAGTGTATGAAGAATTAAATGAGGAATTTTTATATGATATGGTCGTAAGATTTTCCATTTATTGTTCGAACAGAGATGTGAATGGAGTTTCTGAACATATCACTAGTGATCCAGATAGAGACCGATCATGAGTGAAAAGTGGACATATTTAGTGAACTTTGTACCCGATGAAGGGTATATGGAAAATTAAAAGGGTCCATAAGTTGATAATGGACTCATGAGCAGAATATACAATCTTAGATAGGAAATTCGAGTATGATGACCACTGCTGATGTAGTCAAGGTCGTTCATCTACAAGTTTTTACTAACGCTTCCATGATAAGGGAGCCAATAAGATCGGAGAATCTAGCCGATTAGTAATATTGGATTGAATGGTGCTACTGAATCACAATAGGAGGGATACCCATGAGGGGACCCATTTAAATGATTAAGATTAATGGGATTACTACCAAGCAATGATGGATTAAGTCAGGGACATCAAGGCCAACAATGAGTTCCATACGAAAAATGAAGCCAACAGGGACAACGAGGGTAGTAATTGGCTAAAAGACTACCAAGTTCAAGAGACGGACACCCCAACATAGACAATGGGTCTAGAGATAGTGGATAGAACATAAAGATGTCATATGTGTGGAAAATAGGGTCACCTGTATTCAATGTGTCCACAGTGAGAAAATGAGGCCAATGAGACTGGAAAACTTGATGGGAATGATGCCAGTGGGGAACAACAGCTGAGGAGCGAGATTTTTGGCAGGTGAATTGAGCTAAGAGATTTAGGCCCAAGGTTACTAACTTGAGAATGGTGGGTTTAGGAGGGAACAAAAGGTTCCTCAGTAGAAGCATCATCCCATTCGTCTGGGCTAATAGGGCTAAAGGAAGGGCGAGGGAGGCTAGTAGGGCCAGGATCAGAGATATGGGAGTTCTATGGAAGTTTCCTCAGTTATGGAGATATGGGTCACAGGAATAAGTATTACACAAAAGTGAGGTAGGGGGAAACTACTGGACAAAATCTTGGATACACAACTATTGCAGTAGATCAGGGATCAGTTTCTGTGAGAGAGTTACACTCAGGATCCCGTTAACCAGGTAAAGGTAAATGGAAAATGGAGGTATAATTTGTATCTTGCTCTTATAAGTATTGATAAGTTCGAGTGACATGGCTGCGTAACAATATATGATTATTTAACACTTAAATTCGCGAACGAGTCATATTTTAGTGGTTGTGTTGGCAGTGTCAGCCTTATTAGGTATATATTTACCGTTGGGTAGCGGGGCTCTTTGGTATTTCTCGCGGGGAACCGGGTGTGTACACTTGGAGGATTTTTGTATTGTGTAATTAATTTTACTACTTTTCAGAGTTATAAAATAGAATTTATTATGATTATTTATAGTGACCGAATACTGATGGTTTGAGCGGTAGTAGATAGTGTGATAAGACTATCGTCCTCATTATCCTAGGGTGAGATATATTATTTTTGCGAGGCATCACAAGAAAGATGGTTGAGCCTGCATATATATATATATATATATATATATATATATATATATATATATATATATATATATATAGTATTATATCATAGGCTTCGGTCAGTATGTTGTCTTGTTATATTTGATCTCGGTGAGTAGGGACGGTTATTTATGCGATTTAGGGTATATTGGTTTGTTGTCCAATGAAGAGATTTGGGTCTTTATTGATTTAGTGCCAAGGACGCAGTAATAGTAAGAGCGTCGTTATGTATATCATCTTTATTTACATGAGAGTGCATGAGTAGACTTTTTTATGTTAAGAGACGGGAAGTTGGGGGTACATGTTATGTCCTGAGGGCCTAACTTATCTTAACGATCGACAATGTTAGTTAGTAGTGTATTGGGGGTGTCCTTGTTTGGATTTCATTTTAAGAGACATCCTACGCATGAAATATAGTTGGCGCTGGAAGTTGGTAGAAGTTTGGTCACTAGGATATGGGTTTAGTACCTTAGTTATTGTACATATACATGATTATAACTGAGAGTTGATAGTTATATTATGATATAAGGTCGATAGAGCCATATAATCCTGATGGGAAGACCGATGTAGGACGTTTACACCACGAATAGATCAGTGGGGTAACCTAGATAATAATTAAGTTGCAATTAGTAGGGTGGTTGGGTATAACCCTATTGTACGATCATGCCAAGTATGTAATAATTAGTTTAAAACAAGCATACTATGTTCGGTTGATTTGTACAGTAATGCACGAGACATAGGGTGTATGGGAGCCCTAGATAGATGGATTTTTAGTATAATTCATAGTCGGAAGATGTGTAATTGTATGCATAACAAGAATGAATGAATAAGGGAATTGACACAAGGGTATGATGGAATTCTCCTCATTAAATGAAATGCGTTAGACGTTATGTAACACCTCGCTTAAAATAATAACGGGTGGCCAGCCCTATACTATATTAAATCAGGAATTCCAGATGGTCTAGTCTCAACATCAACGGTCGGTACTATATAATATAGGACTAACTACCCGATATCATATAAGCGAGATGTTAAATAAATTAAAACCAGCAACATAACACAACCCACACTACAAAACTTCTAATCAATAAGAGAAAGATGCAAAAAGGAACTATAAGAAATGAAAGGTATCACTACACATGAATATGCCATAAATAAATAAACCCGAATAAGCTGTCGGGTCACAGCAAATACAATAACTGAAATGGAATGAATATAAACATATATATAAATATCCCTTGGGTACAAACCCGATATACAACATGAATCCTACCTAGAAATTTAAAGAAGTAGGAAGCGGCTACATGAAACCTCCCGCAACAGTCCGCACCTGTAACGGCTCCCAAGACTCTGGATAGAAGGTCATCCGGCATCTATGCGGTAGGAAACCTGTGGAAATATATATGTATATACAAGAAGGAGAGAAAAGTAAACGGGTCAGAGCCCCGAATGTGTAAAATATTTAGCAAGTGTGTTAACCGTGCATAATAAATACCGGTGTACATTATTTCATAAATAAAGTGAGACCGCACTCTCGTGGAACCCCAACTCACCTCTCATCTAAAGGCGCGCACCTATTCGCGTCCTCAAGTTTTAGTTAAATTACCCCCACATTATTAGGACAACCTAACTTATTATAGGCCTAGCTTATCCCCACGAGAATTTGCTTTCCTAACTTAGCCCAAGAATCCACCCTGTTTCTAATCTTACTAGATTATGAATACAAACAATTTTGCCATAATAGGCTTAATGAATTCCGATTAATAATCTTATGAATTATAATCATCGTAATTCCTAAAACATTACCCCTATACATATACATATATATATATATATATATATATACCTATATAGGCTAAAAACGTAAGAATTAATATACTTGATAACATGCACATGGAATATTGGCAAGACTTCTCTCTAATCCCAAAATTGTACTACGTTTCGTGCGTGGGGAGTCTCGCAAAGCGAAATCCAAACAAGGAACCGCCCCGTTACACTACTCCTGACAAGGTCAAGACCAGAGATCCGAGATGCCACCTATGGAATTACTTCTCTCAAATCTCGACATGGCACTGCGTTTCGTGCGTGAGGTGTCTCGCAAAGCGAAATCCAAACAAGGAACCACCTCGTTACACTACTCCTGGGCAATGTCGATCCTAGAGATCCATAATCCTCAACATACAAGATAATACTATCATTACTACTAAACTTCTATAACTACTAAGAAAGAAAGAAAGAAAAGAAAAGAAAGAAAACAAATAAAATAGAATAAAATAAAAGAAATTTCCAATAATATCCCTGGGATGATATAACCGAATAATACCTTATGTGCGATACATCAACCCCCATCAATCTAGTACACCATAATCATCTAAGATGTACTTCATAAAGTCCTTATCCTTTCGTCTATAGGATATATATATAAATATATATATATATATATAGGTATTTATTTCTAACCGTATATACATACCATCATCAATCCAATAGCCAAGTGTACATACTACATATGATGTACAAGGCCATGCACATAATATACCCGGCTATACATATCGCCGATAAACTGCATCAATGCTATCATCTTCCCAGTGCCTGGCTCACGTAGCAAAACTGGGGCCACCATGGTGGGACTAAACGACACCCATCTCGTGGTAAACTCATGCACACGACGTCCCGGGAAGCGGTCATAGCTCCAAACCGGCAATGAGACGAAACATACCCATCACGTCTTATCCCCAAAATAAATATATATATATATATAATATGGTAACACACGGGACGACTATGACCTGGGGAATATCCACACCTTGCTTCTCTAGCCAGGATGCTCACCCTCTACGCGCGCAACTTCCCAATGATAGCATGAGTGGGGTATGCTTAACCAATTTAGTACATATATATATATGTATATATATATATATATATATATATATATCATTTACATGCATAATATATATAATCCATATGATCCAATCATATGCTCAAATAGTAAACCATCGTATACGGTTTAAATATCCATACCATGTATGTCCACAACATAAAGATATCCATATATCTATATACATACAGATGTATATATATCAACACATATTCACATATCCGTATTTATATATATAAACTAATTCTCGTTCATATGTATAAGATATATATATATATACCTGGCTATAAGTATACATAGTCCTCAATATACAAGCCGTCACCACCATTTCCATTAAATTTTCCTTGATATGTGAATATAATTCCATACTTGAAACATATTCGATCATTTTCCTATGATGAATAGTCTCCCAAAACCATGTGTATATATCTATACCTATATATTCAACATTAGGGCTATCACCCACGAGTTTGCGTAGGAATCCATCACTACACATTTCATCTATATCTGCGAGTACATTAAAGAATCTAGTAATCATTTTGACTATCGGTATACATATAACTAATAGTCTATAAGCCTCAAGCTCATTCTTTCAATCATCAAATAATCTCATTTCCCTCGATTTCGACTATGGTTCAATCACTTTTGTGAATACCCTAGTCTGAGATCTCTCTAAGAGTTCTTAGCCTCACATCACATCTACACCTACTTTTAATCTACAATTAGGATTCTCAATCCCACAGGGTTTCCCCAAAATGTCTATACGTAACTCCAAATACATACATGGATACATTTCTCCCAAATTACCCTAAGGAGTCCCCAAAACTCTAATGTGTGAGAAACTCCTTATGTGTCTCCAAGAACATATCTCTTTCATCATAAGAGAAGGCCCCAAATCAATAAACCCAACCAAAAAGGGTTTGAATTCACTATGGAGAAAAATACCTCAAAATGCCCTGTTTCCGAACCGATTCGGCCCTATTCCGAATCGATTCGGCCTCCAAGGCGAATCGATTCGGGTCCAAAGACCTGGGCTTCTGCAATAGGCCGAATCGATTCGGCTTGGGTCCGAATCGATTCGGTCAATGCAGACCTGCCAATTTCACTAAACCGAATCGATTCGCTTAAGGGGGCGAATCGATTCGGACCTGCAAATTTTGAAAGGGGTCTTCTTCTTCATCAAAACCCACGAATTCTAAACCCTAAATTTTTCATTCCAACCCCCAATACTTTATCACAACATGATTCTAAGCCAATAAATCAACCCAAAGTTGATCCCAACCATTTCTAATCCATTAAATCCATTTCTACACATTGATTTCAAGATTAAACCTAAAAATCTAGGTTTTGACATTAATACCCAAAAATCCATTTCTTTAACCCACAAATTATGAAATGAAATACACAAATATCTATTTAGCAAGATTAAACACTTGCCTCAGATTTGTAGAGGTTGGATCGTCCTTGTTGACGCGGTTGGGCCGGAAATCCCCAAGCTTTTCTTCCTCTTTCTCTTCCTTTCTTCTTCTTCCCTTCTCTTTCTCCCTCTAGGGCTTTTTCTCTCTTTCTCTCAAATGAGAAATGGCTTCATCCGTAAGCCTCATAAACCTTTAAAACAAAATCCCAATTTTAAATGTTAATACACACTTTAAGTGACTCGTTTACTCTAATTCGAGTCAAACTGACATAAAAATATTCCGGAGCCGAAATAAAACCCAATGACAGTCATTTTGACTATTTCTACCCTTCCGGGATCGATGGTACCATCGAAAATATCATCCGGAATACTTTGAAATATTCTCGATTTTTGGGCCTCAACTCCCAATTTTGAAATTTTCCAATTAAATTAAATTTTTATTTTCCCAAAATTAAATTTCTCAGTCTCCAAAATCGAGGGTTGTTACATACTTCCCCCCTTACAGAAATTTCGTCTGCGAAATTTAAGATGAGCCTAGGACCTCAATATCATCTAGTCCCTACATCAATCCCTAAGATCACTATGCCGATCCTTTCTAGTTCTCACATCGAACCATATAGCCTTAAAACAAACTAACTACTCAGGGCGCCCATACACCCCGTACTTGAGTCCCCACTCGCAGAATTTTAATCAGGCTCCATTAGCCTCAAAATTGTAAGATAACCCTCGGTAATATAATCTATAACAATATACTAAATATATAAAAGTTTGAAAATTTCCACTGGTTGAACTCTCCTCAATTCCGGACGCTAGCCACCTTCGTGCGGGGGAGGTCTCGCAAGCGAAATCCAAACAAGGAACCCTCCCAATACACTACTGTGTAGATAGGTCGGGGATTGAGATTAGTTGAACCAGGGTTAAGGTTTTATAAAAAAGAAGATTTCCATTTTTAGATATTGCCCGAGGGCCTATACAACAACACAATATAAATCAATCCCGCGTCTTTCGACACGACAAACAAACACCTTATGTTTAGGACACAAGGCCTCAATTAATACAATGCTCTAGCCAATACCTAGTTCTCAAAACTAGCACAACTATGAGCTAAACCATCCGCTCCTCACAAATCTACCAAACTCTGAACCTCTCAGTTATGAAATTCCTATACATCATATCAACGCTTTTATATAAAAATAAATTCTTCCCTCATTGGGATTCTAAAACTTCCCTACTATTTCGTTACGAAAAGGTGTATCATCTCCCAAGATGCCATACAAAGGCCACACGTGCTCATTTCCTCCTCTAGGAAAATTCCATACACCCTAGCGGTGTAGCGGCTAACTACCCATCATGCCTTAAGCGCGATGTTCCCAATTATTACCCAAAACGTAACTCAAACCCAAAGAAAGGTATTCTACCGTACAATTCCATAACCTAATGGTTTCCCCTCAACCTAGAATCTCAACTCAGGGTCCTCAACTCCTTCCAGGAAAATCATTATCCCTAAGCCTATTTCTTCACAAGAGAAACATCTTCCTCAAAATCCTTCCTAACCATTTTGAAGGGCAAGGCGCGATTATAACTGCCGAGAACTCCTTCAGTCCTACACAATGAAACTGAGTCTCCAAAGGCATTCCCCCTCATCCTAGAAGGCGATACACCTAATATTGGGACAACTCCACCTACCTCACATCGGTAAGAGTCACCAAAACCAGGTTTCCTAACTAAGGTTAACAGATTCTCAATCTAAACCTCCCAAGGACTACACTACATGCCTCTCCTCGGACTTTCCTTACTAAGACCAAGATTCGCCATTCGAGCAAATTTACTTTATTACTCAACTGCCGATAAATCACCTCACACCAATGCTAGAAATGTCCTCAATATCTCCTCCAGAATCGGGGAAAACAACTACCCCCGATCAAAGCGTACCCAAAATATGCTATGGGTTCCGTACTTCTAAACCTATTCTTTCCTAGACGACAAAATCTAGGTGACGTTTGAAACAAAACAAGAGCAACTGTTATCAGAATGCCAATCAAGTGAATATACTTCACAGAAGAAAACAACGCAGTGAACACAACAGTCCTAATTATAGGGCTTTATGTCAAGAACGTTAACGGAAGAATGCAGAAACTCGCACAGATCCTAAGGACTCTAGAACCTGATGCTCTGATACCATCTGTAACACCCCGCTTAAAATAATAACGGGTGGCCAGCCCTATACTATATTAAATCAGGAATTCCAGATGGTCCAGTCTCAACATCAACTGTCGGTACTATATAATATAGGACTAACTACCCGATATCATATAAGCGAGATGTTAAATAAATTAAAACCAGCAACATAACACAACCCACACTACAAAACTTCTAATCAATAAGAGAAAGATGCAAAAAGGAACTATAAGAAATGAAAGGTATCACTACACATGAATATGCCATAAATAAATAAACCCGAATAAGCTGTCGGGTCACAGCAAATACAATAACTGAAATGGAATGAATATAAACATATATATAAATATCCCTTGGGTACAAACCCGATATACAACATGAATCCTACCTAGAAATTTAAAGAAGTAGGAAGCGGCTACATGAAACCTCCCGCAACAGTCCGCACCTGTAACGGCTCCCAAGACTCTGGATAGAAGGTCATCCGGCATCCATGCGGTAGGATACCTGTGGAAATATATATGTATATACAAGAAGGAGAGAAAAGTAAACGGGTCAGAGCCCCGAATGTGTAAAATATTTAGCAAGTGTGTTAACCGTGCATAATAAATACCGGTGTACATTATTTCATAAATAAAGTGAGACCGCACTCTCGTGGAACCCCAACTCACCTCTCATCTAAAGGCGCGCACCTATTCGCGTCCTCAAGTTTTAGTTAAATTACCCCCACATTATTAGGACAACCTAACTTATTATAGGCCTAGCTTATCCCCACGAGAATTTGCTTTCCTAACCTAGCCCAAGAATCCACCCTGTTTCTAATCTTACTAGATTATGAATACAATCAATTTTGCCATAATAGGCTTAATGAATTCCGATTAATAATCTTATGAATTATAATCATCATAATTCCTAAAACATTACCCCTATATATATATATATATATATATATATATATATATATACCTATATAGGCTAAAAACGTAAGAATTAATATACTTGATAACATGCACATGGAATATTGGCAAGACTTCTCTCTAATCCCAAAATTGTACTACGTTTCGTGCGTGGGGAGTCTCGCAAAGCGAAATCCAAACAAGGAACCGCCCCGTTACACTACTCCTGACAAGGTCAAGACCAGAGATCCGAGATGCCACCTATGGAATTACTTCTCTCAAATCTCGACATGGCACTGCGTTTCGTGCGTGAGGTGTCTCACAAAGCGAAATCCAAACAAGGAACCACCTCGTTACACTACTCCTGGGCAATGTCGATCCTAGAGATCCATAATCCTCAACATACAAGATAATACTATCATTACTACTAAACTTCTATAACTACTAAGAAAGAAAGAAAGAAAAGAAAAGAAAGAAAACAAATAAAATAGAATAAAATAAAAGAAATTTCCAATAATATCCTTGGGATGATATAACCGAATAATACCTTATGTGCGATACATCAACCCCCATCAATCTAGTACACCATAATCATCTAAGATGTACTTCATAAAGTCCTTATCCTTTCGTCTATAGGATATATATATAAATATATATATATATATATATAGGTATTTATTTCTAACCGTATATACATACCATCATCAATCCAATAGCCAAGTGTACATACTACATATGATGTACAAGGCCATGCACATAATATACCCGGCTATACATATCGCCGATAAACTGCATCAATGCTATCATCTTCCCAGTGCCCGGCTCACGTAGCAAAACTGGGGCCACCATGGTGGGACTAAACGACACCCATCTCGTGGTAAAACTCACGCACACGACGTCCCGGGAAGCGGTCATAGCTCCAAACCGGCAATGAGACGAAACATACCCAACACGTCTCATCCCAAAATAAATATATATATATAATATGGTAACACACGGGACGACTATGACCTGGGGAATATCCACACCTTGCTTCTCTAGCCAGGATGCTCACCCTCTACGCGCGCAACTTCCCAATGATAGCATGAGCGGGGTATGCTTAACCAATTTAGTATATATATATATATATATATATATATCATTTACATGCATAATATATATAATCCATATGATCCAATCATATGCTCAAATAGTAAACCATCGTATATGGTTTAAATATCCATACCATGTATGTCCACAACATAAAGATATCCATATATCTATATACATACAGATGTATATATATCAACACATATTCACATATCCGTATTTATATATATAAACTAATTCTCGTTCATATGTATAAGATATATATATATATATATATACCTGCCTATAAGTATACATAGTCCTCAATATACAAGCCGTCACCACCATTTCCATTAAATTTACCTTGATATGTGAATATAATTCCATACTTGAAACATATTCGATCATTTTCCTATGATGAATAGTCTCCCAAAACCATGTGTATATATCTATACCTATATATTCAACATTAGGGCTATCACCCACGAGTTTGCGTAGGAATCCATCACTACACATTTCATCTATATCTGCGAGTACATTAAAGAATCTAGTAATTATTTTGACTATTGGTATACATATAACTAATAGTCTATAAGCCTCAAGCTCATTCTTTCAATCATCAAATAATCTCATTTCCCTCGATTTCGACTATGGTTCAATCACTTTTGTGAATACCCTAGTCTGAGATCTCTCTAAGAGTTCTTAGCCTCACATCACATCTACACCTACTTTTAATCTACAATTAGGATTCTCAATCCCACAGGGTTTCCCCAAAATGTCTATACGTAACTCCAAATACATACATGGATACATTTCTCCCAAATTACCCTAAGGAGTCCCCAAAACTCTAATGTGTGAGAAACTCCTTATGTGTCTCCAAGAACATATCTCTTTCATCATAAGAGAAGGCCCCAAATCAATAAACCCAACCAAAAAGGGTTTGAATTCACTATGGAGAAAAATACCTCAAAATGCCCTATTTCCGAACCGATTCGGCCCTATTCTGAATCGATTCGGCCTCCAAGGTGAATCGATTCGGGTCCAAAGACCTGGGCTTCTGCAATAGGCCGAATTGATTTGGCTTGGGTCCGAATCGATTCGGTCAATGCAGACCTGCCAATTTCACTAAACCGAATCGATTCGCTTTAGGGGGCGAATCGATTCGGACCTGCAAATTTTGAAAGGGGTCTTCTTCTTCATCAAAACCCACGAATTCTAAACCCTAAATTTTTCATTCCAACCCCCAATACTTTATCACAACATGATTCTAAGCCAATAAATCAACCCAAAGTTGATCCCAACCATTTCTAATCCATTAAATCCATTTCTACACATTGATTTCAAGATTTAACCTAAAAATCTAGGTTTTGACATTAATACCCAAAAATCCATTTCTTTAACCCACAAATTATGAAATGAAATACACAAATAGCTATTTAGCAAGATTAAACACTTGCCTCAGATTTGTAGAGGTTGGATCGTCCTTGTTGACGCGGTTGGGCCGGAAATCCCCAAGCTTTTCTTCCTCTTTCTCTTCCTTTCTTCTTCTTCCCTTCTCTTTCTCCCTCTAGGGCTTTTTCTCTCTTTCTCTCAAATGAGAAATGGCTTCATCCGTAAGCCTCATAAACCTTTAAAACAAAATCCCAATTTTAAATGTTAATACACACTTTAAATGATTCCTTTACTCTAATTTGAGTCAAACTGACATAAAAATATTCCGGAGCCGAAATAAAACCCAATGACAGTCATTTTGACTATTTCGACCCTTCCGGGATCGATGGTACCCTCAAAAATATCATCCGGAATACTTTGAAATATTCTCGATTTTTGGGCCTCAACTCCCAATTTTGAAATTTTCCAATTAAATTAAAATTTTATTTTCCCAAAATTAAATTTCTCAGTCTCCAAAATCGAGGGTTGTTACACGTTAGTGGATAGTCTCATAGTAGTTACAAAAGAAAATGAAATTGCAAAGAGTTTGTAGGCACCAAAGGTGAATTGTGATTATCGTGAGTGAAAAATACGACTATTACGATAATTTAGTTGCGGCGCGTGTGTCAGTCTTGTCGGGACTTAAATTTACGAGATATAAGGTAATTTATTTTGACTTATCCAAATGGTCATTTTGAATATGCCAGTGTGTCTGGAAGGATCGAGATATTCAGAAAAGTACACTCGGGGGTTTAGATTGTGTCCCATGGCATTTTTAGGCCAAACCGGCACCCCAAAAGGGTATTTTGATCTTTTGTCTTTTTAGAGTAAATGGACCTACGAAATTGTGAGGGTTATATCAGCTTATGAGTTGAGGGTTCTAGGGTTAGAGTTAAAAAATTAGAGAAAGGCCACCAGAGGGGGAAGGAGAGATATTCCCTGGCTTCCCACACAACTTTGAACCACCACCACCACCACCGGAATATAAATTGGATGGAGAGGTAGATAACTCCACCATGTTTATGCACAAATGAGACCTACAATATCTAGGAAAGTATTTATCTTACACGTTTTTAAAAGGTTATAATACCCATGTTGTGTAGGGTTTATATTTTGATGAGAAATTGATGTTCTTGGAGTTTTTGAGAATTAAATACTTAAATCTGGGGTAGGATTTGGGTGAAGATTTAACCCCTTTGTGATATGAGAGCGGAATCAGTACACATGTGATGATTAGAATGGGAAAATTTGATTTTACGAATGCATATGCATTAAGAACTAAAAATCTAGGGTTTTCTATGAATATAGAATTGAAATCCTGTTTTGAGAATTGATTTATGAAGATTTATTGATGTATTTACATTACAAATCATCCATATATATATATATATATATATATATATATATATATTAGTGTTTAAATATGTTAGTTGGGACTTTAGGAATAATACTTGAAGGTTATGGTGATTAAACATTGTGAAAATGAAAAATTCTGGATGAAGAAGACGAATAGTGGAAAAACGAATCGATTCGGCCCCTGGGCAAATCGATTCGGTTTCCCAAGAATTGTGATATTTCCCATTTTAATCTTAGAAATTGTGAATAACTATCAGGGAAACTTTTGGGACATCCCTAAATTACAATGAGGGATATTATGAGTTACAGTAGGCTTGGTATGATTAGGGTTTAGTCACAAATGAGAAGAACTAGGTCTAAGATTCACTACACCAAAACAAGGCGTTAGTAACACAATTTTACCGTTACTAAAAATATTAGTAACACAATTTTTCCGTTAGAAAAAAGGCGTGGGGCACGAAGTTAGTAACGGAAAATTCTGTTACTAATAGTAACGGTAAAATTTAGAATTAGTAACGAAAAATTCTGTTACTAATAGTAACGGTAAAATTCAGAATTACATACGAAAAATTCTGTTACTAATAGTATCGATAAAATTCAAAATTAGCAACGGAAAATTCTGTTACTAATAGTAACGGTAAATTCAAAATTAGTAACGGTAAAGTTATGTTATTAATAGTAACGGTAAAATGCAGAATTAGTAACGGTAAAATGCAGAATTAGTAGCGGTAAAATTATGTTACTAATATTAATACATATTTAAAAAAAAAATTCAAAATCCAATATCCTAAATTTAAACAAATTCAATTATTCTTGTCACTATTTAAATCCTAAGAACATATACAAACATAGTCCACAAAAAAAGGCATTATATTCAACATTTACATTTATATAAGCCTCCACTCTTTATATACAAAAGAAACTTAATCCAAATAAATGAAACATCATAATACAATCGTCCCAAAAGTTACATTATTTTAATAAATTCATCCAATATAACATTCTAATACAATCATCCCCAAATGATATATTTTTATATTATAACCAATCAAATGAAATATAAAAAAGAAGTTTGTTGTTGTTGACTATCAACCTTCGCTCTATTATCATCACCATCAATGAATTAACCCACAACGCTAAAAACTTGATGAGGATCCAAAAATGACATTTTGTCAAACAAAATAAAATTATCATATTAGTTATAATATCAACATTTAGTCATATAAATTAATTAAGTAAAAAAAATTAATTAGTTATATTCTTGCCAGGCCTATTTCCATTCCAACTTTTTCTTTTTCTTTTTTTATCATCTAAATGACAAACTAATCACCGCATACCATTTTGTAACTTATGGCGCCTCAAAAATAGTTTTTCGGCAAATATTCAAGTAAAATATATTATTATTTGGTATTTATTTATAAGATAAAAGAAAGTAATATAATTTAAAAAAAAACTTACATGCTTTGCCACTCCGAAATCTGCCAATTTCACACACCCATTAGGATCAACCAAGATATTTGCTCCTTTAATATCCCTAAACAGAAATGGGATTTTTTCTTAATAAACCTACAAATAAGCACAATCTACTTTAGCTGATTAAGGAGGAATAAACTCAGTAGGAGTAAGTAATAGATAGCAAAGCAATAGTATATAATAATAACAAAGCCAATTATCATAATTAGTAATAACAAAGCCAATTATCATAATTAGTAAGTAAACAAGATGCAAAACCCATATCCTACATCCACACTAGAGTCATGGAGTTTCCAAACTATGGCACATATATAACACCCTAATGAATTATAATTTGAATTGAAACAAGAAATAGACAATTGAGGAACCAACCTAATTTCCATTGATTTTGAAATTGTCACTAAACCATGAGCATAACCTGAAGAATTGATCTTTGAATCAAAAACAAAAAGGAACCCAATTTGATCGGTCAGATATGGGTTGTTTAACTGTTAGTCATAAATATTCAAAACCACCAGATCCAATAACTCCAAAAAGATTTCTCAAATACATGTAAATTACAAGAAACATACAGGACATGATTTGAGATATAAAAATCATAATTTCTCCGTCAAATTAGATGATGGACCAATCAAACCTTTTTTAAGATAAAGCTGCAAGATGAGTAGTGATTAAATTATAAAAAAATATTGAAGATGGTTATCCACCTCTCAAGTGGAATATAAAGAGTTGGTAATGTAGGCCTCGTCCATCCAATATTGCACGTCTCCAATCCAAAAAAAATGAATCTTGTCAGAGCCGCTCATTTGAGGTGATGCCGCATACTACTGAGGCTGAGGTGGAGGTTGTTGTTGTGGCCACATTTGCAACTGTTGTTGAGAGATCTTAAAAATCTAGATGAATATGATTGGCCAATAAACGAGTATAAATCCAAGTAGGACTTGTAAAAAATACATTAAGTCAATATGAAAACAAAAACATATTGGCCCCAATTAGATAAATCTTAATACGTTGAGACATATATTCGCACACTTAAAGCCACAAATTTGAAATATTACAAGTTCATCAGCCATATCTACCATTGAGTGATTCGAGTTCATACTTCCGAGATTGAATTCAAATTCTGCTCAACTAAGTACTAATAAGTCTTCTTTTATAACTTCTTCGTAACTAAATTTAGACATTATATGGATCCAACGTTTTTTCAATTAGTACATTTTTTAGCTAAACATTTTAGTTGTGATTAGTGTTCTTTGTTAGATTGGACTGATAAATCCCTTGAAGGCATGTCACGCATTCCCATTGTTATTTATATAAACAATCAAGCATATTAATCCATAAACAATCTTGATTCAATGATAACAATGATAATAGTAACATATGTATACTTTGAAAATTTCATGAAAAGAAAATGAGGGAGATGTACGGAACATACCAGTACCAGCAGCTGTAACAGCCTATCTATACTTCTTTTCCTGAACATCCCCAGCAGCAAAAAACCCCTTCACACTCGTGTGCATAGTCCCGGGCTTCGTCTCCACATACCGATCCAAATGCAGCTCCAAACTCCCCTCTAAAAACTTGGTAACCGGCTCAAGCCCTATCGCAAAAATAACCCCGATACCTTCAAATCCAAAACCTCCTTAGTCACCACATCCCTCACCTTCAAGCCAGCCAAACCCTTGTCGCCATACGCCTCCACTACACTCGAATTCCACACAACCTTAATCTTAGGGTTAGCCAATGCGAGATTCTGCATAATCTTAGAAGCCCTTAATTCATTTCTTTTATGAATGATATAAACCTCTGATCCATATTTAGTAAAAAAGGTGTTAGGTTGCAATAATGTTGTGCAGCCATTAGTGACTCCATAATATCTTTTCTCTGGTTTGCCTGGTGAATGAAGACCATAGTAGCATATATCAATACAATGTAAACTCAGAAATGAGCCAATATTCAATAGAAGCCATCCCTACTCATATGTGATATAAAAATGGATACTCAAAAATTATCAAATATATACTCCAATACAATAGCTATACAAAATCTTCAACAAAAAAGCAAGCTAACATACTGAGCGTGCTTCCGAAAAGTAGAAATCAGCTTTTCCGAAATCTCCTCTTGTATAATATAGCCAGCAAATAGAAGGAATATCATCTCAACCACATTGTTCACTCTCCTGGTAATAAGACTCTAAACTCTTTGGGCAGCCGTAGTGGATCACGTGCCTTATATTCGTCTTATCAACCCATGCCGAAAGCAATAATTGTAACCATGACTTGCACTTCGTCTGTTATAAATGATCTGCAAAAGTAAGAGGGCCAATTTGGCCATTTCAACATTATATAGATGGGATAGAAAGCCTTCAAATCAAGGAGATTATGCTGGCCAATGGCAATGCAATACTACGTACTCAGGAAGTACTAAAAGTACTCGGGAATCATAATCAAATTGCCTTCCAGAGATAACTGCCAACTCTAGAGATACATCAAATATAGGAATGTTTAATTAATAGACTTGATAACTACTCCAGATAGGTCAAATACAAGAAGGTGTAGAACATGTGTGACTCCTCACGAGCTTTGCTATCCATTTGACCATGGTAGATTCCAGCATTGATTCCCGCCTCGAGAAGTGACATGGAAATCTAAAATGAGTGTTAAAGATATTCATAATTAAAAATGTTACCAATAATAATCATAAAGAAGACACGTATATCAATAGAAAGGCCTAATTATGAAGATAGTAGCTTGATAGTGGATATTTAATTATATACAAAGTAAAGTAGCATTTGATAAAATTATGGGTTGAAGTACTACTCCGTATACAATCAACTTGTGATATGCAACTACTTGAAGCACTGCATACAATCAACTTCGTATTTCTTTAAAGTAACGCCCACAAAATACATATCACAGTTAAACAGGTAGGATTTTACAGAAGTCCCGCAACAGTAAAAGTACAAACTTCAATAATTAAATTCCAATTATCTACCAAATTACAAGAAGTATGATTATTCATACTAATTTCATGGCTGGATAGAGTTTAGTGGGTATCCTTATCACATATAGCCTTATAATCTACGTATTTTGTTGCAAATACCTCATTTTGGTGAACTTTTATTTTGTAAATTATAAGGGTTGTGAAAAAATGCATGGTTCATGAGGATTTTTTTGCATTAACAATATATATTTTCGATTATATTGTCTTGACATTGAGGTTTAAATGTCCAGTTGAATTAATTGACACTTCGGCATGGAGGGTTTGCAATGGCTTCATCACTTTAATTGTCAAGTTTCTGAATTTCTGTATTGCCAAAAGTGTTCAGTTTAGATACTTATTCCACCAAAAGCCTGCGCCATTCGCTGCCTCATCATTGTTTTGGGTCACCTTAACTCATTCAATCTTTGATCTGTACGCTTAATATCCCACTATGTTTGATGCACATTCTCTGACCCCCTCCGGCTATTTAAAATGCTACTCATAATCTTATCATAAAATACAAATGCAAAATGTATGCCTTGGTAATGGGAATAATCTACTAGAAAAACATCAAAGGATAATTAATTCAATCCCAGAGCAATACCAATACCTTGAGCAGGAAAAGATACTCAAGTAAATTATTTGAAAATAAATTTTGTCCACCACAATGTAGGGAGAACATGAGAAATAAATTATGGATGAATGTTTGCAGCTGTGCTATTTAAAAAAGTTAATTTAACATGTCATTATCTAGTAACTAAAGTCCAACCCAATGACTTAAAACAATAGTTTGTCACCTTGAACATGTTGATTACAATTTCCATATATTCCAATGGTTTCCGATAGCTAGGAAAGAGGAGAACAAAATTTCCTTTGTTAATAGTGAACCGATCGCATTCTGTAGATGATATTGAGTACCACGGATACACCAAGTCATTAAAATTTCCTTTGGTGCAGAACATTATAATAACATCTGCAACAAAAATGTTATTATAATGGAGAAATAGGGAAGAACATTATAATGTTATAATGTTATTATTATTATAACATTATAATGTTATAATGAACTTCATCTTGCAGACCTTATAATAACATCATAATATGAGGTGCACTTCAACAATGTTATTGTATGATAATAATAACATTATATTGTATGATAATAATAACATTATAATATGTTATGGAATGACTCATTTCTGTTAATGAATTCATTGTTGCAAGTTCTGCACCAAAAACTCATTACGTGGCATACAACAACTCATTTCTTCATGTCGTCTATATTTTCATGGTATTTTAAAAATATTTTTTTGACGTATTTATCGTGACCTGGATAAAAGATCTATAGCAAAGGCACGGTTCAACAGCATAAACTGTTCACCGTTAGTAAAGCCTCTCACCACACCTACTAAAACCCACCTTATCTAAACATGAAGAAATGAGACCTGCTGTTCGTTACCGATTGAATTAATTGAAATATAAATGAATGGATTGCAGCAAGTTGCCCTTCCCGTATTAGGAATTATAGTTGCTGCTGCTATTACCTTCTACGTTGTCAGCTTTGCTGAGCTCAGAGAGGTGGTTCCCCTATCCTTATCCTTCTATCTATGCAATGCATATCTTGTAAATTATTTTTTGGTGAATGGTATCTCTCAATAACCCAAACAACAACAGAGACCAAAAACTAAGGTATTAGATTACTAATCTGATTTGATCATGATCTCATAGTAGAGTGATTGAGAAGATTAAAGTAGGATAATATGCATTAATCTTCAGAATTAATCTAAAAATTAAAGAACAGTGCAAAAAATAGGGAAAAGAACAGGGCAAAAAACAAAATATCCCAAAACAAAATATAAAGAATAGGGAAATTAAACCTTAAAATTAAAAGAAACAGCATAACAATGATGAATGATTCAGCTCCATTTACCCTCACATTTGTACTCAAAAACCAAATCACACTATGAATTTATACACACTGCTGAAAGTTTCCCATATAGGTTAGACTTCTTAACCATTCATCAAAATGTACCAGGTTACTTAAGTAAACTCACCAGCCTTCCTATGGCTAAATATAAAGGAAATGTTTAATTTCAATGACTATAAATGATGAAACTATGATTAAACTTCAGAGGGGATTCATTGGAATGCTAATAACAATAGCATTACGAAAAACATAAACTGTGTAGTACTTTACCAAAGTCAAAGGAGGCAAATAGTTCAAAACATAAAATATTTGTGTACCTACCATGATTTTCATCAAACTAACAAATTGATTTTGGTACCACGGATACACCAAGTCATTAAACAGAAATGAGTACCACGGATACACCAAGTCATTAAACAAAGATTTTAAAGGAGTTTTCGTTTCAGTAAAGTATCAAATTTGTATTCTCCACCACAATCTCCATTATTAACGTAACAGCTAATATGATAATAACATTCAAAAACAGCAATGAGTCATTCAATAACAGAAATGGTCTTCCCCTATTTCTTCGCTACTTACAATCTCCTGAAGTAATGAGTCATTCAATAACAGAAATTATTAAAAGATGAATAAAAGATAAAATACATAAATTGCAAAAGTATTATATAGGATGAGATACATCTGTTACATATTTAGATATATAAATATATATATAGAGAGAAAAAGACCTATTTTTTTGGAGAGAATTCTCGTTGATTTTGCGGCCACCGCCTTCAATAGTGTTGCTGACTTCTTCTTTCCACTTGTCTGGTACTATCACCTTCGTTAGCTTCTTTTCACCTGTTCAAACCCTAACAAATTCAATACATACATACTTACACATCTATATCTATACATATATATACACACACAGATAGATACAGATGCACATATATATACATATGTAAAACAATGGTTATGGTGGTAGAGGACCTTACACTTTTTGCAGACCGTTGTTATGTAAATTTCGTAGGAGTTTGTTACTGAAATCAAGAGGGAAGAGGGATTCACCTGGTGTTGTGCGTATTATATACATACGATCGACCTTGTGGTTGATGAAAATGTAGAGAGAGACGAACCTGACCTTACAATTTGGGGCATTTCATTTGGGAGAGAAGAATGACAGACGAGAAGTAAAATTGGGGATTTTTGAGTGGGAGGGAAAACACGCTTCTCGAAATGTTAAAAAAGATATGTACTTTATATTTTAATTATAAAACAAAATTACTAACACTTATATGAATATAGTAACGGTAATCTAGGGTAAGAAAAAATAATGGTTTAATAGTGTTAGTAATAAAAAAATGGGTATGTTACTAATAGAGTGTTTTGGTGTAGTGATTAATGAAACATATATTGTAATGCGAGTGAATTAGGGAGAATGAGAACAGATCAAAGAGATATGAGTGAACCTATGACTTTGAACAGTAGTGTAGGAGTGTATTAGCTGTTGATATTTAATCAAAGGGTAACTAGAACCTTCGGGTAGAGTGTAATACTCGAGAAAATATGGTAGAGAGGGATATCCATTTATTGATTTGTATGTTAAGTATTGGAGATATATATTTATATATGGATTATATTATAGGGTGAGTGTATACCCTATACAAACTATATTATAGGTTGAGCTCATACCTATACGGATTCTGTGACACCCCGCCTAATTAATCCCGGGTGATCAGTCCTAAATCAAGTTAGAACAGGTTTCTCATTTGGTCCATTCTTAGCATCACTGTCGTCTTATTTAATTACTAACCACCTAAGTGAGAAAAATAGACTGGTGCCAATTTTTATCTTTCATTATTTAAACAAACACCCATGCGGAAAATAAAACTATATAACAATCACAGATAACTGAATTAATCATCCACAAGTAAAAATAATTGTCCGAATAAACCAACGGTCCAAATAATAAATCCCATAAAGACAAGAATAAACTCCCAACAAGTCTAATACAAATAAATAGAAAGTGAGCAACATGCTCGAGTACTAATCATGAACTTCTACATTTAAGAATGAAGAATGAGGCGTCTATCAAAACCCCGCAACATCCACATATGCTGCAGCAACGGATCCCTGAAAGATAGTCAAGGCTGGCGTCCCTGTGGTTGGACACCTAAAAGGTTTTTAAAAGTTTTTATAGCAAGGGTTAGTACCCAAAACATATGAAAAACATTTAAGAAATGATTAACTTGCAGTAATAAATAAATATGCATGCTCTTCATATTTTTAGTTAACATCGCACTCTCTTGAGGACTTCCTTACCCTTCCTCTATTATACTCTACGAACACTTTAATTAAATTACCTAGTTACTCATTTCATGACTAGATAATTAACAAAGTTCCTTTATACCCACCCTACTCTAACTGAGTATGTAGTGATTATGATTTTTAAGTTATTAGTAACATCAACTTAACTAAATCATTTCCCTTTTTAACTTCATATAACTTCTACACTTGTTATACATGTGAAATAACTCATATTTTTCATTAATAGCCCGTATATAATTAATTATCCCATTTATATACTTAAAATCATATTTCAGCATTCACAATCATACTGTAATATATATAACAACTTGCATCCTCCCGAGCAAAATATTCCCGGAACGTATATTCTATAAAGTGCTATCCCACTAGGTACAATCACATAGCCTAGTTATCCCAAGTCAGAATTTTCACACCAACTTGATAAAATAAAATAATTGGAGGCGGTCATATTCCTTTCCTGAAAGTGAGATGTCCCTCACCCATATAACAGACGCTATGACCTCGGGAATATAATCACCCTACTCCTCAAGCTAGGGGATTCATCCACTACGCGCAACCTCCCCCCATAGCACTATAGTAACAAATATCCAATCACTGATATTAATTGTGCACACCATATATATATACTAACGCCTCCGTATATATAAATATAAAAGTCCCGGCTATACCGTTCGCTAAAATCCATAACATAAGCCTATTAAAATTATTAAGAGTTTATGGTCCAACTCTAAATATTAATTAAATTGCACTTTAATTAATTTAGTTATTTTTGGTGTCGCCCCCACCATAAATTTGGACTTACTCCCGTAGCCCAAAATAAATTTACCCGAGTCACAATTCCCGACTCTAATTTATTAACCTCAAACCCTAATTAATTTATCTACAATTAATTAGATTTAAACTCATGTATTTAATTTCTCAATAATTAATTACATAAGATTTTTATATAAATTTTCCCTCTTATATAACCAATTGGCGAAACTGCCAGATTCTGGCGACCGTCGATCGATCGACCCAGACCGTCGATCGATCGATCGAACAGGTCTTCGTCTTTTTCGCGAAGACAGGGCAGCCATGGACGTGATTTCTTAAACCCTAATATCTTCTAACGTGAATTTTAAGCCTTTATAACACCAATACATATTAGAAACCTTATTAAGACTCCCCAGAAAGTCCACAATAATCATCAATTCGTCCATAAACTACTATTCCATAATTTTGGGGAAAAATCTGTCTTTATCTTTAAACCCATTTTCATTCCAACTGTCTTCATCAAACTCGTTCTAATTTATCCGGATATCCTTCTAACAGATACACATCAATATTCCATCATCAGATTTTTACATAAATCCTTATAAATTCCGGCAATCAGATTTATGTTTTCTTTTGTATTATCAAAACCCCATGTTTATGCCATGAAACCCCAAAATGAATTTTAATTCATTACATCACATAAATACGAATTGAAAGACAGATTTAATGCTATTGCAAGTTATTCACTTGCCTTAGGTTTCGTAGTGTCTGAATATGCGATAGATTCCAAGGTTGAAGATGACCTTGTTGGCTCTTTTGAGATCCCCAATTGGCTTTGGCTGCTGCTTGGGTTTCCTAACCCTTTAATTTCTTTCTCTCATTAAGCTCAGCCAACCCTTATTTCTTTTTATTAAGTTAATTAATCGATTCCCGTTTTTTGACTAATGGGCCAAGCCCAAGTGACCAAAATGCCCCCGAGTGGGCCCGACTATGTCTAAAAACGTCCCGTGACCCGTTTACTACCCCCGGGTACACTTTTCCGACTATCTCGGCCCATCCGGACTCAACTGTACACTCAGAATTTGCATCCGAATTAATTTATAAAAATACTTATCCCCCACCCAATATAGCCTATACCGACTTCCGGATGTGATAAGTACATACCTCGTCATTAATACTCGAAACGACGAAATTACATTATTACTATTCACTCAGTAAATAATTTTCCCTAAATATTAACCATTCAATCCCAGATTAATATTTATATATTATTCTATCATAATTAATTCATTAAATTACAACACACTAGTAATTTAGAATTTCCGAATTAATTAAATTTTAAAAGTACCAAAAATACGGGGTTTTACATACTCCCCCCCTTATAAAGGAATTTCGTCCCCGAAATTAGATCGTACCTGCGTTGAAAAGCTCTGGATATTGTTCCCGCATATCCTCCCGCTCCCAGGTAGACTCGTCAACATTGTGATGACCCCACTGTACTCTAAGCAATGGAACAACCTTGGATCGTAATTTCCGCTCACTATGATCCAGAATAGCTACCGGCCTCTCCTCATACGAGATGTCTGGCTGTAAGTCGATCTCCTCGAGTGGAACGTGCCAAAAGGCTCTCTCGCTCCTTCGATATTTCTTCAGCGATGCCACATGGAACACATCGTGTATCCGCTGAAGATGTTCTGGTAACCCAAGCTTATACGCCACCGGTCCCACCCTCTCAATAATAGGGAAAGGTCCTACGTATCGCGGTGCTAACTTACCCTTCTTACCGAACCTCATCACCCCTTTCATTGGGGATACCCGGACTAAAACCTGGTCCCCAACTTCTAGCTCCACATGTCTGCGAGAAGCATCAGCATAACTCTTTTGCCTGTCCTGAGCTATCCGAATTCTTCCTCGAATCAACTCTATCTTGGAAGATGTCTCTTAAACAATCTCCGGCCCCAAGAGTTTGTTGTCCCCCACCTATAACCAACAAACGGGTGAACGACAAGGTCTCCCGTACAGTGCCTCAAACGGTGCCATGCCAATCGTGAATTGGTAAGAGTTGTTATACGTAAACTCTACCAAAGGGAGATATTTCTCCCATCCTCCCCCGAAGTCCAAAATGCACATTCTGAGCATGTCTTCCAGCATCTGGTTAACTCTCTCAGTCTGTCCGTCCGTCTGTGGGTGATACGCTGTACTCAAGCGCAACTCCGTGCCCATAGCCTCCTGAAAGCTCTGCCAAAAGTGGGTGACAAAGATTTTGTCTCGGTCGGATACAATATTTATAGGCACTCCATGCAGCTTAACAATCTCTGCTATGAATAGCTGTGCATAACGCATCGTCTCGAAGTCTGTGCGTACCGGTAAAAAGTGGGCCACCTTAGTCAACCGATCCACAATAACCCATATGGAGTCGTGACCCCTCTGCGATACAGGTAACCCTGTGATGAAGTCCATGGAGATGCTCTCCCACTTCCACACGGGAATTTCTAACGGCTGTAGCATCCCTGATGGTCTCTGGTGGTCAACTTTCACAAGCTGACACGTGGCACATTTCGAAACAAACTCCGCTATGTCCCGTTTCATTCCTTCCCACCAATACTGCCTCCTCATATCTTGGTACATTTTATCCCCACCGGGATGTACCGCAAATTTTGAACCATGGGATTCTGTCATAACAGCGTGCCTCAAATCCTCATCCTCTGGCACCATTAACCTCCCATTAAAGCGTAGGCCTCCTTCTGAGCTAATCGTGTAACCCTCTGCTCCCTCAGCTAACAACTGGCCCACCTTATCCCGGCAAATCTGATCCTCCGCTTGAGCCTTCACAACTCGCATAATGATCTCGGGTGTGATGGATAAAGCTGACATGCAAGCCTTGGCTACGTCATCCTCATATTGAAGCTCTCTCCACTTCGCTTTCCATACCTCTGATATCTCCCCAGTCGGCCTTCGGCTCAATGCGTCTGCTACCACATTAGCCTTACCAGGATGATACTGAATATCAAACTGGTAATCCTTCACGAATTCTAGCCACCGCCTCTGCCTCATATTCATATCCTTCTGTGTGAAGAGATACTGAAGCGACTTATGATCCGTGAATAGAGTAAACTGCTCTCCTAGAAGATAATGCCTCCATATCCTCAAAGCAAAAACGACTGCTTCCAACTCTAGGTTGTGAGTGGGGTAATTCCTCTCGTGGGGCTTTAGCTTCCTGGAAGCATAAGCTATAGCCCTCTCCTCCTGCTGGAGTACACCCCCAAGACCCCGTAAGGATGCGTCAGTGTAAACCCGATACTCTAGCCCTCCCTTTGCCAATGCAAGCACGGGTGCAGATGTCAACTTGTCCTTTAGCTCGTCGAACGCCAATTGACAACTATCATCCCACTTGAAAGGTACTCCTTTCCGAGTCAGATTCATCAAAGGTCCTGCAATCTTAGAGAATCCTTTAATGAATCGCCTGTAGTAACCGGCCAAACCCAGAAAACTGCGCACCTCGGTCGGTGTCATGGGCTGTCCCCACTCCCTCACCGCCGACACCTTATTCGGATCCACTGCAATACCCTGATCTGACACGACGTGACCAAGGAACTGTACCTCCCGAAGCCAGAATCCAAACTTCCCTAATTTGGCATAGAGCTGATGATCCCTCAGTGACTGTAAAACCATGCGCAAATGCTCTGCGTGCTCCTCCTCGGTGCGCGAGTAGATTAGGATGTCATCAATGAACACGATGACAAACTGATCTAAGTACTCCCTGAAAACCCTGTTCATGAGGTCCATGAACACTGCTGGTGCATTGGTGAGCCCGAAGGGCATCACCCTGAACTCATATGATCCATACCGCGACAAGAAAGCGGTCTTAGGAACATCCCCCTCTCGGATACGCAGTTGATGATACCCTGACCTCAAGTCGACCTTGGAGAAGTAAGACGCCCCTCTCAATTGGTCAAATAAATCATCAATCCGAGGCAACGGATATTTATTCCGTATCGTCACCTTGTTCAGCTCCCTATAATCCACGCACAAGCGGAGTGAACCATCTCGCTTGTTCACAAACAACACCGGCGCACCCCACGATGATGTACTCCGCCGAATAAAACCCTGACCCAGTAGTTGCTGAATCTGTTCCCTCAATTCCCGCATTTCTGAAGGGGCCATTCGGTAAGGTGCCCGAGCAATCGGCCTCATCCCTGGTGCCAAATTGATAACAAATTCGATTTCTCTGCTGGGCGGTAATCCTGGTATCTCCTGGAATACATCCTCAAAGTCCCTCACTACATGAATAGAGTCTAAAGGAACTACCACCTCCTATGAGGTTTCCTCCTCAATGTAGTATAAGTGAGTGCGCGACCCTCCCTCAGGAAGCGGCATTCCTATAAGGAACATTTCCTGTCCCGGAATGGAGAACACGATTGTCCTCTCATAACAATCCACCATAGCCCGGTAACCTGCCAACTAATCCATGCCCAAGATGACATCATACCCCTCCATATCTAACACTAAGAGGTCTGCTGCTAAACTAAGCCTCCCAATCAAAATGTTTACTCCTCGACAAATCGAGCGAATCAAAGCCCCGCTGCCCACTGGTGACTCTACACTCATACAGAGGCTACCCACTGTCTCTAATAACCCAGCCCGTTTAGCAAAATTAGATTTAATGAATGAATGTGATGCTCCCGTGTCAAAAAGAATGCTACCCTCATGACCATGAATGAAAAACATACCCTCAACCGCTGGCGGCGCCTGCTGTGCTAGAGGATTGGGAATATCCCGAACGTTGTACACACGTCCGTAGTGCATCTGCCCCTGCTGCTGTGGGGCGGGTGGGGCTGGTGCTACTGGCGGCATCTGACCCTGTTGCCCCTGCTGGGCACCCTGCTGCTAGCCTCTGCCCCTCTGCGGGCACTTCCTCTTGAAGTGTCCTAGCTGGCCACAGGCGAAGCAGCGTTTCTGGTCGTCACCCTGCCGTTGGCCCTGCTGGCCCTGACGTTGCTGGCCCGGTTGGCCTCCCCCGTTGTTCCCTTGGCCCTGACGGCCCTGAGGAACCTGCTGTTGCTGATTAGGGCCTGGTTGCCCCTGCCTGAACCCCTGTCCTCCCGGTCGGAACCCACCAGGCTTAAACTTCTTAGCCTGATTCCCTTGCTGAATGATGACCTGCTGCTGTGTGCCACTCGTCTCACTACTAGTGACCGCCTTGCCCTGCTGGCTCGGCTCACCTGCCTTCTTGTTCCCCTTAGCATTGAAACGATGATCCTGGCAATGTACAAGTGCGGCATTAACGACATCTGTATAAGTCACTAACGTCGGATTTCCAATCAAGTGTTGCCTGATTCTCCAGGCTAGGCCATCCATGAACTTTGACTTCTTTCGCTCCTCATCGCTCACCTCATTTGGCACAAAGTTTGCCAAACGGGTGAAATCCTCCTCATATTCTGCTACTGACCTGTCACCCTGTACCAACTCGCTGAATTTCTTTCTCATCTCAGACTCTACTGCTGGAGGGAAGTACTTGCGGTCAAACCGCACCCAGAATTCAAAAATCAGCATCGAATCCCTCTCCTCAGCTGTGGTTACGGACTCCCACCACTGTAAGGCTGCCCCTGACAGACGAAAGGTAGCCAACATCTGTTTCTGCACCTCTGTACCCTCTAACATGCGCAGATGGTGCTGAATGTTCTTCTTCCAGTCACAAGCCTCGACCACATTGGTTCTACCTCGAAACTCAGGTGGGTGACCCTTCTGAAAGGTCTCCCTCACTCGCTGCCAAGATGGTGGCCCCACTGGAGCCTGAACTGCTGGAGTCAATGGAGGCGGTGCCTGGGGCTGTGGAAAATGAGCTGCCATAGCTCGCATCGCTGTCTCGACCGCTTGGGCCACTATCACTGCCACCTGAGTGGTAGAAATCAACTCGGGTGGGGGTGGTGGTGGCGGTACCTGTGGCTCCTGGCGAGCCACCCTCACCTCATCTCTAGCCTCAGCCCTCTCCGCTCTCTGTCTCTTTGGCGGCATCTGAAATAGATTGAATTGTATAAGTACACAATTTATACAAAAATTAATAGCAGGAATACGATATCTCACAAGCGGAAAAATATAATCAACAGTCCTAATAATAGGGCTCTATAACAACCGAACGTTACGCTGAAACGTAGAAAGCCGTACAGATCCTAAGGACACTAGAACCTGATGCTCTGATACCATCTGTGACACCCCGCCTAATTAATCCCGGGTGATCAGTCCTAAATCAAGTTAGAACAGGTTTCTCATTTGGTCCATTCTTAGCATCACTGTCGTCTTATTTAATTACTAACCACCTAAGTGAGAAAAATAGACTGGTGCCAATTTTTATCTTTCATTATTTAAACAAACACCCATGCGGAAAATAAAACTATATAACAATCACAGATAACTGAATTAATCATCCACAAGTAAAAATAATTGTCCGAATAAACCAACGGTCCAAATAATAAATCCCATAAAGACAAGAATAAACTCCCAACAAGTCTAATACAAATAAATGGAAAGTGAGCAACATGCTCGAGTACTAATCATGAACTTCTACATTTAAGAATGAAGAATGAGACGTCTATCAAAACCCCGCAACATCCACATATGCTGCAGCAACGGATCCCTGAAAGATAGTCAAGGCTGGCGTCCCTGTGGTTGGACACCTAAAAGGTTTTTAAAAGTTTTTATAGCAAGGGTTAGTACCCAAAACATTTGAAAAACATTTAACAAATGATTAACTTGCAGTAATAAATAAATATGCATGATCTTTATATTTTTAGTTAACATCGCACTCTCTTGAGGACTTCCTTACCCTTCCTCTATTATACTCTACGAACGTTTTAATTAAATTACCTAGTTACTCATCTCATGACTAGATAATTAACAAAGTTCCTTTATACCCACCCTACTCTAACTGAGTATGTAGTGATTATGATTTTTAAGTTATTAGTAACATCAACTTAACTAAATCATTTCCCTTTTTAACTTCATATAACTTCTACACTTGTTATACATGTGAAATAACTCATATTTTTCATTAATAGCCCGTATATAATTAATTATCCCATTTATATACTTAAAATCATATTTCAGCATTCACAATCATACTGTAATATATATAACAACTTGCATCCTCCCGAGCAAAATATTCCCGGAACGTATATTCTATAAAGTGCTATCCCACTAGGTACAATCACATAGCCTAGTTATCTTTAGTCAGAATTTTCACACCAACTTGATAAAATAAAATAATTGGAGGCGGTCATATTCCTTTCCTGAAAGTGAGATGTCCCTCACCCATATAACAGACGCTATGACCTCGGGAATATAATCACCCTACTCCTCAAGCTAGGGGATTCATCCACTAGCGCAACCTCCCCCCATAGCACTATAGTAACAAATATCCAATCACTGATATTAATTGTGCACACCATATATATATATACTAACGCCTCCGTATATATAAATATAAAAGTCCCGGCTATACCGTTCGCTAAAATCCATAACATAAGCCTATTAAAATTATTAAGATTTTATGGTCCAACTCTAAATATTAATTAAATTGCACTTTAATTAATTTAGTTATTTTTGGTGTCGCCCCCACCATAAATTTGGACTTACTCCCGTAGCCCAAAATAAATTTACCCGAGTCACAATTCCCGACTCTAATTTATTAACCACAAACCCTAATTAATTTATCTACAATTAATTAGATTTAAACTCATGTATTTAATTTCTCAATAATTAATTACATAAGATTTTTATATAAATTTTCCCTCTTATATAACCAATTGGCGAAACTGCCAGATTCTGGCGACTGTCGATCGATCGACCCAGACCGTCGATCGATCGATCGAACAGGTCTTCGTCTTCTTCGCGAAGACAGGGCAGCCATGGACGTGATTTCTTAAACCCTAATCTCTTCTAACGTGAATTTTAAGCCTTTATAACACCAATACATATTAGAAACCTTATTAGGACTCCCCAGAAAGTCCACAATAATCATCAATTCGTCCATAAACTACTATTCCATAATTTTGGGGAAAAATCTGTCTTTATCTTTAAACCCATTTTCATTCCAACTGTCTTCATCAAACTCGTTCTAATTTTTCCGGATATCCTTCTAACAGATACACATCAATATTCCATCATCAGATTTTTACATAAATCCTTATAAATTGCGGCAATCAGATTTATGTTTTCTTTTGTATTATCAAAACCCCATGTTTATGCCATGAAACCCCAAAACGAATTTTAATTCATTACATCACATAAATACGAATTGAAAGACAGATTTAATGCTATTGCAAGTTATTCACTTTCCTTAGGTTTCGTAGTGTCTGAATATGCGATGGATTCCAAGGTTGAAGATGACCTTGTTGGCTCTTTTGAGATCCCCAATTGGCTTTGGCTGCTGCTAGGGTTTCCTAACCCTTTAATTTCTTTCTCTCATTAAGCTCAGCCAGCCCTTATTTCTTTTTATTAAGTTAATTAATCCATTCCCGTTTTTTGACTAATGGGCCAAGCCCAAGTGACCAAAATGCCCCCGAGTGGGCCCGACTATGTCTAAAAACGTCCCGTGACCCGTTTACTACCCCCGGGTACACTTTTCCGACTATCTCGGCCCATCCGGACTCAACTGTACACTCAAAATTTGCATCCGAATTAATTTATAAAAATACTTATCCCCCACCCAATATAGCCTATACCGACTTCCGGATGTGATAAGTACATACCTCGTCATTAATACTCGAAACGACGAAATTACATTATTACTATTCACTCAGTAAATAATTTTCCCTAAATATTAACCATTCAATCCCAGATTAATATTTATATATTATTCTATCATAATTAATTCATTAAATTACAACACACTAGTAATTTAGAATTTCCGAATTAATTAAATTTTAAAAGTACCAAAAAAACGGGGTGTTACAGATTCTATTTATAGGTCGAGTGTATTCCTATAAAAAGGATATTTATAGGTCATGTGTATCCTATATGTATTTTAATATAGTTTATGTCTATACTTACGAACTTTATTTATAAGTTAGGTATATACGTATATCCGATAAATATATAGGTTGTGTGTATACCTATTATGGGCTTTCTTACGTGTGTGAACATACCTACTCTTCTTAGTATCACAAAAGGTTCCGCTTCTTGTACAGTATTATCCCGATGATCCTATTGGGGGAGATTTTGGACTCGTTCCTTAAAACATAGAACTTAGGGATCGATAACTACTTGTGTGTATGATAGTGTGACCAGTTATTTGGGTGAGTCATGTGTGTGCATATCCCAAAGGCTTAGAATTGTGTTCACCTCCAATATGTGTTGATTTTATTTATGGTTCGAGGGTGATTCCTGAACCGATAGTCCTTGATTTAGTATGAGAGGTACATGGACTTGATAGCAGAGTATGCATAATCGCATCGTGATGCTTAGTCCGGGGATGCTGGAGATGTATACATAGATAGTGTGATATATTTATATATATGCATATAAATTTTTCCTACTTGTGTGTATCGTCGTTAGGATAGATATTGTATATCTAAAAGTGATTTAAATATAAGTTAATATATTTAGTGTCATATAGTAGTAAATTTAGATAGTGTATATCTAATGACGAATTAAATAGAGAAACTTAATGAATTGGTTTAATTATAACATATGTGAAATGTTAATTATGGTTTAATGATAACACGTGAAATGTTAATTATGATTTAATGATAACATACAAGAATTTTAGTCATTAATATTACTAGAAACGTACTATATGGGTGGTACATGAGAGTTAAAGTGAATTTAACTATGGACTAAATGATAATTAAGGGTTTTTTGTAGCATACTCAATGGATGGTATGGGTGAGGTAAACCTAAAATGGTTGGTTATTTATTGAGGAGACCTAGTTGGGCTCAATAGCATATATAGGTCGGAGACATTAGGTGTCCACTATAGATGAGAGGTGATAAACTCAAGAGAGTGTACGTGGACTAAAATATGTAATCAATAACTATTTTTAAACTTTGATAAATACTTGATAAATGTTTTCAACATACTTTGGGCTCTGACTTGTTTGCAAAAATATTTTCAAAACCTTTTAGGTGTCCACCCACAGGGATGCCTGGCTCGATGATCAGTTCTACAGATGCATAGTTGCAAAACTTGTGGATGCTTACATGATTTGGATTAGATGCTTCAATCACTTCATTCCTATAGTAGGATACATTTCGGTTATTTCATTCCTATTTCTTTTATTCAGTTTATCAGACTTTGTATTCTGATTCAGTTTATTTCAATAGATTTTTTGTTGGACTTTTGTATTGGCAACTGATTTTTATTCAGTATTATTGTATTTAGTATTTATCTTATGATGGATTTATATTTCTTATTTGTGTATGGTTGTGTGATTGTATTTATTTTTGCATGTTGTTATTTATTTAAAGATAAAATTTGGCACCAATTTATTTAATTCGTAGGTGGTTAGTAATTTAAAAAGTTTCCGATAGGGATGCTAAGAATGAACCAGATGAGAATCTAATTTTATTTTTATGAAGGAATAATCACCCGGTATTTAAATAGGCGGGGTGTCACATGGGCAAGATTAGATATCATGGATATGTAGGTAGGGAGGTTTTTACAAGAATAAGAATAAGAATAAAGGAGATAGAAAAAGGGGGGGGGGGGTTATTGGATCTATCAAGGATCAAGTTTAGTGGGGATAGGAAACCTTTTTAAGGCCACCTTAGGAGGTGGGATGTTTTCATCTTCTTCTCCATTCATCTAACCATATTTGAGCTTATTTGAGATGGGAACTCTACTCTTTAGATTAAAAACTCTATTTTTTGGTATATTTTTTTAAATTCAATAGAATGAATAATATATTATGGTCCTTAACTGAAAATACACTAACAAAAGAACTAATCACCTCGATACGAAAAAATAAATACCTCAAGCTTCTAACAAAGCTCAGACAAAAAAATATGGATGATCCCTGTACAAGTCATATCTCCTGGAAGATGATAATAACTAGCAACTAAATTTTCATTTTCCCTGCACCGTTGATTCGTTGAGTCGAGTGTTCGGTTGTTGGGTTGATGTCATACCAAGCTACGATCCACGTCAATGTGGCATCTTCCAACTTAAGGAAGTATTCATCAACCTTTCCAAGCTTTGCCTTAACTTTCTTGGAAAGCTCAAGGTAGGATTTTTGAACTTTGGTTCATTCCTTTGTAAGGCTAACATCTTGAAAAAATTGGATCATCTCTTCTTACTACTAGATACCTTTGTATTCCTTCTTAACGTTAACAAATGGGTTGCTAGCTTTTTTGTGCCATATGTATAGCAAACCTTTCTTCACTAGAAGCCCAAAGTGGTCACATACCACCTTAATACACCATACAACCCACATGTCATCGTATTTTCCAATTAGTTGATTATCACCCATGAGTCCAAAGTACATTGTAACACCTATCAATTCGCGGTTGAATCCTAAATTCAAACCACACATGGGAAAGAGGGCCCCCTTTGCTATAGTCATAACAGTATCAACAAATATAGTGTTTCTCTCCCGAGTCTTGATAAGATGGGTGGGTGCATCATAATCTAGGATGTTAAGCCACAGTCCATGTAAAACTGTAGTCGGGACACCCTCACGGAGGCTAAATGGGTAGCCATGGACAAAATCTGCACCATGTATGTATGGATATTAGAGAGTGTTGGAGAAAAATGGAGTTAAAGGGGATAACAGATTCTTTATGCGCTGCTCCATTGTATTAATTTCTTTTCCCCTTGGATCTTTAGCAACAAAGCAATCATCGTTAGTGGTCAAGATATACTTTTTCTTAGAGATAATGTAGCTGAAGCAATGGCAAGACGAGTCTTTAAACGTGACACAACGAGAAATAAAATGATATACTTCATGAAAACTTGGTATTCAAACATTTTATGGAATAAAATATTTGAAATAATCTCGTTGAACATATTTTGTGAACAAATGTCTCCAAGTTTTCTTAAAACAATTGGGGTTTTTCTACAAATAGAAATTTATTCAAGTTTTGAAGACATAACCATATCTTTTATATTGAAATGCATGTTTTTGCAAATATTATGAAAATTCTAGAATGAACCATGTGTTAAACCTATTTAATGGGATTTTTGGACTTAAAATCCCCCTTCACATATATATGAACTTGTTGTAATTTGATAATGTGCCTATAGACACGTTTAACAACTATTTTAATGGTTTTTAGCATGAATAAAAAAGAAAATGGAAATTTCATCCCTTATAGTGTGTCAATGGGTGTAGAAAATGTGATAAGTGGATATTTAATACTACATGTGAAAATAAATTAGAAATGGTGTTTTCTTGCAAAGTAATCTCTAAAATGTCGAATGATTTCTTTGATAAAGAAAGTAATGAAATAAAGAGATTTCCGCCTTGATAAATGTGTCACTCCAAAGTAGTATATAAGTGTTAAAATCATTTAGGAAGTTGACATGTATAACTTAACAACTTTTTGGGGAATAACACATATAAAAATGGAGAAAAGACAAGTTTGGAAATAAAATGGATAAAGTAGTAATTTTACATAAAGTGGAATATTTTTATGAAATAAAAATGTCTAAAAGGGTGTTACACAAATGGTCCTAAATGAAGGTGATTTTTTTGGTAAAACCAACAGAAGTGTGTGAAGGACAAAAAATGGTGATTTTCAAATTATGACACGAGGTGGGGTGAAATCCACCAATTTTGGCATCGTCCGGTAAAAGTGGAATAATGTCAATATTTGAAAAGATTAAAGCATATTAATATGGAACCAGATGTGATCATGAAATAATTAAGAAGGTCTTAGAGACCTAGGGTTAAAGACCCAAAACACTGGCCAAAGCATATGATAGTGTAGTCGGCGATGTGGAGACCGTTAGAGTACGCAGTGTTTTGGAGGATTCCAAGAAAAAGATAAAGGAACATGATAAATAAATGGGTTGTGTTGGGAATACAAGAAAATACAACTTAACTTGAATGAAATTGATAAATGTTCTGGTTGAAAGATAATTTGGACAAGTAATATGTGAAATTGGCTAATTGCCATGTAAAGTTAAAGAATGGTAAAGTGAAGTAATTAACTGGGTAATTAATAAATCTAAGGAGTTATTAACCCATAATTAATACAAGTATATGTTTGTGAAAGCCTTTCAACATAAACAAGTATTTTGTAATAGGTGCGTGCGTGTGTTGAAAGGCTATTTTCAAAGAAAATAGTAACGAAAATTCGGTGTGATTAGATGGATGATTTTGATAAAATAAGTTTAATTATTTGACCGGGTGTGTTAAATCCGAAAAATTGGTAAGTTAAGAAAAAGGGGTATTTTCATACGATCAATGTGAATCAATCAGAACATGTAACGTTTTGGAATAAAAATGGTCTAATGCATTAATGTATGTATATGTATATATACAAGGTAATTGAATGTGAATGTAATTATAACGTGTTAGAGTCTCTTTTTCCCATCCGATTCTATATTGCATTGTTGTATTTTCTAGTGGGCGTTCGGCTAATTCCCCCTTTTTTATTATGTAGGTTGTTTGCGGTTTCATATTTTAAGAGCGATCTATGGGTAAGTATCCTTTTTATTTTACTTTAGTAGCTCTGCATGCTTGAATTTCGGGGAAGCTTCGCACGGGTCCCACACATAGCATGGTTTAAATTGGACTCACATTCTAAATAAGTGAAATGTTAATTAAGTAAAACTTGACTAGCAACATTAATTATGTTGTCTCATTGCACTTCACCCCTAATGTTTGGATTTGATCCGGTTGAACCATACATAACTCATAAATCCTTGATGGGTAATTACATACACATTTGAGGATAATAAACTCTCTTTCACAAATATTTGAGGATTTGAACCATTTCTAAAATATTGTATAACTTCGTCATTCCTTATAAAGTTGCATTTATACAATGTGTAGTGCGTCGAAAATTTCAAAAATAATCGTTTTGATACAAATATATGGTAAGGAGTAAATCATCTAAAGATTATATAAATTATTTCATTTAAAAAAATCTTTTTACGGAAAAAACACAACCAAGTAAAAAAATATGGCATATGATAAAAAATGCAACAAAGGAATGAAGCACAAATACTATACATGTTATTAAATCATTCAATCAATGATACAAACACCTAGTTATGACCTAAAATATTCAAATATATTCCAATTAAGAAGTTTAGTTAAAATATCCTCTAATTGAAGTTCTGTAGAAACATAGCTTAAAGATGCAAATTTTTCTTCAATAAGGTCTCTAATAAAATGATGTTGAATGCCTATATCATTTGTTCTAGAATGTTTAAATGGATATTTTGATAGGTCAATAGCACTACTATTGTCACAATATATAGCCATGCAACATTTAACAATACTATAATCCTCAATTTTCTTCATCTAAAGGATTTAAGCACAATAACTTACCACTGCAATATGCTCTTCTTTGACTGAGGAAAGTGAAACACAATTTTGTTTATTAGCATGCCAGGAGACTAATGAGATTCGAAGACATAAATATCCACCAAATGTACTCCTTCTCTCATCAACATCTCTCACCCAATCATCATCATAAAAAGCTAACATTGATGTATTGGTATTACTTGGATTCTAAATACCAATGGGTGTTCCCACAAACATACTTGATAATATGTTTAAAGACTTTCAAGTGGGACTCCTTAGGATAAGATTGGTAGTGAGCACACACTCTGACACTAAAATATATGTCGAGATGACTAGCCATGAAATATATCAAACTGCCTATCAGACTATGATAAAGCGTCTCATCGTCATTCTTTCCATCGACATCCTTTCCAAGCTTAATATAAGCATCCATAGGGGAATGTTTAGGCTTAAAAGAGTTGCGGTTAATTTTTTTCCCAAGTTACTTTGTATATTTAGTTTGCGAAATTTAAATTACACTATCCATTTATTAAACTTGGAGACTGAGGAATAAAGTGAGTTCCCTAACCATTATCGTGTCAAATTCTTTTTGCCTTATCAGTACACCAAAATGGTCAAATTGGCACCATTCAAATGGCCATCCTTGTGACGCTCAATGACCATGACAAAAAAACACGCGTTTTTTTTATCACAATCATTAATTGTGACAAGTCCATGACAAATGTTTGTCACGGTCTTTGACCGTGACAAGGCTGTTACAATTACTATTGTCACGATTTTGTCACGGTCAATGACCGTGAAAAACCTTATAAACTTGTCATGGTCAATGACCGTGACATGTCCGTGACAACTTTCACAGTAAAAAAACAATCCCTCTTATTTTTTCCCACCATTTTCTATTCCATCCATTTCTCTCTCTCTCTCTAAGTGACTGCACTCTCTCTCTCTCGATGATTTTGGTACGTTTTCTCTCTCTATTTCTCTTCCATTTGTATATATGTGTGTGTAAATGTGCATATGCGCGTGTGTGTGTGGTGGGGGGATAGGCAGGGCTGGGTGGTAAGGTGGGGAGGGGGGTGTATATGAGCGTGTGTGTGTGTGTGTGTGCGTGTGCAGTGGTAGTGGGGGGAGGGGGCAGGGTTGGGGGTGGGGGTGGGCAAGGGGTGGGGCTATGTGTGTTTGTGAATATGTACGTGTGTGTGTGCTTGTGTGTGTGGTGGGGGGAAGTGGATGGGGGGTGGGGAGGGGGTGGGGGAGGGGAAAACGGGGTAGGGGGTGGAGCTTGTTAATTTTTTTAATTAAATTTTTATTGGTTTATTAGATATTGCCTCTCATATGCAAGTAGTGCCCCTTGTAAAAGAATTGATTGATTAAATATTGATAGGTTATTATTTTTTTTAGTAAATTAATAATTAGTGCCCCTTTCATATGCCAGTAGGATTGCCCCTCATTGTAAATTAGTAAATTACTAATTGTATGCTTTAATTGTTAGCTTAATTGATGAAAATAATTAATTGAGTAGATGAATTAGAAGGAGTACGGGATACACATTTGTTGTTGCTATTGCGGTTGGATTATTGTGGATCGATGTTCAGTTAGTTAATTTTAGAAGTGGCACGACCACTGGATTATTGTCCATATGGGGGAGGGATTTTTCATTTTTTTTTTAAAATTACTTTGTATCATGAAGAATATATATATAGTATGATAATTAAATGAAACATACTTGAAATTACATATAGTACACATAGATACTAGCCTTCTAGTTCTTATGCGTACGCATTCAATATCCCTTAGACCCGTTCGAGATTCATTACCCCTGTAATGAGATCTCTCGAATTGTACCGTTCGGACAGTTTTGGACTTCATAATTTCTGTACAATAAAATTCTTAGTGGCTTAAAGTTGTTACTTTTGGAGGAAGTTCTGCAGTCGTATCCTAATGTTCTCTGGGTACATACTAGAGTGACAAGTGTGACTATTATTTCAATTGATCAATTTACGTCATGTACGTGGAGAATTATGGGGATATACTGCCGAATTTTTCTCAATCGTAATAATGTGCATGGACTGTTAAGTATATTACAAAAATATGCGGTCTTGAATGGATATGACCACTCACCCTTTAGAGGAGATGGAGGAATATGAATTTCTATTATAAATTGAATTTGAATTCCAAATTTAAAAATCGAATATAAATAAGACAGAATTAAATGAAACATACTATAAATCTAAGTTTTGTTTATACTAATCCAGGAATATACGCTTCTTACCTTTAATAGGTGATTAATTATGGTAGCTGTGATGGGATATCCTAAATACAAAGAGTGGATGGGTGAGACAAATAGAATGGTGGATGTGTTTCGCAGAGGTGATAATGAATTTTGAAATACGCAAAGAGATGACATAATGATAACGAGTTTTCGTGCCCATGTTCTAGGTGTAAGAATGGTAAGGTGTTTGAGTGGAAAACAGTTGAACTACATTTTTTAAGATTGGGTATGCATGATATTTATCAATTTTGGAGTTTTCACGATGAATTGAAAGTTCGTTTTGTCCCCGAACAACCTTCACAACAACTTTCAACAAGTAGGATAGATGTAGAAGAGGATGACGTAGATCATAATATGTTAGAGGTTTTATTTGATGGTGCGTATGGTGTTTATGAAGCGGAGGAGAATGAGGTTACTGATGATGTACAAGGTTTAGGTACTCGTGAAGATATCACGATAAACCTTGATGATGACTACCAAAGTTTAAAATTTAAGGCGACCCAACCGTCATACATTAACTGTGAGAAAGATCAAATAACTTTACATGTCGTGGTTGGTTTGCACAGTTTGAAGACGTAGTATGGTTTGTCTAGCAATAATGTGATAGGAGTTCTGAATTGGGTGAAGGTCTTACTACGCTAGGAGAATACGCTTCCAAATAGCTATCATGTTATGAAGAACAATTTGAAAGATTTGGGAATAAAGTATAAATCGATTCATGCTTGTGTGTATGACTACATACTATAACGAAAGGAGTATGAAAATCTCTATCGTTGTTCGGTATACGATGAACCTAGATATGTTCAATCTACTGGCAAGGAAGGCACAAGCTCAAAAGATGCCTCGAAAAGTGTTGAAATATTTTCCCGTTGGGATTAGATTAGAGAAATTTTTCACAGTACCATGGATAGCAGAGGCAATGACTTGGCATTCTAGGGAAGAAGTAGGGGGTAATCTCATGCATCATCCTATTGATTGTACAGCTTAGAAGAGGATGAATTATGAGTATCCCAATTTTTCCTGAGAACAGCGCAACATTAGTTTGGCTATATCAACATATGGTTTCAATGCATTTGGAAATATAAGCACTAATCAGAGTGTATGGCCAGTGATCCTAGCCACACTAAACCTCCCTCCTTCATAGTGTATGAGACCTGAATTTTCGATGCTGTCTTTGTTGATACCTAGGCCAAAGGCACCAAGTGATGACATCGACGTCTACCTGGCTCCTTTAGTAGAAGAATTAAATGATTTGTGGGAAGAGGGTGTGAAAGAATTTGAGTCTTTTAGAAATGAAGAGTTTACGCTGAAAGCTATGTTGATGTGGGCAATTCATGATTTTCCAGCTTATGGGACATTATTCGGTTGTGTAATACATGGTCATTTGGTGTGTCCCATTTGTGAAGAGGAGACTGAATCTCTTCGTCTATCTTTTAGCTCAAAAAATATATAACACTACCATAGGAGGTTTTTACCCTCGGCTCATAGTTTCAAATTTCAAAAAGGTTCCAATTTTTATCCGGCGGTGTTGAACATAGGCTATCGTCGAGACAACTTTCAGGTTCAGAAATTGAAAGTAAATCTTCTGATTATGGCCCTAATATGCCAGGTAAGAATCCTAAATTTAAGAATGTCAAGCATAATAAGACCCCAACTGGGAATGGAACTAAGACAAGAAAGGTATGGCCTAGGAGGTAAATTTTATTTGACTTGCCTTATTGGAAGAATAACCCAGTGCGCCGTGAATTGGATGTGATGCATGCAGAGAAGAACCTGACTGAACATATTGTCGGCACTTGCCTTGGGGGAGTCATTAGAAGGATGGAGAAAATGCACGAAAACACCTTAAATCGTTGAAACTTAAGCCACAACTATGGTTGAAAGAAGATAGTAGGGGAAGGAAAATAATTCCGCTGGTGCGTTTACTTTGAAGAGTGGGGAAAGAAAGGTCTTTTAGACACAATATATAATTTGAAGGGTCCATATAATTTTTCGTCCAACGTGCAAAGGATTGTGAATTATGCTACTGATGATTTACACAAGTGTAAGTCCCACGATTGGGCGGCACTACATGTAATGTATTTATATTTATATTTATATGAATTATTCAATTTTAATTTTAATTTCAATTTCAATTTCAATTTCAATTTATATTTATTCGCAACTAACATTGTATTTATTGGACATGAACAATTCATCCTGGCCCCAAAACTATTCGATTCCGTCTTGGAGCAATTGAGGGAGAAACAGAAGACATGGAAGAAAAATATGCGGACCCGGTACTTTGGGAAGACTGGGACTCCATTGTCTGAATGCGTGACTCCGTCCCGCCGAAGGAGCCGATCTCATTGGCACAATGGCAAAAGTTCATTGACAATGAGATCGGGGAGCGACAATTGGCATCTTGGCAAATGGGGAGGGAAAATCGGGCGAAAAAGACGGATGTGCACTACTCTGGCCCGACGTCTTACGCCAATGTGGAGCATAGGAAGATGGTAACATTTTATTTTTCTATAATTACATAAATATGTTATTTTACATTATTTTACTTTGCGGGGTCGATACTAATTTTGTATTAATTTATTTCAGGGGACAGGTAGTGGCCCTAGGGGTAGGCCACATAGGCTCGATGCTTATGTGGCTATTCAGACGAAGAAGGGGAAGGACAAGGAGGTGTCTCCGATTGTCACGTAAACGATTTTAAGTAATCCGACAGTTTACTTTTTATTAATTATGTTATAATTTTTTTATTTACTTATTTAACTATATATATGCTTTTTGTTGTTTCCGACAAAGCTTAAGGAAGTGCATGAGTCGTAGTCTGATGCCAACAAGGAATCTTTGTCCACGGACGCACTCAGTCAAGTGCTTGGTGCTGATCACAAGGGGAGGACAAGGGAGGTGACCTCACGGGTTGCCAAATCTTGGATCATCAGATTGGATACGAGCAATACCGGACTGGCTCAAACGGTGGACTCACATGACGCGAAGCTGTCCCGTTTGGAGGTGACGGTCCAAGATATGTTCTCATTCATGAACCATTTGTTGGGGGAAAACTGTAAGGGGAAAAGGAATGAGAAGGTGGTGGAGGAGGAGGACGAGGATGTGGACCTTGTTGTTTCATCGCCGACACGTTCACTCTCAGATGATCCAATCCCCTATCTGGCTCCCTTCGACCGACTGATGATGACACTTGGTTGTCCGAGTGTGTTTATAGAGGAAATATCTGATGGCCAGTAAATAGGGCGGGGGTTGAGGGACCCAAATACCATCTAGGGTATGCTAGTTCATGGATGTGCACTTTAAGACATCGAGGCCAGGGTGCTCATCACATATGTGATACTCGAGAAGGAGAACTCCCCATTGTGGTTGTGCGAACAATACGGCACGATGCATATTCAAGGGTGTATCAATTTTTATATTGTGTGGCCTATCCACCTCCTCAGACCTACCCCAGACATGTAATGACATTATTTGAATTGAATTCTTTTAAGTTGTTACATTTGAATTATATTTGGATTATATCGTGATGCATATTGTTTTGAATGTATATTTCCATTATCTCTATTTTTTTTGGATATATGATGTTTTAACATATACAACGTTGCTATAACAGGTACAAATATACTGCTGGGCAGATGCAGTGGCCATACTGCCCAAGAGATTTTTTTTCCAATTCCACCCAGAATTGTCACGGTATTTGACCGTGACAATTTTTTAAAGATTGGTACGGCTTTTTCACGGTCTTTGGCTGTGACAAAACTTGTCAAGGTCAAAGATTGTGACATGACCGTGACAAGTCCAATGAACTTGTCATGGTCAATGATCGTGACAAGTCCTTGATAACCAATGTTGTCACCCCCATACTTGTCACTGTCATTGACCTTGACAAGTTGGACTTGTAAAGGTCAATGACCGTGACAGTTCGACATATTTGTTGTAGTGTATTGTAGGAAAGTCTATATCATGATCTTTATTTGGGGAGATAAAAAATATCATCAAAATATACTTGGGCAACCATAATTCCCCTCCCATAAGATCTAAAAAATACGTCTTTGTTGACATTTATTCTTTTGAGGACTTTTTACCACATCACATGAGTTAAGTCTTTCATACCAATCTTTAGGTGCTTGTATAAGGCCATACAAAGCCTTTTTTAGGTGACAAACATGTCTTGGGAATTTTGTATCCTAACAACCCTTTGATTGTGACATATAAACTCCGTCTTAAAGATTGCCATTAATAAATGCACACTTTACATCCACTTGTGAAGAGTGCCCAATATGTGTGTTTTAAACAAAACCAATTTTTCTCTGAAAAAGATCCAACTTTTAATTATGCACCAACCAAGTTGTGAAATCCCAAGCCTCACTTTAAACCAATTTTATCTTGATTAATCCTAAACAGGCATCTAGTAATTAAAGCAAGTAAAGCAATGTAAAGAATACTCACAACTCCGGATGTACGAGGAAAACACCCAAAACGGGAAAACAATCTCGGACAGCCCAAGCCAAACAATCACTATGAATAATGGTTTTACAAAGACAGATTAGCCTTACACAAAGACTCGATCCTCACGGGTCTTGACGCTCCTTCTGATCTTCAACCGTTCTTCATTAGTGCCCATGCAGAAATTTCGTCTTCCACAATCTCTGTCCACAACACACGCCTCCACGTATGTCTCGGTGTCCACCGATATGGCTTTGATTCGTCTACGATGTCGAACACGATGTCCGTCGCTTCTTCACCGCAAAACCCTTTGTGTTCAATGTCTAGAACAAACAAATTTGGTGCAGCAAGATCAGGTAAACATATAAGAATGATAACTCGGATTTTTGCAAACTCTAAGGATGTGTTTATGCTTTGTAAACCTTAGAAAACATGTGCAAACAAGGTTCTGGTTCATAAAAATGTTTTCCAGAAAGCACCCTTACGAAACTATGATGAAAACATTGTTTAAATAGGATTTAAATGCCGCCTTGAAAAACGTGTCGTTCGAATGACTTAAGCATATCGTTCGTGCGACATTGTATCTCGTTCGAACGAGATCCAATGTCGTTTCGAGCGACAGAGCGAAAGTTTGACTTTCTTTGACTTTCAGATAAAAACGTCGCTTAACAAAGAGATTCAAATTAGTCAAACTCTATTTCGAGCTTATCATCATAAAACGAAGTTTAAACCTTTAAAACACTTTAAAAACATTTAAAAATATTTTTCTTTACAAAAATTACATCCTTATCTTTTATAAAATAATTCTGAGCACCATTAATTATACGCATTCATACCTGAGTGATCTCAGAATGAAATTAACTTTGAAGACGAGTAAACTTGAACCAAATAAACATCGGTAAGATTTAATTCTTTGAAGCTTTGCCGCAACATCTTCAATTTCTTCAATACGTCATAGACCAAGTGGGATGGTGACCAATTAAAATTCATGTCCCTATGACATATTACAAACACAGTTTTGTTCACGAAATTAAGTCAAAACAATACAGGGACTCAATTGGAAATTTATGTCCTTACAAATCTCCCCCTTTGACTATTCTTGGACAAAACTAAACCAGTGAAATGACTAACCGGGCCGTCAAACCGTATGACGCCTAAATCCCATCCCATAAACCCAAAATAAAAGATACAGGACACGGACTAGTAAATGTAGCACCGGCAAGCATGAACTATCTGAATGTGATGTAGACTTGAAATCTCAAATCGCTGAAGCATACCTACACACATGAAACAGACAAACACATACCAAGTGAAGTATGGAGGGACACATGAAATCAATTTATATTTCTAATTAGAACAAATCATTTGAAACATGGGAGCAATTATTTGATACCAATTTGTTACCAATTTGAAACAAATATCATAAAGAAGCGCTCAACAAATCTCCCCCTACATCACATACCAAATCTCTCCCCCTTTTTGTCTCAACTAGACAATCCGGTGAAAAGATAAACCAATATCTAAAATGAGAATATGATACCAAGTAGAATCAAGTTGATACCAATTGTAAAAAATGAAAACCACTTGATAAACATTAAACCACTAGCTAAATAAGATCATGTAATGACAAATTAGTAGCTAGTAAACCAAGGAATCACACATAGAGTATACCAATCAAATCAAGTGTGATAAACGAACTCATATGCAAAATACCAAATTGGAACATAAAAGAACATGCATATAACCAAAAAGTCCAGAAATGCTTCCCGCAGTACCAAAAATATATCAAATTAAATCAAAGGACTGCAAACCAATCAAAAGCCATTTTTCACCCTGTCGTTCGAACGAGCCAGGGGATTCGCTCAAACGAGATGAGGAAGTTGCTCGAACGAAGTACAAAAGTCGTTCGCGCGAGATGCAATGTCGTTAGAACGACTTCGCATGACCTGCCAAAATTTCCCAGTTTCCCAGAAATATTATAAAGTATTGCCCAGTGAGAAAATTTCCACAAAAAAATTCCAGGAAGGGCTTGACAGATGCAAAACAGTGTTAAAGCAGTAAGCTTTTCGCACAAAATGCAAAAACTCATAATAACTTAAAATGCGAGTTACATGGAAACATAGTACCGATGTGCTCAAACATGGGCATGGAATGTATGGGCATGAAACTACAACAAATGAGTCACAACTCCAACACATCGAAACGATCAAGAACCTCTAATTGATAGAAATAAGTCATCAAACTTTATCATAGCCAAATGACAATTAAAGTGTGAGCTTAATGAACTAAACATACTACATGCACGCAAATCCAGAATTTTGATGATTCTACAAACAATAGCGTCAAATTGCAATGTTTTAACATTATGATTAGTTTTGCAAACCCGTTTAAAATTTTCTCCAACCAAACACCCTCATATAAACATACTTTTCAAGTTCTTTTGAGGTTTCTAGCATCCTCAACTTAGATAAAATCTTATTGGCCTTTTTTTAAGCATATTGCATTTACTTTTGGGCTCTTTTAAACGGTGGCTTTCACGACGAGTTAATTTTGAACTCTCCCAGCCCTTTTCCGTGAATCACTCATCATTTTTACCAATTTTAAATCCTCACGGTAAACAGTTATTACATGCACACTTCTCCTTAAGTTTACTTACACATAGATGACAAGATTGAGATAAGAACGCCTCACCAAATTCAAATATGCAAGAGAAGTCAAACATCCATATAAACTCGTGCATGTGTGCGATGTTGGCATATATACAAAGTCGAATCAACATGCATATCAACTTCGAAACAACCCCATATAAACAATGGTTAAGATCATTCTATGCATCGATAATAATGACCAAATGTCCTAGCTACATGGATAATGAAACGATGGGGGGGGGGGGTCCAAGCATACCAATATGCCACATCAAACATGTAAACTCAAAAAAAAAAAAAAACTGCAAAATCTTTTTGGCTTTTGAAACATATTTAACTCAAAGAAAAGAAAAATCTTTTTGGATTTTCAAAAGTTTTCTCAAAAGAAAAATCTTTTTGTATTTTTCAAATAGGACTCAAACAAATGAAAACTAAAATACAAAAAAGATACATATGTCATAATACTAGCAATGAATATATCATGAAGCAAACTAACATATGAAAAACATGGCAACACTGTCATCCTTTAGATTTAGAATGGTAAGAATCAAGTGCACCCAAACGAGAATCATGAAGTTTAATTCCTAAAGCCACTAAATCCGATTTCCTAACCCCAGTAGGTGTAAAACGATGCATGGGGGTTTTGGTAACCGGGGCAAATTTATTCTTAAACTTCCTAGGAGCTTATCTAAGGTCATAACAATAACGCCTAAGGTGACCTTTCCTACCACAAAATGTGCAAGTGTAGCGGTGGTGGGAATGATTACTTTTATGTGGACCTTTTCTAACGATCCTAGTGTTTCACACACGTGCGGGGGGAATGGGAACAACTCTCTCACCAAAACCAATACCTCCCCTATCTCCCTTAATTTGGACGGTGCCTAGGATCTTGTCTAACTTCTCCGACCTAGCCTCCAAATCAAACTTGACTCTAGATGAGTCTTTCAATCTCTCCTCCAACTCGTGAATCCTAGACTCAAGTAAACGCCTAGTCTCCTCAAACTCTAAAATCTCCTTTTTTAAGGACTCCATCAAACCACAGAGATTATCTCTCTCTTTCTCCACAAACTCTAATTTCTCCCTAAACTTCTTCTCTCGTGCCCTAATATCCTCAATCAAACTATCATTATTTTCTATGGCACGCTCATTCAACTTAGATTGCAATTTTGAGTTAGCCTTTTTCACCTTCACCGTTTCAGCATACAACTCATTAAACGCATTTTGCAAATCTTTCACATCTATCTCCTCCTCGTCACTCTCTTCACCCTCACTAACATGAGATACACTCAAATCCTCCTCGGAAGTGTCATTCACATGAGTATTGTTGTCGTCGCTCATATGACATGCCATAAACGCAGTAAAGTTACGCTCAATGGGGGAACTCTCTCCCTCTTTCGGTTCACTATCACTTAAGGTGGCACTATAGACAATGGGTTTCTTGCCCTCTTTCTTAAGTCTAGTGGGACACTCCTTAACCTTGTGACCGTACCCCTCACACCCAAAACACTTATCCGACTCATCTCTCTTAGGCTTTTCAAACTTATCCTTAGAGGTAGGATCCACTTTGTTGTTCTTGAATTTTTCAAATTTCTTGGCATCTTTCGATTTCTTTTGAAACTTAATAAATTTTTTAAATTTCTTTGCCAACAAAGCAACATCCTCAAAATTGAAATCCGAAACTTTAATTTCCTCCTTTGGGGTTTTCAAAGCAATACCCTTTTCTTTTATAGGCACATGCTTGGAGGTAATCATTTTGTGATTTCATAGGTTTGTAAGTCACCTACGATCTCTTCTAGTTTCGTTGACTCTAACCTACCCAAGGAGTTTAAAATGGTCACTTTCGCATCAAACGTACTAGGCAACAACCTCAGGATTATCTTAATGACATGGTTGTCGGGAATTTTCTCACCTAGGTTAAACGACAAGTTGACAATATTGGATAACCTAGCATAAAACTCATCAAAGGTCTCACTCTCTAACAGCCTAATGGTCTCAAACTGTGTAGTGAGATTTTGAAGTTTTGACGCCCTAACCGTGCTAGTGCCCTTGTGAGTGAGTGACAAAATATCCCAAGCCTCTTTTGATGTTTCACACGTCATAATTCTATTATATTCTTCCTGTGTGACATGTGAAGAAATAACGTGCAGACCTTTGGAATTATATTGTGCAAGTCTTTCTTCAGTTTCGGTCCATGACTCAACAGGCTTTAAACTAGTGACCTCACCTACAATAGTGACAAGGGGTGTCCAACCTTTCTCAACTGCAAGACAAACACGCTCATCAATAGATTTTAAAGCACGTCTCTTTCTCATCTTCCAATAAGTGTAATTAGTTCCATCAAAGACAGGAGTTCGAAAAAATTCATTATATCCAGAATTCATCTTTGAAAACACACGGGATCACAAAACAAATAAAAATGTTTTCTAGCTCTGATACTAATTTGAAGAGTGCCCAATATGTGTGTTTTACACAAAACCAATTTTTCTCTAAAAAAGATCCAACTTTTAATTATGCACCAACCAAGTTGTGAAATCCCAAGCCTCACTTTAAACCAATTTTATCTTGATTAATCCTAAACATGCATTTAGTGATTAAAGCAAGTAAATCAAAGTAAAGAATACTCACAACTCCGGATGTACGAGGAAAAAACCCAAAATGGGAAAATAACCTCGGACGTGCCAAGCCAGACAATCACTATGAATAATGGTTTTACAAAGATAGATTAGCCTTACACAAAGACTTGATCCCCACGGGTCTTGACGCTCCTTCTGATCTTCAACCATTCTTTATTATTGCCCACGTAAAAATTCCGTCTTCTAGGATCTCTCTCCACAACACACGCCTCTACGTATGTCTCGGTGTCCACCGATATGGCTTTGATTCGTCTACGATGTCGAACACGATGTCTGTCGCTTCTTCACTGCAAAATCCATTGTGTTCAATGTGTAGAACAAACAACTTTGGTGCAGCAAGATCACGTAAACATATAAGAATGATAAATCGGATCTTTGCAAACTCTAAGGATGTGTTTATGCTTTGTAAACCTTAGAAAACATGTGCAAACAAGGTTTTGGTTCATAAAACTGTTTTCTAGAAAGCACCCTTACGAAACTATGATGAAAACACTGTTTAAATAGGATTTAAACGCCGCCTCAAAAAACATGTCATTCGAACGACTTAAGCATGTCGTTCGCGCGACATTGTATCTCGTTCGAACGAGATCCAATGTCGTTCGAGCAACAGAGCGAAAGTTTGACTTTCTTTGACTTTCAGATAAAAACGTCTCTTAACAAAGAGATTCAAATTAGTCAAACTCTATTTTGAGCTTATCATCATAAAACGAAGTTTAAACCTTTAAAACACTTCAAAAACATTTAAAAATATTTTTCTTTATAAAAATTACATCCTTATCTTTTATAAAATAATTCCGAGCACCATTAATTATGCACATTCATACCTGAGTGATCTCGGAATGAAATTAACTTTGAAGACGATAAAACTTGCACCAAATAAACATCGGTATGATTTAATTCTTTGAATCTTTGACGCAACATCTTCAATTTCTTCAATACGTCATAGACCAAGTGGGATGGTGGCAAATTAAAATTCATCTCCCTATGACATATTACAAACACAGTTTTGTTCACGGAATTAAGTCAAAACAATACAGGGACTCAATTGGAAATTTATGTCCTTACAACTTGATATAGCTTGAAATCAGAGGCACATGATATGGCTAAGATTAAACAAACCAAATCTAACCTAGCAATGGGGGCAAAAGAGTCATCAAATTCTACACCTTCAACTTTTGTATAACCTCGAGCCACTACCCTCGTTGTGTTCCTTAAAATGACACCATCTTTATCATACTTTTTTTTGTAGACATACTTAGTATCACTAATGTGAACATCCTTCGTCAAGGGTATACGAGGACAAAATTCTTTTTTATGTAGTGCATCTAATTTATCTTTAATAGTATTGATCCAATAATCATCTAATGAGGCACTCTGAAAAATTCCTGGGTTCGATCATGGAGGTATAACAAAGAATGTTAGCTTCCTTTTGGAGTTAAAATTTTGTATTTACTTTAACATTAGGACTACCAATGATTTTGGTAATGTCATAATCTTTCCAAACCCATATAGGTGCATATCCCACATTCACAATGTCGCTAGGTGGTGGGGAAACCTCTTCCCACTCATCTATTTCATATTCTCCTTCTTCTTCAATATGAGGGGAAATGAAAGATGTGTCTTCACCATCATTGTATATAAAGTCAGAGGAATCACAATCATCAATAACGGTGTCAATGGGTCGAATAGTGTTTTAAGAGAAACAATTGAATACACGATAGACACGAATATTAAGGGAATAGCCAATAAAAAATCCTATCTAACTTTTAGATTCAAGCATTGTTAAATATTGTATACCCTTGAGTATGTATCACTTGCTTACAAATACTCTAAAGTTTTTAAGTGTGGGTTTATTTCCTTTCCAAATCTCATATTGGGTTTGGTTGGTATCGACATCCGACACACGTGGTTGGCGGTGTGATAAGACATATAAGAAGATTCAAGCCAAAATCATTTTGGAACATTCTGACCAATCAACTTGGACCTATCCATATCTTGGATAGTCCGATTTTTCCTTTCGACTATTCCATTTCATTGAGTTATTTTTCAGGACAAAAATTCATAGTTCAATCCAACATCACCACACCATTCTCGTATACCATTCTTTCACTTTCCCTTCTATGATCACTGTAGATTCTAGTGATACTGCATGTTTTTTTTTCATTTTGAAGCCGTTTGGACTTTGGATTAAAAACTTCTTTATTAATGGACTTGTTACACAAAAATTATACAAAAGTGAACCTTGAGAAGTCATCTACAGTCACAATAACATTGCATATACTAGCTATGCTTTTAGTACACATTGGAACCGTAAGGTGTATATTTAAAAGTTTGAGCAAATGCGAGCCAGACATAACATTCCACTTCTTATGTATAATAAAAATTTGTTTGCCCCTTCGACAAGTACCACACACATGAGAAGAAGTTGTCTCTAAAGGAGGTAAATCGTGAACAATTATATCGCTTGAAACTCTAATAAGATATCTGTAGTTTACATGACCTAACTTCCTATGCTAAAGATCCATTACAACCTCCTTAGCAACATTACAAACCATACTCAAAGATACATTGATTATATATGAATTCTCTATGGTTTTAATACCCTTCAAAATACATTTACCCTTAGGATCAAGGACTTAACATTCCTTTTTGGTAAAATTCACATTGTGATGATCATCGCACATTTGATGTATGCTAAGTAAGTTAACCTTAATGCCATGAACCAAAAGAACATTATCTAATCTAGGAAAACCATTAATTTCTATGGTACCCTTACTAACAATATTATACTTGTTCCTAGATCCAAAATTAACTGACTTGTATTCCTCACTTATAAGCTTGGAAAATAAAACTTGGTTTGCAGTCATATGCCCAAAGCACCCACTATAAAAATACAACTGTGAATCATTTTGGGCAATTAAGGAGGTGTGTATAAAAATACAATATTCTTTCTTAGTCTCGAAAACTTTGGTCTTTTTATTCTTCCATAAATCCATCAAACCATGGTCAATGTATTTAGGTTTTAACATTTTCTAAAATATTAACAAATAGTTATAGATTTATGAAAAACGAAATCAAATTCACGTTTCAAGGTGGAAACCTCATCCAAGTGAGGTTTTTTATTCACCTTGGAGTTTTTAAAAAGCCTATGGCAATATTTTTTCAAATAGCCATCCCATTTGAAAAAATATCAATGTTACACAAAACAATGATCAATTTTTTTCAAAGGTTTAGGAAAAACTTTCCTATCAAGAGATGATGAATACTCTTCAAGCACATGAGCCTTTTGAGATGTATTTATAATAATATTTTTGTTCTTAAATTTTGATTTAACATGAGTGTTTTCAAACGTAATTCCACATTTCCCAATGGAAGATATAGTCTGGGATAAAAGGAATTTTCCCATCCTCTTGGATCTATCTTCTATGGTAAGATTGACATCCTTAGCCGAGAGTAGCTCATTTTCAAGCGAGGTTATTTTCTTGTTCAAAAAGTCATTCAATACTTTGCATTCTTACAACTCACATTATAAATCATTTAAACTTTCTTGGAAATGCCTATTCTCATTGTCCATAAAAAGTAAACTCGAACTAAGAGACACACGTTGAACTTCTATATTTCTCACAAGGGATCCTTCCATATTTACAGAATATGTTTCGTTTTCACATTTTTTCAGTTTAACGGATGTTTGGATAAACTGTTTTCTAAGTTTAGCATTTTTAGAAAATAGTTTATCATAAGCTTGTTGAAGGTCACCTGTTGAATAACATAAAATGGAAATATTATAAGAGAAATTACCATTGGTGTATGAAGATTGACTCAACTTTTTATCATTTAATGAACCACCATATAATGAGCAAAAACTATTTGTAGGTTTAACAATATCTTAAAAAAAGATCTACATCTAAGTGCATAATGCTATCTTTCATATTAAAATAAAGACGCATGATTTTCCTCTAGGGTTTTTCAACCTCAACACAAGAGGACCAATCTCTGATACCTATTGAGAGTGCGTATTGTGGACCGAAATGGCGACCCACTAAATTTTTTATTTTGCACACCTAAAACATAAATTCAAAAAATTTGCCTCAATTTTGATCAACCAATTTCATGTTTTATCTTGCTTAAGCACGTGGATGATAAAAGATACAGAAGAGACAAATAATATCACAATAATAGATGCACGGGGATAAAAATCCACAAATTGGAAAAACCTCGGGCCAATGAAAGAATCTCATTGAACTCGATAAACACACAAAGGGGACTAATGACTTACACTGCTATTCGTGTTAACTCACACCTTCACATATTTCCCACCAAATTTTAGCATGATTGAGACTCCTATTGATTCGTCACTTTTATTGTATTTTATACCCCGTTAATTTCTACATTCTAGCTTTCCCGTGCATGTATTTCCCGATTCTTATACTCATTTATTGACTAACCCCTGAAATCATCATATATACTTTGTATGTGTCTTTATTGAGCTTTTATAGGTATCGGTAATGCATTTTGGGAAGTTTGGTTTTGATCCGAAAAAGTTCCGTTGACACTTGCACATTCGGGGGCATTTTGGTAATTTTAGCACTCGGGTTTTGATCCCGCTTTCTTCACGGAAGTTGTAGACCTTCTTCTTATCTTCGCGTGGCCTCCGACGGTGCTTGAATTCGACATCGAACGAAGAAGTTACGGAAGTTTTGGTGAATCATGGGACAACTAATGCATATATAGGCAACTCTCCTTCTTACAGCAGGCCCAAATCGATTCGCCATTACTACCGAATCGATTCGGTTACATGAAGGGGCAATTCTCTACACTTCCGAATTGATTCGGATTTGGCACCGAATCGATTCGGCCCTGCATTTCCAGCTTTCTTCTTATTACTAGTTTGCCATTTTGGTTGGATTTTTGGGGATTTATCCCTTGTTTTTCCTCTTTGGTAGAGAGATTACTTTTGGTTAGATATTTGGTGATAGAAAAACACTCTCTTCTCTCTCCTAGGTCAAGTTCATTTATGGTTTTCACCAACTTGTAAAGCTTTGATTACTAGTTGAATTGTGGTTATTAATGCAAGAAAGGTTCATTTACTTCATCTCTACTTGTTCCACTAACTTTAATTTGCATTTAATTCCATCCCTTGTATTGGTTTGTGTTTAAACTAGATAACTAACTTAACTATGTTGTTAACTAGCATGTGTAGTTTAGTTTCAATTATGAGTAGCTAGACTTATGATTGGGGATCATAATCCCACCTTGGATGCTTGAACTTCAAATTTAGGGTTTGGTTTATAATTGTTCTAATGGAATTTCATGCGTTGGTTTTGGAGTATCATAGTTTCTTAACTTCTCTTGTCATGCAAGATTTAGTGTTTGAAGCTTTACTATAAACCCAACCCATCTAGCAATAATTAATTAACCCCTAATCCTCCATTGTTGAGTTTAGTCTCTACATGGTTGATGTTCGGACTTAATTAGTTATGCTCGATTAGAATTGATTTCAACCATGCCCTATAGGCCCCTTAATTGTGAATCCGAGGTGGGAGAATAATCCTCGATCCCTTTAATTTCTTGAACTCAAGATTATCTTAGTTTTTTTCATAGTTTCGTAATCATTAATCAATTAACTTATCATCAATAATATGCTAGTTTAGAGTTTAGTCTCAATCACTCTTCCAAGCTATTAAATCATCTTTTACACTTTAACTTTTGTGACGTTTAGAGAATCCCTTTACCCCAATCCTGATCTCTTAGGAGTGTTTCAATCCCTGTGGATCACGATTTCGTACTTACCGGATATTACTTGTTGCGATAGATTTGCACTTGAATTACAAGCTTTATTTTGGGCGCATTAAGTTTTTGGCGCCGTTGCCGGGGATTGGCAACTATCTTAGGGTTTAGAAATTCTCTTTACACTATCGTTCCCTGTGGTCACCGTGACATCACGGTTTCCAAAAAAGTAAATCAATCTAAAATTCCATGAATGCAAGACTCGAGTAGTAGCAATTTGGATCCTATTCGTGAACCATCGTCTAGTGAGCCCTCGGACTATTGGAGACCTTTGCCATCAATTTCTCGTTCTAGTTCAGTCTCATCTTTTTCATATACCTGGGCCCACTCCGATCCTACAACAATGGCCGACAATGTTAGTGAGCACGGTAGTCAAGGGGTTGCACCCGACCCCCCCGTATAGGACCATGCGTGGTTATTTGCAACTGGAGAGGACCACCTCTCCGTCTTGTATCATTTTTCCTTACAATGCCGCACAATTCCATTTTCATAATGGAATGATTCAATTACTTCCTACTTTCCACGGCATGGAAAGTGAACAACCTTACCTTCATGTTAGAGAGTTTGAGGAGGTGTGCGCTACTTTTAGCGATCAAAACTGCCCTTTAGATGTCACACGACTCAAACTCTTCCCATTTTCCTTAAAGGACAAAGCCAAAACTTGGCTTTGGTCCTTGGCTCCTAATTCCATCGGGAATTGGCGCGAAATGCAAGCGCAATTTTTGAAGAAATTCTTTCCTACTCATCGCACCAACTCTTTAAAGGGTCAAATCCAAACCTTCGCTCAAGCCGAAGATGAATCATTCGAGAGGTGTTGGGAGAGATTTAATGAGGTACTTCATAAGTGCCCACATCACGGGTTCGAAAAGTGGAGATTAATCTCATTTTTCCATAATGGCCTTACCCTCAATGCAAAACAAATGGGGGAGACAATGTGCTCCTGCGAGTTTTTTGGTTTGGATCCGGATGATGCGTGGGCACATTTCAAATATTGTGCCGAGACCACCAAAGCTTGGGACACTTTGTACCCTAGCAAGACCAATGCCCGGTCATGCAATCCACCTTCCTCTAGCCATGGGATATATCACCTTGCAGAAGGAGATGATATGTCATTAAGAGTAGCCCAACTTTCCAAGCGTATCGAGGCAATGGATTCCAAAGCTCGGGAACCATCCCATCCTTCTCCCTCACATGTAGAGGAGTCTTGTGCCATTTGCGACGTTGACGATCACTTAACGAGGGATTATCCAACAATCCCGACATATAAAGTGATGCTTCATGATCAAGCCAACGCGATGGCCACTTACAAGAAACAATACATGACTCCTTTAGGTGAGGGCTATAATCCTTCGTGGAGAAACCATCCGGGTTTCTCTTATGGACAGCCCCAACATTCTCAAAATCCACCTCCCCCGAATTATCAAAATCATCCCCCACCTCATAATTTTCAGCAACCATATAATCAAGTTCCTCCACCCCAAGCTCAAATGCAAGGTCCCCCTCAGGGACCACCTCCTCCGGTTATACCATTGTATGCTCACCCGAACAAGAGGAGCCTCGAAGAGACTCTTCAATATTTCATAACCTCTCAACAAGCCACAAATTCTAGGCTTGAAAAGGAAATCTCCAAGTTGACCTCGGCTTTGAGTATCCAAGAGAAGGGAAAATTCCCTTCCCAACCTCAAAAGGCCATGGGGCAAAATAGTGTCAATGAAACTTCGAATCCCCCTCCTGATTGTGCTAAGGCTGTAACCGTTCTAAGGAGCGGATAAGTCGTGGATAAGCCCACCCCTTCTAGTGTCCCCACCGTCGTTAAGGAGGTTTTGCCCGACCCATTAGAGGTCGAAGATGCCTCCTTGAGGCAGAGAGAGGGGAAAGCCCCGTTAGAGTCGGATGTGGTTTCGAAGCTTCCTAGTCCCGTACCTTACCCTCAAAGGCTCCTGTCGAAAAAGAGGAATGTTAATAACGCTGACATACTAGAGATGTTCAAACAGGTAAAAATTAACATCCCTCTTTTGGATGCGATCAAGCAAGTCCCCGCTTATGCTAAGTTCTTAAAGGACTTAATTACTGTTAAGCGGAAATTGTTTGTAAGGAAGAAAGCCTTCTTGGCCGAAAACATTAGCTCAATAATTCAATCTGAATTACCACCTAAATATAAAGATCCCGGATGTCCCACCATCTCATGTGTGATAGGGGACTTTAAAATTGAGCAGGCTTTGCTAGACCTAGGAGCAAGTGTAAATTTGTTACCTTACCATGTCTATGAACAACTCGGTGTAGGGGACCTCAAGCCCACAAAAATTACCCTCCAATTAGCGGATCGCTCCGTTAAGGTTCCGAGGGGTGTAGTAGAAGATGTCATAATACAGGTTGACAAATTCTACTTTCCTGTGGACTTTGTGTTTCTTGACACGCATCCTACTTCTCCTAGCGGTAGAACTACCCCCATTATCCTTGGTCGTCCTTTCCTGGCCACTTCCAATGCATTAATTAATACTAGGAATGGCCAAATGAACCTAACATTTGGGAATATGACCTTGGAAATGAATATCTTCAATGTTTCGAACCAAGCGCGAGATTATGATGATGAAGTCCATGAGGTGGACTTTTTAGAGAAGGTGGTGCAAGAGCATTTTGATGTTACATATTTTTCGGACCCCTTAGAGGGATGTCTTGTGAACCCGATTTACTTGGAGAATAGCTATTCTCCTTATGATGAAGAGGTCAAGTTCATGAGCTTGTTGTTAGATGAGGACGAGAGTGTTGACGATGTTAATTGGTGTAGTGTTTTTGAGGAATTACCCCTTCGTGATTCATATGAAGTTCCCTCGGATGTGCGATTCCCCAAACTTGAATTAAAGCAATTGCCTTCCGAGTTAAAATATGCTTATTTAGGCGAAAATGAGACATATCCCGTTGTTGTCTCATCAAGCCTCGAGGCGGGTGAAGAACAAGGTCTAATAGACTTGTTAAGGAGATACAAGGGTGCGTTTGGGTGGACAATTGCAGATTTGAAGGGAATTAGTCCCTTGATTTGCACTCACAAAATTAATCTTGAAGAGGATGCAAAACCCTCTCATGATATGCAAAGGAGATTGAATCCGGTGATGAAGGAAGTTGTGAGGGCGGAGGTAATTAAGCTTTTAGATGCTGATATCATATATTCGATATCCGATAGCAAATGGGTCAGTCCAATTCACGTGGTTCCAAAGAAATCAGGAGTCACCGTTGTAGAAAGCATGAAAGGGGAATTGATCACTAAACGCACCACCACTGGGTGGCGTGTATGCATCGACAATAGAAAACTTAATGCAATGACATTAAAGGATCATTTTCCCCTTCCATTCATTGACCAAATGTTGGAACGCGTGTCCGGCCATCCTTACTATCATTTTCTAGATGGGTACTCGGGTTACAACTAAATCGAATTTGATCTCAAGGATTAGGACAAAACTACCTTCACATGCCCTTTTGGGACATTTGCTTACAAAAGGATGTCCTTCGGGTTATGTAATGCGCCTGCTACGTTCCAAAGGTGCATGTTGAGCATGTTTAGTGATATGGTAGAACGTGGTCTAGAGGTGTTCATGGACGATTTCAGCGTCTTTGGCAACTCCTATGACCATTGTCTTTCTATGCTAGAGATGGTTTTGTCTAGATGTGTGGAGAAAAAGACCGTGTTAAACTGGGAGAAGTTCCATTTGATGGTCACTAAGGTTATTGTCTTAGGTCACATAGTCTCCTCATATGGTATTGAGGTAGACAAGGCAAAGGTTGAGGTCATTGCCAACTTACCCGCCCCTAAATCTCTGAAAGATGTAAGGTCTTTCCTTGGGCATGCAGGATTTTATCATCGTTTTATCAAGGACTTTAGCTCGATAGCTAGACATTTGTGTAGTCTCCTCTCCAAGGAAACCCCTTTCGAATGGAGCGATGAGTGTCAAGCAGCTTTTGAGACTTTGAAAAGTATGCTTACCACTACTCCCATAATTCAAGCTCCTGATTGGACCCTACCCTTCGAATTGATGTGTGACGCTAGCGACTTCGCGGTTGGGGCTGTTTTAGGACAGAGAAGTGACAAGAAACCCCATGTCATTTCCTATGCGAGTCGAACCCTTAACGGTGCTCAGTTGAACTATTCGACCACCGAGAAAGAGTTATTAGCGGTTGTATATGCTTTGGATAAATTCCGGGCTTACCTCGTGGGATCCCCCATAGTTTGTTTTACGGATCATGCGGCGCTCAAATACCTTCTGTCTAAGAAGGACGCCAAGCCGCGCCTGATTAGGTGGGTGCTCTTACTCCAAGAGTTTAATTTGACTATTAAAGATAAAAAAGGAGTAAAAAATGTTGTCGCGGATCACTTGTCGCGTTTAACGTTTGAGGCACCCAAGGACCAACTCCCCATTGTTGAATTCTTTCCGGATGAACAGCTGTTCTCCACTTCATCTCTGCCGTGGTTCGCTGATATCGTGAACTACCTCGTGACGGGTTCGATTCCATCTCATTGGACCCCTCAAGAGAAGAGGAAATTCTTTAGTTGGGTGAGGAGATTCTTTTTCGATGATCCGTATTTGTTCAAATATTGCCCCGACCAGATCATCCGGAGATGTGTCCCGGATGATGAGTATGAGAGCGTAATTCGTTTCTCCCACACGGAGGCATGTGGGGACCACTTTTCTTCCAAGAAAACCGCCGCAAAAATCTTGCAATGCGGGCTTTATTGGCCCACACTTTTTAAGGATGCACACGAATTCTTCATTTCGTGTGATCGTTGCCAAAAATTGGGGGCTATAACCCGTCGAAACATGATGCCAATGTCCCCCATTCTAGAAATTGAAGTCTTTGACTGTTGGGGAATTTATTTCATGGGCCCATTCCCGCCGTCTTTTGGTAACCTTTACATCTTGGTGGCCGTAGATTATGTATCAAAGTGGACCGAGGCCATTGCGTCCAAAACCAATGATCATCGGGTGGTGTTGAAGTTCCTTAAGGAACACATGCTTTCGCGTTTCGAAACTCCGAAGGCGATCATAAGCGATAATGGAACGCATTTTTGCAATTCTCCATTTGCTACTCTTATGCGAAAGTATGGGGTAACTCATAAATTTGCAACTACCTACCACCCGCAGACAAATGGCCAAGCTGAATTGGCCAATCGAGAGATCAAGCACATCCTAGAGAAGACGGTCAATCCCGACCTCAAGGATTGGTCTCTTCGGCTTCCTGACGCTTTATGGGCATATCGTACGGCCTACAAGACCTCATTGGGTATGTCGCCCTTTAGACTTGTGTACGGCAAACCATGTCATTTACCAGTAGAAATCGAGCACAAGGCCTATTGGGCGATCAAGAAATTCAATTTTGATCTAGACAAGGCCGGAAAGAAGCGAATGCTCCAACTCAATGAGTTGGATGAACTCCGGAACAATTCGTACGAAAGTGCGAGAATTTATAAGCAAAGGGTGAAAGAGAGGCGCGACAAGCACATACTCTGAAAAACATTTCACCCTCTTTAAAAGGTTCTCTTATACGACTCTAGGTTGCATTTGTTCCCGGGTAAGCTAAGGTCTAGGTGGACGGGTCCGTTTGTCGTTAAGACCGTCCATCATCACGGTGCAATTGAGATTGAGAACCCATCTGATGGGAAGTTGTTCAAGGTCAATGGTCAGCGTCTAAAGCCTTTCCTAGAACCATTTGACCCATGTTCGGACACGATTCCATTGTCCGACCCCATTTACGGGGCTCTATAGGACGTCGGAATTGTGAGTTTTTGTGCCGAGCATCCCCCGGCATGTGTGGGGTGCAAAATTTTTGTCCCGGACCCTTTATACATATTAAACTCTCTCTTTAGTGTCCAAAAATCCACCCATTAGCAGCCCAATCCAACCACCCTCGAAAAAACCATGTTTCAGCAAAGCAGAAACTCAAATCCCAGAAGCTGAATCGATTCGGTTTTTCCACCGAATCGATTCGCCCCACTCCAGTAGCCAACTTTGGGTTTGCGAATCGATTCGCAATTCTGGCGAATCGATTCGGTAAATCAAAAGTGTCAGGTCTCCATTTGCGAATCGATTCGGTTTTCCACCGAATCGATTCGGGCCCCTTCCAGTGTTGAATTCGAGATTTGCGAATCGATTCGGTTTTTCCACCGAATCGATTCGGTCCCCCCGTCACTTAAAATTCCCCCATTTTCTTATTTTCCTCTTCACATTCTCTCTATTCCCTTAGCCTGCGAAAACTGCCTCTCCCTTATCATTTCCATTCCTCCAATCATATTCAATCCATGGCTTCCTCATCCAAGGTAACTACTTCAATCCACTCTATTCAATTTCAATTCATATTTAGTGTTCTTGGTATAGAAAGTAGGGTTATTTGGGGATATTTTAAAAATTCGAATTTTATGCCAAATGCTCCATATTATCTCATTGTTTGTGGTATAAATCCAACAAATACAACTTGTTTATGATGCTTTTATGATTCAGTTGTATTTGTTGGGGTTGTTTCACATTAAACATGTCATTTTCACCCTACTTTCTATACATTGCACACTAAGTGTTCGATAAATTGCCTCTGTGAAGATTTTGTGTGCTAATGCTCTCTATTCGCACCTTTTATCGAAAATTCCTGTTGAATTGTCTTTGTTTGAGTATGGTGTGCGTCGGTTACGTCTACTCGACCATTTTTCCCAACGCACACCATCCCAACCTAGTATCCCCAATTTTCACGAACACTTTGATTTTATGCATTACACTAATTGTGTATGTATCAAATTGAATTGCCTTGTAGGTTCCTTCGATCACCAAGCCAACCTCCTATGTGTTTATTGGACGGGGAGGAACTGGTTTCGACTCCTTTCGTTCCAAGGAAGAGATGGAATGGTATCGGGCCATGTTCAAAACCAGTCGCCCGATCGCTATTGAGAAGGAAGTGATTGTTGAGGAGATGCCCGCTTCTGTGCGGCGATTTTTGGCCAAATTCAATTGGGAGGCCCATCTGGCCATGAGAGGCGAGGTCAACGAGGACCACGTGTGCCGTTTCTACGCTTCTCTGGTATCTATGCGCGGCGGCGCGTATGAGGCATATGTGAGAGGGGGGAGGATCACTATATCGAAGACCATCTTGGCTACGCACCTTAGCAGGGCGTCTGACCCCGAGCTATATCATTACCCGGTTCTTGCAGATGCGCCTCAGCTTCCGCAAGACCTACTCATTGCGCGTCTTGCACCCGACAAGATTTGGGCGGGAGAAACTTTCCCCACTTCGGGCATGCCCGATGTATACCATACCTCTCGTGACCCCCCCGCGCCCGAGTCCCCGCGCCGCCATCCGGATGATATGTAGGCCGCTGTGACCCTGTTTTCTCTGCCGCTGTGATCCTGTTTCTGCTGCTGACTGTTGTGGTTATTCATATTGATCTTTGGGTTTATATCTTAGTAGTTGTGTATTAGTGTGGGGAGGAGAGAGTACTTCTACTGTATTTTCTAATTTTGATTTTTTGTACCCCATGTACACAACTCGTAATTATTAATGATATTACTCATTTTCAGTTTCATATTTGTTCTTGTAAATCTCTGTTGTATATATTATTGTTTATGGTACTAACTTGTAACAGGCATGCCGTTGCACGGTTCTCGAGTTACTCCTTACGGGGTGACAATTTTCATACCCCTTTTCCCTTTTTATCCCTACTAACATTGGGGACAATGTTTCATTCAAGTTAGGGGGTATGGTATACCATTGTGATGCCGGTTATCATGTTAGTAGTAAAAAAATAAAATAATCTACTATGATTACTTATATGATCGACATATCCTATTGTATAGCTATGAAGCATGCTTTGAGTCATTGATTTATTACCCTTTAGCCCGTTATTGTTTGCATTGTGAATAACATCATAAAATTAAACTGTGAAGCTTTGAGCATATACACAAATAATTATTTATGATTTGGTTTAAAAGTGTTTCAAATTCGTTATTCTAAGGCGCATGCTATACCCTTACAAAAGTGAAAATTGAGACTTATCATCATTTGTGAGCGTATACACCCACTCTATCTCTTTCTTGTCAATGAACTCGTTGGCGATCTCATTTTCTTTTCATTTGATTGCATACTAACTGATTTATCACTTGAGCATGATTTTCAATGGTGTTGAGTTTCGCGAATCACATGAAACTCTAGGAAAGGATTATAGGCCCTTGTTGTTAAACCCATATGACCTTGACCTTTCCCTTAAATGTTTCCCCTAGTCAACCCCCTTGAACCTTATTATTCCTTTCATTTCAACCCCAAATCCCTTGTCCAACTCCACATTGGAGTCCTAAACCCTTATTTACTCCTCCCGTGCCTTGATTAGGGATTGTTCCCGGGATTGAATGATGTTATTTATATGGATTGCAATCAAGCTATGAGTGATCAGAGAAAAGAAGATAAAAGAAGAGAAAAGAAAAGAAAAGAAAAGAAAAGAAAAGAGAAAAGAAAAGAAAAGAAAAAGAAAAGAAAAATATTGAATAAAATGGGACCTAGTTGTTTCCCATTTCACCATGTGCATGAATATCTAGGTCTCACTCTCATGAATACATTGCTTGTGGAATTTGATTTTGATTCCTAAATTGGCCATTAAATCCATTATCCCGCGTGCTATTCCCGAATCTCCTTTGATCCTACACACATCCCTTTCTTTTCCTAACCCTAACCTAGCCTAAATTCTATACCCCCAAAAGTCCTATTTGATCCTAGGGTGATGTGATTCAAAGGTCGAACATTAGCGATAATCTGTTTAAATGCTTTTCTCTTGGTTAATATGCGATATCCTTTCATGAGATTGTATTTTTCACTTTTATAATGCGTTCTTCATTGATGACATGTGTGTGGCCTAGTTTCCCTTTACAATTACTCTTATTGCCCGCATGTCTCGTGTGTGTTACATCCCATTTCTAAGTGTTTCATTTGTTGAGTGTAACAACCGGAGAGAACTTGAGTATGCTTGCCTTAGCTTTTATATGGATTTTGAAAGTTTTACCAAATCTAAATTACCACATCTGTCCGCTTATTTCGTATTTCCATGGTTTCGATTTTTATTGATGTTATTTGTTTAATGCCGATAATTGCCGTCTTTTGTGTGAGCTTCGTTCACTTTGTTGATAAATTGTGCTTCTTAGATATTTGTTGAGCTACGCATTAGATTTTACCGTATCATTGTATGAGTTGATTTGATGTTTGTGGGTGTCATCCCTGGAAACCCTCACGAGACCTCACTCGTCCCCGAGGACCACCTAGGGGTTTAAAAACGGCTTATTGCATACGCTTAATGCAATCGTTCGCCTACAAAAGTGGCATTTTTCCATCGTTGTACATATTTCTTATATTATGGTTGCGTTTTTGTCCCTTGTTTCTTCATACTTCATTGCTCGGGACTAGCAATGTATAAGTTAGGGGGTGTGATTTGTCACTTTTATTGTATTTTATACCCCGTTAATTTGTACATTCTAGCTTTCCCGTGCATGTATTTCTCGGTTCTTATACTCATTTATTGACTAACCCCTGAAATCATCATATATACTTTGTATGTGTCTTTATTGAGCTTTTATAGGTCTCGGGAATGCATTTTGGGAAGTTTGGTTTTGATCCGAAAAAGTTCCGTTGACACTTGCACAGTCGGGGGCATTTTGGTAATTTCAGCACTCGGGTTTTGATCCCGCTTTCTTCACGGAAGTTGTAGACCTTCTTCTTATCTTCGCGTGGCCTCCAACGGTGCTTGAATCCGACATCGAACGAAGAAGTTACAGAAGTTTCGGTGAATCATGGGACAACTAATGCATATATAGGCAACTCTCCTTCTTACAGCAGGCCCGAATCGATTCGCCATTACTACCGAATCGATTCGGTTACATGCAGGGGAAATTCTCTACACTTCTGAATCGATTCGAATTTGGCACCGAATCGATTCGGCCCTGCATTTCCAGCTTTCTTCTTATTACTAGTTTGCCATTTTGGTTGGATTTTTGGGGATTTATCCCTTGTTTTTTCTCTTTGGTAGAGAGATTACTTTTGGTTAGATATTTGGTGATAGAAAAACACTCTCGTCTCTCTCCTAGGTCAAGTTGATTTATGGTTTTCACCAACTTGTAAAGCTTTGATTACTAGTTGAATTGTGGTTATTAATGCAAGAAAGGTTCATTTACTTCATCTCTACTTGTTCCACTAACTTTAATTTGCATTTAATTCCATCCCTTGTATTGGTTTGTGTTTAAACTAGATAACTAACTTAACTATGTTGTTAACTAGCATGTGTAGTTTAGTTTCAATTATGAGTAGCTAGACTTATGATTGGGGATCATAATCCCACCTTGGATGCTTGAACTTCAAATTTAGGGTTTGGTTTATAATTATTCTAATGGAACTTCATGTGTTGGTTTTGGAGTATCATAGTTTCTTAACTTCTCTTGTCATGCAAGAGTTAGTGTTTGAAGCTTTACTACAAACCCAACCCATCTAGCAATAATTAATTAACCCCTAATCCTCCATTGTTGAGTTTAGTCTCTACATGGTTGATGTAAAAGATGAATTAATTTCAACCATGCCCTATAAGCCCCTTAATTGTGAATCCGAGGTGGGAGAATGATCCTCGATCCCTTTAATTTCTTGAACTCAAGCTTATCTTAGTTTTTTTCATAGTTCCATAATCATTAATCAATTAACTTATCATCAATAGTATGCTAGTTTAGAGTTTAGTCTCAATCACTCTTCCAAACTATTAAATCATCTTTTACACTTTAACTTTTGAGACGTTTAGAGAATCCCTTTACCCCAATCCTGTTCTCTTAGGAGTGTTTCAATCCCTGTGGATCACGATTCCGTACTTACCGGATATTACTTGTAGCGATAGATTTGCACTTGAATCACAAGCTTTATTTTGGGCGCACCACCTATCCATTCATTACCAATATTAACATTGCAATGTCATAGCACATGCCAAAAATGTTGCAGAAGCCCGTCTTCTAACTTTGGAGATCACACATGATATTAAGCCCGAAAGAAAACCTCAAATATCAAAATACTTATTATTAGGAGAATGACCCAAAGTGTATAAAGGGTTTGTTTTATTAAATTCTATTCATGATGAAAATGTTCGCCTTCTTTTATATTAGTTAAGATCTAAAAAGATAGGTGATTAAATAGAAAGAGAAGAAGGTGAAGAAAATGAACCAGGTTTAAAAAAAGAATTCAATATTTCTCACAAGTTTGTTCTTATTTTCTTAGAAAGATCAAAGAAAAGAATACGTACTAAAAGAGTCTCTTGGTATTTTTCTATTGAAATATATAAGAGTTAATTTGAAATGAAGAGGATTGAAGGTTTGAATAAGAAAAACCATGCAAATGGGTTTCTCTTTTTACAAGACAATATAAATGTCACATTTATTACACAAAACATGTTTGAAAGAGTGGTTTATGAAAGTAAGTCTAACCAAAAGACAAAAAGGTGATTTTTTCACAAATATCTAAATGATCTCCAAAACTCTTTGTAAAAGATTTCCAAATCTATGTCTGTCATTGGAGGTGCTTGTACAATGACGACCGTCATTATTGGAGATAACCTACCACGATGCATATCACAAATCTATTTAGATATTTCAAAGATCCATTCGAAGGACTTGGCGACCAATGAGGATGGAATATTTGTAGTGAGGTTCTTTCTGCAGTAATGCTTCAGCGATAAGTGCTTCACACCAAGTATTAGAGTTTTTTCCAAAATAACTTGTTCCATATTTTACTTTAGTGAAAATGCGATAGATTTGTCTGATTATATGTATAAGTCGTACAATGGGTCACATAAACACACACACACAAAACCAAATTTTATTTATTCTAAATTTTATCTTCATTAAATTAGGTTAACATGAAATATATTTGAATCTAAATGAAAACAAACCACAACCCAAACAAACAAATGACAAGAGACGAGGAAAAATCCCTTTAGGGAAAAAACCTATCTATAACACTGTTGCTAACTAGGTATTACAGATATACGTGCAAAGACTTACAAAACATAGAGTTCCAACAAGCGATGCAATAATCTCTTCAATCCATGTTATCCATAACTAACGATATAGATTCGGAGCCATTCTACAACAAGCTCCACTTGCTTCGGTAGACATTAGTTTGCCTTAGGAATTGGTATTACTATCTTCATCAATCATAGATAATTATCTCTACAAGTTCAATAGTACATAATGAACTCTACAAGGACATGAACAAATATGGTGTTCTTTTAGGGTTTGATAACGCTAAACAAATCATTCAAGTGAGTTGATTCAGAAAAGAGAAGTCTTTTTAAAGACTAGGGTTTGATGCCTTTTAGATATGCATAGAAAAAGAAATCTCGTTAAAAGTTCAGAGAAAAACTCATCCCAAAACCCCAATCACAACTTTTGAGGCAACACAAATTTTGGGAAAATTCATTCACATGAAAACTGGATCCCGTTCAAATAAAAACAACATGTCGATTGAACCAAGGCAAATCTTTTTTGAATGAAGAGCCAATATCATTTGAACAAGCTTCGAACGAATTTGGTTCTATAAACAAAATAAACCTGTTTGATGTTTGTTTGAAGTCCATTTGAATAAACTCTCAATATGATTTTAACAAAGACATAAAGTCATTCGAACGACAAAAAAAATTAAAAAATCATTTCAGAAAAATAATTAAAAACATGCCTTAAATTGATTAAAAAAGAACTAAATTGTTTACGCATAAATCAAAACCATATACCTTCTCGATGATTGTAGCGATAATTTCAACTCATTTGATGTTCAGTTGTTGCTCGATAACTAGCTTGTCTTCACTTTGATTCTCTTAAGAAGTACATGCTGATGAATATGTAATGTAATAGGCCAAACATCGTGTTAGCATTTTTTTATCTTCAACTATTTTTTTTTATAATGTAGTCCATGAATAATCAAGGCATAAAAGACTTAAACACATGAAGAAAAAGAAATAAGACATGAGGCATGGAGTTTAAAGAAAACATAAACACTCCCCCTCAATATGTTCTCCCCCTTTTTGTTCGTGAAAAATAAAGGGTTAAAAACTAATACCAAAATGTTAGCATCACATGAATCCAAATATGAAATATCATCATAAAGAGTAAACAATTAAGAACATTCATTGAGACATCAAAGAAGCACAAAACTATTTTTGAAAAAGTTTCAAAATTTTGAGTACATAAGAAGTACATGTACAACAGGATCACCATATAGTAGACCGAAAATAATCGAATCAAGGAAATGGAATGAAGTTTTGTAAATTTAAATCATGGAAAAATTAATAGAGGCATATGAAGTAAAGGTACATGGATTTAAAGAAATAATTCTAAAGAAATAAATCAATTTCAACCTTAGGCGTAAAAATGCTGAACAAAGTGAAATTGACTCAACTCGTGAAAATTTCTTGAATATTAATGCTTCTCACGTCAATATCACCAAACTATTTATTGTTTTTGAAGGAAGGTTATTATACAATCCCATTGATATTCTACTTATAACACCCTCAAATAATCACATTTTAAGTATACACTCTCACCATTTTCAAAGGAATCGTAATGCTCGTGATAGTGAAGAATCAATGAAATAAAATTTGTCCTTAACACTTTAGTTATTGTGTGCAAAAATAATCTTTTAGGCTCTTGCTAATCATGGAATTTAATGCAAACAAGATTTATTATTTCATAACCTCTTTTCATTGCTTAAAAAATGAATTTTTGTGGGGATAATAAATATGGGCAATGGCTCTTACAGGAAAAATATGTTCTTGTTATAGTTGTTTTATTATTAAGCACGATTGAGATGATAACACCATATTTGAAAAATGACAAGTAATCATCAATGTGTTTATCATGAAGGAAGTGATAGTCAAAAAACAAGGAAATGATAACCACGAATTATTAAGGACACAAAATAAATTCACCCCGGTCTTATAACATGATGAATAAGTCACATGGATGGATGGACTGTAATCGTGATTCGAATGTCTTAAATGCACGCACGCACGCGCGCACACACACACTCACACACACTCACAACACACACACACACACACACACACATACAAACACACACACACACACACATATATATATATATATATGGCGTGAAACAAAATACAAAAATATTTATGAAATTTTCAATTTTTTTTTCAAAAATAAAATCTTTTTCAAAATTTTCAAACTTTTTGTAAAGTAAAAGAAAATATTTTTGGAATTTTCAAAGTTAGAAACATATAAGTACAATATAATAATAGGGGCAAAATATATCAATATGATAATCATCCTACAATAGATATAATACCCATACTCAATCAACGGAATAAATAACCAAAGACTTCCTAAGATCCTCGAATCTAAGTGCATCTAAAGCTTTAGTCAAAATATCGATCAATTGACATTCGGTGCTCACGAATCTCAACGAAATGATCTTCTCCTGAATAAGATCACAAATGAAGAGATCATGATTCTAATATTCTTTGCACGAGATTGTTGGACCGAATTAAGATAAATATCGCTTGCAATCGTAATATCACAATAAAAAATCATTGTACCTTTAGTAATCCAATAATCTTTTATCATTTGCTTCATCCAAAAGAGTTGTGTCCAATAAATATCATCGATGATGTACTCATCCTCCTCTGTGGATAAAGAAATAGAGTTTTTCTTCTTGCTCAACCAAGGTAAAATAGCATTCCCTAAGTAAAACCATCCACCTGAGTTGGGTTTATAGACATCGACATCCTAGGCCCAATCGACACCCGAATAAGATGACAAAAGTTCATCATTATCAAAGGAATACCAAATACCATAAGAAATAGTAACATTCGAGTATTTGATGATACATTTAAGTGAAATTAAGCAAGACTCTTTAAGGGACGCTTGGTAACGCACACAAAATTACAAGCTAAAGGCTATGCCAGGATGACTTTTGGGTTCGAAAGAGTCATGACTACAAAAGGAACATCGTGTAACTTATTTTAATTTGGTTCCATTGTCACTATGAATACAATTGATAGTTACACGATGTTCCTTTTGTAGACAACAACACTTATTTGTTAGGAACTCAACAACATCGAATTTTGTCTAAGAAATCCAACGATGAAATATCTTGAAAACTGATCAACCATCACTAGGATATGCTTATTACAACCAATACTCTCTATACGTATGGAATCCATAACATCCATGTGTATTAACAAAAGATGTTCCTTTTGTAGACAACAACACTTATTTGTTAGGAAATCAACAACATCGAATTTTGTCTAAAAAATCCAACGATGAAATATCTTGAAAACTGATCAATCATCACTAGGATATGCTTATTACCACCAATACTCTCTATATGTATGGGATCCATAACATCCATGTGTATTAACTAAAAAAAGAGGTTTTAATGGTATTAAATTTTATATGGGGATTCTTAATTTGTTTTCCTTGTTAGTAAGGGACACAAACTGAGGCAGTTTGTTTCCTAATCAATTGTAAGTGACAAACTAGGTCTTTCTTTTCTAATCTCTCAAGATTTTTAAAATTGGCATGACCTAGTCATTTCCAAAGGTCCATGGTGGAGACCTTGGAATTTTTGCAAACTGAAGAGGATTTAGGAGTGATCCCATATAAACTATAGTTAGTCGGCACACCTTATAGAAAAAGTTCAACGCATTGATCATTAACTTGACACTCAGAACCGCCAAAGTTTACCTCAAAGTTAACATCAGAAAGTTGGCTTATGATTATCAAGTTCTCTTTCAACCCTTAAATATACAAAATATTGTCTACAATACAAAAGCTAGGTACCTTAATGCAACCAGGTCCTAAGATGCTAGACCTACTCTCATCTCCAAAGGTGACTTTTACTTACTTGCAATCCACGAGTTTAATAAATACTTATTCTCGAGATTTTGCCTAAATCACCCACTATCAAAATACCAATGAGAAGTATCTTGAACCTTTAAAGGATCATGAAAAACAAGCGTTTTTTCATCATTTTTAGGTACCCAAGACTAGGTAACCTATTTTTTACCTTAACATTTTTGGTTCTAGTCATAGCGTTGGAAATGATCTCGAAAGGCGTAGACATCCTTTGAAATTCTTCCATTAAGATGTTAGAAGTCATGACTAGAAAGTAAATTTTCTCACTAAGACTAGCAATCTCTCTATAATGGTGTGTGGGAGAATGTGTGTGAGAAACTCTTCATAGATTATTGAAAAATTCCCTAAGGTGACCTCTTCCTTTGCAATGGGTACAAGCATACACTTTTTTTTATGGAATATCAATATATAAAGAAATTTGGAGAATAGACCTCCAACAGTAGCATATACAATAAATTCATGAGATTAAGGAGGAGAGTTAGGCATACCTAACTTATCCATGAAAGTAAGACATCTTACTTGTATGAAGAACCAAATTTAACAATGAGAGATGCAACCCTATTTCCAAAAGAATGAATACAATAAAATTTGATATCATGCCTTGAGATTCATTTCTAAATATCAACAATTTTTGGATAGGACCATGATGAGTGAAATTTGGATTTAATGGAGCTCTTTAGCATAGGAAAGTTTAATTCAATAGTAATGTTGTGGAGGAAATCACCACAATGAGACATATTGAACCATAAAGCATAAATATGAAGACGATCAGTTTGAATCAGAAAATGTTTTGCACATTCAAATAAAAACTTTCCCTTATGATATCTAATAGTGTCATCAACAGCTTGGATATGATTCCTAGAATACCAAGAAATATTTAACTTGAAATAATGATAAATAGGAAGGATCCATCTAATGGCTTTGGGGAAGATATTTTTCTTTAGATAAGGTTTGGGGTAGGAGGTAATAAAATAATGAATGTGGAAAATTACTTGATGAACTTTGGTAGAAACATTATCATATTTATTTTTGTTCCTAGCATACCAAAGACACCAACAAATGAAATAAGGAGCAAGGAATCTGAAATGAGGATCAATATTACCCATCTACCAAGATACCATGATTGTTGTAATTGAAGTGTTTGAAATTTAAACACCAAATTTTGAATTATAGTGAAGCCAAATTTAAAAGAATATTGTCCCTTAGAGAAAACATGATATGTGTCTTGTTTTTGAGAATAATTACAACAAAGACATTTAGAAGGGCCTCTGTTTCCCATTTTTTAAGAACTGAGTCAACTTGAACAATTTCCCAAAGAACTTTTCAAAGAAGGACATAAATTTTGAGAGGGATGGATTTATGACAAATGAAATAACCTGTCCAAGAAAGAGGTTTATCGGTTCAAATGATGTTCCAAGCAGAAGATATAATAAAGGAAGAGGATTTATTAGAAGACTGTAAACGAATAATTGAAGAGTTATGAAGGATAGGAGTGTTAATGATAGATGTTGAGATTTTAGGACGAAATTAAAGAGAAATTAAGGAAGAGTCCCAAACTCCAAAATAGTTGAAGAGATATTTCACTTTTAAGTTCGATTGGAATCCCAACTCATACAGAGCACCTGACTGTAACCAATTATTATATCCAATAGAGAAATCACCTTCACTAATAAGCCGAAATAAGTATTGTTCAACATATAATCTACTTATAAGTATCCTTATATAAGTGTTATAACTTGTGGAAAATGAAATAGATACTAGATGATATTTTTTGTAATATTTATTGAACATGAAAGAGCTTCATAGAGAATCTTTGGTTTTGAAATTCTACCAATGTTACATTCCAAAACAAAGGCTGATATCCCAAATTGATTTAATTCCCATACCATCTTCCCTTCCAGGCAAGCACATATCAAACCATTTTTTTTCCAGTAGTCTTAATGTTTGTTTTCATGCTTATCCCAGAAGAAATTTAAAAAAAGAGAGTCAATAAGGGTCAAGAGATGCCATAGTGTAGATATGAATAGAGTTTAAAACATGTTGAATTGGAATTATTTTTCCTCCCATTAAGAGAAACTTGCCCTGTCAAGAGGAAATTTTATTCCAAATTTTTGGGATCAAAGGGACAAAAAGGGAACTGTGCTGACATCCCAAATAAGTAAGATGAGAATTAATGAAGGAGATGTCCAAACAATTTAATATAGAATGATTCCTCTTAGTGTTGATACATTTGGGTTCATAAATGAAACCTTTTGATTTGTTCTCAAGCTGACCAATACAAGCTTTCATAATTGGAATTATGTATTTAATTTTTTTAACTGATTTGATCCCACCGGATGAGAGGAGTATGATATCATCTTCATATGTAAGGTGAGATACAATAGGACATGATATAGGGGTTTTATATGGAGTGAATGAGGGATCACGAGGAGAAATGTCCATGTTCCTGCAAAGAACTTCTACAAAAATAATAAATAGGCTTGGGGAAAGAGGATCCCCTTATCTAATACCATTAGTAGCAAGGAAGAATCCATGAATACCTCCATTAAACATGATATAAATCCAAACATTAGATATTAATCTCCAAATAAGATCAATGAAAATGTCATTGATACCATTTTTTTAAAAATAGCTATTAAAATATAATATGCAATTCTATCATATGCTTTAGACATATAAATTTTTATAGCTAGATTTGATACTATATTTTTTAAATTAATTTGAGAGATTAATTCTTAATCAAGGAAAATGTTGCCAGTAATACCTCTACCTTTGACAAAAGAACTTTGAGCAGGAGAAATAATAGTAGGAAAAACGTTTGCAAGTTTTAAACAATGATTTTGGAGAGAATTTTTTTGACAAAGGTACAAAGGCTAATAGGTATTAGGTCATAGAAGGTATTAAGGTTATCTATTTTAGGGATAAGGACTAAAGCAGTTGAGTTTATAGATCTAGGAATATCAAATCCCAAGAAGAAACCTCTAACCATTTTGAGAATATCCACACCTATAATGTACCAAGTAGATATGACGAACCCCCTGAAAATCCATCAACACATGGGGAACTAACTTGACTGAGGTTGAACATTATAACTTTTACTTCTTGTAAAGTGGGATCAATTGAAAGATCATAGTTATGATAACTAGTGATGAGATAAGGGATGTTGTTAAACATGCAATTATGCATCTAACCATAAGAATGACCTGAAAATATTTTAGTGAAATATGGTATTCTAGACCTTTTAATGTCCTCCAATGTCTCTAACCAAGTGCCATTTTCCTCTTTGATTCTAAAAATATCAATCTTCTTCCTTCTCAATTTAATACAGTGAGCTTTTTGTTTCCAAAGTCTCTCCATTGTGCTTAAAGCATGCAACAATGAGGCATTGTCCTTCTCAAAATTAAGTTTATTCTCAAAAGATGGATTGCAATTAAAATCAAATTCTCTTTTGAGAATCTTATATTCTAATTCTTGAACCTTCTCGAATATATTCCTAAATTAGTAATAGCTCCATTTTTTCAAAACATGTTTTAAAAATTTGAGATTACTCATAAAATATATATCATTCGGGGTTACCCTAAGAGAAATGTACCTAGTGAGAGGAAATAAGAGGAAGGAATTGAAAATGGGATGACCAAAAGTTTTGGAAAGTAAATATCCCATAGTGAGATGGAGATTCATTAGAGAGTCTAAGTAAAATAGGGGGCATGGTCTGATCCAATTCTAATCATGTGCTCAACTATATAATGTTTGATGTTATCCAGCCAAAATGAGTGACCAAAGAATTCATCAATTATTTCTATTATTCTAGCCTCACTAAAAAAAATTCCCACTATGTAAACTTACAGAAATTGAGACCCAAAGCCATTTCACAACAACCATCTAAACACTCTGTCATACAGATGATGTTCTAATATCAATATGGTTACCTCCACAGTGTTGAAATCTCCACCTATAATCCATGGATCAGGCCAATCGAAGTTGGAAAGGTATTTACATATATTGGTTATATCTTTCCTAGTACATTTACAATAAACCATTGAAAATATGGATTTGGATTAAGGTCAGGGTGCTGGAGACATACAATGATGCATTCATTATTTTGAGAAATAAAGTAATTTGGATGTCCTGTTGGTAGAAACACCATATTGTGCTAATATCATTGAATATGAAATTTTGGAAACTAAGTTTTCTCCTATAAGATTCTTCTCTAAAACTGTAAATCATAGCCTCTAAAAAGAAAAGGATAAATGGATTATGTTTTTTTATAAGCCGCTAAATTTTTTTGTTTGAACTGGCTTTATCTAAACCTCTATCATTCCAAGATATGATATTAATCATAAAGAATAATTTGATTTTATCCTCTTGGAGTTAGATATTATAATCCCTTTAGTTAGAGTTTTTTGGTACGATTTTTTATATTTTTTCCTTTTAACAACGGACCATTTACGTCACAGTTGACAATAGTCTTAGGGATTTTTCTAGGAGATAATTTAAGGCAATATATATTGGAGTGAAGTGATTATTCATTGCATTCATCTTCCTCAATATAGGGTGAGAGATAATATCATCAACATAGGAATTAATGAGGTGATTAGGATCTAGTTTGGGATTAGAAATAAAAGGGACAATGGCTAATGGATTAAAGTAATGAGAGTCAAATTGGTAAGGAGGAGAGGAAGGATAAATACTTAAATTTAAGAATCAATTAACGTTTGAACATTCTGAAATAATAAAGATATTTTCATTGGAAGAACTGTCATATTTTTTAGTGGATTTGAAAATTTACTCAACCCATTATTTTATAGACTATTTCTTATCTTTAGAAACTGTTATGTGAATATATTAGTGAACATAAACATCATCACCAGGAATAAGAACATTTGGATTGTTTTAAACTTCCAGATCTGTTAGTTTTTCTTAGGGTAAGGTTTGGAATTGTGGTATGTCTTGAGACTAGTTTGGCAGGATATGAAGTTTGGTTGCCTTTGATATGTAATACCAGATAAGGTTTGACATTGGTTGAGTGACTAACCCCTTTTAAAACAATTTGAATAGGGAGATGGAATATTTTTATACTTAGCATACTGCCAAAAACCTTGACCATTTTTACCATAGCCAATCGATACTATATTTGTTGGAGTTTTAGTTAAATATGCAGTAACACATAATCTGGCCATACTTGGCCTGAATAGTGATTCTATTAGTCCATCCACTTTAAAGGGTTTACCAAATGATAATGCTATAGAAAATATGCAAGCTTTTTAATATAATTGAATAAGAAGTAAAGGATGTGAAATCCAAACAGTAGATACAGAAGATTATCTAGAATGACGAAAATCATAAGACCATTTGAAAAATGTCATTGGAAATCCAAGGATATACAAAATTTCCTTAAGCCATAATTTGGGGAAATATTTTTCCAAAGCACATCTTATGGTAATACGTTTGATATCAAGGATTCTAATTGAAGTCTAACTATTCAAACCCACTGAAGAAATCAATTTTATCATTTCATCTATGGATGGTCGACCATGGGAGAATTTACCAATGAGAATATGGAGAAAAGGTTGGGTTAGAATGGATAGTTCTTCAGAGAAAATCAAACTAGGTTCATCATTAAGCATAATAATTAGTTTAGAAGAACAACTGGGATTAGAAACAGATTTGCCAACAACGCCAGTAAATGACTTTTTCAAAGGATGATGAGAGGAAATGGGATTAGATGAGGGAGAAAAAGAAGTAAGAGGTGGAGGAGGAGGATCTACCTCCGGTGATGTGGGGGGGGGGGGGGGAGGGGGATCCATAGAGACTTTTTAGAGAGAAGGTGGAGGAGTGAAGAAGAGAGGAAAAATAATTATACAGAGAGATGTGTTTTATTGTTTGCATGCATTTGTACAAACATACACTTTTTTGGGCCTATCTTGGTTCAAATGATTATTATGACTTGTCCTTGGTGGATAAGTTTGAGTCCTATACGAATCCATCACAAAAGTATAAATGGTTAGGGTTCATTTTGGTAAGTGGTTGTACCATCGTAACCTATCCCTTGCCTCTCCTTAAAACCCAATGATGGTCCTAGGAACATCTTGTCATCATTTTGAGATGTAACCTCTAAAGTAATCATGACCTCTCAAGAATGTTCAAGATCTTTCTTGAGTTAGGAAACACCATCTTCAAGTTTATCCCGAGTCTCCAATGAAGACTAACCATTTTGTTTTCAAGTCACTATTTTTCACCCCCAACGAAACTAACTGATCACTGAAAGAAATCCTCACTGAGGTTTGACTCTCTTTCATCACCTTTAACTCCTTTTATAAATATAACACCCTAGGATCCAAATTCTTCTTTTTCTTTTTTCTTTTAAAGGACTGGGTGTAGATTTTGACATAGGCGTGTAGGAGGCCACATTATCCCTCACTCAAAACATCATCGGCCTTACTCTCTTCAGAATGGTTTGATTCATTATCGAGGCTAGCATGTTAAGAAACTTCTTTATTGGTTTGAGATGTAGTTGAAGTTATTACATGACTATCTATGAATGGACGGAAATTATGTCCTTACAGTGATTCATCTTCAAGATCCACCGACATGACATTTCTATCTCTTAGAATGAAATTATAAACATCTTTTCCTTTGATCTATCTCTTAAGCCTTGTAGCACACTCATGGGCTTTGTGAGACATACCCTCACACTAATAGTATCTCTTCGAATCCCCTTTCCTAGGGTAATCTCCTCTATACTTTCATTGACCACACTTAAAAAGATTCTCCCTCGATTTGAAATTTTTGTCTTTCTCGAAACTCTAATTTTCAACATTAGAAGAATTTGTATTTCTTTATTTGAGATTTATTTTTTAATATTTTTAGTAAGTGAGGCAATATCATCTAGATCGAAATAAAAATTGGAGTTAGAAATATCCTATCTTTTCTTTAAATGAGATTTTAAAGGGATCGTTTTGGGGATTGTATCTATTTCGTAACATGAAGATCACCTATGATATCTTCTAACCTAAGAATATCTAAAATTCCCAAAGAATTAAGGTCTGTGAAATTATCACTAAACTAAGATGAAAGAGATCTCCAAATATTCTTAACTACCATCATCTCAGGAATTCTCTCACCGAAATTAAAATAAGACTTCATAATGTCAGATAAGCGGGTATAAAATTTATCAAATATTTCTGATTGAAGCACGCTAATGGTCTCAAATTAGGTGGTGAGATTTTGTAGCCTAGAATATTTTGTAGCATTGATACCCTCGTGAGTGAGTTAAAGGATATCCCATAATTTTGTAGATGTGGTACATGTCATGAGGTGGAAAAATTCATCTTGTGTGACTGAACTAAATATTGCACTCAAGCCTTAGGAGTTAGAGTTACACCATCATAAATTATCGCCTGTCCATGTAGTGACTGGTTTGAGAATAATGGCATCGTCATCAGTGACAATGGGGGGAGTCCACGGCCTTTCAATAGCAATCTAGACATGCTCATAAATTTATTTCAGTACCGATCTCATTCGAGATTTTCAATAGGCATAATTAGACACATGAAACGTAGGTGACCTATTGTACGAGTTATCCATATAACCATTAAGATTAATCTAAGTAACTTGTAGAAACATGATCCAATACTAATTCGAAAAGCACAATAGAGTGGTCCGGTTATACGTATAAGTCGAAGAGTAGGTCACACACACATAAAATGAAATTATGTTTTCTCCCAACTTTATCTTGATTCAATTAGTTCAACATGCAAGATAGTTGAATCTAAATGAAAACAAACAATAACACAAACATACAGAAGACATGAGATGATGAAAAATCCATTTTGGGCCAAATCTATATTCAACATTATTTCTATGTAGGTATTACAGACATACATAAACATTCTTACAAATCTTAGAGCTCCACTAAGCGATGAAATAATACATTCAATCCAAGTTTTTGAAAACAAACGATGTAGATCCAACACTGTCCCATAGCATGCTCCATATGCCTCGGTATCCCGTGATCAGCCTTGGGAATCTAAAATCCTATCTTCTTCAGCTATATGGAATTAAATCCACGTGGTTAGCACTTGAGAATCAAGTCTACATGGTATGAACATGTATGATGTTCTTTTAGGGTTTGACAAAGCTCAACAAATCATTCAAGGGATTTAATTTAAAAAGGAAAAGTGTTTTTAAACAAACTAGGTTTTGAAGACCTTTTGGATATCCATACAAAAAAAATCTCGTCAAAAGTTTTGAGAAAAATCGATCCCAAGTCCCCATTTTATTGAAAAAAATTTCAAGGCGGCACAAATTTTGAGAAAAGTTGTTCGAACGAAACAGGACTTCGTTCAAATGAAAACGACATCTCGTTCCATCCAAGTCAAATTTTGTTCGAACAAAGATCCAATATCATTCGAACGATCTTCGAATGAATTAGTTTATGTGAAGATAACGATTCTGTTTGATGTTCGTTTGAATTAACTTTCAATCTCATTCAAACGAAGAATTAAAGTCGTTCAAAAGACATAAAAAATAAACAAAATTTTCCTTTGAAGAAACATTTTTAAAACATGCCTCCATTAGATTATAAATGAACCCCTGAACAAACTGTTTATGCGTGCATAAAAAACATATACCGTTTCGATGATTGTAGCGACGATTTAAGCTCATTCCATCTTTGATTATAGCTCGGTCACTTATTTGTGTTCACTTTGAACCTATTGATAATTACACAATGAAGAATATGCACCGAAATATACCAATCTAATATAGAATATTAGCAATTGATATGGTAAAATATAGGCGTACAATGTAGATGAGAGAAGAGAATACATATATATGATGATTCCGGGACTGCAGGTGAGATGACCGAGATGACTGTGAGTAGCACTCAAGCTATACCAAGGGGTCTAGAGTGCTTGTCAATGCCTCCTCAAAGGTTTCTCTTACATTCAATGATAGAAATGATCATTCAATCAAAACAGGTTAGTTTCATTCAATTTTTCTTGTTTTTAATTTTTATAATATTTATTATACAAGAAAGATCGAGGTATCAAAAATGAATGTCGATTTTAATAAGACTTTTTAAAATGGATTTGTAAAACACGTAAATTTTGCAAGGAAATTCTTCGATTTACCTTCATCCAATAATGTTATATATGTGAAAATAAGGATGATCAAGAGTCGACTTCAAGATCTTGAACGTTAATGTAGCTTTCTGGTGAATTAATTATGAGACCAAAGTTATTTTAGAAAATCGAAATAAGTCAATAACCTATGAGAGTACAAATGATTATTTGAATACTCTTACAGTATCTTTTATCAAATTCTAAATAAGAAAGATTTAAGAATTTTTTATAAATTAAAGACACTTGATTAAGAGGAAATTTTTTATAGATTATTTTTAGTTGAAGCACTCGAGATTGCTAAACAATAGTTTTTCTTTTTCACATCCCCTTAGTATTTTTTGGATGCTTTTTTTGAATCTTTGATGAAAAGTTCGAGTGAAGCTTAAAAACTTCTACCTTTATTCTTGAACAACTATGCTTGTATGGGTGTTGTTGAAAGACTTTGTGCATATCTCAAAAATGCATTATGGGTTTTGATTAATCCAAAGTATTATAAAGATATTCAACCTTTAGGAAAACTCACTTCCTAGAAAGTGGCATCTGAGCATTGGTGTTATAACACCCGTGATCGAGATTTATACTTTGATCCTTATAATTTGTATTCCCTCAGGCCATGAGCTTTGTATTATAAATGGACATGAAGTTATGTTTGTGTCCTTTCTGCAATATAAATTGGGTATTTAATGTACAAAAGTCGAGTTGCCGTAATTTAGTCATCGTTCGAATAAGAGTCCACATCAATCAAACGAGACGGGTCATGTCGTTCGAATGAGGATGGAAGGATCTTCTAACGACTAGATGTGTTCAATTTTAGTCATCCTCTCAAATCTCGTTGGAAAGACCTCATTTGAATGAGGTGCGTTGTCGTTCGAATGAGGGGTAGTTTCCCATTCGAATAATGTGGATTACCTTGCCCTCTCTCACTTACTTTTTTCCCTCATTACAACTCTCATTTTAATGAGAGGGGATCTCATTCGAACAAGGTCCAAGTCATTCAAACAATCGGATGCAAATTAAATTTTTTCCCCATTTTAATGTGCTATCACGACGTGGGGTATTGGATTTGATAAGTTGTCGAGCTCTCAGTGACTCAGATTAAAATGAGGGTTTAACCCTTGTTTAAAGGGTTACAAATTTGTGGATATAAATAGACCTGAGAGGATTAAAGAGCGATTTTGATAAGATTATTAGAGCTCTCTCTCTCTCTCCAAGCCGCACTATTCCATTGCCCACCCATTTTCAACATTTCCCAAGGTTTTCCTGTCCACCCCAAGCACTTTCCAAACTATTCCAAGGCAAAAACACCAATTTCTAGCTTAGTTGAGAAAGATATTTGGTTGAAGTCTTGAAGAAGTTAGAGCTTTATTGGAGCTTTGGAGTTTTTAGGAGCTTTCAAGTCATCCCCTTTAAGTTCTACTCTTTAAATCAAAGATAGGGGTTTCTTCTAAGTGTTTTAAATATTAAAAGCTACGAGTATGAATGATAGAATGGTTTAGTTTACTAAATTTCTTTCTAGTATGTTTAATTAATGGTTTTAATCCAAAAATGGAATTTTTGATGAAAACTAAGTTCAAAATGGCTTTCGATGAACAAATTATATTTTTATCTTAGAAAAGGAGTAAATAAGCATGAAGATATGTTTTCCTATTATTATCATTTTTTAGTTGCACATTTACGGCTTTCTTGGATTGAAATCCTCCCAAAATGCTAAAATGTTATAGTTGTTGATTAAGGGAGCTGGAAATATTAACGGTAAATATGTTGTAAAATGAAGAAGAAATGATATTTAATGCAACATTTGGGTTTAGGGGTAAAATGGACGTTTCTTTTAGAAATGGTCATTATGATATTAAATATGTTTCTTAAAAAGAAATATGAAGATATGGGATTTTTTTGAGAAATTGGATAATGTATGATTTTTGGATATAAAATCATGAAAGATGGTTTTATATGTAAAATGATGATTTATTATGCCATGATGAATGAAATGCGTTTTTTACAAGGTTTCGATAAAATAAGGATAAATGGTAATTTGAATAAAATAAGAGCGTCCTAGTGGTTGGATTTACTCATTTCACCTTATCGGTCGATTTTGTGAAAAATGTCTAAATGAATAAAATGGCATGACAATGAAGAAAGTAAAGAAATAATGTGGCCATTGGTAAAAATGTCAAAACACATTAATATGGAGTCAAATGAGACCGATAAATAATCAAGAAAGGCCCGGAGCCCTAGGATAAAATACCTAAAATCACTGGCCAATGCATATGGTAGCATAGCCGGCAGTGTAGAGCGCATTAAATATACGAATAATTGGAGGATTCCGAGAAAGGGTAATGGAAATGAAATGAACATTCTTGTGCTTGATGAACGTAAATAACACAACGTAATGAAAGGGATATAATGTATAGTTATGAATAAAATATGATTAAATAGTCTCTAAACCCGATAAAGGTGGTATGAAATTATTAAAGGTGAGTATGAGCACATCTCTTGGGTGCATTGCATGGTAGTTCCATTATTATTACCTCAACTTTTAAATGTTTTTGAATTATTAAAATACATTTTATATGCATAGTATTTTTATATAAAACCTATAGCTTAGTATTTCCCAATCTGCTGAGCGTTCACTCACCCCTTATTTTTACGTAAAAACCCCTACCACCTCCCTAGGTACATCGAGTATGCACGTTGGTAAGGACGCTGGTAAGACCTATGAGGGTAACAATCGTCGATAGAAGCTCTATCGTTTTATGTGAAACTATCTTTGAAATGTTGGCTTTGGATTATTTAAATCATTTTATTTGGGCCTTTGGCCAGGTGGTATAATAATACACGGACAACTATGATTTATCTCTCATTTCTTTTGCGTTGTTGGATTCAAAGAAATTTTATAAATAAACCTTGTTAATTAACCTAATTACTTAAAGTGGTCACTTGTTTCTTTAATTAAAACCGATAATTTAATCCTTATAAAATGGTACAATTAAAGGTTTTTTTTCCTTACATAATATAATTGGACCTTCCCCTTCCCCTTTTAACTCCTTGACTCGGTGCGGGTGGACCCTACGGTGATGTAAATCTGGGGCAAATGTGTTACAGATGATATCAGATCAATAGGATTATCAGGTGAGACAGAGTGTTTTCACTTTCTTTGTATGCTTCCTTTATAAGTTTTAATTTTTTCTCCATCCTTTGTTACTATTTTTGAGTTAATCGCTTTCATTTCGTATCTTTGTGTATCGAGCTCTCCTTTATTGTGTAGATGAATACACCTTATAGTGGGCCTAGCGGCTCAGGGAACAATGATCTTAAATGCATGGAGTAGGCTATGCGTCAGCTTAAAGACTCCCTCTCGCAGTAATAGAGGGACAACCATAGTGGAACAGTTGAAAGTTGTACTTCGGACTCCATTCTGAAAGAGATTAGGAGGATGCACCTAGAAACCATTAACGCAGCAGCTAGCCTCGACATTGAAAAATAGTGGCTTGATGAGGTCACTCGAGTTATGGAGATTCTTGATGTTCCAGTCGGGCACAAAGTCAAGATAGGGACCTTTCAGCTCACAGACTATCCACAGTACTGGTGGAAGGCCTACTCTTTCAGTGCCATAGAGACTATAGACTAGATTTGTTTTTGGGCCACATTCCTAGAACGGTAATTTTCTCATGCATTTAAGGATTCCAAGAAGGACAAATTCCTTTATTTTTTTCAGGGGAATACATAAGTGAATGAGTACTAGGTCAGATTTGAGATTTTTTGTAAGTATATGGATGCAGTGCAGAAGGTTGAGGCCAATAAGATAAGGCTATTTGTCAAAGGCGCTAACTTTGATATTCGACAGATCATGGCTGGTTTGGATCTACAAAAGTTTAGAACTATGGTGAATAAATGTCTGAATCTAGAGTTAGAGGTAGAAGATGATAAGGGTATCAAGGAAAAAAAGAGGGAACCTAGTGGGTACCAGGGTAACAGTCAAACAAAGTCTAGATGTAGGTTTAGATGCTTCTTTACAATGTTGAAGGCTGCGTTGGGGGGTGGCTCATCATCTGCACAGTGTACCAGTGATAAGAATCCAATAGACCTTGTTGAGAGGAATTATTTTGCATGTGGGCCCCCGGGTCACTTAAATAGAAATTTCTTGTACAGAGCTTTGATAATAAATAAGGCAATAAGCCAAATGTTATTATATAACAGGTAAGAGTTCTAGCTGCACGGATCCCACCCAGCAGCAGTAGTAGCAAAGGCTTTCCTTGTTTTATCATTAATCGACAAGGCATAGCGTGGAAAATTCACATCCTAGTCAGGGGAAGAGTTTTCGCAAGTCATATTAGTTGCCCGACCGCCACAACAATTGTTTTAACCCTGAATGGGCATATGCATTGTTATAATTTCCAGCACCTTTCGATGATCCCTACGTAATGGAAGGTATGATTGTTTTGTTCAGCACATGGTTAAAGGCACTATTTGATTCAGGTGCATCCTATTTGTTTATCTCAATCTCTTTAGCATTCAGTTTAGGGTTAGAGGTAGATCAGTTTTACCGTAGGACTTCCAAATGCTGATAATATAGGTTGCGAAAGGGTTTTTCGTAGTTACATGGTTATGTATGGAAACTATATTCTAGAGTATGACTTGATACTCCTATACATGGATGGGTTCGAATTTATCGTTGATATGGATTGGTTGTCATGTTTTGATGATGCCATTAAATGTTATCACCATAGTGTCTCGGTGTCTCTTTTAGATGGGTCTCATTATCACTTCAATAGAAGACATGACATTGGTTATCCTTGCAAGTTATCCACCATGCATCAGAAAAAAAATACTTCCATTGGTTGAGTAGTATGGTGTCTCAATATGAAGTAGATAGTGTATTATTAGATTACCCAGTATATTGAAGGTTTCTCGATATGATACTAGGTGATCTTCCTAGTTTACATCCACACCGAGAGGTAGACTTTTACATAGAGGTTCATCCGGGCATCTCGTGTATCTTTATACCACATCACAAGATGACTCCAGCGGAATTATAGGAGCTAACGGTTTATTTAGAGGACTTGACCAACAAGTGCTTCATTCGGCTTAGTGTATTTCCTTAGGGAAGTTCCAATTCTCTTCGCTAAGAGAAAGGATAACTCGTTCTGTATTTGCATCGATTATAGACAGTTCAATATAGTAACAATGAAGAATTAGTACCCTATGCCCCGTATCAACAATTTGTTCGACTATTTGCATGGAGTGGCTAGGTTTTCGAAGATTGACCTCTTATCTAGGTACCATCAGTTGCGTGTCATAGAGTAGGACATTCCTAAGACAACATTCTGAGATCGATATGGGAACTATGAGTTTCTAGTGATGCCTTTGGGCTTGAATAATGCCCCAGCAATGTTCATGGGTTTAATGAACCACATCTATCACCTCTTCTGGACCTGTTTGTAGTGGTCTTTGTGGATAATGTGTTGGAATACTCGGAATCAAATGTGGATCATGAGGAACACCTTTGCACGACATTGCAGGTGCTCAAGAAGAACGAGTTGTACGCCAAATTTGGTAAGTGAAAATTTTGGATGGATAAGGTCAAGTTCCTTGGCCATGTTATTTTCAGTGAGGACTTTTGCGTTCATCCTTCTTAGGTCATAGTTGTTCTAAGTTGGGATAGGCCGAAGATAGTCATAGATATGCACAGTTTCTTGGGTTTGGAAAATTATTACCATAGGTTTGTACAAGACTTATAGAGGGTTACATTGGCCCTCACTACGTTAACTCATTAAGATGTGCACTTCGAGTGGTCCAAGGATTGTGAGTCTTCAAGTTCTGCATACCAACAAAAAAGGTTTAAGAATTTTGCAAAAGAGGTTTCTGCATACCATCAATAAAAGTTCTTCAAGTTTTTGTGTTTCAAAACATTGCTTTAATTCACAAAAATGCATCCTTGAATATTATTCTTATGAATTAGTTTAGAAACTTATAAAGTTTTGTATCTATTGCATACACCATAGTGAATAGGCACTCCATTACTGACTTATGATACCTATGGGGATTCACTACTGAAAAATGAAGGGTGAGACTAATTCAGAGGACTGTGGTCTTGTTACTCTTGTGAGCGTCATAGTTGTTCCTTATAGATTTTTGAAGAATAACACGTTATGCTTGTGGGGATCAAGTAGTCTGTAAGTCGAATATCTTATAAATTTCTAAGTGAATAAAGGTTTTTCCCTTTGTTTTTTTTCTTGAATCTTGGCTTACGTTATTTGTGTGGTTTGATTTATCTGTTTTAGTCTGTAAGTCGACTCTCTTGTAAATTTCTATGTGAATAAAGGTTTTTCCCTTTGTTTTTTTTTCCTGAATCTTGGCCTGAGTTATTTGCGTTATTTGATTTATTTGTTTTATCACATAGCTGCATGCTTAGGGTAAAAAATATAAAATCATTTTAAAAGTCACTTCCGCATATATTAAATTGGTGATGAATTTATGCATGTAAGAATCGATTCTCGTGAGGATTTATTTAATATTGAAAAAAAGATGAGTGAATGCAGGAAAGGGCTACGAGTTAATAATAATCACCTCGTGAAAACAACTATTTGAATGTAGACCTAGAAAAAATTAGGACATTAAAAAGAATAATATGTCAAAAATGGGTCAATTTGTTTATTTTGATATATTCATTAAAAAAAAGAAAAGAATTATTTTGAGGGATTTTGGATGGAAATATCAGTGGGTTTTCGTAATGACAATATATCATAGTTATACTTATTTTGTCATGACACTATTGATTTGTAGAAATATTAAAATTCTAGGTTTGTGTGAATTGTGTTTGTTTGCTCATTAAGTTCAAGTTTATTTGTCACTTGAGGCTAAAGCTTAGTTTGATAAAGTTTTGTGATCAATTAGAACTTCTTGAACATGTATGAGTGTTTGGGTTATAATTATTTTGTTACTAGTTACGCCAATTCATTCCATTCCACACATTTGGACACATCGATACTATGCTAGTGCGTAAAACTTATGTGTGTCATTTTTTATGGTTGTTTGTATCTATATATGTGTGCTAGATTTTTTTTGTTATATTTTGCATATATTATATATGGTATGTTTGTTGAATTTCTAAAATTTTCATTATTTTGGAAAAATTTAAAAATTTTCAAAAATAGTTTGTAGTGTTTGCCTTTGAGATAATCGTTACACATGCTTGATTTAGATATTTTTGTGATGAGATATTTTCTTACTCATGATGCTTCGTATTTCATGTTTATTCTTTCTACTTCTTAGTATATTTGACTATTTTGATAAAAACCAAAGGGGAGAGCAAATTAAAATGGAGTTTTTTTATGAGTTTAAATTATAGGAGAGTATTTATTTATAAATTATATTTTGTTTCAAACTCGATGTGTCTCGAGGGTATATGTTTGTTGTCTCATGTGTGTAGGTACTTTAAAAGGAATTCAAAGACACACATATGAAGAAAAAGATTAAAGGAATAAGATGAAGTTTAAAGACAAAGAGACTTATGTCATTCCGTTCTAAGGTTGGGAAGGGTGGCAATACATGTTGTAATTTATAATATGAGATTTTGTTTTTAATTTGCTGTTCCATCTATTTGTTTGTTTTGTAACGAAATATCCAAGGGGGAGATTTTTAAGAACAATTTTGTACGATTTTTTATAGCATAACACTAGGCTAGTTTGGCGTATCACGTTACAAATCTCCACACATTGTCAAGACGAACCGAACTCAAGTATCTCTATGTTTGAAGACTTTCCGACATCCCATCGGGTATAAAAATATTTAGTGTTTAAATTATTTCATAGAATTATATTTGGGATGTTAATTTTTTTATCAAAATACGAACATGGTTTTTAGTTTTCGAAAACTATATTTTTTATGTTTCTGTAGGCGGAGTTTTTAAAATAATTTTTTTAACTCTGCAGTTGTTCAAACAAAACTCCATGTCATTCGAACGACAAGCTCAAGTCATTTAAACAACCAATTTAACGACATTGTATGTCGCTTGAAGCCGTTCAACTAACGACATCACACTATTTGTTTTTTTAACGTTGTTTGATGCCAGGGATCTAACGACATGAAATTTCGTTCGAATGAGATCGAGATGTCACTCAAACAAACCCACCGACTAAAGTTTTTTTTATAAATACCTATTTCGTGATAGAATTAATTTAAGAATTTTGCAAAAGACTTTTATGCATATCAACAACAAAAGTTCTTCAAGTTTTTATGTTTTAAAAACTGTTATAATTTCTAAAAATCATCCTTGAATATTTTTCTCGTGAATTATTTTAAAACCCTAGAAGGATTTATATCTATTTCATATGCCTTGGTGGAGTGGAACTCCATTTCTGACTTGTGATACCTATGGGGATTCACTAGTGAAGAACGAAGGTTGAGGCTAATTCGGAGGACTGCGGTCATGTGACTCTTGTGAATGTCATAGTTGTTCCTTAGAGATTTTTAAAGAATAGCGCATTACGCTTGTGGGGGATCAAGTAGTCTGTAACTCATCTCTCTTGTTAATTTGTAAGTGAATAAAGGTTTTTCCCTTTGGGGTAATTTTCCTGAATCTTGTCCTGAATTATTTCCTTGGTTTATTTTTTTGTTTGATCACATAGTTTCATGCTTAAGATAAACAAGATAAAATCGGTTTAAAAGTTTCTTTCGCATATTTAAAATTGGTGTTGAAATTTTTTTAAAACTACCATTTACGAGTGTTCTCGCACTCACACCATTGATAGGTGAGATTGGAACAAGTGAAAGACATCGAATAGACACCATACTACATTTTGAGAAGGAGGTCAATTATGTGGACCAAGAGGGATAGGGATGACTGATTCAGAGGGTTGAGTCCGATTGATAAGGTCCTAAGGAAAGTGTGTGATGGACAATTCTGTGGGTAGAGCTCAATTATCAGGACCTAGGGTAGCGAGTGACCAATTATGAGGGTCGAAGCCAATTCTGGTGTCTTAATATTAGAGCGACCAATTCCATGGGCCGAGGTAAATTCTGCGGACCTTAAGTAAAGGCGACCAATTCTGAGGTTTGAGGTCAATTACTAGGACATTAAGTAAAAATGACCAATTTTAAGGGTCGAAGGCAATTTTGAGGGCTTAAGTAGGAACAACCAATTCTCAGGGTCGAAGCCAATTCTGAGGGCTTAAGTAAGAGTGACCAATTTTGAGGGTCAACGACAATTCTTAGGTCTTAAGTAGGAGCGACCAATTCTAAGGGTCGAAGTAAATTCTGAGGGATTAAATATAGGTGACCAATTCTCAGGGTCAAAGAAGTGACCAATTATTCATGTCGAAGCCAATTATGAGGGCTTTAAGTAGGGGCGACCAATTCCGAGGGTCGGGGTCAATTCTGAGGACCTAAGTAAGTTGTGGGTCATAGTTTCCTTGGGGAATTTTGGAGACTCCAATGGGGAAAAGGTATTAACGTAAGGATTGGGTGCATCTTTGCTAGGGAATTTTCTTCCAATTTGTAGGGTTCCTTGGAGACATTGTTACGTACATATCCAATTGGATTTGGGAATTCCTCTAGGGAAATAATTACGGATAAAGATATGGTACTTAGTTAGGGATTTGAGAGGATTGAAAAAACGTTTTTCTGGGTAAGAAAGTTTCAAAAATTCATTTGGTAATGTTAAGAAATTTCTAGGGATTTTTCAGAAATTTATTGTATTCTTTTGGGACATGTTGTACAAACTCTCACGGAGGAGCCGACGGGAAGGGTGTAGGATGTGCCAAACGGTAATGACACAGTATTTTGGACTAGCTCGGGTAGGTGAAGGGACTATGTCGATCGCTGTGTGGTCGGGGACTAACTAACGGCATGCCCTTTAGCCTCTAATAAAAGGGGTGAGATTTCTTCATTTTTCACAGCTTTCAGATCTTCTATTTTCTGCCTTTCTTTTTTATGAATCGTTATAGAGTTATTTTCTCCTCCATGACTAAAAATGGAAGATTTTTCAATCAATATGGTTCACATGGCGTGGTTGAGTTTTGATGACCGGGCACATTTGGAGTGGCGGGCCAGGGTGCCCCAAGTGCTGGGTAATGAGAATGACTTTGAATCGTTCAAATAAGTTGGGTATGAGAGAACTCTTTTGTGTGAAGCGGTGCACCATCGATTATCTAGGGTGATAAAACCTAGTGGCTACGTAAGTGTTAATCACCTTTGATATTTCCTTTTTCCTTTTTGTATTTACTTATTTTTTCTGAATTTTGACAAGGGTTTTTTTCTTTTGCTTTTACAGATTGATACATCTATGTTGAACTTGTGTTCTTCGGGGACAATGGGGTTCAAGGACGTCTAGGATCACCTTCCTCTGGTGGTGCGTTGGGTAGTGTCATCAACTAGCTTTGGCATTCTAGCGTATGTATCGGATAAGGCACCTCGTTCGACGTCTATCCTTTGTGCTTTGGGGGAGAGGTGGTAGGATACCACCCATACCATGCATTTTGGTTTAGGGGAGATGATAGTGACTCTTATTTATGTGAAACAACTACCGGGGCTAGACTTTGAGTGATCCCAGACAGAGGTGGACCGGATTTTACGGGTAATGCCGATGACTGTGGAGGTGGCATTGGGTGATGTTGGGTGGATATTCTCCGGGTACTCCATCGGCCTCTCTCTTATGATGGAGGTTTTGTTGTGTCGGTAGTTTGATGAGAATGATGGAATATAGGTGAGACAGATGGTTCATTTTTTATCCTTTTGTTGCTGGGAGGTTTTTGGTGGCGACAAGTGGCGACGTCGTCCACTTGTAGTTTTTGCCTCATTTGAGTGTATTCTCGGACATTCCTCGCTTTCACTAGGGGATCCTGACTTTGGTGAACCTTTATTCCACTTTTCATTCATTCATTCGGTGCTTCCAGCAGACCTTTATTGTCACAATGTATCTTTTGGAGGTAGTCTTGCAATTATGTATTTTTTCTTTATGCATTTTCCTTTATGCATTTTGTTCTCGATTCCTTGATTGCTTTATTCTGATTGATGACTCTTGTCATTTTCCAGATGTGGTTATATGAGGTGATTGGGCTTAATAACCACTTCATAGGTTTAAAGGATGATTCAGTGGGAGACTTCTGACATATGTACCAGTGGCGAAAGTCCAACCGAGAGTCAAGTTAATCTCTTTCTTTGGCGGTGGTGCGCCATGTCCTGAAGGGCCTGACGAGTGATAGGGTGAATTCTTCTTTTTTCTTGTGACCTTTTTTCTTTAAGAACCTCTTTTAGATATTGATTTTCCATTATGGATCTTACACGTGACCTTTTATCCCTTGGGTATGGCTATCCAACACAAGAGGGTGATCGGGGGAAAAGTGCAACTGCGTCGTCTATTGACGCATGAGTTCAGTTACTTTTGGTACCTGTGGGAGAGAGTATCTTGACAGGTGGTGGAGAATGAGCTGATGGTTCCACCTGCGGGGCTTTCGCGGTACAGGAAGTGGGAGCGGGAGATGCCGAAGGAAGTGAGGGTTGCGACGATGGTTGGCGAGCCTTATTCAGCGTATACGGGCAGAATGATGACCTATAATTATCTTAATTTTGTGTCTAGTTAGATGATGCCACCCAACATATATGACATTATGCCTTTTCCCCCCTATGGTTTTTTTTAGGGGCATGAGTCAGCTAGTGGGGTCTTCCGATAATGCGAATGGTGTCTCGACATCAGTAGCAATAACGATATTAGAGGTTCCGTTTTCATGACTGACTCCTCCTTCCTTCAATATTAGACGGCCTGATGTAGGATGAATTTGTATGTTGCATCTCCCCAGTGCAATGAACTTGGAGGTGCTGGGAAGGGAAAAGGAAATCCTTCATCAAGAGGTATACCTTTCATTTATTTGACTTTTGTTTTTCTGATTTCCTCTTTGCCTCAGACTGACTGATTTGTTATTTTTTGTTTTTTCTGCAGTATGCCCGGGTGTCGATTACCTAGATAATGGATGTGGGTACCCTGAATTAACATCATAGGCCTGGACGACTAGCCTCTCCTTAGCAGCCCAAATTCCAGGCCCATCACCTTTTGTATTGATCCGATTACCCCACGATCCCATGAAGAGAAGTTGTGGGGGAACGCGATCCCATGTAGGGGAGATGGCTAATAAGGAGGAACCCATCACCCCCACTACTCCAACATATACATGTATAAATTAAACCCTAAGTCCGGGGCAAAGGACGAGTTGTATTCTCTGTACTTATTCTTCAGAATATAGAGAAATAACACTGACTGAACCACCGTGGACGTAGGCACATCTTTGCTGAACCACGTATACCCGTTGTTGTGTGATTGGCATTTTATTTATCTTTTCTTGATTGTTACCTCTTTCATATTTATTTGTGTTTCATAATAATTGTCACCACAATTGGCGCCGTCTGTGGGAAGCGTTTATCTTTCCCTGAGAAGAGCCCACGCCGAGAAAAAAATCTAAGATGTCTGGTCACAGTAGCAACGCTCCTCAAGCAGGAGATATTCATGAGCCACTCTCTCCTCGCAGGATTAGGTTTGAAGTCCGACGTTCAGATCAAGGGGCTCGCTCAGAAAGGCCAGCCTCAGAAGAAAGTCAAGGACCAACAAGGTCCACTCAGATATCCAGATTGATCGACGCATACGAAGCAAGGCTCCACGAGCAGAGGGAGTCTTCTCGCAGATATGAGGCTGAGAATGCTCGCTTAAAAAGAAGACTCGAAACACTGGAGAAAGAACTACGTACTGATACTAGAAGACGCCCCTATCGCACTCCTAGACCTCAGGCGATCAAATCTCGCAGTCGAGGAAGGAGCCCTAGGCGACAATATCAAGGGTTCGAAGGTGGCGACTCAAACGATGACCTCCGCGAGCAACTGAGAAAAGCTCGCCGCTATCAGAGCCATGATCGCAGCGACGACAACATACAGAACCTAGTCTGCAGAGAAATGGACCAACATCCAGCTCACCGCGGCACCAGGTCGACCAGAGAACTCTCCAGGAGAGCCCTCAAGACCCAGATGAAATCCCCCTTCACGAGGGAAATTGAAGAAGAAGAAGCTCCCAAAAAGTTTGCTATTCCAAGGTTTAAGATTTACGATGGGAAGACTGATCCCATTGATCATGTCAGGCAGTACCGGCAGGCTATGACCCTCTGGAATCACCGAGATGCACTGATGTGCCGTATTTTTCCCTCGAGCCTTCATGACGTGGCCCAAAAATGGTTCGAGAAACTCCCTCACCGATCCATCAGAAACTTCAAATCCCTGGTCGAGATCTTTACGGCCCGGTTCATCACCAGCAGCTCCCATCCCAAAAGGATGGATGCTCTATTAACAATGAAGAAAATGCCTCAGGAGACACTCCGAGACTACGCGAAGAGGTACTGGGAGTTATTCAACGAAGTCGAGGACTGCGCGGAAGAGGTGGCAGTGGCTTCATTCAAAATTGGGCTACCTAGCTCTTCCCTCCTTTACCAGTCCTTGACAAAGAAGGACGCAACCACCATTGATGACCTGATGGCCCGGATTGAGAAATACGCAAAGGTGGAAGATGTCATCCGCCTTAACGTAGGAGAAAACGGTCGAGCCAAGCTCGCTACCAAGGGAAGTGAGAAAGTTGATAACTAGAAAAAACGAGGAAAGAATGGGAGCAAGAATGGCTCCAAGAACGGAGGGAACCCTGATGTTGCAAAGTCGTTCCAGGCGGTCAACACCGTCTTCAAAGAACCAATTTACAAAATTCTCGTGAAGATCAAGGATGAGCCGTTCATCAAATGGCCCCGGAAAATGGGAGGAGACCCATTGAAAAGAAACAATGCACTGAGATGCACCTTCCACAAAGAGGGAGGGCATAAGACCGAGCCTTGCACTGCAAGGTTCTTAAGTCCCACCTCGAGGAGTTGGACCAATCCGGATATTTGAATGACTTTGTCGAAAGGAAGGTAGAGAGAGTGACTGTCCACAAGGAGGCAAAACCCGACAACGTATTGGAAGACGACGCCGGACACGAATTCGCCGTAATCCATGGAGTATCCGATGTTAAGCAAATCCAGGGTAACTCAGCTCGAATGGAGGTAAAAAAGCTGATAGCGGTAATGCAAGCTTTTCAGATTGATCCAGCAAAATCACAGGCAAGAAAACGTCGGCGAGCAGAAGACATCAACTACAACAAGCATATTGTTTTCACGGATGAAGATCTTATGGGAGTGAGGACCCCACATCACGATGCCTTAGTCATTACACTCAGGATAGCCAACTTTGATATCGACAGGCTGCTCGTCGATCAAGGGAGCTCATCCGATGTAATGTACATCAACCTGTTCAGAAAATTGAAGTTGAACATCGCCGACCTAAAGGGAACCACTGTTCCTCTGGTCGGCTTCGCTGGGAAAATGACCATGCCTCTGGGCAAGATAGTACTACCAGTGCTCGCTGGAAATGTTTCAAAAATGATCAAATTCTTGGTGGTCGACATCGATTCACCGTATCAAGCCATCCTCGGCAGGGGATGGCTTCATGTAATGAAGGCAGTCTCCTTGACCTATCACCAGAAACTCAAATATGTCACCGAGCGGGGAGTGATGGAGATACATGGCGACCAGGCGATGGTGAGAAAGTGCTTCATAGCGGCCATCCGACCAAAGCCAGAGAAAAAAGCCGTTCAAACCAGCGAGAAAGTGGAGGAAGGTGCAATCCCTTCCAAATAGCAATTAAAATATGGAAGGCCCGGAGTGGAAGAGACTAGGCTCCTCCCCTCCGAGCGTGTTGTAGAGGACCTGGTAGAAGTAATTGCTAAAGAAGGCGACAACAGCAGAGTCTTCCTGATCGGGACCTCACTCACTGACCAAGAGCAAAAGGATTTGTTAACCTTACTCAGAAGCAACATAGACGTTTTCGCTTGGGAACCCTATGAGCTGCCAGGAATCGATCCCAATATGGTCTGCCATCGGTTGCACGTCAATCCCACATTCAAGCTGATAGTGCAGAAGGCATGACAAACTGCTCCCGAGAAGGCCAGAGCAATAGAAAAAGAAGTCGAAAAACTGCTGGATGCAGGGTCTATACGGGAAGTGCAATTCCCCAAATGGTTATCCAACCCAGTGGTAGTTCCAAAAAGCAACGGGAAGTGGAGAGTTTGCATAGAATTCACTGACCTCAACAAAGCCTTCCCCAAGGATAGCTTCCCTCTTTCGAAAATAGACCAACTAGTAGACACCACTGCAGCTCACGAACGAATGAGTTTCCTGGACGCATACTCAGGCTATCACCAGATTCCCCTGTATGCCCCAGATCAGGACAAAATGGCGTTTATCACGATGGTTAGTTTATACTGTTACAAGGTCATGCCTTTTGGGCTAAAAAATGCAGGGGCAACCTATCAGTGGCTGGTTACTAAAATGTTCAAGAATCAAATGGGAGACACAATGGAGGTCTACATCGACGACATGCTCGTCAAGAGCAAGGAGAAGGAAAATCACCTCTCGGACCTGTCAATTACCTTCGAAATCCTCAGGAAGTACCGAATGAAACTCAACGCGAGCAAGTGTTCCTTCGGTGTCCAGTCAGGAAAGTTTCTTGGGTATTTGGTCAGCGAGCGAGGCATAGAGGCTAATCCGGACCAGATTGATGCAATCAAAAGAGTGCAACCTCCTCGCACAATCCGCGATGTACATAAGCTCACTGGAATGCTCGCTGCTCTAAATCATTTCATTTATAAATCCTCCGAGAGATGCAAGCCCTTCTTCCAACTCTTAAAAGGCAGCAAAACGGTAGAATGGATCCCAGGTTGCTCACAAGCATTAGACGAGCTCAAGTCCTACCTAAGCTCCCCACCACTACTTGTCATACCACAGCAAATGGAATCTTTGTACCTCTACCTCTCTGTATCCATCCATACTGTCAGCTCAGCGCTAATGTGTGAAGTTACAGGGATCCAACATCCAGTCTATTACGCGAGCAAAACCTTACTAGACGCTGAGCAGCGCTACCTACCATTGGAAAAGCTCGCATTCGCCCTAGTAATGTCCTCGAGGAAACTGAATCATTACTTCGAAGCTCATACGATCATCGTCCTTACATCACACCCCCTCAAGGCTGTCCTAAGGAAGGCGGATTTGTCGGGCAGACTGTCTAAATGGTCAGTCGAGCTCGACCGGTTTGACATCCAATTTCAACCAAGGACAACTATCAAGGGTCAAATCCTTGCTGACTTCATAGCTGAATTCACAGGCGAAGAACCCTACGACCAGCCTAAGCCAACAGAACAAAACAACCAGGCTACAGGGGGAAGCTGGAAACTATTCGTTGATGGAGCCTCCAACTCAAAGGGGGCAGGAGTAGGAATTGTTCTCATCACTCCAGAAAATACAGTCCTCGAGCAAGGAATCAGGCTGGGATTTGCAGCCTCCAACAACGAAGCAGAATACGAAGCCTTAGTAGCAGGTCTCCAAAGGGCCCAAACTCTGGGAGCAAAGCATTTACAGGTATTCGGAGACTCGCAACTAGTTTCCAATCAGATAAGTGGAGACTATAACGCGAAGGATGAGGGGATGGCAGCCTACCTCTCCTTAGTAAAAAACTTAATGATGAACTTTGAAGAAATCAACATCCAACAGTTTCCCAGGGGGCAGAACAGCCACACTAACGCCTTAGCAGCCCTTAGCTCGGCAGTTGATTCCAGCCTTAAAAGGATCATCCCTATCGATTTCCTCAGCTGCTCGAGAATTTACCCCAACTGCGAGCTGACCAGAACGAAACCAATACTCCAATTGGAACCAGCCCCCAGCTGGATGGATCCCTTGAGAGACTATTTGAAGAACGGAATACTCCTAGAGGATAAGAGGACTGCCCACCAGATAAGAGTCAAAGCTGCTCGCTTTCACTTATCCACGGGAGGCGACTTGTATAAAAGATCTTTCTCCGGCCCCTACCTTAGATGCGTCCACCCAGGCGATGTCAAGACAGTGCTTCACGAGCTTTACGAAGGAATCTGCGGGAGTCACGTCGGAGGAAGGTCTCTAGCCTTCCGAGCAATGAAGGAAGGTTATTGGTGGCCATATATGCAAAAGGACTCCGCAGTATATGTCTGCAGATGCCTAAAATGCCAGCTTCACGCCCCCATGGTCCACCAGCGAGTTAAAATCCCTGACCAGCCCCTGGCCATTCGCCCAGTGGGGAATGGACATCGTGGGACCACTGCCCACCACTGCCGGCAATCGTAAATACCTGTTGGTCGCAACTGATTACTTTACCAAGTGGATCGAGGCAGAACCACTGGCGAACATCCGAGACGCTGACATGATGAGGTTCATATGGAGAAATATAATCACTCAATTCGGGATCCCCAGAATCATCATCACTGACAATGGAACACAGTTCGAGAGTGGCCCTTTTCAGGACTTCTGCGACCAACACGGGATCAGGCACCACTTCAGCTCGGTGGCTTACCCTCAAAGCAACGGACAAGCTGAGGCTTCCAACAAGACAGTGATCGCTGGATTAAAGAAGCGGTTAGAATAAGCTAAAGGCGCGTGGACAACCGAGCTACCGCATATCCTATGGGCGTACAGAATGACTCCTAGGCGAGCCACAGGAGAAACGCCATTCTCACTAGCATATGGTATGGAGGCAGTCATCCCACTAGAAGCAGGATTGCCTACAATGAGATATGACCTTGTCGAGCAGGGTCAAAACGATCAGGCTTTGCTCGCTGAACTCGATTTGGCCGACGAGCGCAGGGAACTTGCCCTAGTAAAACTAGCGAGCTATCAGCAACATCTCACAAAGCACTACAGCAAAAGGGTCAATCCGAGGAAATTCGAAGTTGGGGACTATGTTCTAAGAAAGGTCCTGGGCAACACAGTTAAGCCATCAGACGGTAAACTGGGCCCGAACTGGGAAGGACCTTATGAGATAATTAGAGACGATATGCAAGGTGCCTATCATTTGAAAACGATGGAGGGCAGAGAGATACCACGAGCATGGAACGCAGCTAATCTCAAGAAATTCTATTTTTAGGAGTTCTATTGTTAGATCTTTTATTGTACTCATTATGGGAAAAGACAATTTATTTCTCAATTCACCAATGAAAATCTCTCAGTTGATCACTCTCTAAAAAGTAACAATTATATCTTATTGCACATCCTTTTCAAATCACAGGTATAATGGTTGGCATAGCAAGGGAACACCCCTCCTCAGGTCATGGTCATGAAGCACGACATACCTCTTAGCATTGCCCATGGCAATATATGAAGCCCTACAGAGTATTCTTAGGCATCAAACCTACTTTGGTTAAACAAAATCCTGACCGGATAAAGACATCCAATAACAGGTGTGTCCTCGCCAATTGCTCTACTTAGGCCTAAGGGAGTGTGACGACACGACCTAAAAGGTAAAGGAAGGGCACAATGGTATTCTTAATACTGGACTGGGCGGACACTCACATGACAAGATAAAAAGGATTGTGAAGCTGCAAAAATATAAAAATATTGGATGAACACGTTTAGTCGGAAAAATCGCCCAAAACTCGAACTTTCCATTAATCTTTTATATTTACAAACAATAATAGTACATGTTTAGTCGGCGAAGCTCGCCCAAAGCATTTACAATTATTAAAAAAAAAAATATCAAGAAGGTGGAAGCCTCCGAGCAAGGTAGTCAGCAACTTTAGCTCTCCTCCCATCATCAGGAGCAGGATCGAACTCCTCCACGACCTCATTTGCGTCCAACTCCAATAGTCGTCGGGGAATAGCATCGATGGGGATCCATCGATCATCTCGCCTGAATGGATTGGGCATCAGAGTAGAGGAGGACATCTCGTGCCGATACCACAACATCGAGTTCCTCGGGACCTGCAGCTCTTTGAGAGCACTCAACCACCCCCTGATGAAGGAGAGATCCTCGAACTCTGATAATCTTGTGGGAGCATCCAGCTAGCCCTGATCATAGCCATCAGTCCACACATGGCGAGGGACCCTCTTGAATAGATGCCGCAGTCGGGTAACGTCCCTCTGGAGCCCAGCAGCAGTCACATAAGCTCACCGAACATCGCCGCGCAGCTCCTCCATTTCCCTCTCACGCTGTTCCTCGACTTCCCTATTCCTACCCCTGGTACTCCTACCAGCACGCGGGAGGGGAGGCCGAGCAGCTCGCGACGAAGATGAGCCTTGTAGGACTGCCGAAGCGGTGCTCGGCGAATGCTCCTTAAGCTTCGAGACCTCCCGCCTGAGGTCTTCATTCTCCCGCTGTAGAAACTGCACAACTTGGTTGATCTCGGTGGCCTCCAGTAACTTCGCTCTCAGGTCGCTAACTTCTTCTTGGACTAAAGCACCGATCTCTTCCATTTCCTAGAGCATGTGCTTCAACTTGGCCACTAGCTCGGACTGATCCTTATATTTCTGGTTCCTTGACTTAGCAAACCTGCAAAGCCTAGCAAAGGCCTGGCGAACTGCAGGGCTTGGATTAGGACCAAGAGTCCTACCTAGTTGGGAGGTAACAGGAATATAGTCATCCACATCAACCAACTACAAGTAAAAGAAAGAGAAAAGAAAGAGATCAGCATAAACAAAAATGAAGTCTTTTCATTGATAATGAGCGAGGTTACATCAGATCAAAAAAGAAAAAAGTTACAAAGAAGCCCTATCAATTAGCAACCTCGGTGGATGGACCCTTGTCCTTATCAGCATCAGCAGGGGCATTACCCTCTGCAGGGGTGTCCACTGCCCTCTCGACCAAGGGAGCATCAGTAGGAGTCGCCTGAGAAACAGGAGTGGTGCCTTCAGCAGTTGGGGCTGGGTCCTCATCCACGACTGGCTTTGGCCCTGGATCATGCTCGTCAAAGAGTGGGGATGCAACATCCACCCCAGCAGCCACGAGGGCCTTGTTCCACCCTTTCTTGAAGTTCAGACGGCTGATATAGCCTATCTGAACCTCGGCGTCCTCATACGCAGCAGCCCAGCCAGAGTTGTACGAATCTTCCTTAAGAGTGGCTACCTGGGCTTTCTCCGCCTCCAGTTGCTTGGCAAGAACCCTGTTCTTCACCGCAAAGTCTAGCTTGCTCGAGCATACCAGGTCATACGACTTCCTCAGCTCGCCAAGCTCCCTGACAGCATCATCTCTCTCGCGAGAAGAATTAGCAAGCGTCGAGGCAGATGAAGCTCGAGCTACATCAGCAGCCTTCAGATCCGCCTCCAGCTGAGAACCCCTGACTACCAAAGTAGACTTCTGCTGCTCCAGCTCACCGTTCCTTCTCACCAGCTCGTCACGAGAGCGATAGAGCACAGTGAAGTCGGTCACAAACTACAAAAAACAAGGAAAGGATCAGGAAGAACAAACCATCAAAATTTGTCAAAAGAAATTGAGAATTAGAGGGGAACCTTACCAAGGCAAGCCTCTGGCTAGCTTGCAAAGCCAGTTGATCAGACCCCAACGCCCTCTCATGATCTGCAGGAAGGACTGCTCTCTCGAGCAGCGCAGGGGCAAGCTGAGGAGAGGTGGCCACCGAAGCCCCCTCAGGCAAGGCAGATACTGGGACCAGGGCTTGACCAGTTTTGGTCCTCAATTCCATCTTCCTCCTCTCCTCCTCTTTTTCTCTCTCCCTTCTCTTTCTCTCTTCCACCTTCTTCCTCTCCTCTTCCTTTTTCTTCTCTCTCTCTCTCGCCTGCTCCTCCTCTCTCTTTTTCTTCTCTTGCTCCTGAGAAGAAGGCCGAGAACTAGTAGCTATGGCCCCGGAGGCAGTCTTCGATTTCTTGGACCTCTGTGCAAGAAGCATATTATCATCATCATCATCATCTCTGATTAAATTCTTCCTGGGAGGCATCTCTTCACCAGAACTGCTGGTAGTGCTCGAAGAACTGCTACTGTTAGCACTGCCTGCACCCAAATTACGCAGAACACCTGCAGGCTCACTCTCCGAGCTGCTCACTTCTTCGTCCAATTGGATGGGCTCAGCAGAAATCTCCTCGGAAGAGTCAAAATCCGGAACACTATCCACAGGTCGGGCTATGAAGCTGGAGCCTGTGTTCTTGTATTCAAGCAAAAAAGCAGCAGACCTAGGATGCTCACCGTCACCCAAAGGTTCCCTGATGTTCCAAGCTTTCACCAGTTCCGAGATACGAACCTCGCTGAGAGCAGGCTCCAAGTTCTTTGTCCTCGCTGTAAAAGAAAAAGCAAGGAGAGGTTAGAAAAATCACAAGTCAGCAAAGGTTGAAACAATAATCTGACATCTACTTATATATTCTTCCCCATAAAAGGGAATGGTGAACCTCTCAGACCTCGACCCTTCAAATTGGGGGGAAAGTTGCCAATTCCTCACAAGAAAACCTTCTTGCCAGTAGTCCTTATGGGAATCAGGTAGATTTACTACCAATACCCTATCAGGTCTCCTAGCCTTAAGGTACAGAACATCTGAACTCGTTCGAGAAAAGGAGTAACAAAAGCAGATCTCGGCATGCCCTAACTTTGTGCCATACAATTGATTTATCCTATGCACGCCGTTCACTATTTTCCATACGTTGGGCGAACATTGTGCAGGCACAATACTAAAATAGCTAAAGAAGTGCAGAAACAGATCATTAGGGGGGAAGGTAACTCCCCCCTGGGAGAGCAACATGACGTGAATCCAATGTGCATCCTCTATATCCCTAACGTTCCTAGGAGGCGAGGCACAACACTCAATCTCTACCCACTCAGGAATACTATAGAATTTTCTAAACTCAGTTACTGACCTATTTCCAATCTTCGCCATTGGAAAAATACAAGAAAAACTACAAACCAAAGAGAAAATGCAAAGAGCACGACTGACTTACAAGACAGAAGATCAGGTCAAATGGCGAAGAAGCAACGAAAGTAGAGATCGAAAACAGAAGGTACAAAGCGCAAGAGTTCTCAGAAGATAGAAGATTGCTGGAAAAGACTGAAGCGACGAAAAGAAATGTGCCTTATTCCAACGAGCCTTCGAGTCTAATCATAGCGCACGGATAGCGAAGCGGGTGCCGCCAAAGCAACTTCACAGTTTTTAAAGAAACCAACCATAATAGCTGATTATTTAAATTCATTGGACCTGTAAAAATGGCCCAACAAATTTAGGGGCAATTGTGGGTACCCTGAATTTAGCATCATAGGCCTGAACGAGTAGCCTCTCCTTAGCGGCCCAAAGCCCAGGCCCATCACCTTTTGTATTGATCCGATTACCCCACGATCCCATGAAGAGAAGTTGTGGGGGAACGCGATCCCATGTAGGGGAGATGGCTAATAAGGAGTAACCCATCACCCCCAATACTCCAACATATACATGTATAAATTAAACCTTAAGTCCGGGGCAAAGGACGAGTTATATTCTCTGTACTTATTCTTCAGAATATAGAGAAATAACACTGACTGAACCACCATGGACATAGGCACATCTTTGCTGAACTACGTATACCCGTTGTTGTGTGATTGGCATTTTATTTATCTTTTCTTGATTGTTACCTCTTTCATATTTATTTGTGTTGCATAATAATTGTCACCACAATGGACATCTGGGATTGTGTGGATTTTATGACAGCTCAAATTCCAGAATCGATCTCGACTCCTTCTTTCTTGTTACCATATGCATTGCTAGGGAAAGCATGTATGTCGTAGGGATGGAGGTTGTAGAGAGAGTGAGGATGAGAGAGAGTGAGGATGAGAGAGATAATGTTTAGAGAGAGTGTATGTTTTTGGGGGATTCTAGATCAGTCTCATTATTTTTATATTTTCCTGCAAGGAAAATGTAATAAATCAATATATATATATATATATATATATGTGTGTGTGTGTGTGTGTGTGTGTGTTTAATGGAATGATGTTTTTATTTATTCTTTCTTAATGCATATGCACTTTTTACTTTGTTTGTTGGACCGTAAAATAACTCAAGGGGAAATTTATTCAAAATAGGATGAATAAAAATATAGGGAGAAGGAAATTTTGAATTAGTTAGAATAATTTTTTTCATTGAGTTTTAGATTTTGAGAAAAAAGGAAAAGAAAATTTTCTAAAAATGTGGGGTTCCCAATCAACATACCCTTTGTCCTACCTATCAGCAGGTCAGCCCAGTTCAATCATCCCAAGGCTTCAATTGCATTTTCTTTAACTACTTGGTCCTTGATGGTGGCAGGGTTTCCTTCAAATTTTGCTTAACACTAGTATTTAGTCAAGTTTTTAAAGTATAAAATGGGGTAATGGTGGAGTCTTTTCTTCACCCATCCATATTTCATTTACTTTTCTTACTTCTTCTTCTCTAATCATTTTTAATATGGCTCTTCCTATAACTGTTGAGTTCGCTTTTTACCTCGAAAACTTAGAGGCTATGTGATCATATAATGTAGACTACGATGCTTTCAACATGCTTCAGGTTTCCTTATGGCGTAACCGACCAGTGTAATGGGACATGCTGATGGTGGTGGTACAATTCGGGTAGCCCGAGGACCATGGATTTTTCTTTCACTTGGATGAAGTATGTTCGACTTATGAAGAGTTGTACGCCATTCTGGGGTAAATCCTAGTGTTGCATTTTCCATGCCAGAATTCACTCAGTCTTCTAGATATCTATTAGTATGACTTTTCCATATCTCACCCTTGGTGGCTCGATCATTGGTTATGGGAGGGATGGCCTCTCCCTAGACTATTCTGAATTCCATGCATCTACAAGATGTTAGTGATGAGGCTATGCCAGTGATGTTGACCTTCGCTTAACTTCACAATTATTATTTGTGACTAGGGATGTATTGGTGAGCGCAGAACTTCCAACCATCATTTTGTGGCGGTGATACTAGCGAAGACTTTGAATGGTCTAGTTTCCTAATGGGAATACCCTTCTCACTTTCGGATGGGTAACTCAGTTATGATGTTCATGTGGCTGTCGAAAAGATTCCGTATGAAGGTCCCTTTTGCATATCCATGGGCATCCATGCCAAGCTTCTTCACTCTCTATTTTATCAGCTTAGGCCTAAATATTGAGAGTTAGGAGAACTGGTTTGGGGAGCACGGGCTCAAGGTTTACATTGGTCAGTGCCTTGGTGGGGAGAGTTGCATCCCATTCTATAATTGGGAGATTATCAGTATGTTTAGATAGTTGGCCTCCGACAGACTTCTTTCTAATTGCCCTAGAAGCTACTGCATCAATTTGGATGGCAAAAATTATGCTACCTCAGACACTAGACTTATTTTATGTGAAGGATTCTACAGAACATTTACGCATGCGGATGGGCTCTCTATGGGAGAATCATCAGTCGTTAACCCATCCTTCCCAATCTGTTGGCCGAGTAAGGCATATTTTTAGTGATTACATGAGGTAACTGTGGAGGAGCATAGTGGTTGAAATACTGGCCGAGGAGACTGGGTAAAGATAGCTCATCATGTTTGACACCGTGGAGGTAGGTGCTATGGTATTCCCTAGGCTAGTCCATGATTATCATTCTATGGAGCGCCTTTGGTATTCCATCCAAGAAGGGGAAGTTTGGGGACCCTCAGATGTAGATTATGATGGGGATGATTCTTTTAGCAATTATGGGTAGGATCCCTAGGGAGTTTTTAGTTGTGAAGTTTTTCTAAAGTGTTTTTAGGAGGCCCCAGATGTCGTAGTACCACCAATCATCTATATCGGGATCTTCCTCTATAATGATATCAATAAGGTAGCAGTGCATTGATTTAGCTTGATTTTGGACTAGGAAAGGGGGCATCTTTATTCCCTCAGGCATGTTGACCATGGAGGCTAAGGTTGCATAGGCATCAAGCAAGTTGTCCTTTGCTCGGGGACGTTCGTGGAAGGTGATATCTTGGATTTGAGAGGCCAACTCTTCTAGGTGGGCATGAAAGGGTAAGAGTTTCTCTTCCTTGACTTTCCATCTTCTGAGTACTTCATCGATGATGAGGACTAAATCCCCATATAGATATATAGGTATCAAATTACTTTATTGAGAGTGACTTTAAGGCCTATTGTGCATGCCCATATTCAGTATTACTGTTAGTACAAGAAAAATCTATCTTCATGCCAATGGAAGTATGAGACTCATGCAGGTAGATTAGGAGTATCCCAATGCCATATCCTTTCTTGTTGCCTACGCCGTCAAAGAACATTTTCCACTATATATTTTCTTTAGAGGTACAAAGGATATTTTCACTTGAGAATTCAAAAATGTACACATCGATTTCTTCTATAGGGTGACGAATGAGGTAGTCAGAGATGGATCTTCCTTTCATGGTTTTGTACGTGACATACACGATATAAAATTTGGCTAGTAGCATTAAATATCAGGCCATTTTTCTAGACATGGTAGATTTTTTGAGCATCTATTTGATAGGATCCATTAGGGATACAAGTTTGATAGGAAATGCAATCATTTAATGTCGTAATTTTTTGGCGACTTAGAAAGGGGAGACACATGATTTATCCAAGGAAGTGTAATTAATTTCATACCTGAACAACCTATGACTGGCACAATTGATGTCTCTCTCTTTACGGGTTTCTTTAATGTATTGGGCCAACAAAACCCCAACTGCGGTCTCTGTTATATTAAGGTATTGGTTTATGGGAATACCAGGCTATGGTGGAATGAGTATCGAAGGTTGGGTTAGATATTTATTGATTCAATTAAATGCCTCCTTGAAAGCTTCATTCCAAACTCTAGTTGAATTCATCCAGAAGAGTTTGACGATGGGTTCCTAGATAAAATTCAATTGACTGATGAACCAACTGATATACTATAATTTTCTAAGGAAACTACAGACTTCTTTCTCCATTAGGGGTGGTGGGATTTCGCGTATGGCTTTCATCTTGGCAGGATCAACTTCTATCCCATTGTCATTAACTATGAATCTGAAGATCATTCCTTTGGTAAAGACAAGAAACATTTTTGTGGGTTAATTTGCATTTGATATTATCATAGTCCCTCGAAAAACTTCCATAGAGGGGGACTAAGACATTCCCTAGTTTTAGACTTGATAATCATATCATCTACATAGACCTCAACTTTTTTATATATCAGATTATGTAAGATAGTTATGGTATCCCCCTGGTAGGTAGCCTCTGCACTTTTGAGACCAGAAAACATAACGGTGTAACAGAAGGTTCCCTAAGCGATAATGAATGCGGTTTTTTCTTGATGATACGTGTGCATCTTGATCTGACTGTATCTTGAAAACCTATCAATAAATTACTTAAGAGTGTGACTGGTCGTGTTATCCACAATCATATCAATACTTGGTAGCGAATAATTATCCTTCGAAGATGCATTCTTCAAATCTCGGTAGTGAATGCACCTGCGAACCTTTCCTCAAGATTTCGACATGTTTACGATGTTGTCTAACCATGTGGGATATTCAAACACTCAGATAAAGCCTACTTTCAATAGTTTGACTAATTCTTCCTTAACCTTGAGCGACCATTCGGTGTAGAGCTTTCAAAGTTTTTATTTGATTGATTTCCATTTTGTTAGAGTTAGAATCTCGTGCTGAGCGATCTCAAGATCAATGTTGGGCATGTGATCGTAGGACCATGCAAAGACATCCAAAAATTCCTTCAATCATTCTTCAAGTTGTGCACGCTCATTTTCGTCAAGGGTAGACCCTATTCTAATCTCACGTAGTTGGCTACTAGAATCGAGGTTAATAACAATATTTTCATCTTCATTAACTTGAACGAGGTTATTGTATTTGCTATTAACCTTATTAAGACCAGTTAAGAATTGTTCATTTGAAAAATCAACACCATCTAGAGTTTGATTAGAATCAATATAATTAATTTAAGGCAAAATAAGATACTCAAAATCTTTGTTTATTTCATTATTGGGAAAAACAGTGTTGAGAACCTCATCGAAGGAGGTCTTGATTACATCAGAATAGGGACGAACAACAAAAGAGGAGGAAATGGGATAAACATCAAAGTTGGGTTGAATTTAAGTAGGTGTAACCGACACATCATTCTAGTTGAGGAGATGTTCATCAATATCTTTTATCAAGCTGAATGGATACGATGATGTAACGGTTGAGTGGATCATGAAGAGTGTCAGCCCTAGTGTCTGCAAGTTTAATGAATCTTCGAAATCACTTCCCTCAAAATCATTGGTAGAAACCATAGTCTTCTCAACGAGTGGTTAGATGTGATGTTGGAACTTTTGACCCATGTGTAGCTGTCTTGGAAAAAGGTCCCCATTCTTGGTTTCATCTTCTTATCCACATGATTATACTATGGTTCGGGAAAGCTGCAAAGGGGGAAATTTTCACTCTTTTTGATGAATCTTCCATTCGAGGAATCCCTTGAGACGGTCTTAGCACTTTCTAGCCTTCTCTTCAATCGATATTAGCGGAGCATTGTGAGTTCTTTTATTGATGGGTTATAACCCATGCCATGAGGAGGAAAGGCCTTGTTAAACATTATGGGTTCTAGTATTCCCTGTTATCGTCATCCCAGTACGAGTTTGAGCATGAAGTGCATGTTTTTGAACATTTATTTCACATTGATATTTCCATGAGGGTTGTGTTCTAAACAAACTCTATCTTTGAAATCATCCCATGATGGGAGCGAAAGTGGTTCTACTCGAAAACCTGACAAAAGCATATTATTTGCCCTATGTTGTCTCCCTAATACCGAGTACTTATTCTTGCATTATCAGTATTATCATCATTGCCCATAATGGTGATGACCTTCCCATTGGTATAGAGTTTCAGTTTCTGATGGAGGGAAGATGACACACCCTTGATAGTATGGATCCATGGTCGTCCGATCAACTTGTTGAAACAAGTCGGGATGTCGATGATTATGAATTCAGTAACAAAATTTATTGGGCCAACCCCTATTGTAAGATTTATGGATCCCATCACTTCTCAATGAGTATTATCATAAGAGTGCACCGCGATAAAGGTTGGATCATGGTGGCTCACTTTCAGTCCCATGTAGTTGCGGTTTCTCATTGGGCAAATATTAAGAGGTGATCCATTATTGACAAGTGAAAGTGGGATGGTTTTTCCCATGACTTTGACAGAGATATAGAGATCACAGTTGTGATTTGGTGAAAACATAAGGATTTATTGTTCAAAGAGGGAGAGCATTCCAGTATAGGTTAAAGACCCTACCAGATTCACTGCTTCCTCTAGCATGGTGGAAGGAGGGACTGTTGTCCTGGTAAGTAGTTTAATCATGGCATTCCAATGCAGCTGGGATGATATAAAGATTCTACACAGAGTGATAATAGTTTGGTTTTTCTTCAACTAATCGAGGATCCTCCACTCCTCGACGGTCTTTTTCGGCATAGGAAGTTTCTCAACACCTTTTTCCTTATCGATCGCTGATGAATGTGGAATCGAAACCTAGTAATGCCTCCATGATCTACTCATATGTTTTACAAAAGAGGGAAAAAATAGAAACCTCATTCCTCATATATCTCGAGCTATTCGACCATGTTGTTGATTTCTCCTAGTAGCTCCTTAAACGATATCATTCCACATGTTGTTGATTTCTATTCATTTAAACTATCAAATTTATT